>CM038145.1:431605690-432859440 GCA_021437245.1 Aegilops speltoides
TCGGCGACCTAACCGACATGCTAGACTACGACTCCGAAGACATCGGCGGCATGGGCGACAATACGGAGGCGATCAGAACCAGCACCTACGAGGGCCTTTGGAAGACCACCTCGTCATCGACATATACATGGTGGACACCCCAAAGGATGGGGGCGGCGAAGAAGCGTGAGGCGATTCTTCTGAAACAGCCAAGCGCCCGGCGTCGATGGCGCGGTCATCCGCCATAGTAAGAATGGAGATTCGGCACGGAGATAATAACACCCGAGAGTGCGAAGACAACCCCCTCGGCAAGATTCAGCACGGGAGGATGGGAAGCCAGCCCTCGAGAGAGGCGGCGGCGAGGAGGATGAAAACTACATGCCTCCCTCGGGAGCGAGGCAAGCCTCAGCGGCAGCCAATTCGCCGTGCGGAGGATCTCGTCGAACAAGGCGTTTTAAGCGCGGGCTTATCGCCACGGCAAATAGCCTAAAGAAAAAGCAGCAACAACTTCAAGCTGATCAAGACCTGCTGGCGGCGGATGGACCGAGATCCTCGCGGCGAAGAGTATGAACTCGAGCGCCCTCCAGAGTTACCCAAAGCGCAAGTTGCTCCCCGACTAGAGGAGGAAGCATACAAACCTTCATCACCAGGCGCTGTCTGGCGGACCGACCACCCGTGGCGCGAGAGAGCATCTAGGCCTGCATCGGGACCGTACCCGGCACCGCTCGAAAGTCTGAAGCCACGAGGAATCGTCGGACTTGCGGGATATATTGGAGGACAAGACAAGACAATCCAGATCTATCTACGGATCGTGGGCGCCCACGACCCGGCGACTACCGTCGCACGGATCTGACAACTCGGCGGGCGAACACGGCGACAATGCTCTCTCGAGCTACGTCGTGATATTGCTCAATATAGAAGCTGCACAGCCACTATGCTTCACGAGCGAAGTAATGGATCATCAAATCCTGAAGGGTTTAAACCCGTAAACATTGAATCTCGATGGCACAATAGACCCGCGGTTTGGATCGAAGATTATCTCCTTCATATCCATATGGCCCCGGCGGCGTCTCCACGCCATCAAGTATCTCCCCTCAAGCTTAAAGGACCAGCTCGGCATTGGCTTACTAGCTTGCCCTTGAGTCAATTGGGTGTTGGGAGGACACGGAAGCCGCATTCCTCGACAACTTCCGGGGCACATATATGCGACCACCGGGCGCCGATGACCTAAGCCACATCATTCAGCAGCCAAGCGAATCGGCGGACAGTTACGGACACGGTTCTTAACAAAGAAAAATCAAATCGTCATTGTGTGGGATCACGAGGCCCTCGTAGCCTTCAAACACAACATCATGACGAGTGGCTGGCCCGGCACCTAGGGCGGGAAAAGCCAAAATCCATGGCAACCCTCACATCACTCATGACCAGCTTACGTGTGGGAGAGGACAGGTAGCTAGCTTCGCAGCAACAACCTCGGCAAAAATCTGGCGGTCCGGATACTAAGGACCACAATGGCGGTGGCGTCGAAACAAAACAAACACGCGTTAGCGGTGATAACAATGAGGATCTGGCGGTCAGCGCGGATTCGAGGCTCTAAACCTGGTTAGCGGAAGAAGCCATTCAAAGAACTACTCCGGGTCCGTCAATTTGGACCGAATACTCGACCGCTCTTGCGGATACATGGCACCCGAAAACCAGCTAATCACCAACAAAGATTGTTGGGTATTCAAGCGAGCGAGCAAGTTAATTGCGAATACAATGACAAGGGCTGCCGCAATGACGGCGAGGAAGAGACCCGGCCACGAGCGATGAGAGGACGAAGGGTTTCCCCCACAAGTGCGGACGATAAACATGATATCGCAACCCATATACCCAAGAGGGAGTGGGCGTGCGCAAGGGGCGTATATGCGATGGAGCCAATCGCCGAAGTTCAACCCATGGTCCTCTTGCCCGATCACTTCGATCGAAGGACCACCCTACCACTACTAGGGAAAAGCCTATACGAGAATCTTAGCAGCGGTAGCGGTTCAAAATAGGCGTTGCTGCTAAGTAGTTATAGCGGGTTACCCAAACTTCGCTGCGATAAAGATTTAGCGATGGCAGCTCGACCGGCAGCGCTACTACAAATATCGACCGCGGTGTTCCCCAACTCTAAGTAGCGATGGCGGTGATGCAATAACAAGCGCTCTTTGCTAAGTGCGTAGTAATGGTAGCGGTTTCCTCGAGATCGCTGCTAGTAAGTTTCAAATTGCCACAATTTTTGTCGATTAGCGATGGCGCCTTACATAAAGCGCGTTGCTGCTAAGTTCTTAGCAGCAGGCGTTTTATCTCCAGCGCTCTGCTACCCCACCAACCCCAACCTGTCCCTCCTCCCCTTCCTTTTTCCCTTCCCCTACCTCCCCTCTCCTCTCTTCCCTCCACCACATGCTCCCCTCTCCTCTTCTTCTTCTCAATACTTCTCCCCATTACTCTCTCTCTTCTCTATCCACCTTCTCTCTCTTCATTACTCCTACATAACTACACCACCTCCATTAATGCATCTCCTTTCTCTTTTCCTTCCCCCTCCACTAGTTGAAGTTGTCTCCTTCCAAATTAGGTAGCTAGGTAGATGTAGGATTTAGTTAAGTGACCTATTGCCCCTAACTAGATCTATCTTTGGCAAGAAGAGCTTTGTGCACTTTTGATCTCCTACAACATCATCTCCGACCATCGAGATAGAGGTGATGAAAATTTCATCTTTTGCAAAATGGAAATGTGTTTATGTGTGTGTGATATGTTTGTAGAAATTGTGTGTGTGGCATGAGTTGGCCTTGTAAATTGTGCTTTTGAGTTGCCTATGTTTTGCGAAATGTCGATTTATTTCCGTTTGGTAATTTGAACAAACTCTAGATCCATATATGTCCTATTTTTAGGGAAGGTCATGCCAAATTTTTTATGACTTTGATGCATGCATGCATTTTACAATCAATTTTTTATTATTACCATGCATAGTTGGCGATGGTCGATTGGAATGATGGTGGATAGGTGGTTGCGATTCGTGATTGCAAGACATGAAAGAAAATAACGGACGGAGGTTTTATGTCCGTGTCGAAAATGCAAAGGAATAGTTTGGCTCGACCCCCATGGCGATGGTCTGTCGAGCGCTTTTGCTCATGACTGGTTTCATGGATGGCTATACTCGGTGGATAATTGAAGATGAGGATGGCGATGTTGAGGATGCCGGCAGGCGAGGCAATGATGACAGGGGCAAGGCGAAGAGATGATCGATAATGGCGGCGGGAAGAGGCGGACATGGCGGCGGAGAAGGGCGGACATGGCGGAGGAGAAGGGCGGACATGGCGGCGGAGAAGCGACATGGACTCCACATAGCGAGTTAAATCGGTACTAAGTTCAATTGTGCGGGACCCTCATGTTCAAGCATTGCCATGAGAGGCAGTACTAAGAGAGCTGCTTCTAGAGAGGAGGCTAAGCTGGAGCAAGCTGGTGGTGAGACTCGAACACTCCATTGTATGATGGTTGCAATCTGAGGTGACCTGGTTGAGTTTCACGCTCCAACTCCGAAGGCGAAGGCTAAAACAAATGGACCGACACTAGCCTCGATGAGCATCTCAAGTACCTAAAGGATGTTCTTCCCTTGGGTAATCTATGTCCTACTAGTGTTGATGAGGCCAAGAAGATTGTGTGCCCTCTTGATCGCCACACGTTAGATACCATGCATGCATCAGCGATTGCATAATTTATCGGAAGAACGCGGAAAAAACAAGTTGTCCGGTGTGCAATGCTTCTCGATACAAGAAGGCAGGAAGAAATGTCCCCGAGAAAGTTGTATGGTACTTACCGATCCTCCCGTCTCGGAGGTATTTTGTAGATCCCAAGGAAGCAAAGCTAATCTTGTTGCAGCGGAGAGGAAGAAGCCCAGCGATGGAGATGATCCGAAAGTGAGACCGTGAAGGATGGAAGCGGTGGAGGCGTTGAACAGCTTCTATCGGTATTTTGAATGTGATGCAAGGAACATCGTGCTCGTGGCGTGTACCGATGGCATGAATCCGTTTGGCAACGAACACCAACCATAGTACATGGCCCGTGTTTGTATGGATGTACAACCTCCCCTGTTGTGCATGAAATCGAAGTACATTCACATGAGCATGCTTATTCAAGGGCGAAACAACCAGGAAATAATATTAATTTGTATCGGGGCTACTTCAAGAGGAGTTAGACACGTTATGGAAAACACCGGCGGACATGGGGCGCTAGCAAAGGTGAGTATTTCAACATGAGAGCCGTCTGATCACGGCGATCTTGAGGACTATCTCGATTCTGGATATGTGGCGGGCGGTGTGCCATGGATATTGCGGATGCCGCGGTGCATGGATGATACAACGTCTCGGCAGCTAACGTCAAGGAAAGATGGTGGAGTGCAGGAAAATCGTGTACATGGGGCATCAAAGATGGCTTGAACAGGGCGACCCGTGGAGAAACCGTGGAGATCTATTCAATGGTCACGCTGAGCATCGAGGACCTCCATGTAAGCGGGCGGTGCGAAATCGATGAGCTGTTGAAAAAGCTGGAATGAGTGCCTTGGCGGAAAAGCGATGAGAAAGGCGCGGGCAGCTGCTGAAAGTATGGAAGGCGAGTGCGTGTTGCGGGACTTGGAGTCTTGGCACAAACTCGATACACCTCATTGCCTTGATCAAATGCATATCTGTAAGAATGTCCTTGAGAGCTTGCTGCGCAACAACGATGAACATGCGGATAAGACCAAGGATGGGCGAAGGCAGAAAAGACTTGCAAGATTTGAAAATCAGGAAGATCGCACATGCCGCCCGTAAAATGTCGGGCGAGGCAGAGCGGAGGCGAGAGCACGGGAGAAGAAGGGCAAGAAATTAAAGAAAGAAGATTATTGCCCCCCTCTTGCTTCACCTTAAGTCGGTGAGATCAATCAATTCTTTAAGTGCCTTACGGAGTGAAAGTTAGTTCGATTCTTGTGGCAAGATAAGTAGATATCTGAACACGGACAAGAAAAGGTTCAGCGGGATGAAGTCTCATGGTGTCATGTGATGATGGCCGAGATACTACTGTTGCCCTTAGAGGATAATGGACAAACACGTCCGTGACCGCTTATTGGTCTCTGCAACTTTTTGGCGTCATCTCTCGAAAGTCGATCGGTGTGAAGCAGCTCAAAGGCTACGAGGAAGAGATCGTTGTGATCTTGAATGAGCTTGAGATGTACTTCCACCAGCGTTCTTGACGTGATGGTGCATCTGTGTGTCCATATTGTGGATGACATAATAGACACAGGGCCGTCATTCTGCACAACATGATGCCGTTTGAGAGGATGAATGGGATCATCAAAGTATTCGTTAAGTAACATGTCCCGTCCGGATGGAAGCATCGTCCGGGGCTATTTGGCACAAGAGTGCATCTCTTTACGTGAGAATTTTCTATATGGCGCAGACCAGCCGCCTAGTGTTAGTGTTGGTTTGCCGTTAACAAGCACGATGGGAGGCTCGAAGGAGATGGTCTTTGCAGCGATCGCGAGGAACTGCGTGGCATACTCGGATCGATCGGCGACTTTGTGAACAAACTTGGTAGTGCTACAACACCTAGGCGAGTAGATCCTTCGTAGCCTTTGCACAAAGAAATTATCGCATAAAGAAATATCGTGACCGGGGGTATGCGGAATGAGACGCTGAAGTTACTAGAACACAACTCCACTTTCTGCATTGGTTCAAAGAGCATATTATTGCTAATCCCGGAGGAGGATCTAGGGCGGATTGCTCATATCGCCTTAGCACATGGCCCTCGCCCAACCTCGTAACCTATCGGGCATATGATATCAGCGGATACCGTTCTACGGAGGCAAAAGATATGGGCGGTGATGATCAGAACTCGGGGTGGCGATGGAATGCATGACCGGCGGCGACAACGGCTGGCTGAGCGATTTTATGGAAGGTCGAGGAGATCTGGGAGCTTGACTACTCGGACTGCACAACACGGCGATGTTCCATGTCGGATGGGCTAAGAATGTCGAAAGAAAGCGGATGTTCACTACCATGACTATACCCGGCGCCAAAGCGCTACCGTGAGCGCTATCGCAAAAAATGAGCCATGGGTACACGCTAAGCACGTGACACAATGCTTCTTCATAACTGACCAGCGCAATCCCAGCCGTGTTGTCGTGAGGAGAGGCAAAAGGAACATCATTGGAATGGATGGAGTCGCCAGCGAGGAAGACTATGATCGATCGGCAACCCAATGAGGAAGATGGCGATGATGATGAAGTATCGTCAAAGAAGAATCAATACTACATTACCTAAGAAAAATCGTACTCCATGGAAAAGGCAAAGTCACAATGAGGGCTCAATTATTCTTGACGAACAAGAAGGAAAGAAGCTGACTCAAAAGCGAAAGCGTCGACCGAGAAGCGTATGTTATGGTTCCAATGATGTGTAATATATATATGTTCCTATTTTGTATACACATAGCCATTATTATGCATGGGTCCAATGATGTGTAATATATATGTTCCTATTTTGCATACATATTTAACGTCAAATGATGCAATATATATCGCCCTCCCTTAGTTCCTGCCCTCGGAAATAAAAGTGGGATAAAATAAAGGAAAGAAAAAAGGAAAACTGGCGATGGCGGCGGCAATAGCGGTAGCGTTTCCACAAAACCCTGCTGCTAGATCTTAGTAGTAGCGTGTTTCTCATAAACGCTGCCTTCGCACCATAGTAGTAGCGAGTTTCCCATAAGCGCTGCAGCTACAGATCATAGTAGTAGCGCGTTTCTCTGAAACGCTGTAGCTCTGAGAATATAGTAGCAGCGCGTTTTGACATAACAGCGCTCTGCTACATCCATAACCCAAAATTACTTTTCGCCCAGCTTCATCCGCCATTTCCCTCAAATCCCCTCTCTCTCCGGCCCGTCGCTCGCCCGCGCCCGACCCGGCCCTCGCGCCCCTAACTCCGCCCGGCGCGGCGCTTCGCCCGTCGGCCCTCGACCCGACTCGGCGCTCGCCCCGACCACGCCGCTTACCCCGACCAACCGCTCGCCCCGACTCGGCGCGCGGCCTTCGCCCGACCGTCGGCCCTCGCCTCCCTCCTCTCCCCTGCGGCCGTCGTCGGGCCTGCCTCCTCGCCCTGCACTCTCTGTAACCCCCCCTCTCTGCTAGGGTTCTTCATGTTAATTAATTAGGTTATCTATTTAGTTATGAATTATCTGAATTTATATGGAAATTTAGGCTGGACATGTGATATGTGCATATGTCATGTTTTGGACATGTCATGTTTGGAAAATGATCCGAGTGGCCTATATTCTGCGGAATGTTGATTCATTTCCGTTTGGTGAATTTGAGCGCTCTATATGTCCATTTTTAGCAAAGGTCATGCGAAATTTCCCGTGAATAAAGGCATGATTTGTGCTACATAGTTGGCATATCAGTCTTGGCACATAGATTTCTTTTATGTCATTTCTCATTTATTCATACTTTTAGAAATAAATGAGGCCACTTAATCATAGGAAACATGTCGAACAACGAAAAGCTGGGCCTTGACCAAGATGCGGGCGAGATGGATTATGAGGGTGAACAAGAGTACCTCGACTATTTGTTGCTAAGCAAGGTTTGCGAGGTCGGCCTCGATGATGAGTCTTGGCGCCGACATCGACGACACCGGCGCCCGGCACAAGCAAGCGCCCGGCACCGATAATGGCGCCGAGACCGGTGGGGAAAATACCGGCGGGGAAGGTACCGGCGGGGAAGGTACCGGCCCGATGCGATACCGAAAGAGGAAGCATAAGAAGCGAGAGGATCGAAAACCTAACAAACTAGGGATTGGACGACTTGTGATCACAAAGATGGCACACAGCAAGTTTGAGCCGTTAGAGCGGAAGAACCTCGCAAGTGCTATGGGAACCAAGTAGGATGCATCCTCACGGGAATCTTGTGACATCAACGGCGATGACTTAAGGAGTAAAGAACATTTGTGTGATTGCTCCTAACGAAGTTGCACAAGAGATTCAAGTTCCCGACCGGGATGATAACATAGAACAACCATGGGATGATCCGAAGATGAAAAAGATTAACAATCACGCCATGGGCATGTTCAGCAATGATTTGGCCTCTGGAAAGGGAGGGTGAAACGAGCTATTGAGGCTGATGAACCCCTGTCCAAGATTCTGGAGGAAAATCCGACACTTACGGAATAGGAGTTCGAAAAGTTCAAGGACACTTGCGCTACCGAGGCAGCCAAGGCTAAGGCTGTGAAATTCAAAAGCCTTGACAAAGGAACACGGGGAAGCATCGCCTCGGAAGCCGTGGCTACCTTGGTAAAAGGCCCATATGGGATAAGGAGGATGCGGGCGTGAAGCGCGGGTCTCCCAGACCCCTTGGCAGTTCAGCAACCCCTTGGAGCATGACTTCATCGAGGGCCGCTACAAGTGGGACAAGGAGAAAAAGGTTTTTACGGACAAGATCACGAGAAATTGATTAGACTCTGGAGAAGCAACACGGCTTGCGGCGAAAGCCCTACTTCTCGATGAGGCCCAAGTGGGACACCCCTCTCAGCCGGGCCTTGAGCGAACTTAAGGGACTCCCGTTGGACCAGCGGCCGCAATATGGTCGTGTGCGGTCTTTGGAGGCGGCGCCACGTGGAAGGTGTTTTACAACGGCGGCCGGAGGCCAAAGCGAAAAAAAAAGTTTAGTCGGCGGACATCGGCGCAAAGGTGAAGCTTGCGGTCGAGAAAAAAGCAGGCGAGGGCGAAACAAGCAGCCAGGACAAATATGAGTTGCTACAGTGGCGGTCAATGCGGTTATGGCACTGCGAAATATTCACTACTAACTTGGTTCGATTATCAATAAGCTGGCGAAGGAAAATCGAGACAAGGCGGTACATGATTTCCCGATGCGGTTTAAATCATGGCAACTGCATGAACAACAACACCATCGCACCATCACTTGCTCAAGCAACGGGCCTCCTCTCGCGGCCGCTCCGCTCATAGCAGCGCGTCCTCGATCTCGAAGCGCTAGGTGGGCCTTCGTCTTTAGCTAAGCTCGGCGCCGTCATGGTAATTACATATCGCACCAACATATATATATAGATAATATTCCATTTTGTTGCCTTTCGGTTGTTTTACACCACAGACATATGTGTTTGCGGTGAAAAACCCCATGCACCATACTCTACTTGATCAAAGGCGAGAAGGTGGGCGTGGGAAATGGGATGATAATGGACCCCTCTCAGCGCACATTCCACAACCAGCCGATCCCATTTGGGCACTTGAGGGTTAGCTTGACCGGTGTGAAATCGGGGCACAAGTTGCCTCCTCGATGCAGCATGTGGGAGGCGGACGGCGAGACCCCCTTGCGGATTGGGCGCTGCAAGGGTTGGAGTGCTGCTATGGCGAAGAATCTTATTAAATGCAGGGCGGCGAGAGCACACCAATAACTACCACATCAACAAGCATGTGCGGAGACCACCACCCACCTACGCAATTACCGGCTCTGTAGTAGTGCGGGTGAGGCGGCGAGACGACATGATGAAGGGGTGCAATAATCTTGGCTGATGTAATTTCTCCTATAGAGAGAGAATGGATGATGAGGCGGAGTCGACCCTATGGATTACCTCAATACAAGCAGCGTATGGTGTGACATAGATATGATGAGTCAACCATATAATGAATCGGGCTATCGACTTGCTAATGAGGATATGGATGATATGCCGGGCAGGGCCGTACCATGGAATGCAAAAGTCTCTCTTCATGAAATCCTCACAGGACACGCTGAAGATGTCGCCTCAACACAGGCTCAACTAGCCGGGGCGAGGTCGTCTGATGCTAGCCGGGAACACTTGGGCGGGGGTTAAGGAAGAGTCGGAAGGTGTGCCCAAGAAAAGGAGAGGAAGAGATCGGGGAAGATGCTTGCCTCCAAACAAGCGAGCACACAGCAGCCGGATGATGCATTACGAAGGCGTGTACCCGTGAAAGGTGCGGTCATGTTCCATCTCGCAGGCGAGCCGATGCTACCCCGAAACAGCTGGAGGCACTATCGAGGATCTCGAGACTGCATGACCATGTCTTTGTCGTGAGAAAAACTCTAGCCTCAAAGAATCCGGGATATCCGACATCTGGCGGCTCGTGTGCACGAGGGAAGTGCTACGTCGACACACGGCCCGCGGAGGTGTTCTTCTGCGGTTTGACCATATCTTTGAGATGTTTCTAACAAAGCGGCTTGATTTTACTATCGTCCGCCATTTTGCGCTACATATGAGCTCCGTCGTGAAGAGTGAAGAAGTCTCGCAAATCGTGTGGCGGATCCGTACTACATGCACGAGTCTTTCTTGAGTCTCGGCGACTTTGGCGTGAAACTGCTAGGGGTACCTCAAAACTTCATGGTACAGAATAAGGACCGGAAATTGTCCTCGTGCCTTATCATCCAAAATAAGTCGATTCGGACAACCCTTTCGTACATTTCAATCATTCCTTCTCTCTCATATGGGGAATAATTTGAGGTGTCTTTTCCCTTGACAGCAGGCGCGCCGTCCTTATCGTTCTTTACCATAAGTCTCCCACGCCGTGTATTTTGACCCTTCTAGAGACTACGAGAAAAAGGACTACACCCACATAATGAATATTCTAGATGATGCTCTCCAAGGCTTGACTTTAGAGGTGTACGTGCATATCGAAACAAAGGAACAAGAAGATGGGTTTCGCGCATAAAACTAACTTCTCCTGCATCCATGTCCCAAAACCAAGCAAGAAGGATGGATTCTACATCGTCCATCTCATGATTCAGTTCAACACGGATCACCAAAAGCTTAGCATTAACAGCGAAATGATGATCATATCCACAAGTGGCTAGAATCTCATGGAGAAGCGAATTATAAACTTAGAGATGACTTCTTTCGCATCCAAGCGACATTGCGGCGATCATCATGAAAGAAGTAAATCGATGAAAGGATGTTCCACCACGGCCCTATATCGCGGTGATGTCCGAACTTCGCATAGGCATGCAAGCGTCTAGACCTCCGCCGTTCAAGCAGCTAGGGTTAGTCCTCGATGATATGGAAGGATGGAACTTCTAGTGATTTATGATGGCGATGATGATGATATGTGTCGGTTGAACTTGTATACTTTTTGTAGCGATGAAACTTTGTGATGTCCACGGTCCTGCCGAACTTGTGTAGCGCTACTTTGTTAGTTTGCGTCACGATGACCTGCGTACCTCTAGTTAATTCATTTGCGTCTTGTATATGTTGCATCTAGTTGCTAACCTTTCTTTTTGGTGTTGCTCTAGTATATTTTGTTGCATATATATGATTGTACATCCTCTTCATGAACATGCATCTCTAACGGTACCTAGTTTCTTGATGGCGAGATGGAAATGCTATATAGGTGTACAAAGGGAAGGTTCGAGGGTGTACAGCGAGTGGCATGAGTGTCGGCGCAAGTGAATGGGTTCTGAGCGCCAGCCATAAAACTTCAAGCGGACAAGAAGGAGAAGCTAGTTACTTGAGGTTCACGCTAAGCGCAAGAGAGGACTCGTAACCGCCACCTCATGTCTTGCATGGTTCGCTCTCACTCATAGTGATAGCACTTCTTGCGTATACCTTTGTTTAGATGGATAGCGTTGTTGTAGTTGCAAGTATTGAGACTTGCATGTATTGCTATTTTCGAGATGATGACAAGATATCACTTTGTGTTGGATGATGATTATGAAGAGACTATTTGTATGTACATGCTATGATTACATTTGTGGTCTCATGAGGCATTTGTATGTATATCATGATGACATTTCTATGTGCTAAAGATTCTTCTACAAAGCGGTTCAAATACAAAACAAATATGCCAAAAAAACTACTTAAATTAGCGATGGCGAGTGTACAAAAGTTAGCGGCAGCGCCTCAATAGCACTAACACGTCCGGCCAAAGGCGCTAGCGCTACTAAGCGATAGCGAGCTTCCCATAACCCGCTGCTGCTACACTTATGTAGCGATGGCGGCGGTGCTCTGCGCTCTTGCTATGAGTTAGCTGTGGCGCCATATTAATAGCGCGGTACCCGCGCTCTTGATCATCTAAAACCAGCGCTGCTGCTAGCCTTTTCCTAGTAGTGTACGATATCCGTCATGGTGGGTTTGCGCATTGGTCTTAGACCCAATGGTCGATGGATTTCACCTCACTAGAGTCACGATGGGCGGCGGCGGCAACTTTGAACTGCTTTATCGGGATACAGCGCGCGCAAGATGGGCATAGACCCTCAAGATTAAACCTACAAAGCGACCTTCAAAGGCGTCATACCGGTGTTGAGGCCAATTATGCAGGCTCGATCACTGCTGAAGTGGTCTTGAATCCCGGATAACTTCGAGCGAGAGTTAATCTTCCACATAGTCCCGTTCATGGCGGCTATCACGCTCTGCTTTCAGACGAACTGCGTTTGAAAAGTTCAGCAGCGGTGCCGCGTATGCATACCTCAAGCTCAAGATGGCAGGCCCTCGTGGGGTCATCACGGTCAGCGGAAATAGTGAACGCTCCCTCGAATGGAGAACACCAGCAGCTCATGGCGAAATCTGAGCAGCCTTTTAAGGCAATTTTGAGTCCGGCCGTTAAGCGACCGGACATAGCCAAGCGCGCGGAGTAACATCAACCAAGACCACAGCACGTTCGAACACGCGTAGCAATGCGGCTAACCTCAGCCCTTGCATGATTGCAAGACCGGTTCTCCGCGTACATCATTACGCTCTGGAGATACCATGGGCATAGGGGGAGGGGCACGACCACGACAGGCCCAGAGTGCGGCTCAACCATACCAGGGGCTCCCAAGTGTGTCGCTCTTTTTATTTTTATTTTTCTTCTTTTTATACACAAGACTCCGTTCACCAGAGGCCCTGTCCGGCGGCGAACCTGCCGAACTCATGATGCAACAGCCAGGGAGGGACAAAGGCTGCGACGAACACTCAGGTGGTCTCCATTATGAGCATTAAATTTTTTAAATACACCAGTCTGTAGCCTACCTCTGGAGGGGTACATATTTAAATAGTCCAATCCCTCGCTTACCGCACTATTTGTATCGTTCTGCACTCATGGCAGAATTCTTTGAATAAACAATGCATTACTCTTCGCTTATAATTGCATTCCTTTTCTTATATATGTGCATTTATGACATCTTGCATCCGTACACTCAGTGCGGCCGAATACCGAGGGCTTATGTTCCCCGCATTACGGTGTGATAAGTCCGAACACTTTCACAAGTCGGCACCCGAACTTATAGCACTATATGCATCGGCTCGAATCATGTCTTGGGTCAATAGTTGGGTTTGCTGGCTCCCATGTTTTGGTACCTTACGTTCCGTTCCGTCGGCTAAGGTAGCTTTGGGAGAACTCACTGCGATTGCGCCCGGTTGAGCTGGCGGCGCCTCGATGGAAAGCTAAAACTGGCCGACATGATAAAGGCGAGAGCTGGTCGCTGTTCGAGAGGTCCTTCGAGTCCCTAAAGACTTATGCGCTTGACGAAGAACCGGATAGTGTCCGGCCAAGGCGTGGATAGCACCTCGAACTCGGTCTTCCGAATACTAGGGGCTTCACCGAAATTTAAAATTATAGAATTCTATGGCTAAGTGAGAGTGTTCAAGCATTATAAGTCCGGTTGCCTTGTTCGTTGTGTTGAGCACCTCCCTAGATGGACCGAATGCATGTGTTGAATGAGATGCACCGTTTTCACCGTGTCTAAATTGTCACTCATTGCCATGCCATCGTCTCGTGGGAACCCGGTATCCGGGATCACCCCACCATCTTGCTCAACTCGCATCCGCACACTTGCTCTTTTGCACCGGTATCTCAATGAGTTATCGGGTCATCGGAATGTTGCCGTGGCACCATTTTCATTATCGTTGCCGTGGCACCATTTTCGTTTCGCCGCCGTGGCACCTTTTTTTCGTTCCGCCATGGTGACCAAATGCTCCTTATCATGCTTATGTCAACATTTTCATAAAAATTGCATAAAACTTGCATATGTCATCCACATCATGATAACAACAATTAAAATGTTTAAACTTGTTGTTGCATTAAATTGCTAAATGCATATGGGGATTTACCGGATTTGTTGTTTTTATATCCGGCCCCATTTAAATTGTTTAGATGGTGTAGTTTAATTATGCTTCACCTCTCGCCATGTTAACCAACATTTAATCTTGTCTTGTTCATAAAGAGAGAACTAAATAATTAATGTGGTGTTTAGTCAATATGCAACTTCGTTGCATATTGAGCTCCACTAACTTGTAGTGTTGTTTGTGCATATTGCCATGCCATGTTTCATTAAACGGACATGCATCATACTTGATTGTGCATCATGCCATGATTATGCTTGGTTGTTTACTATGTTGTTTGTTTCTTTCGGGTTGCTTCTCTCGTTAGCCGGTTTAGTTCGGAGTTGTGAGGATTCGTTCGACTTCGTCCGTTTGTCTTCTTCATGGACTCGTTCTTCTTCCTTGCGGGAGTTGAGGCAAGATGATCATACCCTCGAAATCACTACTATCTTTGCTATGCTAGTTTGCTCGCTCTTTTGCTATGCCAATGCTCGATGCCTACCATTTGATTGTCGGCCTCCCAAATTGCCATGTCAAACCTCTAATCTTTGACACCATTCCTAGCAAACCGTTGATTGGCTATGTTACGCTTTGCTCAGCCCTCTTATAGCGTTGTTAGTTGCGGTGAAGATTGAAGATTGTTCCTTCTTTGGAACATGGAGATGTTGTTCCTTGTTGGAACATGTTTACTTGTTGGGATATCACAATATATCTTATTTAATTAATGCATCTATATACTTGGTAAAGGGTGGAAGGCTCGGCCTTATGCAGTGTTTTGTTCCTCTTGCCGCCCTAGTTTCCGTCATATCGGTGTTATGTTCCCGGATTTTGCGTTCCTTACGGTTGGGCTATAATAGGAACCCCTTGACGATTCGCCTTAAGTAAAGCTCCTCGGCAATGCCCAACATTGGTTTTAACATTTGCCACCTAAGCCTTTTTTCCCTTGGGTTCTGCAGACTCAAGGGTCATCTTTATTTAACCCCGGGCGGTGCTCCTCGAGTGTTGGTCGAACCGAGCTACTGCTGGGGCCACCTCGGGAAACTTGAGGTTGGTTTTACTCGTAGCTAGACTCATCGAGTGTGCCACGAGAAAGAGATATGTGCAGCTCCTATCGGGTTGTCGGCACATTGAGGCGGTGTTGCTGGTTTAGTTTTACCTGTCGAAATGTCTTGTTGTGCGGGATACGAGTCGATCGGAGTGTCTTGGGTGGAGGTCTATTCCTCCGTTGACCGTGAGAGCTTGTCATGGGCTAAGTTGGGACACCCTGCAGGGATTTGAACTTTGAAAGCCGTGCCGCGGTTATGTGGCAGATGGGAATTTGTTAGCGTCCGGTTGTAGAAGACCTGAAGTTGACCTTAATTAAAATACATCAACCGTGTGTGTAACCGTGATGGTCTCTTTCGTGAGTCCGGGAAGTGAACTCTGATGTTGGAGTTATGCTTGGCGTGGGTTGCTATAGGATCACTTCTTGATCATACTTTTATCGACCGTGCTTTGCCTTCTCTTCTCGCTCCCATTTGCGTATGTTAGCCACCACATATGCTAGTCGCTTGCTGCAGCTCCACCTCATGCCTTTATCTTTCCCATAAGCTTAAATAGTCTTGATCTCGCGTGTGCGAGATTCTTTGAATCCCGTGGCTCACGGATCGTCAAAACCAGTTTGCGGTGCCTATGTTTACCGGCAGATTCGCTACCAAGCTCAAGGAGGAGCTCGATGAAGATTTTGCCCTTTGTGTTGTTTCGTTCTAGTTGTTGATAGTGGAGCCCGGTTGGGGTCGATCGAGAGTCCTTTATGCATTTGGGGTTCTTCTTTTATTTTGGTTCCGTAGTCGGACCTTGATTGTATCTGGATGATGTAATGCTTTTATTCATGTAATTGTGTGAAGTGGCGATTGTAAGCCAACTATGTATCTCTTTCCTTATGTATTACATGGATTGTGCAAAGATTACCTCACTTGCGACATTGCTTTCAATGCGGTTATGCCTCTAAGTCGTGCCCGACACGTGGGAGATATAGCCGCATCGAGGCGTTACAAGTTGGTAATCGAGCCATCCCGACCTTAGGAGCCCCTTTGCTTGATCGTTTTTAGCGGCGAGTTGTGTCTAGAAAAATGTTTTGAGTCATTTAGGATTATATATATCGGAGAGTTAGGAATTCTTTTACTCCTCGGTCCTTAAATCGCTCTGGTGAGGTCTCTGACGTAGAGTTTTGACTCTTCTCTTCTTAAATTTCACTAAAAAAATTTAGGTTCAGCGGGTATCTTGGAATCGTTCGATATTCTTATAGCGAGAACATTGTCTTGGTGCCTCGACATTTAGGGGTTGTGGCGGTGTCGGGGAGTTGAGCTCAGGTGTTGTCGTCATAATTTTATCGTTGCAGTTCTGGTACACGAGTTTAATCGCCGACATCGAAAATCTCTTTTATGCGGTTGTTGGTGAGATAATCCGCTAACCCGATCTTGAGGTGAGTGCGGGAGTATTGCCATGACTTCGTATAACGGATGCTTTTGAAGGTTGAGGTAGCGATTTCGAAGGTTTCTTGGTTATGTGTTGACGGATGGATACATTTGGATGTAGGGATTGTTAGTTTGGGTGAGATATATTGCTCCCTGTATCCCCAACACAGATTGCATAACGAGAAAGTTTGGGAGTTTCATAGGTGGGAATTCAAGTAGCTCTTAGGATATCTTTCCGGCGGATGTATGATATGAAATTGGGGTTCGACGTCTAGTGGTCCGCCTATTCACGGTTGGTTTCTGATGGTCTCGTTGTGTCTTAAAGAGTCCTTGGCTATGCCGACTCGGGGACACTTAGTATGTCATGTGCACTACCTTGTACATGATGGTGCTGTCTGATCGAGCCGTGTAGGCCCCCCACGAAAACTTGGACGAAATCTCTATCATATGTTTGTTCGGCTTATACGCAAGCCAATCCTTTGTTTTTGTTTTGAGTTGTGGTATTGAGTTGCTTCAATGCCAAGTGTTGATTCCATACCTTTACGAAATGGTGTTCTCATACTCGAGGTGAATACCAATCCTTCTCGACAATCGAGATTGTCATGTCTATTCTTTCAACGGTGTGCTTCTCTTCAAGTGGATCCCATCATTCTCCCCATCCGCGAGATCAATTCTAAGTTTTCTCAACGGTGTTTGTTTCGTTCATTCCAAGTTGCCTTTGTTTTCCGCCCACCCACCCTTTTCTTCAAGGACTTAGATTTCTTAATCATGTATCCTTTTATTTGTGCGAAGTATCTTCATTCTTTTCTTTCAATGTTCTTACCCGGTGGTTCTCAAGAAGATGTTCTACTAGTTCATCATCCTTCGTTCTCTTTTCTTCTCCGGTGGATTCAAGTCAAGTTTTGTTGATCATACCTTTTTCCTCATTTCAATGTCTTCTCATACCGATGCACCTCATTATCATTCTACATCTCGCTATTTGTTATTCCGGAGTGCTCAAGATATCTCGAAGATTCGTGTTTCCACTCTGCATTCATTCAAGCTCTTTCGAGATTGGTATCTCATTCAAGTCATTTAATTCAACCGGTGCAACATCTCTTTTAAATCTTTTCAATGGTGTTCTTTTGAGTGGGCCCTAACCCACAGGTCTTTTCCCAGGATCTTAGCTGACTCTTCTATTTTCCCAGAGCTATCCTAAATTCTTCTCCAAGTTTGACGTAAGAATGAGTTATCATCAGTCAAATACTTTTCTCCAAGATCTTTCAAATTCTTTTCATAGTTGGCTCAACCTCTTCGCTTTTGATTCTTCCGGTGTGCCTCAATAATTCTTGGTGGTGTTTCTCGTTGTCATTCTCATCATTTGTAGACCGAAGAAGGATTTCTCTTAAATCTTGCTCCATTCTCTTCAAGATTCATGGTGCTAGCTTGTTGCCATCCTATCATAATTGTTTTCGATTGTGAGAATCTTTTTCACCCATCAGGAGATATTCAAGAGTCTTCTCAGTTTGTCATCTGTAGTCCATCAATTCAGGTTTATTCATTTTCAGCTGTCAGTTATCATTCTCCTATCTTGCCGGTGCATCAATTGAATATCCTCTAATCAGTTCTTGATCTCTTTGTTCTCATGTATCTAGTTTGTCTCAAGCACCTTCGTTCATTTGCTTATTCTTACCGGTGATGCACCCCTATTTCGATCATTTTCAATCTTACGGTGGTTCTTTCAAGATGTCTCTTCCTTGTTCATCGTATCAATTCATTCATTCGTTCTTTCCAATCCTACCGGTGGTTCATTGAAGACCTTCCCAAGCTTGCGCCGTATCTATCTTAATCCTTTCTACGAGAATATGTGGCATGCCAAATCCATTGTGGGTCATCAATTTAATTGATGAAGGATAAGCATAACATAATTCTTGTTCTTGTTTCATCCAAGTGATTAATTCTTTATTCCGGAGGCCCTTAAAATTCTGGGTTTCAATTGCTCATCCTTCTTTTCTGGAGTTCCAAGTTTTCCGCATTATCTCGTCGCGAAGATCCATCTAAATCATTGCAAGGCTTCACCTTGTGTTTTCAACCTCTCTTTCTTTCTATCATCCTTTTATTACCGGAGTTCTTCATGGAGGTTCTAAATGGTGGTTCATCAAGGATTCCTTTCATTCTTCAATTGTTCTTCAAGATTTCTCTTGAAGTTAAGATCAGACAAGCTATACTCTAAAATAAACATGGTGTTCAACGCATGTTTTGTTTTGAGGAGTTCAAGCATTCTTCATCTTGCATTCCGAAGTGCAATTCTCTCTACCTTATCTTTTGAGATGGTGTTAGGTCATTCTTGACAATTTCCTTCATGTTTCATGATTCATATTGTTGTCAAGAATGAGGTATTTTAAATCCATCAGTCTCTTCATTGGAGTTATCTTGTGTCAGATTTCACCTAAAGCCTTCCCTAAGGAATATTGCTAATTATGGTGCTATCAATGATCCGAGTTTTCTCCTATCCTCTTGGTGAAGAAGTTTTTCATCTCTTTGGTGCTCACAATCAAATCAATTGTTTCCGTTAGTGGCCGGATGTCACCTCATAATTTTGAGATGGTTTCCTTAAACCCACTACAAACTTATTCTTTTCATTGTTGGTCTTCCAACAACTCTATTCCAACCTTCTGTCAAGAATGCCTTCCAAATTCAATTGTGGTAGAAGTTGTCATTTTCTTCTCCATTCTGTTATTCCAATGATCTATCTTCTATTATTTCTTTCGGAGGCATTGTGATGTTGCTCGTTTCACTCATCATCTCGATTGTGAGGATCGTGTTCTTTTCGTGCTTATCAATTTAACCGGAGTGTCGTGCCCTCTTTCAAGTCCTTTTCATCTTATGAAGTTCTCTTCTCTTTTCTACCGGAGTGCTGTCCAAATTCTGCCATTCTTGTTCCTTGGCTATCTCATTATACCGATGTGGTCATATTCTTTTCGTTCGTGAAACTCTTGATTCATGTCTTTGCAACCTTCAAGTTCCCATAATGTTCTTTGTTTTTTTTCTAACGGATTGTTTGCAATCTCGTTCATCTTTGTTGTACTCTTTCCTTTAATTTGCTCAACCTCTCAAGGTTCTTTGGTTTCACTCTTTTGTCAAAGAAGTAACTTAGTTTTACCCCTTCTCTTTCTCTTCCGTTTTTCCTACGGTGCCATTCTAGATCTCGGGACGAGATCCTCTCATAGTGGTGGAGTGTTGTAACGCCCCGAGACCGATGCTCCAGAAGACTTCCAGCTATTCCGGGTTTCGTCGTGTGATTTGTTTTGTTCGTTGTTTTCATCCTTGCATCATGTGCATTGCATCATGTTATCATGTGCATGATTTCTCATACATATTATGTTGTTGCATGTTCCATGCATGAATCTCGCATCACCCACCTTCTCCTCCCCTCTACTTCCTTCTTTTGACAAGTGCCATTTTTCCCTTTCTCCTTTAATGTTCACTTTCTCCCAAATAGTCAAACTTATTGCCCTAAACCCCACGCCAAATTTCACCTCTTTTGGAAATGTTTTGGTTAGGTTTTAAAATGGCTCAAGTTTGAATTTAATTCAAACTTGAATTATTTTTCAACCTCTAAAATCCCCAAATCATTTTTTCTTAAATAGGGCATAATTCGAGGTCTGAGGATATTTTCATATCTCTCACCACCCCCTCCAATCACTCCGTACTTTTGTCCTTTTATTTCTGTTTGAAGAAATAGTTAAGAGAGCCCAGCCGGCCTCTGGCACCTAACCAACCAGGCCGGCCCACTTAACTCCTAAGGCACCAGCCCATCTAAGCCGGCCTAAGGCCCAACTGCACCTAACCCTCCTAAACCCTAGCTCGATCGAGCTCTCTCCCTGATCCCCAGCGCCGCTCGATCCCCTCCTCTCGCTCTCTCCCTCTCGATCTCTCCCTCTGGCCGCCGCCACCTCGCCCTCGATCCCCATCTTCCCCTCGATCCCCCTCTCCCTCTCGTGCCCGATCCCATCTCCCCTCGCAGCCCCTTCCCCTCACCCGATTGCCTCTACCTCGCCTCGACCCCCTCCTTCTTCCGTGCGTCGCCGTCGGCCGCAAGCAGCGCCACCAGCAGCAGGCCGCCGCCCGGCTCCCTCGCACCCCGCGGCCGAGGACCCCAACTCCGGCGGCCCCGTGCCCCTGCTGCCTTCCTTCCTCGCGCCTCCTCCTCGCCAACTCCACAGCCCGGCGTCGGGAGAGCCCCTCGAGCACCCAGCGCGCGCGCCGCCCAACCTCCTCTTCGCCCGCGTCACCTCGCGCTGGCCCCGGCCAGCCGGCCACCGGAGCCTCGCCTCTGCTCTTCCTCACCTCGTCCGCGTCGCCGGGATCGCGAGAAGTCCCTCGCCGTTGTCCTCTGCTCGGGAACGAGCTCGATCCCGAGCGCCTTCAGCCCATCCGACCTCCTCTGCCTCGCTGGCCTCCAGCGTTGGCGGCTACCAGCATGGCCGTGTCGTGAGCTGCTTCTGCTGCAAGGTCCAGCCAGCGCCCTGCCGGCCTGCTACCTCGACTCCCCGTGTCCTCGCCATCCTTCTCCTCCGTCGGGGCCTCTTCCTTAAAGCACCCCAAGCCGCTCAGCCCCGCCGCCGCTCTTGCATGTGTGTGCCCCCATGAACCGCTCCTTTCGCCGCCATGGCCTCGCGCCTCCCGTCGATCACGGGGTCCTCCCTGCCGCCGCCTTGGTCCCTGCCGGGGCTCCTCTGCCCGTCATAGACAGGAGCTGGAGCTCCTTGCCGCATCGTCGTCGTGCCCCGTCGCTCGCCTGACCGCGACCACCACCTACACTTGCTGCTCCGCCCGCACGCGTGCCTCACGCGTTAGCTGCGACTTGCTCCTTCTGCTGCCTTTTGTGGTTGCGGACCCGAGCCACGAGCGTCTCCGGATCGCCAAGTCTAGGGGCGCCATGTTCCACTCTTGTCGACCCTCAAGTTCACAAGTACCCTACGGTTACACCAAGTTTGAGTACATGGACCGCCAAGTTCCGCTCTGAACGCCAAGTACAACTACGAACCCGAAGACCTCGGATGCATCCATGTTCGTCTACGGAGCGTGTACATCTACACCGCCAAGACCGGACCGACAAGTTCCTCTCCGAAACGTGTACCTCTACCGACGACCCTGGACATCTACGAAACGAACGTGTACAACTACCGTCGACACGAGTACCACTACCTCCACTACGGCCCGTGAACGACTACTTCCCTCGACGAACGCGAACCGTCCCGTTTGAACGCTTCGAAGGTATAACCTGAGACGACGCCGTGGACCGAATGCATGTGTTGAATGAGATGCACCGTTTTCACCGTGTCTAAATTGTCACTCGTTGCCATGCCATCGTCTCGTGGGAACCCGGTATCCGGGATCACCCCACCATCTTGCTCAACTCGCATCCGCACACTTGCTCTTTTGCACCGGTATCTCAATGAGTTATCGGGTCATCGGAATGTTGCCGTGGCACCATTTTCATTATCGTTGCCGTGGCACCATTTTCGTTTCGCCGCCGTGGCACCTTTTTTTCGTTCCGTCATGGTGACCAAATGCTCCTTATCATGCTTATGTCAACATTTTCATAAAAATTGCATAAAACTTGCATATGTCATCCACATCATGATAACAACAATTAAAATGTTTAAACTTGTTGTTGCATTAAATTGCTAAATGCATATGGGGATTTACCGGATTTGTTGTTTTTATATCCGGCCCCATTTAAATTGTTTAGATGGTGTAGTTTAATTATGCTTCACCTCTCGCCATGTTAACCAACATTTAATCTTGTCTTGTTCATAACCGAGAGAGAACTAAATAATTAATGTGGTGTTTCGTCAATATGCAACTCGTTGCATATTGAGCTCCACTTAACTTGTAGTGTTGTTTGTGCATATTGCCATGCCATGTTTCATTAAACCGGACATGCATCATACTTGATTGTGCATCATGCCATGATTATGCTTGGTTGTTTACTATGTTGTTTGTTTCTTTCCGGGTTGCTTCTCTCGTTAGCTTCGGTTTCGTTCCGGAGTTGTGAGGATTCGTTCGACTTCGTCCGTTTGTCTTCTTCATGGACTCGTTCTTCTTCCTTGCGGGAGTTCAGGCAAGATGATCATACCCTCGAAATCACTACTATCTTTGCTATGCTAGTTTGCTCGCTCTTTTGCTATGCCAATGCTACGATGCCTACCATTTGATTGTCAGCCTCCCAAATTGCCAGGTCAAACCTCTAATCTTTGACACCATTCCTAGCAAACCGTTGATTGGCTATGTTACCGCTTTGCTCAGCCCCTCTTATAGCGTTGTTAGTTGCAGGTGAAGATTGAAGATTGTTCCTTGCTGGAACATGGAGATGTTGTTCCTTGTTGGAACATGTTTACTTGTTGGGATATCACAATATATCTTATTTAATTAATGCATCTATATACTTGGTAAAGGGTGGAAGGCTCGGCCTTATGCCTGGTGTTTTGTTCCACTCTTGTCGCCCTAGTTTCCGTCATATCGGTGTTATGTTCCCGGATTTTGCGTTCCTTACGGTTGGGCTATAATGGGAACCCCTTGACGATTCGCCTTAAGTAAAGCTCCTCCGGCAATGCCCAACATTGGTTTTAACATTTGCCACCTAAGCCTTTTTTTTCCCTTGGGTTACAGTAGACTCAAGGGTCATCTTTATTTTAACCCCGGGCGGTGCTCCTCTGAGTGTTGGTCGAACCGAAGCTACTCTGAGGCCACCTCGGGAAACTTGAGGTTGGTTTTACTCGTAGCTAGACTCATCTGAGTGTGCCACGAGAAAGAGATATGTGCAGCTCCTATCGGGTTGTCGGCACATTCGGGCGGTGTTGCTGGTTTAGTTTTACCTGTCGAAATGTCTTGTTGTGCGGGATACGAGTCGATCGGAGTGTCTTGGGTGGAGGTCTATTCCTCAGTTGACCGTGAGAGCTTGTCATGGGCTAAGTTGGGACACCCTGCAGGGATTTGAACTTTGAAAGCCGTGCCAGCGGTTATGTGGCAGATGGGAATTTGTTAACGTCCGGTTGTAGAAGACACTGAAGTTGACCTTAATTAAAATACATCAACCGTGTGTATGGCTGTAGGATCGGAAGTATGTCTAGAGGGGGTGATTAGACTACTTGACAACTTAAAAATTTAGCCTTTTGATTGGAGTAGTTTCTTAGCAAGTTCACAATGATAACCAAGTCAAGTATCACCCTACATGCAATTCTAGAGTTATGGCAGCGGAAAGTAAATTGCATGTATAGTAAATGAGAGGTGGAGAAGAGCAAGCATAATGGAACACGGAGATTTTTCTCGTGGTTCCGATAGGTGGTGCTATCGTCAATCACGTTGATGGAGACTTCAACCCACGGAGGTAGCAGCTGCCTTGAGTCCACGGAGGCTCCACCCACGAAGGGTCCACGAAGAAGCAACCTTGTCTATGCCATCATGGCTTCGCCCACGGAGGACTAGCCTTACTCGGGGTAGATCTTCACAGTAAGCGATCTCCTTGCCCTTACAAACTCCTTGGTTCAACTCCACATCATGGCGGAGGCTCCCAAGCGACACCTAACCAATCTAGGAGGCACCACCCTCCAAAAGGTAATAGATGGGGTTGGTGATGATGAACTCCTTGCTCTTGTGCTTCAAATGATAATCTCTCCAACACTCAACTCTCCTCACTGATTTGGCTGTGGTGGAAGAAGGGATTGAGTGGAAAGCAACTTGGAAAGACTAGAAATCAAGTTTCATATGGTGGGAGTGGAGCAACTTGATCTCAACACAAGGGTAGGTAGTTCTCTTCTCAGAAATGTAAGGTAGGAGTGGTAGTTCTTTCTGATGGCTCTCTCCACGAATGAAGAGGAGGTGGAGGGGTATTTATAGCCTTCACACAAAATCCAACCGTTACACACATTTGAGCAATCTCGGTCAGACCGAAGTTGACAACTCGGTCAGACCGAAAGTTCAAATCTTGTGAACGTTGGGATTTTCGGTGGGACCGAAAATACAATCTCGGTTAGTCCGATTCTTCCAAAGTCTAGGGTTTGCCAATCTCGGTGGGACCGACTTTCTCATCTCGGTGACACCGATTTGAGTCTGAAGGTTCTGAAGCTTGGCAACACCAATTCGGAATGACCGAGTTTGGAATCGGAAAATCCGAGATTCTAGGGTTTTGGCTATATGGTGAGGTGGTTCATCTCGGTGTGGTGAGTTTGGAATCGGTGGGACCGAGATTACTTATGAGTTTATGTTGGAATGAAAGATTGCTGATTGTTTGAGAGATAAATCACTAAGCACTTTAGAGCAACGGATCATCATCATAACCTCATCCCTTTTAATAGTATTGGCTTTCCTATGGACTCAATGTGATCTTGGATCACTAAACCAAAAATGGAGTCTTGAGCTTTTGCCAATGTTTTCCTTAGCATTTTGAGGGTCCACATCATCGGTCATTGCCATACCCATATCCTTGAACTTTCTGAAATATTCTCAAGAAATGATTAGTTCAATGATATATATGTTGTTATTAATTACCAAAACCACCTAGGGATTAGTTGCACTTTCAATCTCCCCTTTTTGGTAATTGATGACAACATATAGATCAAACTTCGATAAATGATATAATCAATGAATAACATAAATCGCTTTGAGAAGTATGTGATAAGCAAGAGCTCCCCTAAATTTGTGCATTATTTAAGATTTGCGTTTGAATGCAAATGCACAATCGATTAGGATCATGGGTTACTCTTCCATGCCACATACATCTTGGTGGGCGCACAAAATGATAAGAATGAATAGCATGCACCCAATCACCAAGACATGAGTAAATGATCATACAAGATATGAATGGAATATGATAGACATCAAGCACACATTAAGCACAGTATGATCAAGCACTCATCAAGATAGAAACAAGCGTAGTATCAGGCACACGAAGTATCTCAAAGAACTCAAAAGTATCTCAAGGAAAACCGCAAATGAAAGAGCAAAAAGCGAGCACTCTCTCTCGAAGCCCTATGATCTATACAATTTCTCCCCTTTGGCAACAAGTTACCAAAAGTTCGAAGGTATAGAGCTAATCGTCACTCGGGACTCTGCTGGCGGCTCTGTCTGCGTCGATGGAGTGGAGATAGCTGCATCTGCAACTTGCTGAAAGTCTGTGGAGCTGGAGGAGTGGATCTTGGGCTGGTCTTTGGGCCAGCGGAGCTGTAGGAGGTCTTGATGTAGTAGCCACAGGATCGACCTTTGGAATAGCGGCTGATCTGGGCTTTGTGGGCCTTGCGGCGAGCTGCTCATAGTCATCTGGACCATGTCACCTTCCATCTCCTTCATAAGTTCTGCCTTCTCCTCTTAGCTTCCTCGATGTCGCATCAAGCTTGTTGGCGGTGACTGCACTTGATCGACAGCGTCGAGCATGGAACTTATCCTCAACGATCCTCTTAAGGCTCTCTGAGAGACGCACTATCTTTGGCAGCGTAGCTCAATTCTCTGAGTGGCTTCAAGAAGTTGTTACGCAGCGCTCTTGGGCTTTCTTCTTTGCTTCCTTCTCGGCTTTAGCTTGCTTAGCGACGGACTTAGCATGTCCTTCTACAGATGTGGGAGCATTCTCGGTCATCACAATCTCGTTGTCCTCATGTTAGGGCTGCGGTGGCAAGTGGGGTCTATCCAACGGTAGGTGTCCGTGCCAAACTTGGCATTAATGAGCATCTGAATATGCGGAGCAAACCCACACGACCTCTTACAGTCTGCTGCTGTCCTCTTGATAGTCTCAACTATCGGTCCATCACCTTAAAGGTGTCTTCGATCTAGAATGTGCAGCATGTTGATAGAGTACCCTCTTATCATGCGGTGGTCCTGACTTAGGCATCAAAGTATGCCTCGAGAATGGTGTTGGTGGTTGGGAGACCTGCCTGAAGGTAGTAGACTGAACCAAGCTTCCAAATCTCTACATCCTTCTCATCTACCTCATTATACATGTTCTTCATTGACTCGTGATTTTTCTTCGGAATGCCATATACATCAATATCATCTTCCCTTGAAATAGGTGCATTCAGCAATGCTCTCCATTCCTCAACAGTAGAATGGAATCTCTGCCCTTCTGTCATCCATACAATCCTGCCATCTGGATAGAAGTGTGCGGTGGCATAGAACTGCATGATCATCTCGTCGTTCCAAGCAGTCAATTTCTGACCAACGAACTCTGCAATCCCACAAGCAGTGAAGCTTTCATGCACATGTGGGAAGTAGTCTCTGTGCTCTTCACTGTCGATGTATTTCCAGTCAACGTATCTGGTGTCAGCAACAATTGGCTTCTTGTCCATGAGCACTGTCTCATAAAAGTCTTGTTGCTCTCTTGTGTGGAATCTTGGGTCAACTGCTGTTCTCCTCCTGGTGGCATATGGATCTGCTTGTCTCCATAGCCTTAGACCTTTATCCTTTCTCTCCTTCATATTTTCAGCTCGAGGATGAGCTTCATTATGAACTGGCGGTTTACATGCGAGCTTGAGCAAAACATGAGCCTCATCATCGATTCTGCGGTGGCACATTGTCCTTTTTCTTTTCGAAGCGGTATGTTCCTCACAGTCTTCTTGGGCTTGGCATTTGGTTTGGCTTGGGCTGCCTTTGCTAGAGCTGAAGGCTTAGCTTTAGGAGGTGCTCACCTACGATGGCATCACCCATCAAACCATACGAGGTGGTGAGGTGCTTCCTCATCAGAATCATCATCATCATCACTGTCTCTTCATGAACTTTCCTCTTCCTCTTGGAAGTCTTCTTGATTTTGCTGGAGGTTTCTTCCATCTTTGAGCTTACGTGCAGCAGAGGATTTCTTGACCTTACTGGTGCCTTTCTTGGTTTGTTGCCCTTGATGCTCTTTGGCAACCACCTTCCTCTCTGGCTTAGAAGTTATTTCCTCATCTGCAACAAAATCTGAATCTTCCTCATCTGAGTTCCTCTTCCTCCACAGCCACGGTGGGCGGCAGGCGATCCACTTGAGTGCTTCTCTCTCCATCATCTGAAAACTGCTTGCTTACGGACTTGTAGCTGCCTCTGGAATCTCAAGCGGCATCTCGGACCTGTTACATTGTCACTTCCTTGAGACATGTCGACAACACTGTGAATAGAGTGGGTATAGGCAGAATAGAAGAGTTATCACAAACTGCGAGAGGATTTTGCAAAAAAAAAAAATGAGTTCAAACTTTAGATTTAGGTTTTCACAGGATACATGTCGGTCGGCCGAGTCTATCAATTCGGTGAAACGAAATGTCTAAACAGACCACATTCACCCCTTTCGGTTGGACGAAATGGGTTTGATCTAGCCGAGACAGTTAGGGTTTCACTAAATTTTCACTTGGTCTTACCGATTTGCACAACTTCGGTTTCACGAAAAGTGCGATGCAATGGCGAGAGGCCAAATCGGTCGATCGAAAATGCAGAATCGGTCACACCGAGATGTGTTGGCGGAAACCTAACCTAAAATTTTCACTCGAAATTTGTTCTATGACCTAAGCGGCTGGATAGGGAGATCTCAATCTTGGCAAGAAACATGGCAACACCTATCGTGCATTGAATCAGCGGTTGGAGCACGAGAGGATGAAACTCACCCAATGCGGTGGAGCTTCACTCTGGCGGCAGCGGCGAAGAAGAAGACCGTTGGCGGCGATGGAGACCCGTGGCGGCGCCTGAAGCGGCGGCGGAGGCGATCCATAGACCAAAGCGGCGCGAAGAGTTTTGAGGCGGCGTTTGAAGAAGTAATCAGCGCGCTCGTCTCGGTATATATACCCTTGCCGGTGTCGGTGGGACCGAGTTTGCAAACTTCGGTGGGACCGAGATGGTTAGCTGCGTGCGATTACACATCGATCACGCCGAAATTGAAACTTCGGTTTCACCGAGTGAAAACCTAGATCAATCCAAGTGATCTCGATGCATCCGATTTGAATATATCGGTTTGACCGAAAGTACTTAGAAGGTTTTGGAAGTTAGGCTTTTGACGGATCGGTGGCTCAGTGCTCCTCACTCGATGCGTCGAAAAAGTCTTGTTCAAAGTTTGTGATATAAGCATGAATAGAGTTTGAGACAAGAAAGCATAGATAGCTAGGGGAGGAACTTAGGCATTCTTGTCCATCCATTTGGTCAAAAGAAAAAACCATAAAGACCAAAGCAACAAATGGATGTCCTCGAATGGATCAAATCATGCATCCAACATGCTCACACAATAAGATAGCAAATGAAATATGTGTCAAACATGCACAAACAAAACACTAACAGCTAGCACACAATTTGGCGATGACTAGGTCATCTATGTATGAGTATATTGACTTAGGAGTCAAATGAGAACATTTGATCATAGGTCATACTCATCGTTTAAGCACAAGTGGGGTTACCACTTTTCCATAAAGCATTGATGTGTTCACATCATTAGAAGATGCTTTAGCTCATTTCTTTAGAGCAAAGCTCCCCCTTGATGTGAGAACCCCTTTTAAAGGGTCAAACTAACCTTGGGTTGTCGTTGAAGACTTCATGTAGATGTTGAAGATGTGAATGCTCAATGTTGATGATGATCATCAAGAGTTGGGAGCAATCCTTTGGATTCGGGCACTTTCAATACCTACATGGGTTAGTCCCACAAGGAACAAACAAGAATATCCATGGACATAGATTGAAGTTCACAATAGATGATGTCCATGAAAGCAATGATTACCTTGTCCCTTGACTTACCAACATGAGGGTTTGTGACTCCATGAACTAATGCAAGATGTGGAAGTTGATTGCACAAGTCCTTGCCAAAATGAATATGAGTGAAGTATATTGGCGGAGTCACCCTCAAGAACTCTCTAGTTCTTCTTCTTCGGGATCCACATCATCTTGATGGGAATCCTTGGGGTAGTAGTTGAGCTCGTTGAAGTAGAACTTGAAGTTGCCTTGGGAACCCACTTGACCATGGCCTTGGGTGCTTCAATGAATGCATCAATCTCCTTTTGAAGCTTGTCCTTGCCTTTTAGCTTGTGGTCTTGTGGTGGAAGGTCATCTTGAGCTTGTTCCTCATTGGAAGAAGTAGGATCATACTTCTTCTCTTGAGAGACAAACTTTGGAGTGGGATATTGACCTTCTTCCCATTCAACACCCTCGGCGTTGAACTTTCGCTCAAAACCAATTCCTTGATTCTTCCGGTGTCTTCCTTGTTTGCGAACAATTTCCTCAAAGCTTTTGCTTCCGGCAAGACTTTTGTAGACACCTTTCTCTATAATCCCTTTCAATAGACTATTTTCTTGCTCAAGTGAAACTTGGCTTGAAACATTGTTAGTGGAATCAAGAGAATTACTAGAAGTAACAACATTTGGTTTAGCATTATTATTGTTACTACTAGTTGAAGAATTTTTCTTATGCTTGTCATGCTTAGTTTTAATAGGTGGCAAGAAATTAGACAAGAGAAGTCGTTTGGCAAGATATGAAGAACTCTTCTTTCGAAGATCGTCATTGATAGCTTTTAGAAACTCATGCTCTTGCTCTAGATTGAGCTTCTCGAAGCGTAGCTTCTCATGAGATCTTAGGAGCTCTCTATGATCTTCTTGAGTTGTTTCATGAGCTAACTTGAGAGTGTTTAGTTCTTTAGTTAGGCGCTCAATCTCCTTCATAGCATTGTCATTCGACTCTTCTCATTGTAAAGACTACTAGCATGTTCATCATTACTAAGCTCACTAGATTTATCATGTAAAAGCTCATCTTCACCAAGCAAGTCATCCTCATTACTATCAAAGTCAATAAATTCAGGATGTGATACCTTTGGGCCTTTTGCCATGAAGCATCTTCCAATTCCCTCATTTGGTGAATCAAATATGTCATAGGAGTTGGAGTTGGAGGACACGAGAGCAAGACCGCAACACCTTCATCTTGGTGTATTCGGAGTTGGAGTGATAGCTTCTTTCGGAGTGATTGTCGGTCGGGCGGAAACCCATTCACCAACATGAGCTTGATGTTTTCTTCTTGTGTAGCTCCTTGATGACTTGTCTTTCCTTTCCGAATCCTTGCTTCTCCGAGAGGATCTTCGTTCATAACGATCATCTCTACTCCTTCTCTCTTTTCGAGGCGACTCTTCTCTTGAGCTTCTTCTTCTTGGAGATTCTTCTCTTCTCTTGTGGAAAGTCGAACACTCATTTGAGTAGTGTCGGGTCTTCCACAATTATAGCAGATTTCGATCACGACTAGAAGATCTCTTTTCATCATATGATCTAGACTTTGAGCTTCTTTCCTTGCTTCTACCCTTGTAGAATTTGTTGAAGTTCTTCACCATTAGGCTTATCTCTTCATTGGAAACTAGCTTGTCACTTGAGGATGTGGGAGCTTCCTTTGTAGCTTTGTAAGCACCACTTGACTTGTTGTGAAGCTCTTCCTTATCTTTAAGTGTCATCTCATGAGCAACAATCCTTCCAATGACTTGATGAGGCTTGAGATCTTTGTAGTTTGGCATCATTTGAATCAAAGTGCACACGGTGTCATACTTTCCATCCAAAGCTCGAGAATCTTCTTGATGATGAATCGATTCGGTCATTTCTTCGCTTCCTAAGCCTGCCATCTCATTGGTGATGAGAGCAAGCCTTGAATACATTTCAGCGACTCCTTCACCTTCCTTCATCTTGAACTTGTCAAGCTGACCTTGAAGAACATCTAGCTTTGATTCCTTCACGGACTCGGTACCTTCGTGCATTTCGACCAAAGTATCCCAAATCTCTTTTGCATTCTCAAGGCGGCTGATCTTGTTGAACTCCTCGGGACACAAAGCATTGAAGAGAATGTCACAAGCTTGAGCATTGTTACGTAACATCCGCAACTCATCCGCGATAGCCCGCGATCCGGAACTTTTCCTTCCTCGAAGAACTCACCTTGCAAGCCAACACAAATAATGCCCCATGCGGCGGGGTTATGTCCAAGAATATGCATTTTCATTTTATGCTTCCAACTAGCAAAGTTTGAACCATCAAAGTAAGGACCTCTCTGAAAATTACCCTCACTAGGCGCCATACTCTCCTAGGTTGTGAAACCAAGCTTATGGAGTCAATGCAATGAAACCAATCCAATGGAAACCAAAGCTCGATACCACTTGTAGGATCGGAAGTATGTCTAGAGGGGGTGATTAGACTACTTGACAACTTAAAAATTTAGCCTTTTGATTGGAGTAGTTTCTTAGCAAGTTCACAATGATAACCAAGTCAAGTATCACCCTACACATGCAATTCTAGAGTTATGGCAGCGGAAAGTAAATTGCATGTATAGTAAATGAGAGGTGGAGAAGAGCAAGCATAATGGAACACGGAGATTTTTCTCGTGGTTCCGATAGGTGGTGCTATCGTCAATCCACGTTGATGGAGACTTCAACCCACGGAGGGTAGCGGCTGCCTTGAGTCCACGGAGGCTCCACCCACGAAGGGTCCACGAAGAAGCAACCTTGTCTATGCCATCATGGCTTCGCCCACGGAGGACTAGCCTTACTCGGGGTAGATCTTCACAGTAAGCGATCTCCTTGCCCTTACAAACTCCTTGGTTCAACTCCACATCATGACGGAGGCTCCCAAGCGACACCTAACCAATCTAGGAGGCACCACCCTCCAAAAGGTAATAGATGGGGTTGGTGATGATGAACTCCTTGCTCTTGTGCTTCAAATGATAATCTCTCCAACACTCAACTCTCCTCACTGATTTGGCTGTGGTGGAAGAAGGGATTGAGTGGAAAGCAACTTGGAAAGACTAGAAATCAAGTTTCATATGGTGGGAGTGGAGCAACTTGATCTCAACACAAGGGTAGGTAGTTCTCTTCTCAGAAATGTAAGGTAGGAGTGGTAGTTCTTTCTGATGGCTCTCTCCACGAATGAAGAGGAGGTGGAGGGGTATTTATAGCCTCCACACAAAATCCAACCGTTACACACATTTGAGCAATCTCGGTCAGACCGAAGTTGACAACTCGGTCGGACCGAAAGTTCAAATCTTGTGAGCGTTGGGATTTTCAGTGGGACCGAAAATACAATCTCGGTTAGTCCGATTCTTCCAAAGTCTAGGGTTTGCCAATCTCGGTGGGACCGACTTTCTCATCTCGGTGACACCGATTTGAGTCTGAAGGTTCTGAAGCTTGGCAACACCAATTCGGAATGACCGAGTTTGGAATCGGAAAATCCGAGATTCTAGGGTTTTGGCTATATGGTGAGGTGGTTCATCTCGGTGTGGTGAGTTTGGAATCGGTGGGACCGAGATTACTTATGAGTTTATGTTGGAATGAAAGATTGCTGATTGTTTGAGAGATAAATCACTAAGCACTTTAGAGCAACAGATCATCATCATAACCTCATCCCTTTTAATAGTATTGGCTTTCCTATGGACTCAATGTGATCTTGGATCACTAAACCAAAAATGGAGTCTTGAGCTTTTGCCAATGTTTTCCTTAGCATTTTGAGGGGTCCACATCATCAGTCATTGCCATACCCATATCCTTGAACTTTCTGAAATATTCTCAAGAAATGATTAGTTCAATGATATATATGTTGTTATTAATTACCAAAACCACCTAGGGATTAGTTGCACTTTCGATAACCGTGATGGTCTCTTTCGTGAGTCAGGGAAGTGAACACTGATGTTGGAGTTATGCTTGGCGTGAGGTTGCTATAGGATCACTTCTTGATCATACTTTTATCGACCGTGCTTTGCCTTCTCTTCTCGCTCCCATTTGCGTATGTTAGCCACCACATATGCTAGTAAACTTGCTGTAGCTCCACCTCATGCCTTTATCTTTCCCATAAGCTTAAATAGTCTTGATCTCGGCGTGTGCGAGATTCTTGAGTCCCGTGGCTCACGGATCGTCAAAACCAGTTTGCGGTGCCTATGTTTACCGAAAGCAGATTCGCTACCAAGCTCAAGGAGGAGCTCGATGAAGATTTTGCCCTTTGTGTTGTTTCGTTCTAGTTGTTCAGTAGTGGAGCCCAGTTGGGGTCGATCGAGGTCCTTTATGCATTTGGGGTTCTTCTTTTATTTTGGTTCCGTAGTCGGACCTTGATTGTATCTGGATGATGTAATGCTTTTATTCATGTAATTGTGTGAAGTGGCGATTGTAAGCCAACTATGTATCTCTTTCCCTTATGTATTACATGGATTGTGCGAAGATTACCTCACTTGCGACATTGCTTTCAATGCGGTTATGCCTCTAAGTCGTGCTTCGACACGTGGGAGATATAGCCGCATCGAGGGCGTTACATTCATGGCCTGCTCGGCTACCTTGTGGAGCTCGACCAACTGCTTCAGCTGGTCGCTAAGGGGCACTGGATGTCCGGCCTCAGCGTACTGGGACCAGAAGACCTTCTCCGTTGAGCTCCCCTCCTCGGCCCGGTAGAATGCGGCGGCATCGGACACGCTGCAAGGGAGATCTGCAAACGCTCCTGGAGAGCTCCGAATTCGGGTAAGTGACAGGTAATTCACATTCACATGCTTGCTTTGCATGAAAAATGCCTTACCCGCCGCTATCTTCTTCACCGCCTCAATCTCCTGGAGGGCCTTATGGGCCTCGGCCTTAGCGGCTTTGGCACTTTCAAGAGCGAGGCAAGCTCGGACTCTCGAGTCTTGAGTCGCGCTCAAACCCTCATGCTTTTCCATGAGAGCACAGAGCTCTTGCCGCACCTCCGCCACCCGCGCCTCCTGCTTCTCTCGCTCCGCTCGTTCCGCGGCCGCATTGCGTTTGGCCGCGGACACGGCCTCCTTCAGGGTTGCCACCTCGTTCGTGGCCCCTGCAGTGCCCAAGTTATCCTTGTTATTTCTATTGCAACCAAAATCTATTACGGTGTTACTCACCTTCTTTGTCCTCGAGCTGCTTCTTGGCAAAGCCGAGCTCGTTCTTGGACCGCTCGAGGCTCTGCTTCAAAGCACCGACCTCCGAAGTCAGTGCGGCAGAGGTCAGCAGCGCAGCCTGCAAACCCATATTGACATAATTTTTAGAACTCCTGCGTATATCTTTTTAGATCCTCAGTCCGGCTTTTCTTTACGAGCAGCGAACTAAGCATCGAGGCTCTGTCTATGCAGATATTACATTACATATTTTAAACTTCTTACCTCAAAGCTGTTAGAAGGCATTTGCGAGAGCTTGGTCAGCCCACTCTTGGCAAGTGAACCTTTGAATCACCGCACTCATGATAGTGCGGTGTTCTTCCTCGATGGAAGCGCCGTTGAGCGCCTCCAACAAGTTGTCCGGCGCCTCCGGTTGGACGGAGGCTGCCGGTGTCACGGTCTTGCCCTTCTTATGAAGGGGCCGCCTGCCGGACTCTGGAACCACTGCGGGTTCCAGCACGGATTCCGGCGCAAAGTCCGGGAGGCTGCCTTGTGGCACCTCCAGAGCCTCCTCCTGATGGATCCCCTCCTGGGACCCCACCTCGGCGTCTTCAGCGTCGCGAGGGGTAGAGGCAGTCGGAATGGAATCTACGTCCGACGGGGCCAATGACCCGCTTGATGAAGCGGGAAGATCATCATCGGCCGGACTACAGGTAGTGTGCGGCATTAGAAGGACACTATGTGACACAAAAGAGAAATTATAAATCACTCAGGAACCCGGATACTTACGATCTCGCCAGGGGTTTGACCATTGAGGGCCACTCCTCGTCGCCGCCGTCGGCATTGGCAGAGCCGTCCGGAGGAAGGGTCCTCCCCTTCTTGGACCCTTCGGCCTCCCCCATTGGGGAAGCCTTCCTCTTCCTCTCTCCCCCCTCCTGGGGAGAGTCTTCTTTCTCCTCCTCGTCTTCGGGGGAGGAGTCCACCTTGGAGCCATCGGACGATGAGTCCGATATCACCTGGCGTCGGGAACTCCTTCGAGTTCCCGTGGCCTTCTTCTTGGCCTTCTTCTCTGGCACCACATAAAGTGTCGGAACCAGCAGCCCGTTAAGCAGGCGTTATTTGGAGTCTTCGGGAAGGGAGTCGGACGTCTACTGTCGGACGTCCTCTGCCGATCTGTCAAAGGCATTGGGAGTTTTAAATCGCACATAGAGTCAAACCATGAAAGAAAATAAATGTCCCCTAGAGGATAACAAAGCTTACCTCGCCGGCCGGGCGCTTGGTGTTGAATCCGCGGTCTTCCATCGCGGACGCGGGGGCTTCTCCGCCCTTGAACAGCACCCTCCGGGCAGCCGTGCGTCGTGTCGAAGAGCCCGCTCAAGGTGCAGTCTTTGTGCGGATCGAACTCACACAAATTGAAGGCCCATTGTTGGCGGGGAGAATCCGTGAGACGAGCATGACTGGATCACATTGACAAGACTAAGCTTCTTGTTCACCAAGGTGCAGAGCAGGCTGGAGTCTGTCGGCTCCTCGAACTGCCCCATAGCAAGCCCTTCTCTTTCAGGAAGTGAGCTGCATGGGGATACAGATCTGAACTCGGGGGCGCTGCCCATTTAGGGTCACGCGGCTCGGTGATGTAGAACCACCCGATTGCCATCCCTTGATGGACTCCACGAAGGCCCCTCGAGCCAGGTGGCGTTGGGCATTTTGCGCACCATGGCGCCTCCGCACTCCGCTTGGATGCCCTTCACTACCTTCGCTTGACATTGAAGGTCTTGAGCCCAAGCGAAGTGGGGCTGGATGCGAAGGAAGGCCTCGCACACGATGATAAACGCCGAGATGTTAAGGATGAAGTTTGGCGCCGGATCGTGGAAGTCGGGCCGTAGTAGAACATGAGCCCCGGACGAAGGGATGAAGTGGGAAGCCCAGTCCGCGGAGGAAGTGGGAAGGAACATGACCCTCTCATGGGGCTGGGGTGGGGATGAGCTGCCTTGTCGGGCGGCCGGTCTGTGATGTCATTTGGAAAGGTATCCGGTGTCGTGCAGCTTTTCGATGTGCCCCTCCGTGACGGAGGAGGCCAACCACTTGCCTCCCGCTCCGGACATGGCTGGAGAAGGTTGAGGCGAGATGTGCGAACTTGGGCGCTGGAGCTCGAGTCTTGTGGAGATGGATAAGCAAAGGAGGAAGAAGGCGTGGGTAAAAAGGTGGATCCTTATCCCCTTATATATGGGCGGACGAAGACTATGCGTCCCCACCGGCCTGGTGAAACTCGCTTATCTCCCAAGCGCCACCATCAATGGCGCGGTTGGGTTACCTACGTTGGTATTGATGGGAATCCGGAATAAGGGAACACGATCTCTGCTTCGACAAGGCGTGCAAAGGAAACCGCTTCGCTAAGCTGAGGTGGTATAATAAAAATAATTCAAGTAAAGGCTTGGTGGTGGTATGGCGTCATGCCACAAAATCGTCGGCAGATTGAACTTGTGTACATATTATTCTCTCTCTACGGTGGAATGTGGAAATTATTTTGCGAGCGGACACTATCTGGTGTTCACAATCTTCTATGAATTATTCGGAGGAGGAACCCGCCTTGCAATGCCGAACAATATGCGCGGACTCATCGTCATTGAAGCCTGGTTCGAGAGCTCTTGAGGAGTCTGGACTAGGGGTGTCCGGATAGCGGACTATCATCATCGGCCGGACTCCAAGACTATGAAGATACAAGATTGTTTCGTCCCGTGTCCGGATGGGACTTTCCTTGGCATGGAAGGCAAGCTTGGCGATACGGATATGTAGATCTCCTACCATTGTAACCGACTTTGTGTAACTCTAGCCCTCTCTGGTGTCTATATAAACCGGAGGGTTTTAGTCCGTAGGACAACACAACCATTACAACAATCATACCATAGGCTAGCTTCTAGGGTTTAGCCTCCTTGATCTCGTGGTAGATCCACTCTTGTACTACCCATATCATCAATATCAATCAAGTAGGAGTAGGGTTTTACCTCCATCGAGAGGGCCCGAACCTGGGTAAAAACATCGTGTCCCTTGTCTCCTGTTACCATCCGCCTAGACGCACAGTTCGGGACCCCCTACCCGAGATCCACCGGTTTTGACACCGACACTCGCCCTCACTAATCATTTGGGTGAGTATCTATCACTAGGTGTAAGTAAAAAATGTAAGACTTTAAGAGCATCTCCAATAGATGGTCCAAATTTTGACGGTCCAAAACCGGAGATGCAAATTTTGGACCGCCAAAAAGTGCGTTTTGGAGCTCCGAAAAAAGGCCAACTCCAACAGATGGTCCAAATTCATGGTCCAAAAGAGAAACTCCAATAGATGGTCCAAATTCATGGTCCAAAACCGGCCAGTGACCGCCCATTCTTCATTAACCATTATCCGACCAACTGTCTGACCGCAAATATTTGAAAGTAACATAAAAAATTCATGTCCACAATATCAAATTATTACATAGTTCTTGAGATCCGGAGATGCAATGCAACACAAATACAACATAGTTTTGCACAATACAACATAGTTTTGAACAAACAAATAATGAATCTATGCGGATCTTTTGCCATGCCATTTCCAATGCTCTTCCATCAAATCTTTCTGGAGTTGGTCATGCACATTGCTGTCTCTAATCTCGCTGTACATCTTCATGAAATGTCTGATGCGCTGTTCTTTTCGCATGGGGTTAACAAGAATGCCCATCAAATGATAGAAGTTGTAATCTAAATGTTTTCCACGCTTGTTCTCAATGATCATGTTATGCATTATCACGCAAACGGTCATGATGTATCAAAGGATATTTTGATCCCAAAATCTAGATGGTCCTCGCACAATAATAAATTGGGATTGCAAAATCCCAAATGCCCTCTCAACATCTTTTCTAGCCGCCGCTTGTGCATTATGAAAGACAAGTTCTTTCTTACCTTTAGGTTTTGCAACCGGCTTGACGAATGTACTCCACCTCAGGTAGATCCCATCTGCAAGATAGTACCCCTAGTTGTAGGTGCGGCCATTTGCTTCGAAGGTCACCGGTGGTGCTTCTCCATTTGCTAAGTTGGCAAAGGGAGGTGATCAGTCGAGCAGGTTGATGTCATTGCAAGAACTGGGCATACCAAAATATGCATGCCAAATCCATGTTTCATAATCAGCAACTGCCTCAAGAATGATAGTGGCATCCTTCCCACGACCCTTGAATTGCCCATGCCATGCTTTTGGACAATTCTTCCATTTCCAATGCATGCAATCCACAGACCCGAGCATACCTGGAAACCCTCAAGCTTTGTTCATCTCCAAAAGCCTCTGAGTGTCCTGAGCATTGGGTGCTCTCAAGTACTATGGACCGAACACTTCTACCATAGTTATTGCAAAGTGCTTGACATAGAAGATAGAAGTGCTCTCTGCCATCGCCAAGTTGTCATCAATGTAATCTGCCGGAACATCATATGCCATAATGCGCAAAGCGGCGGTGACCTTCTGATCAATGCTATGGCCAAGCAACCCAACACAGATTCCTTCTCTCTTTCGAAGACTTGGTTATCTTGCTTCACTTCATTGCAAATCGAAAGAACAAGTCTTTCGACATTCGAAGCAGCGTCAAAAGTAATTCTCCGGAAAAACCGGAGATGATGCGAAATAGTTGCGCACCAACCGTTTATGCGCATCAATCCGTTCTCTCGAATGAGCATACGACCATAAACGGAACCACCGTGCTTCGGTTTCTTCCTCTTGTGCATGGCCACTAGCATAGCAATCTCCTCTTCTTCATGCAAATCAAATTCCTCGTCCGACGATGAATCATCCACGAAAGAGGAGTCAACCGAGCTCATCTACAATGCACACAACCACCGTCAAACATATTATCCAATCCCAAGTTAAATCATCAAGTTTTGTCATTTTTTTACCTTGGGGAATTCCGTCGAACACCTTGTGCGCGCGGTGGAAGAAGATGGCCGCCGGCTGGATTGGCTGCTGCTTACGGCTGCGGACGGCGGCCGTGATAACAAATAAGGTTGGAGGCCGGCCAATAGGAGCTCGGTGGGCGGCGAAGACTAGTTCGGCGGCCGGGCGGAGGGCTTGGTCTTGGCGGTCGTCGTCTTGGCCGGTCTGCGGCCGTGGGCAGGCTCATGGCCGACGGAGGAGGTCGGCGGCGGCCTAAGACCCGACGGAGGCCTCTGCGGCAGACAGCCCGGAGGGCGAATCGGCGTCAGTGCCTCCCGATTCAATGGCGGGCGGCGTGGGGAGGCGACAGGCGCGGCGAGGGAGGCGGAGGGATGTGGGGTGGTGGCGCCGATGGCGAGGTTTTAATGTCATGGGCGGATTCAACCATTTGTTCTTGAGTGATGGGTGGCGAAGTGGGAAAGGAAATGAAGTGGTATTTGGGCCTTGCAAGGGCTGGTTTGGACGGATGCATTTGGTGATGTATATTTGCACCGCGAGGTGTTGTATTTTACATCATGAGGAGGCCGCGGTCCAATTTTTTTTTGCATATGGACCGTCTGTTGGAGCAGCGTTTTTTGCCTCAGACGGTCCAAAAGTTAGGTATTTTTACATTTGGACCGTCTATTGGAGATGCTCTAACCCCTCATTTTCCACCTACCTTGCAGACATGAGCAAATATTGTCGGGAATTTGCATGCTTATACTTCATGCCACAACGACCTTGTACAATTATTGTTGGTACAGTAACATAATTGAGACCGTTGTGTTCCCTGGTCCAAAATAAAACAAAATCGAGGACTAGTACAAACGATTGTTTTTACTTTTCACATGCAAACCAAAGCCCGTTGTGGTTGCAAACTTCTGCAGTGGAGTTTACAAATCTTAATAAATCCGAAGTTTGACACTACAATAACACCATGACCATGAATGTTTAATTCCCAATATAAAACTTTCAAAACTACAGCAATAACAACAAACACTAGCATTCACGTCCACATCACAACGGGGAAGTACATCAAAATCATTCGAAGGCATCACCATCAAACTAAAGCGAACATACAGTGAAACCGTTAACAGCCAGTTTTTATTCGGCTGTGGATCCTACTGTGCCTTGGCCCCCGTTCCCACCTTGGGCCCAGCCATCACCTCGGCGCCGTACCGGAGCAGCTCGGCGTCGCGGCAGAGCCTGGCCGTCGCCTCTGCCGGGAGCGTCACCACCACGTCCCTCGCCGCGTCGCCCTCGGCCGCGGGCACGACGATCACGATCCCCTCTCCGGTCGCCCCGCCGACGCGGCACGCCATGCGCGCCGGCGGCACCCCGGCCACGAACTCGGCGCCGTACATGGGCACGTGGTCCAGCGCCATGCAGGTGAACTCTGGCCCGTACATCTGGAAGGGCTCGCCGCCTTCCGCCTGCCGCGCGTGCAGCCACTCCACGGCAGCCCACAGATCCTCCTCCGGCACGCCGGCCACGCGCCGGTCCAGCGCCGCTGCCACGGCCGCGAGCCCCGACGCCAGGTCGGCGCGCGCGCGCGTGAAGTGGACGACGCTGCCGTAGTACCCCGTCGGCAGCGGCGCGTGCATCTTCTTGCGGAAGTCGATGGCGAGCGTGAGCTCCCTCTCCTCCTCGGCGCCGGCGACGCGGAGCCAGAAGAGCGCGGCGAGCGCCGCGAAGGGGGTCGTCTCGGGCTCGAGGGAGGACAGCAGCGTGCGCATCGCGTCGGCGGGGAAGTGGAAAGTGGCGGATGACATGGCGTCGGCGACGTCGGCGCTAGGCGGAGCGGCGGCAGACTTGGCGGCGAGCAGAGGCGGCGCCGGGGGAGGCGAGGCGGCCGGGGACACGGCGAAGGACGGCGAGTGGAGGAAGGGCGGGTATGGGCTGCTGCTCCGGCGGTGGGCGGCGGCCCAGCCGTGGAAGAAGAGCGCGGCTGCCGTGGGGTCGTTGTGGTAGTGCGTGCAGCTCAGCCCCAGCGCGTACGACTTGTCCGCGAACTCCGTCAGCTGCATCACATCACCATGCACGGCCACGAAATGTTAATGCTGTACCAGTGGATAAATGCAGACATGTGACGCATCCATTCGACCTGAGAAATTTGACGTGCAACCACTCCACAAGCAATTCAATTCTTGGAGCTGTCCTACTGCAACCTTATCGCTGCAACAGCACTGCAACGCCCGCAGAATGAAAGCTGGGAGCAACGCTGCTGAGTACTAATTTAATAGAAGGTGGATCGTGGAACTGATTCTCAACAATGTCTATGGTCATGAAGCATTGAGCGGAAGAACTAGTATGAGATTAGTAGGCACCTGGACGTAGAAGGGAGACCAGATGTAAGCCTCGGACCCCATGGGCTCGAAGTAGGCGAGGTCCATCTCGTCGTCGGCGGTGGCCGTGGCGAGCCACTCGTCGAGCGTGACCGACGCCCTCGCGTCCACCGTGCGCACGCCGGCGTCGTTGCATTTCACAATCCACCCCGAGCCGACCGCGGCGCCGCCCTCTCCTTCGGCGCGGGTGAGCCGGCCGACCATGGCCGGGTAGAGCGAGAGCGCCTCGGAGAGCGACTCCTTGAGCGGGTCCCGGTCGACGCCCGGTGCGGCGCGGCAGTAGAGCACCAGGTGCACGGCGTGGCGCCCCATGGCGTTGTCCAGCGCCGAGAGCTCGTGCATCTTGCCGGGGCGCACCGGCGTGACCGACGCCGACGTCGACTTGGCATACCGCGTAACGCGGCTGCCCGGCCCCGTCGCCAGGCCCGTCGCGGTCGGGGTCGCCGTCGGCATCTCCGGTCACGGTTGGCGCGCAGAGGAAGGAGAAGGGGACGAGTGAGTGAGGATCCGGGGGGCACAGTCAGGTTGCTGGCGCTGGCAGGGGAGGGGGATCCGGAGCATAAGTAGATCGGGGGAATTAATATGGCGGGAAGGGGTTGGCGAGGTTTAGCCGCTGGTAGTTGAGCGCACATAACTGTCTGTTCAATTCACGGGGACGTGGCCCGGCGCTCGTGGAGTGTCCGGTTGGTTGGTTGGTGGCCGGAGCACGGCGGTGGCGTCATGGGCTCGTGCCGTGCGCGCCGGGGAGCTCTCCTCACGACGATTGGCCTCAGATCTCCTCCGGCCATGGAGCGGTCTCTGCAACGCTGAATCTGCACACGAAAAAGACGGCACGATCCAGGGATGGGTGGTATGATCCAAATACAGCTGCATCTTCTATGTACTACCCATCAAAGCATAGCTCTACCCCTGCGAAGTTTGAAGCAGCTTTCCTTCACGATAATCTCTGGAATCCAATGGGTTCTTCAGTCTGTTGAAGAAGCTGTACTCCGGGCTCCGGCTGATCCACTGATCCGACATTGCGTGCAGTCGCTGCAAAGTTGCCTTATCGAGTGTGTAGTGAACTAGTGCATTGATGAGTATTGAATGCGTGGTTTCTTGCATAGCTGTTGATTTGGAGTAAGTGCCGTTAAACGAGATGAGTACTTTTTTTTGAAAATACTAAAAGTATGACGTTGGATTTTTTTAGGCATGACAAATCGAAAAAAAATTCATGATAATTTATATGTCTAAGGATGGCAAATTTAGTTTGCAAGTACGACAATTTTCTGACAAAAATAAACTAAAGCGGATATGCTATGCTCGCCAACTAAACTTATCATCCTCGGCAAACATAATGCAGGGCATCTCCAACACCGATCCTCGAATTTCCTCGTGCATCCGTCCTTGGACACGAATGTGGGAGCCGACCACCCGATTTTATCTGCATACAATTCACCGTCTTTCAACACACCGGACGAAATTCATGCAAACCGGCTGATTTTTATAGAAACCGGAAGAAAACATTTATATTTCAGATATTTTTCATTAAAAAAAGCGGGACGTAAACCTATCCTACGGTGGCGCTCATTGTCCAATTTCTTTGTACTGCATCGGCGACCACGCCTTCCATCTGCCGTGTCCATGAGCGGCGGGGTTCAAGACTCGTGAATTGAAGATGCGGCCGCCGACGAGGAAGAGTAGAACATGGGAGACAGACCAGCCCACTTGAAAATCGAGACCCCGCAGCTTCCCATGGCCTACTCATCCTCGCCGGAGTCTCGACATGTCCACCGTTGGTGACGGTGGACGTGAGGTCAATGATGGATGTGGAGACTTCATCACTATCCACCTGCCACATGCGCCCTCGAAAGTTGGACTGCGCCGGGGAGCTCTCGTCACGATTGGCCTCAGATCTCCTCCGGCCATGGAGCGGTCTCTGCAACACTGAACCCATCAAGGCATAGCTCTACCCCTGCGAAGTTTGAAGCAACTTTCCTTTGCGATAATCTCTGAAGAAGCTCTAGCTCTGTCACTGACCAACTGATCCAACATTGCGAGTAGTCGCTGCAACGTTGCCTTATCGAGAGTGAGTTTTCTTCAGCAAACAACAAGTGTAGTGATCCCGCAAAAAAAAAGTGTGTGCAGTGAACAAGTGCATTGATGAGTATTGAATGCGTGGTTTCTCGTAGTAATGGCGGTTGATTCAGAGTAAGTGTCATTCTCACAGATTCCATCAGGCTGGTCATAGTGAAGAGTAACTTAGACTAGTAATATGCATATGTTATATTACTACCTTTATATTGCATAGTATCATAGATTAGTATCATAGGTGGTCTCATTTATTGCCATGCATAACACATAGTAGCATCACATTTATTATGTTACGGTATCTATATTACTATAACCATCACTCTCATCACGTCAATATCGACCCTATCCAAAAGGAACTGAAGGTCCCACCAAGGATAGACCGCATATTGAAACGCTTTTGCAAGGTGGATATCATTACATCAACATTACATAGTAGATGGGGATACATACAAGAGGCATACAATGCCACACGAATACAACATCATCTTACATAAGAGCAACATCCGACTACGGATGAAACACAAACAGAAGCTCAAACGACATCCACCCTGCTAGCCCAGGCTGCCGACCTGGAACCTATCCCCTGATCGAAGAAGAAGAAGAAGAACTCAACGCACGCAAGCATCGCTCTTGCGTCATGATCAGCGCATAACCTGCACCTGCAACTGTTGTTGTAGTAATCTGTGAGCCACGAGGACTCAGCAATCCCATTACCATGGGTATCAAGACTAGCAAAGCTTAAAGGGAAAGGAAGGGGTAAAGTGGTGAGGTTGCAGCAGCGGCTAAGCAAGTATGGTGGCTAACCAACGCAAATAAGAGCGAGAAGAGAGCAAGCGGAGCGGTCGTGAAGCTAGCAATGATCAAGAGGTGATCCCGAACTCCTACTTACGTCAATCATAACACAGAAACCGTGTTCACTTCCCGGACTCCACCGAGAAGAGACCATCACGGCTACACACGCAGTCGATGCGTTTTAATTCGGATCTGGTGTCAAGTTATCTACAACCGGACATTAACAAATTCCCATCTGCCACATAACCGCGGGCACGGCTCTCGAAAGTTTATACCTGCAGGGTGTTCCAACTTAGCCCATGCGAGAGCTCTCGCGATCAACGAAGAATAGACCTTCTCCCGGAAGACCCGATCGGTCTCGGAATCCCAATTTACAAGACATTTCGACAATGGTAAAACAAGACCAGCAAAACCTCCGGCGTGCCGACATCCCGATAGTAGCCGCGGCGTATCTCGTCTCGAGCCACGACCGGATGAGCGAGACGTACAACTAGAACCAGCCCTCAAGTTTCCCGAGGTGGCGCGCAAGTGGCTCTAGTTTGGACCAACACTTAGACAAGCATTGGCGGGGGGCTAAAATAAAGATGACCCTTGGGTTAATTACTCCCAAGGGAAATATAGGTGGTGGTGAGGCAAATGGTAAAACCAATGTTGGGCCTTCTTTGGAGGAGTTTTATTCAAAGCGAAACTGTCGGGGGTCCCATAAATCACCCGACCGTGTAAGGAGCATAAAATCCGGGAACATAACACGGTATGACGGAAACTAGGGCGGCAAGAGTGGAACAAAACACCAGGCATAAGGCCGAGCCTTCCACCCTTTACCAAATATATAGGTGCATTAATTAAAATAAGAGATATTGTGATATCCTAACATAAACCATGTCCACCATGGAGCAATCTTCAACTTCACCTGCAACTAACAACGCTATAAGAGGGGCTGAGCAAAGCGGTAACATAGCCAAACAACGGTTTGCTAGGAATGGTGTCAAAGGTTAGAGGTTCATGGCAATTTGGGAGGCTTGATGAGCAAAAGATAGGTAACATGACATAGCAATAGAGCGAAGCAACTAGCATAGCAATGATAATCTTGAGATCGAGGTAGCGGTCATCTTGCACGAAATCCCGCTAGGAAGAAGAACGAGTCCATGAAGAAGATGAAGCCACGAAGCAGAACCAAGCGTGAGCGAGCGAATCCTCACGATCGCAACGAAAACGGGAACTATCGAGAAGAAGCACACAACATGGTAAACACACCACACATAGACAAGACATGATGCACAACAAGCATGATGCATGACAAAGCTACATGAAGCTACTCATGGCAAGAGATGATGCAAACAAGAACAACACATCCAAGGCAAGTTTAAATGAGGCCGGAAACAACATATAACAATTCCGGTAAGTCCTCATATGCAAAGTTCGAAATAGGTCCAGAACTGAATAAACATTATGTTCAAGTTGTTAAACAGCAAGTTAAGATGTACCAAGATGATCTAGACGAAATTCTTGTCAATTTACATATAAAGTTCATTAGATTCGGAGCTACGGCCTAGAAGATATGAGCAAAACAAGTTAAACATGGCATTGATGCAAAATGCATACAAAAATCAAGCAAACACACCAAAACAAGGATGCAATATGATTATATGAAGCTACATGCAAAATCAAGCAAGTTTCATATAGAGCACACTCAAAACGGAGCGACGGTTCAACACATGCACACTATACAAGTTATAGCAACAATCTGTCCAAAACAGCAACTAGGCATCTTGCAAGCATCAAAACAACATGCTACAGCACCTCAACATAATAAAACAAGGCATGGGCATGAAGTACTGGTAAAGCATAACAAAACATGAACACTGAGCTACCTCCAGAAACTACTAGAACATGCTCAAACATACATGGTAAGATGGCAAATAATAGCAGTTTCAGACTTTAGCAGAAATAACATCAGGTTGCAATGTTTAGAGCTATCAAACAACATGTTACAGGAACTTATCATGGCAAACAAAGGCATGACATGAATCTACTAATTGCATAAAACAAAAGACCCTTACTGACCATGAGCCAAAAAGGCATAGAAAATATGATGGCACCCATGTAAACATGGCAAGTTATATTACAGATTCATACATGGCAGGAACAACAATAAGTAGTCATGTTGGTGAGCTTGAACCACTCACCACAGAGCAATACATGGCATGGCAAGGCAACCAACAGTAAGAAGGCATGTTTGTGAAGCTATACATGACAAGAGCAAGTTCATAGGGTGCATGGATCACTAACAATAAGCATGGAAGCAACTGAACTTAATGTTAACAGGCCGACAGCAACATCATTTAGCAACTTTGGAACAAGATATAAACAAGCTACAGCAAGCTATAATTGCAAACAAGGGCATGAATAGATAGAGCAAGACATGTATAACAACTCATCCTTAGTGAACATCTCCAGAATATGAAGGAAATATGCCCTAGAGGCAATAATAAAGTTATTATTTATTTCCTTATTTCATGATAAATGTTTATTATTCATGCTAGAATTGTATTAACCGGAAACATAATACATGTGTGAATACATAGACAAAACAGAGTGTCACTAGTATGCCTCTACTAGACTAGCTTGTTAATCAAAGATGGTTAAGTTTCCTAACCATGAACAAGGAGTTGTTATTTGATTAACAAGGTCACATCATTAGTTGAATGATCGATTGACATGACCCATTCAATTAGCTTAGCACCCGATCGTTTAGTATGTTGCTATTGCTTTTATCCATGACTTATACATGTTCCTATAACTATGAGATTATGCAACTCCGTTTACGGAGGAACACTTTGGTACTACCAAGCGCCACAGCGTAAGCGGGTGATTATAAAGGAGTACTACAGGTGTCTCCAAAGGTAGATGTTGGGTTGGCGTATTTCGAGATTATGTTTTGTCACTCCGATTGTCGGAGAGGTATCTCTGGCCCTCTCGGTAATACACATCACTTAAGCCTTGCAAGCATTACAACTAATGAGTTAGCTGTGAGATGATGTATTACGGAACGAGTAAAGAGACTTGCGGTAGCGAGATTGAACTAGGTATTGGATACCGACGATCGAATCTCGGGCAAGTTACATACCGATGACAAAGGAACAACGTATGTTGTTATGCGGTCCGACCGACAAAGATCTTCGTAGAATATGTAGGAGCCAATATGGGCATCCAGGTCCGCTATTGGTTATTGACCGGAGGCGTGTCTCGGTCATGTCTACATTGTTCTCGAACCGTAGGGTCCGCTGCGCTTAAGGTTTCGATGGCGGTTATATTACGAGTTTGTGTATTTTGATGTACCGAAGGAGTTGAGTCCGGGTGTGATCACGGACATGACGAGGAGTCTCGAAATGGTCGAGACATAAAGATTGATATATTGGACGGCTATATTCGGACACCGGAAAGGTTCGGAAGTTTCGGAGAAAACCGGATCTTGGGAGGGTTCTGGAACCCCGGGAAGTAATGGGCCTTAGTGGGCCAAGAGGGAGAGAGAGGCCGCACCGGGAGGTGGCGCGCCTGTGGGAGTCGAATAGGACAAGGAGGGGCGGCCCCCTTCCCTCTCCCTCTCCTCTCCTTCCTTCCCCTTCCTCCTTCCTAGTTGGACTAGGAAAGGGAGTCCTACTCCCACTAGGAGGAGGACTCCCCCTCCTGGCGCCCTAGGGCGGCCGGCCTCCCCTTGCTCCTTTATATCGGGGCAGGGGGGCACCCTAGAACACACAAGTTGATCCTTGAGATCGTTCCTTAGCCGTGTGCGGTGCCCCCTCCACCATAATCCACCTCGGTCATGTCGTTCACGGTGCTTAGGTGAAGCCTGCGTCGGTAGAACATCAAGATCGTCCCACGCCGTCGTCTTGTGGAACTCTCTCCCGGAGCTTTGCTGGATCGGAGCCCGAGGGCGTCACCGAGCTGTCGTGTGTCAAGAACTTCGGGCGCCGGAGAAAATGGCTATTGGGATCGGTTGGATCGCGAGGAGAACGTCGACTACTTCCTCTACGTTGTGATCGCTTCGCTTGGTCTCACGAGGGTACATAGACAACACTCTCCCTCTCATTGCTATACATCACCATGATCTTGCGTGTGCGTAGGAAATTTTTTGAAATTACTCGTTCCCCTTGATGGTATCCGAGCCTAGGTTTTATCGTTGATGTTATATGCGAGTAGAACACAAGTGAGTTGTGGACGATATAAGTCATCGCCTACCAGCATGTCATACTTTGGTTCAGCGGTATTGTGAGATGAAGCGGCCGGACCGACATTACGCCAGACGCTTACGCGAGACTGGTTTCACCGCCACGAGCACTCGTTGCTTAAAGGTATTGGCGGGTGTCTGTCTCTCTCACTTTAGTTGAATCGAGTGTGGCTACGCCCGGTCCTTGTGAAGGTTAAAAGCGGAGTCTATTTGACAAACTATCGTTGTGGTTTTGATGCGTGGTAGAACGGTTCTTGCTAAAGCCCGTAGCAGCCACGTAAAATTTGCAACAACAAAGTAGAGGACGTCTAACTTGTTTTTGCAGGGCATGTTGTGATGTGATATGGTCAAGACGTGATGCTATATTTTATTGTATGAGATGATCATGTTTTGTAACCGAAGTTATCGGCAACTGGCAGGAGCCATATGGTTGTCGCTTTATTGTATGAAATGCAAACGCCCTGTAATTGCTTTACTTTATCACTAAGCGGTAGCGATAGTCGTAGAAGCAATAGATGGCGTAACGACAACGATGCTACGATGGAGATCAAGGTGTCGTGCGGTGGCGATGGTGATCACGGCGGTGCTTGGAGATGGAGATCACAAGCACAAGATGATGATGGCCATATCATATCACTTATATTGATTGCATGTGATGTTTATCCTTTATGCATCTTATCTTGCTTTGATTGACGGTAGCATTTTAAGATGATCTCTCACTAAAATTATCAAGAAGTGTTCTCCCTGAGTATGCACCGTTGCCAAAGTTCGTCGTGCCCAGACACCACATGATGATCAGGTGTGATAAGCTCTCGTCCATCTACAACGGGTGCAAGCCAGTTTTGCACACGCGAATACTCAGTTTATACTTGACGAGCCTAGCATATGCAGATATGGCCTCGGAACACGGAGACCGAAAGGTCGAGCGTGAATCATATAGTAGATATGATCAACATAAGATGTTCACCATTGAAAACTACTCCATCTCACGTGATGATCGGTTATGGTTTAGTTGATTTGGATCACGTGATCACTTAGATGACTAGAGAGATGTCGCCTAAGTGGGAGTTCTTAAGTAATATGATTAATTGAACTTAAATTTATCATGAACTTAGTACCGATGTATCTTGCTTGTCTATGTTTGTTTGTAGATAGATGGCTCGTCTTTGTTGTTCCGTTGAATTTTAATGCGTTCCTTGAGAAAGCAAAGTTGAAAGATGATGGTAGCAATTACGGATCGGGTCCGTAACACGAGGATTATCCTCATTGCTGCACGAAGAGTTACGTCTGGATGCACCGCTAGGTGCCGAACCTCTTCTTGATGCAACCGAGCGGCGTTAAGAACGTCTGGCGAGCAAAGCTGATGACTACTCTATAGTTCGAGTGTGCCATGCTTTACGGCTTAGAACCGGGTCTTCAACGACGTTTTGAACGTCATGGAGCATATGAGATGTTCCAGGAGTTGAAGTTGATATTCCAACAGAATGCCCGGATTGAGAGATATGAAGTCTCCAATAAGTTCTATAGCTGCAAGATGGAGGAGAATAGTTCTGTCAGTGAGCACATACTCAGAATGTCTGGGTATTTGTAGGATCGGAAGTATGTCTAGAGGGGGGGGGTGATTAGACTACTTGACAACTTAACGGATTAGCCTTTTGATTAGGACAAGTTTTTAGCAAGTTCACAATAATGACCAAGTCAAGAATCACCCTACACATGCAATTCTAGAGTTATGGCAGCGGAAAGTAAATTGCACATGTAGTAAATAAGAGGTGGAGAAGAGCAAACGCAATTTGGAACACGGAGATTTTTCTCGTGGTTCCGATAGGTGGTGCTATCGTCAATCCACGTTGATGGAGACTTCAACCCACGGAGGGTAACGGCTGCTTGAGTCCACGGAGGCTCCACCCACGAAGGGTCCACGAAGAAGCAACCTTGTCTATGCCATCATGGCCTACGTCCACGGAGGACTAGCCTTACTCGGGGTAGATCTTCACGAAGTAGGCGATCTCCTTGCCCTTACAAACTTCTTGGTTCAACTCCACATCTTGACGGAGGCTCCCAAGCGACACCTAACCAATCTAGGAGGCACCACCCTCCAAAAGGTAATAGATGGTGTTGGTGATGATGAACTCCTTGCTCTTGTGCTTCAAATGATAATCTCCCCAACACTCAACTCTCCTCACTTGATTTGGCTGTGGTGGAGGAAGGATTGAGTGGAAAGCAACTTGGGAAGGCTAGAAATCAAGTTTCATATGATGGGAGTGGAGCAACTTGATCTCAACACAAGGGTAGGTAGTTTTCTTCTCGAAATGTAAGGTAGGAGTGGTAGTTCTTTCGATGGCTCTCTCCACGAATGAAGAGGAGGTGGAGGGTATTTATAGCCTCCACACAAAATCCAACCGTTACACACATTTGACCAATCTCGGTCGGACCGAAGTTGACAACTCGGTGAGACCGAAAGTTCAAATCTTGTGAGCGTTGGGATTTTCAGTGGGACCGAAAATACAATCTCGGTTAGTCCGATTCTTCCAAAGTCTAGGGTTTGCCAATCTCGGTGGGACCGACTTTCTCATCCGGTGACACCGATTTGAGTCCGAAGGTTCTGAAGGTTGGCAACACCATTTTCGAATGACCGAGTTTGGAATCGGAAAATCCGAGATTCTTAGGGTTTGGGTATATGGTGAGGTGGTTCATCTCGGTGTGGTGAGTTTGAAATCGGTGGGACCGAGATTACTTATGGGTTTATGTTGGAATGAAAGATTGCGATAGTTTGAGAGATAAATCACTAAGCACTTTGAGCAACGGATCATCATCATAACCTCATCCCTTTTAATAGTATTGGCTTTCCTATGGACTCAATGTGATCTTGGATCACTAAACCAAAGATAGAGTCTTGAGCTTTTGCCAATGTTTTCCTTAGCATTTTGAGGGGTCCACATCATCAGTTATAGCCATACCCATATCACTGAACTTTCTGAAATATTCTCAAGAAATGATTAGTTCAATGATATATATGTTGTTATTAATTACCAAAACCACCCGGGGATTAGTTGCACTTTCAAACTCCCCCTTTTTGGTAATTGATGACAACATATAGATCAAAGCTTCGACAAATGATATAATCACTGAATAACATCGTCGCTTTGAGAAGTATGTGATAAGCAAGAGCTCCCCCTAAATTTGTGCATTATTTAAGATTTGCGTTTGAATGCAAATGCACAATCGATTAGGATCATGGGTCACTCTTCCATGTCACATACATCTTGGTGGAGCGCACAAAATGATAAGAATGAATAGCATGCACCCAATCACCAAGACATGAGTAAATGATCATACAAGATATGAATAGGATATGATAAGCATTAAGCACACATTAAGCATAGTACGACCAAGCACTCATCAAGATAGAGCAAGCGTAGTATCAAACACACGAAATGTCTCAAGAACTCAAAAGTATCTCAAGGAAAACCGCAAGCGAAAGAGCAAAACGAGCACTCTCTCTCGAAGTCCTATGATCTATACAATTTCTCCCCTTTGGCAACAAGTTACCAAAAGTTCGAAAGGTATAGAGCTAATCGTCACTAGGGACTCTGCTGGCGGCTCCTGTCTGCGTCGATGGAGTGGAGATAGCTGCATCTGCAAAAGCTTGGCTGATGTCTGTGGAGCTGGAGCTGAACCGATGGAGCTGTAGGAGGTCTTGATGTAGTATACAGGTTACATCCTTTGGAATAGCGGTGATCTGGGCTTTGTAGGCACTGCAGCAGCTGCTCATAGTCATCTGGACCATATCACCTTCCATCTCCTTCATGAGTTCTGCCTTCTCCCTCTTGGCTTCCTCAATGTCGCCTCAAGCTTGTTGGCGGTGACTGCACTTGATCGACTTGACGCCCGAGCATGGAACTTATCTTCAACTATCCTCTCAAGGCTCTCCCGAGGCGCACTATGCTGGCAAAGCGTAGTTCAATTCTCGAGTGGCTTCAAGAAGTTGTTCTCCAACGCTCTTGGGCTTTTCTTGCTTCCGCTTGCTTCCTTCTCAGCTTTGGCTTGTTTGGCAGCTTCAGACTTTGCATGTCCTTCCACAGATGTGGGAGCATCCTCAGTCATCACAACTTCATTGTCTTCATGTTCAGGCTGCAATGGCAAGTGGGGTCTATCCAACAGGTAGGTGTCCGTGCCAAACTTGGCATTGATGAGCATCTGAATATGCGGAGCAAACCCACACGACCTCTTCTGGTCTGCTGCTGTCCTCTTGATAGTCTCAACTATCAGGTCCATCACCTTAAAAGGTGTCTTCTGATCTAGAATGTGCAGCATGTTGATAGAGTAGCCTCTTATCATGCGGTGGTCTCCTGACTTGGGCATCAAAGTATGCCTCAGAATGGTGTTAGTGGTTGGGAGACCTGCCTGAAGATGGTAAACTGATCCAAGCTTCCATATCTCTACATCCTTGTCAGGTACCTCATTGTACATGTTCTTCATAGACTCGTGATTTTTCTTTGGAATGCCATAGACATCAACATCATCCTCTCTTGATACTGGTGCATTCAGCAACGCTCTCCATTCTTCAATAGTTGAATGGAATCTCTGTCCTTCTGTCATCCATACAATTCTGCCATCTAGATAGAAGTGTGCGGTGGCATAGAACTGCATGATCATCTCATCATTCCAATCAGTCAACTTCTGACCAACAAACTCAGCAACTCCACAAGCAGTGAAGCTCTCATGCACATGTGGGAAATAGTCTCTGTGCTCTTCACTGTCGATGTATTTCCAGTCAACGTATCTGGTGTCAGCAACAATTGGCTTCTTATCCATGAGTACTGTCTCATAAAAGTCTTGTTGCTCTCTGGTGTGGAATCTAGAGTCAACAGCTGTCCTTCTCCTGGTGGCATATGGATCAACTTGCCTCCATAGCCTGAGACCTTTGTCCTTCCTTTCCTTCATATTTTCAGCTCGAGGATGAGCATCATTATGAGCGGCAATTTCATGCGAGCTTGACCAAAACATGTGCCTCATCGTCAGATTCAGCAGATGGCACATTGTCCTTCTTCTTCTCTGAAGCAGGAATATTTCTCACAGTCTTCTTTGGCTTGGCAGCAGGTTTGGCTTGGGCTGCCTTTGCTGGAGCTGATGGCTTAGCTTTTGTGGGTGCTCACCTCGATGGCATCTCCCATCAACTTCGCTTCGAGGAGGCTGGGGTGCTTCCTCATCAGCATCATCGTCATCAGCTTCTTCATGAACTAGCCTCTTCCTCTTGGAAGTTTTCTTGATCTTGCTGGAGGTTTCTTCTTCCATGCTGAGCTTCTTTGCAACTGTGGATTTCTTCTCCTTGCTGGTGCCTTTCTTTGACTGTTGCCCTTGATAGCCCTTGGCAACCACTTGCCTTTTTGGCTTGGAAGTTATTTCCTCGTCTGCAACAAAGTCAGAGTCTTCCTCATCTGAATTCTTCTTCTTCCTGGCCCTGGTGGCAGCTGGAGGCAATCCACTTGGAGTGCTCCTCTCTCCATCATCTGAAAAACTGCTTGCTTCAGGACTTGTCACTGCCTCTGGAATCTCAAGCGGCAATTCAGACTGTTCGGCTGTCACTTGCATCGGACATGGTGACAACCTGTGAATGGAATAGGTATAGGCAGAGTAGAAGAGTTATCACAAACTGCAGAGGATTTTGCAAAAAAAGAATGAGTTCAAACATTAGTTTTAGGTTTTCACAGAATGCATTTCGGTCTGACCGAGTCTAACAATTCGGTGAATCCGAGGTGCCAAAACAGACCATACACACCACTTTCGGTTGGACCGAAATGGGTTTCGGTCTAGCCGAGAGCACTAGGGTTTCACTGAATCCTCACTTCGGTCTTACCGATTTGCACAACTCGGTTTAACCGAAAAGTGCAGTGCAATGGCCAGAGGCCAAATCGGTCAGTCCGAAAATGTAGAATCGGTCACACCGAGATGTGTTCGGCGGAAACCTAACCCTAAGATTTTCACTCAAATTTTGTTCTAAGACTTAATTTGCTGGATAGGAAGATTTCAATCTTGGCAAGAAGCTAGGCAAAACCTATCGTGCATAGAATCAGCGGTTGAAGCACGAGAGGGATGAAACTCACCCAATCTGGTGGAGCTTCACTACGGCGGCAACGGCGCGATGAGATAGACCGTTGACGGCGATGGAGACTCTGGCGAGGGCGCCTGAGCGACGATGGAGACGATCCAAAGACCACGGCGACGGCAGCGAAGGGTTTGAGGCGAGGCGTTTGAAGAAGTAATCACGCGCTGTCCTCGGGTATATATACCTTTGGTGTCGGTGGGACCGAGATGGAAAACTTCGGTGGGACCGAGATGGTTAATGCGTGCGATTACACACTTCGTCACGCCGAATTTATAACTCGGTTTCACCGAGGTGAAAACCTAGATCAATCAAGTGACTTGGTCTATCCGATTTGAGTATATTGGTTTGACCGAAAGTACTTAGAAGGTTTTGGAAGTTAGGCTTTTGACGGATCGGTGGCTCGAGTGCTCCTCACTCGGTCTGTCCAAAAAGTCTTGTTCAAAGTTTGTGATATAAGCATGAATAGAGTTTGAGACAAGAAAGCATAGATAGCTAGGGGAGGAACTTAGGCATTCTTGTCCATCCATTTGGTCAAAAAGAAAATCCAAAAGACCAAAGCAACAAATGGATGTCCTCGAATGGATAAACTCATGCATCCAACATGCTCACACAATAAGATAGCAAATGAAATATGTGTCAAACATGCACAAACAAAACACTAGCTATAGCACACAATTTGGCGATGACTAGGTCATCTATATATGAGTATATTGACTTAGGAGTCAAATGAGAACATTTGATCATAGGTCATACTCATCGTTTAAGCACAAGTGGGGTTACCACTTTTCCATAAAGCATTAATGTGTTCACATCATTAGAAGATGCTTTAGCTCATTTCTTTAGAGCAAAGCTCCCCCTTGATGTGAGGACCCCTTTTAAAGGGTCAAACTAACCTTGGGTTGTCGTTGAAGACTTCATGTAGATGTTGAAGATGTGGATGCTCAATGTTGATGAAGATCATCAAGAGTTGGGAGCAATCCTTTGGATTCGGGCACTTTCAATACCTACATGGGTTAGTCCCACAAGGAACAAACAAAGATATCCATGGACATAGATTGAAGTACACAATAGATGATGTCCATGAAAGCAATGATTACCTTGTCCCTTGACTTACCAACAAGAGGGTTTGTGACTCCATGAACTAGTGCAAGATATGGAAGTTGATTGCACAAGTTCTTGCCAAAATGAATGTGAGTGAAGTATGTTGGCGGAGTCACCCTCAAGAACTCTCTAGTTCTTCTTCTTCGGGATCCACATCATCTTGATGGGAATCCTTGGGGTAGTAGTTGAGCTTGTCGAAGTAGAACTTGAAGTTGCCTTGGGAACCCACTTGACCATGGCCTTGGGTGCTTCAGTGAATGCATCAATCTCCTTTTGAAGCTTGTCCTTGCCTTTTAGCTTGTGGTCTTGTGGTGGAAGGTCATCTTGAGCTTGTTTCTCATTGGAAGAAGTAGGATCATACTTCTCTTCTTGAGAAACAAACTTTGGAGTGGGATATTGACCTTCTTCCCATTCAACACCCTCGGCGTTGAACTTTCGCTCAAAACCAATTCCTTGATTCTTCGGTGTCTTCCTTGTTTGCGAACAATTTCCTCAAAGCTCTTGCTTCCGCAAGACTCTTGTAGACACCTTTCTCTATAATCCCTTTCAATAAACTATTTTCTTGCTCAAGTGAAACTTGGCTTGAAACATTGTTAGTGGAATCAAGAGAATTACTAGAAGTAACAACATTTGATTTAGCATGATTATTGTTACTACTAGATGGAGAATTTTTCTTATGCTTGTCATGCTTAGTTTTAATAGGTGGCAAGAAATTAGACAAGAGAAGTCATTTGGCAAGATATGAAGAACTCTTCTTTCGAAGATCGTCATTGATAGCTTTTAGAAACTCATGTTCTTGCTCTAGATTGAGCTTCTCGAAGCGTAGCTTCTCATGAGATCTTAGGAGCTCTCTATGATCTTCTTGAGTTGTTTCATGAGCTAACTTAAGAGTGTTTAGTTCTTTAGTTAGACGCTCAATCTCATTCATAGCATTGTCATTCGACTCTTCTCGACTATAAAGACTACTAGCATGTTCATCATTACTAGATTTATCATGTAAAAGCTCATCTTCACCAAGCAAGTCATCCTCATCACTATCAAAGTCAATGAATTCAGGGTGTGATACCTTGGGGCCTTTTGCCATGAAGCATCTTCCATTTCCCTCATTTGGTGAATCAAATATGTCATAGGAGTTGGAGTTGGAGGATACGAGAGCAAGACCGGCAACACCTTCATCTTGACTGTATTCGGAGTTGGAGTGATAGCTTCTTTCGGAGTGATTGTCAGAGTCGGAGCCGGAAACCCATTCACCAACATGAGCTTGATGTTTTCTTCTTGTGTAGCTCCTTGATGACTTGTCTTTCCTTTCCGAATCCTTGCTTCTCCGAGAGAATCTTCGTTCATAACGATCATCTCTACTCCTTCTCTCTTTTCGAGGCGACTCTTCTCTTGAGCTTCTTCTTCTTGGAGAATCTTCTCTTCTCTTGTGGGGAGTTGAACACTCATTTGAGTAGTGTCCGGGTCTTCCACAATTGTAGCGATTCGATCACGACTAGAAGATCTCTTTTCATCATATGATCTAGACTTTGAGCTTCTTTCCTTGCTTCTACTCTTGTAGAATTTGTTGAAGTTCTTCACCATTAGGCTTATCTCTTCATTGGAAACTAGCTTGTCACTTGAGGTTGTGGGAGCTTCAACTGCAGCTTTGTAAGCACCACTTGACTTGTTGTGAAGCTCTTCCTTATCTTTAAGTGTCATCTCATGAGCAACAATCCTTCCAATGACTTGGTAGGCTTGAGATCTTTGTAGTTTGGCATCATTTGGATCAAAGTGCACACGGTGTCATACTTTCCATCCAAGGCTCTGAGAATCTTCTTGATGATGAATCGGTCGGTCATTTCTTCGCTTCCTAAGCCTGCCATCTCATTGGTGATGAGAGCAAGCCTAGAGTACATTTCAGCGACTCCTTCACCTTCCTTCATCTTGAACTTGTCAAGTCGACCTTGAAGAACATCTAGCTTTGATTCCTTCACGGACTCGGTACCTTCGTGCATTTCGACCAAAGTATCCCAAATCTCTTTTGCATTCTCAAGACGGCTGATCTTGTTGAACTCCTCGGGACACAAAGCATTGAAGAGAATGTCACAAGCTTGAGCATTGTTCTGTAACATCCGCAACTCATCCGCAGAGCTTCGCGATCCGAACTTTTCCTTCCTCGAAGAACTCACCTTGCAAGCCAACACAAATAATGCCCCATGCGGCGGGGTTATGTCCAAGAATATGCATTTTCATTTTATGCTTCCAACTAGCAAAGTTTGAACCATCAAAGTAAGGACCTCTCTGAAATTACCCTCACTAGACGCCATACTCTCCTAGGTTGTGAAACCAAGCTTATGGAGTCCAATGCAATGGAAACCAATCCAATGGAGACCAAAGCTCTGATACCACTTGTAGGATTGGAAGTATGTCTAGAGGGGGGGTGATTAGACTACTTGACAACTTAACGGATTAGCCTTTTGATTAGGACAAGTTTTTAGCAAGTTCACAATAATGACCAAGTCAAGAATCACCCTACACATGCAATTCTAGAGTTATGGCAGCGGAAAGTAAATTGCACATGTAGTAAATAAGAGGTGGAGAAGAGCAAACGCAATTTGGAGACACGGAGATTTTTCTCGTGGTTCCGATAGGTGGTGCTATCGTCAATCCACGTTGATGGAGACTTCAACCCACGGAGGGTAACGGCTGCTTGAGTCCACGGAGGCTCCACCCACGAAGGGTCCACGAAGAAGCAACCTTGTCTATGCCATCATGGCCTACGCCCACGGAGGACTAGCCTTACTCGGGGTAGATCTTCACGAAGTAGGCGATCTCCTTGCCCTTACAAACTTCTTGGTTCAACTCCACATCTTGACGGAGGCTCCCAAGCGACACCTAACCAATCTAGGAGGCACCACCCTCCAAAAGGTAATAGATGGTGTTGGTGATGATGAACTCCTTGCTCTTGTGCTTCAAATGATAATCTCCCCAACACTCAACTCTCCTCACCGATTTGGCTGTGGTGGAGGAAGGATTGAGTGGAAAGCAACTTGGGAAGGCTAGAAATCAAGTTTCATATGATAGGAGTGGAGCAACTTGATCTCAACACAAGGGTAGGTAGTTTTCTTCTCGTAAATGTAAGGTAGGAGTGGTAGTTCTTTTCGATGGCTCTCTCCACGAATGAAGAGGAGGTGGAGGGTATTTATAGCCTCCACACAAAATCCAACCGTTACACACATTTGACCAATCTCGGTCGGACCGAAGTTGACAACTCGGTGAGACCGAAAGTTCAAATCTTGTGAGCGTTGGGATTTTCGTGGGACCGAAAATACAATCTCGGTTAGTCCGATTCTTCCAAAGTCTAGGGTTTGCCAATCTCGGTGGGACCGACTTTCTCATCTCGGTGACACCGATTTGAGTCCGTAGGTTTCTGAAGGTTGGCAACACCATTTTCGAATGACCGAGTTTGGAATCGGAAAATCCGAGATTCTTAGGGTTTGGGTATATGGCTGAGGTGGTTCATCTCGGTGTGACTGAGTTTGAAATCGGTGGGACCGAGATTACTTATGGGTTTATGTTGGAATGAAAGATTGCTGATAGTTTGAGAGATAAATCACTAAGCACTTTGAGCAACCAGATCATCATCATAACCTCATCCCCTTTTAATAGTATTGGCTTTCCTATGGACTCAATGTGATCTTGGATCACTAAACCAAAGATAGAGTCTTGAGCTTTTGCCAATGTTTTCCTTAGCATTTTGAGGGGTCCACATCATCAGTTATAGCCATACCCATATCACTGAACTTTCTGAAATATTCTCAAGAAATGATTAGTTCAATGATATATATGTTGTTATTAATTACCAAAACCACCCGGGGATTAGTTGCACTTTCAGTATTACAATCACTTGACTCAACTGGGAGTTAATCTTCCGGATGATTGTGTCATTGACAGAATTCTTCAATCACTGCCACCAAGCTACAAAGGCTTCGTGATGAACTATAATATGCAAGGGTTAGTAAAGACTATGCTCGAGCTCTTCGCAATGCTAAAAAGGCTGCGGAGGTAGAAATCAAGAAGGAGCATCAAGTGTTGATGGTCAATAAGACAACTAGTTTCAAGAAGAAAGGCAAAGGGAAGAAGAAGGGAACTTCAAGAAGAACAGCAAACAAGTTCTTTGCTCAGAGAAGAAACCCAAGTCGGACCTAAACCTGAAATCGAGTGGTTCTACCGCAAGCGATAGTCCTTTGGAAGCGGAACTGCCCCAAGTATTTGGCGGATAAGAAGGATGGCAAGGTGAACAAAGGTATATGTGATATACATGTTATTGATGTGTACCTTACTAGAGCTCGCAGATAGCACTGGTATTTGATAATCTGGTTACATTGCTAATATTTGCAACTCAAACAGGGACTACGGATTAGCGAACACCGGCAAAGGACGAGGTGACGATGCGCGTGGGAAATGGTTCCAAAGTCGATGTGATCGCGGTCGGCACGCTACCTCTACATCTACCTTCGGGATTAGTTTTAGACCTAAATAATTGTTATTTGGTGCGGCGTTGAGCATGAACATTATATCTGGATCTTGTTTGATGCGAGACGGTTATTCATTTAAATCAGAGAATAATGGTTGTTCTATTTATATGAGTAATATCTTTTATGGTCATGCACCCTTGAAGAGTGGTCTATTTTTAATGAATCTCCATAGTAGTGATACACATATTCATAATGTTGAAACCAAAAGATGCAGAGTTGATAATGATAGTGCAACTTATTTGTGGCACTGCCGCTTAGTGTTGGGGAGCATAGCAGAAATTCAAAATTTTCCTACGTGTCACCAAGATCTATCTATGGAGAAACCAGCAACGAGTAGAAAGAGAGTGCATCTACATACCCTTGTAGATCGCTAAGCGGAAGCGTTCAAGTGAACGGGGTTGATGGAGTCGTACTCATCGTGATCCAAATCACCGGAGATCCTAGTGCCGAACGGACGGCACCTCCGCGTTCAACACACGTACAGCCCGGTGACGTCTCCCACGCCTTGATCCAGCAAGGAGAGAGGGAGAGGTTGAGGAAGACTCCATCCAGCAGCAGCACAACGGCGTGGTGGTGATGGAGGGCGTGGTAGTCCAAAGAGGCTTCGCCAAGCACCGCGAGATCTGAGGAGAAGGGAGAGAGGTATGGCTGCGCCAACAGGAGGAGAAACTCATGTCTTGGGCTGCTCCTATGCCTCCATATATATAGGGGGAGAGGGGGCTGCGCCCCCACCTAGGTTTCCACCCTAGGGGGCGGCGGCCAGCCCCCAGATCCCATCTGGGTGGCGGCCAGAGGGGGAGAGAGGGGGAGGCGCACCAGGGGTGGGCCTTAGGGCCCATCTGCCCTAGGGTTTGCCCCCTTCCCCACTTCCCACGCCTTGGGCCTTGGTGGGGCGCCCAGCCCACCTAGGGGCTGGTCCCTCCCACACTTGGCCCACGCAGCCTTCAGGGCAGGTGGCCCCACTTGGTGGACCCAGGACCCTCCGGTGGTCCCAAGACGATACCGATAAACCCGAAACTTTTCGGTGACCAAACAGGACTTCCCATATATAAATCTTTACCTCCGGACCATTCGGAACTCCTCGTGACGTCCAGGGGTCTCATCCGGACTCGAACAACATTCAGTAACCACATACAAGCTTCCTTTATAACCCTAGCGTCATCGAACCTTATGTGTAGACCCTACGGGTTCGGGAGACATGTAGACATGACCGAGACGCGTTCTCCGGTCAATAACCAACAGCGGATCTGGATACCCATGTTGGCTCCCACATGTTCCACGATGATCTCATCGGATGAACCACGATGTCAAGGACTCGGTCGATCCGTATACAATTCCCTTTGTCTAGCGGTATTTTACTTGCCCGAGATTCGATCGTCGGTATACCGATACCATGTTCAATCTCGTTACCGGCAAGTCTCTTTACTCGTTCCGCAACACATCATCCGTGATCAACCCCTTGGTCACATTGTGCACATTATGATGATGTCCTACCGAGTGGGCCCAGAGATACCTCTCCGCTTACACGGAGTGACAAATCCGATCTCGATCCGTGTCAACCCAATGACACTTTCGGAGATACCAGTAGTGCACCTTTATAGTCACCCGCCACGTTGTGACGTTTGATACACCCAAAGCACTCCTACGGTATCCGGGAGTTACACGATCTCATGGTCTAAGGAAGAGATACTTGACATTAGAAAAGCTCTAGCAGACGAACTACACGATCTTTGTGCTATGCTTAGTATTGGGTCTTGTCCATCACATCATTCTCCTAATGATGTGATCCCGTTATCAACGACATCCAATGTCCATAGCCAGGAAACCATGACTATCTGTTGATCACAACGAGCTAGTCAACTAGAGGCTCACTAGGGACGTATTGTGGTCTTTGTATTCACACGTGTATTACGATTTCCGGATAATACAGTTATAGCATGAATAAAAGACAATTATCATGAACAAGGAAATATAATAATACTTTTATTATTGCCTCTAGGGCATATTTCCAACACTTAGGTCATATCGGTATAAAGCGCATGAAGAAACTCCATACTGATGGACTTTTGGAGTCACTTGATTATGAATCACTTGGCACTTGCGAACCGTGCCTCTTGGGCAAGATGACTAGAACCCCGTTCTCCGGAACTATGGAGAGAGCAACAGATTTGTTGGAAATCATACATACAGATGTATGTGGTCTGATGAATGTTGAGGCTCGTGGCGGATATCGTTATTTTCTCACCTTCACAGATGATTTAAGCAGATATGGGTATATCTACTTAATGAAGCATAAGTCTGAAACATTTGAAAAGTTCAAAGAATTTCAGAATGAAGTTGAAAATCATCGTAATAAGAAAATAAAGTTTCTACGATCTGATCGTGGAGGCGAATATTTGAGTTCTGAGTTTGGTCTACATTTGAAACAATGCGGAATAGTTTCAAGCAACTCACGCCACCGGAACACCACAACGTAATGGTGTGTCCGAACATCGTAATCGCACTTTACTAGATATGGTGCGATCTATGATGTCTCTTAAAGATTTACCGCTATCGCTTTGGGGTTATGCTCTTGAGACGGCCGATTCACACTTTGAATAGAACACCGTCAAAATCCGTTGAGACGACACCTTATGAACTATGGTTTAGCAAGAAACCAAAGTTGTCGCTTTCTTAAAGTTTGGGGATGCGATGCTTATGTGAAAAAGCTTCAACCCGATAAGCTCGAACCCAAATCGGAGAAATGTGTCTTCATAGGATACCCAAAGGAGACAGTTTGGTACACCTTCTATCACGGATCCGAAGGCAAGACATTTGTTGCTAAGAATGGATCCTTTCTAGAGAAGGAGTTTCTCTCGAAAGAAGTGAGTGGGAGGAAAGTAGAACTTGATGAGGTAATCTGTACCTTCTCCCTTATTGGAAAGTAGTTTATTGCGTAAACCGGTTTCGAGACATCTACACCAAATAGTGAGGAAGTTGATGATGTTGATCATGAAACTTCAGATCAAGTTACTACGAGTAACCTCGTAGATCAACCAGAGTAAGATCCGCACTGAGTGGTACGGTAATCCTGTTCGGAAGTCATGCTACTAGATCATGATGAACCTACGAACTATGAAGAAGCGATGGTGAGCCCAGATTCCGCAAAATGGCTTGAGGCCATGAAATCGAGATGGGATCCATGTATGAAAACAAAGTGTGGACTTTGGTTGACTTGCCCGAGGGTCGGCAAGCAATAGAAAACAAGTGGATCTTCAAGAAGAAGACCGACGCCGACGGTAATATTATCGTCTACAAAGCTCGACTTGTCGCAAAGGGTTTCCGACAAGTTCAAGGGATTGACTACGATGAGACCTTCTCACCAGTAGCGATGCTTAAGTCTGTCCGAATCATGTTAGCAATTGCCGCATTTTATGATTATGAAATTTGGCAAATGGATGTAAAGACTGCATTCTGAATGGATTTACGGAAGAAGAGTTGTATATGATGCAACCAGAAGGTTTTATCGATCCAAAGGGAGCTAACAAAGTGTGCAAGCTCCAGCGATCCATTTATGGACTGGTGCAAGTATCTCGGAGTTGGAATAAACGCTTTGATAGTGTGATCAAAGCATTTGGGTTTGTATAGACTTTTGGAGAAGCTGTATTTACAAGAAAGTGAGTGGGAGCTCAGTAGCATTTACGATATTATATGTAGATGACATATTACTAATCGGAAATGATATAGAATTTCTGGATAGCATAAAGGGATACTTGAATAAGAGTTTTTCAATGAAGGACCTCGGTGAAGCTGCTTACATATTGGGCATCAAAATCTATAGAGATAGATCAAGACGCTTGATAGGACTTTCACAAAGCACATACCTTGACAAGATTTTGAAGAAGTTCAAAATGGATCAAGCAAAGAAAGGGTTCTTGCCTGTGTTACAAGGTGTGAAGTTGAGTAAGACTCAATGCCCGACCACCACAGAAGATAGAGAGAAAATGAAAGATGTTCCCTATGCTTCAGCCATAGGCTCTATCATGTATGCAATGTTGTGTACTGACTGATGTGTGCCTTGCTATAAGCTTAGCAGGAGGTACCAAAGTAATCCAGAGTGGATCATGGACAGCGGTCAAGAACATCTGAAATACGAAAAGGACTAAGGATATGTTTCTCAGATATGGAGGTGACAAAGAGCTCATCGTGGCAGTTACGTTGATGCAAGCTTTGACACCGATCCGGACGATTCTAAATCGCAGACCGGATCGTATTTACACTAAACGGAGGAGCGGTTGGTGCAGTTCTAAACAAAGCGTCGAAAGCAGGATCTACATGTGAAGCGGAGTACATAGCAGCTTCGAAGCAGCTAATGAAGGAGTGCGGATGAAGGAGTTCATATCCGATCTAGGTGTCATACCTAGTGCATCGGGTCCAATGAAAATCTTCGTGACAATATCGAGCAATTGCCTTAGCGAAGGAATCCAGATTTCACAAGAGGACCAAGCACATCAAAAGACGCTTCAATTCCATCCGGATTTAGTCCGGTGGGAGACATAGAGATTTGCAAGATACATACGGATCTGAATGTAGCGCACCGTTGACTAAGCCTCTTCCACGAGCAAAACATGATCAACACCAAGACTCCATGGGTGTTAGAATCATTACTATGTAATCTAGATTATCGACTCTAGTGCAAGTGGGAGCTCAAGGAAATATGCCCTAGAGGCAATAATAAAGTTATTATTTATTTCCTTATTTCATGATAAATGTTTATTATTCATGCTAGAATTGTATTAACCAGGAAACATAATACATGTGTGAATACATAGACAAAACAGAGTGTCACTAGTATGCCTCTACTAGACTAGCTTGTTAATCAAAGATGGTTAAGTTTCCTAACCATGAACAAGGAGTTGTTATTTGATTAACAAGGTCACATCATTAGTTGAATGATCGATTGACATGACCCATTCAATTAGCTTAGCACCCGATCGTTTAGTATGTTGCTATTGCTTTTATCCATGACTTATACATGTTCCTATAACTATGAGATTATGCAACTCCGTTTACGGAGGAACACTTTGGTACTACCAAACGTCACAACGAATCGGGTGATTATAAAGGAGTACTACAGTGTCTCCAAAGGTAGATGTTGGGTTGGCGATTTCGAGATTAGGTTTTGTCACTCCGATTGTCGGAGAGGTATCTCTGGGCCCTCTCGGTAATACACATCACTTAAGCCTTGCAAGCATTACAACTAATGAGTTAGCTGTGAGATGATGTATTACGGAACGAGTAAAGAGACTTGCCGTAACGAGATTGAACTAGATATTGGATACCGACGATCGAATCTCGGGCAAGTAACATACCGATGACAAAGGAACAACGATGTTGTTATGCGGTCCGACCGACAAAGATCTTCAGTAGAATATGTAGGAGCCAATATGGCATCCAGGTCCCGCCTATTGGTTATTTACGGAGACGTGTCTCGGTCATGTCTACATTGTTCTCGAACCGTAGGGTCCGCACGCTTAAGGTTTCGATGACGGTTATATTATGAGTTTGTGTATTTTGATGTACCGAAGGAGTTCGGAGTCTCGGATGTGATCACGGACATGACGAGGAGTCTCGAAATGGTGGAGACATAAAGATTGATATATTGGACGGCTATATTCGGACACGGAAAGGTTCGGAAGTTTCCGGAGAAAACGAGTCTTGGGAGGGGTTACGGAACCCCGGGAAGTAATGGGCCTTAGTGGGCCAAGAGGGGAGAGAGAGGGCCGCACCAGAGGTGGCGCCTGTGGGGAGTCCAAAAGGACAAGGAGGGGGGCGCGCCCCTTTCCTCTCCCTCTCCTCTCCTTCCTTCCCCTTCCTCCTTCCTAGTTGGACTAGGAAAGGGAGTCCTACTCCCACTAGGAGGAGGACTCCCCCCCCTTGGCGCGCCCCTAGGGCCGGCCGGCCTCCCCTTGCTCCTTTATATAGGGCAGGGGGGCACCCTAGAACACACAAGTTGATCCTTGAGATCGTTCCTCAGCCGCAGCGGTGCCCCCTCCACCATAATCCACCTCGGTCATATCGTTGCGGTGCTTAGGCGAAGCCTGCGCCGGTAGAACATCAAGATCGCCACCACGCCGTCGTCCGACGGAACTCTCTCCCCGGAGCTTTGCTGGATCGGAGCCCGAGGAGCGTCACCGAGCTGTACGTGTGTCAAGAACTCGGAGGAGACGGAGTAACGGCGCTGGGATCGGTTGGATCGCGAGGAGAACGTACGACTACTTCCTCTACGTTGTGATCGCTTCCGCTTCGGTCTACGAGGGTACGTAGACAACACTCTCCCCTCTCGTTGCTATACATCACCATGATCTTGCGTGTGCGTAGGAATTTTTTTTGAAATTACTACGTTCCCCTTCAGAATAATGCACGAAATGACTTGTAGCAGCAAGTTAACATAGCAACAAAATATAACAGAATCTGTCAGGAAAACAGCAACAGCAACTACCCTACTTAGCAAGCTTGATACACTCAGTACACAACTCACAAAAATACATGGTTGGCACCCCTGGAAATAAAGCATAGCATAGATCAAAAAACATGTAGAGCTCATGTTCATAAGATGCACACATAAATCATGGCAAAAATGACAAATGAGCATGTTATAACAGTTTCAGCAGATTAACATCAACATGCACTCTTCCAACAGCATTTCGGGCATCAAGATGAGCTCAAATGAAAATGATGCAATGGAATGAAATGAAGTACTCATCGAGGCGAACAATTTGACATATTACACGCACGAAACGGAGCTAAGGATGCTGAGATACAGCATGATGAACATGGCATGATAATGCAAACAATTTCGGGACTTAGTGGATTTTCGGGGAGGGGGAAAGTCAACCTCGTCTGGATCTGAAACGGGCTCGCCGGAGTTCGCCGGAGTTGGGCGTGGGGGAACGCCGGAGATGGCCGGGGAGGCAGATCCGAGGCGGGTCCGGCCGGATCTCGCCGGATCTGGGCGCGGACCCCAAGGAGCGGCCGAGCTCGGGCCGACGGGCGCGACGGCGGCGGTTGCGGGCTGCTGGCGGCGAAGGGGCGCGCGGCTGGAGGTAGGGCGGCGGGGCGGGGCGCGCCTGCCGGGCGGCGGCGGAGGCGGTTGGGGCGCGGGCGAAGCCAGCGCCGCTCTCTGGGCGGCGGCGAGGATGAGGCGAGGCTCGTGGCTTGGCCGGAGGTGGCGGCGAGGCCGGCGACGTGATCGGGCATGGGATGCGTGGCGAAGCGGCGGCGGCGCTGCTGGCTGGGCGGGCCGCTTTGGTTTCGGTGGGCAGGCTGGGCGCGGCGGAGGTTACGTGGCGGCGCCGACCGTTTCGGGCGCGGCAGGCGGACGTGTCCGCACGGGTGACAGCGTCCGGCCATGGAGGAAGAGGAAAAGCTAGGGTTAGGGTGGAATTGATCCGCGAATTTCGGGGGAGGGGTGATTATATAGGTAGAGGGAGCTAGGAGAGTCCAAATGAGGTGCGGTTTTCGGCCACGCGATCGTGATCGAACGATCGAGAGCATGGAGGGGAGTTTGGTGGGTTTTGGGCCACTTTGGAAGGGGTGTTGGGCTGCAAAGAGAAAGGGGCTTTACGGTTACCCGGTTAACCGTTGGAGTACCAAACGACCTCCAAATGTCACGAAACTTGACAGTCTGTCTACCGGTGCTATACCAAGGTCGCTTGGCAAACCTCGGGCCATTCCGAGAAAGTTTAACACCCGCACACGAAAAGAGACAAGAGGGGGACGCCGGAGGACATAGGAGTGCCGGATCGCGAAACGGACAACGGGGAAAATGCTCGGATTCATGAGACGAACAAGTATGCAAAATGAAATGCACATAATGACATGGCAAAATGCAACACGCAAGCAAATGACATGGCAAAGACGACGAATAACTAGCATACACCTGGCGCATCGAATCCGGGGCGTTACAACACTCCTCCACTAACAAGAGATCTCGTCCCGAGATCTTAGGACCGAGACGGAAGGGAAAAGGGCATGAGGTGAAACAAGAACTCAAGAGAAGAAGCAAAGAATCGAGAGCCAACAATGAAAAGAATTTGAAAACGAACTTGAAGAAAGCATGTGACTGATGGGATCCATTCTTACGTCACACTTTGAAAAGAATTGAGAATAACTCCGGGGAATTAGAAGAGTCAGGTAAGATCCTGGGAAAAGACCTGTGGGTTAGGGCCCACTAAAAGAAAGCACTGTTGAAAAGGATTGTTGAACAGATAGATGATGCACCGGAACAATTGAAATATTTGAATGAGGTGACAACCTCGAATTAATTGGAATACAGATGAATCTTCTGAGATGTCTTGAATACTCCGGAAGGATAAACTGGCGAGAGGCGAACGAGCAAGGGGAAAACACTTGAGTCGAGGAAAAGAATGTGATCAACACCGAAAAAAACTTGAATTGAATGCACCGGAAAAAGAAAGGGATGAAGAGTGACGAACAAGACGAGAATTCACCGGTTGAAATGATTGACAAAAGACTGAAGAGGCTCCACACGAATGAAATTGATGGTCGAAAGAGACTCATGCTCCGGGAAGAAGAGGGTGGGAGGGCGGGAAAACAAAGGCAAGTTGGAAGGGGAAATCGACGAATATCTTGAAGAGAAAACACCAGTTGAACTCATTGAGGAAAGAAAGCAAAGACTTCGCACGAGTAGAAGGCATACTCGATTATGGACTCCGGTTCCGAGGAGAAAAAGGGTGGGCGGGTGGGAAAAGAAAACAACTGAGGATTGAACTCAAAGATGAAGAGACTCGAGTCAACTTGACGAGAAATGCACCGGACAAAAGAGGATGGACAACGAACAAAAACTAACCGCGTGATCCTAAAGAAAAATTTGAAGGGGAAGAGGAGTAGTTCAAAACACCTACGTCAAGATTCCTCACCAGAGCGACGAAGGGGCAGAGGAGTAAAAAGAACTCCTACTCTCCGATATAACTAGACTCCAAAAACAGTTTTCTTCTAGACTCAACAATGGCCAAACTACACGATCAAACAAGGGGGATCCTAAGGTCGGTCGAGGCTCTGATACCAACTTGTCACGCCCAATATGCGACCCTATCCAAAAGGAACTCGAAGGTCCCACCAAGGATAGACCCGCATATTGAAAAGCTTTTGCAAGGTGGATATCATTACATCAACATTACATAGTAGATGGGGATACATACAAGAGGCATACAGTGCCACACGAATACAACATCATCTTACATAAGAGCAACATCCGACTACGGATGAAACACAAACAGAAGCTCAAACGACATCCACCCTGCTAGCCCAGGCTGCCGACCTGGAACCTATCCCCGAATCGAAGAAGCAGAAGAAGAACTCAAAGCACGCAAGCATTGCTCTTGCGTCATGATCAGCGCATAACCTGCACCTGCAACTGTTGTTGTAGTAATCTGTGAGCCACGAGGACTCAGCAATCCCATTACCATGGGTATCAAGACTAGCAAAGCTTAAAGGGAAAGGAAGGGGTAAAGTGGTGAGGTTGCAGCAGCGGCTAAGCAAGTATGGTGGCTAACCAACGCAAATAAGAGCGAGAAGAGAGCAAGCGGAGTGGTCGTGAAGCTAGCAATGATCAAGAGGTGATCCCGAACTCCTACTTACGTCAATCATAACACAGAAACCGTGTTCACTTCCCGGACTCCGCCGAGAAGAGACCATCACGGCTACACACGCGGTTGATGCGTTTTAATTCGGATCTGGTGTCAAGTTATCTACAACCGGACATTAACAAATTCCCATCTGCCAGATAACCGCGGGCACGGCTCTCGAAAGTTTATACCCTGCAGGGGTGTCCCAACTTAGCCCATGACAAGCTCTCGCGATCAACAAAGGAATAGACCTTCTCCCGGGAAGACCCGATCAGTCTCGGAATCCCGGTTTACAAGACATTTCGACAATGGTAAAACAAGACCAGCAAAACCTCCCGGCGTGCCGACATCCTGATAGTAGCGCACGTATCTCGTCTCGAGCCACGACCGGATGAGCAAGACGCATAACTAGAACCAGCCCTCAAGTTTCCCCGAGGTGGCGCTGCAAGTGGCTCTAGTTTGGACCAACACTTAGACAAGCATTGGCCCGGGGGGGGCTAAAATAAAGATGACCCTTGGGTTAATTACTCCCAAGGGAAATATAGGTGGTGGTGAGGCAAATGGTAAAACCAATGTTGGGCCTTGCTGGAGGAGTTTTATTCAAAGCGAACTGTCAGGGGGGTCCCATAAATCACCCGACCGCGTAAGGAACGCAAAATCCGGGAACATAACACCGGTATGACGGAAACTAGGGCGGCAAGAGTGGAACAAAACACCAGGCATAAGGCCTCGCCTTCCACCCTTTACCAAATATATAGGTGCATTAATTAAAATAAGAGATATTGTGATATCCCAACATAAACCCTGTCCACCATGGAGCAATCTTCAACTTCACCTGCAACTAACAACGCTATAAGAGGGGCTGAGCAAAGCGGTAACATAGCCAAACAACGGTTTGCTAGGAATGGTGTCAAAGGTTAGAGGTTCATGGCAATTTGGGAGGCTTGATGAGCAAAAGATAGGTAACGCAGCATAGCGATAGAACGAAGCAACTAGCATAGCAATGATAGTAGTGAGATCCAGGGTAGCGGTCATCTTGCCTGAAATCCCGCTAGGAAGAAGAACGAGTCCATGAAGAAGATGAAGCCACGAAGACGAACCAAGCATAGACGAACGAATCCTCACGATCGCAACGAAACGGGAACTATCGAGAAGAAGCACACAACATGGTAAACACACCACACATAGACAAGACATGATGCACAACAAGCATGATGCATGACAAAGCTACATGAAGCTACTCATGGCAAGAGATGATGCAAACAAGAACAACACATCCATGGCAAGTTTAAATGAGGCCGGAAACAACATATAACAATTCCAGTAAGTCCTCATATGCAAAGTTCGAAATAGGTCCAGAACTGAATAAACATTATGTTCAAGTTGTTAAACAGCAAGTTAAGATGCACCAAGATGATCTACACGAAATTCTTGTCAAGTTACATATAAAGTTCATTAGATTCGGAGCTACGACCTAGAAGATATGAGCAAAACAAGTTAAACATGGCATTGATGCAAAATGCATACAAACATCAAGCAAACACACCAAAACAAGTATGCAACGTGATAATATGAAGCTACATGCAAAATCAAGCAAGTTTCATATAGAGCACACTCAAAACGGAGCAACGGTTCAACCCATGCACACTATACAAGTTATAGCAACAATCTGTCCAAAACAGCAACTAGGCATCTTGCAAGCATCAAAACAACATGCTACAGCACCCCAACATAATAACAAAATGCATGGGCATGAAGTACTGGTAAAGCATAACAAAACATGAACACTGAGCTACCTCCAGAAACTACTAGAACATGCTCAAACACACATGGTAAGATGGCAAATAATAGCAGTTTCAGACTTTAGCAGAAATAACATCAGGTTGCAATATTTAGAGCTATCAAACAACATGTTACAGGAACTTATCATGGCAAACAAAGGCATGGCATGAATCTACTAATTGCATAGAACAAAAGACCCTTACTTACCATGAGCCAAAAAGCATAGAAAATATGATGGCACCCATGTAAACATGGCAAGTTATATTACAGATTCATACATGGCAGGAACAACAATAAGTAGGCATGTTGGTTTTCTTGAACCACTCACCACAGAGCAATACATGGCCTGGCAAGGCAACCAACGGTAAGAAGGAATGTTTGTGAAGCTATACATGGCAAGAGCAAGTTCATAAGGTGCATGGATCACTAACAATAAGCATGGAAGCAACTGAACTTAATGTTAACAGGCTGACAGCAACATCATTTAGCAACTTTGAGCAACATAACAACAAGCTACAGCAAGCTATAATTGCAACCAAGGGCATGAATGGATAGAGAAAGACATGTATAACAACTCATCCTTAGTGAACATCTCCAGAATAATGCACGAAATGACTTGTAGCAGCAGGTTAACATAGCAACAAAATATAACAGAATCTGTCAGGAAAACAGCAACAGCAACTACCTTACTTAGCAAGCTTGATACACTCAGTAAACAACTCACAAAAATACATGGTGGGCACCCCTGGAAAGATGGCATAGCATAGATCGAAACACATGTAGAGCTCATGTTCATAAGATGCACACATAAATCATGGCAAAAATGACAAATGAGCATGTTATAACAGTTTCAGCAGATTAACATCAACATGCACTCTTCCAACAGCATTTCGGGCATCAAGATGAGCTCAAATGAAAATGATGCAATGGAATGAAATGAAGTACTCGTCGAGGCGAACAATTTGACATATTACACGCACGAAACAGAGCTACGGATGCAGAGATACAACATGATGAACATGGCATGATAATGCAAAAGATTTCGGGACTTGGTGGATTTTCGGGGAGGGGGAAAGTCAACCTCGTCTGGATCTGAAACGGGCTCGCCGGAGTTCGCCGGAGTTGGGCATGGGGGGACGCCGGAGATGGCCGGGGAGGCAGATCCGAGGCGGGTCCGGCCGGATCTCGCCGGATCCGGGCGCGGACCCCGAGGAGCGGCCGGAGCTCGGGCCGACGGGCGCGATGGCGGCGGTTATGGGCATGGGCGGCGCGGGGCGCACTCGGCGAGGTGGCGGCGGGGCGGGCGGCTCGCCGGGCGGCGGCGGGAGGCGGTCGGGGCGTGGCGAAGCGCGCGGGCAGGGCGGCGGCGAGGACAGCGGCGGAGGCTCCGCGGCGCGGCCGGGAGGCGGCGGCGAGGCGGCGACGCGTCAGCACGGAAGCGCGGCGAAGCGGCGCGGCGCGCTGGGCTGGGCGGGCCTGCTGGGCTTGGCGGGCGGGCGGCGCTGGGGCGCGGCGGAGGCCACGTGTGGCGCCGACCGGGCTCTCGGGCCAAGGGCGGACGTGTCGGCGCGTGGTGAGACGCGTCCGGCCATGGAGGAAGAGGAAAAGATAGGGTTAGGGTGGAATTGATCCGCGAATTTCGGAGGAGGGGTGATTATATAGGTAGAGGGAGCTAGGAGAGTCCAAATGAGGTGCGGTTTTCGGTCACGCGATCGTGATCGAACGACCGAGAGCATGGAGGGGAGTTTGGTGGGTTTTGGGCCACTTTGGAAGGGGTGTTAGGCTGCAAAGAGAAAGGGGCTTTACGATTACCCGGTTAACCGTTGGAGTACCAAACGACCTCCAAATGGCACGAAACTTGACAGGCGGTCTACCGGTGCTATACCAAGGCTGCTTGGCAAAACTCGGGCCATTCCGAGAAAGTTTAACACCCGCACACGAAAAGAGACAAGAGGGGGACGCCGGAGGACATAGGAGTGCCGGATCGCGAAACGGACAACGGGGAAATGCTCGGATGCATGAGACGAACAAGTATGCAAAATGAAATGCACATGATGACATGGCAAAATGCAACACGCAAGCAAATGACATGGCAAAGACGACGAATAACTGGCATACACCTGGCGCATCGAATCCGGGGCGTTACACTCTCTTCTTTAATTGGTTTTTCCCTATATTACTATAACCATCTCTCTCTTCTTTAATTGTCTGCCACATAAGCATGTTTGCGAGTACCAAGTCCATGATACTACTTATGTTACCCCCACTATGGCCAACCTCAGTTAAAAAATGGTGTCTGTTTTGTTTCTCTAGAGTAACAGAAAAATGGCCAGTGCATTGTAACGGAATAAATTTTTGTCAAAAGATGCACCGTGCCTTGGTCCCAGCAAATTGACTCATGGGCCTTTTTATCTCGGACGGAGGTAGTATTTGAGAGAATCGAGAGAGCAACTAGTTAACGAGCGCTACTTCGGAAGCCTCGCAACGATCAGCGCCACTTGGCACGCTCTCAGCCATTTGCCACGTGTCGCGCTCTGAGCGCTCACTCCGGATTTTTTTTATTTTTTCACACGGGTTTTCGGCTTTTTAAACGGTTTTCCCCTTTCTTTTCGACGTTTTGGTTTTGCACCTCCTTAGCTTTTTGGCCAAAAAAAATTTCGGGAAAAAAAATACGCGGAAAACATGTTTTTTTTTCTTTCACGAGAGTCACGGGTTTACTTTCGCGAGAGTCACGACCGTGCCTCTCGAAAACGGAAAAAAAAGCGTGCTTTCTGTTTCTTTTTTCCTTTCGCGAGAGATAGTGGTATACTTACAAGCGTATGCCAACCATCAGGACAATTCCTAAAGCAACTGAAAAAAATTGTATCAGAGCTAGCGATATGATCATAGCAGCAGATGAGTATTGAATACATGGTTTCTCGTAAGTGTAGTTAAATGAGATGAGTACTTTTAGTTTTTTGGGGGGTGGGCAGGGGGGTTTCGATAAGTTTAGCATTTTCTTCTCAAAGGTTCTTCAGTTAAGAAATGGTGTGCGTTTTGTTTTTCCTTTACATGTTGTTTTACTTTTGCAACCTTATGTTGCCTGTTAGACTGTATATACGTAGTCTTGTACATGCCTTGTATTGTACCTCTTGGTACATCTATATAATGAGATAACCACACCCCGTTTTAGGGTGTTGAGCAGTCCCTCAAATTATTTGTCTTACATGGTATTAGATTAGGTTACGATGTCTTCCGCCGCCGCCGCTGCGCCGACCGCTGTCTCCGTTCCCGCCGCCGCCTCGGCGCCGGCCCTTGCTCCTGCCTTACCATTCCTCGCCTCGCAGCCTCTTGCGATGGCCTACGGTGCCTCCCGTCGTCTTCGTCTCCGGGAGATCGGGTCCCCCAGGCGATCGGGGTTGATCCCTCTACGGGCGGTGTCGCTGGCCCTGTCCAAGGCGGGCCGCCGCCGCCGTCTGTTCCCCCCGCCCGGCTACGACGCCCGCCGCCAAGAACCTCACGACGCCCGCGCAGAAGAACCCTACGGCCCGCCGGTTATTCTGGCGCCCGTCGCTGGCTACGGCACCCCGACGCCCTACCTCTACGGTGCATCGCCGCCGCCACCTCACTTGGCGCCTCCGACGAATCACTACCCGGTGTCACCCCTGCCCTACCCCCCGCCCCCGCCGACTTCTCACTCGGCGCTGCACCAGCCCGGCGCGGCGTCGCCAGGGGCTCCGGGTGCAGCCTCCTACGCTTCTCTGGTGGCCGGTCCCCCAGGATACTATCCGCCCTACGCGGCGCCTTCGGCGCATCCCGAGGCGGCCTCGTCGATGGGTCCTTATGCATCGCCGCACGCTCATACCGATCTGACCGCGGTGCCGGCGCCGTTCTACTTCTCGCATCTGCTACCGGTGAAGCTCACGCCGGACAACTACTTGTCCTAGCGTGCCCAGGTGCTGCCTCTTCTGCGGAGCCGCTATCTGGAAGGCTATGTTGACGGATCCATTCCGTGTCCACCCCCTCATCACCCGGCATATCACACCTGGGTGGCCCAGGATCAGGCCATCCTCTCCGCCATCGAGTCCTCGCTCACCCCAAGCGTCTCGTCGATGGTCATTGTTGCCGCTACGTCCCGAGAGGCATGGGCGGCGCTTCACACCAGTTTCGCCTCTCAGTCTCAGGCGCGTGCTCACTCTATACGCACTGAGCTGGGTGAGACTAAGCTTGGCGACCTCAGCATCACGGACTACTTCAACAAGATGCGGGGTCTCGCCGACACGTTGGCCTCAGTTGGCCAGCCACTGCAGGATGAGTAGTTCACCACCTTCGTGCTTAACGGGCTTGATGATGACTATGACAACCTCGTTGAGAATGTCCATGGCCGTGATGATCCGCTCCCACCTCGGGAGCTCTATGCACGACCTCTTGGTCGTGAACAGCGTATTAAGGCGCGCCGCGCCTCCCCCGGTTTCGCCTCCGCCAATGCCGCGACTCGTGGCAAACCCCCACGGGCGTCATCTTCGGGGGGTCGACCGGCGCCATCTTCACAACCGGCCTCGCGGGGCAATGCTCCGACCATCACGGGTGGTAACCGGCCGGTGGCGTGCTGTTCTTCTTGCGGGGCTCCGCAGGCTTGTCAGCTATGTGGCATTGAGCGCCACATAGCGTCTCGCTGTCATCGTCGTTACAAGCAAGACTTCCTGGGCCTCAGCAACAATGGCAAAGGGAATGACAAGCAGGCCGCCGCCGCAGTGATGGGTCATGACCATGGCCGCACTCCGTCTTACTCCATTGATCCTACATGGTACATGGACACGGGAGCTACGAACCACCTCACCAATGACATGGGCAAACTCTCCACTCAGGAGCCATATCGTGGTCATGATCAGGTGCACACCGCTAATGGAGCAGGTATGCGATCTCTCATGTTGGTCGCATCACTTCTTGCACACAATTCACGAAAACTGCATCTTTCTAATGTTCTTCGTATTCCCACTGCTTCACGTAGTTTGTTATCTGTTCCACAACTTACTCGTGATAATAATGTCATTGCTGAGTTTCACCCTTTTCGTTTCTTTATCAAGGATCGGGACACGAGGGCCGTTCTGCTTAGCGGTCGTCTTCGCGGTGGCTTGTACGCACTAGACGCGCCAACCCCACCTCCTATGCAGTTTTCTTCTCAAGCGTTCAGTGGTGTTCGTGTGTCTCCAACACATTGGCATGCGCGCCTTGGTCATCCTGCTGCTCCTATAGTTCGTCATGTGTTGCATTTCCATGAACTACCAGTTGTGTCAAATAAAACTGCTGAAACTATTTGTGATGCCTGTCAGCAGGGCAAGAGTCACCAACTTCCGTTTTCAGAGTCTAGTCGTGTTGTGAAACATCCTCTTGAGCTTGTGTTTTCCGATGTATGGGGTCGTGCCCAAACATCTGTCAGTGGCCACAATTATTATGTCAGTTTCATTGATGCTTATAGTCGGTTTACTTGGCTTTATCTTATTAAGAAAAAGTCTGATGTGTTTGATGTTTTTCTACAGTTTCAAGCACACGTTGAGCGTCTCCTTAGTCAAAAAATTATTCATGTTCAAACCGACTGGGGAGGTGAATATCATAACCTCACCTTGTTTTTTTAACAAACTTGGGATCACACATCATGTGTCTTTTCCTCATACACATCAGCAGAATGGGACCGCTGAACGTAAGCATCGTCATCTTGTCGAAACTGGCATTACTTTATTAGCTCATGCCTCCGTTCCTTTTAGGTTCTGGAGTGATGCTTTCTCCACTGCCTGTTTTTTGATCAATAGGCTTCCCTCACGACTACTGAATATGAAAACTCCACTTGAACCCTTGCTCAATGAAACTCCAGACTACACCTTTCTCAAAGTTTTTGGGTGTGCTTGTTGGCCTCATTTACGTCCGTATAACAAACATAAGCTAGAGTTTCGGTCGAAAAAGTGTGTTTTTCTTGGGTATAGTTCCCTTCACAAAGGGTACAAATGCCTACATGTTCCCACCAATCGCGTCTACATCTCTTGTGACATTGTATTTGATGAGAATGTGTTCCCTTTTCGTACACTTCCGAACAACTCTATCACACCTCTACCGGACGTTTCTTCTGCCACACCTTCGCCTGATCAATTTGTAGATGTTGCACATGCTCCTGTGTTGCTTCCTAACCATGCTGCAGGTGTTGGACGCGGTGCTCGTCTTGAGCTCCTTGAGGAACAGGCACCGACGGAAGCCCCGGACCTGGACGACGGTCTTCCACATGGGGCATGCATACCGGGTGGCGCCCACGCCCGTCAGCCCGCGGCTGCACCCGCCTCGGCCGCCCATTGGCCGGCTCGCCCGCTCAACGCCGGGTCGCCCGCCAACAAGACGGGTCGCCCGCCTCGGCGCCGGTCGCCCGCCTCGCCGATAGGGTCGCCCGCTAAGCGCCGCTTCGCTGCCAGCCACAGCGCTGCCTCGTTGGGCCCATCAACAGCGGCCCAAAGAGCCACGAAGCTGCGCGGCCAGCCCGCCCGCCACGCCGCTGTTCGGGTCTGCAGCCCCGCCCCGCAACGCCGCCCGTGCCGAGCTCGCTGATTTGGCTCCTCCAGTCCCGTCTCAGCCACGGCGCCTTCGTCGCCTGCGGCAAGCCCCGTGGTACCAGCACCGCCCGCTGTGGTTCATCATCGACCACACACGCGCAGCCGGTCTGGTGTCTTTTGCCCTAAGGAACGCAAGGACGGGACGGTGGCGTGGCTTGCTGCATGTGTGGCTCATGCTGCTGTGGATCCCACTGCAGAGCCGCGTCATTTTCAGGCTGCATTGGGTATTCCTCACTAGCGTGCTGCGATGGAGCAGGAATTTCAGGCCTTGCTGAAAATGGTACTTGGCAGCTTGTTCCTCTGGTCTCTGGCGTCAACATCATTGACTCCAAGTGGGTGTTTAAGGTCAAACGACATGCAGATGGTTCTATTGAGCGCTACAAGGCACGGCTGGTTGCCAAGGGTTTCAAGCAGAGGTACGGTCTTGATTATGAAGACACATTCAGTCCAGTTATCAAGCCTACTACTATTCGTATACTGCTGTCTCTTGCCGTTACTCGTGGTTGGTCGCTTCGTCAGCTTGATGTGCAGAATGCTTTTCTCCATGGAGTTCTTGAGGAAGAGGTTTATATGCATCAACCACCCGGTTTTGTTGATCCTACACGTCCGCATCATCTCTGTCGTCTGGTCAAGGCGTTGTATGGACTTAAACAGGCGCCTCGTGCATGGCATGCTCATCTTGGTTCTGCTCTCTGGGCTCTTGGGTTTATTCCTCAACCGCCGACACGCCATGCTTTCTCCTTGGTATACCGAGGTGACGATGTATCTCTTGGTGTATGTTGATGATATCATCCTTGTCAGTTCCTCCAATGCTGCTGTCGATCGCTTTGTGTCTGCATTAGGTGAGGAATTTGCTGTCAAGGATTTGGGTGCTCTGCATTATTTTCTTGGATTGGAGGTGTCACGGTCCTCTACTGGGACTTTGAGTCAGAAAAAGTACTCCATGGATCTGTTGGGCCGTGCTGGGATGCTCCAATGCAAACATGCTATTACTCCGATGTCTGCCACTGATCGGTTGTCTGCCATTGATGGAGATCTTCTTTCCACTGATGACACCACTGAGTATCGCAGTCTTGTTGGTGGTCTGCAATATCTCACTATCACCAGACCTGATGTCTCTTATGCAGTCAACCGTGTGTGTCAGTATCTGCATGCACCCCGTACCACTCATCTCTCGGCAGTTAAGCGCATCCTGCGTTATGTTTCTTCTACTGCTTCATATGGTCTGCTCCTCCAGTCTGCACCGTCTTGTGAACTTTCGGCTTTCTTTGATGCGGATTGGGATGGAAGTCCTGATGATCGGCGATCCACGGGGGGATATGCAGTGTTCTTTGGTCCTAATCTAATCGCCTGGAATGCACGCAAGCAAGCCACCGTGTCTCGTAGCGAAGATCAAGCTGAGTATAAAGTATTCTTGATGCTACCGCTGAGATCATATGGGTACAGTCTTTGTTGCGGGAGCTGAGAGTCTCTCCAGGTCATCCTCCAGTTTTGTGGTGTGATAACATCGGCGCTACTTACCTTTCATCTAATCGGTGTTTCATGCTAGGACGAAACACATCGAGGTTGACTATCACTTTGTTCGGGAACGTGTTGCACAGAGACTCCTTAGTATCAAGTTCATCTCCTCCAAAGATCAACTTGCTGGCATCTTCACGAAGCCTCTTCCACAACCACAGTTTGTAGGCTGTAGCCGCAATCTTAACTTACTTTATACTTCAGGCTACAATTAAGATTGAGGGAGGGTGTTAGACTGTATATACGTAGTCTTGTACATGCCTTGTATTGTACCTCTTGGTACATCTATATAATGAGATCGCCACACCCCGTTTTAGGGTGTTGAGCAGTCCCCCAAATTATTTGTCTTACATTGCCTACAGTAGTTGTAATATCGATGTCGTGATTTACTCCGCCAGCACTAAAACGATACTACAAATGTAATTCATATGAGTTGTTCCATGAGTACTATTGGTTCCACTCCTAGTAGTGATCTGTTCTAGAAGCACTGTTTTCTTTGTTCCCCTTGCTCTATATTTTGTTCGACCTAGGGTCATGATTTCCAATTAGGCCAATTTTTGTTTTGTCCGTAGTCATTTTGTTTCACGAGCACATAATTCATTTTCAAAGGTAATCATGAGACCTAGGAGGCTAGGTGTGTGCCTTGATTTCATAGTCAAAGAATAGAATATATCATACATTTTTTCGTGATATTTTCTATGAATTTTATATAGCAGATGTGTACATCTTGAGGTATGATTTTTGTAGCACATATGTATACATGTCAAAAAATATTCGTTACAATAGAATTGCTTGGTTCAGTGTTTTGAATTTGCTTGGTCCGCTCGGAGGACAGGGGGGCCATGAAAAATTGTTATTACATTTTTAGTGTACATTTTATTTGTGGTGTAAGATAAGGATGAGAATATCAGATTATTTTGATGGACACCAAGGGACTATAAACATTTAAGAAAATCATTTATAACTCTGAAATAAAACAAGCCCACCCTTAGAGCTTTATTCATACATAAAACTAATTCTCGATTCACCACCATTCCAACACCACACGAAATCAACTACAAGAGGAGTGTGTCTCTCCAATCATCGACGCCATTTACTCGTAGACCCGAAAACCTCGATCACGCATGTAATTCCTGTAGAATGATAAAACACATGCACCCAAAGCGAATTTTCCCACGCTACATGGCCAAAAAACTCGGGTTGCCTGATCACAAACATACATTGCTGGCTCTAAGGCAGGAGAATAAGGATGCCCATCGGGTCTCTCATTATTGGGCCTTACGTTGTATGCAGTGAATATATTCAAATTTACTTTAGTAGGGAAGAAGGTATATTATTGTTGTGTATTTGTATATGATTTTCTGAGTTAAAACGGGTAATACCAAAATCCTTATGAGCTGACCAGATTTTGCGGGAGTTAATGTGAGGAGTCAAAGTCATTGAATTGAATATTCTAATGTAGTTGTGGATCAAACCAAGAAAACAATTATATGCGCATCTTTTACAAGCGATACTTACTAAGTACATTGTCAACATTTTTATGCAGACTCCATCTACCGAACCAAGAAAGTAGAAAGGGAAGCATTAGGTTGAGTTGCGCTGAGTGATGCAATTTGAAGAAAAAATGTATGCGACGACGATGATTGTTGAATCTAGAAACATGAAAGACATATCTGACCATGATTTAACAAGCAAACAATGCCAATGATTCAAGGATTGGTCCCTCATAGATATTTTGTATACTCCAGAATTCCTATTTCGTGTATTCGCAATTATGCCTTATGTTCATTTACATCTAAAACCATGTACCATAGAGACATGTGTCAGCTCTAGAGCTCTATGTGGTGATACTCAAGGATACAAAAATAGACATGAACACATAGATATACTTGCAATTTATTTGGCACAAACTAATCTATAAAGACAAGTGATTTTTGTTCCTTCTTATTTTCCTTTGACTAGAATAATTTTGTTTAATTCAAAAAAAGGCGATGTTCAAAATGGAAACAACCATCAACAATTTCCTTGCATATATACTTCAAATCTAGTGCAAATGATCGATGGGAAAATTATATAGTAACAAAATTAGTGTATCTTAACATTTTGTTGATTTTAAATCCGGTTATTGTGGTCGTATAATAGAAAATTATAGTAATTAAAATCATGTGTCAGTAGAGTCTGTTATAAAGAAAATAAAAAAGTTTAGTATAAATTGGCGACAAACATTTATTTTAATTCATCATAGACCCAGTAATTTATTTGACCGGCTATTGTACAATTTTTAGACTTTGTGGTTCTATAGAACTAATTTTGGTTCAATATAGAAGAGAAAAATATCAGTAACGAGTCAGAAGTGCACTTTTCATGGTCATTGCAAACTTACATAGCAAATACGTTAGATTAACTCAAGAGATCCAAGTAGGAAATATTCAAATCTCGTGACCCAGAATGCTCTTAATCATGGTCGCCAATTGAAGACGATAATACGTCATGTTGTTCTACAAAGAGTGAATCTAATTGACCTGAATACGATTATTTAGATTGGAACCCAAAATTGAGAAAGAAATTACACAAAGAAATAAACATACTAGTCGAGAACACACAAAACTTTGGTGGCGGTATGACGTCTTTCTTAGCCATTTTTTCTTCTCTCCAGTTCTCCCAGCCAAGATTCCTCGATTGATTCCATGAGATGGAGAAACCGAATCACTGACATGAGCTAATGTTAGGGCTAAGCTTTTGATATGGGCGAGAATCGTCACACGTCACAATAGCAGAAGGTTAGGAAGCATCAGTTGAACACTGCAAACAATGTCATATTATCAGCGTTGGCTTTCACAGCTTCAACACCACACTTTAGATTGTCTACTAACTTATGCTTCTAGACACTTGCCCAATACAAAAGGAAATAGAAAACAACGAACGCAATTCCAAAGGGTTTCACTGTTGTCAGCTAGCCAAATGGCCTAGGAAATAACAGCTAAACCAAACAGTATAAAGTTATTTATCCGTGGGAAAAAAAGAATAACACCAATAATATAATTGCTACAAGGAGTTGGGGCACAACTCAATACTAAAAATCGAACTAACAATTCTCGAAACCACATCGACAAATTGGGCATAGAAAAAGGTGCCGATAAGTCTCAACCTTGCCACAAAACGAGCAAGTGGAGTTACTCAGCCACTTTATTTTGTCGGTAACGTCTCTAGTTAACACAACATCATGGGGAAACTGTAAAAATAATCGGAATCTTTAAAGGGATATCGTCTTTATTTGGGTTCTAGTAAGGTCATTTCCTAACCATTGGTTCATCGATTTTGTAGTGAACTTTGACACCCCCCACCCCCCTAGTCCAATCTCATCAGGAGAAGTATTTCTAAGGAGAGCAAGAATTTTAGCTTCATATCATCTCACTGAACAAGCATGCCATGAAAAAGTCTTCTACGAAAAGACACATTGGGATACTTCGACATAATGCGGCCGATACTTCTTGACAACGAAGCATTTTTGTGTGGGTGTTGGTGGGGGGTGTAAAAGGGTTGTCGGAAACAGAGTATTGCAATTTACAAGCAGTTCAACACATTCAAAAGGATATCCTAGCTACTAAACCAGTGTAGAGATGGAGTTTGCCACGCACTGGTTATGGACGTGCTACACGTCCACACACATGTAGTCTTCTCACATCAACTCTCGCTCACGGCCACGTCCTTGCATAGGGCGAGTCGATTGCGTCGAGGACAAAAAACATAGAGGCATAGCACCAGCAAGTTAAGGCTGTCACTTCAGCTCCAAATTGCATGAGCAGAGGGAGCAAGTTCGGCACTAGTACGGGCCTGACGTACTCCCGCTGGATGTAGCGCACCACAACGCTGGCAGCAAGAAATCCGAGCTCAGACCCGACTCTTCCAAGTGGATTTGCCCCCGGTTCCCCAATACGAGGCATCCTAATCCTCCCACGGTATTAGAGCACCTGCAAATTAACATCCATGTTAAGGAGAAAAAATGCCGTAATCATAGAAGGTGAGAATCCAAATTTAGCGGCTATAAGAACAGTGGAAATACTTGTATACTTGTAACAAAACATTCGAGTTTCGAACAATTAGGGCTCGGACTCGATCCTGCCCCAGCGTCGTGACTTGTAGACTATAGAACTACAAAGTGGATACGAATTCAGGTGACGGGGAGAACTGGGCATCCACTACAAATTCTACTCTAACAGCTGCTTTTTCGTCCAGAATCAGGGGGTTATGAAACAAGTGTATGCTGCTGAAAACCGAAAAGAAACATACCGATGGAGGGGCGATGGCGAGCCAGCAAAGATCGGAAGATGGAAACCGCGGAGAGGCGGCGCACAAGGGTGTCGGACTCTGTTCTCTGTTTAGAGAACTTCGTTCTTTTTCGTTTTCAGAGGCAACTTTTTTTCCTAGTTCTTTTGTTGTCATTTTATTAGTGGAGACGGGCGCCTTTAGGCCTCGCGCATATGGTGCGCCGGCCCAGTAGTGTTAGTTTCATTCGTTTCTGTAGTTTCATTTTCTTCATATACTTTCTTTTACATTTCGAAAATATTGTAAAAATATTATGTATTCAAGATTTAATTTACTTAAACATTCATTGCAAATTTATAAAAATGTTGACATCTAAAAAATATTGTAAAAATATTACTTGTTTTCAAAAATTAATTTACTTAAACATTCCTTGTGCTTTTATAAAATGCCAACATAGTGTAAAACATTTTTTGTGTAATGTTTTTTAAAAACTTCCGTCCTACTCCATAAAAAAATGTTTATGTGTTTCAATAAAATTATTCGTGACATTTCAGAAAATTGTCCATACAATGTTAAAAAAAGTTTGCGTAATTCAAAAAAATTATTATACCATCCAGAAACAAGTTTGTCACATTTTAAGAAACAAAATGCTCACGCGCTTCAAAATAGGTTCATGATATTTTTCAAAAAATGTTTCTGAAAAGATAAAATATGTCCACGTAGTTTAAAAAAAATGTTTCATGCCATTAAAAAATTTGTTCGAAACATGTATTTGAAAAATGTCCAATGTGCATCTATACCAATATAAAAAGACCCAAAGGGGTAGATCCAATTAATGTCGGCCATCAAATCATGTCAATCCAACGATCTAAACTGCTTCAGTGTCGAGCGCTCAACACGTTTAGCGTGCAGTTAATTTCATGCCAAATATAGTGCTAATCACATAATAACACACAAATAATATCCTACTTAATATCCGCATGCACTTAATATACTTCCAAATTAACGTGCATTGCACGTACACATGGACTAATCAAAAAAAGGTTCCAGATGTATACGAAAACTGTACAACTTTTATTAAAAATGTGAAGATATATTAAAAAACACAAAAAATTTGTTAAAATACGTACTTGCAATAGAGAAGGAAAACCCCACATACGTTTAAAACCGATATAAACCGGTCTACAGAAGCTTCCTAAAACCGCTCTACTGAGCCGGTGCCCCACTAATGCGAGCCACAACTGAGTGCTAGAGGCGATGCTACGGTACCTCTCAAAATAGGTGACATATAGCATTGGCGATGGGATACCTTGTTCGTCATAGATTGTGTGTTCACTGGCAGGTAGTCCGATTATATATTGAAACCTAACCCAAATTTGTTAGAGGATAAGCCCAACTTAAGTCTTTCTTTCTTTTGATAGGAAGCCCGACTTCAGTCTATACAGAGAAAAAAAGCCTAATAGGACACTGGTTTTTTTACGTTCACTACAAAACAGACGATTGTTAATGATGAAGATCCTTGTGCAGAGAAAGAACCGTGACCTAAAACCATTTTCTATGGGTGATGGCCGCCTAGGGCAGCCTCCCCAGCAACTTACTGATGGTTTGGCCTTATTTTAGATGACACATTTGAGCGGCAGGACATATGTGCATGTTTTGTGACAATTTTGAGCATCATCGAAAATGTTGGACGGGTCAGAGAAAGTAGAAAAACGATGTTGACGGCTTCAGAAACGTTATCTCAGGTTTTCTTTGTCATGGTAGAGTTTGAACACATTAGAGTCAAATATGTTTTGGCTATAACATGAGCTCCTCATATTGAAATCCAGTGATTCTTTTTAGTACGTGCTCTCATTGATGCTCTCAATCATGTACTCCCTCTGTACCAAAATATAAGGCGTTTTTTTGGTTTTGCATAGGGCATAAAGAACGCCTTATATTTTGTTATAGAGGGAGTATCATCATTATTTTTTGGTGTTTGTATTTTCTATCGGTATTTTCCATTGTCAACATTTGAATGGACATGGATGTCGCCCGGGGGGGGGGGGGTTGAAGGGCTTGGGTAAGAGATAACCGAGGCATGCAGAGACGATGATGTATCATAAAGTTCACACCCTTGCGGATGCTAATCTCCGTTAGAGCGGTGTGGAGACACAATGCTCCCCAAAATGCCACTACGGCCACGTATTCTTCTCATGCCCTCAATCAATGCAAGGTGCCATGATTCCTCTAAGGGACCCTTGAGGGTTGTCACCGAGACCATACAATTGGTGACTCTTGGGGCCGGTCACCGAACTCGTACAAATTACTTGGGGCAATCTCCACAACTTAATTGGAGACCCTGAAGCTTGCCCAAAGCTTTACACCACAATGATTGAGCTCCGCGACACCACCAACCATCTAGGGCGCACAAGCACCCAAGAAGCACAAGCTCTAGGGTGCCCAAACTCCCAAGAGTAATAAGCTTCTAAGTTTTCACTTCCACGTATCACCGTGGAGAACTCAAAGCGATGCACCAAATGCAATGGTAAGAACACACTTAGTAATCAAGTCCCTCACTCTCAAATTCCACTAAAGCAATGAAAGATATGGAGGAATATGGGAGGAAGAACGAGGAGAACACAAAATAACTCCAAGATCTAGGTCCACAAGGTTCCCCTCACTAAGAGGAGGGATGGATTGGTGAAGAATGTAGATCTAGATCTCCTATCTCTTTTCCCTCAAAAAGATGCATGATTCATTGGAGGAATGGAGAGAAGGAAAATCTTTTGCAGGTCAACTGTGGAGGAGAAGTCTTGCCCAAAGTCGTTAGGGGCATTGGGAAGAAGACCCCCTTGTATAGTGGGTAAGAGAATCCAACCGTTATGTTCTAGAATTGCCTTAAGAAGTACTACCGCTCAGGGGAGCGTTACTACCGCTAAGTACAGGGTAATTGCCGAGACCCAAAGTGGACCAGCATAGAACTGGTGAGGTAGTACTGCTGGGGTGGTACTACCGCCTCTAATAAGCGGTACTACCGCAAATTAGCCGGCGGGTAACAGAAACTTCTCCAGTATTACACGCGGTACTCCAACAGAAGTACCGCACAAGCGGTGCTACCGCGAATTCCAGACGGGTAACAGAGAAATCAACAATAGTGCACGTGGTACTTCACAAGCCGTACTACCGCTAGGAGCAAGCGGTGATACCGTGAATTCCTGAAGGACAACAGAGACCCTCCCGGTAGTAATCGCGGCACACCAACAGAAGTACCACACAAGTGGTACTACCGTGGTTGCCAGCGGTACTACTGCCAATTACCAGAAAGGAAGACCAGACCACAACAAAAGAGTCAAGTAAGACCAAAACTGTCATAACTTCTGCAAACCAACTTCGAAATCAGCAAACTCAAGCTTGTTGGATATATTAAGAACTAGCAATGGGGAATAAATGCCAATAGGATAAGGAAGAGAACCTTCCTCAAATATGAACCGATAAAATCTTCAACACCGAAAATGCAAAGATGATGCATACGAACTCCCATTTTGATGAACTTGAGTTTAACAAGAAGATGAACACAAACTCTAAAACCTCACATAGAGAAAACCAAATAAGAATCAATGAATATGATGCCAAGGATGCAGTGGTTTGAGCTCTACGAATGATACGGTCAAGCTACTCACTTGAGAGCCCCCCTTGATAGCACGACAACCAATCCTATAACTTGGTCTCCCACCTAACACCATGAGACTCGTAAAACAGAAACCTATCAAGGACAAACCTTTGCCTTGCGCATAATCCACTTGAGCTAGATGATGACGATCATGCCCGCCTCAAGATGGAACACCTTTGTGTTAGCACACACTTGGTGAAGACTCGCAACATAGATGGAAATGGTTATAGATACTAAAGAATTTAGAATTTTAAACAAAAACACCCACCCTTGATGTGCAGTATTTCAGTTCTTATCCCTGTATCTCACACTATCTCAAGTCTCAACTACAATTTCTCATACTAAGTAATGGTCGTAAGTGCACTTTACTTCGCCTTAGTGTGGTCTGGAGGTACCTCTTAGTTATTTTACTAGGTTGAGACCCAATTGATTGTGTATTCTGATTGACGAGGTAGATGAACACATGGGAGTTAGGATGTTGCTTTTTCTTTCGCGAACTTGGCATCAACTCAATGATGCCATTTTTGTGAAGGTAATGCACATATCAGTGGATTAGTTTGTTCATTTTCTTGGCAGAATTATGCTATCTAATCTATAATATTAGTCACATGAGGGAGCTTTCACATGAAACATGTAAGATACAGCGAAAGATTCTAGATATGTTTAGTAGGTGAAGCCTTATGAGTCTACCAGGACTAGTGACATTTGTTTACCTCCTGTCGTGCGATAGATCAAGGTAAATGTACATGTGTGTTCTGATGAAGACTTCACACAATCAAGACTTGTGTTATAGCTAAATATAACTGTGACATTTTAGTTGAAGCTTTAAAGTTGGTTCTGAGCGCAAATGGCCATATAATCCTCGAATTTGGTTGTTCGTCTATTCTCCATACTTCAGATGATATGAGTAGGACTTGCCTATTTACCATTACAATATCATCTATTCATTTAGCAAATTCTTCCCAGAGAGTTAGTTTGCAGAGCAAACCATCAATTTTTGGGAAAAATTCCTACAGCAATGCGCGGGGAATGATCTAGTTCTCTATAACGGTTTTTCAAAACTATACTTAAGGTACGCTTGTGGTATGGTTATTTTGTGTAATACATATACAAGTCAAGATATATGTAGCACAATACAATTGCTTGTTTAGTTAATTTGAATTTACCTCGTTCCATCGAAAGAGGGTCCAAAGCTGACAAAAAATTATTCTCTCCGATCTATATTAGTGTCTCTCAAAAGGATGAACACATTTCTAGTGTATATTTTTATGCGTGGAGTAAGGTGAGGATGATAATAAAAGATATTTATGAAAATAATAACATCTCCCTTATACCCTTATCCATCTATAAAATTAATTATCCACCCATCACCAATCTAACATACATGGCTACGTATTTGTGTATTCATTGGGCAGACATGCCTATGAATTTGAGATCGACCGAGAGAGAAGAGTGTGCCTTCCCAATGCTCGGCACAATTGACTCCTGGACCAAAAAAACTATTGGATATGTAATTCATTTGGAGATAACAAAATTAACATGTACATAGAGCACATTTGTCCATGTCATGTGGCCCAAAGATCCGAGTTGGCAGGTCATCAAACACATATGCTCAACTCTAAAGGTGGGAGAATAAGCCTGCCCACCTAGCTTATCTCAATATTGGGACCAATTTGTATGCATTCATGGTATCCAAATTTACTTTGGTAGGGACAAAAATTGTAGAATTGTTGTGCATTCGTATATGATTTTTTGAGTCAATTGAGTAATCTGGAAATTTTTATGACTTAGTCTGATTTTGAGTGAGTTAAGGTGACGAGTGCAAGTCAACATTGCATTTGGAGTTGAATTGCACACTCTAATGTAGTTGTGGATCAAACAATTTTTTTCCATAATTAAAGAAACAAGTAACATCAACTTGAGGATCAATCCATCATGGATATTTTGTATACTATAGAATTGTATATCCAGAATACTGACAATTCCCATATATTTACTAATACCTAAACCATGCATTATAGAAATATGTGTAAGCTCTAGAGCTTTTTGCCATGATATTAAAGAATGCTAAAATATACCCAAACACATAAATATACTTGCAACTCATTTAAGTGACACAAATTAATCCATAAATATATGTGTTTTTTTCTTTTCTTTACTTCAAACTAGAGTACTTTGGTTTAACTAAAAAAAGAGGCGATGTGTTAGAAAATAAACGATCAACATCATTTTCTTGCAGAATATGCTTTAAATTTAGTGCAACTAATCAATTTCAAAATTATTATAATAACATTGTATCTTGATAGTTAGTTGCACTGTTATATGGTTATTTGTTATATCATAATAGAAATGTGTACTTGTTAAGATGATGTTGTGTCGATAAAGTAAGTTGTAAAGAAATAAAAAATCTATAAATTAGTCATAATTATTTATTTTAACTCATAACTAACCCGATAATTTGGTTGAGTGACCATGATTGTTACGGGTGACTGCTCACACGTCGATGTGACGCCCGGATAATTAAGCTACAGTAACCCTCTCCTAATGATGCCATGTCACCGCTGGCACTGTAGTTAATCTCGTGATGGTTCAAAAACGATTCAAATTCAAATTCACATTAATGTCAACAATAAAAGTTTTCAAAGTTAAAAACAAAAATGTTCGGGAGGTGCCATATTTTGCATATGTAAATATGGTGCAATAAACACATTTTTATAAAATGCCTAGATATTTTGTAGTGGATGGAAACAACAAAGCAATAAATAATAAAAAAAGAAATTAAACAAAGCAAACCAAAAAGGACCCCCCCCCCGCGCTGGGCCTTAGCCCAGCTGGCCATCCAACTAGACCGGCCCAAATTTGGCCTATATGGCCCCCTCACCCCGTGACCTAACCAAACCCTCCCCACGATCCCCACACCCCCGCAAGATGGATCTGGATCGCGCCCCGGCGCGCCCGGACCCTACCGCCTTGTCCCAGCGCCCCATCGCCAAGATCGCCATCTCCGCTGCCGCCTCCCGTCTCCTCCCACGCCGGACCTCCTCGACCTCCTCCCGACGGCCTCCCAAGCCACGCGCACCCGTCGCCGCCGCCGTCTCTGGTGCCACTCGCCGAGCCACCCGCTGGATTGCCGCCGCCTCCCGCCGCCTTGGCTGCGTCTCGTCCCCCTCCTCAACCCCCACCGCTTAGACCCCACGACCCGTGGTGAGGCCCCACATCTCCTCCTCCTCCCTTCTTGTAACGGCACTCGCGCCGACGCCGCCTCTGTCGGCGTGTTGCTGCCGGCCACAAGACGCTCACACTCGACGCGCCGGCGCGACCACAACCGCCGCCAGACGTCCCTGGCTCTGCTTTCGCCTGCTGGCGCCTCCTCCCGCTTACGCTTCGGCTGCCGTCTGCATTCGACCACATCGCTGCAGCTCGCCGCCCGCCTCGCCTCCTCTCGTCACGGCGCCTGCTGCCAAGACCGCCTGCCTCCCGCCCGTCGTGGCGGTGCTCCCCTCCCCGGTGGAGCTCTCAAAGGGCACCACCCGCCAAGACCTGCTAGCCCACACCCACTAAGGCCCCTAGGGCCAATGACATGTGGGGCCTATCTCCTGAAATGTTTAAAAAAGGAATTAAATAAATAAATAAAATAAATAATAATTAAAATGTTAATTAAATTAATTAATTAAAGGATTAATTAACTTAATTAATTCGGATTAGACTAACCTAATCATTTAGTTAAAGCTAATTAACCCTGTTTAATTACTATGAGACTATGACATGCGGGACCCTCACGTCAGTTTGACCACCAACACCTCTGCTGACCGCCGATGTCATGCTAACATCATGCCGATGCAAGAATGCTAATTTCGAATTAATTTAGTAATAATAATTTAGAAAATGATTTAAAAATTTAAAAAATAATATAAAATAATCCGTAACTCGGATGAAAATACTTTGTACATGAAAGTTGCTCAGAACGACGAGACGAATCCGGATACGCAGCCCGTTCGTCCGCCACACACCCCTAGCATATCGAACACACAACTTTCCCCCTCCGTTTCATCTGTCTGAAAACGCGAAACACCGGGGATACTTTCCCGGATGTTTCCCCCCTTCGCCTGTATCACCTACTACCGCATTAGGGCACACCTAACACCGCTCATTATCATGTCGTGCATCCTCATGCTTATGTTTGCATTGTATTTACTGTTTCTTCCCCCTCTTCTCTCCGGTAGACTACGAGACCGACGCTGCTGCTGCCTAGTTCGACTACGGTGTTGACGACCCCTCCTTCTTGCCAGAGCAACCAGGCAAGCCCCCCCTGATCACCAAACATCGCCTATTCCTCTCTATACTGCTTGCATTAGAGTAGTGTAGCATGTTACTGTTCGGGTACTCCTATTCTGTTGCATAGCCTGTCATTGTTGCTACAGTCATTGATACCTTACCTGCAATCCCAAATGCTTAGTATAGGATGCTAGTTTATCATCATTGGCCCTACATTCTTGTTAGTCTGCCTTGCTATACTATTGGGCCGTGATCACTCGGGAGGTGATCACGGGTATATACTATACATATATACATACTACATATGGTGACTAAAGTCGGGTCGGCTCGAGGACTACCCGCGAGTGATTCACGGATTGGGGGCTGAAAGGACCTTTGTCCCGACGGCCCTCTGTGTGGATTTTTGTGGCGGAGCGACAGGGCAGGTTGAGACCACCTAGGCGAGAGGTGGGCCTGCCTCGGTCGACGCTCATGTTGCTTCATAATAACACGCTTAACGAGATCTTGGTATCTCGATTCGAGTCCGCCACCGCCTATATGCACTAACCAACTACGCGGGAAAGATATGGGCACTCGACGTCGTGGTATCAGACGAAGCCTTCTAGACGTCAGCGACTGAGCGGCGCGCTCCTGATTGGAATGTAAGCCTGCTCTTGTATTAAGGGGGCTAGTTCTGCTTTCGGCCGTCCACGCAACATGCAGGTGTGCAATGGCGATGGGCCCAGACCCCTGCGCCATAGGAGTTAGGCCGGCGTGCTGACCTCTCTGTTAGGCCTAGGTGGGGCTGCGACGTGTTGATCTTCCGAGGCCGAGCATGACCCAGGAAAGTGTGTCCGGCCAAATGGGATCGAGCGTGTTGGGTTATGTGGTGCACCCTTGCAGGGAAGTTTATCTATTCGAATAGCCATGTCCCTCGGTAAAAGGACGACCCGGAGTTGTACCTTGACCTTATGACAACTAGAACTGGATACTTAATAAAACACACCCAGACAAGTTCCACAGACAACCCGGTGAAAGATTTTCCACAGGGCGACGAGGGGAGGATCGCCGGGTAGGATTATGCTATGCGATGCTATTTGGAGGACTTCAGTCTACTCTCTTCTACATGCTGCAAGACGGAGGCTGCCAGAAGCGTAGTCTTCGATAGGATTAGTTATCCCCCTCTTATTCTAGCATTCTGCAGTTCAGTCCACCGATATTGCCTCTTTACACATATACCCATGCATTTGTAGGGTAGATCCTTGCTTGCGAGTACTTTGGATGAGTACTCGTGGTTGCTTTTCTCCCTCTTTTCCCCCCTTTCCCTTCTACCTAGTTGTCGCAAGCACATGCTGGAGCCCAGAAGCCAGATGCTACCATCGACGACGACTCCTACTACGCTGGAGGTGCTTACTAATATGTGCAGCCCGCTGACAACGACCAGGAGTAGTTTAGGAGGATCCCAGGTAGGAGGCATGCGCCTCTTTCGATCTATATCCCAGTTTGTGCTAGCCATCTTATGGCCACTTGTTTAACTTATGTATGTACCCAGATATTGTTGCTTCCGCTGACTTGTCTATGATCGAGCACCAGTATTCGAGCCTTAGAGGCCCATGGCTTGTATTATGATGCTTGTATGACTTATTTTATTTTTAGAGTTGTGTTGTGATATCTTCCCATGAGTCCCTGATCTTGATCGTACACGTTTGCGTGCATGATTAGTGTATGATTGAATCGGGGGCGTCACAAGTTGGTATCAGAGCCGACTGCTTGTAGGAATCCCCCTTTCCAACTCCTTGGCCGAAGTTGAGTCTAGTCAATGAAAACTGTTTTACTAACATGGTTGTGCGGCCCATGGTCCCACGTCGCCATTTGGGTGGTATTAGGATCTTTTACTCCTTGATCTTTGCTCTGGGACTCTGATTTCTTTACTATTTCGGTTTAATGATTTTACTAAAATCTAACTTTAGGTTCTCGAAAATACTTTCTCCCGGAGAGCCCCTTATTACAGATGATCGCCACCTGAACCAGAAGATTTCGAAGATACTCTCTGATACTCTCTCGAGACTTTGTGCCTGTTGTTTTGGCAATTCCCTACCACCAAAATATCCCTATGGATAAATACATACACCTGTCGTTCTTACTTTTATTCCTAGTTGATCTTGTTCTTACAAGATTCCCTGAAACATTCCAATATCCCGAGAATTCATTATGCCTGCTACCTTGCAGCTCCATCTCCACTTTAATACATCTACGGATAATTCCTCACACTCATCGAGGATTTTTTCATTCCTAGTTGATCATGTGATCCACAAGATACTTTGAAATACTATCCAGTCTTTCGATAATCCATTGTCAACTATTGCTCTGCAAATAGTTGTCTGCTTGCATTATGGATGCTTCCCATATGTCTGGCAATATTCATTAGTCTCCTTTGACACCGTCATTTTGATCCTATTGATTCAACATGAGTGGGAATGCACACAATCATCGGTTGATCCTTTTAAATTATCTTTCTGGCCCAGACGTCATTTTAAATATGAGCTTGATCTCGACCGATCAAATTGCCATCGATTGTACCCCTAAGACTACTCAACTTATCCATCCCTATTCAGAGCATTGTTTCTGATCCCTTCTCTTAGAATTCATAATTCCTTTGCATTTGAGCTTTGAATTAGTCGGTTGTTTCTATAATTTGATGACTATGCATTCTTTTTCTGATTGAGTATCGATACTCACATCAGATTCCTTGTGGTCCGCGAGACCAATTGCTTGGTTATTATCCGACAATGTCCTTCATATCCAATAACCTTGTCAGTTCTTCCCCTGATATATAATGCCTTTGGTAAATTGTATCCTCTGCTTTTGTCAACCATGCTTTGCTTTTGTGCTGGTGATTTTTACTCCGAAGTTTGTGGTATATATTCCTAGATGCCCCGATGGGTTGAACCAATGCCTTCCCTAACCTGTGTGAACCCGAAAGGTTTCACGAGTCATACTTATCTGGTATTGCACCAGGTAAAACGTTCAACAACTAATGTGATTTTCGAAATACGAGAGGTGAATGGAAGGTTATGCATTGAGGAAGTGGGAGTCGACCTTGAACCTTTGTGTTTTTTTAGAGAAAAGGCCATAGCCCGACTTTATAAATAAAGCCACACGGCAGTGTCACACAAGACCAAACAGGATAACAGTTAACGAGGAAAACGCATATAGCGCATGGAGAGAGTATAAAAGAGTCGCCAAGGGAAGAAGGGTACAGTAATCGCCATACACGCACGCAGCCGGAAAGAAGAGACCTAAACTCCGCAAACAAAGACCACCAAGGTTAGACAACATGATCCCGATCGGAGGTGTGAGATGTCAAGCCCGTATTTTGTTGGTGAGAAGGTCCAGGCATCCCGATCAGCCTCCTTAGTCAATGATCTCCACTGCTGCAACAATATACATGATTTGAAAAGAACGTCAGCAGGCTTAGATGGGAAGATATGTTCAATAGTAAATTTGTTCCTAGTGGTCCAGAGGGCCCAACATAAGGCACCCACGCCAACCCAAAACACCCTCTTGGTGACCCCAACCAAAGCATTGGCTAGAGTACGAATATCGGAGAAAGAGGAGGGGTTCCAAAGGACCTGGAGCCACGATCTGACACAGCACCACACCAACTTGGCCAGCACGCAATTGAAAAAAATGTGATCAGAGTTTTCCAAAGCCCCACATAAATGATGAATTGAGCCGTGCCCATTGCGTTTTTAATCTGGTCAGAATGGGAAAGCACTCACTAAAAGCTTGCCAAAGGAAAATTTTAATCTTAGGTGGAACTTTGGACTTCCAAACACAGGAAAATCTGGACGAAGGAGTACCACCAATAAGTCTAGAGTAAAGCGACTTGACCGTAAATCTACCAGAAGCCGAGTGGGGCCAGACAACCTCATCGGCCGACTCCGAGAGCACGGGGAAGAGGGCAGAGAGACTTTGCCAATCTTCCAACTCTTCAGGAGACAGGGCCCGATGAAAGGCCAAATCCCAGTTATTAGCCGCCACCTCCGCGATTGAGATAGCCGGGTTAGGATAGTAGGAAAATAGAACCGGAAAGCTCTCAGCAAGGGGGGCATCTCCCGTCCACCAGTCCAGCCAAAAGCGGACGGACGTCCCATTGCCAACAATAAATTTAACATGCTCTAGGAAAATAGGTTGAACTTTGACAAGGGATTTCCAAAATTGAGAGCCGCGTCTCGCGGTAGCAAACATCGGGTTAGAAAGTGGGAAGTATTTCGCCTTAAGGATCGAAAGTCAGAGCGAGTCAGACCCAATAGTTAAAATTTTCCACCACCACTTGATAAGCAAACATAAGTTCATCACTCGGGTATTGATAATACCTAACCCCCCACGGTTTTTAGGCCTACACATAAGCTGCCACTTGACCAATCTATATTTCCGTTTATTATCTGTGGAATTCCAATAGAAGGCTCCCCTATGTTTGTCAAAGCCAGCATGCACGCCATCCGTGAGAAGATAGAAGCCCATAAGAAACATGGGGAGAGAGGATAAGCATGAGTTAATTAGAGAAACTTTGCCAGCATTAGTGTTATATCTGCCTCTCCAAGGGAGCACCCTGTTCCCCACTTTAGCAACCGCCGGAGCGAAGTCTTTAGCATGGAGCACGCCCGGAGAGATAGGAAGGCCTAGGTATTTAAAGGGGAAAGAGCCCAAAGAACAGTTCACGAGCCTGGCAACCCGCAAGGCTTCCGTCTCATCCACACCCGTCACCAGGACCTCACTTTTGGCGAAATTAATCTTGAGACCCGAAACAGCTTCGAAACATAACAGGATGAATTTAAGATTGGCAATGCAGGTGTCATCCAACTCTACCAAGATAATTGTATCATCCGCGTACTGCAAGTGGGATACACCTTCCGGAAGTAGATGAGAGATTACACGGGCAATGTGCCCACAACAGGCCGCCCTGGAAAGCATGCACGAGAAGGCGTCGGCCACAAAATTAAAAAGAACGGGGGAGGCAGGGTCCCCTTGGCGCAAACCCCTACCATTGGCGAAGAAATTACTAACAAAACCATTAACCGAGATGGCAGTATGGCCACCCGAGACCATCTGCATGATACGATGAACATAGGCACCGTCGAAGCCTTTAGCAAGAAGGACCTACTTGAGGAAAGTCCATCTCACGGAGTCGTAAGCTTTCTCGAAGTCTAACTTAAGGATAACCGCTTTAGCTCTCCGAACGTGAAGGTCGTGAACAATCTCATGAAGGGATAGGATACCATCCAGGATGAAACGCCCTTTGATGAAAGCAGATTGAAAGGGGCTAATAACTCTATGAGCAACCGGCGACAAACGATTCGCAAAGCCTTTAGCCGGGAATTTGGCAAAGTTGTTAATCAAAGCAATATGACGAAATTGGGAAATAACATCAGCACCCTTAACCTTGGGGATCAGGGTAATCACAACATAATTCAAGCGGGAGATATCGACAGTACCAAGGCAAAAGCCCTGGATAACATTACAGACCAGCTGTTTCAACTGTGGCCAGAATTTTCGAAAGAAAGGAATAGAAAAGCCGTCTGGCCCAGACACAGCATTGGGATTGGCAGAGTTAACAACCTCCCAGATTTCCTGATCAGAGAGGGGGATCATCAAGGAGGCATTCTCCTCGGGAGAGATTTTAAGACCTAAGTTCCAGAGGGAGGGAGCTATGGAGAGGCCCGATGGAGGTTTAGCCCCCAATAGTGAAGAGAAGAAGTTCACCACATGAGCCATAATAACAGATTGCTCCGAAGATCGAACACCATTAATGAGCAGGCTATTAATATCGCACCGTCTACGCCTGCCGTTCGCGATCGCAAAGAAATACGCCATAGGGGAGTCACCTTTTAGAGTCCAGTTTAGAGTCCCCCGTTGACGCCAGTAAATCTCAGCCTGATGGTGAAGCTGCAATAAAGCAACCTCAAGATTATACCGAACCGCCCAACCATCGTTGGAAAGCCCATTAGTATCAGCAGCACAATCCAGTGCCAAGATCTGGTCTTCAAGGAAGGATTTGGTGCGACGATCCTCCACCGCACGGTTCCGAGACCAACCTCTGAGGAATTTACGCAAGTTATAGGAACACACATGCCAATCATCTAGAGGCCCAAAGGAGCGAGCATTAGGAGCAAGAGAAAGGGAGATCTTTGACGCAACCATATCAACAAAGCCATCTACAGCCAGCCAGGAAGCATCCAATTGAAATCTAGCCGGAGGTCTGAGGCTAACGGAGCCATCATCAAGAATTAGGGGGGTATGATCGGAACCGATAATGCATTTAGCAAAAAGAGAGGCCCTAGGAAATAAGGAATCCCACCTGGGACAAAGGAAAACTCTGTCAAGCACCGATCTAATAGGAGTTGCCTGATGATTAGACCAGGTAAAACAAGCTCCCCCCTGAGGTAACTCACGAATAGCATTGGCACTAATGAAGTCGTTAAAGGCATTAGCCAGCGGCCAGGAGAAGATATCATTACTTTTATCATTAGGGCACCGTAGCAAATTAAAGTCTCCCCCGATAACCATCGGTAAGTTACAGGCATCGATCTTCAGCGAAAGCTCATTAAGGAATAAAGGTGACAGGGAGTGGTCCGCAGGACCATAGACGACGATAAACTCACAGAGAGTGTTCTGAGCTTTAAGGGAGAGAACAACACTGGCCCAAAATATCCCATGATCAAAAGCAACAAAATAGAAAATATCTTTATTGGCCCCTATCAAAATCCTGCCCGAGTGCCCCGCAGCAGGTAAAAAGTTCCAGTAAAATCTGTCCATACCCACAATAGCCGACAATTCGTTAGGGGAGAAGGATTCCTTGAAGGTTTCTACCAGCCCCACAAAATCAATCGAGTTAGAGCGAACCAGATCTTTAAGTTGGTCATGGCGCCCCCTAGCACCGAACCCCCTAATGTTCCAGAATAGCGCCCTCATTTATAAGAAAGGTTTTTGATTCGAAGGCTCGACCTGCAAGGAGCCACGCAGGGTTTAGCACATTTATTGATGCCCCTTTTAGACAAGTTGGATTGGGGCTGGCCACTACCAGCGCCCTCGTCCATTGCCGGACCACTACTAGACGCCCCTGGCTGAGAGGCAACTGCCTCTTTGGCTTTGGCAATGGCAGCCTGAGCCATCTCGTTAGCCCGAATAACAGAAAGAAGAGAACTAGGAGAGCCAACAGATGAGTCAACCACCACCCCACATCCGACATAATATTTAAAAGATGATCATCCGAAAGAGAAGGAAGAACCAATCGAACCGGAGAAACAACAACAGAGGGGACGGGGGATGTACCTGGGGGGGGGGGAGATCCTTCGCCGCAGCACGCTTTTGAGCCCGCTCCAGAATAGGGACACCAGAATTGGCCACCCGCCTGCCTTTGCGAGCCGTGGACATAGGGGATCGAATCGCAGGCGACCGCGCAGCAGGAGAGCCAACATGGTGATCCGAGCGCGACATAGAACCCAAATCATGATCAAGACGCCGACAGACCCCTGCCATTGATTGTTTCGAGCCCAAAGAGTTCCGGCTCTTAGCCGAGAATTTGCGCACTGAGGATTTCTTCTTCCGAAGGGACTGGGCTTCCACCACATCGCGAACCGGAGAGGCCGGGAGATCTTCAATTCCAGATCGAGTGGGGGAGAGCGGGCGGACAGGGAGGTTGGAGCAAGCACCAGAGACGGGGGTAGCAGAGTAGGGTGGTAACTTCGATGTATCAGTACCAACAACAGGAACATTGGGAGCATCAGACGGGACCACCAAATCATCACGAGGAGCAGCACCAGAGGGAGCTTGAGATTGAAACAATTCACGTTCAGAATCTGCCAGACCATCCCATTCAGATTGGATGAAGTGGAGGTTAGACCCATTGCTCTGATTGGGGCCACCCTGCGATCCATCCCCCTCTTTATCATGCTTGTCCGAAGGGAAAGAAGGGGGAGGAGGGGGAGGTGAAGACTGAAAAGCAGCCGCCCCCTCCACCCGCACCCGAAGCTTAATACCATTGGGAGACGGGAAGATATCAATCGAGCCATGCACCCTTTCAGGATCCAAAACCCAAACCTTCATCCTAGCAGGCCCAACCTTGTTCAGAGAATCTTCATCCACCTCGATGGGCTTCCCAATCAGCACCCCGAAAGGCAAGAGAAAAGCAGACGAACGAAGACCAGCAGGCAGATCATCAATCAGAACCCAGACTTGAGAGAGAGGCACAACTGCCGTACCACTTCAAGAAGCCGCTTTAACAGAAACCACCAATTGATTGAGGGGCAGGGTGAAGCTAGTGCATGAGGCAATCATCCGCAAACATTCTTTGGAGGGAAACACCACAAAGAACTCAAAATGAGACAGCTGCACCACTTGCCAGTCCCATCCTGCCTCATCCCAAATGCGAAGCCCTTCCAGAAGAGTTTGAGGCGAGATCTTTTGATCCTTGACCGTAACAATCACAGCATTAGACAGAGCAGGTGCCACCTCCCGAACAGGAAGGTCGCCATCAAAGGCGAAAAAGGAGCAGCCGGGGAGGCCCGAGCCAAACTGGATGACCGCGGGATGTTTCTGCCTAGCCATGCAGTTGACCGTGAGGTGCCCATCGGAATGACAAATCAAGCAAAATGGAGGGTTGGTGCAGCGAGACTGGAAATGTCCAGGCCTGTGACAGGCGAAGCATGTGAGCGCCGAGGGGTTGGACTGGGAGGCTGAGGGCGGGCGGGAGTCCGGAGGCGGCAGGGGGGAGGATCCCATCACCCATCCCCGGAAAAGGAGGCACCCCAGAAGCCGGACCGGGCGGCCGACGCACCGGCCCCGTGAAGGACCGAGGCGGCGGGCAAACACCCGCACCCACCCCAGCGGAACGAGGCGGAGGGGGAGGGCGTGACAGAGCGTCAGGACCGTGAACCCCACCCTGAGCAGGAAGGGAGGCAGAACAAGAAGACACACCGCCGCCAGAAGCCACCGCCACCTCCCTCGGATCCAGCATCGGAGAAGGAGAGTGACCAGATCCAGAGCCCTGCGGGCCGGATCCAAGCACACCCACCCTCTCCGAGCGCTGCCCTGGAGCCCGGGCCACACGGTCACGAGCCGCCTGCTCCGCCTCCAACTTGGAGCGGAGCGAAGCCTCAAGCTCCAGATCCACCGCGGAAGAAGGGGAGTCCTCACGGCGACGCTTGCTGCCCGAGGGCGCCTCGCAAGAAGAGCCGCGTGACTTGTCCATGGAGAGCACCGCCGCAAAAGGAAGAAGGAGGGGTGGAGGAGGGGAGGATCTAATGAGGTGACGAATGGGGAGACGGTGACGGCGCAGATCAGAAGCGGAAGCCGGAAACCCTAGCAAGGGGGAGAAAGAACCGCGGGGGATCCATAAATAGCCCATCCGAGCCGTGCCCACCTGGGCCCGACTCGCGACATGGGCCAGGCGAGGCTGGGGAGCAGGAACCCGGGCGATGGGCCCAACTGGGCCGGACGGAACCAGAGGTGGGAAATCTATCACTGAGGAAAGAGGGGGGGGAGAGGTAGGCCCACCAGGCGGCGGCAAACCACACGGCCCAGCAGGCCCACCCAAGGGGACATCCCGCGCCCCGGTGGCCACCGTGGAGAGAACGAGATCTAGGTTACACGAAGCCACCAGCGCCCCACCGTCGCCGCAGCCGGCGACGAGGGCGCCGTAGAGGTCGCAGGAGAGATGGATGGGGAGCCACCAAGCTCCCGACCAGGCGCACTGCCCAGGACACCGAGATCAGGCGACGAAACAGCAAACTTACCAGACTTACACCGCCGCCGAGAAATCCGAATCCAGTCCTCGTCCGACGAAGAAGATGCGGCCACCGATCGGCCCCGGCCACCAGGGGCGAACTTGCGAGGGCGAGGGACGGCAGGAGGCACCACCGCCCCCCCTGCAGCAGGCACGAGACCACAGACGGAAGGGACCGGCGACCGCGAGATGTAGATCCTATCATGGAAGCTTCTTGTAATAATAACTATTTCCTTGATATAATATCCTTTGGTATTGATGAATTGATCCTTTGCAATCGTGGTTCCGACCATATGTTCTTCTTTGATCCCATTTCTCGGGCAAGTTTGAGCACTTGTCTTCTGTGGATCAATACACATGTCCAACCTTTACTTTGGTCTGTCCTCAAGTATTACCCCCTAGTATCTCGAAATTGTCACGGAACTGCATAACTTCTTATGAGTTCTCCATCAAGTACTACATTCTCATTGATTCCAATTTTTCACGTGCTTCGAGTTATTAAACACTCAAGGACATCGATAACTGAATCGAGTCCGCATCATGATCGTGCAAGACGTCACCCCTCTTCCTACTATTAGCCCACATGGTGGGCCCATAACCCACAGTTCCACAGGATCAAAACGTGACTCTCCTGTACACCCCTTGTTCGCAAGGTTGTTCCTCGTGCGTGGCCTCGTATGTAATTCATGGACCACCTTCCTAGTGATCTATTTTGGTAACACACGCAATACTTATTCCCGAATGCTTTGAGCCCCTTTCACGCCCTGTTTCAGGCATCGGAAGGTTGCCTGCTCGCTCGAAACTTCTCATGAAACCTCATTACTTTGCTCTCGGTATTTTCTTAAGTTTCAATTCGAGCGTTACTTTCTGCCACCTTCCCCGATGTTATCGACCAGATAGCCAACCTTGTAGAGGTTCGTTCTCCCGGAATACCCCCCTTATTCTTTCATAAGTAATGGAACCCCCGAAGAAAGCATGCCAACTTCATCTTGATGACTTGAAGTAGAGAAATGAAGACATCAACGTAATGGATCGACCTCTCCAGGAAGAGCAACCAAGACCGAGAAGACTCGTTAGAATATTTGTAACCAGAATCCCCCCTACACGACCTCTTAAATCTCGGGACGAGATTTCTTGTGGTGGAGGAGAATTGTGACGCCCGGATAATTAAGCTACAGTAACCCTCTCCTAATGATGCCATGTCACCGCTGTCACTGTAGTTAATCTCGTGATGGTTCAAAAACGATTCAAATTCAAATTCACATTAATGTCAACAATAAAAGTTTTCAAAAGTTAAAAACAAAAATTGCATATGTAAATATGGTGCAATAAACACATTTTTATAAAATGCCTAGATATTTTATAATGGATGGAAACAACAAAGCAATAAATAAAAAAAGAAAAAGAAATAAAACAAAGCAAACCAAAAGGACCCCCCCCCCCGCGCTGGGCCTTAGCCCAGCAAGCCATCCAACCAGACCGGCCCAGATTTGGTCTATATGGCCCCCTCACCCCGTGACCTTACCAAACCCCTCCCCCACGATCCCCACAACCCCCCGGCATGGATCTGGATCGCGCCCCGGCGCGCCCAGACCCTGCCGCCTCGTCCCAGCGCCCCATTGCCGGCGTCGCTCGTCTCCGTCGTCGCCTCCCCGTCTCCTCCCCACGTCGGACCTCCTCGACCTCCTCCCCGACGGCCTCCCCGAGCCACGCTGCGCCCCGTCGCCGCTCGCCGTCTCTGGTGCCACCTCGCCGGAGCCACCTCGCTGGATCGCCGCTCGCCTTCCCGTCGCCTGATCATCTCCGTCCTCCTCCTCAACCCCCACTGCCTAGACCCCACGACCCCGTGGTGAGGCCCCGGCATCTCTCCTCCTCCCCGCGAACGGCACTTCGCAAGGCGTGCGTGTTTCGCCGCCCGCTCGCCGCGACGCCCGCCACACTCGACGCGCCGGCGCGCGCGCAGCCGCCGCCGCCGTCCGCGGCTCTGCTTTGGCCTGGCGGCGCCTCCTCCCGCTTACGCTCGGTTGTTGTCAGACGCGACCACGCCGCTGCAGCTCGTCGCCCGCCTCCTGCTCCTCTCGCCGCTGGCGCCGTTGCCAAGACCGCCTACTCCCGCCCGTCGTGGCGGTGCTCCCCCCTCGGTGGGCTCGGCAAGTGCACCCTTCGCCGCACCTGTTAGCCCACACCCACTAAGGCCCCTAGGGCCAATGACATGTGGGGCCTATCTCTTGAAATGTTTTAAAAAGGAAATAAATAAATAAATAAAATAAATAATAATTAAAATGTTAATTAAATTAATTAATTAAAGGATTAATTAACTTAACTAATTCAGATTAGACTAACCTAATCATTTAGTTAAAGCTAATTAACCTGCTTAATTACTATGAGACTATGACATGCGGACCCACATCGTCAGTTTGACCACCAACACCTCTGCTGACTGCGATATCATGTCGACACCATGCCGATGCAAGAATGCTAATTTCAATTAATTTAGTAATAATAATTTAGAAAATGATTTAAACTTTAAAAAATAATATAAAATAATCCGTAACTCGGATGAAAATACTTTGTACATGAAAGTTGCTCAGAACGACGAGACGAATCCAGATACGCAGCCCGTTAATCCACCACACACCCCTAGCGTATCGAACACACAATTTCCCCCCTCTGGTTCATCTGTCTGAAAATGCGAAACACCGGGGATACTTTCCCGGATGTTTCCCCCCTTCGCTGGTATCAGCTACTACTGCGTTAGGGCACACCTAACACTGCTCATTGTCATGTCGTGCATCGTCATGCTTATGTTTGCATTGTATTTACTGTTTCTTCCCCCTCTTCTCTCCGGTAGACTACGAGACCGACGCCGCTGCTACCCCGGTCGACTACGGTGTTGACAACCCCTCCTTCTTGCCAGAGCAACCAGGCAAGCCCCCCTTGATCACCAGATATTGCCTATTCCTCTCTCAGATCGCTTGCATTAGAGTAGTGTAGCAGAGTTCTTGTTCGGCTACTCCTATTTTGTTGCATAGCCTTTGTCATTGTTACTCAAATATTGATACCTTACCGCAATCCCAAATGCTTAGTATAGGATGCTAGTTTATCATCATTGGCCCTACATTCTTGTCATCGCCTTGCTATATATTGGGCCGTGATCACTCGGGAAGTGATCACGGCTATATACTATACATATATACATACTACAGATGGTGACTAAAGTCGGGTCGGCTCTAGGAGTACCATGAGTGATTCACTTGATTGGGGCTGAAAGGACCTTTGTCCCGACGGCCCTCCTGTGTGGATCTTTGTGGCGGAGCGATAGGGCAGGTTGAGACCGCCTAGGCGAGAGGTGGGCCTGGCCCTGGTCGACGTTCGCGGTTGCTTCATAATAACACGCTTAACGAGATCTTGGTATTTGATCTGAGTCTGGCCACTAGCCTATACGCACTAACCAACTATGCGGGAAAGATATGGGCACTCAACATCGTGGTATCAGCCGAAGCCTTCTAGACGTCAGCGACTGAGCGGCGTGCGCTGTAGGAGATATGCCCTAGAGGCAGTAATAATAGTTATTTTGTATCTCCAAAGATTGTAATCAATGTTTAGCTTCCATGCTATAACTGCAATGATTCTCAAGTCTACAATATCCACAAGGCTCGGAGGAAAACTCATGTGCACGTGTGGTATACTAAACAGTAAAATGTATTCCTAGTCTGGCCTCTAAGACTGGCTCATGTATTGCATGATGATCATGTTTTCCTGATCATGGGCATATATATGCTGGCAATTATGAGGGCACGATGTTGGTAGAACATTTGTGTTGAATCGACCCATTTTGATGTTATACTATGAGATACATTCGTCACAAGTTAATGGTTAATAACACAGAGAAGTAATGTTTGCATAATTCCTTAGACCATGAGAGTATCGGGTTCCTTCATACTTGCTTCGTGAACTTTGGGGTTTGTTAAACTTCATCCGTAACTGGGTGGCTGTTACGGCGGCTTATGGGTTCACGGAAAAGTATGGTAAGTAACAAGATAGCTCAAGATTGGGATTTGCTCCTCCGACGATGGAGAGAGATACTCGGGCCCTCTCGGTGTAACGGTATCCCTCATCGTCTGGCCAGACACATTGTGATTTGATCACTGGGATGCCGGAACATGGAAACGAGAAAAGAGAACAAAACCGGTAACGAGGTAACTTGCATGCTGGACAAATTGTTGATCCACAGAATGCAATAAATCTCAGCTCGGTGTTTGTGACATATCATGGTTTAAAGGAATAGCTCATCGCGAATCGGAGGTTCACTCAATATTTATTCGTGTGGGTATAGGGGTCAATATGGGTGTCCACGGCTCGATATTGATCATTGATCGGAAGGGTTCCGGTCATGTCTATACTTCACCGAACCTATAGGGTCACACGCTTAAGGGTCATCTATCTCGCTGAATATTAGACAGGAGTCTCGAGAGAAAATCACCGAAAAAGTTTCGCACCGAATGGTTTCGGACAGCGGAATCGCATCGCAAAGAGAGGTTATCAGATAAGTTTTGATGATACTGAAAAGTTGTTTCGGGATATACCATTAAGTCAAATTTGTTTCGGCACATGCCTGATAATTCTTGGAGGGTGCCGTAATCATTCGGAAGCTTTTGGAATTTTACGAGATAAAACCGAAATGTTCGAAGCTGCCGAGCTACTTGAGATCGTGCCGCAGATGAAAATCACTAAAACCGGAATTGTGTCGGAATGCGTTCAAAATCATTTTAGTGGGTATTGGAAATGTTCTTAGCCCACATAAATATTTTCAGTTCGATCAGACGCTGAAAAATGTCGTCGTGAATAGTGAAAGTGCTTTTTGGGATATTTATGTAGAGCCACCTTTTTGGAGTTGGTCAAAGTTCTAGAAGGTAGTGGCTTACAAGGTAAGGAACACCATTTGGGCGGGCCCCTAGGGGTGGCCGGCCATGGGTGGTGGAGCTCCTTGGAGCTCCACATGGCATCCCATTTTTACCTTAACACCCTCATGTGTGACCTAATGCATGAGGTTTTTGGTAAAAATGTGGAGGCACACTACCCCTTGGTTTTCCTATAAACAGAGGAGGTGAGGGTTGCCATCTCTTCATCCCTTGCTCTCATACACATGCCATGCATTATCTGGCTTCTTCTCTCCCTCCCACAAAAAGAGTTTCGTTGAGCCATAAGGCTGTCTGGGTTCCGGCAGGAACTAGTTCTGGACGACGAAGCCCTGCCGGATAGCTGACACCGTATGTGTGCAACCCCGTAGAGAGATTGTAGTTTCGATCTTTTGCCCGAGGGGCTGTTCGAGTGTCCTCCTGAAGGGTTGTCCGAGTCTTCGTCCGAGTTTCGAGGGTCCTCCCGAAGGGCTGTCCGCGACATCGTCCGGGGGACTGTCCGACAACCTCCCGAAGGGCTGTCCGGAGAGGGAGTACATCCTCGCGGTTGGGAGGTTGTAAATCCTAGCTGTGGGGATCTGACCGACGATCTACATCGACTTCTTCTTCCGCAAGCGCTCGAAGTCAAGACGGATCGATCAAACCTTGTATGCGTCTCCATAGTGGTCCTGGGCGTGCTTGCTATACCAAAAATTTTCGTTTTCCATTGTGTTCCCCTATAGTGGCATCAAGAGCCATGCTATGCGTAGATGCAGGTTACGATCTAGAATACATGGAGATGTATGGGTATTGCATAATATAATTTTGGAGTAGATAAGATCTATTGTTGAAAATTATTTATGCGGGTGACAGATGAAATTTGTTACCCGACGTTCTTGTTGCTTCCCTAGAATTTGCGTTTGCTCAATCTCGAGACAACATGGTGGAATTTGACAAAGTTCTGGCAATCTGTGATCCTGATTGATCACGGAAGTGCTATCAATTCTTTGGGTTCTGCCATAGTCAAAAGAAAGATGAAATTCACAGATGAAAGGGCATTGCAGATATGATCTGCACGGGGGTCATGCGTATGACGAAGTTTAGTATGGGTCTCGAGATTTAATTATCTCGTGTTTCATACACCCTGAGATGTTAATCTAGCAACTTGAAAATCATTCTTGATGATAAAACGTTGGTAGCTGCGGTTTAAGTCAAAACCTTAGAAGCCACGTAAAATAAAATTTTGCATAAACCGATTAGAGGCGTCTAACTTGGTTTTGCAGGATGTGCATGTGATGTGGTATAGCAATGCTCATATTCAATTTGATTATGTATGAGATGACTATATGATGTAATTAACATGACCTGTGTGTCATGATTCGGCATGATGGCTGGAGCCATATGATTGCCCTTTAATGACCTGCGTGTCAACCTTAAGTAATGCATTTATTTTATCCGCTATGGAGATAGCAATATTATCTGGTGCATCGACAAGGTGGTGGCAACCTTCGCAAAGGTGAACACCGACGCGAATGCCGGAGACGAAGACATACTTGACTTCTCCGTCAGAAGAGGCTATACCATATCATGCTATTATGAATTGCCTGATATGTTTATCCCTCTTGATGCACCCTTCTTGATTGCGCGGTAGTCGCTTTTTATAAGGGTGATCTCTCACTTCAAAATATCAAAGTAGTTAGTGTTCACCCAAGTGTAGCACCGTCTGAAATTCGTATCTTTTCGGGGTGCGCCATGTCCACATGGGTACGAACAAATCGAGAGGAATGAGGCGGGTGAGGTCGTACCTCGCAGCAAGATCACTTGGTTGTCTTTGATGTTCAGGCAGGATCGTCCTGAGCTCGGAACACACCCATCGAAAGATGAACAAGAATCACATGGAGATGTGATCGGCAAGTTTGCCTACCAATTAAAATTTCGTCATCAGTGATGTCCACATCAATGGCGTTGAATCGAAATGTGGGTCTTGTATCACTCATAATCAATTTTGAGAGATATTGATTTGAGTGGGAGCACACTTTAGAATAAAAATGTTTATTCACTAGTGCAAATTTCATTATAAACAAAGTCTAAGTGAAACTTGTGTTTTCCGTTGTAGATCAAATGGCTCGCAACACCGCGTTCAACTTAGGCCCGATGTTAGAGAAAGAGAAGTTAGCTACGACTGGAAACAACTATGCGGACTGGGTCCGTAACCTAAGGATTTTCCTCAGGAGCGCTAAGAAATTATACGTGCTTGAAACTGCTCTTCCAGCTAAACCGGCGGCAGAGGCCCCGGAAGATGAACAAAATGTCTGGGCCACTAAGGATGATGATCACAACTTAGTGCAGTGCCTCATGCTAGCTTGCATGAGTACAGGGCTTCAAAAACGTTTTGAATTCCATAAACCCCGTGATATGATCCAGGAATTGGATGCTCTGTACAAGGAAACCGCAAAGTCTGAACGATATGATATCATGAAGGCTTTGATGGATTGCAAGATGGGTGAGGGTAGTTCAGTTGGTGAACATGTGGTCAAAATGATTGGCTATTTTGAAAGGCTTAAAGCCCTGGAATTTCCACTTCCACCTGGCCATATGATGGACATGTTGCTTTCTTCACTCCCCCCGTCTTACGACGGTTTTGTCATGAACTACAACATGACAGGGATGGAGAAGACACCGAAGAGGTGCTCGCCATGCTGAAAAGTACGTATGAGGATCATGGAAAAATCGCAAGCAAGTGTTGCTTGTGAATAAAACCGCCAGTTTCAAAAAGAAGAAAGGCAAGCCAAAGAAGGGCAAGGGCGCCGGTAAGACCGGCTCCCAAAGCAACCCTAAGGGCGGAGTCAAGAATGAAACTGAGTGCTTCTACTGCAAGGGCATAGGACACTGGAAGAGAAACTGCAAGAAGTATCTGGAAGATAAGAAGACCGGGAAAATCGGAAAAGGTATAATTGTTATACAAGTTAATGTCATTGACGTTTTGCTTGCTAGCGAAAACTCTACGTCTTGGGTATTTGATACCGGATCGGTTGCTCACATTTGCAACTTGATACAGGGGCTTCAGAAGGAGCGCAAGCTAGCAAAGAATGAAGTCGTGATGCACGTCGGGAACGGCGCTGGGATTGCCGCTCAAGCCATCGGCATTATGCCTCTACGTCTCCCTTCAGGATTTATCTTAGAACTAAGTAACTGTTATTTTCTTCCACTGTTGTGTAGAAACATTATCTCCGGATCATGTTTGGTACACGATGGGTATTCGTACAAGTCTGAGAACAATTGTTGTTCACTTTATTGTAAGGATATGTTTTATGGATTTGCACCCATTCTTGGGGGCCTTTTCATACTAAATCTTGAATGTGGAAATGATGTCTTTAACGTGAATGCTAAACGCCTTAAGAAGGCTGATACCACCACCACTTTCATGTGGCACTGTCGGCTTGGCCACATCGGAAAGAAACGCATGCAAAAACTCCATAAAGATGGAGTTTTACCGTCCTTTGATTTTGAATCATTTGACACATGTGAAGCTTGCCTGATGGGGAAAATGACCAAGACGCCGTTCATGGGTCATCCTGAATGTTCGGGTGAATTATTGGAAATAATACATAGTGATGTATGTGGTCCAATGAACACAGGCGCACGGGGTGGATATTTCTACTTCATGACTTTTACTGATGATTTGAGTATATATGGCTATATCTACTTAATGAAGCATAAATCGGAAACCTTTGAAAAGTTCAAAGAATTTTAGAATGAGGTAGAAAATCATCGTAACAAAAGGATTAAGTTTCTGCGGTCTGATCGCGGAGGCGAATATCTTAGTCATGAGTTTGGCCAACATCTGAGTGACCGTGGAATTCTTTCACAGCTTACGCCTCCCGGAACTCCACAAAGAAACGGAGTATCGGAACGACGTAACCGAACCTTGTTTGACATGGTAAGGTCGATGATGTCTCTTACGGATCTTCCGATATCTTTTTGGGGTCACACACTACTCACTGCCGCATACACATTAAACAGAGCACCGTCTAAATCTGTTGAGACGACACCATACGAGTTATGGCATGGGAAGAAACCCATTTTGTCGCATCTCAAAGTTTGGGGTTGTGAAGCTTATGTAAAACGTTTACAACCGAGCAAACTTGATCCCAAATCAGACAAATGTAACTTTGTAGGTTATCCCAAGGAAACCTTTGGGTATTTCTTCTACCAACCCTCCGAGTGCAAAGTGTTTGTCGCTAAAAACGGAGTCTTTCTCGAGAAAGAGTTTCTCACAAAAGAATTAAGTGGGAGGACAATACAACTTAATGGTATTAGTGAATCTTCGGCAACCGTTGATATGGCTAAGGAACCAGAAGGAATTCCGCTAATTGTCCCTACAACCGAGCCGGAAGTTGTCGCATGTGATGCAGAGACTTCAGACAATGTTGTAATCGAATCCAGCAGATCGTAGGGCTATCCAGCCACCTGAATGATTTCATAACGAAATCTTCATTCTTGAAGGTGATGAACCTGCGCACTACAAGGAAGCGATGGCGGGGCCCAGCTCAAAAGAATGGCACAAAGCCATGAGATCCAAAATGGAATCCATGTACGAAAACCAAGTTTGGAACTTGGAAGAACTTCCAGAAGGCGTAAAGCCGATTGGTTGTAAATGGATTTTCAAAAGAAAGACGGACGCAGATGGTAACATTACTATCCACAAAGCTAGACTTGTCGCGAAAGGGTTCACGCAAGTTCCAGGAGTGAACTACGACGAGACTTTCTCGCCCGTAGCTATGCTTAGGTATGTTCAGATATTGCTAGCAATTGCTTCTTATTTCGACTATGAAATATGGCAGATGGATGTCAAAACGGCTTTCATAAATGGAAACCTCAAAGAGGATGTATACATGATACAGCCAGAAGGTTTTGTCATTCATGAGGATGCTGAAAAGGTATGCAAACTTCAGAAAGCCATTTATGGTCTGAAGCAAGCATCAAGGAGCTGGAACATTCATTTTGATGAAGTGGTCAAAGAGTTTGGCTTCATCAGGAATGACGAAGAATCTTTTGTTTACAAGAAGTTTAGTGGGAGCGCAAAAGCATTTCTAATCTTGTATGTGGATGACATATTGTTGATTGGAAATGACGTGATTTTTCTTAGCAAAATAAAAGACTCATTGAAAAAGAGGTTTTCAATGAAAGACTTAGGCGAAGCGGCATATGTATTGCACATCAGAATCAATAGAGATAGATCAAAACGCCTGATAGCGCTTAGCCAAAGCACGTACATTGACAAGGTGTTGAAAAGGTTCAACATGGAGAACTCCAAGAAAGGCCTACTCCCCATGTCACCGGCACAAGTTGCTTTGTAAGAATCAGAGTCCTCAGACTCTGGATGAGCGAGTACAAATGAATGATGTTCCATATGCCTCGGCAGTTGGTTCTATTATGTATGCCATGCTATGTACAAGACCGGATGTTTTATGCGCTAAGTGTTAGCAGCCGGTACCAAAGTGATCCAGGTTGGAACTTTGGGCATGTTAAGGGTATTCTTAAGTACCTCGGAGGGACCAAGGATTTACTCCTTGTGTACGGAGGTGATGAAGAGCTCATTGTAAGTGGTTACACCGATGCAGGCTTCATGACCAACCCAGATGACTTCAAATCTCAATCAGGCTATGTTTTCATATTGAACGGTGGCGCAGCTTGATTGGAAAAGTTCCAAACAAAAGACTGTGGCGGATTCTACGACGGAGGCGTAATATTTTGTTGCTTGAAGCTTCCAAGGAGGCGGTATGGATCAAGCAATTTCTTGAAGACCTTGGTGTGGTTCCTAGTGCCCAGACCCGTGGAGATCTATTGTGATAATAGTGGCGCCGTGGCTCGTGCAAGGGAGCCAAGTTCGCACTATAAGACAAGACATATTCAACGCAAATATAAACTCATTCGACATCATGTCAAGAGGGTTTAGTGAAAGTACAAAGTTCACACGGATCCAACGTGTCGCACCGATGACAAAGCCTCTACCAGAGCAAAGCATGAGCAAAGACCGGATAGCCATTGGTGTTAGGGAAGCCATGTAACCGGATTATGACTCTAGTGCAAGTGGGAGTCTGTAGGAGATATACCCTAGAGGCAGTAATAACAGTTATTTTGTATCTCGAAAGTTTGTAATGAATGTTTAGCTTCCATGCTATAACTGCAATGATTCTCGAGTCTACAATTGTTGGGGAACGTTGCAGAAAATTAAAATTTTTCCTACGGTTTCACCAAGATCCATCTATGAGTTCATCTAAGCAACGAGTAACGGGAGAGAGTTTGCATCTACATACCACTTGTAGATCGCGTGAAGCTTGCTTGGTGATGATGGAGTCGCATCGAACGTGATTCAGATCACCGATGCCAAGTGCTGAACGGACAGCACCTCCGCGCTCAACACACGACGGACGAGCGACGCCTCCTCCTTCTTGATCCAGCAAGGGGAAGGAGAGGTTGAGGAAGACGGCACCACCGCAAGACGACGGCGTGGTGATGGTGGTGATGCAAGATTCGGCTGTGGCTTCACGAGCTCTACGGAGGAGGAGATGTGTTGGGAGGGAGGGCTGCGCCTTGGGAGATGTGTACAGCAGCCCCTCCCCCCTTTATATAGGCCCCTGGTGGCCGCCCCTAGAGATCCAATCTCAAGGGGCGGCGGCCAAGGGGTGGAGTGCCCCTGCCGGTGGGCGCTTCACCCCTAGGGTTTCAACCCTAGGCGCGGGGGTGGGCCTAGGGGCGCACCAGCCCCTGTGGGCTGGTTCCTTCCCCTATGGCCCATGGGGCCCTCCGGATGGTGGCCCCACCGGTGGACCCAGGACCCTTCCGTGGTCCCAGATTTTGCCCAGAACCCCAAACTTTCCGATGGTCAAACACCACTTCCTATATATTATTCTTTACCTCCGACCCTTCCGAACTCCTCGTGACGTCCGGATCTCATCCGGACTCAACAACATTCGTATTCACATACTAGTCTTCCTACTAACCCTAGCGCCACCGAACCTTATGTGTAGACCCTACGGTTCGGGAGACACGCAGACATGACCGAGACGACTTTCGGGCAATAACCAACAGCGGATCCGATACCCATGTTGGCTCCTACATGCTCCTCGATGATTTCATCGGTTGAACCACGATGTCGAGGATTCTATCAAACCCTCGTATGCAATTCCCTTTGTCAATCGGTACGTTATTTGCCCGAGACTCGATCGTCGGTATCCCAATACCTCGCTCAGCCTCGTTATCGACAAGTCACTTTACTCGCATCAGAATGCATGATCCCGTGACCAACACCTTGGTCACATTGAGCTCATTATGATGATGCATTACCGAGTGGGCCCAGAGATACCTCTCCGTCATACGGAGTGACAAATCCCGCCTCGATCCATGTCAACCCAACAGATACTTTCGAGATACCGTAATGCACCTTTATAGTCACCCGATACGTTGTGACGCTTGATACACCCAAGGCACTCCTACGGTAACCGGAGTTGCACGATCTCATGGTCGAAGGAATAGATACTTGACATTGGCAAAGCTTCTAGCAAACGAACTATACGATCTTTTATGCTATGCTTATGATTGTCTTGTCCATCACATCATTCTCCTAATGATGTGATCCCGTTATCAACGACATCCAATGTCCATAGTCGAAACCATGACCATCTATTGATCACAACGGGCTAGTCAACTAGAGGCTCACTAGGGACATATTGGGGTCTAAGTGTTCACACGTATTATGATTTCCTGATAACACGCTTATAGCATGAACAAAAGACAATTATCATGAACATTGAAATATAATAATACTTTTATTATTGCCTCTAGGGCATATTTCCAACAGTCTCCCACTTGCACTAGAGTCACTAATCTAGTTACATTGTGATGAATCGAACACCCATAGAGTTCTGGTGTTGATCATGTTTTGCACGCGAGAGAGGTTTAGTCAACGGATCTGCGACATTCAGATCCGTGTGCACTTTGCAAATCTCTATGTCTCCATCTTGAACATTTTCACGGATGGAGTTGAAACGACGCTTGATGTGCTCGGTCTTCTTGTGAAACACAGGCCTTTGCAAGGGCAATAGCTCCAGTGTTGTCACAGAAGAGTTTGATCGCCCCGACGCATTGGGTATGACTCTAGGTCGGTGATGAACTCCTTCACCCATATTGCTTCATGCGCTGCCTCCGAGGCTGCCATGTACTCCGCTTCACACGAGATCCCGCCACGACGCTCGCTTGCAAACCGCACCACCATCGCTTCCACCATTCAACATATACACGATCCGGTTTGTGACTTAGAGTCATCCAGATCCGAGTCGGGCTAGCGCCGACGTAACCCTTTACGACGAGCTCTTCGCTCCTCCATAAACGAGAAACATTTCCTTTGTCCTTTTCGTGTACTTCAGATATTCTTGACCGCTGTCCGGTGTTCCTTGCCGGGATTACTTTGGTATCTTGCAACCAAACTTACGGCCAGGTTTACATCGGTCCTGTACACAAAGATGGCATACATAATAGATCCTATGGCTGAAGCATAGGGATGACACTCATCTCTTCTTTATCTTTTGTCGTGGTCGGTGATCGAGCTGAGCTCGCCACACCCTGTAACATAGGCAAGAACCCTTCTTGGACTGATCCATTTTGAACCTCTTCAAAATCTTATCAAGGTATGTGCTTTGTGAAGACCTATGAGGCGCCTCGATCTATCCCTATAGATCTTGATGCCTAATATATAAGCAGCTTCTCCAAGGTCCTTCATTGAAAAACACTTGTTCAAGTAGGCCTTAATGCTGTCCAAAGAGTTTTGTATCATTTCCCATCAAGAGTATGTCATCTACATATAATAGGAGAAATGCTACAGAGCTCCCACTCACTTTCTTGTAAACACAGCTTCTCCATAAGTCTCACAGAACCCAAACGCTTTGATCATCTCATCAAAGCGAATGTTCCAACTCCGAGATGCTTGCACCAGCCCATAAATGGATCGCTGGAGCTTGCATACTTTGCTAGCATTCTGAGGATCGACAAAACCTTCCGGCTGCATCATATACAGCTCTTCCTTAAGATGTCCATTAAGGAATGCCGTTTTGACGTCCATCCGCCATATCTCATAATCATAGTATGCGCAATTGCTAACATGATTCGGACGGACTTAAGCTTCGCCACGGAGAGAATGTCTCGTCAGAAGTCAATCCCTTGAACTTGTCGATAACCCTTAGCGACAAGTCGAGCTTTATAGATGGTAACATTACCATCCGCGTCCGTCTTCTTCTTAAAAATCCATTTATTTTCTATCGTCACGATCATCGGCAAGTCTGTCAAAGTCCATACTTTGTTTTCATACATGGATTCTATCTCGGATTTCATGGCCTCAAGCCATTTGTTGGAACCGGCCCGCCATTGCTTCTTCATAGTTCAAGGTTCATTGTTGTCTAGCAACATGATTTCCATGACAGGTTGCTGCACCACACAGTGCGGAACGTGTCCTTGTGGACCTTCAAGTTCAAGAGTAACTTGATCCAAGTATCTTGATCATCATCAATGATTTCCTCTTCAATGGGCATTACAGAACGGTTTCTGCGCTGCACCACTTTCCCGCTCGAGAGGTAGTACTTCATCGAAGTTCTACTTTCCTCCCACTTACTTCTTTCGAGAGAAACTCTTTTTCTAGAAAGCATCCGTTCTTGGCAACAAATACTTTGCCTTGGACCTTAAGTAGAAGGTATACCCGATAGCTTCCTTAGGGTATCCTATGAATACGCATTTTTCCGACTTGGGTTCGAGCTTTTCAGTTGAAGTTTCTTGACATAAGCATCGCATCCCCAAACTTTAGAAACGATACTTAGGTTTCTTCCCAAACCATAATTCATACGGTGTCGCCTCAACGGATTTAGACGGTGCCCTATTTAAAGTGAATGTAGCTGTCTCTAGAGCGATCCCCAAAATGATAGCGTAAATCGGTAAGAGACATCATAGACCGCACCATATCCAATAGAGTGCGACACGACGCTCGACACACCGTTTACCGAGGTGTTCCAGCGGCGTGAGTTGTGAAACGATTCCACATTTTCTTAAGTGTGTGCCAAATTCGTGACTTAAATATTCTCCTCCACGATCCGATCAGAGGAACTTTATCTTTCGGTCACGTTGATTCTCCACCTCACTCTGAAATTCCTTGAACTTTTCAAAGGTCTCAGACTTGTGTTTCATTAAGTAGACATACCCATATCTACTCAAGTCGCCGTGAGAGTGAGAACATAACGATATCCTCCATGAGCCTCAACGCCATTGGACCGCACACATCGGTATGTATGATTTCCAACAAGTTGGTTGCTCGCCCATTGTTCCGGAGAACGGAGTCTTGGTCATTTTGCCTAAGAGGCAAGGTTCGCATGTGTCAAACGATTCATAATCAAGAGACTCTAAAAGTCCATCAGATGGAGCTTCTTCATGCGCTTGACACCAATGTGACCAAGGCGGCGAAGCCACAAGTATGTGGGACTATCGTTATCAACTTTACATCTTTTCGCATCCACACTATGAACATGTGTAATATTACGCCGAGATTCATTAAGAATAAACCATTGACCATCGGAGCATGACCATAAAACATATCTCTCATATAAATCGAACAACCATTATTCTCGACTTAAATGAGTAGCCATCTCAGATCAAACGAGATCCGATACAATGTTCATGCTCAAACTTGGCACTAAATAACAATTATTAAGGTTCAAAACTAATCCCGAGGTAAATGTAGAGGCAGCGTGTCGACGGCGATCACATCGACTGAACCATTCCCGACGCCAAGATCGTCACCTCGCCCTTCGCCAGCCTCCGCTTATTCCGCAGCTCCTCGCTGTGAGTTACAAATATGAGCAACGGCACCGTATCAAATACCTGTGAGTTACTACGAGTAATGGTAAGGTACACATCAATTACATGTATATCAAATATACCTTTGGTGTTGCCGCCTTCTTATCCGCTAAGTATTTGGGGCAGTTCCGCCCAAAGGACCCTTCCCTTGCAATAAAAGCACTCGGCCTCGTGCTTGGGTCCATTCTTTGACTTCTTCCCAAGAACAGACTTACGGGCGCGGCAACATCCTTGCCGTCCTTCTTGAAGTTCTTCTTACCCTTGCCCTTCTTGAACTTAGTGGTCTTATTGACCATCAACACTTGATGTTCCTTTCTGATTTCAGCCTCTGCGACTTTAGCATTGAGAACACTTCAGAATGGTCTTTACCATCCCTCGCATGTTGTAGTTCATCACAAAGCTCTTGAAGCTTGGTGGGAGCGATCGAGGATTCTCACAATGACCGCCTCATCTGGGAGGTTAATGTTCAACTGGGTCATACGGCGTGCAACCCGTACATCTTCGTGATGTGCTCACCGATGTAACTGTTTTCCTCCATCTTACAATCTGAGAACTTGTCGAGACATCATATCTCTCGACCCGGCATGAGCTTGGAAAACTAGTTTCAGCTCTTCAACATCTCATATGCTCCGTGATGCTCAAAACGCTTTTGGAGCCCGGTTCTAAGTGTAGAGCATACCGCATCGAACGAGGGAGTAATCATCGAACGAGTCCGCCAGACGCTCAAATCGCCTTGCGTACTGGAGAACAGTGGATCACCTAACGGTGCTTCTAGGACATACTGTTTCTTGGCAGCTATGAGGATGATCTCGTGTTCGGACCCAAATCCGAGATAGTTGCTGCCATCATCTTTCAGCTTGGTTTTCTAGGAACGCTGAAGTTCATGTTGACATTAGCGCTGGCCATTGATCTACAAGACATATTTGCAAAGGTTTTAGACTAAGTTCATGATAATAAAGTTCTTAATCAAAATTACGAACTCCCACTTAGATTAGACATCCTCTAGTCATCTAAGTGTTACACGATCCGAGTCGACTAGCCCGTGTCCGATCATCACGTGAGACGGACTAGTCATCATCGGTGAACATCTTCATGTTGATCGATCTTCCATACGACTCGTGTTCGACCTTTCGGTCTCCGTGTTCCGAGGCCATGTCCGCACATGCTAGGCTCGTCAAGTTAACCCTAAGTGTTTTCGCATTTGTGTAAATCTGTCTTACACCCGTTGTATGTGAACGTAAGGATCCATCACACCGATCATCACGTGGTGCTTAGAAACCATTTAACCGTAGCAACGGTGCACGCTTAGGGAGAACACTTCTTGAAATTTTATAAGGGATCATCTTATTTACTACCGTCGTCCTAAGTAAACAAGATGTAAAAACATAATAAACATCACATGCAATTATATATAGTTGTGACATGATATGGCCAATATCATCAAGCTCCATTGATCTCCATCTTCGGGCTCCATGATCACCTTGTCACCGCTTGACACCATGATCTCCATCATCATGATCTCCATCATCGTGTCTTCATGAAGTTGTCACGCTAACGACTACTTCTACTTCTATGACTAACGCGCTTAGTAATGAAGTAAAGTAGTTTACATGGCGCTCTTCAATGACACGCAGGTCATACAAAAAATAAAGACAACTCCTATGGCTTCTCGCCGTTGTCATACTCATCGACATGCAAGTCGTGAATCCTATTACAAGAACATGATCTCATACATCACAATTCAACATTCATCACAACTTTCGCCATATCACATCACATGATCAATCGCTGCAAAAACAAGTTAGACGCCCTCTAGTTGTTGTTGCATCTTTACGTGGCTGCGATTGGGTTCTAGCAAGAACGTTTTCTTACCTACGAATCACCACAACGTGATTTTGTCAACTTCTATTTACCCTTCATAAGGGCCCTGTTCATCGAATCCGCTGCAACTAAAGTGGAGAGACAGACACCCGCCAGCCACCTTATGCAACTAGTGCATGTCACCGGTGGAACCGGTCTCACGAAGCGCACGTGTAAGGTTGGTCCGGCCGCTTCATCCCACAATACCGCTGAGCAAGAAAAGACTAGTAGGGCAAGTAAGATGACAAGATCAACGCCCACAACAAATTTGTGTTCTACTCGTGCATTAGAGAACTACGATAGACCTAGCTCATGATGCCTTTGTTGGGGAACGCTGCGAGAAAATTAAAATTTTTCCTACGGTTTCACCAAGATCCATCTATGAGTTCATCTAAGCAACGAGTAACGGAGAGAGTTTGCATCTACATACCACTTGTAGATCGCGTGCGGAAGCTTGCTTGGTGATGATGGAGTCGACTCGAACGTGATTCAGATCACCGATGCCAAGTGCTGAACGGACAGCACCTCCGCGCTCAACACACGTGACGGACGAGCGACGTCTCCTCCTTCTTGATCCAGCAAGGGGAAGGAGAGGTTGAGGAAGACGGCACCACCGGCAAGACGACGCCAGGCGTGGTGATGGTGGTGATGCAAGATCTCGGCTGTGGCTTCACGAGCTCTACGGAGGAGGAGATGTGTTGGGAGGGAGGGCTGCGCCTTGGGAGATGTGTACAGCAGCCCCCTCCCCCTTTATATAGGCCCCTGTGGTGGCCGCCCCTAGAGATCCAATCTCAAGGGGCGGCGGCCAAGGGGTGGAGCCCCCCTGCCGGTGGGCGCCCCACCCCTAGGGTTTCAACCCTAGGCGCGGGGTGGGCCTAGGGGCGCACCAGCCCCTGTGGGCTGGTTCCTTCCCCTATGGCCCATGGGGCCCTCCGGATGGGTGGCCCCACCGGTGGACCCGGGACCCTTCCGGTGGTCCGTGATTTTGCCAGAACCCCAAACTTTCCCGATGGTCAAACACCACTTCCTATATATTATTCTTTACCTCCGGACCCTTCCGAACTCCTCGTGACGTCAGGGATCTCATCCGGACTCAACAACATTCGTATTCACATACTAGTCTTCCTACTAACCCTAGCGCCACCGAACCTTATGTGTAGACCCTACGGTTCGGGAGACACGCAGACATGACCGAGACGACTCTCGGGCAATAACCAACAGCGGATCTCGATACCCATGTTGGCTCTACATGCTCCTCGATGATTTCATCGGTTGAACCACGATGTCGAGGATTCTATCAAACCTCGTATGCAATTCCTTTGTCAATCGAGACGTTATTTGCCCGAGACTCGATCGTCGGTATCCCAATACCTCGCTCAGCCTCGTTATCGACAAGTCACTTTACTCGCATCAGAATGCATGATCCCGTGACCAACACCTTGGTCACATTGAGCTCATTATGATGATGCATTACCGAGTGGGCCCAGAGATACCTCTCCGTCATACGGAGTGACAAATCCCGCCTCGATCCATGTCAACCCAATGATACTTTCGAGATACCGTAATGCACCTTTATAGTCACCCGCCACGCCAGACGCTTGATACACCCAAGGCACTCCTACGGTAACCGGAGTTACACGATCTCATGGTCGAAGGAATAGATACTTGACATTGGCAAAGCTTCTAGCAAACGAACTATACGATCTTTTATGCTATGCTTATGATTGTCTTGTCCATCACATCATTCTCCTAATGATGTGATCCGTTATCAACGACATCCAATGTCCATAGTCGAAACCATGACCATCTATTGATCACAACGGGCTAGTCAACTAGAGGCTCACTAGGGACATATTGGGGTCTAAGTGTTCACACGTGTATTATGATTTCCGGATAACACAGTTATAGCATGAACAAAAGACAATTATCATGAACATTGAAATATAATAATACTTTTATTATTGCCTCTAGGGCATATTTCCAACAACAATATCCACGAGGCTTGGAGGAAAACTCATGTGCACGTGTGGTATACTAAACGGTAAAATGTATTCCTAGTCTTGCCTCTAAGACTGGCTCATGTATTGCATGATGATCATGATTTCCTGATCATGGGCATATATATGCTGGCAATTATGAGGGCACGATGTTGGTAGAACATTTGTGTTGAATCGACCCATTTTGATGTTATGCTATGAGATACATTCGTCACAAGTTAATGGTTAATAACACAGAGAATTTAATGTTTGCATAATTCCTTAGATCATGAGAGTATCGGGTTCCTTCATACTTGCTTCGTGAACTTTGGGGTTTGTTAAACGTCATCCGTAACTGGGTGGCTATTACGGCGGCTTACGGGTTCACGGAAAAGTATGGCAAGTAACAAGATAGCTCAAGATTGGGATTTGCTCCTCCGACGATGGAGAGATATACTCGGGCCCTCTCGATGTAACGGTATCCCTCATCGTCTGGCCAGACACATTGTGATTTGATCAATGGGATGCCAGAACACGGAAACGAGAAAAGAGAACAAAACCGGTAATGAGGTAACTTGCATGCTGGACAAATTGTTGATCCATAGGAATGCAATAAATCTCACCTCGGGTGTTTGTGACATACCGCAAGCAAAAGGAATAGCTCATCGAATCGGAGGTTCACTCAATATTTATTCGTGTGGGTATAGGGTCAATATGGGTGTCCACGTCTCGATGTTGATCATTGATCGGAAGGGTTCCGGTCATGTCTATACTTCACCGAACCTATAGGGTCACACGCTTAAGGGTCATCTATCTGCTGAATACTAGACAGGGAGTCTGAGAGAAAATCACCGAAAAAAGTTTCGGACACCGGAATGGTTTCGGACAGCGGAATCGTACCACAGAGAGAGGTCATCAGATAAGTTTTGATGATACCGAAAAGTTGTTTCGGGATATACCATTAAGTCAAATTTGTTTCAGCACATGCCTAATAATTCTTGGAGGGTGCCAGAATCATTCTGGAAGCTTTTTGGAATTTTCTGAGATAAAAACCGGAAATGTTCCGAAGCTGCCGGAGCCACTTCAGATGCGTTTCGCAAATGAAAATCACTAAAACCAGAATTGTTTTGGAACGCGTTGAAAATCATTTTAGTGGGTATTGGAAATGTTCTTAGCCCACATAAATATTTTCAGTTCGATCAGACGCTGAAAAATGTCGTCGTGAATAGTGAAAGTGCTTTTTGGGATATTTATGTAGAGCCACCTTTTTGGACATGGTCAAAGTTCTAGAAGGTAGTGGCTTACAAGGGAAGGAACCCCAATTGGGTGGGCCCCTAGGGGTGGCCGGCCATGGGTGGTGGAGCTCCTTGGAGCTCCACATGGCATCCCATTTTTACCTTAACACCCTCATGTGTGACCTAATGCATGGGGTTTTTGGTAAAAATGTGGAGGCACACTACCCCTTGGTTTTCCTATAAATAGAGGAGGTGAGGGCTGCCATCTCTTCATCCCTTGCTCTCATACACATGCCATGCATTATCTGGCTTCTTCTCTCCCTCCCACGAAAAGAGTTTCGTAGAGCCGTAAGGCTGTCTGGGTTCCGGCAGGAACTAGTTCTGGACGGCGAAGCCCTGCCGGATAGCTAACACCGTATGTGTGCAACCCCGTAGTGAGATTGTAGTTTCGATCTTTTGCCCGAGGGGCTGTCCGAGTGTCCTCCCGAAGGGCTGTCCGAGTCTTCATCCGAGTTTTGAGGATCCTCCCGAAGGGCTGTCCGCGACATCGTCCGGGGGACTGTCCGACCGCCTCCCAAAGGGCTGTCCGGAGAGGGAGTACACCCTCACGGTTGGGAGATTGTAAATCCTAGCTACGGGGATCTGCACCGACGATCTACACCGACTCTTCTTTCGCTGCGCTTCGAGTCGGTACGGATCAGATCAAACCTTGTATGCAGTCTCCATAGTGGTCCTGGCGTGCTCGCTATGCCGAAAATTTTCGTTTTCCATTGCGTTCCCTCATAGTGGCATCAAGAGCCGTGCTATGCGTAGATGCAGGTTACGATCTAGAATACATGGAGATGTATGGGTATTGCATAATATAATTTTGGAGTAGATAAGATCTATTGCTGAAAATTATTTATGCGGGTGACAGATGAAATTTGTTACCCGACGTTCTTGTTGCTTCCCTAGAATTTGTGTTTGCTCAATCTCGAGACAACATCGTGGAATTTGACAAAGTTTTGGCAATCCGTGATCCTAATTGATCATGGAAGTGCTACCAGTTCTTTGGGTTCTGCCATAGTCAAAAGAAAGATGAAATTCGCAGATGAAAGGGCATTGCAGATATGATCTGCACGGAGGTCATGCGTATGATGAAGTTTAGTATGGGGCTCGAGATTTAATTATCTCGTGTTTCATACACCCTGAGATGTTAATCTAGCAACTTGAAAATCATACTTGATGATAAAACGTTGGTAGCTGCGGTTTAAGTCAAAACCTTAGAAGCCACGTAAAACAAAATTTTGCATAAACCAATTAGAGGCGTCTAACTTGGTTTTGCAGGATGTGCATGTGATGTGGTATAGCAATGCTCATATTCAATTTGATTATGTATGAGATGACTATATGATGTAATTAACATGACCTGCGTGTCATTATTCAGCATGATGGCTGGAGCCATATGATTGCACTTTAATGACCTGCGTGTCAACCTTAAGTAATGCATTTATTTTATCCGCTATGGAGATAGCAATATTATCTGGTGCATGGACAAGGTGGTGGCAACCTTCGCAAAGGTGAACACCGACGCGAATGCCGGAGACGAAGAAATACTTAACTTCTCCATCAGAAGAGGCTATACCATATCATGCTATTATGAATTGCCTGATATGTTTATCCCTCTTGATGCACCCTTCTTGATTGCGCGGTAGTCGCTTTTTATTAGGGTGATCTCTCACTTCAAAATATCAAAGTAGTTAGTGTTCACCCAAGTGTAGCACCGTCTGAAATTCGTATCTTTTCGGGGTGCGCCATGTCCACGTGGGTACGAATGAATCGAGAGGAATGAGGCAAGTGAGGTCATACCTCGCAGTAAGATCACTTGGTTGTCTTTGATGTTCAGGCAGGATCGTCCTGAGCTCGGAACACACCCATCGAAAGATGAACAAGAATCACATGGAGATGTGATCGGCAAGTTTGCCTACCAATTAAAATTTTGTCATCAGTGATGTCCACATCAATGGCGTTGAATCGAAATGTGGGTCTTGTATCACTCATAATCAATTTTGAGATATATTGATTTGAGTGGGAGCACACTTTAGAATAAAAATGGTTATTCACTAGTGCAAATTTCATTATAAATAAATTCTAAGTGAAACTTGTGTTTTCCGTTGCAGATCAAATGGCTCGCAACACCGCGTTCAACTTAGGCCCGATGTTAGAGAAAGAGAAGTTAGCTACGACTGGAAACAACTATGCGGACTGGGTCCGTAACCTAAGGATTGTCCTCAGGAGCGCTAAGAAATTGTACGTGCTTGAAACCGCTCTTCCAGCTAAACCGCCAAGAGAGGGTCTTAAGATGAACAAAATGTCCGGGCCACTAAGGATGATGATCACAACTTAGTGCAAGGCCTCATGCTAGCTTGCATGAGTACAGGCTTCAAAACGCTTTTGAATTCCATAAACCCCGTGATATGATCCGGGAATTGATGCTCTGCATAAGGAAACCGCAAAGTCCGAACGATATGATATCATGAAGGTTTTGATGGATTGCAAGATGGTTGAGGGTAGTTGGCATAACACGTGGTCAAAATGATTGGCTATTCGAAGGCTTAAAGCCCTAGAATTTCCACTTCCACCGCCATATGATGGACATGTTGCTTTTCACTCCCCGTCTTACGACGGTTTTGTCATGAACTACAACATGACAGGATGGAGAAGACACCGAAGAGGTGCTCGCCATGCTGAAAACTACGTATGAGGATCATGGAAAAATCGCAAGCAAGTGTTGCTTGTGAATAAAACCGCCAGTTTCAAAAAGAAGAAAGGCAAGCAAAGAAGGGCAAGGGCGCCGGTAAGACCGGCTCCCAAAGTAACTCTAAGGGCGGAGCCAAGAATGAAACTAAGTGCTTCTACTACAAGGGCACAGGACACTGGAAGAGAAACTGTAAGAAGTATCTGGAAGATAAGAAGACCGGGAAAACCGGAAAAGGTATAATTGTTATACAAGTTAATGTCATTGACGTTTTACTTGCTAGTGAAAACACTAAGTCTTGGGTATTTGATACCGGATCGGTTGCTCACATTTGCAACTCGATACAGGGGCTTCAGAAAGTGCGCAAGCTAGCAAAGAATGAAGTCGTGATGCGCGTCGAGAACGGCGCTGGGATCGCCGCTCAAGCCATCGGCATTATGCCTCTACGTCTCCCTTCAGGATTTATCTTAGAACTAAGTAACTGTTATTTTGTTCCACTGTTGTGTAGAACCATTATCTCCGGATCATGTTTGGTACATGATGGGTATTCGTACAAGTCTGAGAACAATGGTTGTTCACTTTATTGTAAGGATATGTTTTATGGATTTGCACCCATTATTGGGGGCCTTTTCATACTAAATCTTGAATGTGGAAATGATGTCTTTAACGTGAATGCTAAACGCCTTAAGAAGGCTGATACCACCACCACTTTCATGTGGCACTGTCGGCTTGGCCACATCGAAAAGAAACGCATGCAAAAACTCCATAAATATGGAGTTTTACCGTCCTTTGATTTTGAATCATTTGACACATGTGAAGCTTGCCTGATGGGGAAAATGACCAAGATGCCGTTCACGGGTCATCCTGAACGGGCGGGTGAATTATTGGAAATAATACATAGTGATGTATGTGGTCCAATGAACATAGGCGCACGGGGTGGATATTTCTACTTCGTGACTGTTACTGATGATTTGAGTAGATATGGCTATATCTACTTAATGAAGCATAAATCGGAAACCTTTGAAAAGTTCAAAGAATTTCAGAATGAGGTAGAAAATCATCGTTACAAAAGGATTAAGTTTCTGTGGTCTGATCGCGGAGGCGAATATCTTAGTCATGAGTTTGGCCAACATCTGAGTGACCGTGGAATTGTTTCACAGCTTACGCCTCCCGGAACTCCACAAAGAAACGGAGTATCGGAACGACGTAACCAAACCTTGTTGGACATGGTAAGGTCGATGATGTCTCTTACGGATCTTCCGATATCTTTTTGGGGTCACGCACTACTCACTGCCGCTTACACATTAAACAAAGCACCGTCTAAATCTGTTGAGACGACACCATACGAGTTATGGCATGGGAAGAAACCCATTTTGTCGTGATTTCAAAGTTTGGGGTTGTGAAGCTTATGTAAAACGCTTACAACCGAGCAAACTTCATCCTGCACTGCATAAATGTAACTTTGTAGGTTATCCCAAGGAAACCGCTATTATTTCTTCTACCAACCCTCCGAAAGTGCAAAGTGTTTGTCGCTATATATATATATATACATATATATATATATATATATATATATATATATATATATATATATATATATATATATATATATATATATATATTTGTGTGTGTGTGCGTGTGTGTGTAAATTTTCTCGACGAAATTCGTTAAAATGAGAGCTACACAAAAAATTTGACTTTTGAACACATGCATTGTCCATTCTCAAAGTGCATGATTTTGATTTATTTTTTTCTACACATAACACATTTCAAGGTATTTCACCCGGAAATTTACCAGTCATATACATTACATCCATATATTTAGAACTTTAGAATTTTGAATCTTCAAAATTTCGGCCTCGATGGAACTTGGCCTCCAAAATTCCCTACTCTATGAATTAATGCTACATAACTAAATTAGACCATGTGAAAGTTCATCCAGTTCTAAATTAATTGTTGATTAATGGAATCTGATTGACAATCTGCCATCAAGTTAACCTAGGAGGTTGACCAAAAGAGGAAATTAGGCAGTAGACCAAAGTAGGTTGTCAGTCGATTAGTGTCATGAAAGTTTCTCATTATTGGTGTTCTTGTCTCGTTTATGTTAATTTTTTGTTTACATTGTGCAAGTCAATGAAGTGAATGAGATAATTGTCATCTCTTATAAAAAAATGCAGCTTCTTAAAAAATTAGTGTCATTGATCATTTGATTAAACTCACATGGTTTTAATTAACGTGAATTTTATTATGTTAAATATTTTGCATATGTAACATAATTTATCCATATTGGTTTATTAGTCTCCATATGTGTTGAGCCTAACTTTGATCACCAATTTAACCATTCTAGATATGAAGTATATACCATAGAAAGTATATCTTTTAAAACTTCCTTTGAATGCGAATATAACAGTATAGTTTATGGACATGGTTATGGCTCTAGGGAGCATTTTCTCCTGCGATGAACAGTAAATTCAAAAGAAATGCTAAACAACTATAACAAAAAGTGGTTCTTGTGTACATGTTAATCTTCTGTCCAAACACTAGTAGAAAACAGGGCTCTGGTCACAGATCAATGTACATATTAGTCCCGGTTGCATCACAAACCGGGACTAATGTGAGCATTAGTTCCGGTTCGAGCGGCTAAGGCGTCCGGAAGGCATTAGTCCTGGTTCAAATGGGACCTTTAGTTCCGGTTTGAGACACGAACCGGGACTAAAGGGTGCGATGCCTTTAGTCTCGGTTCGTGTCTCAAACCGAGACTAAAGGTTCAAACTCTACCCCCTCCCCCGGTGTGTATCGCCTTTTCAGTTTTGTAAAAAACAAAAGAAAACGCTAAAAACTTCAAAAATTAAAATCCTTCGAGATATAGTTATGTTACTACATCTACTAGTTAGGAAAATTTAAAAACTTAAATTTGGACATGTTTTACAAAAAAGTGTTATGAAAAAGTAAAACGACCATATCTTTTGCATACGATGTCGAAAAACACGCATAATATATCAAAAAAATTAGCACAAAATCTCAATCCGATTTTGACAGTCGTAGGCCTATTTGCAAATTTTTAGAATCCTCAAATTCTGAAAGGAAAAAATATATATGCTCAAATTTCAGTTTTTTTGACTTTTCGTTAAATCTGGTCAAATTGTGGTCAAACTATGGTCAAACTACTTATTCAAGAAATATTAGTGTTAATAAATAATTATTTTAATTTTTTTGACTTTTGGTCAAATCTGGTCAAACTATGGTCAAACACCTTATTCAAGAAATATTAGTGTTACTAAATAATAATTGTTTTTTAGAATAATAGTTTCAAACTCAAATGGTGCTTAATGCTCAAGTTCAACTCCTAACGGTTAATAGGATTGACAGTTTAGTATTGTCAGGAAAACAACAAGTGCAGACTTGAAAACTAGGGAATAGAACTCGAAAGTTAAGCATGCTCAGGCTGGAGTAGTGAGAGGACGGGTGACCTGCCGGAAAGTTAGACGATTTGGAATGAGTGGTTCATAATTGAGCAGTGAGCAGTGATTAGGGGTGATTAGAGTGGGTGATTAGAGATTAAATTGTCAAATAACTCAGAAATTTGAAAATAAGAAAAAAATCAAAAAAATTCAGAAAAAGTCATTTAGTCCCGTTTGGTGTTGCCAACCGGAACTAACGATGGAGCTCCAGACAGCGGCCACGTGGAGCTCCTTTAGTCCCGATTCGTAAGCAAACCAGGACTAAAGGTTTGGGCATTAGTCTCGACCCTTTAGTCCCGGTTCCAGAACCGGGACTAATGACCCGTTTTCTACTAGTGAAAGCGTGCATGCCAATTTTCAAGTGAAACTAAACAATACTATTTTGTCGATGGAAAAACAAAGTTAAGTAGTCCAGAAATATCAAAAAATTGTTGGCCAACTTGCTCTTTTCGCACAGAGTAAAATCCTTGGCCATTGCATCTAAACATTTGCAGATAACATTTGGGAAGGAATATATGTAAGTCCAAGTATTTTTCACACTTGTTTTACATTTAGAAAAATATTATTGATGGGCAGGAGCAAATACTCCCTAGGGCCAAATTTAATATCCGTAGTTAGCTAGGTTTTCTTCTCCGAGGGTTTGGATGGATAACGCCCCTGATGAGGTTATCCCTTTACTTGTAAACGATGCTACTTTACTTATGAATGAATAAAGGAGAAGAAGTTTATCAAAAAAATAATATCCGTATAGTTTACCTGTTTTTATACCGCTCGAGCTCGCGCAATCGGATTTAATACTTGGAGTAGGTGTAAGCTCTGCGGGGGAATGCCCTCGCCGCGGACGGTCAACTAGGGACCCTTTGGACGGGGGCCGTTTACTCCAAGCCCGCCTCGCTAGGTTCTCCTCGCCACCGGGAAACCCTAGGCCGCCGCCGCCTCGCCGCCCGATCCGCGCTCCGCCTCCCGTTCCCCCATTTTCGCCAAGGCTCAAGAGCTGGCGCTCCGCCCGCCCTCCCCTTTTCCCTTCTCTCGCCCGGCCCGCCCACTGTCTCCCGGAGGCGGCGGCGGGCGCGCCTTCGCTCCTCCTTGTCCGCCTTCGTCTCCCTCCCCGCCTTCCTCCCGCCGGGCGGGCGCCACCGATCTCGCCGGTGGTGTCGGCGGCGGCGGTCGTTTTTCCCTGTCGCGCCTCCTTTCGGGGGGGACGCGGCGGTCTGCTTCGGTCGGTGGCGGTCCAGCGGCTCGGTGCGGTGGCGTGGGCGGCGCCGTGGTGGTGCCGCCGCTTGGCGGCGGGCGGTCCGGTGGTGTTGGTCGACCGGCGACATGCCCCCGGCCCAGATCTGGGCCCGTAGGGTCCTGCTTGGGTCCTTGGTCGACTCGGGCGACCGCGACGCCTTCAGAGTGGGGAGGCAGGGAGCGGCTTGGACTCGTTCGATGACGCCGGCGGCATGCTACCGCAGACGGAGGCGGAGCTGTCCGGCCTTTGAGGACCCGCCGGGCTGTGGGGCCACGGGCCCAGAGGCTCTCGCTATGGCGTCCGATCGGCTACTGTCGTGGACGGTGGAGGTGGGGCCTCCCAGATGCCGACGGTGCCGCCGCACTAGTTCCGGCCTCTTCTTCAGTGCAGCCATCTTTGCGGGTGTGGTGAGACAGCGTGGGAAGCTTCGTGTCCGTGTTGGCCTGGGTGGTGGTCGGTTTGGTGGCGAGCTCCAAGTGCCCGAGGTAGAGGATGGATCGAGAAATCCTCGTTGGTTTGGCCGACACCGATGTCGTGGCGCTTGAGGGTGCCGCCCGACCTTCCGGAGGGCGCCGGGCTACCTTCCTCTCTCCTCGGCGCATCGGGAAACCCTTGGCAACAGCGTCGCCATCGTCGATTCCTTCTTGGAGGTGTTGCTTGGTACCGCGCTCAGAGTCTTGAGCTTGGTGGGCGATCTCCGGTGGACGAGCGGTCGCGAGGCTTCGTCGTTTTTGTCGATCCGCCGTTATCGGCATTTGTTTCTTTTTCTTTTCTTTTTCTTTTCTTTTGGGCGTGCTTGTGCTGCTTCCGCCCCAGCATCTATCGTTGGATGTATCGGATGGTTGTTTGGAATACAAAAGCGGGAGAAAACCCTTTTTCGTAAGCTCTGCGGGGATGCCGCTTATTTATCCAACATGGAGTATCGTATATTAACACCGGGCGGAGCTCATCCATCAGATTTGGCAGATGACAAGCTGCATCAGATTTGGCAGATGACAAGCTGCGTAGAAAGTGGAAAAATAAGCAATAAAATGCACCAATTTTAGAACTTATGGCTAATCAGCAAGATATCTAAAATCAGTCCAAATATAATTGTTTGTATTGTCACCCCTAAAAATAAATAAATAATCGCTTCTGCTGTCGACGCGCGGTGCTAAATTTGCGTTATTCTAACCGGTGAACGCACGCACACGGTGTCGACGGCGGCGACGGGTGGCGGGGCATCGAATCCACGCGCCACCTCAGGAGCTCCTCCAACCTGCTCGCCTCCGCCTTCTTCTTCTTCTCCCACGTGTTCCACTTGGCGAGCTTCCCGGACCGATTATCCAACGGGAAGGTGTACAGTTCGTCGCCCTCCTCCTCGGCCTCCGGTCCCCTCTTCCTCATGTTCCCGAGTTCGCGCTCCTCTGCCGTGGCAAGCGCGCCGGCACGGACATCGTCGGCGTTGTCCTCGTCCACCTCCATATCCTCCCCCGCCCGCTTACACGGCGGCCCCATGCCCTGATCCTCCGCCCTGAACTCCTGCTGGATCGATCGGGGCGACTGCGGCGGCGATTGGCGGATAGTTCGGAAAGCACGCAAGAGGCTTGTGTTTTTTTTTAGGGATCGCCAAGAGCCTTGGTGACTATGTTCGGTTTCCTGCTATTTGTATTTGTAAGCCCATTGGGTCCGAGTCCGAATCTAGTTAGGCCCATTATGGACATGCCCAGATAAAGATTGGGTAGAAGCCTGGCAGGAAAAATAGGCCGAGATAGACACTTGAGGGCATTGCCCAATAAAAAAAAACACCACACGCAGAATAGTCAACCTGACTTTAACACAAAAATTGACAGCATCACACGATGTTTACTGAAGATTAGAGTTGCAGAGTTTTCGTACTCGATGAAGTCACCACATGTCCCTCTATCGATGTGACATTGTCTTTCACTGAAAAGACATTCTTTTTTTTAGGCGAACTGAAAAGACATTCTGACTAACAAGACATAAGGCTAGGTTGAACTCTCGTTTGTTGGTTGATTTTTTGCATCTTTATTATTTTTCTATCTAATCAATTTTTTATTGTACATAAAATCAAACGGACTTACTAATTCTGAGTTGCTTGAAATTTTTGTAGAAATTAGTCCCGTAATAAGTGCAATAGTCTAAAGTGTGTGCAAATTTTCCCTTGTAATAAGCTAAATTAATACATTTTTTTAATCTACTTTAGTTAATTTTTTGAGATTCTCTATTAAGAAATCTAGTATGTGCTTAAAATTATCTTTAATTTTTTAGCTAAGCCCATGCATGTAGTTTCCACTGAGGTACGTGCACCAGGCTGCCCTCTAGTTAAAATTTCAAAGTAATTGTGACCTCGTAGAAAAGGGAAAGAAAAAAGAATAACCATATATGTCAGAATCTAAAAAAACTAAAAAGGGAAATTTAGTGAAACGAAAGTTGCACACACGAGTAAAACTTTGTTTTTGATAATCACTTCCCCACTTTATTAAACTAAAATAGGAAGTTCATGAGAGACAATGCTTAGAATACAATCTGGGGGGACATCTCCCACGACACCGAAACATTATTACAGAAACCGAAACGGGCAATTTCATGAGCCGCTTTATTCACCTCTCTTCTCACCCATGTAGCTCTAAACTCCCCCAAGTTTGTGGCCATCATTTTGATTTCTTCCACCAGGATACCCACCACTGACAGATTTCGATCTTGCTCATTCAGCATCCTGGCTACATTAAGGCAGTCGGTTTCCAAATGTAGTTTGGGCACGTCTCTTTGCAAAGCTAGCTCGACCGCCCTCCTGCATGCCATCGGCTCCGCCACTTCTGCCGATTTGATATCCGGGAGAAAGACTGTATCCGCACCTCTGAAGACTCCCTCCTCATCTCTGAAAACCACGCCGCCACCTCCGCCTTGCCCTGTCCGAGACAGAGCGCCATCAACATTGGCCTTGAGCCAGCCCGATGCCGGTGGTTCCCAGCTAGCGCGTTGGGTAGGAGTTGTTTGGGTCTCCCTCTGGCCGTGAGCTTGCTTCCACTCCTCCATGATCGCTGCTACTCTCCTTGCCACCAGGTTGGCCTCCTCAATTCTTTTTCCGTCGCGGGTTTCATGCCTTGCCAGCCATATCGCATATAAGCCCTGAGCCATCTCTGATCTCTCGTCATCTGAAGCATCCGTCAACCATTGAAGTAGCCATGATGCAACCAAACTCTGGGTGTCCATCGACCTAGGTGGGATCGCCACCCTCGCACCCAATACCGAGTTCAGCTCCTTCCAAAATAGTATGGAGTGGTAGCAGCCCCAAAATCGGTGATATACCATTTCTTCCCTACCACACGCCGGGCAAAAAACACGGGGTTTGATCCTTCTGCAAAGAAGCTCAGAGCCTACCGCCAAGTCGTTCCTGATCAAACGCCACACATGGATCAACATCTTCCCTGGTGCGTTGGTGCCCCACAGCGCCATCCAACTCCGGTGGTTGACCACAGTTGAGGACGAGCCTGGCTGTCCAGTTCTCGCCTTCTTCTTCTCCATGCATAGGTGGTACGCAGATTTGACGGAAAACTTTCCAGTGTTCGTATAATTCCATGCTAGGCTGTCCTCTATACCCGGTCCTCCCACGTAAATCTGTAGAATATCCTGGACATCGCCATCGGTGAACATTGCATCTAACTTGTGTCGATCCCAACCTGTAGCATCATCCTTCAGAAGATCGCCAACCCTCGTAATCCCCGGCATGTACACCTGGCCCAGTGGTCGAAGGCTGCCTTTGCGGGGAATCCAATTATCATGATGAATACGAATGGTTGAACCATCACCTACTCTCCATATAAGACCGTCCAAAAGCAGGTTTCTACCATGCAAAATGCTTCTGAACGTGTACGATGCACCACTCGGGCAGGTTGCATTTAGGATGGATCCATGTTCATAGTAGCGTGCTTTAAGTACACGTCCACAAAGAGAAGACGGGACCTGCAATAATCTCCAGGCTTGCTTGGCGAGTAGATCTTGGTTGAAAGCTTCCATATCTCTAAACCCCATTGAGGGAGTCCTGGACTAGGGGGTGTCCGGACAACCGGACTATCATCGTCCGCCGGACTCCAAGACTACGAAGATACAAGATTGAAGACTCCGTCCCGTGTCCGGATGGGACTTTCCTTGGCGTGGAAGGCAAGCTTGGCGATACGGATATGTAGATCTCCTACCATTGTAACCGACTCTGTAACCCTAGCCCTCTCCGTGTCTATATAAACCGGAAGGCTTTAGTCCGAGGACACAACATCCATTACAACAATCATACCATAGGCTAGCTTCTAGGGTTTAGCCTCCTTGATCTCGTGGTAGATCCACTCTTGTAATACACATCATCAATATTAATCAAGCAGACATAGGGTTTTACCTCCGCCAAGAGGGCCCAACCGGGTAAAACATCGTGTCCTCGCTCTGTTACCATCTCGCTTAGACGCACATTCGGGACCCCCTACCCGAGATCCGCCGGTTTTGACACCAACATTGGTGCTTTCATTGAGAGTTCCTCCGTCGCCACCGATAGGCTCGATGGCTTCTTCAATCAACAACAACGCCGCCTGTGGTGAGACTTTTCTCCACGGACAGATCTTCAGATTCGGCGGCCGCGATCGCGGGCTAATTCACTTGGCCATCCGAGCAGATCGAAGCTACGCCCCGCCGTCAGTCGATTTGAAGCCTAAACTTCACGGCGGACATCCGCGGAGACTTGATCTTCGACGGACTCGAGCCTACCGAAAGCGTGCCGTGATCACACGATGGTCATGATTTAGCTCGCCACGACAAGGCCTTGGTGGTCGACACGAATCCGCCCGCCCTCGGCCCGAGCCGACGCCAGACGAGGACCGGTGGCTGGACACCGCCGGGCTGCAACTTCAGCGGCGATGGAGCGAACATCGATCTTGTCCCTATAAAGCTCGTGGACTCCAAGGTGCCGGACTCCAACCTCCCGCGCCTCTACCAATCGAATCCAATTGGGCGCCGATCATGGAGTTCACCGCTGCGGACATCTTTCAGCACTCGCCCTTTGGCGACATTCTAAATTCGCTAAAGCATCTCTCGCTATCCGGAGAGCCCTGGCCGGATTATGGCCAGGATGGTTGGGATGCGGACGACGAAGAAATTCAAACCCCACCCACCACCCACTTTGTAGCCACTGTCGACGATCTAACCGACATGCTAGACTATGACTCCGAAGACATCGACGATATGGACGACGATGCCGGAGATGAACAAGAACCAGCGCCTACAGGGCACTCGAAGACCACCTCGTCATATGACATATACATGGTGGACACCCCAAAAGATGGGGACAGCGAAGAAGCAGCGGAGGCAGATTCCTTAAAGAAACAGCCCAAGCGCCAACGTCCAAGCGCCGCTCTAAACCCCGCCACAAGAAGAATGGAGATTCCGCACAGAGATAATAACACCCCAGAATGTGCCGAAGACAATCCCCTCTAGCAAGATTCAGCGCAGGAGGATGCAGAAGCAAGCCCTCACGAGAGAGCCGCAGATGAAGAGGTCGAGGATGATAATTACATGCCTCCCTCCGGAGACGAGGCAAGCCTGGACGACGAAGAATTCGTCGTGCCCGAGGATCCCGTCGAACAAGAGCGTTTCAAACGCAGGCTAATGGCCACGGCAAATAGCCTAAAGAAAAAGCAGCAGCAACTTCAAGCTGATCAAGACCTGCTGGCCGATCGATGGACCGAGGTCCTCGCGGCCGAAGAGTACGAACTCGAACGCCCCTCCAAAAGCTACCCAAAACGCAAGTTGCTCCCTCGATTAGAGGAGGAAGCATACATACCCTCATCACCAGCGCACAATACGGCCGACCGACCACCCCGTGGTTGCGACAGAGAGGCATCCAGGCCTTCCATCAAGACCGTACCCCGGCATCGCTCGAAAAATACGAAGCCACGAGGGAACGCGCCGGACTTGCGGGACATATTGGAGGATAAGGCAAGACAATCCAGATCTATCTATGGATCACGTGGGTGCCCCACGACCCACGACGAATACCGTCGAGCCGGATACAACAACTCCGGCCGGGCCGAACACAGCAGATAATGCTCCCTTGAGCTACGTCGTGATATTGCTCAATACAGAGGCACCGCACACCCGCTATGCTTCACTGACGAAGTAATGGATCATCAAATCCCTGAAGGGTTTAAACCCGTAAACATTGAATCCTACGATGGCACGACAGACCCCACGGTTTGGATCGAAGATTATCTCCTTCACATCCATATGGCCCGCGACGACGATCTCCACGCCATCAAATAGCTCCCGCTCAAGCTTAAAGGACCAGCTCGGCATTGGCTTAACAGCCTGCCCGCAGAGTCAATTGGGTGTTGGGAGGACCTGGAAGCCGCATTCCTCGACAACTTCCGTGGCACATATGTGCGCCACCGACGCCGATTACCTAAGCCACATAATCCAAAGCAGCAGACGAATCGGCCGACAATTACTCGACACGGTTCTAACAAAGAAAATCAAATCGCCGACCGTCCGGATGCAGAGGCCCTCGCAGCCTTCAAACATAACATCCGCGACGAGTGGCTAGCCCGGCACCTAGGACAGGAAAAGCCGAAATCCATAGCAGCCCTCACATCATTAATGACCCGCTTCTGTGCGGGAAAGGATAGATGGCTAGCTTGCAGCAACAACCTCAGCAAAAATGCTGGTAGTCCAGACACTAAGGACCACAAGGGCAGGTCGCGTCGAAGCGAAAATAAACGCCGCGTTAATGGCGACGACAAGGAGGATACGGCAGTCAACGCAGGATTCCGAGGCTCTAAACCCGGTCAGCGGAAGAATGCATTCAAAAGAACCACTCCGGGTCCGTCCAATTTGGACCGAATACTCGACCGCTCATGCCAGATACATGGCACCCCCGAAAAGCCAGCTAATCACACCAACAGAGATTGTTGGGTATTCAAGCAGGCAGGCAAGTTAATTGCCGAAAATAATGACAAGGGGCTACACAGCGACGACGAGGAAGAGACCCTACCACCGAAAAGTAGAGGACAGAAGGGTTTCCCCCCACAAGTGCGGACGGTAAACACGATATACGCAACCCATATACCTAAGAGGGAGCGGAAGCGTGCACTAAGGGACGTATATGCGATGGAGCCAGTCCCCCCTATGTTCAATCCATGGTCCTCTTGCCCGATCACTTTCGATCGAAGAGACCATCCGACCAGTATCCGCCATGGCGGATTCGCCGCATTGGTTTTAGACCCAATCGTCGATGGATTTCACCTCACGAGAGTCCCGATGGGACGGCGCAGAGTCTGAACCTGCTTTATCGGGATACAAGGCGCAAGATGGGCATAGACCCTCAAGGATTAAACCTACAAAGACGACCTTCAAAGGGGTCATACCAGTGTTGAGGCCAATTGTACAGCTCACCACTGCTGGAAGTGGTCTTCGGATCCCGGACAATTTCGGAGCAAGGAGTTAATCTTGACATAGTCCCGTTTTGCGATGGCTATCATGCTCGCTTTCGGACGAACCGCTTCGCAAAGTTCAACGTGCGCCGCACACGATACCTCAAGCTCAAGATGCCAGGCCCTCGCGGAGTCATCACGGTCAACGGAAATATTGAACGCCCTTCGAACGAAGGAACACACAGCGCTCTCGCGTAAGTACTGAGCAGCCTTTTAAGGCAATTTTGAGTCCGCCGTTAAATGACCGGATACGCCAAACGCTACCAAGCAACATCAACCAAGACCGCCGGCACGATCCGAGCACAGCGCCAGAGCAATGCGGCTCAACCCCAGCCCTTGCATAATTGCAAGACCAACCCTCCGCGTACATCATTACGCCACGGAGATACCATGGGCCTAGGGGAGGGCACACGACCACAACAGACCCCAGTGCGACTCGACCACACCGAGGGCTCACAAGTGTGTCACTCTTTTTTATTTTCCTTCTTTGTATACAGGACTCCGCTCACCAAAGGCCTGTCCGTGGCGAATCCGCCGAACTCAAGATGCAACAGCCGGGGAAGAAAGAAGGGTGCATTTAACACTCGGTGGTCTCCATTACGAGCATTAAATTTGATTATATACACCAGTCCGCAGCCCACCCTCGAGGGGGACATGTTTAATTATTCCAATCCCTTGCTTATCAAGACTATTTGTATCATTCCGCACTCATAGCGTAATTCCTTGAATAAATAATGCAGCATTTTTTGCTGTTATTGCATTACTTTACACATATGTTCATTAATGACATCTTGCACCCGATATTTTGGTGCGGCCGAATACACCAGGGCTTATGTTCCCGCATTATGGTGTGATAAGTCCGAACACTTTCACAAGTGCGGCACCCGAACTTATAGCATTATATGAATCGGCTCAATCATGTCTTGGGTCAATAGTTGGGTTTGCCTGCTCCACGTTTTGGTACCTTACGCCCGTTCGTCGGCTAAGGTGGCTGGGAGAACCATCGCGATTGCGCCCGGTTGAGCTGGGCGGCGCCTCATCGATGGAGAAAGCTAAACTGATTGTCATGATAAGGCGAGACTGGTCGCTATTCGAGAGGTCTTTTCGAGTCCTTAAAGACTTATGCCGCGTCAGCTTAAGAACCGGATAATGTCCGCCAAGGCGTGGATAGCGCCCGAACTCGATCTTCCGAATACTAGGGGCTTCACGAAATTTAAAATTATAGAATTCTATGGCTAAGTGAGAGTGTTCAAGCATTATAAGTCCAGTTGCCTTGTTCGTTGTGTTGGCGCCTCCTAGATGGACCCAAGAATGGGAACAAGAGTGCTCAAGTTTATCCGAACACCCCAAAGACTTGTGGCACAGGGGTCAAGCCGACAACTTGCCATCTCTCAGATTTTAAAAACGGCCGCATAGAAGGTAATATTTTAAATCAAACAAGCGTTGCTTAGCGCATATGAACAAATTTTTCAGCGCACAGGATAATACATAGCGAGTCTACTAAATAATTACATCTCTGGGACACTCATCCGCAATCTTGCGGGCACCCTTCAGGACAGTCTTATAGTACATCTCGGGCATACGATACTCCTTGCTCACTGGCAGCGTCGATGATAAGCTTCTCAAGATCCGGCTTGCCCGGTGCACCTTTTTGCGGGCAAGGGCCCGACGAAAGCACCTTCAATACAAGGCGGAGCGCTTGAGCGACCTCCTACAAGGGGCACGCATCCACCAGCCGCCAGACGAGGCGAAGTAGCTCCAGTGCATGGCCTCTCTAGGCCCACACCGACTATGAGGCCCTTCATGGCCTGCTCGGCTACCTTATGGAGCTCGACCAGCTGCTTCACTGGTCGCTAGGGGCACGGATGGCCGGCCTCGACATCTTGAGACGAAGACCTTCTCCGTTGAGCTCCCCTCCTCGCCATGGTAGAATGCGGCGGCATCGGATACACTGCGAGGCAGATCTGCAAACGCCCCTGGAGAGCTCCGAATTCGGGTAAGTTTTAGGTAGTTTACATTAACATTCTTGCTTTGCATGAAAAATGCCTTACCCGCCGCTATTTTCTTCACATCCTCAACCTCCTGAAGGGCCTTATGGGCCTCGGCCTTGGCGGCTTTGGCACTTTCGAGAGCCGAGGCAAGCTCGGACTCTCGAGTCTTTGAGTCACGCTCCAAACTCTCATGCCCACCCCTGCAGTACCCATGTTATCCTTGTTGTTTTTATTGCAACCTAAATCCTTTTCGGTAAGGTAAATTTTCAAAGTGGTGTTACTCACCTTCTTTGTCCTCGAGCTGCTTCTTGGCACGGCCGAGCTCTTGCTCGGACCGCTCGAGATCCTGCTTCAATGCACCGACCTCCATGATCGGTCTGCAGAGGTCAGCAACGCAGCCTGCAAACCCATATTGACATAATTTTTAGCAACCCTGCGTATATCTTCTTTAGATCCTCAGTCCGGCTTTTCTTTCCGAACACCGAACCGAGCATCAGAGGCTACTGTCTATGCGGTATTACATTACATAATTTTAACTTCTTACCTCAAAGCACTGTTAGAAGGCTGCTGCGGGCTTCAGTCGGCCCGCTCTTGGCGAGCCGAACCTTTCGAATCACCGCACTCATGATAGTGCGGTGTTATTCTCGATGGAAGCGCCTTTGGCGCCTCCAACAAGTTGTCCGGCGCCTCGGTTGGGCCGGGGGCGCCCGGTGTCCGGTCTTGCCCTTCTTGCGAAGGCGCTGCCGGACTCTGGAGCCACTCGGGTTCGGCGTAGAGTCGGCGCAAAGTCCGGAGGCTGCCTTGCGGCGCCTCGAGCCTCCTCTGATGGGTCCCTTCCGGGATCTCACCTCGGCATCCTCGGTGGCGCGGGGTGGAGCGGTCGGAATGGAATCCACATCCGACGCAGCTAACGACTTCGCTTCGGCAAGCGAGAGATCATCGTCGGCGGACTGCGAGCGTATGCGGCATTAGAAGGACACTATGTGACACAAAGAAACTGCAGATCATTGAGGATCCGGATACTTACGATCTCGCTGAGGCTGGCCCTTGAGGGCCACTCTTCATCGCCAAGCGTTGGTGTTGGCGGAGCTGTTCGGGGAATAGTTCTTCCCTCTTGGACCCTTGGGCTCCCTGTTGGGAGGCCTTCCTCTTCTCTCTCCTCCTGGGGAGAGTCTTCTTCCTCCTCCTCATCTTCGGGAGGAATCCGCCTCAGTCGTCGGACACTGAAAGCGGGAACTCTTTCGAGTACCGTGGCCACCTTCTTGGCCTTCTTCTCCGGCACCACGTGCGGTGCGGAACCAACAACCCGCTAGGCAGGCGCCCACTGGGTCTTCGGCATGGGAGCCGGGCGGATGAGCTGCTCGGCCTTCTTCATCCATTCTGTCAAAGGAAAAGGGAGATTGAAACCCACTTAGGGTCGAACTATTGACAACAAGTGTCCCATAAAGGGTAGAATCACTTACCTCGTCAATTTGACGCCATGAGTGAAATCATGATCTTCCGTCGCGGATGCGGGGGCTTCAGCGCCCTTAAACAGCACCCTCTAGGCGCCTTCGTACGTCGTGTCAAAGGGCCCGCTCAGCGCCTGGTGCTGTGCCGGATCAAACTCCCACAGGTTAAATGCCCGTTCTTGGCATGGGAGAATCCGGCGGACGAGCATGACTTGGACCACATTAACAAGCCTGAGCTTCTTGTTCACCAGCTTCTGGATACAGGCTTGGAGTCCCGTCAGCTCCTTCGAATTACCCCATAGCAAGCCCTTCTCTTTCCAGGAGGTGAGCTGCACAGGGATACCAGATCTAAACTCGGGGGCCGCCGCCCACTTAGGGTCCCCATGGCTCGGTGATGTAGAACCACCCCGATCGCCACCCTTGGCGGACTCCACGAAGGCCCTTCGAACCCAGAGGGCGTTGGGCATCTTGCCCAACATGGCGCCTCCGCACTCCGCTGCATGCCCTTCACTACCTTGACAGCGTTGAAGGTCTTGAGCCTAAGCGAAATGGGGCTGGATGCGAGGAAGGCCTCGCACATGACGATAAACGCCGAGATGTTGAGGATGAAGTTCGGCGCCAGATCATGGAAATCCAGGCCGTAGTAGAACATGAGCCCCCGGACAAAAGGGTGAAATGGAAAGCCCAGTCCGCGGAGGAAGTGGGGAAGGAAAACGACCCTCTCATGGGGCCTGGGGGTGGGGATGAGCTGCCCCTTGTTGGGCAGCCGATGCGCGATGTCGCCGGAAAGGTATCCGGCGCTGCGCAGTTTGGCGATGTGCTCCTCCTTAACGGTGGAGGCCAACCATTTACCTCCCGCTCCGGACATGGAGAAGGTTGAGATGAGATGCGCGAACTTGGGCGCTGGAGCTCGAGTCCGCGGAGATGGATAAGCAAAGGAGGAAGAAGGTGTAGGTGAAAAGGTGGATCCTTATCCCCTTATATATAGGCGGACGAAGACTATACGTCCCCACCGGCCCGGTAAAACTTGCTTATCTCCCAAGCGCCACCATCAATGGCGCGGTTGGGTTACCCACGTCCGTATTGATGAGAATCCGGAATAAGGGAACACGATCTACGCTTCGACAAGGCGTGCCAAGGAAACCGCCGCTTAAACGCTACCGAGGTGGTATAATAAAAGCGATTCAAGTAAAAGCTTGGTAGTGGTGTGATGTCATGCCGCGAGAATCGTCGCCAGATTGAACTTGTGCACATACTATTCTCTCTACGGTGGAATGTGGAACTTATTTTGCGAGCGGACACTATCTGGTGTTCACAATCTTCTATGGATTATTCAAAGGAGGAACCCGCCTTGCAATGCGAACATTATGCGCGCCGGACTTATCGTCATTGAAGCCGGGTTCGGGGAGACTCTTGAGGAGTCTGGACTAGGGGTCCGGACAGCGGACTATCATCGTCCGCGGACTCCAAGACTACTGAAGATACAAGATTGAAGACTCCGTCCGTGTCCGGATGGGACTTTCCTTGGCGTGGAAGGCAAGCTTGGCGATCTGGATATGTAGATCTCTTACCATTGTAACCGACTCTGTGTAACCCTAGCCCTCTCCGGTGTCTATATAGCTAGGAAGGCTTTAGTCCGTAGGACACAACATCCATTACAACAATCATACCATAGGCTAGCTTCTAGGGTTTAGCCTCCTTGATCTCGTGGTAGATCCACTCTTGTAATACACATCACCAATATTAATCAAGCGGGGCGTGAGGTTTTACCTCCGTCAAGAGGGCCCGAACCTGGGTAAAACATCGTGTCCCTCGTCTCCTGTTACCATCCGCCTAGACGCACAGTTCGGGACCCCCTACCCGAGATCCGCCGGTTTTGACACCGACACCCATTCCTCCCTCTTGCTTGCTTTCACACATTTTTTTCCACGCTACCCAGTGAACCTTCTTCTCACCATTTGCCTCACCCCACCAAAAGTTAGAAGAGATTGATTTCATATTCCCGCACAATTTCTTGGTAAGTTGGAAGCAACTCATGGTGAAAGTTGGGGTTGACTGGAGCCCCGATTTGACCAACACCTCTCGAGCCTTTTTTGATAGACCCTGCCCCTTCCATCCGTTGACCTTTCCCTTTGCACTTTCCCGGGCATATTTAAAAGTACCCTCCTTAGATTTCCCCACAACAGTGGGTAGTCCCAAATATTTCTCACCGAGAGCTTGAAGTAATCCCAATCACAGTCTTAAGTTGATCTTTGGTGTCCTCTGTGCACCCTTTCCCAAAGAAGATAGAAGATTTTTGCAAGTTAACTTTCTGCCCCGATGCTGCCTCATAGTCCCGTAAGATTGTTTTGAGCGCAAGAAGATTGCTTTCAGCACCTTCAAGGAACACAATGATGTCATCTACAAAGAGGAGATGGGTAACCATGGGGCCAGTGCTCCCAAAAGACACCCCCTTTATGTCACCGGCATTTTGTGCATGTTTCAACAATGCTAAGAAGCCCTCTACGCAAAATAAGAACAAATAAGGCGAGAGAGGGTCTCCTTGACGGAGGCCCCTAGACGGCAGAAAGGATGCCGAGATCCCCCCATTGAGCTTCACCATGAATCTTGCCGACGTAACGCACCTCATTATCATATGAATCCATGCCTCATGAAAGCCAAACTTCTCCAACACTCTCTCCAGAAAAATCCACTCCACTCGGTCATATGCCTTCATCATGTCTAATTTAATCGCACACAGAGGTTTCTTCCTCTTCCTCATCCTGATGGCGTGGACACACTCATAAGCCACGAAAACATTATCTGTGATGAGCCGTCCCGGAACAAAGGCACTCTGTTCTTCAGAGATCAAAACAGGGAGGATTCCCTTGAGTCTATTGGCCAGAACCTTCGTTGCAATTTATAGAGCACATTGCACAGACTAATTGGTCTAAACTGAGACAACAACTCCGGCGATGTTACTTTAGGAATCATCACTATAACAGTGTCATTGAATCCGTCCGGAGACGCCACTCCATACAAAAAGTCCTTGACTGACCTGCACACGTCCTCCTTCACTAGCGACCAGTGTCGCTGATAGAACAATGCCGGGAAGCCATCCGGCCCCGGCGCCTTCGTAGGACCCATCTTAAACAGAGCCATCTCAATCTCAGAGTCAGAAATCATGGATGAGAGCCTCCCATTCATCTCCTCCGTGACTAGGGGATCAATATGTTGCAACACACTAGCTGCTGCATTAGAGCCCTCAGAGCTGAATAACAAGGTATAAAAATTCCTTGCCATAGTCCGCATTTCCTCATCAGAGGTGCAAAGTGTGCCATCCTCCTTGCGCAATGCCTTGACAGTGTTCTTTCTCCTTCGATGCGATGCACGGTTCTGGAAATACCTTGTATTTTGATCACCCCACTGCAGCCAGTCAATCCGCGAACGCTGTTTGTAGTAGATCTCCTCCTTCTCGTAAAAATCATGAAGCTGACTCTCTATATCCTTAACCTCCTAGAAGTAACCGGTCACCAGCGATCTTTCTTTTGCATCTCTCAACTGGGTTTTGAGTTTAGAAATCTGCTTGCGGAGGGATCCAAACACTTCCCTACTCCACGTCTGCATGGCCTTGGTCATCGTGCCCAGTTTCCCGCTCATCCCTGCATGCACACCATGTTGTTGTTTTGCTACCTCCCAGGCCCTCGCAATCATCTGCTCATAATCTTCGTGTCTTGTCCATGCTTCTTCAAACCTGAACATCCTGTGCTTCTTGAGACTCGCTGCATCCAGTGATGCCGTTGCTCTGATTAGTAGTGCCGCATGGTCAGATTCCTCCATCAGAACATGTTCGACCACCGACTCCGGAAAGAGGTGCAAGAACTCGTCATTGCATGTGGTCCCGTCAAGCCGAACCTGAATATTTGCGCCACTATCCTGCTTATTATCCCACGTAAATGGGTAACCAGTGAAACCCAAATCCGCTAAACCACAGTCACCAAGGCACTCCCGAAAATCCTCCATCTGGTGAAAATTCCTCGGTTGCCTCCCTTCTGTTCCATTTGAAAATGGATCTCATTAAAATCACCCACGCACAGCCAAGGTAAATTGTCTTGTCTTCTCAAATAACGAAGGGCATCCCAGGTTTTCCGCATGTACTCCGTCCTAGGTTCACCGTAGACTCCCGTGAATCTAACAGTCCTTCCCTCTGACATGATTTCCGCATCAATAAAATATTGGCACCAAGGTCTAAGAGTTACTGAGATATGATCCCTCCATAGTAGAGCTAATCCTCCACTTCTTCCCTCACAATCTACCGCAATGCCGTGCCGGAAACCTAGCCTCCATTTGACTTTCTCCATTGCTCGCGCCTTCTTCTTTGTCTCACACAGAAAAACCACCGCTGGGTTGTACGACCTAATCAGGTCCCTCAACTCTCCAACTGTCGGGTCCAACCCCAATCCCCGACAGTTCCAAACGAGGAAATTCATTGCTCCCGGCGGCCCAGGCAGCCGGGGTCCGCCGATCTTGCTCCATTATCACCGATCCTCTCAAAGACAGACGACACTTTTTGCCGTTTTTCGCCAACAAGAGCATCACCATCTTCCCTCCGAACTCCTACTGGCACCCACACTTGCCTAGATGGTCTCTTCTTCTCCCTTAGAACATACTGGTGGTAGTCCTCTCGCTGTCTAGAGGATCCCGCGTCTCTTCTAGGCTTCCTGTAATGCTCCCGTGGTGCCTTCTCATCCCTGCGTTGCTGTCCTTCTCTGTGGTCATGACTCTTTCTCGGGGAGATGATGCCTTCTCTCACCTTCTGATTCAGCTCATCTCTGAGATGTTTCTCCCGTTTTTCTTCTAAGTCATGACGAAGATCCCTCTCCTTAGCCTCTTCTGCACCAGTGTGCATTTTCTTTGGGCTCTGGGCCTCTTGTTGCTCCTGCCCCCTCTGCTTTTGCCCACCAGTGTGGGAGTCAGCCGAAGGCGTATATTCTTTGTACAGAGATCTGCGGGTTGGTAGGTATCGCACATGTGCATACCCTTTATGTCCATTGTCACCCCCACTTGACATTGAGCTCTCTCTGCTCATATTCTTGCTTGATGTTCCTTGCCATTGCTTCTTCTCCTGATGACTCGACGATGTTCTCCCGGGCGAAGCACGCAGCCATTCTCCCCACTGCGACAGAGGGTCCACCGGAGGGTCGCAAACTCCGTCGACATGCACAAGTCTACCGCAGTCAAAACAGAAGTGGGGTACTTTATCATAAGCAAAATCAAACCACGTTTTCTCCGTGTCATCAGGCTTCCTCTTCAAATAGAAACCCCGGACGAGGGGCTCATGCAGTGCAATTCTGGCCCGAACTCTCAGTTGAGTCCCTCTCGCTAGACCGTCTTCTCCAACATCTACCTTGACTACTTGCACTACCCTTCAGCATGCAAAAATGGTTGTAAAAACCAACGGACTTGCTATAAATTGTGTTTCAATATTTGTGTATCTTTATCATTTTGTAAAAAATATATTATATTATTATGGGCTAATAGAAATTTCATTGAGATACTAAAAAAATATCAAACAACCCCAAAACCACCAGCGCATACATGTGTCAACTGCAAGAATCATGCCTTTTTCACTAGATTAAGAAAGAAGGTTGTACCCCACGCGATAAGAGAAACTGTTCTAATAGTAAAAAAGAGAAATTGTTTTCCATTTGCAAAAAATATACTCTCTGTGTACCGGAATATTTGTCGCTGGGCAAACCTAGTTCAACATCTCCCAGCGACAAATATTTAGGAACAGATGAAGTATATTTCAATCTATTAATAATATGTAACAATTTTACAACATTGTCAGTGGGAAACGACACCTATGGGATCACAAGAATCCCTACTACGGTTGCGGGGCGCGGGGTTGTGAGAAGAGCAGGATTACTAATTGACACGGGGATCATTTACCCAGGTTCGGGCCGTGAGGATGCGTAAAACCCTAGTCCTACTTGGTGGGTGTATTGATTGTTCTTGAACTCTCGAACTAGCTATGGATGTTGCGTGGCTTGAAACAGTCGAATCCTTTTCCTGTATGCCATGGTCCTCCTTTTATAGGCGAAAGGGGCTGCCACAGTGGCACATAGGAGGTGGAAAGGCCTACAGTGGTGCGAGCTTGTCGCTCGTATTACAGGACAAGATGCATTTAATGCATGGCTTAGGTGTCCCTTCACTTTTTCGGGGACGGGAGCGAGGCCCGTCCCCTCCGTCGCCGCTCCTCCTCGCTTCGACGCGCGTCCTGGCCAGCGATGCATGCGGTGCCATGTAGGCAGGCAAGCAGCTGAGGTGGTGCGGTGGTGGAGCCTCCACGAAGATGCATGCCGCCACGCAGGTGCGTGCTGAGTTGGCCTGGAAGCTGCATGTTGCCACGCAGGTGCCTGCCCAGCTGGTTGGACTGTCATTTGCATGCTGAGCGGCGAGGAGTTGGTTGGTGCGGGCTGGCGGTGGCCTCTCATGCGCCTCGGCAAGGGTCTTGTCGGGTGGCCCGGCAAGGGTCTTGCCGGGTGGCCCGACTAGGGTCTTGCCGTGGCGCGCTGGCGTCCCCGGCAAGGATCTTGCCGGGGGTCTTGTGGATTTCTTCGGTAAGGATCTTGACGGGGAGTGTTGCCCTTCAATCATCATCTGATCTTGAGTATTCTTTGTCTTCACAAAGATCTGCACGCCACCATGGAGGTGCCTCCCGAGCCCTGGCCCAACGTGGTTGTTGACATTGGAAACCGTGGGTTCAAAGGTGGCTTACTTCGCTGGTGTGGGCAAGCTGTCCCGGCAAGGGGCTTGCCGGGGAAACCTGCTTCGCCCGTCTGCACTTTGTGGCCTTGGTCCTCGATATTGCCTTGTTTGTCTCGAGCCTTCGGCTTCTCTCCGACTTCCCTCCTTTGCCCTGTTATGTGTGGTCACGGCGTGTGGCTCTGACTGCCCGTTCACAAGTAAAGGGGTCAAAAGGAGAGCCCCTACTTTTGTACACCGACAGGAGCCCCAGGCCTGGGCCATACATAAGCGCGACACGTTGTTGGGCCAGTCCCAGAACGGTGCGCGGGCAGGCGGGGCGGATTTTACCGTGGTGACTGCTCCGTCTGTTGCGCTTCCCCACGACCCGCGTTGAATGCACGACATGGGGGTCACGCTCGCGTGCGTGACGGGAGCATGCTGGCGTCATCTTGTGGTGGACAGTAAAGAGGCGGCCTGCGTGTCTCTTCGAGACCGCGGGGCCGCTGCTCATTTACTGCCCTCACTTGGGAACCGTCGCTCCACGCGTCCCATCGCGCCCATCCCTCGCTCCACGTTCGCTGCATGCACGATGCAGAGCGAATGACAGGCGCGAGGGATGTAGAAAGTCACGCGGGTGCGTGGGTCGATTCCCACACGCCTTCAATGAAGCGGGGAGGGCGGTCGACGGCCCCGCTGGCTGTCACTTCAACGGGCCGGATTGGCCGAGAGGGGGCGGCCAAGCCTCGCCCCTACCCCTTTATAAAGAGGGGAGCGGGAGGAATGGCGCCTCTCAATCCTTTGTCATATGCCTTTCCCCATTCCCGCTTCCTCCTTTCTTCTGCCATGGCGAGGGGGGCGTGGCGACGCTTCATCGGTGGCGGTGAGGGTCTCGGCTCGACAACGCATCGCCCCTCCCCAAGAGCTCGTAGCGGCGGAGCCGGCCGCTAGAGGAGGGGAAGGGGGCGAGGTCGAGGGTCGTCGTGGCGCTCAAGGGAGAGGAGGATGGGGCGGCAGATCGACCTCGCCTCCGCCAGCGGCCCCTCCTCCGATGGAGGGCCACGTCGGGGACAACCTGAAGGAAATATGTCCTAGAGGCAATAATAAAGTTATTATTTATTTCCTCATATCATGATAAATGTTTATTATTCATGCTAGAATTGTATTACCCGGAAACATAATACATGTGTGAATACATAGACATACATAGTGTCACTAGTATGCCTCTACTTGACTAGCTCATGAATCAAAGATGGTTAAGTCTCCTAGTCATAGACATGAGTTGTCATTTGAATAACGGGATCACATCATTAGGAGAATGATGTGATTGACTTGACCCATTCCGTTAGCTTAGCACTTGATCGTTTAGTATGTTGCTATTGCTTTCTTCATGACTTATACATGTTCCTATGACTATGAGATTATGCAACTCCCGTTTACCGGAGGGACACTTTGTGTGCTACCAAACGTCACAACATAACTGGGTGATTATAAAGGAGCTCTATAGGTGTATCCAGAGGTACATGTTGAGTTGGCGTATATCGATATTAGGATTTGTCACTCCGATTGTCGGAGAGGTATCTCTGGGCCCTCTCGGTAATGCACATCAGTATAAGCCTTGCAAGCAATGTGACTAATGAGTTAGTTGCGGGATGATGCATTACATAACGAGTAAAGAGACTTGCCGGTAACGAGATTGAACTAGGTATTGGGATACCGACGATCAAATCTCGGGCAAGTAAAATACCGATGACAAAGGGAACAACGTATGTTGTTATGCGGTTTGACCGATAAAGATCTTCGTAGAATATTTGGGAGCCAATATGAGCATCCAGGTTCTGCTATTGGTTATTGGCCGGAAACGTGTTTCGGTCATGTCTACATAGTTCTCGAACCCGTAGGGTCCGCACGCTTAAGGTTTTGATGACAGTTTTATTATGAGTTTATGAGTTTTGATGTACCGAAGGAGTTCGGAGTCCTGGATGAGATCGGGGACATGACGAGGAGTCTCGAAATGGTCAAGACGTAAAGATCGATATATTGGGTGACTATATTCGGACTTCGAAAAGGTTCCGAGTGATTTGGGTATTTTTCGGAGTACCGAAGAGTTACGGGAATTCGTCGGGGTGTATATGGGCCTTATTGGGCCATACGGGAATAGAGGAGAGAGGCCAAAAGGAAGGAGGCCTGCGCCCCCCCTCTGGTCCGAATTGGACAAGGGGTGCAGCCCCCTTTTCCTTCTCCCTCTCCTCCTCTTTCCTTCTCTCCTACTCCAACAAGGAAGGAGGAGTCCTACTCGGTGGGAGTAGGACTCCCCATGTGTGGCGCCCTCCTAGGCGGCCGCCCCTCCCCTGCTCCTTTATATCACGAGGCGGGGGCACCTCTAGACACACAAGTTGATCTTCGTGATCGTTCCTTAGCAGTGTCGGTGCCCCCCTCCACCATATTCCACCTCGGTCATATCGTTGCGGTGCTTAGGCAAAGCCTGCGTCGGTAGAACATCATCATCGTCCCACGCCGTCGTCTTGTGGAACTCATCCCGACACCTGCTTTGGATCGGAGTCCGGGATCGTCATCGAGCTGAGCGTGTGCTGAACTCGGAGGTGTCGTGCGTTCGGTACTCGGATCGGTCGGATCATGAAGGCGTCGACTACATCAACCGCGTTGTCGCCGCGCTTCGCTTACGGTCTACGAGGGTATGTGGACAACACTCTCCCCTCTCGTTGCTATGCATCACCATGATCTTGCGTGTACGTAGGAAATTTTTTGAAATTACTACGTTCCCCAACACAACCCTTGCGAATTCTTCACCAGGCTGCGCCAGCCACCGCGCCGCCGTCTTCGCCTCCCGTCTCCATTTGCACGGGAGATGGAGCTGGACCCGCCGCAGGCGTTGCGGCTGCATATGAGGGGTTGTGGGAACAGCAGCACATGGGCCGACGTCAAGTTCTCCGCCCCTCACGTCATGTATCTCCGTCGAGGGTGGAAAACTTTTGCTCGCATCCACAGCTTGACGGAGGGGCTCACTCTCCATTTCAAACTAATGGAGAGTGGCCTCCTCTCTATCAAGATCTTCAGGCACTTCGGGACTCGCGTAAGGTGCTGCATGGAGAGCTCTTCTGACGATGAAGATTCCTCCTCGAGCGAGAGTGGCGAGGAAGAAAATGGCAGTGACGACGAGGGTAGCATGCGGCAGGATGACGGGTCCGACTAGGCGTCGGGCGCCGCTCCGGGCGGCATCGGCGACCCCATCATCCGTGTCGCCGGCCCCTTGAACTTCTCAGGGTCGTCTCCTTGGGCGGCTGGCATTGGGAGGCTGTGGAAGAGGAAGAGGGCGGGAAGCAAGGCCATCAAGTCGGAGTACGCGGGCACCGACGCCTTCGTCGCGTATTGATGTCCTGCCGCCTCGTCTTCGAGCTCTTCCTCCGGTGCCGCCATCTCCATCCAGCCTTTGGACGGCCACCAAGATGTTCCCTTGGTGTCTTCTGCCGCTCGTAGCTCACCTAGGCGCCCCTTTTGCCCTTCTGCTTTCTTGCCGCATTTCCTGAGGAGAGGGACAAGAAAGAGATTACAGGCACCTTATTTCTTTTTAGCCTTGTAAGCCTTCGGGCCTTTGTTAAATTTAGAACTTGTAATCCCCTTGCTCATGTTTTTCATTTCGTATGAACTGTACCTATACAGGATGTTTTTTTTTGATGAAAAGGGGATGTTTGCCGGGTTTTTCGTTCACGGGGGGAACCCACGACAAGGAGCGAATCCTCGTTATTTTTTAAGATAAACGTTTTTCACCCAGCAACAGGCCTTGCCGTCCCCCCACTTCGCTTGACCTTTCTCACGCCCTTGGTGGAGGCAGGGATGAGGTGTGCTTTGGCTCCTCATTCCTCTTCTTTGCTGTCGCGGCTATGACCAAGTTCAGACCCAGGGGATAATCCTTGGGTGCAAAAAAAGGGGAGCACGGTAGCTTAGAAATAAAACGAGGTTTCACATACCCCAGTCCATAATGAAATGCATGATAGAGGACAAAAGACTTATCTGGATCTGCAGCCCCCGGCAACCTTTGCTTGCCGTGGATGGATCCTTGTACTTGCAGCCCCCGACAACTTTGGCTTGCCGGGGCATCGGTCCGTTCTTTTCTCCCAAACGGCTCGGCAGCAATGCTTATGTGCCTTGCGAGCCAAAGAGGACAGAGGAGAATAGATAGACGCTCACTCGACCTCTAAGATAAGGGTTAGCCGTTGCCAAGCACTATCAACCCTAACCGAGGAGGAGACTCAACCTAGAATGCATGCTATGACTTAGGGCACCAGCGCTTCATTTATTTATGCTCGGGGTCTGCGCCTGGCTTTGTACAAAGGGTTACATGCCTTGCCGGCAAGGCTTGTACAAAAGGTGGCTTGCCGGGAGGCCCGGCAGCCGCGCCTTATGGGTAAAACTTGCGGAGATGCTCGATGTTCTAGGAGTTGCTCACTGGAATGGCATCTTCGGTCTCCAGCCGGACTGCGCCGGGCCTGGTGACTCGTTTTACCCGATAAGGGCCTTCCCACTTTGGCGTCAACTTGTTGGAATTCTTGGCCGACTAAATGTGCTGAAGAACAAGGTCGCCTTCCTCAAAGCTCCGGGCACGAACCTTGCGGCTATGGTAGCGGCGCAAGGCTTGCTGGTAGCGTGTTGCTCTCACTGACCGCCCGGAGATGATCTTCCTCAAGGGCGTCGTGTCATCTTGCCACAATCGCTCTTGCTCAAGCTCATCATAGCGAGCACTCGAGGTGACCCGTATATGAGTTCGTGGGGAGGCTGCTTCGCCCGTAGATCAGGGCAAAGGGTGTCTGGCCGGTGGCTCGATTTGGCGTCGTTCTGATCGACCAAAGAACCACCGGCAACTCATCAATCCAGCGCCTTCCACTCTTGCGCAGCCTGTCAAAAGTCTTCATTCTTAGGCCTCACAGAACTTCAGCATTTGCTCTCTCCACTTGGCCGTTGCTCCGTGGATGTGCCACGGAAGAAAAATAGACCCTGCTGCCGAGATCCTCAATGTATTGCATGAAGGCATGGCTTGTGAACTACGTGCCGTTGTCGGTGATGATCCTGTTGGGTACCCCAAAACGGCACACTAGTCCCTTGAAGAACTTGATGGCTGACTGCGCTGTCACCTTCCTCACTGCTTCCACCTCTGGCCACTTTGTGAACTTGTTGATTGCAACGTACAAGTACTCAAAGCCCCCGATAGCACGGGGGAAGGGGCCCAATATGTCGTGCCCCCAGACCGAGAAGGGCCAGGAGAGAGGGATAGTTTGAAGGGCTATGAGCTGGTTGATGAAGCTTCTTCGAATGGAACTGGCACGCTTCACACTTGGTTACTAGTGTCGTCGCATCCTGTAGAGTGGTGGGCCAAAAGAAGCCTTGCCGGAAAGCCTTGCCGGCAAGGGCCCTCGACCCTATGTGGGAGCCACATATGCCTCCATGTATCTCTGCCAACAGCTTTAGTCCTTCCTCCCGGGAGATGCACTTCAGTTTCACCCCATTCGGTCTTTTTCTGTACAACGTTGTCAACGAATTGGTACAGAGCATACCGGCGGGCTACTCTTTCTGCCTCTTCCTGCTCCTCGGGAAGCTCTCCTTTTTGGAGGAATCGGACGGTGTGCTGCGCCCATGTCGGAGCCTGTGGCTCGACGACAAGGACCAAAGGCATCTATTCTGCCACGGGAGCGGCCGTCTCTACGGCCATGACCTGAGGTCCTGCCGGAGTCGGTTGCCCTGCGGAAGGATCGGCATCCACGACAACATCTTCGCCAGCGGCTCCGGGGAGCTCGGTGGGGAGGTAATTGCCGGAGCCTAGCTTCCTCTGCTTGTTCTGCCCGGTTGACGGCTCGACGGATGGTTGAGTTAACTGAAGCACAAAAGTACCTGGTTCCACAGGTAGCTTGAGGGCAGCGCGCTTTGACAGGTAGTCGGCGATGTTGTTCTCCGTCCGATGGACATGCTCCGCTTGTATACCATCAAAGCGCTCCTCCAGTTTCCTCACCTCATCTACGTAAGCTTCCATCAACGAGCTTTGATAATCTTTGTTGATCTGCCTGACGACGAGATGTGAGTCTCCCCTGACAATGAGCTTTTTGACTCTGAGGTCCGCCGCGATCCTGAGACCGGCAATCAAACCCTCTGAAGGAAATATGCCCTAGAGGCAATAATAAAGTTATTATTTATTTCCTTATATCATGATAAATGTTTATTATTCATGCTAGAATTGTATTAACCGGAAACATAATACATGTGTGAATATATAGACAAACAGAGTGTCACTAGTATGCCTCTACTTGACTAGCTTGTTAATCAAAGATGGTTATGTTTCCTAAACCATGAACAAGGAGTTGTTATTTGATTAACAAGGTCACATCATTAGTTGAATTATCTGATTGACATGACCCATTCCGTTAGCTTAGCACCCGATCGTTTAGTATGTTGCTATTGCTTCCTTCATGACTTATACATGTTCCTATGACTATGAGATTATGCAACTCCCGTTTACCGGAGGAACACTTTGTGTGCTACCAAAAGTCTGGCAACGAATCGGGTGATTATAAAGGTGCTCTCTGGTGTCTCGAAGGTACTTGTTGAGTTGGCGTATTTCAAGATTAGGATTTGTCACTCCGATTGTCGGAGAGGTATCTCTGGCCCTCTCGGTAATGCACATCACTATAAGCCTTGCAAGCAATGTAGCTAATGAGTTAGTTCGGAATGATGCATTACGTAGCGAGTAAAGAGACTTGCGCAAGCGAGATTGAACTAGGTATTGGATACCGACGATCGAATCTCGGGCAAGTAACATACCGATGACAAAGGAACAACGTATGTTGTTATGCGGTTTGACCGATAAAGATCTTCGTAGAATATGTAGGAGCCAATATGGGCATCCAGGTTCCGCTATTGGTTATTGACCGAGAATAGTTCTAGGTCATGTCTACATAGTTCTCGAACCCGTAGGGTCCGCAACAAGGTTTCGATGGCGGTTATATTATGAGTTTATGAGTTTAGATGTACCAAGAAGAATACGAGTCCGGATGAGATCGGGGACATGACGAGGAGTCTCGAAATGGTCGAGACGTAAAGATCGATATATTGGACAACTATATTCGGAGTTCGGAAGGTTCGAGTGATTCGGTATTTTTGAGTCTGGGAGAGTTACGGAATTCGCGGGGGAGTATATGGGCCTTATTGGGCCATACGGGATTAGAGGAGAGAGGCCAAAGGAAGGAGGCGCGCAGCCCCTCTGGTCCGAATTGGACAAGGGTGCGGCCCCTTTTCCTTCCTCCTCTCCCCTCTTTCCCCTTCTACTACTCCAACAAGGAAGGAGGAGTCCTACTCTGGTGGGAGTAGGACTCCCCATGGGCGCCCCTCCTAGGCAGCCGGCCCTCCCCTGCTCCTTTATATACGGGGGCAGGGGCACCCTATGACACACAAGTTGATCTCTGGATCGTTCCTTAGCCGTGTCGTTGCCCCTTCCACCATATTCCACCTCGGTCATATCGTCGCGGAGTTTAGGCGAAGCCTGCGCCGATAGAACATCATCATCGCCACCTGCCCGTCGTCTTGTGGAACTCATCTCCGGCTCGGCTGGATTGGAGGCGGAGATCGTCATCGAGCTGAACATGTGCTGAACTTCGGAGGTGCGTGACGTTCGGTACTTGGATCGGTCGGATCGTGAAGGCGTCGACTACATCAACGCGTTGTGCTAACGCTTCGCTTCACGGTCTCACGAGTGCGTGGGCGAACACTCTCCCTCTCGTTGTTATATCATCACCATGATCTTGCGTGTGCGTAGGAAATTTTTGAAATTACTCGTTCCCCAACAGCGATGGCATCCGAGCCTAGGTTTTATGGTTTGATGTTATATGCACGAGTAGAACACAAGTGAGTTGTGGGCGATATAAGTCATCTTGCTTACCGGCATGTCATACTTTGGTTGGCGGTATTGTTGGATGAAGCGGCCGGACCGACATTACGCCAGCTTACGCGAGACTGGTTTTACCGCCGTGCTTTGCACATAGGTGACTAGCGGTGTCGATTTCTCCAACTTTAGTTGAACCGAGTGTGGCTACGCCCGGTCCTTGCGAAGGTTAAAACAGCATCAACTTGACAAACTATCGTTGTGGTTTTGATGCGTGGGTGAGATTGGTTCTTGCTTAAGCCCGTAGCAGCCACGTAAAACTTGCAACAACAAAGTAGAGGACGTCTAACTTGTTTTTGCGGGGCATGTTGTGATGTGATATGGCCAAGACATGATGCTATATTTTATTGTATGAGATGATCATGTTTTGTAACCGAAGTTATCGGCAAGCTGGCAGGAGCCGATGGTTGTCGCTTTATTGTATGAAATGCAAGCATACTGTAATTGCTTTACTTTATCACTAAGTGGTAGCGATAGTCGTAGAAGCAATAGATGGCGTAGCGACAACGATGCTACGATGGAGATCAAGGTGTCGCGCCGGTGGCGATGGTGATCATGATGGTGCTTGGAGATGGAGATCACAAGCACAAGATGATGATGGCCATATCATATCACTTATATTGATTGCATGTGATGTTTATCCTTTATGCATCTTATCTTGCTTTGATTGACGGTAGCATTTTAAGATGATCTCTCACTAAAATTATCAAGAAGTGTTCTCCCGAGTATGCACCGTTGCCAAAGTTAAATCGTGCCCGGTGACCACGTGATGATCGGGTGTGATAAGCTCTCGTCCATCTACAACGGGTGCAAGCCAGTTTTGCACCACGAGAATACTCGAGTTAAACTTGCGAGCCTAGCATATGCGAGATATGGCCTCGGAACACGGAGACCGAAAGGTCGGCGTGAATCATATAGTAGATATGATCAACATAAGATGTTCACCATTGAAAACTACTCCATCTCACGTGATGATCGGTTATGGTTTAGTTGATTTGGGTCACGTGATCACTTAGATGACTAGAGATGTACGTCTAAGTGGGAGTTCTTAAGTAATATGATTAATTGAACTTAAATTTATCATGAACTTAGTACGATAGTATCTTGCTTGTCTATGTTGATTGTAGATAGATGGCCCATCTTTGTTGTTCCGTTGAATTTTAATGCGTTCCTTGAAAGCTAAGTTGAAAGATGATGGTAGCAACTACGCGGATCGGGTCCGTAACTTGAGGATTATCCTCATTCTGCCGAGAAAAATTACGTCCTGGAAGCACCGCTGGGTGCGAACTGCGCTGCTAATGCAACCGACAGCGTTAAGAAGCGTCTGGCGAGCAAAGTGATGACTACTCGATAGTTCAATGTGCCATGCTTTACGGCATAGAACCGGGACTTCAACGACGTTTTGAACATCATGGAGCATATGAGATGTTCCAGGAGTTGAAGTTAATATTCAAGAAGAATGCCCGGATTGAGAGATACGAAGTCTCCAATAAGTTCTATAGCTGCAAGATGGAGGAGAATAGTTACTGTCGGTGAGCACATACTCAAGATGTCCGGGTATTGTAATCACTTGATTCAAGCTGGGAGTTACTCTTAGGATGATAGCGTCATTGATGAATTCTCCAATAACTTCCACCAAGCTACAAGAGCTTCGTGATGAACTATAATATGCAAGGGATGGATAAGGCGATTCGAGCTCTTCGCAATGCTAAAGGCTGCGAAGGTAGAAATCAGAAGGAGCATCAAGTGTTGATGGTCAACAAGACCACTAGTTTCAAGAAAAGGGCAAAGGGAAGAAGAAGGGAACTTGAAGAAGAACAGCAAACAAGTTGCTGCTCAAGAGAAGAAACCCAAGTCGGACCTAAGCACTGGCGAGTGCTTCTCTCGCAAGCGGTAGTCCTTTGAAGCGGAACTGCCCCAAGTATTTGGCGGATAAGAAGGATGGCAAGGTGAACAAAGGTATATGTGATATACATGTTATTGATGTGTACCTTACTAGAGCTCGCATAGCACTGGGTATTTGATCTTGGTTACATTGCTAATATTTGCAACTCGAAGCAGGGGACTACGGATTGCGAACAACGGCAAAGGGCGAGGTGACGATCGCGTGGGAAATGGTTCCAAAGTCGATGTGATCGCGGTCGGCACGCTACCTCTACATCTACCTTGGGATTAGTATTAGACCTAAATAATTGTTATTTGGTGCGGCGTTGAGCATGAACATTATATCTGGATCTTGTTTGATGCGAGGCGGTTATTCATTTAAATCGAGAGAATAATGGTTGTTCTATTTATATGAGTAATATCTTTTATGGTCATGCACCCTTGAAGAGTGGTCTATTTTTGATGAATCTCGATAGTAGTGATACACATATTCATAGTGTTGAAGCCAAAAGATGCAGAGTTGATAATGATAGTGCAACTTATTTGTGGCACTGCCGTTTAGGTCATATCAGTGTAAAGCGCATGAAGAAACTCCATAAAGATGGATTTTCGGAATCACTTGGTTATGAATCATTTGATGCTTGCGAACCGTGCCTTTTGGGCAAGATGACTAAAACTCCGTTCTTCGGAACAATGGAACAAGCAACTGACTTATTAGAAATAATACATACCGATGTATGCGATCCAATGAGTGTTGATGCTCGTGGCAAGTATCGTTATTTTCTGACCTTCACAAGATGATTTGAGCAGATATGGGTATATCTACTTAATGAAGCATAAGTCTGAAACATTTGAAAAGTTCAAAGAATTTCAGAGTGAAGTTGAAAATCATCGTAACAAGAAAATAAAGTTTCTACGATCGATCGTGGAGGAGAATATTTGAGTTCTGAGTTTGGTCTACACTTAAAACAATGTGGAATAGTTTAGCAACTCCGCCACCGGAACACCACACAGTAATGGTGTGTCCAAGCGTCGTGTCGTACTTTACTTGATATGGTGCGATCTATGATGTCTCTTACAGATTTACCGCTATCGTTTGGGGTTATGCTTTAGAGGCGGCCACATTCACGTTAAATAGGGCACCATCAAAATCCGTTGAGGCGACACCTTATGAACTATGGTTTGGCAAGAAACCAAAGTTGTCGTTTCTTAAAGTTTGGGGCTGCGATGCTTATGTGAAAAAGCTTCAACCTGATAAGCTCGAACCCAAATCGAGAAATGTGTCTTCATAGGATACCCAAAGGAGACAGTTGGGTACACCTTCTATCACAGATCCGAAGGCAAGACATTCGTTGCTAAGAATGGATCCTTTCTAGAGAAGGATTTTCTCTCGAAAGAAGTGAGTGGGAGGAAAGTAGAACTTGATGAGGTAAGCTGTACCTACTCCTTGTTGGAAAATAATACATCACAGGAACGGTTTACGTGGCGTCAAAACCAACTAGTGAGGAAGTTGATGATGATGATCATAGAACTTGAGATCAAGTTATCTGAGAACCTCGTGGGTCGAGCGAGTAAGATCCGCACGAGTGGTACGGTAATCCTATTCGGAAGTCATGCTACTAGATCATGATGAACCTCCGAACTATGAAGAAGTGATGGTGAGCCCAAATTCCATAAAATGGCTTGAAGCCATGAAATCGAGATGGGATCCATGTATGAGAACAAAGTATGGAATTTGGTTGACTTGCCCAATGGTCGGCAAGCAATTAAGAATAAATGGATCTTCAAGAAGAAGGCGGCACGACGGTAATATTCTTGTCTACAAAGCTCGACTTGTTGCAAAAGGTTTTCGACAAGTTCAAGGGGTTGACTACGATGAGACCTTCTCACCCATAGCGATGCTTAAGTCTGTCGAATCATGTTAGCAATTGCGCATTTTATGATTATGAAATTTGGCAAATGGATGTAAAAGCGCATTCTGAATGGATTTACGGAGGAAGAGTTGTATATGATGCAACCGAAGGTTTTATCGATCCAAAGGAGCTAACAAAGTGTGCAAGCTCCAGCGATCCATTTATGGACTGGTGCAAGCCTCTCGGAGTTGGAATAAGCGTTTTGATAGTGTGATCAAAGCATTTGGGTTTATCTGAGACTTTTGGAGAAGCTTGTATTTACAAGAAAGTGAGTGGGAGCTCTGTAGCATTTCTAATATTATATGTGGATGACATATTATTGATTGGAAATGATATAGAATTCTGGATAGCATAAAGGGATACTTGAATAAAAGTTTTTCAATGAAAGACCTCGGTGAAGCTGCTTACATATTGGGCATTAAGATCTATAGAGATAGATCAAGGCGCTTAATTGGACTTTCACAAAGCACATACCTTGACAAAGTTTTGAAGAAGTTCAAAATGGATCAAGCAAAGAAAGGGTTCTTGCTGTATTGCAAGGTGTGAAGTTGAGTAAGACTCAAAGGCCAACCACTGCAGAAGATAGAGAGAAAATGAAAAGTGTTCCTATGCTTCAGCCATAGGCTCTATCATGTATGCAATCTTGTGTACAGGACCTGATGTGTGCCTTGCTATAAGTCTAGCAGGAGGTACCAAAGTAATCCGAGTGAATCATTTGGACAGCGGTCAAGAACATCTGAAGTACACGAAAAGGAAAGGATATGTTTCTCGTATATGGAGGTGACAAAGAGCTCATCGTAAATGGTTACGTTGATGCAAGCTTTGACACGATCCGGACGATTCTAAATCGCAAACCGGATCGTGTTTACATTAAGCGGTGGATGTCGGTTGGTGCAGTTCAAAGCAAAGCGTCGTGGCGGGATCTACGTGTGAAGCGGAATACATAGCTGCTTCGGAAGCAGCCAATGAAGGAGTCTGGATAAAGGAGTTCATATCCGATCTAGGTGTCATACCTAGTGCATCGGGTCCAATGAAAATCTTTTGTGACAATATTGGAGCGATTGCCTTAGCGAAGGAATCCAGATTTCACAAGAAGACCAAACACATCAAGAGACGCTTCAATTCCATCCGGGATCTAGTCCAGGTGGGAGATATAGAGATTTGCAAGATACATATGGATTTGAATGTTGCAGACCCGTTGACTAAGCCTCTTCCACGAGCAAAACATGATCAACACCAAGACTCCATGGGTGTTAGAATCATTACTATGTAATCTAGATTATTGACTCTAGTGCAAGTGGGAGACTGAAGGAAATATGCCCTAGAGGCAATAATAAAGTTATTATTTATTTCCTTATATCATGATAAATGTTTATTATTCATGCTAGAATTGTATTAACCGGAAACATAATACATGTGTGAATATATAGACAAGCAGTGTCACTAGTATGCCTCTACTTGACTAGCTTGTTAATCAAAGATGGTTATGTTTCCTAAACCATGAACAAGGAGTTGTTATTTGATTAACAAGGTCACATCATTAGTTGAATGATCTGATTGACATGACCCATTCCGTTAGCTTAGCACCCGATCGTTTAGTATGTTGCTATTGCTTCCTTCATAACTTATACATGTTCCTATGACTATGAGATTATGCAACTCCCGTTTACCGGAGGAACACTTTGTGTGCTACCAAACGTCACAACGTAACTGGGTGATTATAAAGGTGCTCTACAGGTGTCTCCGAAGGTACTTGTTGAGTTGGCGTATTTCAAGATTAGGATTTGTCACTCCGATTGTCGGAGAGGTATCTCTGGGCCCTCTCGGTAATGCACATCACTATAAGCCTTGCAAGCAATGTAGCTAATGAGTTAGTTACAGAATGATGCATTACGTAACGAGTAAAGAGACTTGCCGGCAACGAGATTGAACTAGGTATTGGATACCGACGATCGAATCTCGGGCAAGTAACATACCGATGACAAAGGAACAACGTATGTTGTTATGCGGTTTGACCGATAAAGATCTTCAGTAGAATATGTAGGACCAATATGGGCATCCAGGTTCCGCTATTGGTTATTGACCGAGAATAGTTCTAGGTCATGTCTACATAGTTCTCGAACCCGTAGGGTCCGCACGCTTAAGGTTTTGATGGCGGTTATATTATGAGATTATGAGTTTTGATGTACCGAAGGAGTTGAGTCCCGCATGAGATCGGGGACATGACGAGGAGTCTCGAAATGGTCGAGACGTAAAGATCGATATATTGGACGACTATATTGGAGTTCGGAAGGTTCCGAGTGATTCGGTATTTTTAGAGTACGGAGAGTTACGGAATTCGCCGGGAGTATATGGGCCTTATTGGGCCATACAGGATTAGAGGAGAGAGGCCGAAGGAAGGAGGCGCGCAGCCCCCTCTGGTCGAGGTGGACAAGGGTGCAGCCCCTTTTCCTTCCTCCTCTCCCCTCTTTCCCCTTCTCCTACTCCAACAAGGAAGGAGGAGTCCTACTCCGGTGGGAGTAGGACTCCCCATGGCGCGCCCCTCCTAGGCGGCCGCCCCTCCCCTTGCTCCTTTATATACGGGGCAAGGGGCACTATGACACACAAGTTGATCTACGGATCGTTCCTTAGCCGTGTGCGGTGCCCCCTTCCACCATATTCCACCTCGGTCATATCGTCGCGGAGTTTAGGCGAAGCCCTGCGCCGGTAGAACATCGTCATCGTCACCACACCGTCGTGCTGACGGAACTCATCTCCGAAGCTCGGCTGGATCGGAGGCCGGAGATCGTCATCGAGCTGAACGTGTGCTGAACTCGGAGGTGCCGTACGGTCGGTACTTGGATCGGTCGGATCGTGAAGACGTACGACTACATCAACCGCGTTGTGCTAACGCTTCCGCTTACGGTCTACGAGGGTACGTGGACGAACACTCTCCCCTCTCGTTGTTATATCATCACCATGATCTTGCGTGTGCGTAGGAATTTTTTTGAAATTACTACGTTCCCCAACACCCTCGTACTCGGCGGTGTTGTTAGTTGACATCTCTCGGGGGAAGTGCATCTGGATGACATACTTGAGGTGCTCTCCGGTGGGCGCAACAAGCAGTACACCAGCACCGGCGCCTTGTAGCGAGAAGGCACCATCAAAGTACATGATCCAGTTGCGGCTTGTTTCCTTGCCGGGGAGAGTGGTCTCTTGCACCTCTTCGTCGGGCGTTGAGGTCCATTCTGCAACAAACTCCCCCAAGACTCTGCACTGAATCGTCGAGGTACTTTCGAACTTTAAACCGAAACTTGACAACTCCAGGGCCCATTCCACGATCCTCCCCGTTGCATCTGGGTTATGCAGTATCCGCTGCAATGGGAGGCGGGTGATCGCCGTGATCTCGTGCGCTTGGAAGTAATGGCGCATCTTCCTCGAGGCCATAAGGAGGCCGAAGAGCAGCTTTTGCACACCTGAGTACCTCGACCTAGCCCCTGCAAGAGGGAGCTGACGAAGTAAACAGGGTGCTGCATCATTTTCTTCTTTTGCGCCACTTCACCCGGTCGCGTGGACCCTGTTGCACTGGCGTCAGCCCTCGCCGGGGACTCACCCTTGCCGGGACCGAGCCCTGCCGGGGAAGGTTCCGACTTGCCATCTGTTGACTCAACTACTACCGCCGCCTCTTCGTCGACCTCTCTCTGTGCCACTAGCATGGCGCTAACCACCTGATTTGTCACCGCTAGATACAGCAGCAACGGTTCTTGTGGTTTGGGCGCAACCAGCACCGGGGTAGAGGAGAGGTACTTCTTCAAATCTTGCAGCGCCGCTTCGGCCTCTGGGGTCCACTCCACTGGCCCCGTTTTCTTCAATATCTTGAAAAAAGGAAGGGCACGCTCCGCGAACTTGGAGATGAATCGGCTCATGGCAGCAACGCAGCCAGTGAGCCGACGCACGTCCTTGATCCGTTTGGGTGCCTCAATCTGCTCGATGGCCTTGATCTTATCTGGGTTTGCTTCAATCCCGCATTGGGACACAAAGAACCCGAGAAGCTTGCTAGACGGAACACCGAAGACACACTTCTCAGGGTTCAATTTGAGGTTGCTCTTGCGCAGGTTTGCAAATGTTTCCTCCAGATCTTGCACAAGTGTTGCTTTGTCCTTGGTTTTGACCACTATGTCATCCATATAAGCTTCCATATTTCTATGTAGCTGGGGCTCAAAACCAATTTGGACCGCTCTTGCAAAGGTTGATCCAACACTCTTCAACCCGAAAGGCATCCATAAAAAGCAATACGTACCACATGGGATGATGAATGTTGTCTTCTCCTCGTCCTCTTTTGTCATGAAGATCTGGTGGTATCCTGAGTAGGCGTCGAGGAATGATAACAGGTCACACCCAACCGTGGAGTCAACAATCTGGTCGATGCGCGGTAATGGGAAGGGGTCCTTTGGACAAGCCTTATTGATGTCTGTGTAATCAATACACAGTCTCCACTTCCCGTTTGCCTTGCGCACCACTACCGGATTGGCCAACCACATCGGATGGAGTACTCCTCTTACCAAGCCTGCCGCCTCTAGTTTTCTGATCTCCTCTGTGATGAACTCTTGCCTTTTCCAGAGCTTGCTTCCTGACCTTCTGCTTGACGGGCCGTGCATGAGGACAAACAGCAAGATGGTGCTCAATCACTTCCCTGGGAACGCTGGGGATGTCAGAGGCTTGCCATGCAAACACATCAACATTCGCCCGCAGGAAAGTGACGAGCTCGCTTTCCTATTTGTTGTCGAGGGTGGAGCTTATGGTAAAATCTCCCCCCGTGCCATCCTCCTTGACAGGCACCTTCTTGGTCTCTGGTGGGGCAGCTCTGGACTTCTTGCTCTTGCCGGCGGAGCTCTCTGGCACTTCCTCAATGGGAGCGCAACACCCCGAAGAGGTGCTCTTGTCGGACTAGGTGTGAGGGGTCTCGCCGGTCTTCTTCCCTCCCGGGGATCTGTTGGCAGGAGCAGGTACCTTGGCAGCAGCTGCTGCAACTGCTTCCCAGTAGAGTTAGTCGGCACAAATGAATGCATCTTTCTTGTCGGAGGGGACGGTGATGATGTTCATCGGCCCGGGGATCTTCAGCATGCTATAGGCGTAATGTGAAGCCTCCATGAACTTGGCTAGCATCGGGCGGCCGAGGATCCCGTTGTAGGGCAAGGGGATCTCGGCTACGTCGAAGACAATCCTCTCCGTTCCGTGGTTCAGCTCACCTCCGAACGTCACGAGCAGCGTGACCTTTCCCTTCGGCTGGCTCCTCCCCGGGTTGACCCCTTGGAACGTGCCCGTCTCCTCGAGGTCTCCATCAGGGATTTGCAGCCTCTTGATCACAACAGGCGAGATCAGGTTCAGACCGGCTCCGTCATCAACCAGCATCTTCGTCACCTTGAGGTTGCGGATTGTTGGTGAGACCAACAACGGCAAGCACCCGACCGCAGTGGTGCGGTCAGGATGGTCCTCGGTGTCGAAGATGATGGGCGTGCTAGACCACCTTAGCGGCTTCCGTGTGTCAAGCGACGACTCCACCGCTGTGATCTCACGCGCCCACTGCTTGAGCTGGCGGTGGGATGTATGCAGCGAGGCGCCACCATCGACACACATGGCCTCTGTGGCTTTCTGGAACTCATGGTCGCCGGACTCATCGCCCTCGTCATGATCATCGTCTTCCTGCTTCTTGTTGTGGCCCCGAGCGGGCCTCTCCTGCTGATTATCTTTGCCGCGGCGGCCTCCTTGGCCGCCACGCTTCTTGCCGGATCCTTCGGCACCCTCTTGGCCCTTCTCCTTGTCCCGCCGCTCATACTCGGTTTACGCTTCTCGGCGAGCAGCTCCACTGCCGGCGATTACGGAGATCGTGGCCTTTGGTGCGATGTATCTTGCAATCTTGTTGCCGAGCCTCTGGCTTGTCGGCAGCCGCCAAGGCACGGCAAGCGGCACACCCGGCAACCTCCTTGCCGGGGTCACTTGCCTTGGGCTTCTTGGTGGCGCCGGTGTTGTCGGATCTATCAATGGCAAGCATGGTCTTGCCATTGCGCTTCCTGTTACGGTGCCGGCCCTTCTTCGCCGGGGTGGCGGTATCATCCGTGGAGTTGGTTTCTGTGCCGGCGTCTTCGCTGGGGTACTTCCTTCCCTCTTCAGCGCGAGCGCGTCGACCGGCCAGAACGTAAAGTTCGACCACATCCCTGACCTTGTTCATCGCCAGCTCTTCATGCATCTTACGATTGCGCACATTCTGATGGAATGCACTGATCACGGCGGCAGGATGAACGTCGGGGATGTTGTACTGCACCCGGCTGAACCTTTGGATGTACTTGCGCAAGTTTTTTTCCTTCCTTCTGGGGGATGATATGGAAATCACTCGCCTGGCCGTGAGCTTAGTGGCCTCCGGTAAAGGCGCCAACAAACTCATGACACAGATCCGCCCATGAAGAAATGGAGTCTACCCGCAAGTGCATCAACCATGACATAACATTGGACTTGAGTGCCAACGGAAAATAGTTGGCAAGCACCTTATCGTCGCGAGCTCCGGCGGCTTGCATCGCGATGGTGTAGATGCTGAGGAACTCCGACGGGTGAGTCTTGCCGTTGTACTTTTCGCCAACGTCGGGCTTGAACGTGCGGTGGGAGGGCCACTAAAACTGCCGCAGCTCACGGGTGAAGGCCGAACAACCCACCTCGTAAGGTAGGCCACCGTAGCCTCCCGGTGCTGGGTGGTCCACAGTGGGGCCTGCCCGCCTGTCCGACTGGTGGCGCGCGTCACGCCGGCGCTGGATGGTGGTTCGAGCATCTTCATGAACTCGCTCCCGAAGAACTTGGCGTTGGTCGCGGTGGGTTCGCGGGTTGTACGACGCTATGGAGATATCATCTCGAGCGTTGTCGCGACGGACCGACACCAGCGGCGGTCGGGATGGAGGAGGGGAGTGCACCGTGGCCGCATCGCCTCCGGCCCGGCCTCCGCTGGCATGCGGTGGCTCAACCGAGAGACGGCCTATGGGTCCCACCGGCCGTAACTCATCGTTGTTGGCGATGCCGACGAGGCTCCGTACGGTGGCCCTCCATTTGTCAAGCTTCTCCGCAGCGGGAGGAAAATCGAGGAGCAGCTGCGCGCGTGCTAGGGCTTCTACTGGCGTGGGCGGCGGCGGAAGCTGTGTGGACCGTGATGCGCCTCGACTTCTAGCCGCGTTAGAAGGAGTTGCGTCATGGCCCCGCAGTCGTTTGCCACCTCTGTCAGCACCTCGGCGCGCATGGTGGCCCTCCTCATCATGTGATGGGCGCACGGGACTCTTCCCAGGGCGGCGCGCAGGGTCACCAGCAGGGTGACGCTGCTCATCGCGCATGATCTGAGAAGAGCGCGCCATGGGCGCCGGTGTTGGCGTCTTGGAGGCCGCCGCGCCACCGTCTGGCGGCACGACGGCGCCCCTGGAAGGCCCCGCGCCGCCTGCGGGGGGCCCGACTCCGTCTCTAGAGCCAGCGATGCGTGGCTCGTCGCCTAGCATATGAACGGCGCCGCTCACCAGGCCTGGACTACCAGGGTGATGTGGATGTTCGCGGGCCGCGCCACGGGTTCTCTCCGCGACCGACCCGCTACTGGTCCGCACCGGTACTAGGAATCCGGTCCCGGACGAACCGATTGTCGTGGTCGTCTTCTTATTAGGGGCCATGGCGATGAAGAACAGCTAGGCCAACTACTAGACAAGATCCTAACAATTGCGCCCCTACCTGGCGCGCCAAAGATGTCGGTGGGAAGCGACACCTATGGGATCACAAGAATCCCTACTACGGTTGCGGGGCGCGGGGTTGTGAGAAGAGCAGGATTAGTAATTGACACGGGGATCGTTTACCCAGGTTCGGGCCGCGAGGATGCATAAAACCCTAGTCCTGCTTGGTGGGTGTATTGAGTGTTCTTGAGCTCTCGAACGAGCTATGGATGCTACGTGGTTCGAAAGAGCCGCATCCTTTTCCTGTATGCCATGGGCCTCCTTTTATAGGCGAAAGGGGCTGCCACAGTGGCACATAGGAGGTGGAAAGGCCTACAGTGGTGCGAGCTTATCGCTCGTATTACAGAACAAGATGCATTTAATGCATGGCTTAGGTGTCCCTTCACTTTATCGGGGACGGGAGCGAGGCCCGTCCGTCCGTCCCGCTCCTCCTCGCCCGACCGTGCCTGGCGCGATGCATGCGGTGCCATGTAGGCGAGCAAGCAGGTGAGGTGGCGCGGTGGTGGAGCCTCCATGAAGATCGCATGCCGCCCGCAGTGCGTCTTGAGTTGGCTTGAAGCTGCATGTTGCCACGCAGTGGCTGCCACTGGTTGGATTAGCATTTGCATGCGAGCAATGGCGGGAGTTGGTTGGTGTGGGCATGGCGGTGGCCTGCTGTCGCCTCTGGCAAGGGTCTTGTCGGGTGGCGGCAAGGGTCTTGGTGGCCGACAAGGGTCTTGTCGTGGTGTTGGCGTCCCGACAAGGATCTTCTTAGGGGTCTTATGGATTGCCGGTAATGATCTTGGCGGGAGTGTTGCCTCAATCATCATCGATCTTGAGTATTCTTTGTCTTCACAAAGATCGCATGCCACCATGGAGGTGCCTCCCGAGCCCTGGCCCAACGTGGTTGTTGACATTGGAAACCGTGGGTTCAAAGGTGGCTTACTCCGCTGGTGTGGGCGAGCTGCCCCGGCAAGGGGCTTGCCGGGGCTGCAGAGGATGCCCCGGCAAGGGCTTTGTCGGGGAAACCTGCTTCGCCCGTCTGCACTTTATGGTCTTGATCCTTGATATTACCTTGCTTGTCTCGAGCCTTCGGCTTCTCTCCGGCTTCCCTCCTTTGCCCTGCTATGTGTGGCCGCGGCGCGTGGCTTTGACTGCCCGTGCACAAGTAAAAGGGTTAAGAGGAGAGCGCCTACTTTTGTATACCGATAAATATATATAGAGCATCCTTTCTTGCTGTCGACAAGGCCAGCGGAGGAGGTGGAGGCAAAGGTGCTCCACCGTCGTCGTTACTTTCTCACGAACCTGGACAAATCTTATTGTATTTGATAGTTAGAAAGTCGTTGTGCTGACCGTACCTACAAACACACAGACAAATACAAACATCGGCTATCAATGTCAACAGGGTCCGAGTGCACAATGACCCCCCCCCCCCTCCGAGCTGTCGGCGAGGGCGGCAGAAGAGAGTGAAGATCAACAATGAGGTGGAGAGGGAGAGTCTTCTAGCGGCCATGTTTTGATTTTTTAGAGGAATTTTTTTAGAGTAACTGTTACGAAACTGAAATGTTTCCCCCGCAAAAAAATGAAGGGTTTAATTTCGCAAAGCACGCCTATAAATAGGCCGCGCGATACTTCGAAACAGAAGGCAGGTAATCGCCTGAATGAAGCAAAATACGGATAACCCTCGTCAGTAAGCAAAGGCATCGCACATATTTTGCGGCACAACTTTCTCCTCCCTCCAGACGCCACCAGAGACCAGACTCACCAGAAGGTCAGCCATCCCGGCAGGCCCCACGCGTCAGCCTCCCGGAACCGCCACACGCGACCCCAACCGCCGAGAAGCCTCCTGAATCTTCACTTCCTCTCTCGCGCCATCCTCCCTCCGGTCCCTGTCTCCTGTCCTCTCCTTAAAACTCTCCGCCCCACGCCAGCTCTCACCGCACCGCCGCACAACCGCACCGGCAAAGAAACCAAGGCGACACGTGCTCTGCTCCGGGACTCCGAGCCATCCCATTCGATCCGTGCACCGCCGTAGAGGAGAGGAGAGGGAAGGAAGACCGAACACCGACGATGTATTTCCGGCCGCCGCCCAAGGGCCCCGAGTGGGGCGGCGACGCGGAGGCCGGGCAGGCGGCGCGGCCGCTGTACCCGATGATGCTGGAGAGCCCGCAGCTGCGCTGGGCCTTCGTCCGCAAGGTGTACACCATCCTCTCCATCCAGATGCTGCTCACCATCGCCGTCGCCTCCGTCGTCGTCTTCGTGCGCCCCGTCGCGCTCTTCTTCGTCTCCTCCCCCGCCGGCTTCGGGCTCTACATCTTCCTCATCATCCTCCCGTTCATCGGTACGTTACGTTTCGCGCGCAATCTCAGATTAATTCTTCGTTACCATGGCTTGTCAGACATGATCGACCACCATGCTCTGTTTTCTTGGATGTGACTGACGCTCACCGTGTCCGTGTGTTTGGAACTGCAGTGCTGTGTCCTCTGTACTACTACTACCAGCGGCACCCGGTGAACCTGCTGCTGCTGGCGCTCTTTACGGTGGCCATCAGCTTCGCGGTGGGGCTCACCTGCGCCTTCACCAAGGGGGAGGTGATCCTGGAGTCGGCGATCCTGACGGCGGTGGTGGTGGTGAGCCTGACGGCGTACACGTTCTGGGCGGCGAGGCGCGGGCACGACTTCAGCTTCCTGGGCCCGTTCCTGTTCGCGGCGGTGATGATCCTCATGGTGTTCGCGCTCATCCAGGCCTTCTTCCCGCTGGGCCGCATCTCGCTGATGGTCTACGGCGGGCTGGCGGCGCTCGTCTTCTGCGGCTACATCATCTACGACACCGACAACCTCATCAAGCGCTACTCCTACGACGAGTACGTCTGGGCCGCCGTCGCGCTCTACCTCGACGTCATCAACCTCTTCCTCTCCCTGCTCACCCTCTTCAGGGCATCCGATTCCTGAAGTGCCTGCGTCTCCCGCCGTAGCGTAGTAGCGTAGCCCCTCCTCCTATCCTACTCCAGTAATCCTGCCCCTGCCGTTACATCACGAATGTGCTTTGCTTGTGTGTGAAACAATTTATTGTAAATTAGTTTTGATTTGTTTTACATAATTTGGTCTATGTAACTTTGTAGTCTGCCAATATCAAGATTGCTGAATGGAATGAAATTCAGGAGCTGCTGCTGATAGCTTGGACTCTGTTTTAGCTGCCGCGCCTGCCTCTGGTAAAATGTTCTGCAAGTTCTCCTGGCATCCATCGTCTTATCGTGCGGCTTGGGCGTGTTGTCGTCGACGCTAGCTGCGGGGTGAGGAAGCCAGGAACAGAATCATGTGCTCCTGCGTTCCTCGGCGTGTGCGCTTGGGCCATCAGCCTCAGCCCATGACTGCGGGCCCGATTCTGTCGAGCGAGATCGAGGGGCACGTTCAGTACCTGGCATGTGTCGTTCGTAAAATACTGTACTAGTAGTAATATATTAGCGTCCTACGTACAGGGTACTCGTACGGTCGTACTTAATGTACAGGGGAGATTGTATTGTATAGTCGTGCGGTTGAGATAATATTGCAGTGGAAGTGAGTAAATTAAGTTACACATACCCAGTGCGGCTAGGAATACCATATTTGCATTTTACACACAGGAGTCAATACTTTTGAGTCCCCGCAAAAAAAAAAAAAAACAAATCAATACTTTTGAGTCGAGTTGTGACTCTACATATGAGCTGGTAGGCATGGACTACTCAGTACAATTCTGTGTCAGCCGTAGGAGACGGCACCATTAAGTGGCTGGTTCTGTTTTATTACTTGAGAACGGGGTGGCAGCAGATGCGGCGTTGAGAACGGCGGCTAACCCGGGCAAAGTCCCCATAGTTAGGGGTTGATACGAGAACTTCAAATGAGGCGGTCCTCCATTGGTGATGACGAAGTTAGCTGGAGAGTGAATTTGCTCTATTGATCTGATCGATACAATACATCAGTGCTTACATATATATGCCCCAAGACGTGGGCACGCAGGCCCGGGCAGTTCGGTTCAGATCCTATATACATGCGCTATACACACTCTGTACAAATACATGTTAACACCCCCCCTCCCCTCAGATGGAACGCCGTGTGGAAGGACGTTCAAGCTGGAGCGGAACTCGGTGAAGATCGGTGATGGCAACCCCTTGGTGAACAAGTCCGCAGACTGAGAGCTGGAGGGGACATGGAGAACACGAACTTCACCGAGTGCCACACGATCTCGAACAAAGTGGAGATCAATCTCAATGTGTTTAGTGCGCTGGTGTTGAACCGGATTAGAAGAGAGGTAAGATGCACTGATGTTGTCACAATAGACGATGGTGGCACGAGATGGTGGCCGCTTGAGCTCATGAAGAAGCTGGCGGACCCAACAGGACTCGGCCACGCAGTTGGCAACGCCACGGTATTCTGCCTCGGCACTCGAATGAGAGACAGTCGGTTGTCGTTTAGACGACCAAGAGACCAGGCTGTTGCCCAAGAAGACCTGAGAACCCGGCGTAGATCGGCGTGTCGAGGCGGCCGGCCCAATCAGCGTCTGTGTAAGTCACGAGGTCAAGGGAGGTAGACTTGTAAAGTTGCAAGCCGTAGTGAGTGGTGCCCCGTAGAAAGCGAAGAACACGCTTGATGAGCTGCATGTGACTGTCCCGTGGTTGATGCATGAAGAGGCAAATCTGTTGGACCGCGTAGGTGATGTCAGGCCGGGTTAAAGTGAGGTATTGCAACGCGCCAGCAAGGCTTCGGTAAGTAGTGGGGTTGGAAAGAACGTGGCCGTCGGTAGCGGAAAGTTTGGAAGTGGTGTCTATGGGAGTGGAGACGGATTTGCAATTAAGCATGTTGGCGCGGTCTAGGATCTCTAGTGTGTATTGTTGCTGGCATAAGAACAAACCGGAGGTGTTGGGAGTTACATTGATGCCGAGGAAGTGATGTAACTCACGTAGGTCAGACATGGAGAACTCCGCCTTGAGAGAGTGAAAGTGCAACTAATCCCCGGGTGGTTTTGGTAATTAATAACAACATATATATCATTGAACTAATAGTTACTTGAGAATCATTTGAGAGGTTCGATGATATGGGTATGGCAAGGCGAAGAAGTGGACCCCCAAAATGCTAAGGCAAGCATTGGCAAAAGCTCAAGACTCCATTTTGGTTTAGTGATCCAAGATCACATTGAGTCCATAGGAAAAGCCAATACTATTAAAGGGGATGAGGTTATGATGATGATCCGGTTGCTCAAGTGCTTAGTGATACATCTCCTAAACTATCAAGAACTTTCTTTGCCATAGACACTCATAAGTAGTCTCGGTCCCACCGATATTCCAAACTTCAGTCACACCGAGATGAACCACCTCGACCATAAGCCAAACCCTAGTAAACTCGGATTTTCCGATTCGAACTCGGTCCCACGAAACATAAGTTGCCAAGCTTCAGAACATACGTCATCAAATCGGTGTCACCGAGATGATGAAGTCGGTCCCACCAAGCTGGCATGCTCTTGTCATTGCGAATCGGACTAACCGAGATTGTATATTCGGTCCAACGAAAATCCCAACGTTCACATTATTTGAACTATCGGTCTCACCGAGTTGTCCACTTCGGTCCCACCGAGATTGCTCAAATATGTGTAGCGGTTGGATTTTGTGTGGAGGCTATTTATACCCCTCCACCCCTCTTCATTCGTGGAGAGAGTCCATCGAAAGAACTACCACTCCTACCTTACATTTACGAGAAGAGAACTACCTACCCTTGTGTTGAGATCAAGTTGCTCCACTCCCACCATATGAAGCTTGATCTCTAGCCTTCCCAAGTTGCTTTCCACTCAATCCTTTCTTCCACCACAGCCAAATCGGTGAGGAGAGTTGAGTGTTGGGGAGATTATCATTTGAAGCACAAGAGCAAGGAGTTCATCATCATCTACAACATCTATTACCTTTTGGAGGTGGTGCCTCCTAGATTGGTTAGGTGTCGCTTGGGAGCCTCCGTCGTTGAGATGTGGAGTTGAACCAAGAAGTTTGTAAGGGCAAGGAGATCGCCTACTCGTGAAGATCTACCCCGAGTAAGGCTAGCCCTCCGTGGGCGTGAGCCATGATGGAATAGACAAGGTTGCTTCTTCGTGGACCCTTCGTGGGTGGAGCCCTCCGTGGACTCTCTTGGCCGTTACCCTCAGTGGGTTGAAGTCTCCATCAGCGTGGAAATGCGATAGCACCACCTATCGGAACCACGAGAAAAATCACCGCGTCTCCAAAATTGTGTTTGCTCTTCTCCACCTCTCTTTACTACATGTGCAATTTACTTTCCGCTGCCTATACTCTAGAATTGCATGTGTAGGGTGATGCTTGACTTGATAATAATTGTGAATCTGCCAAAAACTGTTCTTTGTCAAAAGGCAGAATTTTTATATTGATAAGTAGTCTAATCACCCCCCCTCTAGACATACTTTCGATCCTACAGAGAGGCAATGATGGAGTGGAGTGTGTGAGGTGTACTGGCTGTAAGAATTATGTCATCAACGTACACGAGAAGATACACAATGGATGACCCGTGTGACAAAATAAAGAGGGAAGAGTCACTCCGAGAAGCGTGGAAGCCACGGGAGAGCAAGAACGACTTGAAGTGATGAAACCACGTGCAGGGGCTTGTTTCAAGCGATAGAGAGACTTACGAAGGAGGCAAACATGATCCGGATGAGAGGGGTCGATGAAGGCGGATGGTTGTGCACAGTAGACAGTCTCCTTAAGCTCGCCGTGAAGAAATGCGTTCTTGACATCAAGTTGATGGATCGGCCAGGAGCAAGACGTGGCAATGCTGAGAACCACATGAATAGTGGCCGGTTTCACGACCGGACTGAATGTCTCATCATAGTCCACACCGGCCCGTTGAGTGAATCCTCGAACGACCCACCGAGCTTTGTACCTCGCCAGAGAGCCATCAGGGTGCAACTTGTGGCGATATATCCACTTGCCCGTAACCACGTTAACACCTGCAGGTTTGGGAACGAAAGACCACGTCGAATTCTTGATTAAAGCAGTAAATTCATCTTGCATTGCATGTAGCCAATTGGGGTCTTTGAGGGCGGAGCGATAGGTGGCAGGGATAGGTGAGATGGTAGGTGTTGTGGTGGTGGTGAGATAAAGACGCTTTGGCTAGCAAAAACCAGATTTAGCGTGGGTTCGCATTTTATGCGAGTTAACGGGAGGCGGAATCGGTATTGCATGGGGAGGGTGATGTGGCGGCGTCTGGTAGGCGGAGGCGGAAGCGCTTGGACCGGAGCGTGGCACGGGATCCGGAGGAGATTCGGTCAGGGGCGTGGCAGGCGAGGCGGAAACGTGATCCGAGGCGGATCGACTGGGCCCGGGGGTTGGCGAATCGGGAGGAGTGTGAGGAGATCCCGCAGGTGGGGACGACCCGGAAGACGAGGACGATTCGGTGGGGCTCGCGGGGCGGGTGGAGCGGGAATATTGGTGGGGCGATGGCTGGGGCGACGGGATTGGTGGGACGCCGGTTGGTGCAGGTGCGCACGAGTGGGTGGGGCCAGGTGGTGCATCGGGATCGGGGCTGGGCAGCTGCAGGTGGATTCGGTGCATGGGATCGACTGCGGCAAGAGGCTGTGTGGCCAAGGGTGTATGAGGCACATACGGAAAAACGGATTCATCAAAAGTGATGTTGCGAGAGACAATGACACGGCGTGAATCCAAGTCGTAACACCGGTATCCTTTGTGCTCAAGTGGATAGCCAAGGAAGACACACCTAGTGGACATAGGGGCAAGTTTGTGAGAGGAAGTGGCCTAGAGGTTTGGGAAGCAAAGGCACCCGAAGACGCGAAGATGATCGTATGAAGGGTGAACACCGTGGAGACGAAGGTAGGGAGTGGAGCCATGAATGGCACGGAAGGGACGCCGGTTGAGGAGATAAGTAGCTGTGTGGAGGGCCTCGACCCAAAACGGGGGAGTAAGATTGGCTTGAAAAATGAGGGTACGCACTACGTCATTTGTGGTACGGAGGAGGCGTTCGGCCTTGCCATTTTGTGGGGATGTATGAGGACATGAAAATCTGTAGGAAACGCCGTGAGTGGAGAAGAAGGAGCAGAGAGATGAGTTGATGAATTCACCACCATTGTCACATTGGATGGCTTTGATGATTACGTGGTATTGTGTGCGCACATGAGCAAAGAAGCGTTGTAGTGTGAGGGACGTGTCCAATTTGCGCCGTAGGGGAAAGGACCAAGAGAAGTGGGATTAATCGTCAAGAACAATCAAGTAGTATTCATAGCCGGAGAAGCTCCCAACCGGCGAGGTCCACAAATCACAGTGAATAAGCTCAAATGGTGCATAAGTGCGACTAGAAGAAGAGGGAAAAGGAAGTCGAGGTTGATGCCCTAGTTGGCATGCATTACAAGGGCCATTATATGGCTTATTACACGGGAAAGAAAAAGTGCTAGAAATGGATTGAAAAGCTTGTTTGCTTGGGTGGCCGAGGCGACGGTGCCACACATCGCCGTCGGAGGTCGTAGCGGAGAGAGCAGTGCACCGCGTCGTGTTGGTCCCGAAGAATGGGTAGAGGTCGCCGGAGCTAGCGGAGATCAGGATTACCCTCCGTGTGTGAAGATCCTTCACAAGAAAGCCAAATGGGTAAAATTCTATGGAGCAAAAATTATCTTTGGTGAACTGGCGAACGGAGATAAGGCTAGTGGAGACGGAGGGAGAAAAGAGAATGTTGCGGAGTTGAAAAATTGTGGGCAGGGAGCGAGGTCGATCCAGTGGCATGAATAGGTAGATGGTGACCATTGGCTACAACAATGCTAGAGAATTTACGTTGTAAAGAAGAATTGGAGCGAGTGAGGTTACCAGCGTTGCCGGTGACGTGGTTGGAGGTGCCGCTGTCGAGATACCACTCGTTGGAGGGAGCGGTGTTGTTGAAGCCCTGGTTCTTTGTGAGCGGCGAGGGCGCGTCTTGCATCGAATGCGCTGCTGCTGCGCGACCCAGACGGGGACCGAGAACACCAGCGGCATTCGGTGGCACCCAGGCAGGGCGTGGTGGAGGGATGGCCATGCCATACGGGGCGAAGAACCCCATGTAGGGGTTGAACGGCGAAGAAGACGAGCCACCGCGACCAGGCTGGCCGCCGCGTCCACGCCCACGGCCACGCCCGCGTCCACGGCCACGGTCACCGCCGTCACCGCGGCTGGAGTAGTCGCGCCTAGGGGCGCGATCCGCCCGATCCTGAGGACGATCCACCAGATCGCCCGAACGGGAGGAGGAGCCCACGCCGCTGCCGGAGCCGAAGGCGCCGGATGGGCCGCCCGGCCCGTGGACGGCGAGGACCGTGGCCGGGGCCTCGGCGGTGCGCTGAGCCATGTTCTCCTCGGCGAGCTTCAGGCGCGAGAAGACGGTCTCGAACGGGGGCAGGGGAACCGTGTCGCCAAGCACAACCCGGATGGTGTCGAGACGACCGTCGATGCCGTGGAGGAACTGCGTGGTGAGATCCACCTCGGTGACCGCGTGGTCGATGTCAGCAAGACCCGCGGTGAGCAGCTTCATGCGGCGCGCGTACTCGTCGACGGAGAGATCACCCTGTTTGAGGTTACGGTACTGGCGATTGAGCATCATGTACTGAGCCGCGCGATTGGCGAGGAAGTAGTTCCGGATCCGAGTCCAGAGATCGAAGGTGGTGGTGGCGCCGATCACGTGATCGACGATCTGATCGGATAGAGTGGCGTACATGGCAAGGGCGACATGGGCGTCGAGCTCACGGTATGGGCCATCGGCGTTGGGTGGGGGTGGATGCTCGATGAGGTAATGGACACCATAGCGGATCAGAACCATGAGAAAGAATGATTTCCACTTGTGATAATTGTGTTCGGCGGGGTTCGGAAGAAACTTGATATGGTTGGTGATGTCGACGTTGAGGATGGGGTGTCTCGCCGGAGGGGCCGGTGGTGGCGGCGCAGTGGAGTGGAGGAGCAAATTGGGAAGAGGTGGGGGGCAGTGGCGCTAGGGTTGGAGGGGATGGTGCCGAAGATGAGCAGGGGAGAGGTGGATGTACCACAGATGGCCGAGGAAGGAGCCACCGAGGAGAAGAAGGGCGACGAGGTGGAGGAGTGGATCGCCGCCGAGGAGGAAGAGGAGTGTTGCTCCGACATGGCCGCGGCCTAGGAACGTCTGATACCAAGTTGGAGAGTGAATTTGCTCTATTGATCTGATTGATACAATACATCAGTGCTTACATATATATGCCCGAAGACGTGGGCACGCAGGCCCGGGCAGTTCGGTTCAGATCCTATATACATGCGCTATACACATTCTGTACAAATACATGTTAACAAAGTTGATATGCCTTTGAGATGGATGACCGCCGAGCCCAATAAATTGTCTAAGTTGGAACTTTCGGGGAGCGAGAATACCCGGACAATTCAAGAGTTAGGAGGTGTTTGGCTACAGAAATGGTAACGGTAATGTAAACGTAATCATATCACAGCGTTTAAAGAGGTGTAATGAGTTTTTCCCCAGTTTGTTTGGTTCATGGTCAGGGAAAGAAATTGATTACCTTAGCTTTGCTCGACCCTGCTGCTCGCCGGCCATCCTCAGTGATCCCCGTAGATGGTATGCCCTTGCTCCGGCCCAGCCACCCAGAATCTCAAACACCGCCGGCCGTCCCCAAATTCAAGTGCCGCCGGCCATTCCCGAGCATGTGCGCTGCTGGCAGCCTCCGATCTAAAGCACCACCGGCCTTCCGATAACAAGCGCCACCGCTGATTCAATCTCCGCAGGAACTCTTCCCGTTCTTGAGCAGCGATGGCTCAAAGTGGATCGAGGCGCGGCGCGCCAGCGCCGGAAGGAAGGGGATTGGGAGGCGACGGCGAGACGAGAAATCTGGGTCGTCTTGGGAAGAGAGGGCTCGAGTGGCGAGGAGAAGTGCGGGCTCGTTATCGGTGGGGGGCGGGTGGTATCGATGGATAACTGGGTCGGACCCATTTATGGAGGGACGCATTTACGGGGTGGAGTTACCAAACGCGAGTAACGTTTTCCTATGGCAAATTTCTCTGAAACAAACACCTCCTTAGTGTAAGGACCGAGAGTATATCGACCAAGGGGTGAATGGGAGATTTAAAAATTCTTTTGATAGATTAAACCGAACCCAATCACAACAGCGAAATAATTTCAGTAGAGCTAACGCCGGGCAAGTAAATCAGAACTAAGCTAATCATTCGATGGCAAAACTCTATGCTAAACAGATAGAGTATCATAAGATGACAAACAGAGATGAACTAAATGCTTGAGACTAAGTGAGATACGAAGAACAACTACGACAGACAGATAAACAAGCACGAGGAATCAGATACGGATACTAGCGAATGCCAATCATTGCGAGATGTTACTAAGAATATAACTCAGGTAAATAACAAAGTAACACCACAGAACTAGGTGGCGCACATATAGACAAACGACTTTGAGAACAACAAACTGAAGGATACATGGATGATATAGGCAAACACATAGCTGATACAGTAGATCATAGATTTCTATCGATACAAAGCACCAAAAGTAAAAGTTGAAGGAAATGCAGTAGAGTAGAAAGAACAGGTGTCGTAGTACGACGATCTATGGGACCGACAAAGGTCCTTTTGTGGTTCGATTGTGGGGATCAACAATGCACAAAGAGCAGATCCAGTAGATACACACAAGATTTACCCAGGTTCGAGCCACCTTGAGGCGTAAAACCTACTCCTATTTTTGTGGATTGATGTGTTAAGCTCAAGTTACAGAGGAGCGCAACTTACCGACAAAGTGCGCGGGAAGTGCAGCTACTACGCGTAATTGAGCAAGGTGTCGACCTTTATATAGGTAGCAATGGGTCTCCTTTTATAGACTAAGGGGTCACCACAATGCCAAAATGGTAATTACATGAGGTGAATAGTGGGTACGGTGCTATCATACCTAATCCTGTCAGATTAGGACAAAATCATTTATTGCACTGTTAGGTGTCATGTTGGGGTGAACTCCGGCAAGAGGGTGCCTCTCCTTCTGTGCCGTCAGGCCAGCTACCTTCTATTACTTTGACACGCCTCTGGGACAAGTGTCAATAAAGTTGATCTTTAGGCGGCGTGCTGACACGTGCCTTGAAAAGCCTCACCTAACCACCTGCCCGCTCGAGACCTATTGACAAGAGACTAGCTGATCGCTGAGGTGGAGCGGCGGAGAGGCAAATGGAGCTTGTCGGGTCTTCTCTTGTTCGTGTGTAGCTTGCCGACAACTCCAGTCTTCATCTTCTGTACTACTTTAGTACTTCTCGATCACCTGCCTAGAGGTCTTCTTCATGGTTTTATCAACCAAGTCTTGGGTGTTGATCTGAGCTATCCTCCGACAAGGCCTTGTCGTCAGGAAAGCTGTTGCTGCATGTGCATATGTCAGGGTAAAAAACACCCATGTTTTAGTACACCGACAGGAGCCCTCGGGTCTGGGCCACACACGCATGCAAAGCGTTGTTAGGCTAGGCCCAAAACTGTTGGAATTATGATTTTTACTGCAAGCCCATGACACACATTAAATGCGGGATGTGGGAGAGGTGGAAAGAAATGACAAATGGGGTCGCGCGCCTGAAAAAGCGCAGACACATTAGGTGGTAGAGAGCCAGCGCCACCGCGCCTTCCCCATAGAAAAGGGAAATCTATAGGAGCGTTGCTCGTCCACTTACTTAATCCTCAATCCCGCCGCCACCATCGTCTTCAACCTTGCGCCAGAGCAAAGCTCTCCATTGTTGGGGAACGTAGTAATTTCAAAAAATTTCCTACGTACACGCAAGATCATGGTGATGGCATAGCAACGAGAGGGGAGAGTGTTTGTCCACGTACCCTCGTAGACCGTAAGCGGAAGAGTTAGCACAACGCGGTTGATGTAGTCGTACGTCTTCACGATCCGTCCGATCCAAGCACCGAACGTACAGAGCCTCCGAGTTCAGCACACGTTCAGCTCGATGACGATCTCCGGCCTCCGATCTAGCCGAGCTCCGGAGATGAGTTCCGTCAGCACGACGGCGTGGTGACGATGATGATGTTCTACCGGCGCAGGGCTTCGCCTAAACTTCGCGACAATATGACCGAGGTAGAATATGGTGGAAGGGGGCACCGCACACGGCTAAGGAATGATCCGTAGATCAACTTGTGTGTTCTGGGGTGCCCCTGCCACCGTATATAAAGGAGCAAGGGGGAGGGGCGGCCGGCCTAGGAGGGGGCGCGCCATGGGGAGTCCTACTCCGACCGGGAGTAGGACTCCCTCCTTCCTTGTTGGAGTAGGAGAAGGGGGAAAGAGGGGGAGAGGAGGAAGGAAAAGGGGCCGCACCCTTGTCCAATTCGGACCAGAGGGGGCTGCGCCTCCTTCCTTTCGCCCTCTCTCTCTAATCCCGTATGGCCCAATAAGGCCCATATACTCCCGGCGAATTCCGTAACTCTCCGGTACTCGAAAAATACCGAATCACTCGGAACCTTTCCGAACTCCGAATATAGTCGTCCAATATATCGATCTTTACGTCTCGACCATTTCGAGACTCCTCGTCATGTCTCCGATCTCATCCGGGACTCGAACTCCTTCGGTACATCAAAACTCATAAACTCATAATATAAGCATCATCGAAACCTTAAGCGTGCGGGCCCTACGGGTTCGAGAACTATGTAGACATGACCTAGAACTATTCTTGGTCAATAACCAATAGCGGGACCTGGATGCCCATATTGGCTCCTACATATTCTCGAAGATCTTTATCGGTCAAACCGCATAACAACATCGTTGTTCCCTTTGTCATCGGTATGTTACTTGCCCGAGATTCGATCGTCGGTATCAATACCTAGTTCAATCTCGTTACGGCAAGTCTCTTTACTCGTTACGTAATGCATCATCCGTAACCAACTCATTGGTCACATTGCTTGCAAGGCTTATAGTGATGTGCATTACCGAGAGGGCCCAGAGATACCTCTCCGATAATCGGAGTGACAAAACCTAATCTCGAATTATGCCAACCCAACATGTACCTTCGGAAGCACCTGTAGAGCACCTTTATAATCACCTAGTTACGTTGTGATGTTTGGTAGCACACAAAGTGTTCTTCCGGTAAACGGGAGTTGCACAATCTCATTGTTGCAGGAACATGTATAAGTCATGAAGAAAGCAATAGCAACATACTAAACGATCAAGTGCTAGGCTAACGGAATGGGTCAAGTCAATCACATCATTCTCCTAATGATGTGATCCCATTAATCAAATGACAACTCTTTTGTCCATGGCTAGGAAACATAACCATCTTTGATAAACGAGCTAGTCAAGTAGAGGCATACTAGTGACACTATGTTTGTCTATGTATTCACACATGTATTATGTTTCCGGTTAATACAATTCTAGCATGAATAATAAACATTTATCATGACATGAGGAAATAAATAATAACTTTATTATTGCCTCTAGGGCATATTTCCTTCAGTCTCCCACTTGCACTAGAGTCAATAATCTAGTTCACATCGCCATGTGATTTAACACCAATATTCATATATGTATATGATTAACACCCATATTTCACATAGTCATGTGATCAACACCCAAAGGGTTTACTAGAGTCAATAATCTAGTTCACATCGCTTATGTGATTAACACCCAAAGAGTACTAAGGTGTGATCATGTTTTGCTCGTGAGAGAAGTTTAGTCAACGGGTCTGTCACATTCAGAGCCGTATGTATTTTGCAAATATTCTATGTCCACAATGCTCTGCACGGAGCTACTCTAGCTAATTGCTCCCACTTTCAATATGTATCCAGATTGAGACTTAGAGTCATCTGGATCAGTGTAAAAGTTTGCACTGATGTAACTTTTACAACAAACTCTTTTATCACCTCCATAATCAAGAAACATCTCCTTAGTCCTTACTAAGGATATTCTTGACCGCTGTCCAATGATCTACTATTAGATCAAAATTGCATTCCCTTGCCAAACTCAGATCAAGGTATACAATCTGTCTAGTTCACAGCATAGCATACTTTATAGAACCTATGACTGAGGCATAGGGAATGACTTTTCATTCTCTTTCTATTTTCTGCCATGGTCGGGTCTTGAGTCTTACTCAACTTCACACCTTTGCATCACAGGCAAGAACTCCTGCTTTGACTGTTCTATTTTGAACTATTTCAAAAATTTATCAAGGTATGTACTTATTGAAAAAATCTTATCAAGCGTCTTGATCTATCTATATAGATCTTGATGCTCAATGTGTAAGCAGCTTCACCGAGGTCTTTCTTTGAAAAAACTCATGTCAAACACTCCTTTATGCTTTGCAGAATAATTCTACATTATTTCCGATCAACAATATGTCATTCACATATACTTATCAGAAATGTTGTAGTGCTCCCACTCACTTTCTTGTAAACACAGGCCTTTCCAAAAGTCTGTATAAAACCATATGCTTTGATCAACTCATCAAAGCGTATATTCCAACTCCGAGATGCTTGCACAAGTCCATTGGTGGATTGCTAGAGCTTGCACACTTTGTTAGCATCTTTAGGATTGACAAAACCTTCTGGTTGCATCATATACAACTCTTCTTTAATAAATCCATTAAGGAATGCAGTTTTGACATCCATTTGCCAGATTTCATAAAATGTGGCAACTGCTAACATGATTCGGACAGACTTAAGCATCGATACGAGTGAGAAAATCTCATTGTATTCAACATCTTGAACTTGTCAAAAACCTTTTTGCGACAAGTCAAGCTTTGTAGATAGTAACACTACTATCAACGTCCGTTTTCCTCTTGAAGATCCATTTATTTTCTATGGTTTGCCAATCTTTGGGCAAGTCCACCAAAGTCCACACTTTGTTCTCATACATGGATCCTATCTCAGATTTCATGGCCTCCAGCCATTTTGCGGAATCTGGGCTCATCATCGCTTCCTCATAGTTCGTAGGTTCATCATGGTCTAGTAACATGAATTCTAGAACAAGATTACCATACCACTCTGGTGCGGACTGATCTTTGGAAGACCTACGAGGTTCTGTAGTAACTTGATCTGAAGTTTCATGATCATCATCATTAGCTTCCTCACTAATTGGTGTAGGAATCACTGGAACTGATGTCAGTGATGAACTACTTTCCAATTCGGGAGAAGGTACAATTACCTTATCAAGTTCTACTTTCCTCCCACTCACTTCTTTCGAGAGAAACTCCTTCTCTAGAAAGGATCCATTCTTAGCAATGAATGATTTGCCTTTGGATCTGTGATAGAAGGTGTACCCAATAGTTACCTTTGGGTATTCTATGAAGACGCACTTCTCCGATTTGGGTTTGAGCTTATCAGGATGAAACTTTTTCACATAAGCATTGTAGCCCCAAACTTTAAGAAACAACAACTTGGGTTTCTTGCTAAACCACAGTTCGTATGGTGTCGTCTCAACGGATTTAGATGGTGCCCTTTTAACGTGATGCAGCTGTCTCTAATGCATAACCCCAAAACGACAATGGTAAATAAATAAGAGACATCATAGATCGCACCATATCCAATAAAGTGCGGTTACGACGTTCGGACACACCATAACGTTGTGGTGTTCCAGGTGGCGTGAACTGTGAAACTATTCCACATTGTTTTAATTGAAGACCAAACTCGTAACTCAAATATTCGTCTCCGTGATCAGATCGCAGAAACTTTATTTTCTTGTTACGATGATTTTTCCACTTCACTCTGAAATTCTTTGAACCTTTCAACTATTTCAGACTTATGTTTCATCAAGTAGATATACCCATATCTGCTCAAATCATCTTGTGAAGATCAGAAAATAACGATACTTTCCACGAGCCTCAACACTCATTGGATCGCATACATCGGTATGTATTATTTCCAATAAGTCAGTAGCTTGTTCCATTGTTCCGGAGAACGGAGTTTTAGTCATCTTGCCCAAAAGGCACGGTTCGCAAGCATCAAATAATTCATAACCAAGTGATTCCGAAAATCCATCTTTATGGAGTTTCTTCATGCGCTTTACACCGACATGACCCAAACGGCAGTGCCACAAATAAGTTGCACTATCATTATTAACTTTGCATCTTTTGGCATCAATATTATGATTATGTGTATCACTACGATCGAGATCCAACAAACTATTTTCATTGGGTGTATAACCATCGAAGGTCTTATTCATGTAAACAGAATAACAATTATTCTTTAACTTCAAATGAATAACCGTATCGCAATAAACATGATCAAATCATATTCATGCTCAACGCAAACGCCAAATAACATTTATTTAGGTTTAACACTAATCCTGAAAGTATAGGGAGTGTGCGATGATTATCATATCAATCTTGGAACTACTTCCAACACTCATCATCACTTCACCCTTCAACTAGTCTCTGTTTATTATGTAACTCATGTTTCGAGTTACTAATCTTAGCAACCGAACAAGTATCAAAATACTCAGGGGCTTACTATAAACACTAGTAAGGCACACATCAAACACCTGTATATCAAATATACCTTTGTTCACTTTGCCATCCTTCTTATCCACCAATTATTTAGGGCATTTCCGCTTCCAGTGACCATTTCCTTTGCGAGTAAGCACTTTCGGCCAGTGCTCTGGTCCAGCTTTGGTCTTCTTCACGGGAGTGACAACTTGTTTGCCATTCTACTTGATGTTTCCCTTTCTTTCCCTTTGCCCTTTTCTTGAAACTAGTGGTCTTGTCAATCATCAACACTTGATGTTCTTTCTTGATTTCTACCTTCGTCGATTTCAACATCACGAAGAGCTCGGGAATCGTTTTCGTCATCCCTTGCATACTATAGTTCATCACGAAGTTCTAGTAACTTAGTGATGGTGACTAGAGAATTCTGTCAATCACTATCTTATCTGGAAGATTAACTCCCACTTGATTCAAGTGATTGAAGTACCCAGACAATCTGAGCACATGCTCACTAGTTGAGCGATTCTCCTCCATCTTTTAGCTATAGAACTTGTTGGAGACTTCATATCTCTCAACTCGGGTATTTGCTTGAAATATTAACTTCAATTCCTGGAACATCTCATATGGTCCATGACGTTCAAAACGTCTTTGAAGTCCCGATTCTAAGCCGTTAAGCATGGTGCACTAAACTATCAAGTAGTCATCACATTGAGCTAACTAAACGTTCATAACGTCTGCATCTGCTCCTGCAATAGATTTGTCACCTAGCGGTGCATCAAGGACACAATTCTTCTGCGCAGCAATGAGGATAAACCTCAGATCACGGATCCAATCCGCATCATTGCTACTAACATTTTTCAACACAGTTTTCTCTAGGAACATATCAAAATAAACATATGAAAGCAACAACGTGAGCTATTGATCTACAACATAATTTGCAAAATACTACCAGGACTAAGTTCATGATAAATTTAAGTTCAATTAATCATATTACTTAAGAACTCCCACTTAGACAGACATCTCTCTAGTCATCTAAGTGATCACGTGATCCAAATCAACTAAACCATAACCGATCATCACGTGAGATGGAGTAGTTTTCAATGGTGAACATCACTATGTTGATCATATCTACTATATGATTCACGCTTGACCTTTCGGTCTCCGTGCTCCGAGGACATATCTGCATATGCTAGGCTCGTCAAGTTTAACCCGAGTATTCCGCGTGTGCAAAACTGGCTTGCACCCGTTGTAGATGGACGTAGAGCTTATCACACCCGATCATCACGTGGTGTCTGGGCACGACGAACTTTGGCAACGGTGCATACTCAGGGAGAACACTTCTTGATAATTAGTGAGAGATCATCTTAAAATGCTACCGTCAATCAAAGCAAGAATAAGATGTATAATAGATAAACATCACATGCAATCAATATAAGTGATATGATATGGCCATCATCATCTTGTGCTTGTGATCTCCATCTCCGAAGCACCGTTGTGATCACCATCGTCACCGGCGTGACACCTTGATCTCCATCGTAGCATCGTTGTCGTATACTCCATCTATTGCTTCTACGACTATCGCTACCGCTTAGTGATAAAGTAAAGCAATTACAGGGCATTTACATTTCATACAATAAAGCGACAACCATATGGCTCCTGCCAGTTGCCGATAACTTCGGTTACAAAACATGATCATCTCATAAAATAAAAAATAGCATCACGTCTTGACCATATCACATCACATCATGCCCTGCAAAAACAAGTTAGACGTCCTCTACTTTGTTGTTGCAAATTTTACGTGGCTGCTACGGGCTTAGCAAGAACCGTTCTTACCTACGCATCAAAAACCACAACGATAGTTCGTCAAGTTGGTGCTGTTTTAACCTTCGCAAGGACCGGGCGTAGCCACACTCGATTTAGCTAAAGTGAGAGAGACAGACACCCGCCAGCCACCTTTAAGCACGAGTGCTCGTAACGGTGAAACCAGTCTCGCGTAAGCGTACGCGTAATGTCGGTCCGGGCCGCTTCATCTCACAATACCGCCGAACCAAAGTATGACATCTTTGGTAGCGGTATGACTTGTATCGCCCACTACTCACATGTGTTCTACTCGTGCATATAACATCAACGCATAAAACCTAGGCTCGGATGCCACTGTTGGGGAACGTAGTAATTTCAAAAAAATTCCTACGCACACGCAAGATCATGGTGATGGCATAGCAACGAGAGGGAAGAGTGTTTGTCCACGTACCCTCGTAGATCATAAGCGGAAGCGTTAGCACAACACGGTTGATGTAGTCGTACGTCTTCACGATCCGACCGATCCAAGCACCGAACGTACGGAGCCTCCGAGTTCAGCACATGTTCAGCTCGATGACGATCTCCAACCTCCGATCCAGCCGAGCTCCGGAGATGAGTTCCGTCAGCACGACGGCGTGGTGACGATGATGATGTTCTACCGGCGCAGTGCTTCGCCTAAACTCCGCGACGATATGACCGAGGTGGAATATGGTGGAAGGGGGCACCGCACATGGCTAAGTAATGATCCGTAGATCAACTTGTGTGTTCTGGGGTGCCCCCCTGCCCCCGTATATAAAGGAGCAAGGGGGAGGGGCGGCCGGCCTAGGAGGGGGCGCGCCATGGGGAGTCCTACTCCCACAGGAGTAGGACTCCCTCCTTCCTGTTGGAGTAGGAGAAGGGGAAGAGGGGAGAGGAGGAAGGAAAGGGGCCGCACCCTTGTCCAATTCGGACCAGAGGGGGCTGCGCGCCTCCTTCCTTCGGCCTCTCTCCTCTAATCCCGTATGGCCCAATAAGGCCCATATACTCCCGGCGAATTCCGTAACTCTCGGTACTCGAAAAATACCGAATCACTCGGAACCTTTCCGAACTCGAATATAGTCGTCCAATATATCGATCTTTACGTCTCGACCATTTCGAGACTCCTCGTCATGTCCCGATCTCATCCGGGACTCGAACTCCTTGGTACATCAAAACTCATAAACTCATAATATAAGCATCGCATCGAAACCTTAGCGTGTGGACCCTACGGGTTCGAGAACTATGTAGACATGACCTAGAACTATTCTTGGTCAATAACCAATAGCGGAACCTGGATGCCCATATTGGCTCCTACATATTCTACGAAGATCTTTATCGGTCAAACCGCATAACAACATACGTTGTTCCCTTTGTCATCGGTATGTTACTTGCCCGAGATTCGATCGTCGGTATCCAATACCTAGTTCAATCTCGTTACCGGCAAGTCTCTTTACTCGTTACGTAATGCATCATCCCGTAACCAACTCATTGGTCACATTGCTTGCAAGGCTTATAGTGATGTGCATTACCGAGAGGGCCCAGAGATACCTCTCCGACAATCGGAGTGACAAAACCTAATCTCGAATTATGCCAACCCAACATGTACCTTCGGAAACACCTGTAGAGCACCTTTATAATCACCCAGTTACGTTGTGACGTTTGGTAGCACACAAAGTGTTCTTCCGGTAAACGGGAGTTGCACAATCTCATAGTTGCAGGAACATGTATAAGTCATGAAGAAAGCAATAGCAACATACTAAACGATCAAGTGCTAGGCTAACGGAATGGGTCAAGTCAATCACATCATTCTCCTAATGATGTGATCCCGTTAATCAAATGACAACTCTTTTGTCCATGGCTAGGAAACATAACCATCTTTGATAAACGAGCTAGTCAAGTAGAGGCATACTAGTGACACTATGTTTGTCTATGTATTCACACATGTATTATGTTTCCGGTTAATACAATTCTAGCATGAATAATAAACATTTATCATGATATGAGGAAATAAATAATAACTTTATTATTGCCTTTAGGGCATATTTCCTTCATCCATCACCACCGTGCCCCGCCTCTGCCCATCCACCAAATCCTCCTCCCGAGAATCCACCATGGCACGGAAGAAGGCAACAAAGCCGGTTGACTCGGAGGCGAAGAAGAGGATGGAGGCCAGGATGGCGAAGTGGAGAGAGAACGCCGTCTTCCTACCGTTGATGTTGGATAAGAGCGACCTTGTGATGAGGTACGCTTACACGTGGGGCAAGGAGACTGATACGTCCCAAACGTATCTACTTTTCCAAACATTTTTGCTCTTGTTTTGGATTCTTTGCATGATTTGAATGGAACTAACCTGGGCTAACGTTGTTTTCAGCAAAATTGCCATGGTGTTGTTTTTGTGCAAAAATAAAAATTCTCGGACTGAGCTGAAAATTTATGAAGAATTATTTCAGAATATATGAAAAATACTGGTGAAGAGAAATACTAGAGGGGGGCCACTACGGAGCCACAAGCCCAGGGGCAGGGGGCGCCCTCCCCCCCCCCCCCCCGAGGGCACGCCTGGCAAGCATGTGGGCCCGTGGGCCCCTGGCATCTCCTGCAACCCTATCTCCAACTCCATAAGTACCTATTTGTCCAGAAAAAAATCAAAGAGAAGGGATCATCGTGTTTCACGATACGGTGCCGCCACCACCTCCTGTTCTTCATTGGGAGGGATGGTCTGGAGTCCGTTTTGGGCTCCGAAGAGGGGGATTCAACCTGTCGTCATCATCAACCTTCCTCCATCACCAGTTTCATGATGCTCACCGCCGGGTGTGAGTAATTCCTTCGTAGGCTTGTTGGACGGTGATGGGTTGGATGAGATGTATCATGTAATCGAGTTAGTTTTGTTAGGGCTTGATCCCTAGTATCCACTATGTTCTGAGATTGATGTTGCTATGACTTTGCTATGCTTAATGCTTGTCACTATGGGCCCGAGTGCCATAATTTCAGATTTGAACCATTTATGTTTTCACGAATATATTTGTGATCTTGATCCTATCTTGCAAGTCATACACACCTATTACGTGTTATGATCCGCATACCCCAAGGTGACAATAATTGGGGTTCTTTTTGGTGATTGCCATAGTTTGAGGGGTTCATGTATTCACCATGTGTTAATGCTTTGTTCCGATTCTCTATTAAAAGGAGGCCTTAATATACCTTACTTTCCTTATGTACACCGCTACAACGGGAGGGTAGGGCAAAAGATGTCATGCAAATTCTTGTTATAAGCATGTATGACTATATACGGAATAAATGCCTACATTACATTGATGAATTGGAGCTAGTTCTGTGTCGCCCTAGGTTATACATGTTACATGATGAATCTCATCCAACATAATTATCTATCTCCGATCCAACGCCTATGAGCTTTTCACGTATTGATCTTGCTAAGTTATATTGTTGCTGCTGTTGTCACAATCACTCTAAAACTGCTACTATTATTGTTACCATTATTGTTGCTATTGTTACTACTGCTATCAAATTACCATACTACTGTGCTACTTATCACTCTGTTGCAAATATTTAGTTCTTCAAGTGTGGTTGAATTGACAACTCAACTGCTAATACTTGCAAATATTCTTTGGCTCGCCTTGTATCGAATCAATAAATTTAGGTTGAATACTCTACCCTCGAAATTTGTTGCGATCCCCTATACATCTTGGTGGGGGTAGGGCGGCGAGCCGAAGAGCGGTGGGCGATGGGGCGGGCACCAGGCGGGGCGGTGGGCGATGGGGTGGGCGCCGGGTCGAGGCGGCGGGCGGTGTGGCGATGGGGCGGCGGGGTGGTGTGGCGATGGGGCAGGGCGGCGTGGCGGCAGGGCGATGGGGCGATGGGACGGGGCGGTGATACGTCTCCAACGTATCTATAATTTTTTATTGTTCCATGCTATTATATTACCCGTTTTGGATGTTTATGGGCTTTACTTTACACTTTTATATCATTTTTCGGACTAACCTACAAACCGGAGGCCCAGCCTGAATTGCTGTTTTTTTTGCCTATTTCAGTGTTTCGAAGAAAAGGAATATCAAACAGAGTCCAAACGGAATGAAACCTTCGGGAGCGATCTTTTTAAAACAAACGTGATCCAGACGACTTGCAGTGGAAGTCAAGAAACAAGCGAGGCGGCTGATACGTCTCCAACGTATCTATAATTTATGAAGCATTCATGCTATATTATTACCTGTTTTGAATGATTACGGGCTTTATTATACACTTTTATATTACTTTTGGGACTAACCTACTAACCGGAGGCCCAGCCCATATTGCTGTTTTATTGCCTGTTTCAGTATTTCGAAGAAAAGGAATATCAAACGGAGTCCAAACTGAATGAAACCTTTGGCAGCGTGATTTTTGGGAAGATTATGACCCAGGAGACTTGGAGTTGAAGTAAAGGAAGCGTCGAGGAAGACATGAGATAGGGGGGCGCGCCCACCCCCCTGGGCGCGCCCTCCACTCTTGTGGGCCCCTCGAGGCTCCCCCGACCGACTTCCTTCGCCTATATAAGCCTACGTACCCTAAAAACATTGAATATCAAGATAGATCGGGAGTTCCACCGCCGCAAGCCTCTGAAGCCACCAAAAACCTCTCGAGAGCCCATTCCGGCACCCTGCCGGAGGGGGAATCCATCACCGGTGGCCATCTTCATCATCCCGGCGCTCTCCGTGACGAGGAGGGAGTAGTTCACCCTCGGGGCTGAGGGTATGTACCAGTAGCTATGTGTTTGATCTCTCTCTCTCTCTCGTGTTCACTCTATGGCACGATCTTGATGTATCGCGAGCTTTGCTATTATAGTTGGATCTTATGATGTTTCTCCCCCTCTACTCTCTTGTGATGAATTGAGTTTTCCTCTTGAAGTTATCTTATCGGATTGAGTCTTTAATGATTTGAGAACACTTGATGTATGTCTTGCCGTGTTTATCTGTCGTGACAATGGGATATCACGTGCCACTTGATGTATGTTTTGGTGATCAACTTGCAGGTTCCACCCATGAACCTATGCATAGGGGTTGACACACATTTTCGTCTTGACTCTCCGGTAGAAACTTTGGGGCACTCTTTGAAGTACTTTGTGTTTGTTGAATAGATGAATCTGAGATTGTGTGATGCATATCGTATAATCATGCCCACGGATACTTGAGGTGACAATGGAGTATCTAGGTGACATTAGGGTTTTGGTTGATTTGTGTCTTAAGGTGTTATTCTAGTACGAACTCTTGAATAGATTGATCCGAAAGAATAACTTTGAGGTGGTGTCGTACCCTACCATAATCTCTTCGTTTGTTCTCTGCTATTAGTGGCTTGAATTGACTCTTTGTTGCATGTTGAGGGATTGTTATATGATCTATCTATGTTATTATTGTTGAGAGAACTTGCACTAGTGAAAATATGAACCCTAGGCCTTGTTTCCTATCATTGCAATACCGTTTATGCTCACTTTTATCATTAGTTACCTTGCTGTTTTTTATATTTTCAGATTACAAAAACCTATATCTACTATCCATATTGCACTTGTATCACCATCTCTTCGCTGAACTAGTGCACCTATACAGTTTACCATTGTATTGGGTGTGTTGGGGACACAAGAGACTCTTTGTTATTTGGTTGCAGGGTTGTTTGAGAGAGACCATCTTCATCCTACGCCTCCCACGGATTGATAAACCTTAGATCATCCACTTGAGGGAAATTGGCTACTGTCCTACAAACCTATGCACTTGCAGGCCCAACAACGTCTACAAGAAGAAGGTTGTGTAGTAGACATCAAGCTCTTTTCTGGCGCCGTTGCCGGGGAGGTGGGTGCTTGAAGGTGTATCTTTAGATCTTGCAATCGAGTCTTTTTGTTTCTTGTTTTATCACTAGTTTAGTTCATAAAAGAAAACTACCAAAAAAATGGAATTGAGTTTGTCTCATACGCTTCATATTTTTAATATCTTTCGTGAGTATGATGGAAAGGAAAATTGTGCTCAAGTGCTAGAAGAATAAGTCTATAAGATGTTTGGTACTAGATCTTTATATGATGAGCATGATTGCAATGTTGTTAGTATGAATTCCTTGAATATCCATGATGCTAATGATATGCAAAGCCACAAGCTTGGGGAAGCTATGTTTGATGAATATGATATATTTTGTCCCCCAAGTTTTGATGAGCAAAGTTGTTATGATGAAAGCATGCCTCCTATTTATGATTATTATATTGATGAAAGTGGGTTTGGAAGAGTGTCAACTTTAGGAAGTAGTGATCCCACTATTTTGGAGGATGTCGAATCTTATTGTGATGAACATGAAAGTGGATTTGGAAGAGTGTCAACTTTATTTAGTGATGATTCCACTATTTCGGAAGAGGTTCCAATTGATTATGAGAACAAAGTTGCTATCTATGATGATTATTGTGATGACTTGTATGCTATTAGGAATAATGATAACCATGAAACTTGTCATCATGATTTTAGTTTTCAATTGGATTATACCTCACATGATAGTTATTTTGTTGAGTTTGCTCCCACTACTATTCATGAGAAGAAATTTGCTTATGTGGAGAGTAGTAAATTTTCTATGCAAGTAGATCATGAAAAATAATGCTTTAGGTGCTGGTTATATTGTTGAATTCATTCATGATGCTACTGAAAATTATTATGAGAGAGGAATATATGCTTGTAGGAATAGCAATAATGTCCAGTTTCCTCTCTATGTGCTTAAAATCTTGAAGCTATGCTTGTTTTACCTTCCTATGCTAGTTGATTATTGTTCTCATAAGTTGATTGCTCACAAAATCCCTATGCATAGGAAGTGGGTTAGGCTTAAATGTGCTAGTCATATGCTTCATGATGCTCCCGTTATATTTCAATTCTTATCTCTTATGTGAGCATCATTGTCATCATCATGCCTAGCTAGAAAGGCATTAAAGAAAAGCGCTTGTTGGGACACAACCCAATATTTACCCTTACTGTTTTTGTGTGTTCACATGATTATGCTACTGTAGTAATAATGTTTTATAGCTTTTGTTTCAATAAAGTGCCAAGTAAGACCTTTAGGATAGCTTACGGTGATAGTTGTGTTGATCCTGCTGAGACTCAGAAACTTTTGCACCCAGTAAATTAGTTTTGATAATTCACAGAAACGTTCTTATGATCTGATTATTTTTGATCTGATTGGTACACAAATTTATTAGGACTTCCTAATTTTGTAGGATTTTTGGAGTTCCAGAAGTATACGTTTGATACAAATTACTACAGACTGTTCTGTTTTTGACAGATTCTGTTTTCTATGTGTTGTTTGCTTATTTTGATGAATCTATGAGTAGTATCGGAAGGTATGAATCATAGAGAAGTTGTAATACAGTATATATTACACCAATATGAATTTGGAATGAGTTCATTACAGTACCTAAGTGGCGATTTATTTTCTTATACTAACGGAGCTTACGAGTTTTCGGTTGAGTTTTGTGTTGTGAAGTTTTCAAGTTTTGGGTAAAGATTCGATGGACTAGGGAATAAAGAGTGGCAAGAGCCTAAGCTTGGGGATGCCCAAGGCACCCCAAGATAATATTCAAGGACAACCAAGAGCCTAAGCTTGGAGATGCCCCGGATGGCATCCCCTCTTTCGTCTTCGTTCATCGGTAACTTTACTTGGAGCTATATTTTTATTCGCCTCATGATATGTATTTTGCTTGGAGCGTCACTTTCTTTTGTTAGTATTTGCTTGCTGTTATTTAGAATAATGTTTTGCATCTTTGGTTTCAATAAAAATGTCAAGGATAGCCTTTACCATCCTTATTTTGCTAGTATACATGTTGCTGTTTGAAAACAGAAAGTTTACCGCTGTTGCAAAAATTCCCTAGAAAAGTCAGAGGATTGTATAATGTTGAAACTTTTTGCATATTGAGCTCTGATAAATTTACTACAGTGGGAATTTTCTCTCATAATTTTTGGAGTTAGGGAAGTATTGATACTCTTGCATTCTTTACAGACTATACTGTTTTGGCAGATTGCTGTTATGGTTGCATTGTTTGCATATGTTTGCTTGTTTAATGATTCTATTTGAGGATAGGAGTGTTAAATATGCAGAGACATTTAGTATGCAATGTTGAATAATAATTTTAATGATTTGTTACAGTAGAAAATGATAAGGTTTTGCATTGGTTTATACTAACCTATCTCACGAGTTCTTGTTGAGTTTGGTGTGGATGAAGCTTTTTGATAAATAGAGAAACCATGATATGAGAGGAATTAAGGAGACATAAAAGTTCAAGCTTGGGGATGCCCAAGGCACCCCAAGATAATATTTCAAGAAGTCTCAAGCATCTAAGCTTGGGGATGCCCTGGTAGGCATCCCACCTTTCTTCTTCAACAATTATCGGTTAGTATCGGTTGAGCCTAAGTTTTTGCTTCTTCACATGAGTTGTGCTATCCTTGCAATGTAATTTTCTTTTGCTTTGCTTGCTGTTTGAATAAAGTACTTAAGATCTGAAATTCTTAAATGAGAGAGAGTCTTCACATAATTACATAATTATTTAGCTACTCATTGATCTTCACTTATATCTTTTTGGAGTGGTTTGTCATTTACTCGTGTGCTTCACTTATATCCTATGAGTAAATTGTTGAATGAGTTGATTGTCATAAATCTGAAATTATATATGTCTCATTTGCTTATCCCATGGGGAGTAATGACTTCGCGTCTAAGAAGTAGAGGTTGTAAATTTATTGAAGGTTAGCAAGCATTGTATTGGTCATTTGAACAATTCATGAAAGAATATTGAATTCACATATAAATATACTATCCTAGACATCTTTTATAATTGGGAGCACTCATTAAGTATGACATGCTAAAGAGTTGATGTTGGACAAGGAAGACAACGTAATGGGTTATGTTTTCTCACATCTCAGTTAAAGTATATTGTCATGGATCATTCAAACATGTTGAGCTTGCTTTCCCCCCTCATGCTAGCCAAAATTCCATGCACCAAGTAGAGATACTACTTGTGCTTCCAAATATCCCTAAACCCAATTTTGCCATGAGAGTTCACCATACCTACCTATGGATTGAGTAAGGTCCTTCAAGTAAGTTGTCATTGGTGCAAGCAATAAAAATTGCTCTCTAAATATGTATGATCTTTTGGTGTGAAGAAAATAGCTTTATACGATCTTGTTATGGAAACAATAAAAGCGACGGACTGCATAATAAAGGTCCATATACAAGTGGCAATATAAAGTGACGTTCATTCGCATTAAGATTTTGTGCATCCAACCCTAAAAGCGCATGACAACCTCTGCTTCCCTCTGCGAAGGGCCTATCTTTTACTTTATGTCTTTTACATTATGCAAGAGTCAAGGTGATCTTCACCTTTCCCTTTTTCATTTTATCCTTTGGCAAGCACCTCGTGTTGGAAAGATCCTTATATATATATATATCCAATTGGATGTAAGTTAGCATGAACTATTATTGTTGACATCACCCAAAGGTGAATACGTCGGGAGGCAACACTATAAGCCCCTATCTTTCTCAGTGACGATTGAAACTCCATAACCATTAGTATTGCGTGAGTGTTAGCAATTATAGAAGACTATATGATAGTTGAGTATGCGGAGTTTTCTATTCCTGAAAATAAGATGAATTGCAATTGTTTGATGACTAAGAATGAAGTTTGCTAGTTTTCAAGAAAGTTTTTGGTCTATGCTTTAACATGTGAATTGCTTGTTACTTGTTCGTGAGAAGTTTTATGAGATGAACTACTGTTATGACTTATATTCATGCTAGAAAAGGTGATTGAAATTATTATTGATCAAACTTGTGCACCTGCTAGCATTCACACTTCATAAATTCTTTCTTTTATGATTTACCTACTCGAGGACGAGCAGGAGTTAAGCTTGGGGATGCTGATACGTCTCCAACGTATCTATAATTTATGAAGTATTCATACTATATTATTACCTATTTTGAATGATTACGGGCTTTATTATACACTTTTATATTACTTTTGGGACTAACCTACTAACCGGAGGCCCAGCCCATATTGTTGTTTTATTGCCTGTTTCAGTATTTCAAAGAAAAGGAATATCAAACGGAGTACAAACGGAATGAAACCTTCGACAGCGTGATTTTTGGGAAGATTATGACCCAGGAGACTTAGAGTTGAAGTAAAGGAAGCGTCGAGGAAGCCACGAGATAGGGGGCGCGCCCACCCCCCTGGGCGCGCCCTCCACTCTCGTAGGCCCCTCGAGGCTCCCCCGACCGACTTCTTTCGCCTATATAAGCCTACATACCCTAAAAACATCGAATATCAAGATAGATCAGGAGTTCCGCCGCCGCAAGCCTCTGTAGCCACCAAAAACCTTTCGGGAGCCCGTTCCGGCACCCTGCCGGAGGAGGAATCCATCATCGGTGGCCATCTTCATCATCTCGGCGCTCTCCATGACGAGGAGGGAGTAGTTCACCCTCGGGGCTGAGGGTATGTACCAGTAGCTATGTGTTTGATCTCTCTCTCTCTCTCGTGTTCTCTCTATGGCACGATTTTTATGTATCGCGAGCTTTGCTATTATAGTTGGATCTTATGATGTTTCTCCCCCTCTACTCTCTTGTGATGAATTGAGTTTTCCTCTTGAAGTTATCTTATCGGATTGAGTCTTTAATGATTTGAGAACACTTGATGTATGTCTTGCCGTGTTTATCTGTGGTGACAATGGGATATCACGTGCCACTTGATGTATGTTTTGGTAATCAATTTGCGGGTTCCGCCCATGAACCTATGCATAGGGGTTGACACACGTTTTCGTCTTGACTCTCCGGTAGAAACTTTGGGGCACTCTTTGAAGTACTTTGTGTTGGTTGAATAGATGAAACTGAGATTGTGTGATGCATATCGTATAATCATGCCCACAGATACTTGAGGTGACAATGGAGTATCTAGGTGACATTAGGGTTTTGGTTGATTTGTGTCTCAAGGTGTTATTCTAGTACGAACTCTTGAACAGATTGATCCGAAAGAATAACTTTGAGGTGGTTTCATACCCTACCATAATCACTTCGTTTGTTCTTCGCTATCTTTGTTGCATGTTGAGGGATTGTTATATGATCTATCTATGTTATTATTGTTGGGAGAACTTGCACTAGTGAAAGTATGAACCCTAGGCCTTGTTTCCTATCATTGCAATACCATTTACGCTCACTTTTATCATTAGTTACCTTGTTGTTTTTATATTTTCAGATTACAAAAACCTATATCTACTATCCGTATTGCACTTGTATCACCATCTCTTCGCCAAACTAGTGCACCTATACAATTTACCATTGTATTGGGTGTGTTGGGGACACAAGAGACTCTTTGTTATTTGGTTGCAGGGTTGTTTGAGAGAGACCATCTTCATCCTACGCCTCCCACAGATTGATAAACCTTAGGTCATCCACTTAAGGGAAATTTGCTACTATCCTACAAACCTGTGCACTTGCAGGCCCAACAACGTCTACAAGAAGAAGGTTGTGTAGTAGACATCAGCGGCCACGAGGATGCCCGGTGCGCCCCCCACCCTCGTGGGCCCCTCGAGCATCCACCGACCTACTTCTTCCTCCTATATATACCCATGTACCCCGAAAACATCATAAGCGACCACGAAAAACTACTTCCACCGCCGTAACCTTCTGTATCCGCGAGATCCTATCTTGGAGCCTTCATCGGTGCTCCACCGGAGGGGGAATCGACCATGGAGGTCTTCTACATCATCTCCAAGGCCTCTCTGATGAGTTGTGAGTAGTTTACCATAGACCTTTGGGTCCATAGTTATTAGCTAGATGGCTTCTTCTCTCTCTTTGAATCTCAATAGAAAGTTCTCCTCGATCTTCTTGGAGATCTATTCGATGTAACTCTTTTTGCGGTGTGTTTGTCGAGATCCGATGAATTGTGGGTTTATGATCAAGTTTATATATGAGAAATATTTTAATCTCCTCTGAATTCTTTTATGTGTGATTAAGTTATCTTTGCAAGTCTCTTCGAATTATTAGTTTGGTTTGGCCTACTAGATTGTTCTTTCTTGAAATGGGAGAAGTGCTTAGCTTTGGGTTCAATCTTGTGGTGTCCTTTCCTAGTGACAGCAGGGGCAGCAAGGCACGTATTGTATTGTTGCCATCGAGGATAAAAAGATGGGGTTTATATCATATTGCATGAGTTTATCCCTCTACATCCTGTCATCTTTCTTAATGCATTATTCTGTTCTTTATGAACTTAAAACTCTAGATGCATGCTGGATAGCGGTCGATGTGTGGAGTAATAGTAGTAGATGCAGGCATGAGTCGGTCTACTTGTCACGGACGTGATGCCTATATACATGATCATGCCCAGATAATCTCATAATTATTCGCTTTTCTATCAATTGCTTGACAGTAATTTGTTCACCCACTGTAATAGTTATGCTATCTTGAGAGAACCCACTAGTGAAACCTATGGCCCCCGGGTCTAACTTTTATCATATAAGCTTTCAATCTACTTTCATTTGCATCTTTACTTTTCCAATCTATATTATAAAATACCAAAAATATATTTATCTTATCATATTATCTCTATCACTTTCGCAAGTGGCCTTGAAGGGATTGACAACCCATTTATTGCGTTGGTTGTGAGTTCTTGTTTGTTTGTGTAGGTGCATGGGACTTCTGAGGAGGCTCCTACTGGATTGATACCTTGGTTCTCAAAAACTAAGGGAAATACTTACGCTACTATTGCTGCATCACCCTTTCCTCTTCAAGGAAAACCAACGCAAGCTCAAGACGTAGCAAGAAGGATTTCTGGCGCCGTTGCCGGCGAGGTCTTTGCTCAAGTCAAGACATACCAAGTACCCATCACAAACTCATCTCCCTCGCACTTACATTATTTGCCATTTGCCTCTCGTTTTCCTCTCCCTCACTTCACCCTTGCTTTTTTATTCGCCCTCTCTTTCCCAATCTCCTCTCTCTTCCGCTTGCCTTTTTGTTTGCTTGTGTGTTGGATTGCTTGTCGCGATGGCGCAAGACAATACCAAATTGTGTGATTTTTCCAATACCAATAATAATGATTTCCTTAGTACTCCGGTTGATCCTCTTAAAGATGTTGAGTCTTGTGAAATCAATGCTGCTTTGCTGAATCTTGTTATGAAAGATCAATTCTCCAGCCTTCCTAGTGAAGATGCCGCTACCCATCTAAACAAATTTGTTGATTTGTGTGAGATGCAAAAGAATAAAGACACGGATTATGATATTGTTAAATTGAAGTTATTTTCGTTTTCACTTAGAGATCGTGCTAAAGTTTGGTTTTCGTCTTTGCCTAAGAATAGTATTGATTCATGGATAAGCGTAGGAGATATGCCCTAGAGGCAGTAATATCAGTTATTTTGTATCTCCAAAGTTTGTAATGAATGTTTAGCTTCCATGCTATAACTACAATGATTCTCGAGTCTGCAATATCCACGAGGCTCGGAGGAAAACTCATGTGCACGTGTGGTATACTAAACGGTAAAATGTATTCCTAGTCTTGCCTCTAAGACTGGCTCATGTATTGCATGATGATCATGTTTTCCTGGTCATGGGCATGTCTATGCTGGCAATTATGAGGGCACGATGTTGGTAGAACATTTGTGTTGAATCGACCCATTTTGATGTTATGCTATGAGATACATTCGTCACAAGTTAATGGTTAATAACATAGAGAAGTTAATGTTTGCATAATTCCTTAGACCATGAGAGTATCGAGTTCCTTCATACTTGCTTCGTGAACTTTGGGGTTTGTTAAACGTCATCCGTAACTGGGTGGCTATTACGGCGGCTTACGGGTTCACAAAAAATTATGGCAAGTAACAAGATAGCTCAAGATTGGGATTTATTCCTCCAACGATGGAGAGATATACTCGGGCCCTCTCGGTGTAATGGTATCCATCATCGTCTGGCCAGACACATTGTGATTTGATCACTGGGATGCCGAAACACGGAAACGAGAAAAGAGAACAAAACCGGTAACGAGGTAACTTGCATGGTGGAAAAATTGTAGATCCACAGGAATGCAATAAATCTCACCTCGGGTGTTTGTGACATATCGCAAAACGAAAGGAATAGCTCACTGCCACGGGAGGTTCACTCGAATATTCATTTGTGTGGGTGTAGGGGTCAATATGGGTGTCCATGGCTCCGATGTTGATCATTGATCAGAAGGGGTTCCAGGTCATGTCTATACTTCACCGAACCTATAGGGTCACACGCTTAAGGGTCATCTATTTGCTGAATACTAGACAGGGAGTCCGAGAGAAAATCACCGAAAAAGTTTCGGACACCGGAAAAGTTTCGGACAGTGGAGTCATACCGCAGAGAGAGGTCATCGGATGAGTTTCGATGATACCGAAAAGTAGTTTCGGGATATACCATTAAGTCAAATTGGTTTCGGCAAATGACTGATAATTCTTGGAGGGTGCCAGAATCATTTTGGAAGCTTTTTGGAATTTTCTGAGATAAAAACTGGAAATGTTCCGGAGCTGTCGGAGCCACTTCAGATGTGTTTCGCAGATGAAAATCACTAAAACCGGAATTGTTTCGGAACGCGTTGAAAATTATTATGGTGGGTACTGGAAATGTTCTAAGCCCACATAAATATTTTCAGTTTGAGCGGACGCTGAAAAATGTCGTCGTGAATAGTGAAAGTGCTTTTTGGGATATTTATGTAGAGCCACCTTTTTGGACACCCACGAAAAGAGTTTTGTAGAGCCGTAAGGCTGCCTGGGTTCCGGCAGGAACTAGTTCTGGACGGCGAAGCCCTGCCGGATAGCTGACACCGTATGTGTGCAACCCCGTAGAGAGATTGTAGTTTTGATCTTTTGCCCGAGGGGATGTCCGAGTCTCCGTCCGAGTTTCGAGGGTCCTCCCGAAGGGCTGTCCGCGACATCGTCCGGGGGACTATCCGACCGCCTCCCGAAGGGCTGTCTGGAGAGGGAGTACATCCTCGTGGTTGGGAGGTTGTAAATCCTAGCTGCGGGGATCTGCACCAACGATCTACACCGACTCTTCTTCCGCTGCGCTTCGAGTCGGTACGGATCAGATATAACCTTGTATGCAGGCTCCATAGTGGTCCTGGGCGTGCTCGCTATACCAAAAATTTTCGTTTTCCGTTGCGTTCCCCTACAGTGGCATCAAGAGCCGTGCTATGCGTAGATGCAAGTTATGATCTAGAATACATGGATATGTATGGGTATTGCATAATATAATTTTGGAGTAGATGAGATCTATTGCCGAAAATTATTTATGCGGGTGACAGATGAAATCTGTTACCCGACGTTCTTGTTGCTTCCCTAGAATTTGCGTTTGCTCAATATCGAGACAGCATGGTGGAATTTGACAAAGTTCTGGCAATCCGTGATCCTGATTGATCATGGAAGTGCTATCAGTTCTTTGGGTTCTGCCATAGTCAAAAGAAAGATGAAATTCGCAGATGAAAGGGCATTGCAGATATGATCTGCATGGGGGTCATGCGTATGATGAAGTTTTGTATGGGGCTCGAGATTTAATTATCTCATGTTTCATACACCCCGAGATGTTAATCTAGCAACTTGAATAATCATACTTGATGATAAAACGTTGGTAGCTGCGGTTTAATTCAAAACCTTAGAAGCCACGTAAAATAAAATTTTGCATAAACCGATTAGAGGCGTCTAACTTGGTTTTGCAGGATGTGCATGTGATGTGGTATAGCAATGCCCATATTCAATTTGTTTATGTATGAGATGACTATATGATGTAATTAACATGACCTGCATGTCATGATTCGGCATGATGGCTGGAGCCATATGATTGCACTTTAATGACCTGCGTGTCAACCTTAAGTAATGCATTTATTTTTCCCACTATGGAGATAGCAATATTATCTGGTGCATCTTCAAGGTGGTGGCAATCTTCACAAGGTGAACACCGACGCGAATGCAGGAGACGAAGAAATACTTGACTTCTCCGTCAGAAGAGGCTATACCATATCATCCTGTTATGAATTGCCTGAGATGTTTATCCCTCTTGATGCACCCTTCTTGATTGCGCGGTAGTCGCTTTTATTAGGGTGATCTCTCACTTAAAATATCAAAGTAGTTAGTGTTCACCCAAGTGTAGCACCGTCTGAAATTCATATCTTTTCGGGGTGCGCCATGTACACATGAGCATGAACGAATCGAGAGGAATGAGGCAGGTGAGGTCAGACCTTGCAGCAAGACCACTTGGTTGTCTTTGACGTTCAGGTAGGAGAGTCCTAAGCTCGGAACACGCCCATCGAAAGATGAACAAGAATCACATAGAGATGTGATTGGCAAGTTGGCCTACCCATTGAAATTTGTGTCGTCAGTGATGAATCCGTCAATGACATCGAATAGAAATATGGATCTTGAATCACTCTAAATCAATTATGAGAGATATTGATTTGAGTGGGAGCGCACTTTAGAATAAAACTGTTTATTCACTAGTGCAAATTTCATTATAAACAAAGTCTAAAGTGAAACTTGTGTTTTCCGTTGTAGATCAAATGGCTCGCAACACCGCGTTCAACTTAGGCCCGATGTTAGAGAAAGAGAAGTTAGCTGCAACTGGAAACAACTATGCGGACTGGGTCCGCAACCTGAGGATTGTCCTCAGGAGCGCTAAGAAGTTGTATGTGCTAGAGTATGATCTTCAAGCTAAACCCGCGGCAGAGGCCCCGGAAGATGTACAAAATGTCTGGGCCACTAAGGATGATGATCACAACTTAGTGCAGTGCCTCATGCTAGCTTGCATGAGTCCAGAGCTTCAAAAACGTTTTGAATTCCATAAACCCCTTGGTATGATCCGGGAATTGGATGCTCTATACAGGGAAACCGCAAAGTCTGAACGATATGATATCATGAAGGCTTTGATGGATTGCAAGATGGCTGAGGGTAGTTCAGTTGGCGGACACGTGGTCAAAATGATTGGCTATGCTGAAAGGCTTAAAACCCTGGAATTTCCACTTCCACGAGGCCATATGATGGACATGTTGCTTTCTTCACTCCCCCCCATCTTATGACGGTTTTGTCATGAACTACAACATGAAAGGGATGGAGAAGACACCAGAAGAGGTGCTCGCCATGCTGAAAACTACAGAAGGAGGACTGCGGAAAAATTGCAAGCAAGTGGTGATTGTGAATAAAACCGCCAGTTTCAAAAATAAGAAAGGCAAGCCAAAGAAGGGCAAGGGCACCGGTAAGACCGGCTCCCAAAGCAACTCTAAGGGAGGAGCCAGGAATGAAACTGAGTGCTTCTACTGCAAGGGCACAGGACACTGGAAGAGAAACTGCAAGAAGTATCTGGAAGATAAGAAGACCGGGAAAACCGGAAAAGGTATAATTGTTATACAAGTTAATGTCATTGACGTTTTGCTTGCTAGCGAAAATTCTAAGTCTTGGGTATTTGATACCGGATTGGTTGCTCACATTTGCAACTCGATACAGGGCCTTCAGAAGTTGTGCAAGCTAGCAAAGAATGAAGTCGTGATGCGCGTCGGGAACGGCGCTGGGATCACCGCTCAAGACGTCGGCATTATGCCTCTACGTCTCCCTTCAGGATTTATCTTAGAACTAAGTAACTGTTATTTTGGTCCACTGTTGTGTAGAAACATTATCTCTGGATCATGTTTGGTACACGATGGGTATTCGTACAAGTCTGAGAAAAATGGTTGTTCACTTTATTGTAAGGATATGTTTTATGGATTTGCACCCATTGTTGGGGGCCTTTTCATACTAAATCTTGAATGTGGAAATGATGTCTTTAACATGAATGCTAAACGCCTTAAGAAGGTTGATACCACCACCACTTTCATGTGGCACTGTCGGCTTGGCCACATCGAAAAGAAACGCATGCAAAAATTCCATAAAGATGGAGTTTTACCATCTTTTGATTTTGAGTCATTTGACACATGTGAAGCTTGCCTGATGGGGAAAATGACCAAGACGCCGTTCACGGGTCATCCTGAACGGGCGGGTGAATTATTGGAAATAATACATAGTGATGTATGTGGTCCGATGAACACAGGCGCACGGGGTGGGTATTTCTACTTCGTGATTTTTACTGATGATTTGAGTAGGTATGGCTATATCTACTTAATGAAACATAAGTCGAAAACCTTTGAAAAGTTCAAAGAATTTCAAAATGAGGTAGAAAATCATCGTAACAAAAAGATTAAGTTTCTGTGGTCTGATCGCGGATGTGAATATCTTAGTCATGAGTTTGGCCGACATCTGAGTGACCGTGGAATCGTTTCACAGCTTACGCCTCCCGGAACTCCACAGAGAAATGGAGTATCAGAATGACGTAACCGAACCTTGTTGGACATGGTAAGGTCAATGATGTCTCTCACAAATCTTCCGATATCTTTTTGGGGTCACGCACTGGAAACTGCCGCTCACACACTTAACAGAGCACCGTCTAAATCAGTTGAGACGACACCATACGAGTTATGGAACGGGAAGAGACCCGGGTTGTCGCATCTCAGGATTTGGGGTTGTGTGTGATAGCCTGGCTTATTAGGGATGATAGACTACTCATATCAATAAGGAATTCCTTCTTTTCCGGGAGCCCATTCGGACAGAACTTCAAAGTTAAGCGTGCTCAGCTTGGAGTAGTCTCAGGATGGGTGACCGACCGGGAAGTTGCTCCCGGGTGCGCATGAGTGAGGACAAAGTGCGCAGAAAAGACTAGTATTGATCTGTGGGGCCAGTCTAGATCCCGCCAGGAGTAACGACCACCGGCGGGTGTGTCCGGGGCGTTACATTGTGAGGTATACGTAAAACGTTTACAACCAACCAAACTTGATCCCAGACCAGACAAATGTTACTTTGTAGGTTATCCCAAGGAAACAATTGGGTATTCCTTCTACCACCCGTCCGATAACAAAGTGTTTGTTGCCAGAAATGGACAATTTCTTGAGAAAGAGTTTCTCACCAAAGATCTTAGTGGGAGGACAGTACAACTTGATGAGATTAGTGAATCTTCGGCAACTGTTTATGTGGCTAAGGAACCGGAAGAAATTCTGCTAATTATCCCTATAACTGAGCCAGAAGTTGTCGCATATGATGCGGAGACTTGCACAATGTTGTAATCGAATCATGCAGATCGTAGGGCTATCCAGCCACCTGAGTGGTTTCATAATGAAATCTTCATTCTTGAAGACGATGAACATGCGCACTACAAGGAAGCGATGGCGGGGCCCAGCTCAAAGGAATGGCACAAGGCCATGAAATCCGAAATGGAATCCATGTATGAAAACCAAGTTTTGGAACTTGGAAGAACTTCTAGAAGGTGTAAAGCCCATTGGTTGTAAATGGATATTCAAAAGAAAGACAGACGCGGATGGTAACATTACTATCCACAAAGCTAGACTTGTCGCGAAAGGGTTCACGCAAGTTCCAGGAGTGGACTACGACGAGACTTTCTCGCCCGTAGCTATGCTTAGGTCTGTTCGGATATTACTAGCAATTGCTGCTTATTTCGATTATGAAATATGGCAGATGGATGTCAAAACGGCTTTCCTAAATGGAAACCTCAAAGAGGATGTATACATGATACAACCAGAAGGTTTTGTCGTTCATAAGGATGCTGGAAAGGTATGCAAACTTCAGAAAGCCATTTATGGTCTGAAGCAAGCGTCGAGGAGTTGGAACATTCGTTTTGATGAAGTGGTCAAAGAATTTGGCTTCATCAGGAATGATGAAGAATCTTGTGTTTACAAGAAGTTAAGTGGGAGCGCAAAAGCATTTCTAATCTTGTATGTGGATGACATATTGTTGATTGGAAATGACGTGAATTTTCTTAGCAAAATAAAAGACTCGTTGAAAAAGAGGTTTTCAATGAAAGACTTAGGTGAAGCGGCATATGTATTGGGCATCAGAATCTATAGAGATAGATCAAAACGCCTGATAGCGCTTAGCCAAAGCACGTACATTGACAAGGTGTTGAAAAGGTTCAACATGGAGAACTCCAAGAAGGGCCTTCTCCCCATGTCATCTGGCACAGTGCTTTGCAAGAATCAGTGTCCTCAGACTCTCGATGAGCGAGTGCAAATGAATGATGTTCCATATGCCTCGGCAGTTGGTTCTATTATGTATGCCATGCTATGTACAAGACCGGACGTTTCCTATGCGCTAAATGTTAGCAGCCGGTACCAAAGTGATCCAGGATTGGAACACTGGGCCACAGTCAAGGGTATTCTTAAGTACCTCAGAAGGACCAAGGATTTACTCCTTGTGTACGGAGGTGATGAAGAGCTCATTGTAAGTGGTTACACTGATGCGGGCTTCATGACTGACCCAGATGACTTCAAATCTCAATCAGGCTATGTTTTCTTATTGAACGATGGCGCAGTTGATTGGAAAAGTTCCAAACAAAAGACTGCGGCGGATTCTACAACGGAGGTGGAATATGTTGCTGCTTCAGAAGCCTCCAAGGAGGCGGTATGGATCAAGCAATTTCTTGAAGACCTTGGTATGGTTCCTAGTGCCCAGGACCCGGTGGAGATCTATTGTGATAATAGTGGCGCCGTGGCTCAGGCAAGGGAGCCAAGTTCGCACCATAAGACAAGACATATTCAACGCAAATATAAACTCATTCAACATCATGACGAAGAGGGTTTAGTGAAAGTAAGCAAAGTTCACACAAATCTGAATGTGTCAGACCCGATGACGAAGCCTCTACCACGAGCAAAGCATGAGCAACACCGGATAGCCATTGGTGTTAAGGAAGCCATGTAACTGGATTATGACTCTAGTGCAAGTGGGAGTCTGTAGGAGATATGCCCTAGAGGCAGTAATATTAGTTATTTTGTATCTCCAAAGTTTGTAATGAATGTTTAGCTTCCATGCTATAACTGCAATGATTCTCGAGTCTGCAATATCCACGAGGCTCGGAGGAAAACTCATGTGCACGTGTGGTATACTAAACGGTAAAATGTATTCCTAGTCTTGCCTCTAAGACTGGCTCATGTATTGCATGATGCTCATGTTTTCCTGATCATGGGCATGTCTATGCTGGCAATTATGAGGGCACGATGTTGGTAGAACATTTGTGTTGAATCGACCCATTTTGATGTTATGCTATGAGATACATCCGTCACAAGTTAATGGTTAATAACACAGAGAAGTTAATGTTTGCATAATTCCTTAGACCATGAGAGTATCGAGTTCCTTCATACTTGCTTCGTGAACTTTGGGGTTTGTTAAACGTCATCTGTAACTGGGTGGCTATTATGGCGGCTTACGGGTTCATGAAAAATTATGGCAAGTAACAAGATAGCAAAAGATTGGGATTTGTTCCTCCGACGATGGAGAGATATACTCGGGCCCTCTCGGTGTAACGGTATCCATCATCTTCTGGCTAGACACATTGTGATTTGATCACTGGGATGCCGGAACACGGAAACGAGAAAAGAGAACAAAACCAGTAACGAGGTAACTTGCATGGTGGAAAAATTGTTGATCCACGGGAATGCAATAAATCTCACCTCAGGTGTTTGTGACATATCGCGAAACAAAAGGAATAGCTAACTGCCACGGGAGGTTCACTCGAATATTCATTCGTGTGGGTGTAGGGGTCAATATGGGTGTCCACGGCTCCGATGTTGATCATTGATCGGAAGGGGTTCCGGGTCATGTCTATAGTTCACCGAACCTATAGGGTCACACGCTTAAGGGTCATCTATTTGCTGAATACTAGACAGGGAGTCTGAGAGAAAATCACCGGAAAAGTTTCGGACAGCGGAATCGTACCGCAGAGAGAGGTCATCGGATGAGTTTCAATGATACCGAAAAGTAGTTTCGGGATATACCATTAAGTCAAATTGGTTTTGGCAAATGCCTGATAATTCTTGGAGGGTGCCAGAATCATTCTGGAAGCTTTTTGGAACTTTCTGAGATAAAAATCGGAAATGTTCCTGAGCTGCCGGAGCCACTTCAGATGCGTTTCGCAGATGAAAATCACTGGCGGGTACAGGAAATGTTCTAAGCCCACATAAATATTTCTAGTTCGAATGGACCCTGAAAAATGTCGCCGTGAAAGTGAAAGTGCTTTTTGGGATATTTATGTAGAGCCACCTTTTTGGACTTGGTGAAAGTTCTAGAAGGAAGTGGCTTACAAGGGAAGGAACCCCATTTGGGGGGGCCCTAGGGGTGGCCGGCCATGGGTGGTGGAGCTCCTTGGAGCTCCACATGGCATCCCATTTTTACCTTAAAACCCTCATGTGTGACCTAATTCATGGGGTTTTTGGTAAAATTGTGGATGCACACTACCCCTTTGTTTTCCTATAAATAGAGGAGATGAGGGCTGCCATCTCTTCATCCCTTTCTCTCATACACATGCCATGCATTATCTGGCTTCTTCTCTCCCTCCCACGAAAAGAGTTTCAGAGAGAGCTGTAAGGCTGTCAGGTTCCGCAGAACTAGTTCGACGGGCAAGCCTCACGGATAGCTGACACCGTATGTGTGCAACCCCGTAGAGAGATTGTAGTTTCGATCTTTTGCCCGAGGGGCTGTTCGAGTGTCCTCCCAAAGGGCTGTCCGAGTCTCCGTCCGAGTTTCGAGGGTCCTCCTGAAGGGCTGTCCGCGACATCGTCCGGGGGACTGTCCAACCGCCTCTCGAAGGGCTGTCTGGAGAGGGAATACATCCTCGTGGTTGGGAGGTTGTAAATCCTAGCTGCGGGGATCTGCACCGATGATCTACACCGACTCTTCTTCCGCTGCGCTTCGAGTCGGTACGGATCAGATATAACCTTGTATGCAGTCTCCATAGTGGTCCTGGGCGTGCTCGCTATACCGAAAATTTTCATTTTCCGTTGCGTTCCCCTACAATAAGTGCAAAGGTGCTTTTATCTCTAAGTATTTCCTCCCGCTAAGATCATCTCTCTTAGGAACGATATTATGAGTTTTAAACTACTTGATCATGAGCATGTTGCCCAATCTTGGGAAAGAATGAAATTGATGATTCGCAATTGCCCTACTCATGGTTTGAACTTATGGATGATCATACAAAAATTTTATGCCAGATTGAATTTTTCTTCTAGAAATCTTTTAGATTCGGACGCGGGAGGCACTTTTATGGAAATCACCTTAGGAGAAGCTACTAAACTCCTTGATAACATTATGGCTAATTATTCTCAATGGCACACCAAAAGATCTACTAGTATGAAAGTGCATGCTATAGAAGAAATTAATGTTTTGAGTGGAAAGATGGATGAACTTATGAAATTGTTTGCTACTAAGAGTGCTTCTATTGATCCCAATGATATGCCTTTGTCTACTTTGATTGAGAATAATAATGAATCTATGGATGTGAATTTTGTTGGTAGGAATAATTTTAGTAACAATGCTTATAGAGGAAACTTTAATCCTAGACCGTTCCCTAGTAATTCCTCTAATAATTATGGAAATTCCTAAAATAATTCTTATGGTAGTTTTAATAAGATGCCCTCTGATTTTGAGAATAGCGCTAAAGAATTTATGATCTCTCAAAAGAATTTTAATGCTTTGCTTGAAGAAAAATTGCTTAAAGTTGATGATTTGGCTAGGAACGTTGATAGACTTTCGCTTGATGTTGATTCTTTGAAACTTAGATCTACTCCTCCTAAGCATGATATCAATGAGTCTTCAAAGCTATGGGAATTTCCATTGATGAGTTCAAAGAAAGAACCGCTAGATTGCGTGCTAAGAAAGATTGTTTTGTAAAGGCGTGTTCTTCTAGTTTCCATGAAAATAATGATGAAGATCTAAAAGTTATTGATGTGTCTCCTATTAAATCTTTGTTCTGCAATATGAATCTTAATAATGATGGGACTAGAGAAGAGTCTACTTTAGTTAAAAGGCGTCCCAATGATTCGAAGTTCTTAGATCTTGATGCTAAATTTGGTAAAAGTGGGATTGGAGAGGTCAAGACTTTAAATAGCATTGAACCCACTATCTTGGATTTCAAGGAATTTAATTATGATAATTGTTCTTTAGAAGGTTGTATTTCCTTGTTGCAATCCGTTTTGAATTCTCCTGATGCTTATAGTCAAAATAAAGCTTTTACCAAACATATTGTTGATGCCTTGATGCAATCTTATGATGAAAAACTTAATTTGGAAGTTTCTATACCTAGAAAACTTAATGATGAGTGGGAACCTAATATAAAGATTAAAATTAAAGATCATGAATGTTATGCTTTGTGTGATTTGGGTGCTAGTGTTTCCACAATTCCGGAAACTTTATGTGATATTCTAGGTTTCCATGATCTTGATGATTGCTCTTTAAATTTGCACCTTGCGGATTCCACCATTAAAAATCCTATGGGAAGGATCAATAATGCTCTTATTGTTGCAAATAGGAATTTGGTTCCCATAGATTTTATCGTTCTTGACATAGATTGCAATCTTTCCTGTCCTATTATTCTTGGTAGACCTTTCCTTAGAACGATTGGTGCGATTATTGATATGAAGGAAGGGAATATTAGATTCCAATTTCCATTAAGGAAAGGCATGGAGCACTTTCCAAGAAAGAAATTCAAATTACCTTATGAATCTATCATGCGAGCTACTTATGAATTGAGTGCCAAAGATGGCATTACTTAGATCTATCCTCGCTTTTATGCCTAGCTAGGGGCGTTAAATGATAGCGCTAGTTAGGAGGCAACCCAATTTTAATTTTGTTTTTTGTTTTTGCTTCTGTTTAGTAATAAATTTTGCATCTACCTTCTGTTTAGATGTGTTTTCATGTTTTAATTAGTGTTTGTGCCAAGTAGAACCTATAGGATAACCTATGGTGATAGTTAATTTGATTCTGCTAAAAAACAGAAACTTTGTGCGCATGAAAATAATTTTAGTAATTCACATAAACGTGCTTTTGCGTTGATTATATTTTCTGTAGACCAATAGACAATTTCCCAGGACTTTCTATTTTGATAGGATTTTTAGAGTTCCAGAAGTATTCGAGAGTTCTGATTGCTACTGACTGCTCTTTTTTTTGTGATTCTGTTTTTCGTGTGTTGTTTGCTTATTTTGATGCATCTATGGCTAGTATGTAGGGGTATGAACCATAGAGAAGTTGGAATACAGTAGGTTCAACACCAATATAAATAAAGAATGAGTTCATTACAGTACCTTATGAGGTGGTTTTTCTTTCTTGCACTAACGGAGCTTATGAGATTTCCTGTTGAGTTTTGTGTTGTGAAGTTTTCAAGTTTTAAGTAAAGATTTGATGGAATATGGAATAAGGAGTGGCAAGAGCCTAAACTTGGGGATGCCCATGGCACCCCAAGATATTCAAGGATAACCAAAAGCCTGAGCTTGGGGATGCCCCGGAAGGCATCCCCTCTTTCGTCTTCGTCTATCGGTAACTTTACTTGGAGCTATATTTTTATTCACCACATGATATGTGTTTTGCTTGGAGCGTCTTGTATGATATTAGTCTTTGCTTTTTAGTTTACCACAATCATCCTTGCTGTATACACCTTTTGGGAGAAACCCACTTGATTAGAATTTATTAGAATACTATATGTGCTTCAATTATATCTTTTGAGCTAGATAGTTTTTGCTCTAGTGCTTCACTTATATCTTTTAGAGCACGGCGGTGGCTTAATTTTGAAGAAATTGTTGATCTCTCATGATTCATTTATATTATTTTGAGAGGCTCTTATAACAGCATGGTATTTGCTATGGTTATAAAATTGGTCCTAGAATGATGGGCATCCAAGTTGGGTATAATAAAAACTATCATAGAAAGTAAATTGAATGCTATGATCAATTTGATACTTGATAATTGTTTTGAGATATAAAGGTGGTAATATTAGAGTCATGCTAGTTGGGTGATTATGAATTTAAAGAATACTTGTGTTGAAGTTTGTGATTCCTGTAGCATGCACGTATGGTGAACAGCTTCGTGATGAAGTTGGAGCACAATATTATTTATTGATTGTCTTCCTTATGAGTGGCGGTCGGGGACGACCGATGGTCTTTTCCTACCAATCTATCCCCCTAGGAGCATGCACGTAGTACTTTATTTTCAATGACTTGTAGATTTTTGCAATAAGTATATGAGTTCTTTATGACTAATGTTGAGTCCATGGATTATACGCACTCTCACCCTTCCACCATTGCTAGCCTCTCTTATGCCGCGCAACTTTCGCCGGTACCATACACCCACCATTTACCTTCCTTAAAACAGCCACCATACCTACCTATTATGGCATTTAAATAGCCATTCCGAGATATATTGCCATGCAACTTTCCACCGTTCCATTTATATGACATGCATCATCATTGTCATATTGCTCTTTGCATGATCATGTAGTCGACATCGTATTTGTGGCAAGGCCACCTTCATAATTTTCATACATGTCACTCTTGATTCATTGCATATCCCGGTACACCACCGGAGGCATTCAAATAGAGTCATATATTGTTCTAAGTGTTGAGTTGTAATCATGAGTTGTAAACAAATAAAGTGTGATGATCTTCAGTATTAGAGCATTGTCCTAGTGAGGAAAGGATGATGGAGACTATGATTCCCCCACAAGTCCGTATGAGACTTCGGACTAAAAGAAAAAGAAAAAAAAGAAAAAAAAGAAGAAGAAAGGCCAAAAGAAAAAAAGAGAAGATGCCCAAAAGGAAAAAAAGAAAAGGAAAAAAATGAAATGAGAGAAAAAGAGAGAAGGGGCAATGCTACTATCCTTTTTTACCACACTTGTGCTTCAAAGTAGCACCATGATCTTCATGATAGAAAGTCTCCTATGTTGTCACTTTCATATACTAGTGGGAATTTTTCATTATAGAACTTGGCTTGTATATTCCAATGATGGGCTTCCTCAAAAATGCCCTAGGTCTTCGTGAGCAAGCGAGTTGGATGCACACCCACTTAGTTTCTTTTGTTGAGCTTTCATACATTTATAGCTCTAGTGTATCCGTTGCATAGCAATCCCTACTCACTCACATTGATATCTATTAATGGGCATCTCCATAGCCCGTTGATATGCCTAGTTGATGTGAGACTATCTTCTCCTTTTTTGTCTTCTCCACAACCACCACTCTGATCCACATATAGTGCTATGTCCATGGCTCACGCTCATGTATTGCGTGAAAGTTGAAAAAGTTTGAGATTACTAAAGTATGAAACAATTGCTTGGCTTGTCATCGGGGTTGTGCATGATTAAATACTTTGTGTGATGAAGATAGAGCAACAGCCACACTATATGATTTTGTAGGGATAACTTTCTTTAGCCATGATATTTTGAGAAGACATGATTGCTTTGATTAGTATGCTTGAAGTATTACTATTTCTTATGTCAATATGAACTTTTATTTTGAATCATTTGGATCTGAACATTCATGCCACAATAAAGAAAATTACATTGAGAATTATGCTAGGTAGCATTCCACATCGAAAACTCTGTTTTTATCATTTACCTACTCGAGGACGAGCAGGAATTAAGCTTGGGGATGCTTGATACGTCGCCAACGTATCTATAATTTTTGATTGTTCCATGCTATTATATTACCCATTTTGGATGTTTATGGGCTTTACTTTACACTTTTATATCATTTTTTGGGACTAACCTACTAACCGGAGGCCCAGCCCGAATTGTTGTTTTTGCCTATTTTAGTGTTTCGAAGAAAAGGAATATCAAACGAAGTACAAACAGAATGAAACCTTCGGGAACGATCTTTTTGGAACAAACGTGATCCAGAGGACTTGGAGTGGAAGTCAAGAAACAAGTGAGGCGGCCACGAGGGTGCCCGGCGCGCCCCCTGTCGTGGTTCTAAGTCTGACAGTAGAATAGGGGGTAGGAATGGAGAGGCAAGATCCTAGCTATGGAGTAGTTGTATAAGCAAGATGTTTACGAGTTCAGGCCCTTCTCGGAAGAAGTAACAGCCCTACGCCTCGGAGCCCGGAGGCGGTCGACTGGATTATGTGCGTATGAGTTACAGGGGTGCGAACCCTTTACACTGAGGAGGGGGTTGGCTTATATAGAGTTCGCCAGACCCCTCCAGCCCTCAGTTATGCAGGGTTTAAAGTACATTAAGATCGGGGGTACTGGTAACGCCCCACATAAAAAAGTGCTATGATGACCATAAAAGCTACTTAATGACCGATCGTTTGTATGCAGAGTGACTTTAGATCTCCTGGTGGTCGGTGTTTGGCTTCATGGTCGAGTGTCTTCGAGTCTGTCGAGTGGAATACTTCTGAGTCGACTGACATGTGGTTTCTTCTAGAGATGTCCTTGGAGAGGGTATCTTGGACAGGTCCATGACCCTACCCTAGGTACATGGCTTCATCATTAGCCCCCGAATGGATCGAGGTTTGAGTGGGGAAGGAGTTGAAAACTCTTCCAACCCATTTTTTATGCTATGAGTATGTCTTGTTCTGGATCAATGAACTTAGGTGACGGCACCAACTTCTTTTTCAGTCGCCTTGATCCATTCTTTGTATCCGTCGAGTGAATTTTTTGTACTTGGGGATCTCCGAACGATAGAGCGGAGGAAAATCTCCCGTCTGACAAGTTGCTCTGCAGTTCGCGGATTTAGCGCGATCCGAATTTTGGTAGCGCGCGGGGTGGAGGAGGCAGCGGTACTCGGTTGGGATAAGGCAGGAATGCCTCGATCTCCACGCCACCTTTTTCACCATGTATCGTGCGTGTGACTGTTGCGGGATTTGACAGGATCGGCCGGGCCTACAAGTCAGTCACTCGGAAGCAACCTCATATAAGGCGCCGGACGGGGGTTTTTGAACAGTACGCTCTCATTTCCTCTCCCTCTTCCTCAGACTTATTCGTAGCGTTCGCCTCCATCTCAGCGCTGCTGCTCCGTGCGCGCTTCGCCGGCAATGGTGGTGAAAGAGAAGACGGCGGCTTTGGAGCGGGCGAAGAAGGCAACGGCGAAGGCGAAGGGAAGGGCGACCAGTCGGGGCGGATCTTCGTCAAGGGCCGGCCTGCCGCGGGGCTGGATCCAGGGCGACAGGATTCGCTCGACGATCCGTCAGAAGGATCTTGACGACCTGGCTAATGAAGGACTGATCCCCCATGGATCAGCGCGGCTCCCGGGGAAGGAGTCGGAGCCGCAGCCTCAGGAGGGTGAGTGTGTCCTCTTGGCCACCCATGTTGACCGCGGGTTTTCTTTGCCGCCTCACCCTTTCTTTCGGGGATTTCTGAACTTCTTTGGGGCACAACTCCACCACTTCACACTCAACTCCATCGTGTATCTCGCTGCTTTCGTGTCCTTGTGCGAGAACTTCTTGGGTTGTCGGCCTCATTGGGGTCTTTTCAAGCATATCTTCACCTGTCGCTCCCAGACGGTGAAAAAGGCCAATCCGAGTGACGAGAGAACCCAAGTGATTCAGATGTGTGGGGGTCTTGGGGTTCAGATGAGGGGGGAAAGTGCTTTTCCGGCCATGGTCCTTCCCGACTCGGTCCATGGATGGCAGTCGACCTGGTTTTACTGCAAAGACCAGCCGACGCCTTGAGCGATCGGTGGTCTCCCTCCTTTTTCTATGGACCGAGTGAGGAAGCCTTCCTCTTTGAAGGTAGTCCCGGAGGAGAAGGCGCAGGTTAAGGTGCTGGTCGAGCGTGTAGTCTAGCTTATCCGTGACGGGGTGATCGGCATGGATCTCTTGGAGGTCTTCCTCCGACGATGCATCCAGCCGCTCCAATATCGAGACCATTCGATGTGGATGCATTCTGGCACTGAAGACACCACTCGGATCGACCCGGAGGAGGTCGAGGATGCCATGCTGGAGAGGTGGATGACTACCATCACAGGGAACAAGGACAACCCCCGAGGAGCCAGGAGGATTCCTCCACTCGACCAATAATACGAAGTAGACAAGGTCCAATTCTGCATCTCCGACTGTGATCCTGTTTTCTTCATTCTGCTTGTTTAAAATCAGTCGACTGACCTTTGCCTTGTTTGTTGTCTTCTAGGCCACCACTGAGATGTACTCGATGCCCAACGGGGCGCAGGAACAGGTCGAGGAGGAGGAGGTGAGCGGAGGTGAAAGTCAGGAGGAATGGCAATCTAATGGTGAGGGGGATGAAGATGACGACGGCTCCGATGAAGAGGAGGGGGAGGAAGAGGAGGAGGAGGTCGACCCTCCTCATACGGAAAGGCAATCCAAGCTTGCCCATGACCCATTGCCGGCGTGGTAAAGCGGATCATGCTGTTAGGCGATCAACAAGCGATCCTCGACGACCTCTCCAGCGCCGACTGAAAAAGCACCAAAGCATCCCCGAGCGGCGTCATCAAAGCCATCGAAGGCCCTGCCCAAGATGAGAATGGCCATTCCCACCATTTCCGGGTAACATCAGAACTTGTGTTTTCTCGTTTAGCATGGACAGACTCTTGGTCGACTCGTTGGCTGACCGGTGATTTCTGAAATCTGCAAAGGTCTTTGCTACCTCGAGACCTCGATCGAGAACGAAGACCAAGAAATGGAAGATGCTGCCACCTCCAACCTTGGTATGATCTCTGTAGTTTTGCTTTTGGTCGACTGGATCTTCATTTTTAACTTTGAATCTTTCATGTAGCCTCACCTCATGTCATTGATCTCCCCGATGATGACGATGAGGCGCCGCTGAGGCCGAGGAGGAATAAAAGGCACCTGCTGGCAAGACTGCTCAGTTGCGTCAGCACCCGAGACGCTGGTTCAGGAGGGAGGCAACGTCACTCGGACTTCTGTGTCCTTTGTTGTGCCGCTGACGAGTGCTCGACCTTTTTCGTCGACTGCTGATCCGCCTTCCCTTTTCGCCACACACACCACATCCCAGAAGACCAAGCGGGTGCTGCTAAGGAGGCTATACGCCAGGCGGGGGTCATGTTGGAGCAGGTGAAGGCGATCCGGGACGCCAGCCAAGCAACTTATGATGCAAGCTCAGCTCTTCAGAGCAATGTCCAGGTTAGTTGGTCACCGCTTGTTCTGTTAGGATATGGTACCTGAAAACTCTTCTTTCTGAAGATCTTTGTATCTGTACACCCAGTGGGTGTGTCGATTGAATTTTTGGATTGGTGGGGGCACATTGAGTGCACCCACTGGGTGTAGTCCCCGAGACTATGGTGGACTGCTGGCAGTCGACTGTAGTCTTTATACTTTGAATTTGTTCACTCTAACTTCTCCACTCGGTCTGGTCGAATGGAATCTTGGAACCAGTGGGGGCACGCTGAGTGCATCCACTTGGTGTAGTCCCCGAGACCATGGTCGAATGTTGGCAGTCGACTAAGGTCTGAAGAACCTCTCTCTCTCTCTCTCTTTTAGATCATGATGATACCGTGGCTGACTGCTGGCAGTTAACTGTGGTTTAGGATCATAACCTTTTTGTCTCTTTTGGTCGACTGATCGAACCGAGTCAGTAGAACCAGTGGGGGCACGCTGAGTGCACCCACTGGGTGTAGTCCCCAAGACTACTGTTGAATATTTTGATTCGGCTGTAGTCTTAGAAATGCTATGATTTTTCTCTTAGTCACTCGGGAGCAACCTATCTTTAATGTTTGTCGACTGTCCTTTCGCAGAAATCTTGCGAGCTTGTGGCTCGCTATACTGAATTGGAGAACAAACATATCCAGCTTGAACTTGACTTGAAGCTTGTTCAGGAGAACTTTACGAAGGCGAAGGATGAAGCAAAAGGTATGTTTGGTGAGAATCTTGACGACTGTCTTTATCTTTTTGTCCATTCTTGATTCTGATCTCATTGTCACTTTGCAGATAAACTGAAGGAGGCTCTGAAGAAGAAGGACCAAGACCTTGCTGAGGCGCAGAAGGTGGCTTCGGGCAAAACAAAGCTTGCAGAAGAAAAGCTGGCTTCAGTTGGAAAACTTGAAGAGGAGAATACCAATCTGAAAGCTGCTCTCGACGCGGCCAACAAGGAGGTCAGTCGTCTGAAGAATGACAAGATAGCTCTGAGTGACAAGGCTAGCAAACTGGTGGGAAAGAAGAACGATCTGGAGGCTTATCTGGAAGGGCTCGCCAAGAAGTTATTCCTCATGCTTGAAGGTAATCTCTTTTATACAACTGACTGGTTATCATCGACTCATCATAGAACTGTTGGCTTAACTTTGAACTGTGTTTACAGAATTCTGCCAAAACTTCGAGGAGGAGACCAGTCGACTGGAGACAAACTTGGACCCCATTAACTCTCCTGTGAAAGACGAGGCCGCTATGAACGTGGTTCGACTAGAGTCTCACATTGCTGGAGTTGTTGACTATCTTGCTCGACTAAAAGTTGCGGTGTCACGGATCGACACGACACTCTGGCCAGGAGAGACGCTTCGAAATGACCTCGAGTCTTTGATGACTCAACTGAATGACGTTCCAGGTCGAGTGCAAGAATGGAAAAAGTCTTCTGCCAGGTGTGGTGCTAACGTTGCTCTATCCCTGGTCCGTGTTCACTGCAAGCACGCGCGAGAGGACAAGCTGGCGTCCATCAAAGTGGCCAATACCAAGAAGCATGACTTCCAATCTTTCATGGAGACCTTCATTGCTGCTGCCACTCGGATTTCTGATGGAATCGACCTGGACCAGTTTGTCGCGCCCTCCAGTCCACCACCTGAGGAGTAAGAAAAACTTTTATGCCTCACCTTAAATTTGCCTCGGTATGCCGAGTGGTTTTGTAACCGATAAACTTTTACAGGCTTGATGCCTGAGCACTTCTGAATCCGTTATCTGAACTTTGCTTATCGTTGAATATGCTTGCATTTGCCTTCGAGCGAACTTTGTTCTTCACTCGGAATATACTTTAATGCTTGAGACACAGCCCTGAGGTGGAAAGTCCAGTCGACCTGCACTTCATCGCTCTTGCAGGTAGGGATGGAGCACAGATTGCAGTCGACCTGTGTCCTTGCGGATCAGGATGGAACGCACATTGTATTTGTGGCATAGCTCAGAAGGAGAAGGTAGCAGTTGACCTGCCCCTCGTCGTCCTTGCGGATCAGAATGGATTAAATACTTAGGCGAGTACTGGACTGCAGCTAAGCCCCCGAGTGGGAGGTTTGCTCTCCACTCGGTAGGATTTTCAGGTACTTAGGCGAGTACTGGACCGCAGCTAAGCCTCCGAGTGGGAGGTTTGCTCTCCACTCGGTAGGATTTTCAGATACTTAGGCGTATCTTGGACTGCAGCTAAGCCCCGAGTGGGAGGTTTGCTCTCCACTCGGTAGGATTTTCAGATACTTAGGCGAGCCACCGACTGTAGCTAAGCCCCAGTGGAAGGTTTGCTCTCCACTTGGTAGGATTTTCAGATACTTAGGCGAGCACTGGACTGCAGCTAAGCCCCCGAGTGGGAGGTTTGCTCTCCACTCGGTAGGATTTTCAGATACTTAGGCGAGCACTGGACTACAGCTAAGCCCCCGAGTGGGAGGTTTGCTCTCCACTCGGTGGGATTTTTTGTGGCGTAGCTCATAAGGAGAAGGTAGCAGTCGACCTACACCTCGTCATCCTTGCAGAGCGCATGTTGTATTTGTGGCGTAGCTCGGAAGGAGAAGGTAGCAGTCGACCTGCACCTCGTCATCCTTGCAAAGCGCACATTGTATTTGTGGCGTAGCTCGGAAGGAGAAGGTAGCAGTCGACCTGCACCTCGTCATCCTTGCAGAGCGCACGTTGTATTTGTGGCGTAGCTCGGAAGGAGAAGGTAGCAGTCGACCTGCACCTCGTCATCCTTGCAAAGCGCACATTGTATTTGTGGCGTAGCTCGGAAGGAGAAGGTAGTAGTCGACATGCACCTCGTCATCCTTGCAAAGCGCACATTGTATTAAATATTTAGGCGAGTACTGGACTGCAGCTAAGCCTCCGAGTGGGAGGCTGGTTCACCACTCGGTAGGATTTTAAACACTTAGGCTAGTACTTGGACTACAGCTAAGCCTCCGAGTGGGAGGCTGGCTCACCACTCGGTAGGATTTTAAACACTTAGGCGAGTACTGGACTGCAACTAAGCCCCCGAGTGCGAGGCTGGCTCACCACTCGGTAGGATTTTCAAGTACTTAGGCGAAACGGATTCGCAACTAAGCCCCCGAGTGGGAGGCTGGCTCACCACTCGGTAGGGATTTTTTTTTACAAACTTAGGTGAAACGGATTCGCAGCAAAGCCACCCACTGGGGGGTTTCTCGTGTAAACAAAAACTAATAACAATCACTGGGAAAATTATAACATTCTTGTCTTTGATAAACAAACTACAGAGGTACTTTTTATTACATCTCATCCGAGTGAGTACTTAAGTATAAAAGGGGCGGAGCAGCTCCGCGTTCCAAGCTCGTGGCTCGTCAATCTGGCGATCGACATTGTAAAGACGGTACGCTCCATTGTGGATAATCTTGGTGACGATGAAGGGGCCTTCCCAAGTAGGAGCGAGCTTGTGTGGCTTTTGTTGATCCACTCGGAGGACCAAGTCTCCTTCTTGGAAGGCTCGACTCTTCACGTTTCTGGCATGGAATCGATGCAAGTCCTGCTGATAAATAGTCGATCGGATCATGGCCATCTCTCTTTCTTCTTCTAGAAGGTCGACTGCGTCCTGTCGGGCTTGTTGTGCTTCATCTTCAGTGTAGAGCTCGACTCGGGTGCATTGTGAAGCAGGTCACTCGGCAAGACTGCTTCAGCTCCATAGACCAGGAAAAATGGAGTTCTTCCAGTCGACCGATTAGGAGTGGTCCTCAATCCCCAAAGAACTGACAAAAGTTCGTCGACCCATGCGCCTGCTGCATGCTTGAGATCACGCATCAGTCGGGGCTTCAATCCTTTGAGAATTAGACCATTTGCCCGTTCAGCTTGTCCATTCGACTGGGGGTGAGCGATTGAAGCATAGTCGACTCTTGTGCCTTGAGAAGCGCAAAAAGCTTTGAATTCGTCAGAATCGAAGTTTGATCCGTTATCAGTGATTATGCTGTGCGGAACTCCATATATGAATGTCAACACTCTGATGAAGCTGATAGCAGTACCAACATCAAGATTCTTGATAGGCTTAGCTTCAATCCATTTAGTAAACTTGTCGACTGCTACTAGCAAGTGAGTGAAGCCGCTCCTGCCAGTTCTCAGTGGTCCAACCATATCTAACCCCCAAACAGCGAAGGGCCAGACGAGTGGAATGGTCTTCAAGGCTGAGGCGGGTTTGTGCGATAGATTGGAATAGAACTGACACCCTTCACACTTGTCGACTATTTCCTTTGCCATTTCATTTGCTCTTGGCCAGTAAAATCCCGCTCGGTATGCTTTAGCCACAATTGTCCGAGAGGACGCATGATGACCACAGGTCCCCGAGTGGATATCGTCAAGGATTATCCGACCTTCTTCTGGTGTTATACATTTCTGACCAACTCCAGTCGCGCTTTCTCTGTACAACTGTCCCTTTATCACGGTAAAGGCTTTGGATCGACGGACGATCTGTCGAGCCTCTTCTTCATTCTCTGGGAGCTCTTTGTTTAGGATATACGCGATGTACGACTCTGTCCAGTCGGGAGTGATGACCAAAACTTCCATGATCAGGTCGACCACAGCTGGAACTTCAACTTCAGTCGGATCGGTGACACTTTTTAGCTGTGGAGCTTCTTCGGTGAAAGGATCCTCTTGAACTGATGGTGTATGGATGTGTTCCAAAGCACATTACTGGGAATGGCTTCTCTTTTGGAACCTATCTTTGCCAAATCATCAGCCGCTTGATTTTTCAGTCGGGGTATATGATGGAGCTCTAACCCCTCAAATTTCTTCTCTAGCTTTCTCACTGCATTGCAATAACTAGTCATGGCTGGACTTCTGACGTCCCACTCCTTCATCACCTGATTAACCACCAAAACTGAGTCGCCATAGACCATGAGGCGACGGACGCCAAGTGAAATGGCCATATGCAACCCATACAAAAGTGCTTTGTATTCTGCTTCGTTATTGGAGGAATCAAAGTGGATCTGGAGCACATATCTGAGCTTATCTCCTCGGGGGGAAACCAACACTACCCCAGCACCGGAACCATTCAGCATCTTAGAACCATCAAAGAACATGGTCCAGTGCTCCGAGTGAACCTGAGTCGGTAGTTGCTGTTCAATCCACTCGGCGATGAAATCAGCTACTGCTTGGGACTTGATGGCTTTCTTTGCCTCAAACTTGATATCAAGGGGAAGGAGTTCAATCGCCCATTTTGCCACTCGACCAGTTGCATCTCTATTGTGCAGAATCTCTGATAATGGGGCATCGCTGACGACTGTAATGGAATGATCAGAGAAATAATGAGCAACCTTCTTCATGGTCATATAAATCCCATATACAAGCTTCTGATAATGAGGGTATCTTTGGTTTGATGGGGTTGACACTTGGAAAGATAATATCTTTGGGCGCTGAACTTTGAAGGCTTTTCCTTCTTCTTCCCGCTCGACCGTAAATCTTGTCTTCGACGACTTGTCTGTGGCTGCAATGTAAAGCAAACAAAGGCTCTTGCTGATTAGGGCGAGCAAGCACCGGCTGGGTGGAGAGCAGGGCTTTTAGCTCGCAAACGCTGCATCGACCGAGTCCACTCGAACTTGTCGACTTCTTCATCGATCGGTAAAGAGGCAATGCCTTTTCACCGAGACGAGATGAATCAACTTAAAGCGGCCAAGCATCGAAGAAGCTTACGGACGCCGTGCACACGCACAGGGCGTTTCATTTGGAGTATAGTGCCAACTTTTTCTGGGTTGGTGTCGATTCCTCGTTTGGAAACGAGAAAACCGAGCAACTTTCCACCAAGAACTCCAAATGTGCACTTTGATGGATTAAGCTTGATATCATACCTCCTGAGGTTGGCAAATGTTTCAGCAAGGTCAGTCAACAGGTCGGAACCCTTCCATGATTTGACCACAATATAATCCATGTATGTTTCCACATTCCGATTGATTTGAGTGAGCAAACACTTCTGAATCATCCTCATGAATGTGGCTCCGGCATTCTTGAGGCCGAATGGCATGGTGACATAGCAGAAGCACCCGAATGGAGTGATGAAAGCTGTTTTAATCTCGTCGGGTCCATACAGACGGATTTGATGTAATGCTTGGAATAGGCGTCTAAAAAGACGGTAGCCACATCCCGCAGATTGAGTCGACTATTTGGTCGATCGCGGGAGAGAAAAATGATCTTTCGGGCAGGCCCGATTGATATGTTTGAAGTCAATGCACATGCGAAGTGACTTGTCCTTCTAGGGGACCATGACAACATTGGCGAGCCACTCGGAGTGGTAAATCTCTCGGATAAACTCTGCTGCTAAGAGTCGAGCCACCTCCTCGCCAATGGCCTTTCTCTTCTGGACGGCGGACCGTCGAAGATGTTCGTTGACAGGTTTCACTTTTGAGTCGACTCATAGATGATGCTCAGCCAGCCCCCTAGGAACACCCGGCTTGTCAGCAGGCTTCCATGCGAAGATGTCCCAGTTCTCACGGAGGAACTGGATGAGCGCTTCTTCCTATTTGGAGTCGAGTGTTGTAGAGATATGAGTCGGAGCAGCATTGGGGTCGGTCGGGTGAATGTGAACCGGCTTTGTCTCATCGGACGACTGAAACGCTGACTCTGTAGCGGGCTTCTTGGCTCGCAACAAATCACTCGGATCTGCAGTTTTCTGGTATTCCTGCAGCTCCACCACTACCATCTGAGCATCGGCGATCTTTGAGCCTTTCTAAAAGCACTCTTCCGCCTTCTTCCGATTGCCAGTAATAGTGATCACACCTTTGGGACCAGGCATCTTCATTTTGAGGTACACATAGCATGGTCGAGCCATGAAACGTGCATATGCTGGCCTGCCCAAAATAGCGTGATAAGCACTCTGGAAATCCACCACTTCAAATGTCAACTTCTCTTTGCGGTAATTCTTGGAATCACCGAAAACCACATCAAGAACAATTTGGCGAGTGACTCAGCCTTCTTTCGGGAATGACTCCATGGAAACTCATGTTCTTCGGTCTTGAGTCGGACATCGGAATGCCCATCCCTTTCAGTGTCTCTGCATACAATATATTCAGGCCACTGCCACCATCCATCAAGACTTTAGTCAGTCGAGTGCCCTCAACGACTGGGTTGACCACCAAAGCTTGCCTCCCAGGGGTGGCTATGTGCGTCAGATGATCGGACTGGTCGAATGTGATGGCAGTCTGAGACAATTTTAGATAACTGGGCGTCACCGGGGCAACCATATTCACCTCTCGGTTTATAACTTTCAATCGACTTTTGCTTTCAACATCAGCAAAAATCATCAGGGTGGAATTGACCTGGGGATATCCATCATCACTATCTTCTTTGTCTTCAACTTTGTCCGACTCTTTTTCCTTATCCTTGGACTGTTTTCCCTGGAATTGCTGGATCAAGAGCCGACACTGTCGAGTGGTATGTTTCGGATAAATGAATTTACCCTCCTCATCTTTCTTCATGTGGATGTGGCACGGCAAATCCATTACGTCATTCCCTTCCTTTTCCTTCACCTTCTTAGGGTTCCAAGACCCTTTGGGCTTCCCTTTAAACTTTCCTTGAGTCACGGCCAAGGCTTCTAAAGGAGCAGCTGGCTCGGCTTTCCGCTTCCGCTTCCGACTGGAGTTCCCTCCCCCGGTTTCATGGGCAGCTGACTTGTACTTGCCACTCCGAAGCCGATCCTCTTCTTCACCATTAGCATACTTGGTGGCAATCTCCATCATTCGACTCAGAGTCATGTCACCGGTTCGACCGAATTTCAGACTCAGCTCTCTGTTCTTAATGCCTTCCTTGAAGGCACAGACTGCCTGGTGATCAGATACATTCTCTACTGTGTGATGCAATGTGATCCATCTCTGGATGTAATCTCTCAGAGTTTCATTCGACTTTTGCACACACGACTGCAGCTCTGTCAACCCTGCTGGCCGCTTGCAAGTTCCTTCAAATGTCCTGACAAACACTCGGGCAAGATCTTCCCAAGTGTAAATGCTGCTCGGTGCCAAGTGATTCAACCGTGCTCTGGCCGAGCCCTCCAGCATAAGGGGCAGATGTTTCATGGCCACCTCATCGTTGCCACCGCCAATCTGGACAGCCACTCGGTAGTCCTCAAGCCAAGTATCAGGCTTGGACTCACGATGAACTTCTCGACTCGATCGCCAACTTTGAAGTTGGGAGGAATCATCGTGGCCCTGATGGCTCTGCTAAAACACTCTGGTCCTGAGACGTGTACTCTGCTGCTGGTGGGCACATCTCTGTCATGGCCTTCTCGGTGAGCTATGTTCCTGTTGACCAAACCTTGAACGATAATGGATCTTGCATCAAAGCCTGGTTCCCTGGGGTCGACTGGAATCCTTCGCCCAACACTATGATGGCGTTTGTCATCCTGTTGTCGAGGCGCGTACGACCCACCCCTTGGGGAAGGAGTGGGCACTCGACGTCGATCATCATGATCGAATCGGTCATCGTACTGATCACGCTGACCTCCACGTCCCTCACGCCTCGGGGGCGATCTTGGGCTATGGGCCGACTGGACTGTATTCGCAGTGACGGATCTGCTGTGAATCATGTTCCGTGACTGCGATACGGCTGAATTTTGATCTCCTGCTGTCCGGAGTAAATCTCTGATCAGTAGCAAGCCTCGCCACCTCATTTGGGAAGGCTGAATCGACTCTGCTATACGGGCTGCAGCTGCTAGATTCTGAATCGGAGTTCGATATACCTGAGTCGATGGTGGAAAGAGTTGACGTCGACTGGAGTCTGGAACCCGTTGTCTCGCACGCTCGTCGAGTGCTCGCTGGAGGTTCTCCAGTCGAGTGCGCTCAGCCAAGTTGGCCAAACGCGCGTCCTCTAAGGCACGAGCCTCAGGGGTTTCTCCAACGATAGGAGTATGCAGCGCATCAATATTCCGGCGGTGAAGCTCTTCCCTTTGTAGCGACGTGAGGGGCTCGGGCTGATATTCTTCGTGGGCGTGCGCCGGATCGCCTCCGCCATCAACTCCGTCGGAGCAGGGAAAACCGGGAGGACTGCATGGTCCATTGACCATCAGAACCTCCGCCCATTGGATCCTTCTTTGTCGCTTTTCGGATCACGATCTCTGAGCCGGTCGGCAGTCAAACAGGCCATAGAGAGATTCGTCGGGCTCGATCGCCGCGACTTGGGGAGTGGCCGACTGGCGAGCCACCGCGTGCCTCACCCACCGCTGAAGCCTCGACCGGCCAAAGCGCTTGCGCTGGTAGGAAACAGGGAGGGAGGACGACACAGGGGTCGACTGATACTGGATCGATGGTTGCCGCAGGAGGACGCCGTGAACATACGCCGCGAAGTCGTCGCCCATGAGACGGGGGCGCGTCGATGTCGAGTGGAGCCTCTTGAAGCCAAGCGGAGTCGTCGGCGATGAACGTGAGTGCGCCGAGACGGATCTCGTGGCCCTCAACCAAAACTCCGCCTGAAACCATGATGAAGGAGATCGGAAAAATCGCAACTTCTCCAATAAGTCGCTAAGACACCTGCCCCAAGGTGGGTGCCAACTGTCGTGGTTCTAAGTCTGACAGTAGAATAGGGGGGTAGGAATGGAGAGGCAAGATCCTAGCTATGGAGTAGTTGTATAAGCAAGATGTTTACGAGTTCAGGCCCTTCTCGGAAGAAGTAACAGCCTACGTCTCGGAGCCCGGAGGCGGTCGACTGGATTATGTGCGTATGAGTTACAGGGGTGCGAACCCTTTACACTGAGGAGGGGGGTGGCTTATATAGAGTTCGCCAGACCCCTCCAGCCCTCAGTTATGCAGGGTTTAAAGTACATTAAGATCGGCGGTTACTGGTAATGCCCCACATAAAGTACTATGATGACCATAAAAGCTACTTAATGACCGACCGTTTGTATGCAGAGTGACTTTAGATCTCCTGGTGGTCGAGTGTTTGGCTTCATGGTCGAGTGTCTTCAAGTCTGTCGAGTGGATCACTTCTGAGTCGACTGACAGGTGGTTTCTTCTAGAGATGTCCTTGGAGAGGGTATCTTGGATAGGTCCATGACCCTACCCTAGGTACATGGCTTCATCACCCCCTACAGGTGGGCGCGCCCCCACCCTCATGGGCCCCTCGAGCGTCCACCGACCTACTTCTTCCTCCTATATATATATATCCATGCACCCCGAAAACATCAGAAGCGACCATGAAAAACTATTTCCACCGCCGTAACCTTCTGTATCCGTGAGGTACCATCTTGGAGCCTTCGCTGGCGCTCCGCCGGAGGGGGAATCGACCATGGAGGGCTTCTACATCATCTCCAAGGCCTCTCCGATGAGTTGTGAGTAGTTTACCACAGACCTTCGGGTGCATAATTATTAGCTAGATGGCTTCTTCTCTCTCTTTGAATCTCAATACAAAGTTCTCCTCGATCTTCTTGGAGATCTATTCGATGTAACTCTTTTTGTGGAGTGTTTGTCGAGATCCGATGAATTGTGGGTGAGGGAGTCCTGGACTAGGGGGTGTCCGGACAGCCGGACTATCGATATCCGCCGGACTCCAAGACTACGAAGATAGAAGATTGAAGACTCCGGCTCGTGTCCGGAAGGTACTTTCCTTGGCGTGGAAGGCAAGCTTGGCAATACGGATATGTAGATTTCCTACCATTGTAACCGACTCTGTGTAACCCTAGCCTCTCCGGTGTCTATATAAACCGGAGGGCCTTAGTCCGTAGGACGAACATACATCTCAACAATCATACCATAGGCTAGCTTCTAGGGTTTAGCCTCCTTGATCTCGTGGTAGATCACCTCTTGTACTACCCATATCATCAATATTAATCAAGTAGGGCGAGGGTTTTACCTCCATCGAGAGGGCCCGAACACAGGTAAAACATTGTGTCCTCGTCTCTTGTTACCATCCGCCTAGGCGCACGATTCGGGACCCCTACCCGAGATCCGCCGGTTTGACACCGACATTGGTGCTTTCATTGAGAGTTCCTCGTAGTCGTCGGAGATAGGCGGATGCCTCCACCCGTCTTCAAAGGCGGCGTCTTCGCCGGAGGGCCTTGGCCGCCGCCAAACTATCCGGCTTGGTGGTTTCTCATGATTGCTCCGTCCGCCGCTTCGCAATGACTTCTCAAGTAAATGCAAAGCAATCTTCGCGTCAGCCCTAAAGCTGCCGAACAGTTAGATCAATCGAGCTCTCTGCATTAACGAGCTCTTGGATCACATCATCGCCTGGGAGTCACTACGGACTACAACCAGATTGGGCTTAAAACCGATCTGAGAGAGATCAACTCTCCCCAGGACACCCACCACGTCTCTGTGGTGGAGGAACAATACGGCAACTCTTTGCCAACATTGAAGACAATTCATGTCCGGATTCCCGAACCCTCCATGCGGATCCCCGGAGGGGCGGACGTCAATCGAGCATGGAACTTAAAATCATGCACCGCCCGGACTTGCTTTGGATTGCGCCCAGCAAACCAAGCTTCGGTCGAAACTCCTCGGCCTCTAAGCCTCGGGATGGGCATGGATCGGATTTTGTTCCACCCGCCCGCCGGACATATGCGATCTATCTCTAATTCGGCAAGAGCCTCATCAAGCGATTACATCACTCTTGGGCGATTCCTCCTGGTTATGGACAGGACAAAGGATGCCGAGAGGAAAGCGCAATATCAATCTTTCGCAATAATCGCACGGACAAGGGAATATTAAACGCCATAGATAAATCGCAAAATTACGCTTCACCGATCGGCATCCATTATACGAAATCTTCGTGGCGATGGAGAGTTTCAGGAAAACCGAAAATCAATTTTGGGATAATCCGCCCCAAACCCGATCCATGATAAAAGGCGCCTTACAATCAGGCCCCGGATGCAAAAGCGAAAAACAAAAACCCAACAAGGGAAGCAGAACCGTCTTTGGAAGGATGGCTCGATGGACCTGTAAACTTCATAGTCTGAGGAGCTGTCCCAACACATAGCCTTCGAGCATGTTGGATATTACGGCGGTGGCCAAAAGTGGCGAAGAGCTTCTAGCTCCGGAAACCACTCCAACAATACCGGTAGCGGTATCGTTAGTCTTGAGACTTTCGCATCAAATAATATGCAAACGAACAATCCATGAACTCGCGAAGTCTACCAAGTAGCAACGGCAAATCCATGGGGACACAGCTATTGCCTTCAACGCCACGACGAGCCCACATCTCGAACCACGAGCCCCACCAGACTGGTACTTAGTCCCATAGTGGACTGACTTTCGGTCGCAAAAGTCCTCATGGATGGCGGCAGCGGACTAAACCTCATTTCTGAGAAAACTCTGCGGAAAATGGAAATCGATTGGAGCCGTATTGGCGAAGCAGCACAACCTTTAGAGGAATAATCCCTAGCGGAAGCGCGCTGCACCGGAAAAATCACACTCGATGTGGTATTGGCTCTCCGGACAATTACTGAGATCCGAAGAAGTCACGTTCGGTGGCCCGTTCAGCGATGGCTATCACGCCATATTAGGGCGAGAGGCATTCACAATCTTTCAAGCAATACCTCATTACGGGTACATGAAGCTCAAAATGCAGGCCCGGCGGAATAATCACTCTCGTTAGTGACCGGACATAGCACTCCGCTACCGAAAACAAGACAGCCGCACTAGCCCTCGAGGCACTATCCAAAGCCTTAGCGGCGGAGGAACTCACACATATTGCGCTCTACGGTGAAACGAGGGGCGAGGTGATACTCGATAAAAGATCCAAGTCCACCTCCTTCAAACCAGCGAGATGAGATAATAAAATTCGAGGTCCACCGCGGACCCAAAAAAGCGGCCTCCATCGGGCACGGTTGAACCCCAAGTTGACGCCGCTTTCGTGAATTCCTTCGGGAAAATTGGGATATCTTCGCCTGGCATCCCTCGGACATGCCCGGAATCCCTCGCAGGTTGGCAGAACATAGCCTAAACATCCTAAAAGGATTTAAGCCAGTAAAACAGGCTCTTCGACGCTTTTTCGAGCCCAAAAGACAGGCAATGGGAGAAGAGCTAGCCAAGCTATTGGAAGCCGGATTCATTAGAGATATCAAACATCCGGACTGGCTAGCAAACTTGGTGATGGTACCAAAGAAGGATAAATCTTGGCGCCTTTGCGTCGATTTTAAAGACCTCAATAAAGCCTGCCCAAAGGATCCTTCCTCTCCCCGCATCGATCAAATTATCGATGCCACGGCGAAGGCACGATTCGTTGTGCTTCACGGGCGCATACTCGGCTATCATCAAATTAAGATGGCGGAAGCGAATCAAGCCATAGCGGCATTTATCACTCCATACAGACCATTACGCTTCAACACGATGCCCCGGACTCAAAAACACCGGCGCAACATATCGGCGCATGATTCAAGCGTGTCGGCCACCCGGATCGGTAAAGCAATCGAGGCATACGTGAGCGGCGTAGTCGTCAAAACAAAACACGTCGAAACTTTAGTAGGCGATTTGAGGCTCACATTCGACAACCTCGGAGCATATGACATCAAGTGAATCCGGAAAAATCGTTTTGGCGTACCAGCGGAAAGTCTTTGGGCTTCATCGTATCCGGTAGAGGAATTGAACCAAATCCGGCCAAAATCCGGGCTCTGTCACGGTTGGATATTCCAAAGGACCTCAAGCAAATACAAAATTAACGGGATGCGTGGCAGCTTTAAGCCGCTTTATCTCCGTTTAGGAGAAAAGGCGTTGCCCTCTCTCGCCTCTAAGGCGCACGAACACCAGTGGGAGTGGGATGCCGCCTTGCGGACTCGAAGAAATAAAGGCCATCTTGGCAACAAATCCGGTCTGGCTGCGCCCACTCAGGCGAACCGATGTTGTTATACATCGCAGCAACACATCAAGTTATGGCGCGGTCCTCGTCGTCGAGCGGCGGCGAAGGGCATAAATTTCCTCTTCAAAAACCAGTGTATTATGTATCCTTTGTGTTAACCCCTGCAAATCCGCTACCGCACTATCAAAAGATAGCATCGCGGTATTCATGGCGTCTCGAAAGCTTTGGCACTACTTTCAAGAGTGCTTTCGATAATAGTAACCGAAGTACCACTCAATGACATTATAAACAACGCGACATAGCAGGCGGGATAGCAAAATGGGCCATTGAGCTCTTACCATTCGACATCACTTACAAACCTCGACGAGCTATAAAGTCACAAGTTTTGGCTGACTTGTCGCGAATGGACTTAAGCGAACTCCCTAAAAAGTACGGCGCATACTCCAATTGGACTATACGCCAGCGGTTCCAAAATGTTGGCGGATGAAATTTGGCGTCGTCTTGGCGTCCCTACGGAGATCTGATCCGATATGTACTTCAAATAATGTACGGACTCCAACAATGCAGCGAATCTGAGGCCCTACTACATGGTCTCCGGATGGCGGTCTCCATGGGCATTCAACGCCTAGAGGTGCGTGGGGACTCAAACCTTGCAATATCCCAAATAAGCGGAGACTTGACGCCAAGGATCCAAAATGGCAGCATACCGTAATGCTGTCCTAAAAATGTCAGTCGGTTTGAAGGACTCGAATTCCATCACATAGCCGAGATAACAACCAAGCGGCGGCGTTACAGCGCGATCGGTGTGAAAGCGTGATCTGTCCCTCCAAATATCTTCTGGAGCGGCTCTTCAAACCATCCGTACTATGGGAAGAGGGCCCGGCGGCGACAAACCGGAGAAAACCGCACCAATCGGTGATTTGGCGGATGACATAACACCCTCCGCCCGACATAATGGCGTAATCGCGCGTGGATAGAACCTTTCTAGCCTACTTACTTGGCGGGAACTTCCAAGACCAAAATGAGGCCCATTGCATAGTCCGCGATCGAAGGCCTACAAGGTCCATGAGGAGAACTTTATAAGAAAAGTACTACGGAGTCCTTCAAAGGTGTATCTCCGAAGAAGAAGGGCGAAACCTCTGGATGAAATCCATGCGGACTAAGCGGACACCACGCAGCAGCCGGGCCCTGGTAGGAAAGGCATTCGTCTGACATTTTATTGGCCGACGGCTCGAGGCGGATCTGCAGGACTTGGTCGGCGATCGTTGGTTGTCGACTCTTTGCTAATCGAGCCATATACCACCCACCGCCCTCAAAACCATACCCATTGCACGGCGTTCGCGGTGCAGGGGCTTGACATGGTTGGACCCCTTAAAGGGGAGCCCACAAGAAAAAGTACCTATTGGTCATGGTGGACAAGTTCACCAAATGGATAGAGGCCAAACCGGTCAAAGCAGCGAGTGGGACCAGTGCTAGACTTTATATCGGTGGTACACCATTACGGAGTCCCCACAGCATCATCACCGACAGCGGCACGAACTTCACGGCCGATGAGGTTAAGTCATGGTGCAAAAATATGGGCATCAAGCTCGACTATCGTCGGTCTATCACCCTCAAACCAGCGGTCAAGTGGAAAGAGCAAATGGTCTAATCATGGCGGCATCAAACCCGGACTAGTGAGGTCACTCACTAAATCGACACCAATGGGTCGAGGAGCTCGACTCCGTACTCTGGGGCTGCGGACAACGCCTAACCGTACTACGGATTCACACCATTTTTATGGTATACGGCGCTGAGGCAGTCTTGCCTGTGACATTATTCATGACTCGCCTCGAGTGCGCATGTATGAGGAAAGAGAGGCGAGCTAGATCGGCAGGACAGCTTGGACACATTGGAGGAAGAGCGTGGCGTCGCGAAGGCTCGTTCCGCATTCTATCGCCAGCAGGCTCGAAGATATCAAAGCAGAGAAGCGGGCCAAAACTTACAGCGTTGGCGAACTAGTTCTCGCTTTGCGGACAAGAAAACGACAAGCTCAAGCCCGGATGGGAAGGCCCTTCATTATTGATCAAGTCTTGACCGGCGGAGCATACCGTCTCTGAAATCGTCGGACAACCGACTCGAGCGAACCCATGGAGCATAACCCGACTCAAGCGATTCTATGCCTAGCGCCGGACTAAGAGTTCGTCCCCTTCCCCGTCCAACCTTTTATATTTCGGTTGTCTTTTGTTTCTCTTTTTATCCTTTTAACTTAAAAGCCCTTCGGGGCCTAATTTCGAATTCTTTGCATATGCATGATGTGCTATCCGCACTAATTATTCACAGGGGCTTCTTTTACGAAGCTTAATTATCTGGTCTCATACCCAACACATGTGTCAAGCTTCCACATGTACCTTTTACTCGCCATCATATGCATCGATATGACTTAAGTTTTGGCCAAGCTGGGTTGCTGGCTCTGTGCTTACCCCTCGTTCCCGATTGTTCGACTCACGAGGTAAAGGAGCACCTCTGCGATTATTCTTGCGGGTCGACCGGATGTGTACCTTAGGATGGGTGAAGCAGCTAAGCGTTCTTAAGGGAATATTGGTCGGTGATTTAAAGATGACTTTTTACCTATTTTCCATCTGCCCCGGATGTTTCTGCTTTCTTTGCAGTCGGCAATGCACTTTAGGGCATGCCTCCCAGCGAAAGGAACCCTTAGCGGAACTATTCTCCTGGAAGATGTTTCTTACTAACCATGTAATATAACATAACTAGTTGGGCACTTATGCGATAAAGCACTAATGACCCCTCGCTTTGGTCTCCATGCATACCACGGTTGTTTCTTAACCAAAAAGGTATTCGGACACACTCAGGACTCTAGGGTCGAGTCGAAGCGAAAAGGTCGGCAAAGACAAGCGATCTACAATCCGGCTAGAAGGCATTTCACATGTCATTTCAAAGGATAACATACATTGTCAAATTTATTGACTATATTCCTCCTCAATCCCGTCTAACAATTGTCTAGTTCTGATCCGTTGGAAAACTTAGCAACCAGCTCTACTGGCTGTACACTAAACTCACAAGGATTTCCTTCCCATCGGGCCCCACCGGTCCAACTTGACCATATGGTTTGGATCCGCCTTCTTGTCAGCGTCTTCACCATGGCCCAAGCCTCCTGGCACCTTGACGGCAGGCGAAATCTTCCTAAGCGGCAGCGCTGCCGTACTCCTGCGGCTTCTCTCCAAGCTCCCGAGGCCCTCGGGCGGGGTGAGGATGGCCATAAAGCACTGTCTGGCGCCACTCATTACTGCCGAACTTCGTTCGAGTAGCTGCAACAGTTCGGGAAGTTGATCACCCATTGATCTGGGCATCTCCTCTGCGGGGCGACCCGTGAGTATACCTACAAGACATATTATGTCAAATTGCTTCCTCGCCGAACTCTTCTTTCTTAAAAGTCCGCTCAAGCACTTACTATATATGCCGCAGCAAGCCGTTGATTCTCCTTAGCGGGCCGGACAGCTCGGCTTTGTCGCCTTTCAGCTCTTCTCCAAGCTTGGCGTTGGCATCTTGGAGCTTGTTCCTTTCTCTGCTGAACCTGTTCGGCACACTCGCCTTGACCTTTAGTTTGGCGCAGCAATCTTACTGTCCGGATCTTGTCGGTGGCTTTCTCAATGTCATTATTAGACTTCGCGCATACGCCGCTGGCGCTTATATTAATTTATACAAGTGTGTTACGGGAGGGTCTTTCCGTCTCCTCCTGCGTGACAAATCTTGACCTCAAGTTGGGCCTTGCAATCTTGCAGCTCCCGAGACAATGGGCATTCTTCTCGTTAAGAGCACGAAATTTCAAATGAGCCTTAAATCAGTTAGCATAAGTAATTTAAGTCTCGGGGGCTACTTGGTGTATACAACCATTAAAATTCCCTTACTCGTATGTCTTTAACATCTTTGCTCCGTAGCTCTGGTAAAACCATTTTGAGCAGACGGAGATCTGCGTCCCCTGCGTTAAAGGCATCCAATGCCTCGGGAAAAGCACGCTTCTTGAAATCTTGTCGGCGGTGTGCATGATTCATAGCGCTCTCCACCTCGAGACTTGGTGGCGGACGATCTGTCGGTATCCTCCATTGGAGCGGGATCCGGTTCGCGTCTTGCGCTTGCCTCCCCCTCGGTCCAGGCGCTAGAGCACGGCTGGTGTTGGTTGGTCGGCAATTCCTGCGCTTCATGATCTGGCGGCGCTTTTTCTCTATAAAGATCATGAGCACTTAGGCGTTTCCTCGGGCGTTGCTCGAAAAGATCAAACACGAGCTATACCTCTGCGGCGGCGTTTACGCCCGCCGGCGCTCCTTTTCCTCTGCTAGTTGGATGACCTCAGTAGGTCGCTGCCGCGGTTTGGCTTCTGCCGTAATGGCGTTTCTGCAAAATACCATCGTTCGCGAAGGTCGAAATAGGCAAGGATGAGATAACGGTGTCCGGACTTGATCGTGGTCACAGGAAGCGAACTTAGCGGGGTAGTCCGCCGTAATGGCGACCAAAGCATCATCAATCTTGAGCTGGTGATACACCCGTCAATCAGCTCCACCTCGATGTCTGGATCCTCTTGGAGGCGGACCTAGGGATCCTTCCGGATCCTCGGCGTGAGCAGGACTCACCATGTCCTCCACGATGCGGCGTAGACCCTCGCCGAAGGCGTAATGTAAGCTTAAACTTGAAAGCTGGGTAGAACCCTTGAGGTGTTAAACACCCATCCTCTAGGGTTGATCATGGAAAACCCATCCAAAGGGTTGAGCAAAGGAAGTCCTCCTTCTCCCCTTATGCAGGCGGACGGGATCTTCACGAGATCCTCGGTCGACTCCGACCCTTCTTGGCCGTCCGAATAGCGTCGTCTTCCCCATTGAAATCCCACATGGGGTGGCCTCGACAGCGTGCTGCACCCCGCTTGATGCTGCGTTGCCATGACTCCAATCATGGTCAAGCGGAATGAGCCATTAATCTTATCCGGCCCATCAAGTAATGAGCGCTCTTGTCTTCCTCAAGCGGGGCTCATGAGCGCCGGTGGCGTTTCTTCAAAGGAGCGACATCAAACTCCGGGAGGCCGATCCGAGCTGGGTCGAGCGGCGGGCGTCCACTATATAAAACCACTCGAGGGCGGTCTTGGACGCCTTCTTAGGAGTGCGGATAGGTATCGGTCGGCGATGCGCCATATTTGGCGCCGCCAACTTGATATATGGACCCCTGGTGAGAACGAGGTACGAGGCAAAACAGCCTCTTCCACAATGCGAAGTGGGGCTCGATGCCCAGGAATAGCTCTCAAAGAGCTACGTAGCCCGCGATATGTAGCACAGAGGCGGGCGTGAGGTGGTGGAGCTGGAGTCCATAGAACTTTAGGACCCCGCGGAGGAACGGATGTATTGGAAATCCGAGCCCCCTTATCAGATAGGGGGCGAAACATACTCGCTCCCCCTTGTTGGGGCTTGGGGTGTCCTCCGCCTGCCTCCCACCTTGATAAGTAACCAGTCCGGCTCAGACTGGAACCATGAAGGCCGGAGGAAGAAATCCCTCCGTTTGGAGCTTCACTAGCTCGTTGTGCGAAATAGAGCACCTCCTCCAATTCCCTAGCGATGGGCTGGGAGCGTGTGAGGAAGAGCCGCGTTGACGATCCATGGCGGAATGGATTTCGAGGTCAGAGGCGCTTCGATGGAGTATACGCGGGAGGAAGACGGTGCGGTTTGGATCTGGATCCCTGCCCCTTTTATAGGCGGACGACCCGCACAACTAGGGGGTGAAATGTAAAAGGCATCCTGGCTTTTCGCATTCGTGCGACACGTGGAAGAGGGCCATAATTTGGCGTAGAAGCTGAGGAGCACAGTATTCAAGATGAAGCCGGACACTATTCGGCAGGTACATGGGATTTGAAGGGAGAACCCGCCTTGCAATGCCGAATACTACAAGCACGCTGGACTTATCGTCATTGAAGCTGGTTAAGAGCTCTTGAGGAGTCTGGACTAGGGGTGTCCGGACAGCCGGACTATCGATATCCGCCGGACTCCAAGACTACGAAGATAGAAGATTGAAGACTCGGCTCGTGTCGAAAGGTACTTTCCTTGGCGTGGAAGGCAAGCTTGGCAATCTGGATATGTAGATTTCCTACCATTGTAACCGACTACTGTGTAACCCTAGCCTCTCCGGTGTCTATATAAACCGGAGGGCCTTAGTCCGTGGGGCGAACATACATCTCAACAATCATACCATAGGCTAGCTTCTAGGGTTTAGCCTCCTTGATCTCGTGGTAGATCTACTCTTGTACTACCCATATCATCAATATTAATCAAGCGGGGCGAGGGTTTTACCTCCATCGAGAGGGCCGAACACAGGTAAAAACATTGTGTCCCTCGTCTCTTGTTACCATCCGCCTAGACGCACAGTTCGGGACCCCCTACCCGAGATCCGCCGGTTTTGACACCGACAGTGGGTTTATGATCAATTTTATCTATGAGAAATATTTGAATCTCCTCTGAATTCTTTTATGTGTGATTAAGTTATCTTTGCAAGTCTCTTCGAATTATCAATTTGGTTTGGCCTACTAGATTGATCTTTCTTACAATGGGAGAAGTGCTTAGCTTTGGGTTCAATCTTGCGGTGTCCTTTCCTAGTGACAGCAGGGGCAGTAAGGCAAGTATTGTATTGTTGCCATCGAGGATAAAAGGATTGGGTTTACATCATATTGCATGAGTTTATCCCTCTACATCATGTCATCTTTCTTAATGTGTTACTTTGTTCTTTATGAACTTAATACTCTAGATGCATGCTGGGTAGCGGTCGATGTGTGGAGTAATAGTAGTAGATGCAGGCAGGAGTCGGTCTACTTGTCACGGACGTGATGCCAATATACATGATCATGCCTAGATAATCTCATAATTATTCTCTTTTCTATCAATTGCTCGACAGTAATTTGTTCACCCACCATAATACTTATGCTATCTTGAGAGAAGCCACTAGTGAAACCTATGGCCCCGGGTCTAACTTTCATCATATAAGCTTTCAATGTACTTTTATTTGCATCTTTACTTTTCCAATCTATATTATAAAATACCAAAAATATATTTATCTTATCATATTATCTCTATTAGATCTCACTTTCGCAAGTGGCCTTGAAGGGATTAACAACCCCTTTATTGCGTTGGTTGCGAGTTCTTGTTTGTTTCTGTAGGTGCGTGGGACTTCTGAGGAGCCTCCTACTCGATTGATACCTTGGTTCTCAAAAACTGAGGGAAATACTTACGCTACTATTGCTGCATCACCCTTTCCTCTTCAAGGAAAACCAACGCAATCTCAAGATGTAGCAGGCGGCGGGGCGAGGTGGCGGGGCGGAGCGGCGGTCGAGGGCGGTGGCGCGGGTGGTGAAAGGATGAGATCGAGAGAGAGAGAGAGAGAGGGGGGTGGGGGTGCGGGCGCGGCCCCTTGATACGTATTTGTCGTATCTATAATTTTTGATTGTTCCATGCCAATATTATTCAACTTTTATATATTTTTGGCAACTTTTTATACTATTTTTTGGGACTAACATATTGATCCGATTGCCCGTGGCAGTTCACATCATTTGCATGTTTGTTGTTTCGCAGAAACCCAATATCAAACGGAGTCCAAACGGGATAAAAATGGACAGAGAATTATTTTGGAATATTTGTGATTTTTGGGAAGTAAAATCAACACGAGATGGTGCCCGAGGGGGCCAGGATATAGGGGGCGCGCCCTGGACTCTCCTGGGGCCCCCGTAAGGCGGTTGACGCTCTTATTTTGTTGCAAGAAAGCTAATTTTATGAGAAAGATCTGGGCGAAAGATTCACCCCAATCGGAGTTATGGATCTCCGGATATTAAAGAAATGGTGAAGGGGTAGAATCTGGGAACGCAGAAACAGAGAGATAGATCCAATCTCGGAGGGGCTCTCGGCCCTCCCAAGCCATGGGAGCCAAGGACCAGAGGGGAAACCCTTCTCCCATCTAGGGAGAAGGTCAAGGAATAAGAAGAAGAAGTGGGGCTCTCTCCCCCTTGCTTCCGGTGGCGCCGGAATGCCGCCGGGGGCCATCATCATCACCGCGATCTTCACCAACACCGCCGTCATCTTCACCAACATCTCCATGACCTTCCCCCTTCTATATCCAGCGGTCCACTCTCCCGCAACCCACTGTACCCTCTTCTTGAACATGGTGCTTTATGCTTCATATTATTTTCCAATGATGTGTTGCCATCCTATGATGTCTGAGTAGATTTTCGTTGTCCTATCGGTGATTGATGAATTGCTATGATTGGTTTGAATTGCATGTTTTATTATTGGTGTTGTCCTATTGTGCCCTCCGTGCGGCATAGCGTGAGGGATTCCGCTGTAGGGTTTGCAATATGTTTATGATTTGCTTATGGTGGGTGGTGTGAGTGACAGAAGCACAGACCCGAGTAAGTAGGTTGTTTGCATATGGGATAAAGGGGACTTGATACTTTAATGCTATGGTTGGGTTTTACCTTAATGAATCTTTAGTATTTGCGGATGCTTGCTAGAGTTCCAATCATAAGTGCATATGATCCAAGTAGAGAAAGTATGTTAGCTTATGCCTCTCCCTCAAATAGAATAGCAATAGTGATTACCGGTCTAGTAACGTAGTCAATCGCTTAGGGACAATTTCACAACTCCTACCACCACTTTTCCACACTTGCTATATTTACTTTATTGCATCTTTATCTAAACAGCCCCTAGTTTTTATTTACGTGCTCTTTATTATCTTGCAAACCTATCCAACAACACCTACCAAGTACTTCTAGTTTCATACTTGTTCTAGGTAAAGCAAACGTCAAGCGTGCATAGAGTCGTATCAGTGGTCGATAGGACTTGAGAGAGTATTTGTTCTACCTTTAGCTCCTCGTTGGGTTCTACACTCTTACTTATCGAAAGAGGCTACAACTATCCCGTATACTTGCGGGTCATCAAGACCTTTTTCTGGCGCCGTTGCCGGGGAGTCATAGCGTGGGGTGAATATTCTCATGTGTGCTTGTTTGCTTTATCACTAAGTAATTTTTATTTGTGGTTCTAAGTTGCTCTCTATCTTTAGTTATGGATATGGAACACGAAATACCAAAAAAATTAGGTGTAGATGCTACTCATGGAGATGGGGAACCTCCTAAAACCCTCAATGCTCGTTATGTGAAAGAAATTATGTACTACTTTAATAATCCTGAGAAAACCCCATTGTCGGTGTCAAAACCGGCGGATCTCGGGTAGGGGGTCCCGAACTGTGCGTCTAGGTGGATGGTAACAGGAGACAAGGGACACGATGTTTTTACCCAGGTTTGGGCCCTGTCGATGGAGGTAAAAGCCTACTCCTGCTTGATTGATATTGCTGATATGGGTAGTACAAGAGTGGATCTACCACGAGATCAAGGAGGCTAAACCCTAGAAGCTAGCCTATGGTATGATTGTTGTAATGGTTGTTGTGTCCTACGGACTAAAACCCTCCGGTTTATATAGACACCGGAGAGGGCTAGGAGTTACAGAGTCGGTTACAATGGTAGGAGATCTACATATCCGTGTCGTCAAGCTTGCCTTCCGCCAAGGAAAGTCCCATCCGGACACGGGGCGGAGTCTTCAATCTTGTATGTTCGTAGTCTTGGAGTCCGTGACGATGATAGTCCGGCTGTCCGGACACCCCTAGTCCAGACTCCTCGGTAGCCCTGAACACGGCTTCAATGACGATGAGTCCGCGCATAATGTTCGGCATTGCAAGGCGGGTTCCTCCTCGAATGATCCATAGAAGATTGTGAACACCAGGATAGTGTCGGCTCGCAAAATAATTTCCACATTCCACCGTCTGAGAGAATATCATGTACAGGTTCAATCTGGCGGCGTATCTTGTGGCGTGGCGTCACGCCACTACCAAGCCTTTACTTGAATCGTTTTTATTACACCACCTTAGCGCGTCTAGCGGCGGTTTCCTTGGCACGTCTTGTCGAGCGAGATCGTGTTCCCCTTATTCCGGATCCTCATCAATACGGACGTGGGTAACCCAACCGCACCTCGCCGCCACGCCCTCTATCGGCGAGTCGAGCAGTCCGAGAGGCGGCTCTTGGTATTCTCCTCTTTATAATAGGACCAAGGCTCGTTTCTTTTCTTCAATCCTCCATCGAATCTTCTCCTCGCTCCAAGTTCCAACACCCGAGCCCAGATTCGTGTGCTGCCGGACCTTCAACAATGTCGGTTCCGACCTTCAGGGCCGGTGGATACCCTCCTCCGTCACGGAGGAGGACGTGCTAAAGCTGCGAGAGGCCAAGTACCTGTCATATGAGATTTCGCATAGGCTGCCTGCCGAAGGGCAGGCCATACCCACCACCGAGCCCGGCGAGTACGTCGTCTTTGTATCCCACCTCCGTCGGGGTTTAGGCTTCCCGACGGATCCTTTCGTGAGAGGGCTCATGTTCTACTACGGGCTGGATTTCCATGACTTGGCTCCGGAGTCCATCCTCCATATTTCTGCATTCATTGTCGTCTGTGAAGCCTTCCTCCGCGTCACCCCCGCCGGTCGTGGTGAAGACCTTCAATGTGGGCGAAGATGATTGGGGGCGTCAGCGAAGTCTTGGCGGGCTGCCATAAGCGGGAGGGCCGATGCCCGTGGCGAGGGCTCCTTCAAGAGGAGCTCGGCTTGTGGCAGCATGAGTGGTTCTATATCACGCTCCGAGGGCAGCGCGTGGCGCCGCCCATATTCCGCTTCGAGACCACCTCGGCGGTTGATGTCGTGGGTCAACCAAGGGCTCAAGCGGGGCCGTAAAAGAGCGTGCCCCTATTGCGAGGCGGTTCGAGACCTCGAGCGAGGGAGATCGATCTGGTCGTGGTGATGCGAGTTATGCTAATTAGGCGTCTCCTGCCGCAAGCGCCGTCCTCTCCGTCTATGGGAGTTCAATCCGGAGGGACCACGGATTCTCCAACACTTTATGGAACGACACCCGTGGAGATGTACAAGTTGTTCTTGGACCACAAGCGGCGTGTCCGGAATTGACCGAGGATCTTGGCCTAAGCTGCAATCGCCGGATACTCAAGTAAGTAGCCCAGTGTTGGACGTACCATTTGTTTGCTTTTCTACAATTCGCCTTTTAACCCGTTATCCTGCAACAGAGTGGATAAGCGCAAGCAAAGCTGTCTGTGTCCGCCCCCCCTCGAGAGACCGCGCGGATCCGTCTTTGGTAAGGATGTTGGAGGTTGTGCCTTGAAGAAGGCGAAGGGGAAAATAGAGGAGCTACCGCCTGCATAAGGCGCTTGAAGAAGGGGGGATCGAGAATCCCTCCCTCCAGGGGGAGAAGAGGACCGCCTCCAAAGACCCGGAGGCCAAAGCCCCTAAGCGGGGGAAGAAATCTTCACCGGAGGGTCCTGCGTCCGGGGAGGTCCCGGCCGCACAGTCTTCTCTAAAGAATCAGCCCTCCAGCGAGCCGTGAGTAGAAAAAGGGGAGTTCATTAATAAGAAACATCCCTATTTGTGCTTCTGAGGATAACCGAAATTTTTACCTTGTAGTTTGGATCTCCGACCTTCTCAGATGAGCTCGTCTTCGGGGGATCTTCGTCCGGAGATGATAGAGAGCGAGACGCCTCCGTCTGCTGCACCATTGGATAGGGCGGACGAGCCTGAAGTGTCATCACGGAGGGTATCCCCGAGCCCGGCAGAGCCGAAGAGTTCGGCGCCGACTAGTGTTCGCCGGGGAGTGAAGGATCTGCTTGAGAGGCGTCCATCTCGAAGATCACCGTGCATTGATGAGTGCGGTGATTAGAAGGATTTCGTCCGCCGAAAGCGGATTGCATGATGCCGTCAGGAGTTTGCTGGCGGGGCTTGAGGTATGTAAAAATGACACCTCTTTTTGACAGTTTTGCACATAAAGTGCGCTCTATATAGATAGTAGCCCCTGAGACTCGGTAGGTTGTCGAAAGCGACAGCGTGCCGAGGATCAAAATCGCAGGTATTGAGTGTCGCCTTTCCTATGCGGTGGCGGATAGTCTGGGGCTAGCCGGATGATGGAGTTCTTGAATTGTCGGCAACTCGATGTTGCGGATCTGGACATCGCGCTAGTCAACAAGCGACTTGACGAGTCGCAAGGTAAGTTGTCTCTCGCGATCACCTATTAAAGGGGCGAAGCCCACCTCTTACAATATTTATGCTTGGCGCAGATGGTGCTGCTGCTATGGAGAGCCTTGAGCGAGAACTTGCTCAAGCCAAGGAGCAAGCGGAAGGAGTGATGTGGCTGCCTCGAGGGCGCCAAGGAGTTAGAAGCGAAAGGGCTGCACTGCTTGCCAAGCGAGGAAGAGATGGCGAACTGGCTGTTAAATTGAAGGATGCTACCGACCGCAATGAAGCTCTTGAAAAGGGCGCCCTATCGGAGCGAAGACCTGGGAAGGCCACCGCGAAGCCAAGGATGCCCGCTACGCAATGCGGGCTATAAAGGAGGAGCTGCGTCGGTAGGAGACATTGTGGCTGGCAAACCTTTTCTGCTGTGCCGCAGGTTTACGGATCCAAAGTATGCCCATCTTGGCCAGCTGTGGGGTCCGGAGGATCCATATATGGACTTAGCGGCGAGTGCGGCGGATGCCGTTGTGCACTTCCGAAGTCAGAAGGATCACAAGACGGAAGAGCTGTTTTGGTCTCAATTCCATAGTCCGGATCGTTCACTTCGGCGACCGATCGGTTGGCGAATGGGCTGAGCTGAATAGGTTGTCCGGACTTGCCATAGCGGATATCGTGACTCATGTCTGGCCGGAGAGGCCCAAGGCGACGAGCTACTTTGGCTTATTGCAGCAATTTCTTGGGGCGGTGCCGCATCTCAAGGTGATGAAGCGGTCGGCCTGCATAGAGGGTGCGCGGATGGCCCTTGCCCGTGTGAAGACACATTGGGCAGAGATGGATGCCACCGCTGTTGCAACCTGTGGTTGGACGAAAGCGGTTACCCGCCGAGCACTATTTTGGGGAAGTTATGCGTGGTGCTCGTGTAATAGAATCGCAGTGCTCGAAGAATGTCACGTTCGAATGAACGTTTTACTTTGTAAAACAATGGTTATGATATAATCGCTTTTTATACTTGTGCGTTTCAAGTATTGAAATATCTCCTATGCGGCCGTTTATGTATCGTGTGTATAACACGAAAGATGGCGATCGTCGGCCCCCACGCACAAGGTGCGGGGGTTCATAAAAATAGCGCATTTTCACACTTAATCCGGCGTCTCGGTCCCGTTAAGGAGGTGGTAGCGTAGCAAGCGAGGCAATCGGACTATAATGCTTTATCACTTTCACTTAGCCATTGGAGTTGAAGGTGGGACTACGATATAGCCCCCGGGGCATCGCGCTCTCGAATTTAGGCGTGTATGTGCTCGACCGAAGCGGTCCTTCGTCAAAGCGAGGAATTCTAAACATTCGGTGGTCGATCGAGTGGTTGACGGTCTCGCTGTATCATGATGATCGGTTTTGGCTTTCTCTCTTGAGGTGCTCGCCAAATTAGGCGGGGCACTGTCGCATAGTTCTCCTGGTGCCGCGTTAGCCGATGATCTGAGCGTAAGGCAGCAAAACACAGGAGCCGGGCAAACCCAACATTTGACCAAAGACATGATTCGGAGCTGATGCATATAAGGCCTAACTCGAGACACCGAACACTCCCTAAGGTGTTCGGTCTTTATAATAATGGGCAGAACAATGCCCTAAGCCCCTAGTGTCCAGGTACGGGCGAGGTCCTCTGACGCGGCCGATGCCAAAACGTCAGTCTCCACTCTGGTTATAATGAGAAACCAGGGGATTATAGCAACAAGAGACAGTAAGAAAGGTTTACGCAGGGTCTTAATCTGAAAAGAATCCTTGCGACGGGTCCCTGCTGCACGTCTGCGCCTGTGTCTCCGTTGTGCCGTTATCCTGGACGGCTGTGCACGTTGTTCATCTGTAAAAAGAGAGGAACTTAGTTTGGAAGGAAATCGTGCGAAAAAGTGTATGAAAAATATTAATAAATAAATAAAGCGGAGTTTATATTAGCTCATTATTGCTTATACGCACAGCCCCTTGTGGAGGGGTGTGCGGCTAGGGAGCCCCTAGCTTATTTATGCCGGACTCGTCTAGCCGCGTCCGGGGTCTTTGAATGACCCTCGTAATGATGCCACGTGGACCGGGCATTTTAAGTGTAAGAGACGTGTAATGTGGTATGGCGTTAAAGCGGACAAAAGCTTCGCGTCCCAGTAGTGCTTGATAGCTACTTTTCAATGGGCGACATGAAAGATTAGTTTTTCGCGTCGGAAGTTGTTCGGTGACCCGAACACAACTTCTAGTAATAGGGAGCCTGTGCACTTGGCGTAAGGGCCTGGCGTCACTCCTTTAAAGGAAGTGCGGCTTTGTCAAATTTTAGTAAGGTCTATCCCCAACTTGCGGATTGTGTTCGGATATAGCAGGTTTAAATCGCTGCCGCCGTCCATCGGGACTTGTGTAAATTGTAGTCCGCCAATTATAGGATCCAATATCAGAGCAGCCCATCCTGCATTTCGAACACTTCTGGGATAGTCCAGGTGGTCAAAAGTGATTGGTTTTGACATCCAATCTTGAGGTTCCGCTGGGGTGGACCGTGCGAGACCCATCTTAGCGGGTGCCGCATTGTTTTTCCGTATTATCACATGAAGTGAGTTTACTTCTTTGACTTCTTGTGGGAAAGTCTTTTGTTTTCGGTGCCGGCTGGTGGGGTTAAATCGTCGTCCTCGCTTGGTGCGTCAAGCCCCTTGTGTTCGGCGTTGAGTCGGCCGGACTGTTTAAAAACCCAACAATCTCGGTGGGTGTGGTTTGCAGGCCTTCCGGAGGTACTGTGGATTTGACATATCCGATCCAGAATTTTGTTTAAGTTGGATAGCTCGTCGCTGTTGTCCTTAAGAGGCAGTGTTTTGTTGTTTGGCCGTGAGCTTTTGAATCCGGCGTTTACCGCCGTGTTCTTTGGGCTTTTCTCTTTATTTCAGCGCTGATCTTTTCTGCGCCGTGATTTTCTGTTTCCATCTCTGATCTCGGATGTACTTGGGTCGCTGGTGTTGCATCTTGCTAGCCAGCTATCTTCCCCCGCGCAAAAGCGGGTCATGAGGCTTGTTAGCGCGGACATTGTCCTCGGCTTCTCTTGGCGAGGTGTCAGCGATCCATTAAATCTCGGACGTTGTGTTTAAAAGCTGCTAAGGCTTGGCGTCCGCATGATCGACTATTTGGTTCTTTTAGTAAGGAACATGTTCCGAAATTCTTGTGACTCTCCGGGCTGTTGAGTTATATGACTTAGATAAATCGCATCCGGAGGGCGGACATAAGTCCCTTGAAAATTTGCTCTAAAGCGTCATTAAGCTCTTCCCAACTTCCAACATGTTTTACGGGAGGCTTTTGAGCCAATGACGGCTGGCCCTTTGAGCTTGAGGGTAAATATTTTATGGCATGGAGATCATCTCCTCTAGCCATGTGTATGTGTAGTATATAATCCTTCATCCAGACTCGTGGTCTGTTGTTACGTCAGAAGCCTCTATGTTTATGGGTTTAAACCTGCTGGGAATTCATGATCCAGCACCTCATTAGTGAAACATAGTGGGTGTGCGGCGCCCCATGATTTGGGTGTACGCTGTCTTGAACACTTGGCGTGTTGTGTTGTTTCTGGGGCCCTCTTTTTGGCCCGTAAATGGACTGGCTGGGCCATCTGTTTTCCAGGATCATGAGTCGGCTTGTGTGCGGCGCGCTTGTAGATTTTGGCCTATCATCCGCCGTCTATCCGCTAAGCGGCCTCGTTGTTTTTTGTGGGGCTCTATGGCTTCCTCGTCAAATTTCGCAGCACCTTGCGCCGGGTAGCTCTTTGATTGATGGCCATTGCCGTATTTGTTCTGCGGTTTTGAGCACTTTGCTCCACCTCATTACGAGTATGTCTTCGCTGTTTCGAGCTTCCTTTTTCCTTCTTCAAACTTCTTGCGATGGCGGCGAGTCTTTTCCGAAGGCTCTTATTCTCCGGTGGTGTGTCCGGCGTGAGATCGTCTGGACTGTTGGTTTCGCCGGGCATGGATTGATTATCCGATTCGTCCTGTTTCGGACGGTTGCTTGGCTGCATGTTCGTCGTCCACCGGTTTGCCCTCCTCTATTGCTGGGTCATTAGGAGCGCTGTTGTGGTCGAGGCGGGACTTAGGGCGGCGTCTGCGTCGCCGTTTTGGTTGTTTATCAGCGGGATTATTTGTCGCGCCCCATTGGTCCTTGTTATCGCTTCCTTTTGGGGTATCCACCATATATACGTCATGGGTTGGGGTGGCCTTCCAGTGCTCTGTGAGCGCTGGTTCTTGATCGTCTCCGGCATCGTCGTCCATACCGTCGATGTCTTCGGAGTCGTAGTCTAGCATGTCGGTTAGATCGTCGACAGTGGCTACAAAGTGGGTGGTGGGTGGGCTTTGAATTTCTTCGTTGTCCGCATCCCAACCATCCTGGCCATAATCCGGCCAGGGCTCTCCGGATAGCGAGAGATGCTTTAGCGAATTTAGAATGTCGCCAACGGGCAAGTGCTGAAAGATGTCCGCAGCGGTGAACTCCATGATCAGCGCCCAATCGGATCCGATTGGCAGGGGCGCAGGAGGTTCGGAGTCCGGCAGGGAGTCCGGCACCTCGGAGTCACGAGCTTTATAGGGGACAAGGTCAGTGTTCGGCTCCATCGCCGCGGATGTTGCGTCTCCCGAGGCGGTGTCCATCCACTCGTCCTCGATCTGCGCGATTGGCTCCGAACTATAGGTCGGAGCGGATTCATGTGCGGCCTCCAAGGCGCTGTCCGGCGGCAGAGCTAGATCGTGCCCATCGCGACAGTGCGGCACGCTCGGCTGCGGATCGGATCCATCGAAGATCAAGTCTCCGCGGATGTCTGCCGTGAAGTTCAAGCTTCCAAATCTGACCTGACAGCCAGGGGCGTAGCTTTCAATCTGCTCCAGGTGGCCAAGTGAATTAGCCCGCAGTGCGAAGCCGCCGAATACGAAGATCTGTCCGGGGAGAAAAGTCTCACCCTGGACGGTGTTGTTGTTGATTGAAGAAGCCATCAAGCCTATTGGTGACGAGACAGAGGAACTCTCAATGAAAGCACCAATGTCGGTGTCAAAACCGGCGGATCTCAGGTAGGGGGTCCCGAACTGTGCGTCTAGGCGGATGGTAATAGGAAACAAGGGACACGATGTTTTTACCCAGGTTCGGGCCCTCTCGATGGAGGTAAAACCCTACTCCTGCTTGATTGATATTGATGATACGGGTAGTACAAGAGTGGATCTACCACGAGATCAAGGAGGCTAAACCCTAGAAGCTAGCCTATGGTATGATTGTTGTAATGGTTGTTGTGTCCTACAGACTAAAACCCTCTGGTTTATATAGACACCGGAGAGGGCTAGGGTTACACAGAGTCGGTTACAATGGTAGGAGATCTACATATCCGTATCGCCAAGCGTGCCTTCCACGCCAAGGAAAGTCCCATCCGGACACGGGACGGAGTCTTCAATCTTGTATCTTCGTAGTCTTGGAGTCCGGCGGACGATGATAGTCCGGCTGTCCGGACACCCCCTAGTCCAGGACTCCCTCACCCATTCCGTTATGTTATGGGAGACACGTTGGATCAACGTGAATACTTTAGGGATTATCGCTTGACACAAAAAGGGAAACTATTATGGGATTAAATTTCTATGTTGCGTTGGTATGCTCGTCAACTATGCGTGATACATGATTATACTTGTTGCTCTAGGATGAAGGCTCCACACCTTCCCTTTTCATGCAAATTCAATGATAATGAAACCTTATCTTCTTATGCTAATGGTATCTATGATTACTATGATGTGGAACAAATAGAAGAATTTGTTGCTTTTATGGGTGCTTATGAGGTTGAATCTATGTTTAAAGCGTTTGATGATTTTGATGATTCAGTTTATAGACCAGAAAATCTTGCTATAGTTAGATATTGTTATGAAAATTATGAATACAATTACTATATTAATGCATTTATTGAGAAAGTCTCCGCTGCCCAAGAAGAGACTAATATTTTGCAGGAAGTTATGGAAGAAGAAATTGATGAAACTGTGAGCTCATTAGATGAAAAAGATGATGAGGAGAGTGAAGAACAAAAGGAGGAAGAGCGGATTGATCACCCGTGCCCACCTTCTAATGAGAGTAACTCTTCAACGCATACATTGTTTAATTCCCCTTCGTGCTTACCGAAGGATGATTGCTATGATGATTATTGCTATGATCCCGTTGATTCTCTCGAAGTATCCCTTTTTGATGATGCTTGCTATGCTTGTGGCCAAGATGCCAATCTGAATTATGCTTATGGAGATGAACTTGCTATAGTTCCTTATATTAAATATGAAATTGTTGGCATTGCACCCACACATGATAGTCCTATTATCTTTTTGAATTCTCCCGATTACACTATATCGGAGAAGTTTGCGCTTAGTAAGGATTATATTGATGGGTTACCTTTTACCACTGCACATGATGATTTTGATAGATATAATATGCATTTCCTTGCTGCTCCTATTTGTAATTATTATGAGAGAGGAACTACATCTCCGCCTCTTTATGTGTCCAACACGATAAAATTGCAAGGAACTGCTTATACTATGCATTGGCCTTTACTATGTGTGCATGAATTGTTCTTTTATGACATTCCGATTCATAGGAAGAGAGTTAGACTTCGTTATTACTTGATATATGTTACTTCGTGCTCACTACTAAATTACAAATCATTGTTAATTAAAATTGGCTTTGATATACCTTGGGATCCAGGTGGATTCATTACTTGAGCACTAAATGCCTAGCTTAATGGCTTTAAAGAAAGCGCTGCCAGGGAGACAACCCAGAAGTTTTAGAGAGTCATTTATTTCTGTTGTGTGCTTTCATATAGTTTAAAAATACAAAAATAAAGAGGGTAACCTAAAAACTTTTCAAAAAGGAAAGTGAAAGTGAGAGAGACAAGCATTGTTGAAGTAGGAGCTAGCCTTGAACTTTGTTCATGCTCACGGAAACTTTGTGAATCTTGATAACAGAAACTTTTCAAAAAAAATAATTATCCCCTTGTAAAATTCCATTGTATTATAAAAATAATGTGCCAAGGTTTGCCTTTAGGATGTTTACAATGCTTGTTGGTTTGTATGATGCAGGACAGAAACTTTGGCTGTAGTGCGAGATTTTACATTTTTATCTGGAACGTCAAACGGTTCTAATTCCTTTTGCACTGTCTTTCTATACAAGTTATTTATTTTTCCTAATTTTTGTAGAATTTTTGGGGTACCATAAGTATGGTGGATATTCAGATTTCTACAGACTGTTCTGTTTTTGACAGATTCGTTTTTTATGCATAGTTTGCTTGTTTTGATGAATCTATCAATTTATATTAGTGGATTAAGACATGAAAAAGTTATATTACATTAGACACAATGCAAAAACAAAATATGAGTTGGTTTTCAACAGTACTTAGAGTAGTGATTTGCTTTATTATACTAACGGATCTTACCGAGTTTTCTGTTGAAGTTTTGTGTGGATGAAGTGTCTAAATGAGGAGGTCTCGATATGAGGAAAAGGAAGAGAGGCAAGAGCTCAAGCTTGGGGATGCCCGAGGCACCCCAAGTAAATATTCAAGGAGACTCAAGCGTCTAAGCTTGGGGATGCCCCGGAAGGCATCCCCTCTTTCTTCAACAAGTATCAGTATGTTTTCGTATTCGTTTCGTTTATGCATTACGTGCAAGTCTTGGAGCGTCTTTTGCATTTAGTTTTCACTTTTCTTTTATGCACCATGTTGGTATGAGATAGTCCTTGGTTGATTTATAGAATGCTCATTGCACTTCACTTAAATCTTTCGAGTGTGGCTTTATAGAATGCTTCATGTGCTTCACTTATATCATTTGAAGTTTGGATTGCCTGTTTCTCTTACTTAGAAAACCGTCATTTGTAGAATGCTCTTTTGCTTAACTTATATTTGTTAGAGCATGGGCATACCTTTTGTAGAAAGAATTAAAGTCTCTGCTTGACTTATACCTATTTAGAGAGATGACAGGAATTGGTCAATCACATGGTTAGTCATAAAATCCTACATAAACTTGTAGATCACTGAATATAATATGTTTGATTCCTTGCAATAGTTTTGCGATATAAAGATGGTGATATTAGAGTCATGCTAGTGGGTGGTTGTGGATTGTAGAGACGCTTGTGTTGAGGTTTGCAAGTCTCGTAGCATGCACGTATGGTAACCTTTGTGTGACAAATTTGAAGCATGAGGTGTTTCTTTGATTGTCTTCCTTATGAGTGGTGGTCGGGGACGAGCGATGGTCTTTTTCCTACCAATCTATCCCCCTAGGGGCATGCATAGTAGTACTTTGCTTCGAGGGCTAATAAACTTTTGCAATAAGTATATGAGTTCTTTATGACTAATGTGAGTCCATGGATTATACGCACTTTTATCTTTCCATCATTGCTAGCCTCTTCGGTACCGCGCATTGCCCTTTCTCACCTCGAGAGTCGGTGCAAACTTCGTCGGTGCATCCAAACCCCGTGATATGATACGCTCTATCACACATAAACCTCCTTATATCTTCCTCAAAACAGCCACCATACCTACCTATTATGGCATTTCCATAGCCATTCCGAGATATATTGCCATGCAACTTCCATCATCATCATATACATGACTTGAGCATTCATTGTCATATTGCTTTGCATGATCGTAAGATAGCTAGCATGATGTTTTCATGGCTTATCGGTTTTTTGATGTCATTGCTATGCTAGATCATTGCACATCCCGGTACACCGCCGGAAGCATTCATATAGAGTCATATCTTTGTTCCAGTATCGAATTGTAATATTGAGTTGTAAGTAAATAAAAGTGTGATGATCATCATTATAGAACATTGCCCCATGAAAAAAAATAAAAGAAAAAAAAGGAAAGGCCAAAGAAGCCTAAATAAAAAAAGGGGACCAAAGAAGCCCACCGAAAAAAGAAAAAAAAAGAAAAAAAGAAAAGAAAAGGGGCAATGTTACTATCCTTTTTTCACACTTGTGCTTCAAAGTAGCACCATGTTCTTCATATAGATTGTCTCCTATGTTGTCACTTTCATATACTAGTGGGAATTTTCATTATAGAACTTGGCTTGTATGTTCCAACGATGGGCTTCCTCAAATGCCCTAGGTCTTCATGAGCAAGCAAGTTGGATGCACACCCGCTTAGTTTCTTTTGTTGAGCTTTCATACACTTATAGCTCTTAGTTCATCCGTTGCATGGCAATCCCTACTCCTCACATTGACATCAATTGATGGGCATCTCCATAGCCCGTTGATTAGCCGCGTCGATGTGAGACTTTCTCCTTTTTTGTCTTCTCCACATAACCTCCATCATTATATTCTATTCCACCTATAGTGCTATATCCATGGCTTGCGCTCATGTATTGCATGAGGTTGAAAAAAGCTGAAGCGTTAAAAGTATGAACCAATTGCTCGGCTTGTCATCGGGGTTGTGCATGATGGGGGCATTTTGTGTGACGAAAATGAAGCCTGGCCAAACTATATGATTTTGTAGGGATAAGCTTGCTTTGGCCTTGTTGTTTTGAAAAGACATGATTGCTTTATTGGTACGCTTAAAGTATTATTGTTTTTTATGTCAAATGATAGACTACTGCTTTGAATCACTCGTGTCTTAATATTCATGCCATGATTAGACATATGATCAAGATTATGCTAGGTAGCATTCCACATTAAAAATTATCTTTTTTATCATTTACCTACTCGAGGACGAGCAGGAATTAAGCTTGGGGATGCTGATATGTCTCCATCGTATCTATAATTTTTGATTGTTCCATGCCAATACTATTCAACTTTTATATACTTTTGGCAACTTTTTATACTATTTTTGGGACTAACATATTGATCCGATTGCCAGTGCAGTTCGTCTGTTGCATGTTTTTGTTTCACGAAACCCAATATCAAATGGAGTCCAAACGGGATAAAAATGGACGGAGAATTATTTTGGAATATTTGTGATTTTTGGGAAGTAAAATCAACGCGAGACGGTGCCCGAGGAGGCCAGGAGATAGGGGCTCGCCCCAGGGAGGCAGGCGCGCCCTGGACTCTCCTGGGCCCCCCGTAAGGCGGTTGACGCTCTTTTTTGCCGCAAGAAAGCTAATTTAATGAGAAAGATCTGGGCGAAAGATTCACCCCAATCGGAATTACGGGTCTCCGGATATTAAAGAAACGGTGAAGGGGTAGAATCTGGGAACGCAGAAACAGAGAGATAGATCCAATCTCGGAGGGGCTCTCGCCCCTCCCAAGCCATGGGAGCCAAGGACCAGAGGGGAAACCCTTCTCCCATCTAGGGAGAAGGTCAAGGAAGAAGAAGAAGAAGAAGAAGAAGAAGGGGGGCTCTCCCCCCCTTGCTTCCGGTGGCGCCGGAATGCCGCCAGGGGCCATCATCATCACCGCGATCTTCACCAACACCGCCGTCATCTTCACCAACATCTCCATCACCTTCCCCCTTCTATATCCAGCGGTCCACTCTCCCGCAACCCGCTGTACCCTCTACTTGAACATGGTGCTTTATCCTTCATATTATTTTCCAATGATGTGTTGCCATCCTATGATGTTTGAGTAGATTTTTGTTGTCCTATCGGTGATTGATGAATTGCTATGATTGGTTTGAATTGCATATTTTATTATTGGTGATGTCCTATTGTGCCCTCCATGTCGCGCAAGCGTGAGGGATTCCCGCTGTAGGGTTTGGAATATGTTTATGATTTGCTTATGGTGGGTGGCGTGAGTGACAGAAGCACAGACCCGAGAAGTAGGTTGTTTGCGTATGGGATAAAGGGGACTTGATACTTTAATGCTATGGTTGGGTTTTACCTTAATGAATCTTTAGTATTTGCGGATGCTTGCTAGAGTTCCAATCATAAGTGCATATGATCCAAGTAGAGAAAGTATGTTAGCTTATGCCTCTCCCTCAAATAGAATTGCAATAGTGATTACCGGTCTAGTAACGTAGTCAATCGCTTAGGGACAATTTCACAACTCCTACCACCACTTTTCCACACTCGCTATATTTAATTTATTGCATCTTTATCTAAACAGCCCCTAGTTTTTATTTATGTGCTCTTTATTATCTTGCAAACCTATCCAACAACACCTACAAAGTACTTCTAGTTTCATACTTGTTCTAGGTAAAGCGAACGTCAAGCATGCGTAGAGTCGTATCAGTGGCCGATAGGACTTGAGAGAGTATTTGTTCTACCTTTAGCTCCTCGTTGGGTTCGACACTCTAACTTATCGAAAGAGGCTACAACTATCCCGTATACTTGCGGGTCATCACCCCTTTTCTGCTAGTAGGTCACAGTTCTTTGCCGTCTGTTAGCAGACAGCAAAGGGCGTACCTAGTGGGATGGGGCCGGGGGAAACAGATGACCTAACAGACATTTTCTTTGCCATCTGCTGGCGGACGGCAACGAAGTTTTGCCGTCAGCCAGCAAACGGCAAAGAAAATGGCCGTTAGGTTGTCCTCGTAAGCCCGCCACCCACCCTCTTTGCCGTCCGCTAGCGGACGGCGAAGATTGTTGATGGTAAAGCCTTCCATTGCCGTCCACTGCCTCTTTGTCGTCCGTTTTCTGGTGGCTGATGGCAAAGCCTTTCTTTGTCGTACGCTAGCTAATGGCAAAGAGTCAGCAGACGGCAAATCTGCTGATTCCAGTAGTGTTAGTAGCACTTTCATGTGTACGTAGAGTTGTATCAGTGGCAGATAGGACTTGAGAGAATATTGATCTTACCTTTAGCTCCTTGTGGGTTCGACACTCCATACTTATCACTTCCACCTTTGGAAATTGCTATGATGATTCCTTGCACTTGGGGATTATCAAGAACCACGCAACACCTCGTGAACATCACCTGCAAACAAAAAACAAATACTTGCACCCAACCCGAACAAGGGGTTGTCAATCCCTTGGTGGTCAATTGCAAGGATCAAATCTTGTATAGGTAGATGGATAAATAAAACACAAAATAAACAAAGCAAAGAAAATTGCAGCAAAGTATTTTTGGTTTTTGATATATAATGAAAATAGACCCGAGGGCCGTAGTTTTCACTAGAGGCTTCTCTCTTGAAAATACCATACGGTGGGCAAACAAATTACTATTGGGCAATTGATAGAAAAGTGCATAATCATGGCAATATCTAAGGCAATGATCATGTATATAGACATCACGTCCGAAACAAGTAGACCGAAATGATTCTGCATCTACTACTATTACTCCACACATCGACCGCTATCCAGCATGCATCTAGAGTATTAAGTTCATAAAGAACGGAGTAACGCCTTAAGCAAGATGACATGATGTAGATAAAGTAAACTCACGCATGAATAAACCCCATCTTTTTATCCTCAATAGCAATGATACAATGTGTGTCATGTCCCCTTCTGTCACTAGCATTGAGCACTGCAAGATCAAACCCATTACAAAGCACCTCTCCCATTGCAACAAAAATCAATCTAGTTGGCCAAACCAAATCAATAGATCAGATAGAAATATGAAGTTATAATAAGCATGCATAAAAGAGTTCAAAGAAGACTCAAATAGTATTCATAGATAATCTGATCATAAACTCACAATTCATCGGATCCGAACAAACACACCACAAAAAGTGATTACATCGAATAGATCTCCAAGAACATCAAGGAGAACATTGTATTGAAGATCAATGAGATAGAAGAATCAATCTAGCTACTAGCTATAGAACCATAGGTCTGGTACTCACACAACATCGGAAGGTCCACAAGGTTGATGTAGAGCCGCTCCGTGGTTGAATCCCCCTCCGGCAGAGTGTCAGAAAAGGCCCTAGATGGGATCTCTCGACAATAGAAACTTGCGGCTGCAAAAATAGGGTTTTGGTTGGCTCTCTGTTGGTTTCCCGAGTTTAGAGAATTTATAGAGGTGGAATTTGGTCAAACGGAGCAAAGGTGGACCCACGAGGCACCAGGGCATGCCCTGATGGCTCGTGGCCACCTCCTTCACCTTCTGACTTCCTCCCGAAGCTTCTAGTGTCTCTTTTATCCAACAAAAATCTCCAAAAAGTTTTGTGGCATTTAGACTTTGTTTGTTAGTGATATTCTAGAAAACCAAAAACAAGCAAAAAACACCAACCAGCACTGGACACTAAGTTAATAAGTTAGTCCCAAAAATTGATATGTAATTGCATATAAAACATCCAAGATTGATACTATAATAGCGTGGAACAATCAAAAATTATAGATACGTTGGATACGTATCACGCCCCTCATCAGGCGACGAGCTGGTCAAAAAGGAACAATCGCTAAGGTTGCCCGGTGATAAGTGCTCGACGACAAGCTTCTCAACGGCAGCAGACTCGACGCACGTCTTCCTGACGACCAACTGCGTCGAATACCGGCAAAGCAGGGTCTTCACAGCTCACCGCCCCTCCGGCAACTAAGCGCGCGAGAACACCCCCTCCGTCTCCAGCTTCTAGCACCAGAAACAAAGTTGTCTGGGACCTCTCCGTTCTTAGCGACCGCGAGGAGGAAGAGTAAGTGCCTTCGTCTTTCTTCATCAATCCTTGATTCCCTTGTTGTTGTCGATTTTGATGTGCTTGATTATCTTTATTTTGCAAAGACGAGGAGACGTTGGCACAGAGGTCTCGAAAGAGGCCAAGGACCACCGAGGAGGCCAAAACAACGGCAAGCACCGGGTCGATCACATTGATACGTCCATTTTTGCATCATGTTTCCCTATTGTTATTTATAATGTTGTTGATCAGTACAATACTTTGTGGAAAAATTCTAATGCCTTTTCTCTCTTAATTTGCAAGATTTACATGAAGATGGAGATTGCTGGCAGCTGGAATTCTGGACCTGAAAAAGCTATGTCAGAGATACCTACTCTGAGCATCTCTAAATGAGCTAAAACTTCACGGAGAATTAAAATGGAATAAATAAAAAATACTGGAAGAAATAAATACCAGAGGAGACCACCCAGGTGCCCACAAGGCACCAGGGTAGCCTGGTGGCTTGTGGGGCCCCTGGCCAGCCTCCGGTGCCCATCTTCTGGTATATAAGGTCATTTTCCCTAGAAAAAACATAGGGAGGACTTTCGGGATGGAACATCGTCGTCTAGAGGCAGAACTTGGGCAGGAGCACTTTTGATCTCCGGCAGAGCGATTCTGCCGGGGATACTTCCCTCTAGGAGGGGGAAATCGAAGCCATTGTCGTCACCAACAACCCTATCATCATGGAGGACCAATCTTCATCAACATCTTCACCAGCACCATCTCATCTCAAACCCTAATTCATCTCTTGTATTCAATCTTTGTCTCAAAACCTCAGAATGGTACATGTGGGTTGCTAGTAGTGTTGATTACATCTTGTAGTTGATGCTAGTTGGTTTATTTGGTGGAAGATTATATGTTAAGATTCTTGATGCTTACTGAATACCCCTATAATATTGAACATGAATATAATTTGTGAGTAGTTACTTTTGTTCTTGAGGACATGGGAGAAGTCTTGTCATAAGTAATCATGTGAATTTGGTATTCGTTTGATATTTTGATGATATGTATGTTGTTGTTTCCCTTAATGGTGTTATGTGAACGTTGACTACATGACACGATCATCGATGGGGAAATGACCAAGTTCTGGGGATCCACCTCGCTAGGAACTACACCGCTTCGCTCTGTCGCACCATCACTGTTCCTTCGCTCCAGGTTCAAGACAAGATCGGTCAAGGATGCACTGCATGACAACATATGGATCCAGTACATCAAGCGACCAACCCTTTCTGATGCAAACATCATAGAATTCCACCACATTTGGAACCTAATCAGAGGAGCCGATGTCATCCTCCACCCTGAAGTTCTAGATAGTATTATCTGGAAAATGTCGTCCTCAGGTTGCTATTCTGCTGTTGCTGCCTATAGGCTCCAATTTGCTGGTGGGATTGGCTCAAATTACACCAATATGTTTTGGCGCGCCTGGGCACCACCCCAATGCAAATTCTTCGTCTGGCGGCTCATGTTGGATAGACGGTGGTGTGCCGACAGACTACAACATCGAGGGTGGCCAAATCACTACTTTTTGGCCACTGTGTATACGCAATTTTGAGACTTCATTGCATCTTCTATGGTAATGCCCTAAAGCTAGAGAATTTGGTGTAAGGCTGCTGCCTGGGTCTGGCTGCACTGCGTTTGATGTTGCGGCATGGCCTGATGAGGAAAGCTCAGCGGAATACTGGCTTGTGATTGTCTCGGCTGCTCCTGATGAGCACAAGAAAGGGATAAAATTCATGTTGATACTTATCTTGTGGGAAATATGGTTGGAGAGGCACAACAGAATGTTCAATAAAAAGATTGCAACCCCGGTTGTCACAATACAAGCCATGAGACAAGCAATTGACTCGTGGAGACTGGCGGGAGCGAAATGTATGCAGCCCGCTTCGGGGACCCCCCTTGAGAGATCGATCCTTACTTAACCCCCACTCTTTTTCATTTTTCTCTGATATTTCATCCTTGTAGCCACTTTAGTGGCCATTGTTACCTGGCTATGGCTATGATAATGCATGGCCAGCAAGCGTTGGTTTCCTTAAAAAAATCTTAACGAGCCAACACCGACACCAACTTGCGAACCAACCTGTGGTTGGGTGGTTAGGGGGACAGTGGTATCACAACCCACCAGGATTCAACTCTTGGTGCTCGCATTATTCCTGGATTTATTTCAAGATTTCCGTGGCGCGCTTTCAGTTGGAGGAGACATTCCCGTCAACGACGAGCCGCCTACGCTGAGTTCATTAATCTCACGATGATATGTCGGCTCAGTATATTGACAGTGCTCATAGGGGTGAGTGTATGCACGTATGAAGCGTTTTGCGTTCGTACTACGTTAAAAAAACACCTACGCCAACTCACTGACCATCATAACACATACTACTACCAGAAAACAGGTAAATCTTTGGCTCAATATATTGTTTCTGACCCCCGGTGTTCGGCTGACGGGGCTCGTCATCGTCTTCGCTTGGGGGCCCTTTGCCCTTGTGTTCGGTATCTAACTTACAGGACTGTTTGAAAACCCAACAGTTCCTGTTGGTATGATTCGCAGGCTTATCGGGTGTGCCATGAATCTGATAGGGCCTCTCAAGGATTTTATCTAAGTTAGATGGCCCATCTTTGCCTTTGAAAGGTTTGTTCAGCTGACCTAACTTCGGGCCGCTGAATCCGGCGTTGACTGTCGTATCGTCTGCGTCGTCATTGCTGCTATTCTGACGTTTGTTTTATTGCGGCGAGGTTTACCGTTGCCGTCCCGTACCTCAGAGGTGTCGGGGTCGCCTGAGTTGTTGCTTCTACGAGCCAACCAGCTGTCTTCGCCTGCACAGACACGGGTCATGAGTGTCATTAATGCTACCATGGTCTTCGGCTTTTCCTGCCCTAGGTGTCGGGCGAGCCATTCATCACGGACGCTGTGCTTAAAGGCCGCTAAGGCTTTGGCGTCTGGACAGTCTCGATCTGGTTCTTTTTAGTTAAGAACCGATTCCAAAGCTTGCAGGCTGATTCACCTGGCTGCTGAATTATGTGACTCAAGTCATCAACATCCGGTGGCCGGACATAAGTGCCCTGGAAGTTAGCCCTAAAGGCATCTTCCAAGTCTTCCTAGGTTCCAATGGAGTTTTCTGGGAGGCTGTTTAGCCAGTGTCGTGCTGGTCCTTTCAGCTTTATGGGAGATATTTAATGGCATGGAGATCGTCTCCTCGAGCCATATGAATGTGGAGAAGGAAGTCTTCAATCCAGACGGCTGGATCCGTCGTTCCATCATATGGTTCGATGTTTACGGGTTTAAACCCTTCTGGAAACTGATTTTCCATAACCTGATTAGTAAAGCATAAGGGATGTGCGGCTCCTCTGTGTCTAGCGATGTCGTGGCGGAGATCGGCTGGCATCTGCAGCAGGTACTGATCCTGGACATAGTAGCGGTCGTCACGCCGGGCTTCATGCCATTATCTCGTGCCAGGGCACGTCCCCTTAATCCATAGATTGATCTGGTTTGGCCAGCTTTATAGGCTATGTCACGTTGCAAGTCGTATGTATATCCCGTGGCTGCAGTCTCCCTGCCTCTTCGGCGAGGGGGTGCGGGTTGGTGCTCCGCTTGATATGCCGCTGTCCCGTCCATGTGGCGGGCGGTCTGGTTGGTCTGCCTGATTGTATTTCGACGGTATTGGTTCAAGGACTTCGTCGTCGAATTGAGGCAGCAGCTTGCGCCTAGGGTAACTTTTGACAGGTCGCTCTTGGCCGTATTCCTCGGTGGCCAGGACCTTAGTCCACCTTTCATTTAGCGTGTCATGCTCTTCTTTGAGCTGCTATTGCTTCCTCTTCAGGCTCCGAGTTGTAGCAATAAGTTGCCGCTTGAAGCATTCTTGGTCGAGGGGTTCCTCTGGGACAATGAAGTCCTCGTCACCGAGGCTGACCTCCTCTTCGGATTCTGGCATGTAGTTGTTGTCCTCCGCGTCTTCGTTGTCAGCGCATCCAGGGCTGTATTCACCTTCTTCTTGCTCGTCCTGTTCGGATGTGGGCTCGATAAGGTGTTCATTATCTTCGGCGCCATCTGGAGTCTCGTTGTCTCCGGTGCCGGTATTACTATCCTTCTCCCGACGCGATTGGGAGCAACGCCGCTGACGTCGGTGCTTTGGTGGTTTATCGACTGGTCTATCCTCATCTAGGCTTGGGTTCTCCTCGTCGTTCTTTGGAGTGTCCACCATGTATACATCGTATGTTGAGGTGGCCGTCCAACGCCCCGTAACGGGTCGGACTTGGCTTTGTTCGACGTCGGCATCATCGTCCATGTCGTCGATGTCTGCGGATGCATAATCCAGCATGTCGGTTAAATCCTCGACAGTGGCTATCAAGTGGGTGGGGCATAAAATTCCCCTCTCTCAGCCCCTAGTCCAGGCTGGGTGAAGTTCGGAGGTAAAGCCTCCGTAATGGCGAGAGACTGCATCAGACCCAACACTTCATCTAAGAGCGGGAGCGAGAACCGCGGGTTTGTCGCGATGTGTTCGGCTTGGAGCGCCTGATCGGATCCGCTAAGTGCAGGCTTCGGCAGTTCGGAACGGTTGCCCAGAGCCAGGTTTAAACCTGCGTTTGGGTCTTCGGAAGGAAGTTCGATAAGGGGAAGAAGTCCAGCAGGGTTTACGCTCCCGTCTACGGACGATGAGACCTGCCCCGGATCTAAGGCCGATGTGAGTGCTGGTGTTGACCACTGGACGAGATCCGACAGGGGATCCGAAGAGTCTTCTTGGATGGGACGCAGAGTGGCGACCGAGGCCGCGAACCCATCGAAGACCAAGTCTACTCTGATGTCAACGACATAATTCAGGTTTCCAAACCTAATTTGGTGGCCGGGGGCGTAACTATCGACCTGCTCGAGGTGGCCGATCGAGTTGGCTCGAAGCACGAAGCCACCGAACACAAAAACCTGTCCAGGAAGAAAAATCTCCCTGGACGCAACGTCACCATTGACGAAGAGGTGAGCCATTGATCCTACTGTCGACAACACAGCGGAGCTCTCAATGAAAGCACCAATCGGTGTCAAAACCGGCAGATCTCGGGTAGGAGGGCCCAGGTTGTGCGTCTGAGGATCAATAGTAACAGTGGAGAAGGGACACAGTGTTTACCCAGGTTGGGGCCCTCTTAATGGAGGTAAAACCCTACTCCTGCTTGATTATATTCGAGGGTATAGGGGTTACAAGAGTTGATCTACCACGAGATCGATTTGGCTAACCCTAGATAGCTAACCTAGCAATGTTATGATCCTGCATCCGATCTACCCTCTGGTTTATATAGACAGTGGAAGGGCTTAGGGTTGTACAAAGTCGGTTTTACAGAAAGGAATAAGATATCCGGACACCTATACTTGCCATCCACGCATGCGAGAGTCCCCACCGGACACGAGAGATAATCTTCTGTCTTGTGTCTTGACGGCCCACCAGTTCGGCCCACATCAATAGACCGGACGCCCGAGGACCCCCTAATCCAGGACTCCCACAGTTGCTGCCTAGTCTGGTTGCACTGCATTTGATCCTGCGGCATGGCCTGGTGAGGAAAGCTCACTGGAATACTGGCTTGCGATCGTCTCGGCTGCTCCTGATGAGCACAAGAAAGGGATAAAATTCATGTTGATCCTTATCTTGTTGGAAATATGGTTGGAGAGAAACAACAGAGTGTTCAAGCCATCAGGCACGCAATTGACACATGGAGACTGGCAGGAGCGAAATGTATGCAAACCCCCTTGGGGGGACCCCCCCCCCGGTGAGAGATCGATCCTTACTTAACCCCCACTCTTTTTTCATTTTCTCTTATCTTTCATCCTTGTAGCCACTTGAGTGGCCATTGCTACCTTGTTGTGGCTATGATAATGCATAGCCAGCAATCGTTGGTTTCCTTTAAAAAAATCTTAACGAGGCAACACCGACACCAACTTGCAAATCAACCTGTGGTTGGATGGTTAGACGCACAATGGTATCCCCAGCCCATCAGGATTCAAATTCTGGTGCTCGCATTATTTTTGGATCTATTTCAGGATTTCCGGCGACGTGCTTTCAGTAGGAGGAAACGTTCCCGTCGACGGCGAGGCGCCTACGATGACTTTGTAAATCTCAATATGATATGTCGGTTCAGTCTCTTGAAGATGCTCATAAGGATAGGATGCTTGTGTGTGTTCATAGGGGTGAGAGTATGCACGTATGTATAAGCGCTTTTGTGTTTGTACTGTGTCCAAAAAAGAAAAAACGCCGACACCAACACACCGACCATCATAACATACACTACCATAGAACAGATAAATCTTATGTCCGGTTTGCACTATTCACTCATAGTAGGTTTTGACCGATCCTTCTGCCATGTCCCCGCAGAAGATTAATAAATTAGTTTACCGTTTGCTTAACGAACTTCTCTATTCCCTTTGCCATTTCTGCGGAAGAGATCGTAACCTGTCACCCTCAGAGCATAGAGAATCACAAGAGAGCGGGGGAGAGAAGCAGGGCACGCACCTTCGCGGCGCACAACGGCAGAATATACTACTCTTACTAGCGCACAGAACGGGCAGGCAGAGAGTCAACGGCCCAAGGAGGCGAGGAACGGTCGCTGCTCTGCTCCTGGATTCTTGCTAACAGAACCGGTAATAAAACTACTCCTACAATAAACAGCCCTCCCCTGCTTCGCCTCCCTCCCCGTCACCCTCACCCTCACCCATCCGTTGCGCATTTCCAATCCCCCTCGCAATCACATTCCCGAATTAACGGCCCCTCCTCCCACCCCCCTACGCGCTTCCCCTCGCGCCTCCCCCCCTACCTAAAAATAGGCAGATCTCGCGCGGGGGGCGACGCGCCGGCCTCCTCCTCCTCCTCCTCCCTTCATCCACCGCAGCTCCCCTCCTCGCCGCCGGTTGATCCGACGACGACGACGCCGATCAACCCAGCCGGCATTCATCCACCCTCCCCTCCTCCTCCGCGGTTAACTCGATCTGCGCCGCGCAAGTCTCGTCTCGCTTTTGTTTGATTGCGATCTGTTCCCTCCCCGTCCCCGTGGCGTCGTTTTCGTCTTACCCCCGCCCGCCCCCCACCCGCACCCGCGCGGTTGATTCCTTTGCTGTTTGTTCCCATCTGAGAGCGGGCGAGCTTGCGTCCGTCGGCGGGAGGTGGGTGGATAGATAGATACAGAGGCGGCCGAGGATCGCCATTACGGTCCAAGCCGATCGGGCGTCACGCCACGCGCCCGGCTTTAAATCCCGCCCCCCGCTATCCATCCCATCCCATGGGCGGACACAGGATCGATCCGGGCCACCTCCTCCTCCTCCTCCTCTCGGGGCTCCGCGCGTAGTCGCATTCTTCACTGCGATCCAGCGGAAAGGGGGGGGAGATCGATCGGTCCACCGATCGATCCGTCGGCCGGGAAGATGAACTCCCTCACGGCCACCGGCAGCAGCAGCGGCGCCGGCAGCAGCGGCGGGGGCGGCGGCGGCGGGGAGATGAGGGCGGCCGACGGCGAGGGGTACCTGCGGGCCGACGGATTCGACCTCGTCAACCTCGACATGCAGCTCGAGAAGACGCGCTCCAAGGTCTGGCTGGATCAGCAGCGGGGCGCGTCGCCGGCCCAGCCCGGGGAGCTCCTCGAGTGGGAGATCGACCTCGCCAAGCTCGACATCCAGAACCAGGTCGCCAGCGGCACCTTCGGCGTCGTCTACCGCGGCACCTACGACGGCAACGACGTGGCAGGTGAGAAATCAAACACGCTCCCCTCGATCGCCTCTGTTATGTAATCATGTATCTCTTCTACTAGTCTGTTTCGCCTAATTGCCATCTGATCCATAAGATTTGGCATCCGGGTTGTGCTTGGTTTGCAGCCCCTGCTCCACAAGCCTTCTCGCCCTCAAAAAAAAAAAAGAACAGAAAAAGTAAATTGCCGAGCTAATGATTGTTTGTTGTGGTCAAATCATTGACTTGCCCATTTCACGTTGCCTATCTCTTCCCAGCCAATTGAGGCAACTAGTTCATGGTAAAAGTTATCAAACGTTGGCAAGTATTGACATTGCAAATCTTGACTTGCTCATATCCAAAAAAAAAAGAAACATTGGGGCTGAAACCAATACACACTTAATACTCCCATGTTCTCAACAATACCGGGGCTGCACTCACAATTGATTATTATGAAATTGTAAGGATGTTTTTATGATAAATCTAGTGATACGCTTGTCCAAATAAGGTTGCATAGGTTAATGTTTGAAATTAAGGAAGTTCTATTGAACGTGTTTTAAGACGTACGGAATGTAGTGTTAGATAGGTTGACATTTGAGTTGGTGTGGCAGCAATTGGTAGAAGAGAGATTGATGGCTTCCCGTGATAATTCCATGCGGTACCTTGTTATCGCTATTGGTGGAGTGGGCGCAGACGGTGATAGGGGAAGCATGTCGGCATACTAGGAACATGGTTGGGTGCCAGTTTTGTCGAAGTGAAGGTAGTAGCCGTTCTGTAGGGGGCGGAGATGGTGACGGGGGAAGCGTGTCGGTATTATACTGGGAACATGATTGGCTGCCAGTTTTGTCATTGTGAAGGTAGTTGTGGAGGGGGCGGACAAGGTGACGGACGAAGCATGTCGGTATATAGTAGGAACATGGTTGGGTGCCAGTTTTGTCGTTGTGAAGGTCGTAGCCGTTGTGGAGGGGGCTGGAGAAGGTGATGGGGAAGCATGTCGATATACTATGAACATAATTGGGTGCCAGTTTTGTCGTTGTGAAGGTGGAAGCTGTTGTGGAGGGGGGCGGGGAAGGTGACGGGGGAAGTATGTCGATATACTAGGAACATGGTTGGGTGTCAATTTTGTCGTTGTGAAGGTGGTAGCTGTTGTGGAGGGGGCGGAGAAGGTGACGGGGGAAGCATGTCGATATACTAGGAACATGGTTGGGTTCCGATTTTGTCGTTGTGAAGGTGGTAGCTATTGTGGAGGGGGCGGAGAAGGTGACGGGGGAAGCATGTCGATATACTAGGAACTTGGTTGGGTGCCAATTTTGTCGTTGTGAAGGCGGTAGCTGTTGTGGAGGGGGGCGGAGAAGGTGACTAGGGAAGCATGTCGATATACTAGGAACTTGGTTGGGTGCCAATTTTGTCGTTGTGATTGCGAATGATGATGACGTGTGAGGGAGATTTTTTGATGATACTTTCTTCGGTCCAATTATTGTTATTGATGAGTTCATCTTTTTGCTTTTATCCATTATTACTTGACTTGCTAGTGAGAAAGCTAGCCGGAGAAATTGGAAAATATACATTAGAAGTCATATTCTGAGTATAAGAACCTAGTTCCATTTGTGTTTTCGCAAGTCTGCTACTCTGCTTATAGGGCCGCCAGTCGGTTTATGTCCTTTTCGCCCTGTACCTGTAGTATGTCTCGAGTGTGATCATACACGGCGGTTTTTGAGAATGCACAGGCTCGCTTTCTGCCCTTTCCCTTCCCCTGCTGCTGTAAGAAAAACGTGGAAGTAAGAAAAACATGGCATTGAAATGTCACTTCTCAAATCATATGATTTTTTATTACACCATAAATGAAAGAAAAATACAAATTAAGCTGTTTTTGTTGCTAGGGAACAAATCGAAGATAACAATACTCCTAAAGCGATTTCATGCTTGACCTGTGGCATGTCTTTCCCTGTTTCTCAATCCTAACACTTAAAAGACTAGTAGAATTCTAAGCTTGATTCAGCCATGGCTCCCCACACCAACTAGCTAGCTTAAATATTTCCAGTATCTATCAAGATGAAAATGTTTATGGACATTAGACTCGTAAAACTACATGTTTTGTTATTCATGATCATAGTAGCGACAGTAGCAGTTTTCGTTTACCTGGAATGCATTTTTTGTATGATGCAGTGAAGGTGCTGGACTGGGGGCAGGAAGGTCAGGAGAGCTCGTCGAAGCACCGGGAGGCCTTTGAGAAGGAGGTGGCCGTGTGGCAGAAGCTCGATCACCCCAATGTCACAAAGGTACCTGATTTGTACAGACATTAGCTGCTAGTACCTGATCAATTTGAAGCGAGTGCTTGGTGAAATTAACAATGAACTGTGTCATGTCTATTTGTGTGTAGTTCGTGGGGGCGTCGATGGGGACGTCCCAGCTGAAGATCCCGGCTTCTAAGAAGGGCGGCAGCAGCCACGGGCCAGGCCAGCGCTGTGTGGTGGTGGTGGAGTACCAGCACGGCGGCACCCTGAAGACGCTGCTGTTCCAGCACCGGGACAAGAAGCTGCCTTATAAGAAGGTGGTCCAGCTGGCGCTGGACATGGCGAGAGGGCTGAGCTACCTGCACTCGCAGAAGATCGTGCACAGGGACGTGAAGGCTGAGAACATGCTGCTGGACAGGAAGAAGTCGGTGAAGATCGCCGACTTTGGGGTGGCCCGTGTGGAGGCGCAGGATGACGACAACATGACGGGGCAGACGGGCACGCTGGGGTACATGGCCCCCGAGGTGCTGGAGGGGCGGCCGTACGACCACAAGTGCGACGTGTACAGCTTTGGCGTCCTGCTGTGGGAGACGTACTGCTGCGCCTTGGCGTACCCAAACTACAGCATCGCAGACATCTCGTACCACGTGGTGAAGCTGGGCATCCGGCCCGACATCCCGCGGTGCTGCCCCAAGCCGCTGTCGGAGATCATGACCCGGTGCTGGGACGGCAACCCGGACCACCGGCCGGAGATGGCCGAGGTGGTGGCGATGCTGGAGAGGATCGACACCACCAAGGGCAAGAGCATGACGCCTGCCGTCCCCGACCACACCTCGCAGGGCTGCAGCTGCTTCGGCTTCTCCAAGTAGTCGTCGTCGTCGTCCTTGTGTGATGCGGCTCGTGCTTCTGCTGTTTTTTGTTTCCCTTTCGTTGGTGCGGTCGTGCGGATCGGTGAACGCTTTGGTTGGTCGTCGCGGCGTCTCTGGTGGAAGAAGAATTGTGTAGGTTACCTACTGCCGCTACTCGCTTGTGGTTGTGGGTGAGATGATGGTTTATTTTGCTTTGCATAAACACTGTGGTCGTCTTGTCTACACCGGTTTGATGTTTTTTGGTTCAAAAACTTGTCGTGCTGCTTCTCATCATGAACTTTTTTAGTCAGTCATTCGTCAGCAAAATCTAGAATGAAATAGGCACAGGTTTCTAGATATGGTAACATTAAAACCTAGCCACGTATCCGCAAAGTTGCAATGGTGAATGGCGACCGAGGGCATCGCACATTTGCCATGAGTTGGTTCCCAGCATGACAATGTGCTTGATTTCTGCTCTCACTTCGGCGTGTTGGTGCTACAGACCACGTGTTTTTCATTAGCATTACAATCTGCTTGCAAGAGCTCCTCCATACAGGGAGGACCTCTTTGAAACCAAACATCAGTACACGACACTAATGCGAGTTTGTTAGGTGATAGTCCCTCTTATATTTATTTACAGAGGGAGTGCCACCTCTTTGAAACCAAACATCAGTACACGACACTAATGCGAGTTTGTTAGGTGATAGTCCCTCTTATATTTATTTACAGAGGGAGTGCCGCTTACAAAGACTGAGACTGAGACCCTCTCATGTACGGAGGGAGTAGATGAGTAAGTCTCACACAAGAAACGATTCCAGAGTTCTGAACAATTTATTTTTATTTTTGAGGGAAATTCTGAGTTGTGAACATAAAGACATGCGGAGTAGTCGACAGCAAACCTGACTAGAGCAAGTTGTGTCAAGTGGACATAAAGTGAAAGACATTCTGAGTTGTGAATAAAAAAGGCCATGCAAAGTGAAGCCTGTTTAGAAACAGTTGTGTCAAGTGGGCTAATGCTTCCTGCAGGCACCAACAGAAACTAGAGCAGCAACCACTAACCGAAACTTATCATGTATGCATGGAAAAGATGGGACATCCAAAATCAAGACATAAGTATCAAGTGTAGCCTGCAGATAACTACCAAGTTGTAGACTAGGGCAAGTAGCCAACTAATATCAGTGCCACATATGGCAGGAATGAACCAGGGCAAGTAAACTAGGAGATTCAATACTAAAAGGTTGTATGCTCTGGTTAGTTCAAACCCGCAGTATTCATATTTGATTCAGTTGCAGCCTACTTTCATACATTTGACATGGAGTGGAAACAGAACTAGATAAACTAGCACACACATGTGCACACCAGCAGCTTGACCCAAAATCAAATAACAATCACAAACTCATCAAGCAACATATAACCAGCGCATTAGGCACAAGTCATGTGTCATAGCAAAAATGCATCATTACTTTGGATGACCTACAAGCCTGCCCTATAAGCCAAATTACAGTAGATAGCCCATAGCCAAATAAGATTGGATAACTTATGATCAAGTTAGAACAAATAAACCCAAAAGTCGTGTTAGAACAGATAACCAGTAACCAAGTATCATAGCAGAAATGTGTGGAGGGCTATTAATGGTGAGAAGCAACCAAATTCTAACATGCAGTAGGTATTAACGGTGACATACTACAGCATGACAATCTGATTTTGTTCCAATGCAAGCAAAAGATGACATTCAAAATCAAGGCATAAATATCAAACTAGAAGTGTATTGCTGCAGCTTACAAACGACTAATACTTGTAAGCTGACATTTGGCAACATGGCAATTGGCTATTATATCAGTGCCACCCATGGCAAACATGAAACTAGCAAGATGCATGTTGAATGGCAATTATAACACCCCAGTTAGGTCTATCTGATTCAGTAGCCACTACTTCTATACCATTGACAAGCAGCCGCCAAGAAAAACAGAACAGGTCGGTTCAAATCATAAAACATGGCTAATTCATCAAGCACAGTCACACAGGATGTCAAATATAACTAGCAGATATAGTGACATCAATACTCAGATCGACCAGAAGTAGCACCACAGAAACATCCTCTTACAACCAACCACGACTATACACTGACCATCATCCGCCCAACAATTTCCTTCAAGCACTACTAATAATAATACTATATAACTAGGTTACAGTGGATAACCAATAACTAAGAGTCAAGTATTATGGCAGAAATGCATCATTATTTCTAATCTGATACTAGTACTACACACATTTGAATAGAAACCAAATTCTAACAAGCAGTAGGTATTCATAGTGACATACTACAACATGGCAGGCTTATTTGTTCCATGCATGCAAAAGATGGACATTCAAAACCAAGACATAAATATCAGCCTTAGTGAAACTACAAGTTGTACAGCAGAGCAACATGGCAATCAGTGCTGCATATGGCATGAAAGAACCTGGGCATGTATAAACTAGAAAGATCAGTACTAAACTGCCATTCATTCTTGTTAGTTCAAACCCCAATGGTCTGGTTGTAGGGTATCCATTTTCTGCTTGATAAAAGAATTTGCACTGTTACTTGATTTTTAACCAAGCTGGTTTGTTCCAATGCATGCAAAGTGACTTTCAAAATCAAGACAGGATTGAACTGAAAGCGTATTGCTTCCGCTTGCAGACAACAGGTAATATATCAGTGCCACCCATGACGAGAACAAAACTAGCAAGCTGCATATTAGACGGCCAATTATAACACCCAAGTTACAATGAACAAGCAGCGTCCCAGAACAACAAGACTAGGTAAACTAGCACACACCAATGCAAAACAGGTCGGATTAAAATTATAGCCACCCCAAATTCATAAGTAAAGCCACACAGGATGTCAGATATAACAACTCTTAATATCATACATCACAAATTCTGAGGAGCTGAATAGCTGATAAGATTTCATTAACATTCAGATAGACCAATTGTAACAGCCCAATTAGGTCTAACTTGATTAAGTGGTAAAATTGACAAGCAGCGGCCAGGATCAAGAGAACGAGGTAAACTAGCACACAGCGGTGCACAACAGGGCGGATCAAAATCATATAACCATCTCAAACTCATCAAGAATAGCACACACAGGATGTCAAATATAACTACTATTGATACGATTCATCAATAACTCAGAGTAGCAGATATTGTTCCATTCATATTCAGATCGACCAGCAAAAGTAGCACCACGGGAACATCATCTTACAATCATCCACGACTACACACGAACCATCATCCGTCGAGGGATTTCCATAAAGCACTACTAATACTACTACTATATATATCTAGATAGGCAGGCAGATCCACGGCGGGGATCAACAGCGGTCACCAGGAGGGGGGGCGGGCGAACCTAGGAGGAGGTGAACTTGGTGACGGCCTTGGTGCCCTCGGAGACGGCGTGCTTGGCGAGCTCCCCGGGGAGGACGAGGCGGACGGAGGTCTGGATCTCGCGGGAGGTGATGGTGGGCTTCTTGTTGTAGCGCGCGAGCTTGGCGGCCTCGCCGGCGAGCTTCTCGAAGATGTCGTTGATGAAGGAGTTCATGATGGACATGGCCTTGGAGGAGATGCCGATGTCGGGGTGCACCTGCTTGAGCACCTTGAAGATGTAGATCTTGTACGTCTCCACGCTCTTCTTGCTCTTCTTCTTGGCCTTCTTGTCGCCGTCCTTGGCGGAGGTCTTGCCCGCCGCGGGGAGACGCTTCTCGGCCTTGGGCTTCTTCCCGGCGGGCGCCTTCTCGGCCTTCTCCGCCGCGGGCTCCTCCTCCACGGGCTTCTTCGCCGCCGGCTTCTTCTCCGCCTTGGGCGCCATGGGGGGGAGGGGGTGGGTGGGGATTGGGTTTGAGGTTGAGTGCGGGAGGAGATTGGGGAATTTGGGCTGCGGTGGGGAGAGGGGGAGAGGGGGCGGTGGATTTATAGGTGGGAGGCGGTGGGCGCTGATTGGCGGAGGGGCTGGTGCCGCGGATCGGTGACGTGGAGCGGTGTGAGGCGGTTCGCGCCGCTTTGGATGGACGGGCGGGATGCGTAGGGGCGCGGATCGGTGGGCATGGCGGGATTGTGGGCGGGATCGGAAAAGGAAAATCAATTGTTGGCGGGACGATCGGAAAAGAAACATTCTCGTGATAAAATGGACGGGCAAGTGTTCTGAGCGCGGAGTTGTGCCGCGGTCCGCAGTGTCTTTCTTTTTTATTTTTTGTCTTCCACGTACGTGGTACGACTGCCTTTCAGCGTTCACAAAGAAATGTTGTCAATCCTTCTTTGGCATCAATAAATCGTTAGAGGTACTCCAACGCGACGAACCAAATGAAGCGTGCGCTTTATCCGCTTGGATCCGTCGACGGACGCGTGCATCTGCTTTTCGTTTTAGGTTGGCAGGTGCGCCCAACGAGAAGCGTATCCATTTTGGTCCGCATGGCCGAAATAAATTTAGAAAAATGTAATTAAACATAAAGTGGCCGGTCAAGACCGGCCAAAGGCGTCTTAAATATAGTTAAACATTAAAAAAAGTTGGCACGCTGCCCTAGTCGTTCGCCTTGCCCTTGTCGTCTTCGTTGCCGCCGGTGAGGTCGATGAAGACAGGAGGCGGCCCAGCCTAGCCGAACGCGGCTTGATGGGCTGCCAGGGTTGCCTCCTCCGGCGTCTGTCGCGGGGGTGGCAATGCGGCGAGGCGTGTGCACTCCTCCTCCTCGTGCTTCCTCTGCATCGCCGCTCGCCGTCGGCGCTCCTTCACCAACCTGTGTTGCCTCCTCCTGCGTCGACGTCGCACCGAGCCAGAGAGGGGGAGGAGGGCGACCACTCCGCGTCTGGCGGTCCAGACGATCACCGCCAACTTCGGGCATAGGCAGCAGGGGCGCGGCGGCGGCACCACGCCGCGCCTTGCCAGAAAGGGCGATGGCCTCCGCTAGCCTCGCGTGGTAGTCCGCCTCATTCGCCTCCGCCTTGAGCCGCTCCTCCTCAATGACGGTCTCCAAGGCCGCCGCGGGCGCTACCTGGAAGGCAACCTCCTCCGCCTGCTCCTGTGATACGTCTCCAACGTATCTATTATTTATGAAGTATTCATGCCATGTGTTACAATAATTTTATATGGTTTTGATATGATTTACATGGAACTAACCTGGACTGGCGCTGTTTTCAGCAAAACTACCGTGGTGTTTTTTTGTACAGAAATGAAAGTTTTCCGAACACCGCAAAACTTTTTGACGATTTTTTATGGACCAAAAGAGAACCATTGGGCGAAGCACAGACTGGGTGCCTTTAGGGGCACAACCCCCACTGTAGCGCCAGGCCCCCAGCGCTCTGGTGGGTTGTGCCCACCTCGGTGGCCTCCCGTAGCCCTTCTTCGCCCTATAAATTCCCAAATATTCCAAAAACTCTCGGGGAGACCCTAGATCGGAAGTTCCGCCGCCGCAAACCTCTGTAGCCACCGAAAACCAATCGGGACCCCGTTCTGGCACCCTAACGGAGGGGGAATCATCTCCAGTGGCCATCTTCATCATCCCGACGGCCACCACGATGAGGAGGGAGTAGTCCACCCTCGGAGCTGAGGGTTTGTACCAGCAACTATGTGTTTAATCTTTCCCGCGCGCGATCTTGAGATGTCACGATCTTGATGTATCATGGACTTTATTAACGTAGATGGATCATATGATGTTTCTCCCCTCTCTACTCTTGTTGTGATGAATTGAGTCTTTACCCTTTGAAGTTTTATCTTGTCGGATTGAATGTTCAGATCTGAGAACACATGATGTATGTCTTGCATATGAATACCCGTGGTGACAATGGGGTATTATTTTGATTCACTTGATATATGTTACTCAAATTGCGGATTCCCGAGGTGACTTTGGGGTAATCTATGCATAGGGGTTGATGCACGTTTTTATTATCTTTTCTCCAATAGAAACTTTGGGGTCTCCTTGTAGTTCTTTGTGCGGATTGAGTATTATGAATCTGAAATTTTTTGTTACATATCGTATAATTAACTCACGGGTACTCGCGGTGACATCGGAGTATCTAGGTGACATTAGAGTTGGTTGATATGCAACCTATGATGTTATTTTAGTATGAACTCTTGATTAGATCGATCGAAAAGAATAGCTTGCTATTATTTTAGTACGAACTCTAGATAGATTGATCGGAAAGAATAGCTTTGAGGTGGTTGCGTGCCCTACAAACAATTTCTATCTTTTGTTCTCCGCTAGTAGGAACTCGGGAGTGATTCTTTATTGCACTTTGAGGGATAATCATATGATCCAACCATGTTAGCATTGTTGAGACATTGCACTGGTGAAAGTATGCACCCTAGGCCTCATTTCTCCATCATTGCAATATCGTTTGTGCCTGTTTACTATTTACTACCTTGTTGTTTTTTATTGTTCGCATTACAAAAACTCATATCTACTATCCATACTACACTTTTATCACCACCTCTTCGCTGAACTAGTGCACCCATACAATTTTCCATTGTATTGGGTGTGTTGGGGACACGAGAGATTTCTTGTATTTGATTGCAGGGTTGCTTGAGAGAGACTATCTTCATCCTACGCCTACCACGGATTGATAAACCTTAGGTCATCCACTTGAGGGAAAATTGTTGTTGTCCTACGAAACTCTGCGCTTGGAGGCCCAACACGTGTCTACCAGAATAAAGTTGCATATAGACATCATCCTTCAGCTTGACAACTGGGGTTGGCGAGGGGTTGGCGTGGTGGTGCTGCACGCCGAGGCGCCGTTGCTCCTCGTGCTCGAGGGCAAACCAGGCCTCCCAATGGGGAGAGTTGGTTTTTAGAGTTGGTTTACTTACCGTATCACGTACCTCTTCCTTTTCAGGGTTCTGGAGTGTTCTGGAAGGCCTCTTTTATGTATTCCTCCGGTGTCATGGTTTGAACAATGTTAGTTTCAACATTAATAGGTGTACCTCAAATATAGTGTGTAATTCTTTGTCCATTGACCACCTTCGGCATTGTTGATCTTAATAGCTCCAGAATGATAAACTTCTTCAATGACATACAGTCCTTCCCACTTGGAGAGGAATTTTCCTGCAAAAAATCTAAAACGAGAATTGTACAATAGAACATACTCACCCACTTTGAATTCCCGCTTTTGGATTCTTGTGTCATTGCAATCTTTTAACTTTTTCTTTGAACCATTTGTCATTTTCATAGGCTTGGGTTCTCCATTCATCTAATGAGCTAATATCAAATAACCTCTTTTCACCAGCAAGTTTGAAGTCATAGTTGAGTTCTTTAATTGCCCAATATGCTTTATGTTCTAACACAAGAGGCAAATGACAAGCTTTTCCGTATACCATTTTATATGGAGACATACCCAAAAGAATTTTTATGAGCTGTTCTATAAGCCCAAAGTGCATCATCTAATTTTTAGACCAATTCTTTTTAGACCTATTGACAGTTTTTTGCAATATTTAACTTTATTTCTCTATTGCTCAACTCAACTCGACCACTAGATTGAGGATGATAAGGAGATGCAATTATATGATTGACATCATATCTAGCAAGAAATTTACGGAAAGCGCCATGAATAAAATGTGAACCACCATCAGTCATTAAATTTTTAGGGACTCCAAATCTTGGAAAAATAACTTCTTTAAGCATTTTAATAGGGGTGTTATGATCAACACTGCTAGTTGGAATAGCTTCTACCCACTTGGTGACATAATCAATATCAACCAAAATATGTGTATACCCATTAGAGGATGATCACCATTGAAAACTACTCCATCTCACGTGATGGTCGGACATGGTTTAGTTGATTTGGATCACGTGATCGTTTAGATGACTACAGAGATGTCTATCTAAGTGGGAGTTCTTAAGTAATATGATTAATTAAACTTTAATTTATCATGAACTTAGTCCTGATAGTTATTTTGCATGTCTATGTTATTGTAGATCAATGGCCCGTGCTACCGTTCCTTTGAATTTTAATGCGTTCCTAGAGAAAGCTAAGTTGAAAGATGATGGCAGCAACAACACGGACTGGGTCCGTAACTTGAGGATTATCCTTATTGTTGCATAGAATAATTACGTCCTGGAAGCACCGTTGGGTGTCAGGCCTGCTGCAGATGTTACTGATGACGTTAAGAATGTCTGGCGGAGCAAAGCTGATGACTACTCGATAGTTCAGTGTGCCATGCTTTACGGCTTAGAGTCGGGACTTCAAAGACGTTTTCAACGTCATGGAGCGTATAAGATGTTCCAAGAGTCGAAGTTAATATTTCAAACAAATGCCCGAGTTGAGAGATATGAAGTCTCCAACAAGTTCTACAACTGCAAAATGGAGGAGAGTAGTTCTGTCGGTGAGCACATACTCAGAATGTTTGGGTACCATAACCACTTGACTCATCTGGGAGTTAATCTTCTTGATGATAGTGTCATTGAGAGAGTTCTTCAATCACTGCCACCAAGCTATAAAGGCTTCATGATGAACTACAATATGCAAGGGATGAACAAGACTATTCCCGAGCTCTTCGCGATGCTAAAAGCTGCGGAGGTAGAAATCAAAAAGGAGCATCAAGTGTTGATGGTCAACAAGACCACTAGTTTCAACAAAAAGGGCAAAGGGAAGAAGGGGAACTTCAAGAAGAACGGCAAGAAAATTGTTGCTCAAGAGAAGAAACCCAAGTCTGGACCTAAGCCTGAAACTGAGTGCTTCTACTGCAAAGGGACTGGTCACTGGAAGCGGAACTGCCCCAAGTATTTGGCGGATAACAAGGATGGCAAAGTGAAAGGTATATTTGATATACATGTTATTGATGCATACCTTACTAATGCTCGTAGTAGCGCCTGGGTATTTGATACTGGTCCTGTTGCTCATATTTGCAACTCAAAACAGGGGCTACAGATTAAACGAATACTGGCTAAGGACGAGGTGACGATGCGCGTGGGAAATGGTTCCAAGGTCGATGTGATCGTCGTCGGCACGCTACCTCTACATCTACCTTCGGGATTAGTTTTAGACCTGAATAATTGTTATTTGGTGCCAGCGGTGAGCATGAACATTATATCTAGATCTTGTTTGATGTGAGATGGTTATTCATTTAAATCAGAGAATAATGGCTGTTCTATTTATATGAGTACTATCTTTTATGGTCATGCACCCTTGCTGATGAAGGAAATATGCCCTAGAGGCAATAATAAAGTTATTATTTATTTCCTTATATCATGATAAATGTTTATTATTTATGCTAGAATTGTATTAACCGGAAACATGATACATGTGTGAATACATAGACAAACATATAGTCACTAGTATGCCTCTACTTGACTAGCTCATTAATCAAAGATGGTTATGTTTCCTAACCATAGACATGTGTTGTCATTTGATTAATGGGATCACATCATTAGGAGAATGATGTGATTGACATGACCCATCTCGTTAGCTTAGCACATGATCGTTTAGTATTCTGCTATTGCTTTCTTCATGACTTATACATGTTCCTGTAACTATGAGAATTATGCAACTCCGTTTACGGAGGAACACTTTGGGTACTACCAAACGTCACAACGAATCGGGTGATTATAAAGGAGTACTACGGTGTCTCCGAAGGTACATGTTGAGTTGGCGATTTCGAGATTAGGTTTTGTCGCTCCGATTGTCGGAGAGGTATCTCGGCCCTCTCGGTAATACTCATCACTTAAGCCTTGCAAGCATTATAACTAATGAGTTAGTTATGAGATGACGATTCTGAGCGAGTAAAGAGACTTGCGTAACGAGATTGAACTAGGTATTGATACCGACGATCAAATCTCGGGCAAGTAACATACCGATGACAAAGGAACAACGTATGTTGTTATGCGGTTTGACCGATAAAGATCTTCGAGAATATGTAGGAACCAATATGGGCATCCGGTCCCGCTATTGGTTATTGACCGAGAATGGTTTTAGGTCATGTCTACATAGTTCTCGAACCCGTAGGGTCCGCACGCTTAACGCTTCGATAACGGTTTTATTATGAGTTTATAAGTTTTGATGTACCGAAGTTTTTTCGAGTCCGGATGTGATCACGAATGACGAGGAGTCTCGAAATGGTCGAGACATAAAGATTGATATATTGGAAGCCTATGTTTGGACATCGGAATAGTTCCGTGAAATCGGCATTTTACCGAGTACCGGAGGTTACGGAACCCCGGGGTTAATGGGCCTACATGGGCCACGAGGGAGAAGAGGAAGGAGCCGGGAGGGGGGCGCGCCTCCCCTCCTAGTCCGAATAGGACAAGGGAAAGGGGCGGCGCCCCTTTCCTTCCCTCTTCCTCCTCTTTCCCCTTCTCCTACTCCTACTTGGAAAGAGGGAGTCCTACTCCCGGTGGGAGTAGGACTCCCCCTGGCGCGCCTCTAGGCCGCCACCTCCTTCCCCGGCTCCTTTATATACGGGCGGGGCACCCCAAAGACACACAAGTTTATCTACGGATCGTTCCTTAGCCGTGTGCGGTGCCCCTTCCACCATATTCCACCTCGGTCATATCGTCATGAGTTTAGGCGAAGCCTGCGCCGTAGAACATCATCATCGCCACCACGCCGCCGTCATCTTGTGGAACTCATCTCCGGAGCCTTTGCTGGATCGGAGGGCTGGAGATCGCCATCGAGCTGAACGTGTGTTGAACTCGGAGGCCCCGTGACGCTCGGTGCTTGGATCGGTCGGATCGTGAAGACGACGACTACATCAACCGCGTTGTGCTAACGCTTCGCCACGGTCTCACGAGGGCGTGGGACGAACACTCTTCCCTCTCGTTGCTATATCGTCACCATAATCTTGCGTGTGCGTAGGAATTTTTTTGAAATTAATACGTTTCCCTACAGTGGTATCCGAGCCTAGGTTTTATGCGTTGATGTTATATGCACGAGTAGAACACAGGTGAGTTGTGGGCGATACAAGTCATACTGCTTACCAGCATGTCATACTTTGGTTCGGCGGTATTGTGAGATGAAGCGGACCGGACCGACATTACGCGTACGCTTACGCGAGACTGGTTTCACCGTTACGAGCACTCGTGCTCAAAGGTGTCTGGCGGGTGTCTGTCTCTCTCACTTTAGCTGAATCGAGTGTGGCTACGCCCGGTCCTTGCGAAGGTTAAAACAGCACCAACTTGACGTACTATCGTTGTGGTTTTTTTGATGCGTAGGTAAGAACGGTTCTTGCTAAGCCCGTAGCAGCCACGTAAAATTTGCAACAACAAAGTAGAGGATGTCTAACTTGTTTTTGCAGGGCATGTTGTGATGTGATATGGTCAAGACGTGATGCTATATTTTATTGTATGAGATGATCATGTTTTGTAACCGGTTATCGGCAATCGGCAGGAGCCATATGGTTGTCGCTTTATTGTATGAAATGCAAACGCCCTGTAATTGCTTTACTTTATCACTAAGCGGTAGCGATAGTCGTAGAAGCAATAGATGGCGTAACGACAACGATGCTACGATGGACATTAAGGTGTCGCGCCGGTGACGACGGTGATCATGATGGTGCTTCGAAGATGGAGATCACAAGCACAAGATGATGATGGCCATATCATATCACTTATATTGATTGCATGTGATGTTTATCCTTTATGCATCTTATCTTGCTTTGATTGACGGTAGTATTTTAAGATGATCTCTCACTAATTATCAAGAAGTGTTCTCCCTGAGTATGCACCATTGTGAAAGTTCTTCGTGCTGAGACACCACGTGATGATCGAGTGTGAAAGGCTCTACGTTCAAATACAACGGGTGCAAAATAGTTGCGCACGCGGAATACTCAGGTTATACTTGACGAGCCTAGCATATACAGATATGGCCTCGGAACACGGAGACTGAAAGGTCGAGCGTGAATCATATAGTAGATATGATCAACATAGCGATGTTCACCATTGAAACTACTCCATCTCACGTGATGATCGGACATGGTTTGGTTGATTTGGATCACGTGATCACTTAGATGACTAGAGAGATGTCTGTCTAAGTGGGAGTTCTTAAGTAATATGATTAATTGAACTTAAATTTATCATGAACTTAGTATCATGATAGTATCTTGCTTGTCTATGTTTGTTTGTAGATAGATGGCTCGTGCTGTTGTTTCATTGAATTTTAATGCGTTCCTTGAGAAAGCAAAGTTGAAAGATGATGGCAGCAATTACACGGACTGGGTCCGTAACCTGAGGATTATCCTCATTGCTACACGTAAAAGTTACGCCTGGAAGCACCGCTGGGTGCCGAACTTCTTCCGATGTAACCGACGACGTTAAGAACGTCTCCGCGAGCAAAGTCGATGACTACTCTATAGTTCGATGTGCCATGCTTTACGGCTTAGAACCGGGCCTTCAACGACGTTTTGAACGTCATGGAGCATATGAGATGTTCCAGAGTTGAAGTTAATATTTCAAGCAAATGCCCGGATTGAGAGATATGAAGTCTCCAATAAGTTCTATAGCTGCAAGATGGAGGAGAATAGTTCATCGGTGAACACATACTCAAAATGTCGGGTATAATAATCACTTGATTCAACGGGAGTTAATCTTCCGATGATAGTGTCATTGATGAATTCTCCAATCATCGCCACCAAGCTACAAGAGCTTCGTGATGAACTATAATATGCAAGGGATGAACAAGACTATTCCCGAGCTCTTCGCGATTTGAAAGCAGCGGAGGTAGAAATCAAGAAGGAGCATCAAGTGTTGATGGTTAACAAGACCACTAGTTTCAAGAAGAAGGGCAAAGGGAAGAAGAAGGGAACTTCAAAAGAACGGCAAGCAAGTTGTTGCTCAAGAGAAGAAACCCAAGTCCGGAGCTAAGCCCGAAATCGAGTGCTTCTCATCGCAAGCGCATCGACTTTGGAAGCGGAACTGCCCCAAGTATTTGGCGGATAAGAAGGATGGCAAAGTGAACAAAGGTATATGTGATATACATGTTATTGATGTGTACGTTACTAATGCTCGCAGAGCACTGGTATTTGATATCGGTTACATTGCTAATATTTGCAACTCAAACAGGACTACGGATTAGCGAAGATTAGCTAAGGACGAGGTGATGATGCGTGGGAAATGGTTCCAAAGTCGATGTGATCGCGGTCGGCACACTACCTCTACATCTACCATCGGGATTAGTATTAGACCTAAATAATTGTTATTTGGTGCCAGCGTTGAGCATGAACATTATATCTGGATCTTGTTTGATGCGAGACGGTTATTCATTTAAATCAGAGAATAATGGTTGTTCTATTTATATGAGTAATATCTTTTATGGTCATGCACCCTTGAAGAGTGGTCTATTTTTATTGAATCTCGGTAGTAGTGATACACATATTCATAGTGTTGAAACCAAAAGATGCAGAGTTGATAATGATAGTGCAACTTATTTGTGGCACTGCCGTTTAGGTCATATCGGTGTAAAGCGCATGAAGAAACTCCATACTGATGGGCTTTTGGAATCACTTGATTATGAATCACTTGGTACTTGTGAACCGTGCCTTATGGGCAAGATGACTAAAACGCCGTTCTCCAGTACTATGGAGAGAGCAACAGATTTGTTGGAAATCATACATACAGATGTATGTGGTCCAATGAATGTTGAGGCTCGTGGCGGATATCGTTATTTTCTCACCTTCACAGATGATCTAAGCAGATATGGGTATATCTACTTAATGAAACACAAGTCTGAAACATTTGAAAAGTTCAAAGAATTTTAGAGTGAAGTGGAAAATCATCGTAACAAGAAAATAAAGTTTCTATGATCTGATCGTGGAGGAGAATATTTGAGTTACGAGTTTGGTCTACACTTGAAACAATTCGGGATAGTCTCGCAAGTCACGCCACCTGGAACACCACAACGAAATGGTGTGTCCGAACGTCGTAATCGTACTTTACTTGATATGGTACGATCTATGATGTCTCTTACTGATTTACCGCTATCGTTTTGGGGTTATGCTTTAGAGACGGCCGCATTCACGTTAAACAGGGCACCATCAAAATCCGTTGAGACGACGCCTTATGAACTGTGGTTTGGCAAGAAACCAAAGTTGTCGTTTCTTAAAGTTTGGGGCTGCGATGCTTATGTGAAGAAACTTCAACCAGATAAGCTCGAACCCAAATCGGAGAAATGTGTCTTCATAGGATACCCAAAGGAGACTATTGGGTACACCTTCTATCACAGATTTGAGGGCAAGATTTTTGTTGCTAAATTCGGATCCTTTCTAGAGAAGGAGTTTCTCTCGAAATAAGTGAGTGGGAGGAAAGTAGAACTTGATGAGATAATCAGATCTACTCCCTTATTGAAAGTAGTTCATCACAAGAACCGGTTCTGTGACAACTACACCAATCAGTGAGGAAGCTAATGATATTGATCATGAAACTTCAGATCAAGTTTCTATGAACCTCGTGAGGTCTACCAGAGTAAGATCCGCACTGAGTGGTACGGTAATCCTATTCGGAAGTCATGTTACTTGACCATGATGAACCTACGAACTATGAGGAAGCGATGATGAGCCCAGATTCGCAAAATGGCGAGGCCATGAAATCTGAGATGGGATCCATGTATGAAAACAAAGTATGGACTTTGGTTGACTTGCCCGATGATCGGCAAGCTATTGAGAATAAATGGATTTTTAAGAAGACTGACGCTGATGGTAATGTAACTGTCTATAAAGCTCGACTTGTTGTGAAAGGTTTTCGACAAGTTCAAGGGGTTGACTACGATGAGACTTTCTCACCCGTAGCGATGCTTAAGTCTGTCCGAATCAAGTTAGCCATTGCTGCATTTCATGATTATGAAAATTGGCAAATGGATGTCAAGACTGCATTCTTGAATGGATTTCTAGAAGAAGAGTTGTATATGATGCAGCTGGAAGGTTTTGTTGATCCAAAAGGTGCTAACAAAGTGTGCAAGCTCCAGCGTTCCATTTATGGACTGGTGCAAGCATCTCGGAGTTGGAATAAACGCTTTGATAGTGTGATCAAAGCATATGGTTTTATCTGCACTTTTGGAGAAGCTCAGATTTACAAGAAAGTGAGTGGGAGCTCAGAGCATTTCTAGTTTTATATGTAGATGACATATTGTTAATTGGAAATGATATAGAATTTCTGGATAGCATAAAGGGATACTTGAATAAAAGTTTTTCAATGAAAGACCTCGGTGAAGCTGCTTATATATTGGGCATCAAGATCTATAGAGATAGATCAAGACGCTTAATAGGACTTTCACAAAGCACTTACCTTGACAAAATTTTGAAAAGTTCAAAATGGATCGAGCAAAGAAAGGATTCTTGCCTGTGCTACAAGGTGTGAAGTTGAGTCAAACTCAATGCCGACCACCACAGCAGAAGATAGAGAGAAAATGAAAGATGTTCCATATGCTTCACCATAGGCTCTATCATGTATGCAATGTTGTGTACTGCACCGACGTATGCTTAGCAATAAGCTTGGCAGAAGGTACCAAAGTAATCCAGAGTGGATCATGGTCGTGGTCAAGAACATCCTGAAATACCGAAAAGGACTAATGATATGTTTCTCGATATGGAGGTGACAAAGAGCTAGTCGTAAAAGGTTACGCCGATGTAAGCTTTGACACCGATCCGGACGATTCTAAATTGCAAACCGGATACGTGTTTATATTAAACGGTGGAGCTGTAAGTTGGTGCGTTCTAAACAAAGCGTCGTGGCGGGATCTACATGTGAAGCGGAGTACATAGCTGCTGCTTCAAGCAGCGAATGAAGGAGTCTGGATGAAGGAGTTCATTTCCGATCTAGGTGTCATACCTAGTGCATCGGGACCAATGAAGATCTTTCGTGACAATCTTGGTGCAATTGCCTTGGCAAAGGAATCCAGATTTCACAAGAGGACCAAGCACATCAAGAGACGCTTCAATTCCATTCGGGACCAAATCCAAGTGGGAGACATAGAGATTTGCAAGATACATACGGATCTGAATGTTGCGTAACCGTTGACTAAGCCTCTCTCACGAGCAAAACATGATCAGCACCAAGACTCCATGGGTGTTAGAATCATTACTATGTAATCTAGATTATTGACTCTAGTGCAAGTGGGAGCTCAAGGAAATATGCCCTAGAGGCAATAATAAAGTTATTATTTATTTCCTTATATCATGATAAATGTTTATTGTTTATGCTAGAATTGTATTAACCGGAAACATGATACATGTGTGAATACATAGACAAACATATAGTCACTAGTATGCCTCTACTTGACTAGCTCATTAATCAAAGATGGTTATGTTTCCTAACCATAGACATGTGTTGTCATTTGATTAATGGGATCACATCATTAGGAGAATGATGTGATTGACATGACCCATCCCGTTAGCTTAGCACATGATCGTTTAGTATTCTCGCTATTGCTTTCTTCATGACTTATACATGTTCCTTTAACTATGAGAATTATGCAACTCCGTTTACGGAGGAACACTTTGGTACTACCAAACGTCACAACGAATCGGGTGATTATAAAGGAGTACTACAGGTGTCTCCAAAGGTACATGTTGAGTTGGCGATTTCGAGATTAGGTTTTGTCACTCCGATTGTCGGAGAGGTATCTCTGGCCCTCTCGGTAATACTCATCACTTAAGCCTTGCAAGCATTATAACTAATGAGTTAGTTATGAGATGACGACATGAGCGAGTAAAGAGACTTGCCGTAACGAGATTGAACTAGGTATTGGATACCGACGATCAAATCTCGGGCAAGTAACATACCGATGACAAAGGGAACAACGTATGTTGTTATGCGGTTTGACCGATAAAGATCTTCGTAGAATATGTAGGAACCAATATGGGCATCCAGGTCCCGCTATTGGTTATTGACCGAGAATGGTTTTAGGTCATGTCTACATAGTTCTCGAACCCGTAGGGTCCGCACGCTTAACGTTTTGATGACAGTTTTATTATGAGTTTATAAGTTTTGATGTACCAAAGTTTGTTCGGAGTCCCGGATGTGATCACGGACATGACGAGGAGTCTCGGAATGGTTGAGACATAAAGATTGATATATTGGAAGCCTATGTTTGGACATTGGAATAGTTCCGGGTGAAATCGACATTTTACCGGAGTACCGGGAGGTTACCGGAACCCCCCGGGGGGTTAATGGGCCTACATGGGCCACGAGGGAGAAGAGGGAAGGAGCCAGGAGGGGCCGCGCGCCCCTCTCCCTCCTAGTCCGAATAGGACAAGGGAAAGGGGGCGGCGCCCCCTTTCCTTCCCCTCTTCCTCCTCTTTCCCCCCTTCTCCTACTCCTACTTGGAAAGAGGGAGTCCTACTTCCGGTGGGAGTAGGACTCCCCCCCTTGGCGTGCCCTCTAGGCCGGCCGCCTCCTTCCCCCTGGCTCCTTTATATACGGGGGTGGGGGGGCACCCCAAAGACACACAAGTTGATCTACGGATCGTTCCTTAGCCGTGTGCGGTGCCCCCTTCCACCATATTCCACCTCGGTCATATCGTCGGAGTTTAGGCGAAGCCTGCGCCGTAGAACATCATCATCGTCACCATGCCGTCGTCTTGATGGAACTCATCTTGAGCCTTTGTGGATCGAGGGCGGAGATCATCATCGAGCTGAACGTGTGCTGAACTCGGAGGCCCCGTAAGTTCGGTGCTTGGATCGGTCGGATCGTGAAGACGTACGACTACATCAACCGCGTTGTGCTAACGCTTCCGCTTACGGTCTACGAGGGTACTTGGACGAACACTCTTCCCTCTCGTTGCTATATCATCACCATGATCTTGCGTGTGCGTAGGAAATTTTTTGAAATTACTACGTTCCCCTACAGCTGAGTGGTCTATTTTTGTTGAATCTCGATTTTGATGATACACATGTTCATAATATTGAAGCCAAAAATGCAAAGTTGATAATGATAGTGCAACTTATTTGTGACACTACCGTTTGGGTCATATTGGTGTAAAGCGCATGAAGGAACTCCATGCTGATGGACTTTTGGAATCACTTGGTGCTTGCGAACCGTGCCTTATGGGCAAGATGACTAAAATCTGTTCTCTGGAACAATGGAATGAGCTACTGACTTATTGGAAATAATACATACAGATGTATGCGGTCCAATGAGTGTTTAGGCTCGTGGCGGGTATCGTTATTTTCTTACCTTCACAGATGATTTGAGCAGATATGGTTATATCTACTTAACGAAACATAAGTCTGAAACATTTGAAAAGTTCAAAGAATTTCAGAGTGAAGTGGAAAATCATTTTAATAAGAAAATAAAGTTTCTACAATCTGATCATGGAGGAGAATATTTGAGTTATGGGTTTGGTCTTCATTTGAAACAACATGGGATAGTTTCACAACTTACGCCACCTGGAACACCACAGCTAAATGGTGTGTCCGAACATCGTAACCGTACTTTATTGGATATGTTGCGATCTATGATGTCTCTTACTGATTTACCTGTTGGGGAATGTAGTAATTTCAAAAAAAATCATACGCACACACAAGATCATGGTGATGCATAGCAACGAGAGGGGAGAGTGGTATCCACGTACCCTCGTAGACCGAAAGCGGAAGCGTTATGACAACGCGGTTGATGTAGTCGTGCATCTTCACGATCCGACCGATCCAAGTACCAAACGTACGGCACCTCCGAGTTCAGCACACGTTCAGCTCGATGACGATCCCCGGACTCCGATCCGGCAGGTGTCGGGATGAGTTTCACAAGACGATGGCGCAGGACGATGATGATGTTCTACCGATCGCAGGCTTCGCCTAAGCACCGCAACGATATGACCGAGGTGGAATATGGTGGAGGAGGCACCGCTGACACGGCTAAGGAACGATCACGAAGATCAACTTGTGTGTATAGAGGTGCCCCCGCCTCAGATATAAAGGAGCAAGGGGAGGCCGGCCGGCCCTAGGGGGGCGCCAAGGAGGGGGGAGTCCTCCTCCTAGTGGGAGTAGGACTCCCTTCCTAGTCCAACTAGGAAGGAGGAAGGGGAAGGAAAGAGAGGAGAGGAGAGGGAAGAGGGCCGCACCTCCCTAGTCCAATTCAGACTCCTCATGGGAGGGCGCCACCTCTGGGATGCTGCCCTCTCTCTCCCTCAGCCCACTAAGGCCCAATACTTCCCCGGGGGGTTCCGGTAACCCCTCCGGCACTCCGGTTTTCTCCGAAATCACCCGGAACACTTCCGGTGTCTGAATATAGTCGTCCAATATGTCAATATTTATGTCTCGACCATTTCGAGACTCCTCGCCATGTCCGTGATCACATCCGGGACTCCAAACAACCTTCGGTACATCAAAACTTATAAACTCATAATAAAACTGTCATTGTAACGTCAAGCGTGTGGACCCTACAGGTTCGAGAACTATGTAGACATGACCTAGAACTGTTTCCAGTCAATAACCAATAGCAGAACCTGGATGCTCATATTGGCTCCTACATATTCTACGAAGATCTTTATCGGTCAAACCGCATAACAACATATGTTGTTCCCTTTGTCATCGGTATGTTACTTGCCCGAGATTCGATCGTCGGTATCCAATACCTAGTTCAATCTCGCATCGCAAGTCTCTTTACTCATTACGTAATGCATCATTCCATAACTAACTCATTAGCTACATTGCTTGCAAGGCTTATAGTGATGTGCATTACCGAGAGGGCCCAGAGATACCTCTCCGACAATCGGAGTGACAAAACCTAATCTCAAATACGCCAACTCAACATGTACCTTCGGAGACACCTCAGAGCTCCTTTATAATCACCCGCCACGTTGCTAGACATTTGGTAGCACACAAAGTGTTCCTCCGTAAACGGAGTTGCATAATCTCATAGTTGTAGGAACTTTGTATAAGTCATGAAGAAAGCAATAGCAACATACTAAACGATCAAGTGCTAGGCTAACGGAATGGGTCAAGTCAATCACATCATTCTCCTAATGATGTGATCTCGTTAATCAAATGACAACACATATCTATGGTTAGGAAACATAACCATCTTTGATTAATGAGCTAGTCAAGTAGAGGCACTAGTGACATTATGTTTGTCTATGTATTCACACATGTATCATGTTTCCGGGTAATACAATTCTAACATGAATAATAAACATTTATCATGATATGAGGAAATAAATAATAACTTTATTATTGCCTCTAGGGCATATTTCCTTCATCACCGCTATCATTTTGGGTTATGCTTTAGAGACAACTGCATTCACTTTAAATAGGGCACCATCAAAATCTGTTGAGACGACGCCTTATGAATTATGGTTTGGCAAGAAACCAAAGTTGTCATTTTTTAAAGTTTGGGGCTGTGATGCTTATGTGAAAAAGCTTCAACCTGATAAGCTTGAACCCAAATTGGAGAAGTGTGTCTTCATAGGAGACTGTTGGGTACACGTTCTATCACAGATCCGAAGGCAAGATATTTGTTGTTAAGAATGGATCCTTTCTAGAGAAGGAGTTTCTCTCGAAAGAAGTGAACGGGAGGAAAGTAGAACTTGATGAGGTAATTGTACCTTCTCCCTTATTGGAAAGTAGTTCATCACAGAAATTAATTCCAGTGATTCCTACACCAATTAGTGCGGAAGCTAATGATGATGATCATGAAACTTCGGATCAAGTTACTACCGAACCTCGTAGGTCTTCCAGAGTGAGATCCACACCACAGTGGTACGGTAATCCTGTTCTAGAAGTCATGTTACTAGACCATGGTGAACCTACAAACTATGAGGAAGCGATGATGAGCCCAGATTCCACAAAATGGCTTGAGGCCATGAAATCTAAGATGGGATCCATGTATGAGAACAAAGTTTGGACTTTGGTGGACTTGCCCGATGATCGGTAAGCCATAGAAAATAAATGGATCTTCAAGAAGAAGACCGACGCTGACGGTAATGTTACTGTCTACAAAGCTTGACTTGTTGTGAAAGGTTTTTGACAAGTTCAAGGAGTTGAATGCGATGAGACTTTCTCACCCGTAGCGATGCTTAAGTCTCCGAATCATGTTAGCAATCGCCGCATTTTATGATTATGAAATTTGGCAGATGGATGTCAAAACTGCATTCCTGAATGGATTTCTGGAAGAAGAGTTGTATATGATGCAACCAGAAGGTTTTGTCGATCCAAAGGGTGCTAACAAAGTGTGCAAGCTCCAGCGATCCATTTATGGACTGGTGCAAGCCTCTCGGAGTTGGAATAAACGCTTTGATAGTGTGATCAAAGCATATGGTTTTATACAGACTTTTGGAGAAGCCTGTATTTGCAAGAAAGTGAGTGGGAGCTCCGTAGCATTTCTAATATTATATGTGGATGACATATTGTTGATTGGAAATGATATAGAATTTTTGGATAGCATAAAGGGATACCTAAATAAGATTTTTTTAATGAAAGACCTTGATGAAGCTGCTTACATATTGGGCATCAAGATCTATAAAGATAGATCAAGATGCTTAATTGGACTTTCACAAAGCACATACCTTGATAAAGTTTTGAAGAAGTTCAAAATGGATCAGTCAAAGAAAGGGTTCTTGCCTGTGTTACAAGGTATAGTTGAGTCAGACTCAATGCCGTACCACTGCAGAAGATAGAGAGAAAATGAAAGTCATTCCCTATGCTTTAGCCATAGGTCCTATCATGTATGCAATGTTGTGTACCAGGCCTGATGTGTGCCTTGCTATAAGTATAGCAGGGAGGTACCAAAGTAATTCCAGAGTGGAGCACTGGACAGCGGTCAAGAACATCCTGGAATGCCTGAAAAGGACTAGGGATATGTTTCTCGTTTATGGAGGTGACAAAGAGCTCGTCGTAAACAGTTAAGTTGATGCAAGCTTTGACATTGATCTGGATGACTCTAAGTCGCAATCCGGATACGTATTTTTATTGAATGAAGGAGCTGTCAGTTGGTACAGTTTCAAGCAGAGCGTCGTGGCAGGATCTACGTGTGAAGCAGAGTACATTGTTGCTTCAGAAGCAACAAATGAAGGAGTCTGGATGAAGGAGTTCATATCCGATCTAGGTGTCATACCTAGTGCATCGGGTCCAGTGAAAATCTTTTGTGACGATACTGGTGCAATTTTCCTTGGCAAAGGAATCCAGAATTCACAAGAGAATCAAGCACATCAAGAGACGCTTCAATTCCATTCGTCATCAAGTGTCGGAGGGGGACATAGAGATTTGCAAGATACATACGGATCTGGATGTTGCAGCCCCATTGACTAAGCCTCTTCCATGAGCAAAACATAATAAGCACCAAAGCTCCATGGGTGTTAGAATCATTACTTTGTAATCTAGATTATTGACTCTACTTCAAGTTGGAGACTGAAGGAAATATGCCCTAGAGGCAATAATAAAGTTATTATTTATTTCCGTATTTCATGATAAATGTTTATTATTCATGCTATAATGTATTAACTGGAAACTTAGTACATGTGTGAATACATAGACAAAACATAATGTCCCTAGTATGCCTCTACTTGACTAGCTCGTTAATCAAAGATGGTTAAGTTTCCTAACCATGGACATGTGTTGTCATTTGATGAATGGGATCACATCATTAGGAGAATGATGTGATGGACATGACCCATCCGTTAGCTTAGCATTATGATCGTTACAGTTTCATTGCTACTACTTTCTTCATGACTTATACACGTTCCTCAGACTATGAGATTATGCAACTCCCGGATACCGGAGGAACACTTTGTGTGCTACCAACATCACAACGTAAATGGGTGATTATAAAGGTGCTCTACAGGTGTCTCCGAAGGTGTTTGTTGGGTTGGCATAGATCGAGATTAGGATTTGCCACTCCGTGTTTCGGAGAGGTATCTCTGGGCCCTCTCGGTAATGCTCATCACTATAAGCCTTGCAAGCAATGTGAATAATGAGTTAGTTGCGGGATGAAGTATTATGGAACAAGTAAAGAGACCTGCTAGTAACGAGATTGAACTAGGTATGATGATACCGACGATCGAATCTCGGGCAAGTAACACACCGATGATAAGGGGAACAACGTATGTTGTTATGCGGTTTGACCGATAAAGATCTTCATAGAATATGTAGGAGCCAATATGAGCATCAGGGTTCCGCTATTGGTTATTGACCAGAGATGTTTCTCGGTCATGTCTACATAGTTCTCGAACCTGTAGGGTCCGCACGCTTAACGTTCGATGACGATATGTATTATGAGTTATGTGTTTTTGATGACCGAAGTTTGTTCGGAGTCCCTGATGAGATCATGGACGTTACGAGGAGTCTCGAAATGGTTGAGACATAAATATTGATATATTGGACGGCTATATTCGGACGCCGGAAGTGTTCCGGAAAGTTACGGATAAAACCGAAGTGCCGGAGGGGTTACCGGAACCCCCCGAAGAAGTTGTGGGCCACATTGGGCCTTAGTGGAGAGAGAGAGAGAGAGGCGACCAGAGCAAGACGCGCCCCCCTCCCCCTTGGGTCCGAATTGGACTAGGGAAGGGGGGCGCCGCCCCCCTTTCCTACTCCCTTTCCCTCTCCTTCCTTTCCCCTCTCTCCCTCTTGGTGGAATCCTACTAGGACTAGTAGTCCTAGTAGGACTCCCCTCTTGGGGCGCGCCCTAGGGGCCGGACAGAGTCCCCATTGCTCCTTTATATACGGGGGCAGGGGGCACCCTAGAACACACAAGTTTCTCTCCCAACCGTGTACGGTGCCCCCCTCCACAATTACACACCTCGATCATACCATCGTAGTGCTTAGGCGAAGCCCTACGCCGGTAACATCATCATCGCCGTCGCCACGCCGTCGTGCTGACGGAACTCACCCTCGACCTCAACTGGATCAAGAGCACAAGGGACGTCATCGAGATGAACGTGTGCTGAATGCGGAGGTGCCGTACGTTCGGTACTTGATCGGTTGGATCACAAAGAAGTTCGACTACATCAACCGCGTTATTGAAACGCTTCCGCTTTCGGTCTACGAGGGTACATGGACACACTCTCCCCTCTCATTGCTATGCATTACCTAGATAGATCTTGCGTGATCGTGGGATTTTTTTGAAATTATCGCGTTTCCCAACATAAACTTAGCAACAATGTAATTGGCATAGTCTGCATACCAAGGAGTATTATGAGAAGCATGTATGACAGCTAGTTGTTCACCAGGGAAGCTATCATCAATAGGTAGTGGGTCATCAAGAATATTTTCTAACCTAGACAAGTTATCGACTACTGGATTCTCAACTCCCTTCCAATTAATAATATGCAAGTCAAATTCTTGTAGCAAAAGAACCCACCTAATGAGTCTAGGTTTAACATCTTTCTTTTTCATAATGTATTTAATAGCAGCATGATTGGTGTGAACAATTACTTTGGAATCAACGATATAGATCTGAATTTATCATAGGCAAACACAACTGCTAAAAATTATTTCTCAGTAGTAGCATAATTTCTTTGAGCATTGTCTAGGGTTTTACTAGCATAATGGGTAACATCTAATTTCTTATCAACTCTTTGCCCTAGAATAGCACCAACAACATAATCACTAGCATCACACATGATTTCAAAAGGTAAGTTCCAATCAGGTGGTTGAACAATAGGTACAAAAGTTAAGGCTTTCTTAAGTGTTTCAAAGGCTTATACACAATCATCATCAACAACAAATGGAACATCTTTTTGCAAGAGATGGTAAGAGGCCTAGAATTTTATATAAGTCTTTAGTAAACCTTCTACAAAAACCAACATGATCAAGGAAACTTCGAATACCTTTAACATCTTTGGGGCATGGCATTTTCTCAGTTGCATCAACTTTAGCTTTATCCACCTCAATACCTTGTTCGGAAATTTTATGCCCCAAGACAACACCTTCATTCACCATAAAGTGGCACTTCTCCCAATTCAAGACAAGATTAGTTTGTTCACATCTCTGTAAAACTCTATCAAGGTTGCTTAGGCAATCATCAAAAGAAGTTCCGTGAACGGAAAATCATCCATGAAACCTCAACAATCTTTTCACAGAAGTCAGAGAATATAGCAGTCATACATCTTTGAAAGGTAGCTCTTGCTGGACACAAATCCAAAAGCGAAAGTCAGCAACCACCAGCTTATGCTGAGGTACAACACTCTCTCCAGGTATCACCTTACAGTCTAGGCATGCACGCCTATCTTCCCTTCTCGAGAGGATGAAATCAATCTGGCTAGAGTGTTGGCCACTACTAAAAGTCACCAGATGTTATTCTCTCTTTCTAAAGAGGGTGTTAGCTACAATCATGTCGTAGGCTAGAGCAAAGCTTAAGACATCTTCTCCTTCTTGATTCCTGATGCCATGGCCAAAGCCCCCATGCGCCCCTTCAAAACATGTATTAGATGTACCTACGTGGCCATTGAGGTCTCCTCCTATGAAGAGCTTCTCACCAATCGGTACACTCCTAACCATGTCTTCTAGGCCTTCCCAAAACTCCCTCTTGGCGTTCTCATTGTGTCCTACTTGTGGGGCATACACACTGATAACATTTAGAACTAAGTCTCCAACTACCAGCTTGACCAGGATAATCTGGTCCCTATGTCTCTTGACGTCTACCACTCCATACTTGAGGCTCTTGTTTATCAAGATGCCTACGCCATTTCTGTTTGCAGCCATCCCCGTGTACCACAGCTTGAAGCCGGTACTCTCCACCTCCTTCGCCTTCTGTCCCCTCCATTTGGTTGCTTGGATGCAAAGGATATCAACACCTCTCCTCACCGCTGCATCAACTAGCTCCCGAAGCTTCCCTGTCAGAGACCCTACATTCCAGCTACCTAAGTGAATCCTCCTAGGCTCGACTAGCTTCCTTACCCTTCGCACTCGTTGAGTTAAATGCGAAGACCCTTTCTCATTTTCCACTACATCCGGGTGCCGATGTAGCGCACCACTAAGGATGCGACGACTCGATCCTCGCTCACTCGCCATCGCATCTGAATCAAGATACGACGCGCCACCAGGGGGTGACGGCCCGGCCCTTGCCCATTTCCCACCACACCTAGGTTCCGATGTGGAGAGTCGCTGAGAGGGTTACGCCCCAACAAAAATCTTTTGGGTTTTCATCTCCATAAGAGTGGCTGAGTTTTTATGTTGGCTCGCCAAACCTATCACAACCCTCCTCCTTTACCCGGGCTCGGGACCAGCTATGTTGAGACAACATAGGTGGAGTTTCTAGGGTAGTAAGTATAAAATAGAGTAATGCCTTAAGCAAGATGACATGATGTAGACAAAGTAAATCCAACCAATATGAATAAACCCCATCATTTCCCCCTTGATGGCAACAATACAACGTGTCTTGTCCCCTACTTTGTCACTGAAATATAGAGCACCGCAAGATTGAACCATTACAAAGCATCCCTCCATTGCAAGATAAATCAATCTAGTTGGCTAAACCAAACGGATAGATCGGAGATAAATACAAAGCTATAACAATCATGCATAATAATGTTCAAAAAAGACTCCATTAATATTCATAAATATTCAGATCATAAACCCACAATTCATCGGATCCCAACAAACACACCGCAAAAGAGAATTACATCAGATAGAACTCCAAGAAAATCGAGGAGAACATGGTATTGAAGATCAAAGCGAGAAGAAGCCATCTAGCTACTAGCTATGGACCCGTAGGTTCATGGTAAACTACTCACGCATCATCAGAAGGGCTGTAGGGTTGATGTAGAAGCCCTCCATGATCGATTCCCCCTCCGACAGAGTACCAGAAAAGGCCTCCAGATGGGATTGTGGAAGAACAAAGTCTTGCGGCGGTGGAAAAGTTTGTTTTAGGTGGCTCTTTGTTGGTTTCCCAAAATTTCTGAATTTGTAGAAGTGGAATTAGGTCAGATGGAGCCACGAAGGGCCCACAAGGCATCAGGGCGCGCCTACCCCCTGGGCGCGCCATGTTGCCTTGCCATCTCCTCATTTGCCTTCTGGTCTCCTCTCGAAGCTTCTAGGGTCTCTCTTGTCCAGAAAAAAAATCGTCAAAAAGTTTCATAGCGTTTAGAATCCGCTTGGTAAAGATTTCCTGGAAAACCAAAAACAGGAAAAAAACCCAACAAATGGCACTTGGCACTAGTTAATAAGTTAGTCTCAAAAATGATAAATAATTGCATAGAAGACATCCAAGATTGATATTGTAATAGCATAGAAAAATAAAAAAATATAGATACATTGGAGGCATATCAAGCATCCCCGAGCTTAATTCCTACTCGTACTTGAGTAGGTAAATGATAAAAATAAATTTTTTGATGTGGAATTCTACCTAACATGTTCATTATGTAATCTCTCTTTTATGGTATGAATATTAAGATCTGAATGATTCAAAGCAATAGTCTGTAATTTGATATAACGACATCAATACTCAGGCATATTAACAAACAATCATGCCTTTCAAAACTAAAATGCTAAAGAAAGTTATCACTACAAAATCATATAGTCTTGTCACGCTCCATCTTCTTAACATAAAGTATTCATCATGCACAACCCCGATGACAAGCTGAGCAATTGGTTCATCATTTTTAACGCGGTTCAGCTTTTTCAACCCCCACGCAATACCTGAGCGCAAGCCATGGATATAGCACTATGGGTGGAATATAATGCGGTGGTAGAGATTAATAAGGGGAAGTCTGTCGGGGAAAATAGACAGGGTATCCAGTCAAAAAAAAAACAACAACAGACAGGGGTATATATTTTCCCCTGACTTGTGCATGGACAACACCAAGCCATGACAGAGTACAAGACACCAAGATCTTCGAAGGACCAGCATGCAGAACAAGAGGACCAAGATTAATCCAGAGAAGCAAGATACCACCAGGAGAAAAGCCTCCCTTGCCGGGCAAACGGGCTCGGCAAGGGCAGAGCCACCTCGGAAGAAAGCGTCCAAGACGCCCCGATAGGGCCTGCCGGGACTCACGGAGGCAAGAAACACCTCATCAACCACTCCCCCATGACCCACGTCATCAGTCAGTGCGGTGTCAAGCCGCAAAGTGATTAAGTGGCAGCCATTCTCCACATGGCAGCCTCTTTCTACAGGAAAGCCTACAGATGACACCTGTCCTGAGTCGTGTCAAACAAGCAGGCGCGAAGCTGGCAAAATAAGCCCGTTAAGGCTTGCCGGGCAAACAACGATGTGACATTGAGCGGCACATTTAATGCACTCTGTCAGCCTGCAGAGTTAGGTATGACAGCATTGTTTGCTATCTTATCAGTGCATAATGACTGATTTGCCACTGTGGTGACCCCTTAACCTATAAAGGAGGCCCATGGAAACCGTAGAAAGGGTTCGCGAGGTTGGAGAGCTAGACACCCACACACTCATACGCGCGTAGCCACTACCGCCCCTGCGGGGCAAGTGTAGTACGCTCCACCACCATCAATCCACCAAAGCAGGAGTAGGGTTTTACGCCTCGCGGTGGCCCAAACCTGGGTAAAATTGCTCGTGTGATCCCTGTCGTGCTGCCCCACGCTCCTCTGCTCTTTGCGCAATACGACATCCCCCCTGCCGAACCAGCAAGGGGCCCTTGGTCCCATAGGTGGCCGCGGTTTCCCGCGACGGTCAAAAAGGAAGATAGTCTCACATTGATGCGGCTAATCAACGGGCTATGGAGATGCCCATCAATTGATGTCAATGCAAGGAGTAGGGATTGCCATGCAATGGATGGACTAAGATCTATAAGTGTATGAAAGCTCAACATGAAAACTAAGTGGGTGTGCATCCAACTTGCTTGCTCATGAAGACCTCGGGCATTTGAGGAAGCCCGTCATCAAAATATACAAGCCAAGTTCTATGATGAAAAATTCCCACTAGTATATGAAAGTGACAACATAGGAGACTCTCTATATGAAGAACATGGTTCTACTTTGAAGCACAAGTATGAAAAAAAGTTAGTAACATTGCCCCTTCTCTCTTTTCCTCTCATTTTTTTGTGGGCTCTTTTGACCTCCTTTTAATTCTTTTTTATTTCCTCACTAGGACAATTCTCTAATAATGATGATTACCATACTTCTATTTACTTACAACTCGATATTACAACTCAATACTAGAAGAAAATACGAATCTATATGAATGCCTCTGGCAATGTACCAGGATGTGCAATGATGCTAGCATAACATGTATAAAAAATGATGAACGATGGCCGAGCCACAAATACTATGTCAGCTATATGATCATGCAAAGCAATATGACAATGATGATGTGTGTCATATGAACGGAACGGTGGAAGTTGCATGTAAATATATCTCTGAATGGCTATGGAAATGCCATAATAGGTAGGTATCGTGGGTGTTTTGAGGAAGATATAAGGTGGCTCATGTGTGATAGAGCGTATCATATCATGGGGTTTGGATGCACCGGCGAAGTTTGCACCAACTCTCGAGGTGAGAATGGCAATGCATGACACCGAAGAGGCTAGTAAATTGCGGAAAGGTGAGAGTGCGTATAATCCAAGGACTCACATTAGTCATAAAGAACTCACATACTTATTGCGAAAGTTTATTAGCCCTCGAAGCAAAGTACTATTATGCATGCCCCTGGGGGGATTGGTAGGAAAAGACCATCGCTCATCCCCAACTGCCACTCATAAGGAAGACAATTAATAATAAATCATGCTCAAACTTCTTAGCATAACTAGAGACCATATGTGTATGCTTTGGGGATCACAAACTTTAACACCAATATTGTTACTAAACCACAATCATTCGCTAGTACCTCCCACATATTACCATCTTAATATCGCAAAACTATTGCAAGGAATCAAACTTATCATATTCAGTGATCTACATGAAAGTTTTTATTACATCCTTCTTGAATACCAATCATATTAGAACCAATTTCATAACCCGTGCATATTGCTATTACTATTTATCAAACTCTCAAAAAGATATAAGTGAAGCATGAGAGTGCAACTATTTCTTTAAAATATAACCACCATCGCTGCATATATATTGGGCATATAGATCTATAGAGATAGATCAAGACATCTAATTGCGCTAAGCCAAAGCACATACATTGAAAAGGTTTTAAAGAGGTTTAAAATGGAGGATGCAAATAAATGATTTCTCCCAATGTCACATGGCAGAACAGTTAACAGAAATCAATGTCCCAAGACAATTGATGAGCGAGTGTAGATGAGTGGAGTCCCATATGCCTTGGTACTAGACTAGATGTTTCTTATGCGCTAATTGTTAGTAGTTGTTGGGAAACGTTGTAGAAACCAAAAAAATCACACCTACAATCACCCAAGATCAATATGAAGACGCATAACAGGTTGGGCTCACGATCGTTACCATCATTGAGTTGCAGCAGAAGAAGAACATGTCTATGTGGATCGTACTTGGAGTCCCTCAAACCATCCATGAACGACCCCTCATGCCGCCCATGGACAGTCCCTCGAACCAAAGACCGAAAGCACGACCTCTCTACTTGGTTGCAAGAGTGCAACCTTCACGATCCGGCAACACTTCACCATCTAGAGCTAATCGTCACCGGAGAATTAGAGGGAGGATATTAAAACCACACTAGGCTTCTAATTATGAGGACAAGAGGATTAGCCTAGCTCTGATTAGTCAACTAGGACCAACTAGAACTAGAAGAACTAGAGAAGGCTCCAAAACTTGTATGCCCAAAAGACCAAAATCCCGTATTATATATAGGCTGGAGTCCCCATTGGTGCGCCAGCCTAGGGGAGGAGGATTCTGACTCCTCCCTTCCCCAATTCGGGCTCCTTCCTTAGGGAAGGAGGCACTTTCCCACTTGGGCCTTTTTGGCCCAAGTTGCCTTCTACCACTTGGCCCTTTTAGCCCTGTTGATATAAAATTAAATATAAAATAGCTCTAAATATTTTTAGACCATTATATATATAAAAAATTAACATCCCCGAAAATATTTTCCACCTATATATATATTTATCGGTAATATCCGGTATTACCCAATATTCAGTGAAACCCTTCCGGTGACCCCGAAACGCTTCCGGATCCTCTCGGAACTATTCCGAATATTAATGAAACAATTCCACAAATATATTATCATCACTCCCATCCTACTAACACTCAGCAGATCGTGATTGCCTTAAGCTTGTGACCCCATAGGTTCGGTAACTCATAGACATGAATGAGACCGTTCGTTCAATGCCCGATAGCGGGACCGTGGACGTCCATATCGACCCCTATGATCACATGAATGATACTTGAGTGAACCTTTGGTTATCATGTGATGTTCCCTTTCCTTTGCAATACTTCACAGAACCTGGGATGCATCAGTATCCTCCTGAGTCATCACCATGCTCACTATATCGAAATCCTTGTTATCGGTTTTGTTCTTCTTTCTCGTTAATGTGTTTCGGCATCCTTGTGATGAAGTCACCTATGTCTGGCCAAATGATGATTGATGCCATCACACCAAGAGGGCCATAAGAATATCTCTCCATCATCGGAGGAGCAAATCCCACTCTCGAGCTATCTAGTCCCTTGTCAAACTTTCCAATGTGCCTGTAACTTGTTGTTATGATCACCTTGTTACAATTAACGTTTGAGCAACCCCAAAGCCCACTGTATAATAATGAGTGACTACGATACTCTCATGGTCTAAGGAGAAATTTCACACTACAATCGATTACAACTGAAATGCATGAGGACAAGCAACGAGTTAAGCATGGGCGAGTTGATATGCCTCTGTCGTATCTGCTTTTCCAAACACTTTTGCTCTTGTTTTGGACTCTAATTTGCATGATTTGATGAAACTAACTCGGAATGACGTTGTTTTCAACAAACTACCATGGTGTTGTTTTTTTGTGCAGAAATAAAAGTTCTCGGAATTGGACAAAACTTTTTGGAGAATTTTAGTGGAATATATGAAAAATACTGGAATGAAGATCCACCAGAGAGGGGCCACCTGTTGCCCACTAGGCAATAGGGCGCGACCATCCCCCTGGGCATGCCCTGTTACCTTGTGGGGCCCACGAGGCTCCGTTGACCCTAATTCCAACACTATAAATTTTGTTTCCCCGAGAAAAAAATCAGAGAAGAAGTTTCGTTGTGTTTTACGATACAGAACCTGTTAGGACCGAGAGTATATCAACCAGCGGGGGGTTGAAAGATCGAGGATGTCGCCTAGAGGGGGGGGGGTGAATAGGTGTTTTAAAATAATTACGGTTTAGGATTGAACAAATGCGGAATAAACCTAGCGGTTAATTTGTCAAGCACAAAACCTAAAACAACTAGGCTCACCTATGTGCACGAACAACTTATGCTAAGCAATATAAGCAACTATGTGCTAGCAAGATATATGACAAAGAACAATATGACTATAACAAAGTAAAGTGCATAAGTAAAGGGGCTCGGGTAAGAGATAACCGAGGCATGCGGAGACGACGATGTATCCCGAAGTTCACACCCTTGCGGATGCTAATCTCCGTTTGGAGCGGTGTGAGGCACAATGCTCCCCAAGAAGCCACTAGGGCCACAGAATCTCCTCACGCCTCGCACAATGCAAGATGCCGTGATTCCACTAAGGGACCCTTGAGGCGGTCACCGAACCCGCACAAATGGCGACCCTTGGGGCGGTCATCAAACCAGACACTTTGGCAACCCTTGGGGCGGTCACGGTACCCGTCAAAATGCTCAGGCGATCTCCATAACCTAATTGGAGACCCGACACTTGCCCGGAGCTTTACACCACAATGATTGAGCTCGAACACCACCAACCGACTAGGGGCCCAAGCACCCAAGATAAACAAGCTCAAGGGCACCAAGCACCCAAGAGTAATAAGCTTCTCAACTTGTAACTTCCACATATCACGTGGAGAACTCAAACCGATGCACCAAATGCAATGGCAAGGGCACACGGAGTGCCAAGTCCTTCTCTCTCAAATCCCACCAAGCAACTAATGCTAGGGAGGAAAATGAGAGGAAGAACAAGAAGGAGAACACCAAGAACTCCAAGATCAAGATCCAAGGGGTTCCCTCACATAGAGGAGAAAGTGATTGGTGGAAATGTGGATCTAGATCTCCTCTCTCTTTCCCTCAAAACTAGCAAGAATCCATGGAGGGATTGAGAGTTAGCAAGCTCAAGAAGGTCAACAATGGGGGAAGAACACGAGCTCAAAAGGATAAGGTTCAATGGGAAGAAGACCCCTTTATAGGACCTCCGAATCCAACCGTTATGTGCTCAGTGTCGTGCACAAGTGGTACTACCGCTTGGAGGAGCGGTACTACCGCTTAGCACGCTCAAAACAGCCCAAGCAAGAGAGAAAACACGAGTTTTTGGTCCGGGCGGTACTACCGCTTAGGAGCCACGGTAGTACTGCTCGAGCGGTACTACCGCTCAGAGCATGCAGTAGTACCGCTCTAGAGCGGTAGTAAAAAATTATATCCGCTCTAGTCGCGGTAGTACCGCTGCAGCCTTCACCAAAACAGCCACAACTTTTGCAAACGGACTCCGAATTCGATGAAACCAAGTTTGTTGGAAAGCTAGCGACAAGGGCTAACACAATCTTGAAATAAATATCAATAAGAAGCAACTTCGAAAAGGCCCATAAGAAAATGGTGAGAACCCTTCCTCGGATAAGACCGGTAAAACCTCCAACACCGAAAACATCATAGAAGACGCATGCAAACTCCGTTTTCGATGAACTCAAGCTTGTCATCAAGATGACCATAAGCTCTAAGACTCACAAAGAGAATCAAACAAGAACCAAGAAACATGATGCAAGGATGCAATGGTTTGAGCTCTCTACGAATGATACGATCAAGCAACTCATCGAGAGCCCCCTTGATAGTACGGCAATCGATCCTATAACCCGGTCTCCCACAACTACCATGAGACCGGTAAAATAGAAAATCTATCAAGGGCAAACCTTTGCCTTGCACATGGTCCACTTGAGCTAGATGATGACGATCTTCACTCCCTCAAGTTGGACCACCTTTCTTGATTGTGTTGGCTCGATGAAGACTAGATGATTGCTCCCCCATAGTCCACTATGGGTGAGCCACTCTTCGGCTCATCTTCACAAGTCCATTGACACCACAATGGATGGAAAGATTCAAGCACTTGATCTCTTCGTGATGCTCCACTTGAACTTGCACACGGCAATCTTGATGACGATCACCACTTGATGTCATCCTTTCCATGGGTTGTATGATATCTTACTCTTGATGCAAGCCCATGGATACGTACCTAACCCCACATAGAACTCTCACATAGACCATGGGTTAGTACACAAAGTGCAATAGACAATGCTTACCATACCATGGGATCACTTGATCCCTCTCGGTACATCTTCTACTCTTTGTGAGTTAATCAACTTGATTCACTATTGACTTAGTCTTGATCAGCCTTGAATCTTTGAAACTCTCTTCATTTGGATGATGTATTGAAGGTAAACATGAATGATCACACAACCTTCTTCTTCAAGACATGCTTGCAATAAGCTCAACACTCGCATGACCAATCTTTGGATAATTCCTTAATAGCACCTTGGTCAACTCATAAACTCCTTGAAACCAACACATGGACTTCAAGAAAAGCCTATGGACAAATCCTTCAAATATAACTCAAGACAACCATTAGTCCATAGAGATTGTCATCAATTACCAAAACCAAACATGGGGGCACCGCATGTTCTTTCAGGGGTGAATGGGAGATTTAAAATTTTCTTTTGAAAGCTTTGTAACTAATCCCACTCACAGTAGTGGAAGTAGAAACGAAGGAAATTAACTTAATCAGTCTTCTTCGTCAGAAGCATATTCATCGATGAAAGCATTGACAACGGTGTGAGCATGATGAATCACAGGTTTAACTACGATGAGAGTAACACAACGAGCAAACAAATGTAGTAGAATGAGATACAACATGGTACACAATGAACCAAAAACACGGTGAATCCTAAGGGAACGATGGTAAAGAATGAATACAAACGAAGATAATGAAACAAGGTGAAGAATGAAACCCAAAAGGATAACAAACCGAACAAAGTGATCTAGAACTATCGACACAGAGCACAAATGTAAACTATTGAAAGAAAAGTAGTTGAGTAAATAGAACCAGTGGTGCTCGATGGCGATAGAGAGATTTGGTAGACCAGTTCACCCTTCTGCCAAAGGGCGATGTCTGGTTGGAGGGGTTGCGACTTAACACGGAAGATAAACTCTCTTCACCCTATTCTCCTTCAATGCAGAGCTGATCAGACTCAGATTGATTTCACTCGTGGTAGATCCTTGTCGGCGATCTCCAAACCTTCGGTCGACCTTTTCGAACCACAATCACTCTTGGTTGCTGAAGATGAAGACAACAACTCTTCAACACTCGAAGCCAAAACCTATCCATCTAGAGAGTGCACAGCTCTCAAGAGTAATAGGTACAAGAACTCTCACTCAGAACTACTGTGATGCTAAACCATTGTCTAAGTTTGGGCTCTTGGTTTTTCTCTTGGTGGATCTTATACTCAAATCACCTGGAGAAGGGTTGCTCAAATCAATCTTCTCAGAAATCTCAAGTGGAGCAGCCAACGGACAACGTTGGAGCGGGGTGGCTATTTATAGTCACAACCTTCCTAGATGGGAAATGACCAAATTAGACATCAGGTTTAGCCAATGGCCGAACGACATGATTTCAACGGTCGGATTTGAGCACAACGGTAACATTTCTTGCAGAGCAAGAAATGCTAACTCCTCGGTTCGAGACAAATCTCTCTCAACGAAGAAGATCACAGTCTCTTGCTGGCAAGTATTTTCTCAGAGCACAAAGAGATTTCTCTCGCATCATTCATAGGTTATGGTTAAGCATCACAATATATCTAAGCATCGAGAACTTATACCCCTCTTAATAGTACGAAGGTCCTATGACATGAAAGAATGAAAGAAGAACAACGAAATTAATACTACGTCTTCACTTTGTCTTCGACTTCCATCGCTGCAGTCAATTTCTTCAGAAGACAATACCGAATCAAAAGCTTCACTTCATCAGTAAGATTTCAAGGGGCTGATTTCTTTACGTCAATTCTCTTGACTCTATTACTTCAACAAATATAGCTCGTTCTTCTCTGCAACGCAGATATACTTCGGTGAAGTTCCTTGAACTCAGCACCGGTGACAACATTATATTTGATTGTGTATGGACTTTTTCTCTCTGTATGCACTAGCAAACAAATCGGTCCATACCTATTTTTGTCAACAATCTCCAAAACACAAGTTAGGCAGATATTGCACCAATAATCTCCCCCTTTTTGGACGATTGTTGACAAAACAGATCGCATCGAATGATAGATAATGAATGGAATGTAATACAAAGAATAATGAAAGTCGAGAGATAATTACGAAGGTAAGATATTCTCCACCTCAATTTATGCTTCGTATCATGAGGAGCTAGAGGAACAATATTTTTCTTCATATGAGTGACATCGACAGGAGATCTTATACATAAGTTCTTTCAATGCACTCGACGATGTCTGAGGTTGTTCCTATCACAAGATCTTTGAAGAGAACTAAATGCAAGATAAGCTTTGAAAGGTTTGTGACAAGGATATGTCATGAGGGTTTTCTCAGAGCACAATTTGAATCTATACAAGATATAGATTTCCGGCATGTTAGGTATTCGATGTAAACAGAGCAGGAAGGAAAATATATGAGTGTTTCTCGAAATGGATATGCTTCAGATCATGATTTCCCTGCAAGATTGAGGATAAAACAAGAAATACTTGCGAGGAAAAACAGTTTGTCAGTTGATCAAATGGCCTTCTCGAATGGCATAAAAGTTTGGACTGACATATTTTTTCTGCAAGGTTAGATGATAAGATAGCAATCAGAGTAAATCCAATCATAACTGATATAGTTTGTTCAGTACTCGAAGTACTTCTCCAAATTAGTATCATCACATGATGATTCTCTGCTCTTCTTCGATAAGCAGATATGTTTCCCTATAAGATAAATAATTGTCGATGATAATCATTCACAGGAAAAACATTCGATGGTACCTACAGACAAATAGTGCAAAGCAAATGATATTGAATGCGGGGGTTATTAACGTTACATGATGTCCGAGTATTTCAGCACCACATGCGGTGCGATAAGTTTATGAAGCAAATTGTTCAAGGGAAAACCAAATGAGCGAATGAAAACACTCTACAAACCCCGATAAACTATCACGCGATGTAATTCTTCCCCTTTTTGTCAACAAGTGTCAAAAAGGAAAGAGAGGACATGCGAGGAATTACTCCATGGGAGAATCTTCTGAATCCAAATTAAAACGACATGCAAGGAATTACTCTGTGGGAGAATCTTCTAAATCCAAATTAAAACAGACATACGAGGAATTACTCTATGGGAGAATCTTCTGAATCCAAATTAAAACCACTCAATGAATCAGAGTCCAAAGAATGCGGAATGGACAAGGCGGAAGCAAGAGTAGCAGCCTTGGCCTCGGAAGTCTTGGAGCGATGAACATCTGGCTTGTAAACAAGAGTGCCAGCTGTATCTGCAACTTCATCACCATGATTGACAAACAACAGATCCGTTGAAGCAGAATGTTGTGGGAGCACTGGAGTTTGTCTTTGGATACGCGGAACATCAAGCAAGTCTAGGTAGTCATTTTGCTCGGGCACGACTTCTCTTCTTCAGGGTTGACCAGATACATATCCACCACATCAGATTCTTGTTTGACTGAGGTAGGAATGATAACTACCACATGCTCAGCTTATTGCAGTGGGACATTTGCATCAACAGGTGCATCAGTTGATATAAAAGATTGGGTACGATGATCCTTGGAAGCCTTCAACTGGTTGGCCCTTGCCTAAGTCTTCTGACGCTTCTCTTGTCTTTCTCTTTGTCGAGCAAGATCTATTTGACGCTTAATCTCATCATTTCTTCGATCGCAGAGCTGAGAAACATCCATCCTTAGCTTGGAGTGCCACTCAATCTTGTTGTTCCTCGTGACAGTGAGGGCTTTGGTGATTTCAAGAATTCCATTTTTCATGTCTTTCCTTTCAGGCTCAGAGCGAGCTTCATTCCTCATTTTCTCAAGCAGTATCTTGTCCTCTATAGCCCGATTCAACTCCTTGGTAATTTCCTTCAGCTCAGAGAAGTGCTTTGTTACCATCTTGGTAACATCATCAAGCAAACCCAGACTGCTCAACTCAGATGGATTTGCATCATAAGAAGCACCTTCAATGATGTCAAACATAAATTCAAAATCCTATTCCTCTGCGGGAGCAGGAACAATTTTCTTTGCCTTCTTGGCAGGGGTAGCACCTTTTTCATCGGTTATCAATTTTGTCTTTGCAACTGGGGCAATAGAACCCGAAGGTTTATCTGGTGGGATGGGAGCAAGCCTTGGTGAAGATTTCAATGGTGGTGAAACCTTTGCTGGAGAGGGAGTTTGATATGGTTTATCAAGCAGAGCTCTTTGATTGTACATGGGAATTTCTTCGCCAACATTATCATCAGAGGAATCATCAGATGATGCAGATGCAACCTTTCTAGACTTTGTGACAATGGACTTCTTCTTCGAAGCTCAAGGAGAACTAGATTTCCTCTTCTTCTTTTCTTTTCGGGCAGAGGCCCTTTCCTTCTTCTCTAGCACACCATGTTGAGTTAACTCAACATTTCTGTGTTATAGCTGATTTCGTCGCCTCCTTGGCATCACGCTTGGCCTTGGCCTTAGCTCGTTTTTCAACTTCCTCGAGGAAATCAGCAGTTGTCTTTAATGAGTCTGCATGAGCATTGGGGGAGGAGCTGGCCTAACTTTTTCATCATTTGGGTCTAGGCAGCCTTCTGCAATGCATTCATTCCATGGTGCAGTGAATGCAAACAGAATCTGGTATTTTCTTCAGATGTTCTCATAGTTGAACCTCTTCTTCGCCCAGTGACAACGAATCTTTTGCAGCCTGTTGTTCCTTTCTTGTGCCGTTTCTACTCCAGGTGGAGTCTTGTAAGCTTCCGGATCAGACATCTCAGCCGCAGTGTTCCTCTCTCTACCGCGACCACCCTTCTTGGGATTTCCATCAGAAAACAGGGTTTTGGAGTCAGTGACTAGCTCGTCCTCTGGCTAACTGTGAGCTGAGGGAATATCATCATCTTCTTCTTCAGCGGATTCTGATTCGATCTTTTTCTTCGGTGCTCTAGGTGGCTTCACAAATTTTCCTTCTGCCATCTTTGCTTTGATAGCCACACGCGGCTGCTATGGAATATCATCTCAGACACAGAATGCTCATCCAAACTATTTTCCATGACCACTCCTGAGAGAAAAACACGAAATTGAAAGAAAACAGGAAGAAGTCACAAACATGCACAGAAGCATTTTGACTCACAACTGATAATTTTTTGGAAGAAGCAAGGGATGCATGGCATACACTTAGCAAGATATCGTTGAGAGAATTACCATATGCCCTAAGATGGAATAACAACTCCTCTAACCTTTCTAAGTATAGCAAATGAACCCTAGATCCAAAAGACTGGTACGAGGAACAACTACAAACCGCACAAGTCATTGCTTAGTGACTCCTAATGATCTAGCGCAAGAAAATAACACAAGATAAATGGCGTCGGGATGAACTACCCTAGAACAGAAGAGGGACATGGCTGGTTCTAGATCTGTACACCCTAACTTGGCAATACAGACCGACTACGGCAGCGCGGGAGATAAGAGTTACCGCACTGGCACGACCAACGGTGACGGAGCTTCGATGGAGTTGCACTACGAGGCTTGTCGTCGACGCTGCTTTGAGCTTGGGCTTGGATGGAGAGCGAGAGGAGAGGTTTGAGTCAAAACAGAGAATGAGCTAAGGAGGAAGAAACCTAGAGAGGGGGGTTTATATAGTCTGAGGGAGAAACCGCCCACTCCTAGATCTACGGCCGAAAAACCCGGGATGTTCCACATTCAATAGACAGGATCACGAACGAGAGATCGTGGGCACGTGTCAGCCGTTTGCTGCGAAAATCTCGGTAACTGAACTGGATGCCGAAGGGTTTTGGGAAGCGCAAGCGCCAAAACTAATGAAATTATGAATCTGATTCCATTTGTGACCAAAGACATCGGAGTGAAATCTTCTTCAAATCAAGTTGCATGTTTATGACACGGAGGAACCGAGTAACAACCAGAAAAAGAACTGACTCGAAACACAAAACCAAACAAAGGAAAACATAAACACTACGAATGAAAACCCATAAAGAGTAAGCACCAACAATAAAGGATCTCATGGCTTTAAGATAAACATGAGATATCCCTGAGAGAATTTCCTGCATGAATTGATTAATTCTTCTTCACAACCCACATTTGCGTGGGAGGTGAGTATCTCATTTGCTTTGCCTGGCTAGGGATATTCCTTCGGTGAGTCCTACGAGACACCTGTGCACTATGATGATAATCATATGAATAGGCATTGAAGTGGTTTCCAGATACATGAAAGTAATGATTTGAAGATGTACGCATGTACTCCTTCTGACGCAGTTCAAGGTGATAATCATTTGAGAATGATACTCGAGTAGATTTGGAATGATAACCATTTCCTCGTCGAGAATTATCCCGCACAGTCAGATTAGCAGTAACTGGTAGATTTTCAATGGTGCACTTCTTTACCCAAATTTGCTCTTGGGTGAATCTGAATTGTAGTTAGTTCCAAAATATCGAGTGAAAACCTTACCATTCTGTTGTTTGAAGAGTTTGTAATTTGAGTCATTTGACTTGTCAGTATCAACAAGAATGGGCGAAAGATAACCAGTTAGAGTTTCATGTTCGAGGTTTTTACTCTTTGCACGAATCCAAGTCGTATGAGGATACTGTTCAGGAGTCCAATAGGATCCATCCACATTAAGTTTCTTTTTGAAACTAATCCTTCCTTCTGAGGATTTTTGTGAAGTATGAACTTCTTGAACACATCACACAAGGTTTCATGTCCTTTTAGGCTCCTTAGCATACCAGTCTCAATTAAGACTTTTAACCTGCAATTTCTCCAGTGATAGCAGCAAAATCCTTGGAAGAGGGATTAGTAGTACCAACTTCAGTAGTAGCAATATTCTCTTTGACAACATTAGAGGTTCCAACATGAGAATCAACATTGCTACGATCTAGGCATTTTAAGCAAGGAGGCACAAAACCATCCGGAATTCAAATAGATTGCTCACCAAAGAGAGAAGCTTTCTCTAAAGCCAGCTCGTTATGAGAATCTTTTAGTGACACGAGTTCTTGATTCCCGTTAAGGAGTTCATGTGATAAACTCTCGTAGTCAACCGTAAGTGAATCATGTTGATTGGTAAGATCATCAATAGTTGATGTAAAAGCATCTTGCTCTTTGATCAAATATTGATTCTTCTCCATCTCTTTGACCAGTAATCCTTCGGTTTTCTTGAGATTTCTCTCAAGCATTTCAAGTTCATCATGTTGGGACCTAGCAATCTTGACCAGCTTGGCATAGGATATATATTCAGGTGAATATTCGTTCATGGATCTTTGGTGTTTTGCAGATACCTGATCCTTTGAAGATTTTTCCATGAGACAGAAGGTGATTGATTCATCATCGCTTGAGTCATCATTACTTGAAGCATCATCATTAGTATCTGATTCGCTGATATTCTTCGATGATTCGATGGCAACATATGCATTGCTTCTCCCGATTCTTTTGTAGGATTCGTCATCATCTGATTCAATGCCAGTAGCTTCTTCTTGAGAGTCCAATGTCAGATCAGCACATGCTCTGTTTAGCTGTGATATTCTCCTCATATTTGATTCAATGATAGTTCTAGCTTTCATGTCAGTGACTAGTCTCATCAAAGAAGATGACGGTGATGCAATTTCCTTCAATAGCTTAGTACGATGATCCATTCGAGTAAAACCACTCGGTGAAGGTATTTCCATCTGCTGCTAGGTTTTCCTTCCCAACTAGGGCAATCAACGGTGACATGGCCATATAACTTGCACTTGAAGCACTTCATATCTTTTGGAGGCAATCTTCTTCTCGATGATTCTTGCTCATCAAACTTGTCATTATTTGTGAGGTAGAGATTGTGCCTTTTTAGATCACTTAGTCTTTGTGTGAGCATTTCAAGTTCTCTGGTGATGCCGTGTTGATTTTCGACATCTTCTTATTCTTCAGAACCACCATAGTGTGAGAGAATTTCTCCTTCACTTTTCGAAGAAGATTCTTGATTGGCATTTTCCTGTTCCATCTTTTCTGCATTAATAGACAACAATGTCATGACCTCACATAGTGAAGCTCTTCATAGTCAGGTCTTTGCTTGACTTTAGTTACAATGGAATAGAAAGATTCATCAAGTGAGCTCAGAAGCTTGTTGACTACATCTCTATCGGTGATATCAGTTACTCGTCGCTGATGTAGTCTTTCGACAATGTTTGTAAATCGATAAGTAAGCTCCATGGCGCTTTCTTTACGAAGGCTTCTGAATCTAGTGAACATAGCACGAAGCATTTGAGTGTGAGGATCTGATCTGGCAACAAATTCTTCATCAACACTGTTGAGAGCATCCCAAATTTTCTTTGCTGTGTTGAGCCTGTGAAACCGAAAGAAAATGTCTTTTGACAGACTACCATAGATGATATCTTTTGCTTGAGCATCCAACTGTAGATTTGCTTTATCATCGGAAGTCAGATCATTTTTTTGTTGAATGGTGTAGCCATCTTCCACAATCTACCACAAGTCATAGTTGATATCTTGAATTCTGATTCTCATTCGTTCCTTCCAGTACAGATAGTAATTTCCATTGAAGATAGGAAATCTTTCAGAGTGCGAGGATGTACCTGTAAACGACATACTCAAAACTCCAAGGATGTTAGACCTTTAATAAACAAAGACATGGAGAACCTGGCTCTGATACCAATTGTTAGGACCGAGCGTATATCGACCAGAGGGGGGTGAATGGGAGATTCAAAATTTTCTTCCGAAAGCTTTGAAACTAATCCCACTCACAGCAGCAGAAGTAGAAACGAAGGAAATTAACTTAATCAGTCTTCTTTGTCAAAAGCATATTCATTGATGAAAGCATTGACAACAGTGTGAGCATCATGAATCATAGGTTTAACTACGATGAGAGTAACACAATGAGCAACACAGATGTAGTAGAATGAGATACAACATGGTACGCACTGAACCAAAAACACGGTGAATCCTAAGGGAATGATGGTAAAGAATGAATACAGATGAAGATAATGAAACAAGGTGAATAATGAAATCCAAAAGGATAACAAACCGAACGAAGTGATCTAGAACTATCACATAGAGCACAAATGTACTACTGAAAGAAAAGTAGTTGAGTAAATAGAACCAGTGGTGCTCGATGGCGATAGAGAGATTTGGTAGAACAGTTCTGTAAGTGCATATAGTGCCACCCCTAGTTTGGTTTTGGAGTATTGACGACAAACGTGGTTGAGGGACTAATGTGTTTGTGAGAATTGCAGGATAACACAGGTAGTAGTCCCTCTTTGATTCGGTTTACCTACCGGAGATGGCCCCTAAAAATGTATGAAGACATTGAAGATAATGGTGGTACGTGAAGATATTCACATTGAAGACTATGACAGAAGAAGACATTGAGTGAAGACTATGGAGCGCGAAGACTTAGTAGTTTTGTTGTTTCTTTTCTTCTTTGTTGAGTCATAGGAACCACCGCACTATTAAGTGGGGTCCAAGTGAACAAAGTCAGAGTGACTGAAGTGATGCTCAACCAAATGCCTATGTCTTCGAGCGAAGACAATGAGAGCAAATCTTATCCAGAGTCGGATAAGTCAGCTTTACTTGTAGCCCAAGTCAAGCTACCGCGTGTGTTTGAAATCTGACCATTGTGACACGTGTCAGTTCCTTAGTGACCCAGGGTCATTTCAGACAAATCAGGTCGGGTTGCCCAGTGGCTATAAATAGCCCACCCCCTACACCATAAATTGGTGGCTGCTCAGAGTTAGTGCACGACTTTTGTCGTTGAGAGCAACCCACCTCTGAAGAGTTTGAGAGAGAAATCCCTGTGAGGACAAAGCCCAAAACACCCAGAGCCCAAAGAGTGTTTGGCATCACTAAAGTCTTTCTGTCCGCGTGATCTGAAGACTTGTTACACTTGAGGACTATGAATCCTCCAGCCGGTTAGGCGTCGGGTTCTGAGCATCCAAGAGTAATTGTGGATTGCCGGTGAACAAAGTCTGTGAAGGTTTGGAAGTCTACCATGAAGACTTACCAGAGTGATTGGGCGAGGACTGTGTGTCCTTAGCTCAAGGGGAATAAGGTGAAGACACGGTCTTCTGATTTCAATCTCAGCCTCCCTAACCAGACGTACAGTTGTCACAACAACTGGAACTAGTCGAACAAATCCTTATCTTCGCAACGCACTGGTTCTATCTCTTACTCTCCTTACTTACAGTTCGTCTTTGTGAAGTCATTGCCTGATTGCTATGCCTGTTTGACTTCACTGAGTGACTACTTGTTCTGATTGGCTTCATACTATCTTCCATCCTGATCCTACTACCTAGCTGCTATTAGTCATCATGCTTTAGCTTCATACTTGTCCGACTATGGCTTGTCTAGTGTAGTTCATCTTTCGCTGCATGTTTATAGGTCCTGTTTTCGTGTTTGTCTTCGAAACTTTCATGTTTTGAAGACTTTCATAAAAATCGCCTATCCCCCCCTCTCTAGTCGATAACTAGCACTTTCAATTGGTATCAGAGCAAGGTACTCCCTTGTTCTGTGTGATTCGGTTTAACCACCTGGAGTTTCAGCTATGTCGACTACAGGGATAATCAAAGTCTCTGCTGCGTGCCCTGTCTTCGATGGCACCGAATATCCCTACTGGAAGAATAAGATGCGTATGCATCTTGAAGCCATTGATGTTGATCTGTGGTATGTCGTCAAGAACGGCGTTCCCGAGACTGGTGAAGGTGTCTCCCCTACTGATGTCAAGAAGTTCATTCAACTCGATTCTACTATGAAGAACATTGTCGGTGTCAAAACCGGCGGATCTCGGGTAGGGGGTCCCGAACTGTGCGTCTAGGCGGATGGTAACAGGAGACAAGGGACACGATGTTTTTACCCAGGTTCGGGCCCTCTCGATGGAGGTAAAACCCTACTCCTGCTTGATTAATATTGATGATATGGGTAGTACAAGAGTAGATCTACCACGAGATCAAGGAGGCTAAACCCTAGAAGCTAGCCTATGGTATGATTGTTGTTAGCCCCACGGACTAAAACCCTCCGGTTTATATAGACACGGAGAGGGCTAGGGTTACACAGTAGTCGGTTACAATGGTAGGAGATCTACATATCTGTATCGCCAAGCTTGCCTTCCACACCAAGGAAAGTCCCATCCGGACACGGGACGAAGTCTTCAATCTTGTATCTTCATAGTCTTGGAGTCTGGCCGACGGTGATAGTTCGTCTATCCGGACACCCCCTAGTCCAGGACTCCCTCAGTAGCCCCCGAACCTGGCTTCAATGACGATGAGTCCGGCGCGCATATTGTCTTCGGTATTGCAAGGCGGGTTCTCCTCCAAATTCCATGTGCTTGCCGAATGGTGTCCGGCTTCTTATAAATGCTGCGTTCCTTGGCTTCCGCGTCCAATAATGGCCATCTTCCACGTGTCGTACGAATGCGAAAAGCCAGGGTATTTTTACATTCTACCCCCTAGATGCGCGAATGAGCTGCCTATAAAGAGAGGTGAGGATCTAGATCCGAATCACACCATCCTCCTTCCGCGAGTATTCATTGGAGCGCCTCTGACCAAAAATCCATTCCATCATGGACAGTCGACGCGGCTCCTCCTCTCGCGCTCCCAGCCCTCAGCTAGGAGATTGGGGGAGATGCTCGGTCCCGCATAGTGAGCTGGTGACGCTCCAAGCCGAGGGATTTCTTCCCCCAGCCTTTATGGTTCCGGTTTGAGCCAGACTTGCCACCTACAAGGGTGGAAAGCAGGCGGAGAGCGTCCCCAATCCCTCCAAAGGAGAGCGGGTATGCTTCGTCCCTTATCTAATAAGAGGACTCGGTTTCCTATACATCCGTTTCTCCGAGGGCTCTGAGTTCTATGGGCTCGGCTTCACCACCTTACGCCCGCCTCCATCCGCGCACATCGCGGGCTTCGTGGCCCTTTGAGCTGTTCTTGGGCGTCGAGGCCCATTTTGCGCTGTGGAAGAGATTATTCTACCTCGTACCCGTTCTCATGAGGGGTCGATATATCAAGTGGGCGGAGCGAACTATGCGCGATCGCCGGGACGGATATCTATCCGGAACCCCAAAGAAGGCGTCCAAGACCGGCCTTCAGAATGGTTTTATATGGAAGATGCCCCGCTACGGGACCCAGTTCGGATCGGCCTCCCGGAGTTCAGCAACACTCCTCAAGAAGCGCTGAGTTGGCGCCATGAGCCCTCAATGGGAGAATGATAGGGACGTCCAATATCTTATGGGCCGAATAAGGTTATTGGCTCATTCCGGATTGACCATGATTGGGGTCATGGCCACATGCATTATGCGAGGGGTGCAGCCACTCCAATATAGGGGACACCCCATGTGGGATTTCAACGGGGAGGATGATGCCACCCGTCATGGCCGCAAGGGGCCAGGATCGATCGCCAATCTGGTGAAGATCCTGTCCGGCCTGTACAAAGGGGAGAAGGAGGAATTCCTCCGTGCTAGTCCATCGAATGGATTTTCCATGAACAACCCTCGAAGCTGGGTAAGCGGACGCTTGTCTATCCGATCCATATTCCCAAAATTAAGTGCCTCACTTTGTGATTTCGATGCAGGAACTGCGCCGGGCCGTAGAGGACATACACAGCCCGGCTCCACAACCCGAGGATCCGGGATGGTCCCTCGATCCGGCCTCCGAAGAGGATCCTGACATAAAGGTGGAGCTGATCGATGGGCTGTTCTACCAACTCAGCATCGACAATGCTTTGGTCGCCATTACGGCCGACTACCCCGGAATATCTCCGGTTTCCTGTAATCTTGGACCGAGTCCTGACACCATTACTCATCCATGCTTATCTCTGACCACTGTATGCCAATGGTGTTCCGCAGGAGGTGCCTTCGAGGCGGAAGCGAATCACGCGGCCGCCAACAAGGCAGCTCGGCCCAGCAGGCGGAAGAGGAGTGCGGCGTGAATCGAGACGTCGCCGCAACGGTATGGCGCGCCACCATGTTTCTGGGAAATATTCCTGGAAGGCATATTAATGCTCGTGTTTTTTTTCAGGAGAAAGAGCGCTCGCCGGACTGTGTCAGGGGAGATTGCCAATTAAACCTCCGCCGGCCAGGCTCCAACGCCAGGTCCGGAGGGGGAGGCGAACGCAAGGCGCGCGTCTGGTGCTCCTCCAACGGAGGACGCCGACAGGTTGTCCACCACCAGATCTGAGGTGGAGAGCTGTGACGCCCCCGATTCAATCGTACACTAATCATGCACGCAAACGTGTACGATCAAGATCAAGGACTCACGGGAAGATATCACAACACAACTCTAAAAGTAAAATAAGTCATACAAGCATCATAATACAAGCCGGGGGCCTCGAGGGCTCGAATACAAGTGCTCGATCATAGCCGAGTCAGCGGAAGCAACAATATCTGAGTACAGACATAAGTTAAACAAGTTTGCCTTAAGAAGGCTAGCACAAACCGGGATCAGATCGAAGAGGCGCAGCCTCTGCAGGATCCTCCTAAACTACTCAGTGGTCGTCGGTGCCGCCTGCGTAGTAGTAGGCACCTCCGGTGTAGTAGGGGTAAATCGTCGGCGGTGGCGTCGCTCTGGACTCCGATGTCTGGTTGCGACAACCGTAAAGAAAGGAAAGGGGGAAAAGGGGAGAAAGCAACCGTGAGTACTCATCCAAAGTACTACAAGCAAGGAACTACACTACATATGCATGGGTATATGTGTAAGGAGGCCATATCGGTGGACTGAGCTCGCAGAATGCCGAATAAGAGGGGATAGCTAGTCCTATCGAAGACTACGCTTGGCAGCCTCCGTCTTTCGGCATGTAGAAGAGAGTGGATGAAGTCCTCCAAGTAGCATCGCCAAGTAGCATCTCCAAGAAGCATCTCCAAGTAGCATCTCGGTAGCATCGCATAGCATAATCCTACCCGCGATCCTGTCCTCGTTGCCACGTGGAAAAGCGATCACCGGGTTGTCTGTGGAACTTGGAAGGGTGTGTTTTATTAAGTATCCGGTTCTAGTTGTCATAAGGTCAAGGTACAACTCCAAGTCGTCACATTATCGAAGATCACGGCTATTGAATAGATTAACTTCCTGCGGTGCACCACATAACCCAACACGCTTGATCCCATTTGGCCGGACACACTTTTCTGGGTCATGCCCGGCCTCGGAAGATCAACACGTCGCAGCCCCACCTAGGCACAACAGAGAGGTCAGCCCGCCGGTCTAAATCCTATGCGCGCAGGGGTCCGGGCCCATCGCCTACGAGCACACACAAGACGCTGCGCGAGGGCGGCCGAAGCAGACCTAGCAACCTCCATTACAAAGGAAGTTGCGTTAACGCAGATCAATCCGGTAGCGCCCGCTCGTCGCCGACGTCAAGAAGGCTTCGGTGATACCACGGCGTCGGGATACCCATAACTACTCCCACGTAGATGGTTAGTGCGTATAGACCAAATGGCGGACTCGGATCAAATACCAAGATCTCGTTAAGCGTGTTATTATGAAGCAAGCGCGACGCCGACGAGGCAGGCCCACCTCTCACCTAGGCGGTCTCAACCTGCCTGTCGCTCCGACACAAAGATCCACACAGAGGGCCGTCGGGACAAAGGTCCTTTCAGCCCCAATCAAGTGAATCACTCATGGGTACTCTTGAGCGGACCCGACTTTAGTCACCATCTCAGTATAGTATGTATGGATGATATAGTATATACCGTGATCACCTCCCGAGTGATCACGGCCCAATAGTATAGCAAGGCGATCGACAAGAATGTAGGGCCAATGATGATAAACTAGCATCCTATACTAAGTATTTAGGATTGCAGGTAAGGTATCAACAGATGTAGCAACAATGTCAGGCTATGCATCAGAATAGGATTATCGAAAAGCAGTAACATGCTACACTACTCTAATGCAAGCAGTATAGAGGAGAATAGGCGATATCTGGTGATCAAGGGGGGGGGGCTTGCCTGGTTGCTCTGGCAAGAGAGAGGGCCGTCAACTCCGTAGTCGTCTTGGCGGCAGCAGCGTCGGTCTCGTAGTCTATCGGAGAGAAGAGGGGAAGAAACAATGAATACCATGCAAACAGATGCATATCGATGCATGACAAGACAAATAACGATGCTAGGTGTGCCCAATCGCGGTAGTAGGTGATACCGAGCGAAGGGAAAACATCCAGGAAAGTATTCCGGTGTTCGCATTTCTGACCGTGAACTGGAGGGAAAGTTGCGTGTTCGATATGTTAGGGGTGTGTGGTGGATGAGCGGGCTGCGATCCGGGTTCGTCTCGTCGTTACGAGCAACTTTCATGTACAAAGTTTATCCATCGAGCTACGGTTTATTTTATATTAATTTTAAAAGATTTAATTCATTTTAGGATTTATTTAACTATTTAAATTCAACATTATCGAGCGTGTATCTTGGACGTCATCATGATGTCGTGATCAATGAAGGTGTTGGTTGGGTCAATCTGACGGTGGGTCCCTTGGTCATACTCGCTAACTAATTAACCAATTTAATTAGTTTAATTAATGAGTTAGTTAGGTTAGTTAATTAATTATGTTAATTAAACAGGTTAATTAAGTTAATTAATTAATTTATTATTTAATTATATTTATATATTTTTTTTTCTAAAAACCGTTTTGGGGCGGGGCCCCTAGTCGATGTGAGGGGCTAGTGGGTTTCTTGATTCTGGTATTTGGCGTCGGTGCCCGATCGGGCGCCAGATCGCGAGGAAGAGGCGCCCCACCACCAGGCGTGGCGAGGCGCCGGCGTGGCGCCGGGCCCACGACGCCGACCAAGGAACGGAGGGCGGCGCCACGGGAGGCGGCAAGAGCAGCGGCGGCGAGGCGGCCACGGTGGGCGTGCAGGCAGACGGGCGCGGCGAGGCGATGGCCGTCCGGCGCGCGAGGGGAGAGCCTGTGGCGCGGCTGCTCCACAGAGGAGCAGGGTCGCGGCCATCGTCGGCGTGGGCGTCGACCATCCGGGTGGATCCGGCGAGCCGCATAGAAGCGGGACGGCGGGCGGCGGCGGCCACGGCACGCAGTGCGCGGCCACGGGGAGCACTAGGGCGAGGGAGAGGGTAGGAGAGGGGGAGGCCCGGGGCCTCACCGGGGTTCGCAGGGTCAAGGGCAGCGGTGCTCGAGGTGGAGGACGGGGACGACGTGCGTAGAGGAAGCAGTCCGGCGAGGTGGCGGCGTCCTGGCGGCGGGGTGGCGTCGAGCGGCGTCGGTGAGGAGGAGGCAGTCCGGCGAGGTGGCGGCGTCCTGGCGGCGGGGTGGCTTCGAGCGGCGTCGGTGAGGAGGAGGCAGGCCGGCGGAGAGGGCTCCTGGCGGCGTCGTTGACGAGGCGGCGGGGTCGTGCCGGCGCGGCGGCGAGGGCCTCCTCCCTCGATCCCGATCCAGTCGGGGAGAGGGGGAGATATTTTTGGGGAGAGGGGGGGGAAATGTCGGTGGCATGGGGGGAGTGGGAGTGGATAAGTGAAGTGGGGATGGCCGGTTGGGCCAAGGGGGCTGGGCGGCTGGCGGTCGTGGGCTGATTGGGCGGTGGCTCTTGGGCGAGCCCTGGGGTGGTTCTTTTCCTTTTTTTTCTTTTGTATTTTCTTTTATTTCATTTTAATGTATCTAGGCATTTTCTAAAAAGGTGTTTTCTGCACTATAATTAACTAGGCATTTAACTGCACACTCCGAACATTTTTGTTTTGACTTTTGAAAGCTTAGGGTGTCTGTCACTAATTCATATTTTGAATTTGCAATGACTTTGAACTACCACTTGATTAGCAACAGTAACATAGATGACATGGCAACATTAGAAGAGTTTTACTGTAGCCTAATTATCCGGGCGTTACAAATCTCCTCCACTACAAGAAATCTCGTCCCGAGATTTAGGAGGTAGAAGGAAACAGTGCGGGGTATTCATCACGCAGCGATCCTCACGTTCCCAAGTGGCTTCATCTTGTAATGGTGCGACCCTTGAACTTTGAGGAACTTGATCACCTTCGGCGTGTGCGGCGTTCAGCAGTCGAGAATGCGGACGGATGCTCTTTATAGGAGAGATCTGTTGCAATTCGAGCACTTCATGATCCACTCCTCGGATTGGGTCCTTGAAGCGTGGCGGAGCTGTGATACATGGAACACATCGTGAACCTGAGAAAGGTTCGGCGGAAGCTCCAGTTGATATGCCACTTTTCCACGCCTTTCGAGAATAGTGAATGGGCCAATATAGCGAGGAGCTAGCTTGCCCTTGATTCCGAAGCGGTGAGCACCCTTCATTGGTGTGACTCGAAGATAAGCCTTTTCGCCAGGTTGATAGACCATGTCCTTATGTTTACGGTCATAATTACTCTTTTGGCGTGACTGAGCAGTCTTGAGATTCTCGCGAATGATGCGGACTTGTTCTTCGGCATGTTGGATAATATCCGGACCGAAGAGTGGACGTTCCCGATTTCGACCAGTTCGGAGGGTTCGACACTTTCGTCCATATAACACTTCGAGGGGGCCATCTTGAGACTAGCTTGATAGCTATTATTATAAGAGAACTCGACATACGGAGAGATTCCTCCCATTTCTTGCGAAGGAAATAACACAAGCTCGAAGCATGTCTTGAGAACTTGGTTGACACGTTCAACCTGCCCTTGCGATCGAGGATGAAAAGTCTTGAAAAGCAGATGAGTGCCCATAGCTTCTTGGAAACTTGACCGAATCTTGAAGTGAATAAGCTGCCACGGTCGAGGCGATTACCAATGGAATACCGTGAAGCGAGACAATTCTGGACATGTAGAGGTTTGCCGGTGACTAGCGGTGATCGTTTCCTTGACAGCCGGAAAATGCGAACTTTAGAAAGCGGTCAATGGCGACAAGAATAGCATCATTACCTTTTTGCGATTTGGGAAATCCGGTGGCGAAGTCCATTTCAACATGGTCCCATTTCCATTCGGGAATAGAGATAGGTTGCGAGTTCAGCGAGGCCTTTGATGTTACGCTTTGATCTGACGACAAAGCGTCACACTCGGCAACATAGCGAGCAATGTCTTGCTTCATGTTAGACCACCGAATCTCGGCGAATGTCGTGGTACATCTTTGTACTACGGGATGGATACATAGAGGCGTATCATGAGCTTCTTTCATAACCTTCTGAGGCATATCCAGGTTTTCCCTCTTACTCGAAACTACTAGGCGACCTTTGAAGAATAAGGTGCCATCGTCAGCAACGGTGAAGAATGAGGGCTTTCCTTCTTCGAGGTCGCGCTTAATCTTGTGGACTTCATCGTCACATTTCTGCATCCATTTGATGGTGTCCACAAGATCTGGTTTCGCAACCAGGGTATTGAGAGAACCCTTGGGAACAACATGGAGGTTCATCTTGCGAAACTCCTTAGGAGGGGGAGCGAGTGCACCCGAAGGAACAATATGGAGGTTCAGCTTTGAAATTCTTCAACAAGTGAGGCTGAACCTTGTGAATCTGGAGGTGGTTGCGAGAAGACTTGCGGCTCAAGGCATCGGCCATTACATTAGCCTTGCACGGTGTATAGGAAATACCCACGTCAAAGTCTGCGACAATCTCCATCCATCTCTGCCGACGGAGGTTCAGGTCTGGTGAGTAAATAGATACTTCAGACTTTGGTGGTCGGTGAAGATCTATAACGATTACGAGAAGGTAATGTCGCCATTGCTTGATGCATGAATGACAAGACAAGCTCGAGGTCATGAACTGGGTAGTTCTCTTCGTGAGGCGCAATTGCCGAGAGGCATAAGCAATAACTGCGGTCTTGCATTAGGACACAGCCTAATCCTTGACGGAAGCGTCGCGATAAATGTGAAGTCCTTCTTAATATCGGGAGGAGCTAATCTTTGGGCAGAGGTCAACTTGTCTTTGAGTGCTGGAAACTTTCGACATTTATCATCCATTGGAACTTGCGCCCTTATGTAATAGGTTAGTCGGGGCACGGCAATCTTGGAGAAGTTCTCGACAAATCGATGGCGATGGTGGCGAGACCGAGAAAACCGACTTGCTTGACATTCTTGAAGGAGTCAATCGAGAATAGCTTTGAACTCGTTCGGGGTTAGCACGCAATACCATCCTTAGAGATGACATGTCCAAGATAGGTTACTTGAGGAAGCCGAATTCACATTTGGAGAACTTGGCGTATAGTCGATGCTCTCGTAGCTTTTCCAAAGACAAGGCGAAGATGTTCACATGTTCTTCTTCATTCTTGGAATATACAAGGATATCATCCAGATAAACCACGACGAACTTGTCGAGGTAATCCATGAATATATAGTTCATCAGACGAGAGAAGGTGGCTGGGGCATTGGTTAATCCAAAAGACATAACGGTGTACTCGTATGATCCATAGCGAGTCACAAATGCGGTCTTCGGGATATCTTCTTCACGAACACGGATCTGGTGGTAACCCAACCTCAAGTCGAGTTTAGAGAATACTGACGAACCAGCCCGATTGATCATATAGATCATTGATCCGAGGAAGAGGATATTTGTTACGAATGGTAGCTTGGTTAATAGGACGGTAGTCTTGGACCAATCGGTTTGTCCCATCTTTCTTCTTGACAAGAGAAGGTGCTCCCCAAGGAGAGCAGCTTGGGCGAATGAAACCACTTCGAAGAGATTTATCGATTTCCTCCTTAAGCTCGAGGAGTTCATGCGGCGGCATCTTGTAAGGTCGTTTGGCTATAGGAGTGGTGCACGGTTTCAAGTCGATGACGAATTCGACGGCTCTAGCGGGGAATCCTGGAAGTTCTTGAGGAAGAGCGTCGAGGAAGTCACGAGCAGCGGGAATGTTTTCAATGCCCTCGAGTGGTGCGGCGTTCAATGCATTCAATGCATAGAGCCTTGCCTCGGCATTACGAACGAACGAGCATTGTAGCTTATTATTTCATCGAAGGGTGTAGCAGATGGGCGGTCTTAGTGGCACAAACTATAGAAGCGAGATCGCCTTTAACCAATTCATTCCCGAGAATGAGGTCAATGCTCTGAGGACTTGATGCGATGGGAGAGGCAAGGAATTCTAGTCCTTCAATTTCAACGGGACGTTGTTGCAAATCATGGAGGTCCGACATTGGCCCGCAGGGTGTGCACTAATAGAGAAGCGTTCATGTCTTCACTTTTAATGCCATGCATGAATGCAAAATCTTCCGACATGAATGAATGCGATGCTCTGTATCAAATAAAGCGGATCTTTGGTCTGAATTTACGAGGAGTGTACCCATCACGAGAGCGAGCTGGTCTTGAGCTTCATTCGGATCAGCGTGGTTGGCATGAACACGACCATAAGACTTGGCATTGTTTTTGCGGGGCTGGCTGTTTCCACGGCCATTCTTTGGAAGGGCCGATTGATTACGGTTCGATTACGATAGCGATTCTGGCAAGGTGACTGGTTGACCACACTTGTAGCATGCAGACCATTATTGGGAGTGGGAGCAGTGCTCCGGGTGGTGGAGTGGAAGCCTTGGCTGCCTAGATGGAGCGATGGAGGGGCGAGGTGCAACATAAGACCGCCTTGGGGCGGTGCATTTGGACGGTACATGCTGTTGGGATCCATATCTTACGCTTCTGCGGCGGGCCCAAGATGAGCCGTGTCGCAGTTGCGCTGTGAGAGCTCGATGTTCCTGCAGACCGGTCTCGACATTGATGGCCTTGTTCACCAAGGTGGCGAAATCGGCAAAGTCATGCACTAGAAGTGCAAGCTTGATGTCGACTTGAAGGCCGTCACGGAACTTCTCTGTCTGCGTGCATCGGTTGCAATGTCTTCTTGACAGATAGCGGGACAAGTCCGAAACTCCCGCCGATAAGCTTCCACGGTTTTGTTGCCACAGGTGAGGTTGCGGAACTCACGCTTCTTCATCCATGATCCCCGAGGAATGAAGCGGGCACGAAGGCAGCTTGAAAGTCCGGCGGTGATGATTGTCCCAGCAGGCAGAGTCGCTGTGGCTGTCCCACCATTGAGCTGCGGGTCCCTTGAGAAAGAAGGAAGCAAAGGTGACATAGCGGGCGGGGCTACTTCAGCAGACTCCATCTCATAGGTGATGTCACGGAGCGGTCATCGACATCCGGTGGCTGAGTTGAGCTGCGGTACAGTTGGGTTGGCGCATGAAATCCTGCAGAGTCACTTGGGCTGGCTGCTCGTTCATATTGGGGCGAGGCGAGCCATCACATTCTCCATGGTGGCGATTCATCTCAAGCTGTTGGATCATACCAGCCATGTACTCGGTGGGGGTGGGAAGTCGCCACCACGACCACGACCACTGGTCTAACCATCTGCTAAATATAACGAGGGTAGTTCAGCATTGAGAAATTTGCATAAACAAGAATCATCCATGATGAAACATGCATAATGAAAAGGGCACGACGGATACTACATAGTAGTCGGCATATCTTACAAAAGGGTCGGACATAGAGTTTAGTACACGAGTTGATTACATAGACTAAGTCATCATAGGCGCACGCAGCTCATGGCGAATGCAATCGATACTAATAAGTAAGACTACATCACCCGGTGGAGGTCTTGTGGAGGTAGTCGAGCCCGACAAGCTGGTAGTGAGGCAGCGGATAGTCCACGTCGGTGGCACAGGGGCGCGGATACTGGTGTGGAACCCGACTCGGGTGGCGAAGAGGACCAAGTCGGAGAGTAGCCTCCACCTCGCCAACCGACACCGTCGGGCATCACGATCTGGCTGGGTAGATCGCAGAGCGGTAGCTGTCTAGATAGAACAAAGGGTGCAACAGCGTCGAGCCTCAGTAAAGGTGCCGACAGTGGTGTACAACTCGTGGCGAAGAGCTCGGTTAGCTCGGTCCAACCCATCGCAGATGCGAACCGGTCTCGATGGTGGAAGGGCTCTCGAGTGGCGGTGGAGTAAGCGGCGATGTAGTATCCCTCCGCACCAACATCGGATGCGATAGCAATGTGCCTGAAAGGGAAGTGTCCAACGCTCGATACTCTCCACGAAGGCGTGTTAGGGCAAACATAGGCGACATCGTGAACGCCATCTCGATGGTCACTCCAACACCATGGCGGTGTGCAAGACGGTAGTGGAGTTATACTCCGAGAGTAGAGGTGGGCGATGGCACAGTCTCGCTCTGGTTAAAGTCTGGTACTCCTCATAGGCGGTGTACTCGGGGTGCAGCGATAACCGGATAGGTCATCATCTCAGCTAGCACGGCGGTGATCTGAGGCACCAATGGCGCCGTGTGGCGCCGCGACCTGCCTCGTGGGTTCCATCGAAAACAAAGATGTTTCAATGGAGTCAAATGACAATGTGGGTACTAATCAAAATACTATCCTCTGAGAATAACTATGGCTTATCCAACTTTGGGGTGAGCGAGGTAGCGGGATCCTAATGTTAAAGTTAGTAAATTTGTTTAACCCGAGTAGAAGAGAGTTGAGTCCCGAGTAAAGGTCGAGGAGTAAAAGATCCTAGTACCACCCAATGGCGGCGTGGGCCCGTAAGGCTCACGGCCAAGTTAGTAAAAATTTTGTAGTGACTAGACTCGACTTCGCCAAGGAGTGCGGAAGGGGATTCTCTGAGCGATCGGCTCGATACCAACTTGGCGCCCCGATTCAATCGTACACTAATCATGCAAAGCGTGTGCGATCAAGATCGAGGACTCACGGAAGATATCACAACACAACTCTAAAAGTAAAATAAGTCATACAAGCATCATAATACAAGCCGGGGCCTCGAGGGCTCGAATACAAGTGCTCGATCATAGCGAGTCGTGGAAGCAACAATATCTGATACGGACATAAGTTAAACAAGTTTGCCTTAAGAAGGCTAGCACAAACTGGGATCAGATCGAAAGAGGCGCGGGCCTCCCACAGGATCCTCCTAAACTACTCACAGTGGTAAATCGCCGACACCTTGCGTAGTAGTAGGCACCTCCGGTGTAGTAGGGGTCGTCGGCGGTGGCGTCCTGCTCTGGACTCCGATGTCTGGTTGCGACAACGAGTAAAGAAAGGAAAGGGGAAAAGGGGAGAAAGCAACCGTGAGTACTCATCCAAAGTACTGCAAGCAAGGAACTACACTACATATGCATGGGTATATGTGTAAGGAGGCCATATCGGTGGGTGAGCTGCAGAATGCCGAATAAGAGGGGATAGCTAGTCCTATCGAAGACTACGCCACAGCGACCTCAGTCTTCGGCATGTAGAAGAGAGTGGGTGAAGTCCTCCAAGTAGCATCGCCAAGTAGCATCTCAAGAAGCATCTCCAAGTAGCATCTCAGTAGCATCGCATAGCATAATCCTACCCGCGATCCTGTCCTCGTTGCCACAATGGAAGCGATCACGGGTTGTCTGTGGAACTTGGAAGGGTGTGTTTTATTAAGTATCCGGTTCTAGTTGTCATAAGGTCAAGGTACAACTCCAAGTCGTCCATTATCGAAGATCACGGCTATTGAATAGATTAACTTCCTGCGGTGCACCACATAACCCAACACGCTTGATCCCATTTGGCGGACACACTTTTACGGGTCATGCCCGGCCTCGGAAGATCAACACGTCGCAGCCCCACCTAGGCACAACAGAGAGGTCACCGCGGTCTAAATCCTATGCTTGTAGCAGGGTCCGCCCATCGCCACGAGCACACACACGACGCGTTCAGGGCGGCGGAAATAGACCTAGCAACCTCCATTACAAAGGAAGTTGCGTTAACGATCAATCCGGCAGCGCCGCTCGTCCGACGTCAAGAAGGCTTCGGTGATACCACGGCGTCGGGATACCCATAACTACTCCCGTAGATGGTTAGTGCGTATAGACCAAATGGCGGACTCGGATCAAATACCAAGATCTCGTTAAGCGTGTTATTATGAAGCAAGCGCGACGCCGACCAGGCCAAGCCCACCTCTCACCTAAGCGGTCTCAACACCGCCTGTCGCTCCGACACAAAGATCCACACAGAGGGCCGTCGGGACAAAGGTCCTTTCAGCCCTAATCCGTGAATCACTTTCATGGGTACTCTTGACGGACCCGACTTTAGTCACCATCTGTATAGTATGTATGGATGATATAGTATATACCGTGATCACCTCCCGAGTGATCACGGCCAATAATATAGCAAAGCGGTGACAAGAATGTAGGGCCAATGATGATAAACTAGCATCCTATACTAAGTATTTAGGATTGCGGGTAAGGTATCAACAGATGTAGCAACAATGTCGGGCTATGCATCGAATAGGATTATCGGCGGTAACATGCTACACTACTCTAATGCAAGCGGTATAGAGGAGAATAGGCGATATCTGGTGATCAAGGGGGCTTGCTGGTTGCTCTGGCAAGAGAGAGGGCCGTCAACTCCGTAGTCGTCTTTAGGCAGCTGTCGGTCTCGTAGTCTATCGGAGAGAAGAGGGGGAAGAAACAATGAATACCATGCAAACAGATGCATATCGATGCATGACAAGACAAGTAACGATTCTAGGTGTGCCCAATCGCGGTAGTAGGTGATACCGACGAAGGGGGAAAACATCCGGGAAAGTATTCCCGGTGTTCCGCATTTTCGGACTGGTGAACTGGAGGGGAAAGTTGCGTGTTCGATATGTTAGGGGTGTGTGGTGGATGAACGGGCTGCGTATCCGGGTTCGTCTCGTCGTTTTGAGCAACTTTCATGTACAAAGTTTATCCATCTGAGCTACGGTTTATTTTATATTAATTTTAAAAGATTTAATTCATTTTTAGGATTTATTTAACTATTTAAATTCAACATTATCGAGCGATTGTATCTTGGCGTCATCATGGCGTCGGCCGATCAACTGAAGTGTTGGTGGGTCAATCTGACGGTGGGTCCCATGGTCATACTCGCTAACTAATTAACCAATTTAATTAGTTTAATTAACGAGTTAGTTAGGTTAGTTAATTAATTATGTTAATTAAACAGGTTAATTAAGTTAATTAATTAATTTATTATTTAATTATATTTATATTATTTTTTTCTTCTAAAAACCGTTTTGGGCGGGGCCCCTAGTCGATGTTGAGGCTAGTGGGTTCTTGATTCTGGTGGCGTCGGTGCCCGATCGGGCAAGCGCCAGATCGGCGAGAAGGGGCGCCCGGCCACAGGCGTGGCGAGCCGCCGGCGTGGCCGCCGGTGCCACGACGCCGACCAAGGAACGGAGGCGGCGCCACGGGAGGGCGGCAAGAAGCGGCGGCGAGGCGGCCACGGTGGGCGTGCAGGCGAGCGCGTGCGGCGATGGAGCCGTCCGGCGCGAGGGAGCAAGCGGCAATGGCGCGGCGCTCCTGAGGAAGCGAAGCGCGGCCATGCGTCGGCGTGGGCGTCGACCATCGAAGTGGATCCGGCCGCCGCATAGAAGCGGGGCGGCGGCGGCGGCGGCCACGGACGCGATCTTGTGACCACGGGAGCACTAGGCGAGAGAGGTAGGAGAGGGAGGCCGGGGCCTCACCGGGTTCGCAGAGTCAAGGGCGGTGCTCGAGTGGAGGGCGGGGCGGCGTGCGTAGAAGCGATCCCGCGAGTGGCGGCGTCTGGCGGCGAGGTGGCGTCGAGCGGCGTCGGTGAGGAGGAGGTAATCCGGCGAGTGGCGGTGTCTGGCGGCGGGTGGCGTCGAGCGGCGTCGGTGAGGAGGAGGCAGGCGGCGGAGAGGGCTCTGGCGGCGTCGTTAACGAGGCGGGCGGGTCGTCGTCTTGGGCAGGCGAGCCTCCTCCTCGATCCCGATCGATCGGAGAGGGGAGATATTTTTGGGAGAGAAATGTCGGTGGCATGGGGGTGGGAGTGGATAAGTGAAGTGGGGATGGCGGTTGGGCCAAGGGGGCTGGGCGGCTGGCGGTCGTGGTGATTGGGCGGTGGCTCTTGGGCCGAGCAGAGGGTGGTTCTTTTCCTTTTTTCTTTTGTATTTTCTTTTATTTCATTTTAATGTATCTAGGCATTTTCTAAAAGGTGTTTTCGCACTATAATTAACTAGGCATTTAGCGCACACTCGAACATTTTGTTTTGACTTTTGAAAGCTTAGGGTGTCTGTCACTAATTCATATTTTGAATTTGCAATGACTTTGAACTACCACTTGATTAGCAACAGTAACATAGATGACATGGCAACATTAGAAGAGTTTTACTGTAGCCTAATTATCCGGGCGTTACAAGAGCGCCATGAATCACAGGCGCCGCCGGACAGTTCTTCGTGACGCATGCTTCTCCACGGAGGCGTTAAATGCCTTTAACTCGGGAGATGCGCACCTCCGTGCTGCTCAAGATGGTCTAGCAGAGCCACAGAGCGGTATGTAAAAGACATATCTGGTGAGAATTTTGACAATTATATATGCAGTAGCCCGAGACTTAAAATAGTTAGAATAACTGATTTAAGGATCATTTGTTATCTGAGGATCTTATGGAGAAGAATACCCACTGTCCCGGGGAGCTTCAAGAGTGCAAGGCCCAACTTGAGGCCGCACTAGCCGCCGGGAGGAGCCACGAGACCCCCTCGGTAATGTGTACTTTCGAAAGAAAGTAGTTTGTGAAGTCTGGCGTGTGCATGGGTTTGACAATAATATTGCAGATGGTGCGGACTAGATCCGGACGGAAGAAGACTACTACGCCACTAAAGGCTAAAGAGAAGGTGCTTACGAGGGTGCGGCGGGAAAAATAACCTCCAAGATGCCAACACTTAGCTGGGCGAGGAACTAAAAGATGTTGGGTCCAGCTGTCTTACTCCATGAAGGAGAATCAGCGGCCGTCGCGGCATTTATAGTAAGTGCTTGAGCGAACTTTCAAAAGAAGAGTTGGCGAGGAAGTCGATTAAGAATATATCTGTAGGTATGCTCACAGCCGCCCTCAGAGAGAAATGCCAGTTCAGCGGGTGACCTACTTCGAGCTCTGCAAGCGCGAGCGAGTTCAGCGGTGATGAGTGGCGTCGCCCGGGCCTTATAGCCGTCCGTCTCCCTACCGAAGGTCTTGGAGGCTTGTAGAGAAGCTTGGGGAGCACGAGCGGTGCTTTAAATCATGGAAGATATCGGCCTATCGTCAAAGGCGCCAGGAGGCTGGGCCATGGTGAAGGCAGCGGTACGAAGGCTGACTGAACCACATGGCGAGTCGGACTGTGGGGCCCGATCGGAAGGAGATCCCGTGAGCAATATACGGCCAAGTAGAGTTGGCGCAAAAGTATTCAATGGGATGTAAACTAGACAACTTTGTTAGATGGTATTGAAGAGGAATCGATCGATCAATTTGACTATGTAATTTAAAATGACATGTAAAATGCCTTCTAGCGGATTGTAGATTGTTTGTCATTGCGGACCTTTTCGCTTCAACCTCGGGACCCGACGGTCCGGAGTGTGTCCGAATACCCTCGCGGTTTATAAAAACCGGTGCATGCGTGGAGACCCGAGCGTAGGGGTCATTAGTGCTTTATCGGACAAGTGCCCAACTAGTTATGTTATATTACATGGTTAGTAAGAAACATCTTCGGGAGAATAGTTGATTAGGGGTTCCTTTCACGGGAGGCATGCCCTAAAGTGCATGTCGGACTGCAAAAAAGCGAGGAAAGCATCTGAGGCAGATAAGTAAATGGGTAAGAAATCATCTTTCAATTCACCGACCAAATATTCCCTTAAGAACTCTAGCTTTCGGCTTCACCGGTCGAGGTACACATCCGGTGACCCGCGATAAGAATAATCGCAGAGGTGCTCCTCTACCTCCTAGCCGAACAATCGGGAGCGAGGGGTAAGCATAGGAGCGAGCAACCCAGCTTGGCCAAAACTTAAGTCATATCGATGCATATAATGGTGAATAAAAGGTACATGCGGAAGTGTGACACATGTGTTGGGTATAAAGCCCGTATAAATAAGCACATTAAAGAAGCCCCGAGTATAATGAGTCACGAGTAGCACGTCAAGTGTGTCTTGAACAATGCGCAGACGAGCCTCAAAGGCTTAAAAAAGGAAAAAGGAGGAGAAAGAGAGAAATAAAAGACAACTAAAGTAAAAATGTAGGCGGGGAAGGAGGCGAACTCGAGTCGGCGCTAGGCGTAGAATCTTCGGAGACGGGCTGCGTTCCATGGGTTCGGCTCGAGTCGGTTATCCGATGCGTTTCGCAGACGGTATGCTCCGCCGGTCAGGACTTGGTCGATGATGAAGGGACCTTCCCATTTGGGCTTGAGTTTGTCCTTTTTCTTGTCCGGCAGGCGTAGAACTAGTTCGCCAACATTGTACGTCTTGGCCCGTATGAAAGGATCGATATGGTTGACTAGAGGGGGGGAGGGGGTGAATAGGCAACTAACAATTTTTAAGCTTTTCTTTACCAAATTAAACTTTGCAACAAAATAGGTTGTCTAGATGTGCAACTAAGTGAGCAACCTATATGATGCAATAACAACTAGCACACAAGCAAGCAAAGGATGTAAAACAAGTAGGCTTGCAAAAGTAAAGGCACGAAATAACCAAGAGTGGAGCGGTGGAGGCGAGGATGTATTCTTGGAGTTCCGTCCTTTTAAGGAAATGCGTCTCCGTTAGGCGGTGTGGAGGCACAATGCTCCCCAAGAAGCCGATGGGGCCACCGTATTCTCCTCACGCCCTCACACAATGCGAGATCTGGTGAATCCACTATTGGTGCCCTTGAAGGCGGCGACAGAACCTTTACAAGCAAGGTTGGGGCAATCTCCACAACAATCGGAGGCTCCCAACAACAACAACACCACGAAGCTTCACGAGAATGGAGTATGGCCGAGGTGACCTCAACCGTCTAGGGTGCTCAACACCCAAGAGTAACAAGATCCATAAGGGATAAGTGGGGAATCAAATTTCTCTTGGTGGAAGTGTAGATTTGGGCCTTCTCAGCCAATCCCGAGCAAATCAACAAGTTTGATTGGCTGGGGAGAGAGATCGGGCGAAAATGGAGCTTTGAGCAACAATGGAGCTTTGGGGGAAAGAGGTAGGTCAACTTGGAGGAAGAAGACACCTTTATATAGTGGGGGAACAAATCCAACCGTTACCCCATCGAGCAGCCCATGACAGGCGGTACTACCGCTAAGGCGGTACTACACCGAGAGCGGTACTACCGCTCCTACCAGTGATCTTGCTTGTTGGCGAGGAAGATAGGCCACTGGCCCCAGAGCGGTACTACCGCAGGAGTAGGAGCAGTACTACCGCTTGTACTACCGCTTGTAGTGCCGCAAAACCCGACACGAGAAAACACAGTCTCGAATCGAGGCGGTAGTAGCGTGGAACAGCTGCGGTACTACGGCTGAAGCCCGCGAGTGGTACTACCGCCTGAGCGGGCGTACTACCGAGAGGCGGTACTACCGCTTCGTGGAGCGGTACTACCGCTGGAGGGCTTCGGCGGTACTACCGTTGTGAACCAGCGGTACTACGGCCGCTGAGGCGAAGTAGATCACGGAAAAGAAGTTGCGGCTCAAAGATCACGAAAGGAAGGCGACAGATGTGAATGGGATGTATGCGTGTTGATTCCACCTAGTCTTACCAAAGCGGATCCCTCTTAATAGTACGGTGACTCCTCTGAAACTAGTCCACCAACAATGAAACGATGGAGCTACACCGTCTTCAATAAAACACCGAGGGAGGAAATCGTCTCGTGCCAATGGATGATTCTCTGAAAGAACTTAGCACACGATTAGTCCCAAAAGCATTGTCATCAATCACCAAAACCACGTGGGGATAAATATGCCCTTACAATCTCCCCTTTTTGGTGGATTGATGACAATCTGAATTGCACAAGCATGATATAGAGTAAGCATACAAACCCCACCGTCCTAAAATGTAGATGGGCTCCCCTAGATGTGTGCTATCTAGATAAGTGCTTTGGTGCACATCACACATACTAGGATCAATGCTCCCCTACATTTTAGAGACCAACAATCTAAGCAAGGTATATGAGAGCAGCATAGATGATATAACAAGCATAAGCAACTCATAAGCTAGATAGAGACATAGATAATGATACTGGAAAGATAAGGTAGCATATGTCTCACACCATATGACTTGAACTTAGGTCTCACTCGAACTTGGGTCTCACAGACAAACCAACCAAAGCAAATGCGAGGAAAACACAAACAAGAGACGAAAGACACAACTCGCAAATCCCTAAACTCTCTCCCCCTTTGGCATCGAGACACCAAAAAGGAGAGGGAGTGTTGCTACGGCTCCAGGTGAGAGCAAACGAGGGACACACGCATCAGAGCCCAGCAGGATCATCGGCACCACCGTCGTCAGTCTGGAAGTGCTTGGCATCAGAATCGGTCCACAGGCGGTCTTCTTTGAATCCTCCTCCTCCTCCATAAGCTGGTCCTCGAGATCCTTTGTTGTTGTAGCACCCAAGCGGCGCATGAGCTCCTTGTGGCGACCTCGAGCCTTCTTCTCAGCCACATGAGTCATGTACTGACCATGAGCCTCCATGCAGAACAACTTCTTCATCTTAGACTTGAGCTTCTTTGCCCAATGTCACACCCTGATTTTCATGCCACAACACTTAAGCTAATAAATCATGATAAAATGTGGTTTGACAAAAACTTTTGAGTGTTTTGGACCTTGCCTTGATTGGATTTCGTGTGTTGTTTGCAAGTGCTCTAAAAATCAAATAAATCCCCCAACTCCTATACTTCATCTCCTTGATCCAAAACTTTTTCCCAATGATCATGCCATGTGTATAGAGCACTATAGTATTTTCTTACAAAAATAATTTGGCCAAAAAGTATTTTCAAAAATTAGTTTTACAAAAACCCCTGAATTGAGGTTTGCACTGCAAGTACTTAATTAAGGGCAGTAAAAATCTTTCAAAAATATATTTGACTCCTATTAGATATAGGATACCCAGAAACCACAAAAATATAATTTTAAAGGTTATTTTTCCTATTTTATTTAAAAGCTTTTTCTTAAGGCCAGAAATGGTCTTTAATAGGGAAAAATTATTTTATTGCTTCAAAAATATTTGAAAATTTTTAGGGAAACTCATAGGACATATATTGTCCATATATAAGAGTTTCAACACATGGTCATGTTCAAAATGTTGGTCAAATACCCCAAAAACCCTTTCTGGATATTTCAAGCTTTTGAAATATTTACAAAGGAAATATTCTCCAAAAATTTCAAGGAAATTCTATCATGTCACACATGACATATTAGGTGATCTTGCCAAGTCTCATGACTTGGAGAACAATATAACATCATAAAATCCCCTCAAAACCATTTCTGTCCATTTTGAAGTTTGAGCAACTTTACATTGCCAAACATGTCCAAATACTCTCAAACCTTGTGAACATGCTCAAATGGTCTAATAACTCATCTAGACCAAATGGCACAGGTTGGAGAACAAGTTAACTTGATAAAAGTGCCCCAAAACCCTTCCTGTCCAGAACCAAATTTGAACAACTCTACATTGGAAACTTTCTCCTTTTGATCTCAACTTTTGTAGACATGTTCAGAGCCTCTAATGATGACACTACACCAAGTGGTGCATCAAGGAGAATAGATTTGCATGACTAAATCTTGGAAAACCCATTTCTGTTCATTTCTAGGGTTTACAAAAGTTGCATTGGCAACTTTGCCCAAATTAGCTCAAAATTGGTGGAAGGCCCTAATTATATGTGTACTTTCACCCTATGGAGTCTCATGGCTGATGGAAATCATCTACTTGCCCAAACCATTATCAAACACCTTCGACACTTTACCAAAATGCCATTTTGATCTCTTCCACTAATCTCCATGAGTTCTCCTTTTAACACAGCCCCTAATAGTCCCCTCTACCTCTGGTGTGCTTCCCTGCCCAGAGAGGCAATGATGAAGAGGCGGGGATCCATTTTCTTCTCTGGACAACCACTTTTCCTCCCTTTCTCATCTCTCTCTCCTCCTAGCATGTTCTGGGGCATCCAATGCCACTTTCCCATTATTTACTCCCCTGCAGCTTCCAGACACAAGTGGCGCGCCCATTCCATAAAAAGGCATGTCATGCCGGCCAAAGGCAGCTCTGGAGCACGTCGGCGTGCTCCCGACCGTTAACACAGGCGCTCCCGACCACCTCGAGCCTCCCCTCATGCGGTCGAGGTGCCTCGGCGTCCGCAACACGCCGCTCTGTGATCGGCCCCCTCCTCTCTCCTCCTCCCGCGCCTCCGCTAGCAAGCAGAGGCCGCCCGGCCGCCAATGGTGCGGCTCACACGCTGCGCCTCTGAACTCTCCCCCTCCCTCTCTCTATCTCTCCCGGCGTAGTAACGTCCGAGAACACCCGGACACACCCGTGAGCCCGTGGCTTGTGGCAGCAACAGCAGTCTCACCGGCAAGACGAGTCCACGGCACCCCGCCGTTCGCCTACTTAAAGGCCTCCTCGAGCCCTCTCTGGCCTCCTTTCGCTCTCTCCCTCACAGAGACCCCTGGACCAACCCACTCCCCTCCTCGCACTCTCCATCCGCCACCATGGCCGGATCCTTGCCGTCGGTCTCCGCCTAAATCCGCACCCGTCTCTCCTCCTCCTTCCCTATGGACCACACTAGAGCGCCCCACCGTCACCTTGAGACCCTCCCGTGCTTCTCCGCCTCCTCCCCGTGGCTGTTCCGTCGAGCTGCATCACCACCGTCAGCCTCGTCCGCCGTGGTCGACGCCTTGCTCGACCGGTGCCCTGGCGACCGTGCCACCCACGGTTGGGCCAGGTGGGTCCCCAAGCACGCCGGTGGGCGAGCATCGCGGAGGCATACAGAAGCGCCCGGCAAGCCGCCGTCGATGCCGCCCCTGCCTCTGCTCTGTTCGGCGGGAGGTTGAGGACGAACCCGACAGCAGCGGGCCCGCTCGTCGGCGACCGGTGGCGGGCCCGCCGTTTAAGTGAAGCGGCTTGGCGGATCCGCCTCCCTGGCGGCGTACCACGCAGCCGCCTTGACGTGGCCTCCCAGTGAGCAGCGAGAGGCTGAGGCGAGGCCGATTGCGCTGGTGCTAAACCTCGCCGGTCTTGGCGCGCCGCCTCCCAGATCCAGCCCATTTGGGTAAAAACCTTTTCCCCTTTTTCTTTTCTGTACAGTTTGTAAAATCCATAAAGAATTCAAATGGACTCCAAATTTGATGATTCAAATTTCTAGTGACTCTATAAATCATGATCTATCTGGTGATGCAACATGCACATTTTTCCAGAGACCTTATCTTCACAAATATTTACCAAACCCTATCTTTCCTATTTCTGTGATGAATTTTAGAAAATCACAGAGAGCCCATTTTTGATCCAAATGCCATGATTCAAGATCCTAGATACTTCTAAGTTCATAACTTAGTTTTTCAACCTAATACTTTATGTACCACACAATATAATGAGCCATTTCTTCATATTTGTCAAACTTTGCAAATTCATAAGAAATTCATTTGAACTCAAATCAATGAAACCAATTCCTAGATGCTTCTAAAATCACCCTTTGTTAAATGGGTGCCTTTGCTCATTTTCAAAATAATTCTTCTATACACTTCTTGCAATTCCATAAACCCTTGATTCCATCATATCGAAATGTTTAGAAATATCCATTGATCCACTTCCAATGAAATCACTTTGGTTGTTCCTAATATGACCATAGGTATCCTAGGAAAGTCAACTCACATTTTAGAGCACTTTACTTTTGCCTTGTTGTGTTGCTTATTGTGTTTGTTTAGGCGTTAGTTGTGAAGTAGACGGAGTACTTGGAGAAGGACCAGAAGATTTCAAGACTCTGATGAAACAGGCAAGCAGCCCTTTGACCATGTCTATGAAACCCTTTTTATCCATGTCATATAGCTCTTTAGTATTGTTGCATCGGAATCATGATGAGATGGTGAACCACGTGGGTTGGTTGCCTCTGTTACTTCCTCGTTGATACTTGCATTGTGCATAGCCCTACCTTCTTATGAGGGTTATGCCGGTAGGAGTAGATAGGATGCTAAAGTAGTGCTACACAAAAAGGGACGGGAATATGCATGGTGAAGGAGACAAAGTATTTTCAAGGACTTTTGAAAACCCGTCGGGTGCCACTTATGCGAGGAGATGATGAGATGTGTAACCACTTGATGGCGAAGTGGTGTACCGAGGCAAATGTGTGTGTTGTTTTCAAAGCGGATTGGTTTAAGTTGCGACCGTTATTCCAACCTTACATGTAACCACTCTACCCTTATATGGGAAAGGGCATTATTGAGTACCTAGACCGATACTAGCTTGGAGCCGCATTACTAGTGGCGGGGAGAGTTGGTGCTCTCTCTCGGGGCGGTCGTGCGGTAGGCGACCAAGAACATTTTATGGGGCACCGGACACACCGTTGGTACCCGTGCTTGTGATGTGAGATGATTATGGGCGTGGCTCCACGATAATGTTATGTGATAATGTTGGGCACGGGGTTACTACCAATCGAGTGGACTCCATGTTAGTGTCGTCTAGGGAAAGGTAGTGATCGGTGCTTACCGGGTACTTGAGGTATCGCTGGTCGTGGATGACATGAAGTTCCCGGATCTTGTGGAGTGCAGATGTGCAACCTCTGCGAGTGTAAAACTATTGAATAGCCGTGTCCACGGTCAAGGACGATTAGGTAACCGCTCTTGGGCTACGTCCATATGTTTACGAAAAACAACACGGTTTGGTGATATTGATGATGCGACTCGTGAGGAAGTCACGATGAGCTTGAGCATGAGTTGTTTATAACTCTTTCTCGATGATGGTGTCTGAAACCTCCTGATACTTGTTGCAGACACATTCATGCCCTTGATAAATGTTGATCATACTTGCATGAGAAATACTAACTTTCTGCAAAAATTTACCTATATCATGCATTGTTGTATCTTGAACGAAAACATGGGTTGCTTGTGAGTACATTCAAATGTACTCAGCGGCTTATCCCAGCTATTTACTTGGCGGGCTTGAAAGAACGAGGATATGATGAAGAATATTTGATAGCGAACATGCGAGCTAGGGCGCTTTCGATCGGATGCTGTAGGGTTAAGGCGAGATGGCATGGGTCCAAGTTATCCATGAAGATCTCGCTGCAATTTTATATTCAAGACTTGACCATAATGGTCCTACTTGTATATCTGGTATGTATGGATGTAAGCCTCTTGTTATTCAACTTACGTGTGTTCGGTGAGCATTGATCTCTCGGGATCACTGTACACGTGCATTCGGTGATTTCGACTTATGAGTCGGGGTCCCCACAGAGCTGGTATCAGAGCCATCCTGACTGTAGGAAGCCTTAGTTAGCATGGTCGTTAGTTATGGTAAAACTATTTCCAAAACTACTACTAGTTTTCAAAACTATCTATACTTCTCTTCCCTTCTCAGTTTTTCGAAAAACTAAGGTATACTTTCCTTATTGATCTCTTCCGCTTCAAAACCTTTGGTCGCTAGCACCCTTATGCCCCTGACCACTGGATTCCTTGTAATCCTCGTGGATAATCTAGAAGGAAGATGCCTTGCCAGACATTCACCCACATCTCCTGAATACAAGATTGGCGACATCACAACAAGACGATACCAACAGAAGAGACATCCTCGAGGGATGAGGACCTGAAGACCCAGGAGATGGTGACACCCTTGACACTGCCCCAAGATGATACAACCTTAGCCTACGACGGTCAGGGCATAGGATATGCAAGATCATGATATACATCGCTAATAGAGCAACCATGTCCTTACCGTTGTTGTATCGGCGACCACCGGTGGATGAGAACCTAGCCATTTGGTCTGCCTCACCATAGTGAGCAGGAAAACGGTTCTCTTCATCCCCCGCTCTCGGTGACGATATTGTCAACAATGTGTTCGACGGATTGGACCTCTATTATGCCTTGTTAATGTCATTGCATAAAGAATGGCCACCTGGAACCGCCGACACCTTAAAAAGGCAAAAGCGATCATCACGATTAAGAAGACAATGGAAGACCAAGTCAATGCCAGTTACGAGGAGCCACCTTCACCCCATCACTCCAACATGCGAGAAGTTGTTGAAGAATCTTGAGGCTCAACCTGGATCGTTCCGTCAAACAACTACAGGAGACATAGCGACACCTGAGGAAAACTCAGAAGACTGCATGAGGCACAAGGCACGACTACTGAGTCCGAGAACCCCTAGGGTAGGATGAGTCGTGTACCCCTATCTTGTGATCGAGTCCGTATGATGGTTCGAATAGAACCATGATTGTGTGTTGCTTGCATTTATTTGTTTGTGTTTTGATATCAGTCGCCCCTTTTTGCCCTAGGCAACAAGTACGCGACTATATCACCTGCCTTATTTTGTTGTTTGTGTTTGGCCCTTTTTGGCACTTGTTTGTTTGCACTAGCACTATAGAACCCCCTTTAGGCATCCCCCTTTTATGCTACTTATCCCTCTCATCTCTCTCCTCAACTGAAGACCAGCAAGACAAGATGCACCAAGGAGTCTGCTTCGACGACCAACTAGCACTGAAGACTTTTTGTTGCAGCCTCCTCGACCAAGTGAAACCCGTAGAGTTATGTTTAACCCTCCAGACTAGAAACATATTCCTAGACCCTTTGAGACTTCATAAGATACCCCAGCTCAAATCCTTAACGATGTGCTTAACCCACAGAATTGCAAGAGAACCTGTTAAGCCTCCGTAACCTTGCTTATCACTGGGTTCATTATGGAACTAGTGGACATAGTGAACGAGCACATTATCATCCTAAGACAGCACCAAAACTGACGATGCCATTGGGAAGACCAATCTGAGGATATAGGAATGGAGGACAAATGACTTGATGAGTTTATATCAATGACTATGAGGTGTTACCTGAGACTCTTTGGTGGATTATAAGGCTACCTTGTTGGTAGATGAACTTTGTGGGATCATGAGTATAGATTAGCATAGCTTTCATTACCCCTGAGTAAATTGGACTTAATAGGATAATTGTAAGTATTTGGATTTAACTTAGCCATCGGATATTGAAAGGAGACAGTTGATATTACGTAAATGACTTGGGGGAAACATGTAGGAATTCTCGTTGGACAAGAGACTTGGATTTAAGTAGCTGATTCTAGTTGAATATAGATGCTGGGTATGTCTACATGGTTCGGAGTAAATTGGATTTAGACTGATGATCTCGATCATGATACCATGTTTCTCGGTGGACGATAAACTAGGAGATTTGGATTAATTGTCTGAGTTGATATAAAGTTGACCTTGGAGGTTACTTGACCATGATAATGGAAATTGGTGGACTGACTTAGTAGAGATAGCCTTTTCAAGTATCTGGGGATTATAGGAACTTTAGGAGATCATGTGAAACACCAGCATAGGCGTTGGATTTGTAGAATTAATGGATTATGTAGTGATTAATGGAAGTTAACAGGTTGTTGGAGTTGATTCATGGAAAAGGAAACATGATTTTGGAGTGGCATACGACGTGTTTCCTTAGGATAGAGATGCACTAGCATGGATCTTGGAGGAATGGGCTGAGCACTTGGATTATCATGTTTAATTGAAGCTTAGTAGCTTGTATGTTCTACCCATGGATTTTTAGGGGTAGACATACATATGAGTTTGGGGATTGTAGACATATATGATTCTGTTAGACCTCCTCTCGGGAGCCATGAGGATATTAATCACATGAGTGATGATTGGAGTTGAACTATGCAAAGTGATGCTATCGGTGATATGACGCGATTTTGTTTAAAGGACTAGATAGACTATTGGCATCTCAGAAACCGTGCTTAAAGATGGGATGATAAACATTCACTCGCACACTAGAATCCTTGAAACCCTTAAGCCCTACCAAGCTACAACATGGTCGAATCAGGACCTTAGGGCCTTGACACTAGATCTAGAACCACCTTGGCCCACGCTCAACAAGACCACCACTAATTCCCCAGCCTACTTTACATACCCCATAGACTTCATGGAGTGCTTAGACAAGATAGTTGTCATCATCATTTGGTGACCTACTTGTCCACCCGAAGACGGAAGAAGAGCCGTTCAGCTAGTCCAGGAGCATTTGAAGACCGCCATGCCAATGAGGAAGAACTACCACCATCATCAAGAAGTAAACATCCGCGTCGAAGACCAGGTGTATCTGCAAGCCACTCCTCTCTAAGGAACCAAGCATTTCCATGACAAGGAGACCCACACCAAGATTCATCGGCCCCCTTCGAGATCACTCCAAGATTTAACAACCCCCTCTGAGATCACTACGAGACGAAGAGAAGACAATTACTAGCTGGAGTTGCCACCTGAGTTACCGGATGTGCACAATGTTTTCCATGCATCACAACCCCGGAAGTGTTTCCAACTTCCTAACTTGTCCGATCTCTACGAGGTTATCCACCACCGCCATCGACCCCTAGCCCAACCTAACCTACATGAGCTACCCATTAGCAACCTGGATCAAGAGCATCATACACGAAGCCACATCATCAAGTCCTTCAAGATTCAATGGAGCACCACTCCGGAGCAGAAGCAGTATGAGGACGTGAAGACTACCCAAATCAAGTTTCCATATTCCTTTCCGCGCCTAGTCCGGGAATCTCGGGGACGAGATTCTTGTAAGAGGTAGGTCTGTCACACCCTGATTTTCATGCCACAACACTTAAGCTAATAAATCATGATAAAATGTGGTTTGACAAAAACTTTTGAGTGTTTTGGACCTTGCCTTGATTGGATTTAGGTGTGTTGTTTGCAAGTGCTCTAAAATCAAATAAATCCCCAACTCCTATACTTAATCTCCTTGATCCAAAACCTTTTCCCAATGATCATGCCATGTGTATAGAGCACTATAGTATTTTCTTACAAAATAACTTGGCTAAAAAGTATTTTCAAAAATTAGTTTTACAAAACCCACGAATTGAGGTTTGCCTTTGCAAGTACTTAATTAAGGGTAGTAAAAATCTTTCCAAAAATATATATGACTCCTATTAGATATAGGATACCCATAAACCACAAAAATATATTTTAAAGGTTATTTTTCCTATTTTATTTAAAAGCTTTTTCTTAAGGCCAGAAATGGTCTTTAATAGGGAAAAATTATTTTATTGCTTCAAAAATATTTGACAAAATTTAGGGAAACTCATAGGACATATATTGTCCATATATAAGAGTTTCAACACATGGTCATGTTCAATATATTGGTCAAATACCCCAAAAACCCTTTCTGGATATTTCAAGCTTTTGAAATATTTACAAAGGAAATATTCTCCAAAAATTTCAAGGAAATTCTATCATGTCACATTTGACATATTAGGTGATCTTGCCAAGTCTCATGACTTGGAGAACAATATAACATCATAAAATCCCCTCAAAACCATTTCTGTCCATTTTGAAGTTTGAGCAACTTTACATTGCCAAACATGTCCAAATACTCTCAAACCTTGTGAACATGCTCAAATGGTCTAATAACTCATCTAGACCAAATGGCACAGGTTGGAGAACAAGTTAACTTGATCAAAGTGCCCCAAAACCCTTCCTGTCCAGAACCAAATTTGAACAACTCTACATTGGAAACTTTCTCCTTTTGATCTCAACTTTTGTGGACATGTTCAGAGCCTCTAATGATGACACTAAACCAAGTGGTGCATCAAGGAGAATAGATTTGCATGACTAAATCTTGGAAAACCCATTTCTGTTCATTTCTAGGGTTTACAAAAGTTGCATTGGCAACTTTGCCCAAATTAGCTCAAAATTGGTGGAAGGCCCTAATTATATGTGTACTTTCACCCTATGGAGTCTCATGGCTGATGGAAATCATCTACTTGCCCAAACCATTATCAAACACCTTCTGACACTTTACCAAAATGCCATTTTGATCTCTTCCACTAATCTCCATGAGTTCTCCTTTTAACACAGCCCTAATAGTCCCCTCTACCTCGGTGTGCTTCCCTGCACGAGAGGCAATGATGAAGGGGCGAGATCCATTTTCTTCTCGGGACAGCCACTTTTCCTCCCTTTCTCATCTCTCTCTCCTCTGGCATGTTACAGGGCATCCAATGCCACTTTCCCATTGTTTACTCCCCTGCAGCTTCAGACACAAGTGGGGCGCCCATTCATAAAAGGCATGTCATGCCGGCCAAAGACGCGCTCTGGAGCACATCAGCGTGCTCCCGACCGTTGACACGGCGCTCCCAACCACCTCGAGCCTCCCCCTCGTGCCAGTCAAGGTGCCTCGGCGTCCGCAACATGCTACGCGGTCGGCCCCCTCCTCTCTCCTCCTCCCCGCGCCTCCGCGCTAGCAAGCAGAGCCGCCCGGCCAGCGCCAATGGTGCAGCTCACCTGTAGCGCCTCTGAACTCTCCCCACTCCCTCTCTCTATCTCTCCCGACGTAGTCGACGTCCAGGAACACCCCGGACACGCCCACGTGAGCCCCCGTGGCTTGTAGCGACGGCAACAGTCTCACCGGCGCACGAGTCCACGGCACCCAACCGTTCGCCTATTTAAAGGCCTCCCCGAGCCCTCTCTGGCCTCCTTTCGCTCTCTCTCCCTCACAGAGACCCCTGGACCAACCCACTCCCCTCCTCGCGCTCTCCATCCGCCACCATGGCCGGAGCCTTGCCGTCGATCTCCGCCTAAATCCGCACCCATCACTCCTCCTCCTTCCCTCTGGACCGCACTAGAGCGCCCCACCGTCACCTCGAGACCCTCCCGTGCTTCTCCGCCTCCTCCCCGTGGCTGTTCCGTCGAGCTGCATCACCACCATCAGCCTAAATCACGCATGATCGACGCCTGCTCGACCGGTGCCCCTGGCGACCGTGCCACCTGGTTGGGCGGCTGGGTCCCCGAAACACGCCGGTGGGCGAGCATCGCTGAGACGCATACAGAAGCGCCCGACAAGCCGCCGTCGACGCCGCCCCTCTGCCTGCTTTCTGTTCGGCGGGGAGGTTGGGACGAACCCGACAAGCGAGCCCGCTCGTCGGCGACCGGTGGGCGGGCCCCGCCGTTTAAGTGAAGCGGCTTGGCGGATCCGCCTCCCTGCTGTGGCGTACCAACCTGGCCGCCTTGGCGTGGCCTCCGGTGAGCGAGAGGCTGGGCGAGCCCGATTCTTTCTTGCTAAACCTCGCCCGGTGCGCGCCGCCGCCTCCCAGATCCAGCCCATTTGGGTAAAAACCTTTTCCCCTTTTTCTTTTCTGTACACTTTGTAAAATCCATAAACAATTCAAATGGACTCCAAATTTGATTCAAATTTCTAGTGACTCTATAAATCATGATCTATCTGGTGATGCAACATGCACATTTTTCCAGAGACCTTATCTTCACAAATATTTACCAAACCCTATCTTTCCTATTTTTGTGATGAATTTTAGAAAATCACAGAGAGCCCATTTTTGATCCAAATGCCATGATTCAAGATCCTAGATACTTCTAAGTTCATAACTTAGTTTTTCAACATTTTTCCTAATACTTTCTGTACCACACAATATAATGAGCCATTTCTTCATATTTGTCAAACTTTGCAAATTCATAAGAAATTCATTTGAACTCCAAATCCAGTGAAACCAATTCCTAGATGCTTCTAAAATCACCCTTTGTTAAATGGGTTCCTTTGCTCATTTTTCAAAATAATTCTTCTGTACACTTCTTGCAATTCCATAAACCCCTTGATTCCATCATATCGAAATGTTTAGAAATATCCATTGATCCACTTCCAATGAAATCACTTTGGTTGTTCCTAATATGACCATAGGTATCCTAGGAAAGTCCAACTCACATTTTTAGAGCACTTTACTTTTGCCTTGTTGTGTTGCTTATTGTGTTTGTTTCCGACGTTAGTTGACGAAGTAGACGGAGTACTTGGAGAAGGACCAGAAGATTTCAAGACTCTAATGAAACAGGCAAGTAGCCCTTTGACCATGTCTATGAAACCCTTTTTATCCATGTCATATAGCTCTTTATTATTGTTGCATCGGAATCATGATGAGATGGTGAACCACGTGGGTTGGTTGCCTCTGTTACTTCCTCGTTGATACTTGCATTGTGCATGGCCCTATCTTCTTATGAGGGTTATGCCGGTGGGAGTAGATAGGATGCTAAAGTAGTGCTACGCAAAAAGGGACGGGAATATGCATGGTGAAGGAGACAAAGTATTTTCAAAGGACTTTTCGAAAACCCCGTCGGGTGCCACTTATGCCCGAGGGAGATGATGAGATGGGTAACCACTTGATGAAGAAGTGGTGTACCGAGGCAAATGTGTGTGTTGTTTTCAAAACGGATTGGTTTAAGTTGCGACCGTTATTCCAACCTTACATGCGCAACCACTCTACCCTTATATGGGAAAGAGCATTATTGAGTACCTAGACCGATACTAGCTTGGAGCCCGCATTACTAGTGACGGGGGAGAGTTGGTGCTCTCTCTCGGGATGGGGTCGTGCCAGGTAGGGCGACCAAGAACATTTTTATGGGGCACCGGACACACCGTTGGTACCCCGTGCTTGTGATGTGAGATGATTATGGAGCGTGGCTCCATGATAATGTTATGTGATAATGTTGGGCACGGGGGGTTACTACCAATCGAGTGGACTCCATGTTAGTGTCGTCTAGGGAAAGGTAGTGATCGGGTGCTTACCCCGGGTACTTGAGGTATCGCGGGTCGTGGATGACACGGAAGTTCCCCGGATTTTGTGGGTACAGTGTGCAACCTCTGCGAGTGTAAAACTATTCGAATAGCCGTGTCCACGGTCAAGGACAGTTGGGTAACCGCTCTTGGGCTACGTCCATATGTTTCTGAAAAACAACACAGTTTGGTGATATTGATGATGCGACTCGTGAGGAAGTCACGATGAGCTTGAGCATGAGTTGTTTATAACTCTTTCTCGATGATGGTGTCTGAAACCTCCTGATACTTGTTGCAGACACATTCATGCCCTTGATAAATGTTGATCATACTTGCATGAGAAAAACTAACTTTTTGAAAAATTTTACTTATATCATGCATTGTTGTATCTTGAACCAAAACATGGGTTGCTTGCGAGTACATTCAAACGTACTCACTGGCTTGTCCCTGGCTATTTACTTGGCCAGGCTTGAAAGAACAGGATATGATGAAGAATATTTCGGTGACGTACATGCGAGCTAGGACACTTCCCAGTCAGAATGCCTGTAGGGTTAAGGCAGATGGCATGGGTCCAAGTTATTGACGAAGATCTCCGCTGCAATTTTATACTCAAGACTTGACCATAATGGTCCTACTTGTGTAATACAGTATGTATGGATGTAAGCCTCTTGTTATTCAGCTTCTGTGTGTTCAGTGAGCATTGATCTCTGGGATCACTGTACACGTGCATTCGGTGATTTCGACTTATGAGTCGGGGTCCCCACACCCAAGAGGGCTCTGCCTCAGAAGGCACGTAGTCATCATCCTCATCATCATCAGCTCCAGGCTCCTCCTCGGTATCCATGGCAGCAGCAGACGAAGGAACTCCAAACCTAGGGGCCTGAGTGCCCCAGTTGTCCTTCTTCCTCAGACACTTGACCTCGTGAGAGATCAACTCTCCAATCTCCAGTGGCACCTTGGGATAGACATGATCCCAGGCCTTCTCAATGAGCAACATGATGAACAGACCATAAATCGGGCACTTGCACTCGGAGATAGCAGACAGCAGCTCAGACCACATAACGTGAGAGATATCCAAGGACTCTCCGGTGGGCTGTGCCTTCTCACGCTGGCAGAAAGAAGCATGTCCACGAGATAAGAGTGAACCTGGTCCAGATTCGATCACGAGGAAAAGAGTCTCTCTGAAGATGCGGTGAAGGATATCGGATAGGCGAGGCAGCTCATAGGTTTCCTTCTTTGTTTGAGGTTGATCCTCGAGTGCGATGGGGCGAGAGAGCTTGCTTGTGAGTGGCATTGGGGCGGCCGTGAGGCGAAAGCCGATAGGAGAGTCGGGACCTAGATCTTGCACCCCAATTAAGCGCATGATCGCTTTCCACTTGTGAAAGCAACTTGTCATTGGTCATCGGTCGATGTCTGTCCTCATCAGTTCCAAGGTGAACCGTGGCATAGAATTGGGCCACCATGTCAGCATCAAAGTCCTTGTTGAATTTCATGATCTCAAGAATGTTCAGCTGAGTGCACATCTGAAGAGCTTCACCAAAGTAGTCAGGGTCTTGCTCCATATGGTCGGTGTCGATGGAGTGCACGTTGACATAGAGATTCTTCTTGGCTTTGAGAACATCGAAGAAGATGGCAAACTAGAACCTGTTCCAGAACGGACGGTTGACCAAAGTGGGATCTTGGTCACCCTCATACGGGTTGCGACGGCGCCTTGCCCAGACTCCTTTGGCGGCATTTCTGGCACGGTTTTCCTTGGCTTTGGCTTGACCCCAGCCTTCTTCTGGAGTTGAGGTGGAGGTGGAGGTGGAGCACTTGAAGACCCTCCGGCAGGCTCGGTGGTGCGGTAGCACTTGGGCGTGCACGTCGGGGTTGACCTGACGAGCACGATGCTCGAGGACCTCATCACCTGGAACCACACACAAGAACACGTAAACAACCAGAAAGAACGAGCATAAGCCACAAAACACGAACAAGAAGGTCACTGAAAGGTAGAAGTATAGTGGAAGTTGGTAGGGAGCAGTAGTACCGTGACACGCTAGCGGTAATACCGCCCGGCGGTAATACCGCTCCACGAAGCGGCGATGCCGCTCAAGCGGTAATACCGCCACGAGAGAGGCGGTAGTACCGCTTCGAGACGGGAAACATCGGTTTCCTACTACCGTGTCGAGATCGGCCTTGCCGTCCTACCAAATTCAAAAATACTCCAACCAAACATCAATCCAAACTGCCTAGAAGCATTCTCCATCCTACCAAGCCTAGATTTGGCCAAAAATCTAGAGATGCAACTGCTACTGCCCCTAAGATGCTAGATTTGAAATCTAGACAAGACGAACGAGGGGATGGGGGAAATACCGGCATCCATGGCAAGAGGACAAGGTGGGGATCGTCTCCACCGAAGGAAATGGAGAGGGACGCCCCGGAGAGGGAGATCGCGGAGCCCTCCATGGCGGCGATTCTTTGAGAGAGAGAGCAGACCAAGGGGTGTCTGAATGGGTATGGGGAGAAAAAACCCCCTGCCCCGATATAACCCCACACTGCGCCTCACAGTGGTAGTACCTGTATTTGGAGGTGATAGTACCGCTTGGGCGGTAATCTTGCTTCGCCTTGACAGCGGTAGTACCGCTAGCAACCAAAAAAATGCCTCTAGACTAAAATTAAAGCAAGGCAAAAAGGAATGAAAAGCAAGGACAAGAAAAAGGACCAACAAGGCAACACACACACAAACCAAGATCCAAAACCCACTCCTTCAAGACAACCACACGAAAGAAGAGCGAGCTCTGGCCTCTCTCAAGAGAGGGCGGTGGCCGGAGCCACCTATGTTTGAGTCAATTGGTATGGCACCGCAAAGAATTATCCTTGGGCCCATGACCAAAACTCGTCTTTGAAGCACAAGTACCATCAAAAATGGCTAATGTGAAAGAGTTGAACGTTTTATGCATAATGGGGGGAGGGAGAGTTCATTGAGAGAACAACACTCCCCCTATGTCCATGCCTACACCTAAACTAGACAACAAGTTGAGTGTGGTGGGGGGTGCACGGGTTCAAGTCACATTGCTCAAATCAATGATATTTAGCTCATGCCTTAACTCGCGAAATCTTGCTTCATCCAAGGGCTTCGTGAAATTATCTGCAAGGTTATCATGAGTGTTGACATACTTGAGCTCGATCTCCCCTCGCCTAATGTGATCCCGGATGAAGTGATACCGAATCTCAATGTGCTTCGTCTTGAAGTGTTGCACCGGGTTGAGAGAAATCTTGATGGCGCTTTCATTATCACACCAAAGAGGCACTTTGTCACAATACACCGTACTCCTTTAAAGTTTGCCTCATCCATAGGAGTTGAGCACAACAACTACCGGCCGCCACATACTCCGCTTGGTGGGGAGAGAGAGACACACAACTTTGCTTCTTGGAAGACCAACTTACCAAAGAGCAACTAAGAAATTGGCACCCTCAGGAAGTGGACTTCCTATCCACTTTATCTCCATAATCGAGAATCCGTGAAACCTTCAAGCTTGAAGTTTGCTCCTCTTGGGTACCATAAGCCAAAGTTTGGGGTATGAGCCAAATATCGAAAGATTAAGCTGACCGACACAAAGTGACTTTCCTTTAGTGCGGCTTGAAGCGTGCACACATCCCCACACTCAACATGATATCCGGTCTAGATGCACAAAGGTAAAGCAAGGAGCCAATCATGGAGCGATATACCTTTTGATCCACCGCTTTACCATTGGGATCAATGCCAAGTTGGCACTTGGTAGGCATTGGAGTAGTAGCCGGCTTGACATCAGTTAGCTTGAATCTCTTAAGCATGTCTTGAGTGTATTTGGCTTGGTTGATGAAGGTTACTTCTCTTCTTTGTTTGATGTCAAAACCAAGGAAGAACTTTAACTCTCCCATTGAAGACATCTTAAACTTGGAGGTCATGAGAGCGGCAAATTCCTCATTGAAAGCTTTGTTAGGAGAACCAAAGATAATATCATCAACATATAGTTGGCATACAAACAACTCCCCTTTGACCTTCTTAGTAAAAAGAGTGGGATCAATTTGTCCTACTTCAAATCCACGATCTTGTAGCAACTCGGTAAGGTGGTCATACCATGCACGTGGGGCTTGTTTAAGGCCATAGAGTGCCTTATCGAGTTGATACACATGATCCGGGAAGTAGGGGTCCTCGAACCCGGGGGGTTGCTTGACATATACCAACTCATTAATAGGAACATTAAGAAAAGCACTTTTCACATCCATTTGTTGCAACTTAAAGTTGTGATGGGAAGCATAGGCAATCAACAAACTTATGGATTCAAGACGAGCAACGGGAGCAAAGGTTTCACCGTAGTCGATACCCTCGACTTGGGAGTAGCCTTGTGCTACCAATCTTGCCTTATTCTGACGATGTTCCCATGAGCATCTTGCTTGTTCTTGAAGATCCACTTGGTTCCAATGACATTGTGGTTCCCCGATGGCCTTGGCACCAATCTCCATACTTTGTTGTACTCGAAGTTGTTGAGTTCTTCATGCATGGCATTGAGCCAATCCGAGTCTTCGAGCGCCTCATAGACCTTTTGGGGTTCAACACAAGAGACAAACGCGTGATGTTCACAATAGTTTGCTAATTGCCTACGAGTGCTTACACCCTTTCTTAGGCTTCCAACCACATTTTCCATGAGATGGCCTTGGGTGGTGAGCTTGGAAGCAATCTTTGCGGCACGACGCTCTAATTCCTCCTCGGAGGTGAAAGGAGGAGGGTTGACTTGATCATCTTGAGTGCCGTCTTGAGCTTGTTCTTGATCTTGAGCTTGCTCTTGATCTTGAACTTGCTCGAGGGGGAGAACTTGACCTTGGGCATCATTTAGAGGTTCACCAACATCTTGAGGTTGATCTTGTCCTTGGTCTTGTTCACGAGGTTGAGGGCCTTCACTTTGTTCTTCGGAAGCGTTTGGGTCTTGATGAGGTGATGGCTCTACTTGAGTAGAGCATTGTCCTTCTCATTCGGCCACAAGGGGTTCCTCAATGGGTAGAATTTGACCAATACCCATTCTTCTTATGGCTTGGGGAGGAATTTCATCACCTAGATCACAAGAAACACTTTGCTCCAAACCAAACACCCGGAAGTACTTGAGGTTGGGCTTGTTGACGGTGAGTATCTCATACAGAGTCTTGTTCAAGCCTTTGCGGAGATAGAGCCGATTGGATGCATGACATGCGGTGTTGATGGCTTCGGCCCAAAAGTTGTATGGAGACTTGAACTCCGCCATCATGGTCCTAGCCGCATCCATCAACGTCCGGTTCTTCCTCTCCGCCACACCATTTTGTTGAGGGGTATAAGGGCAGACATATTGATGTTTGATCCCTCATCACTAAGAAACTCATCAAGGTGTAGTTCTTGAACTTCGGTGCCATTGTCACTTCTTATTGTCAAGATCTTTGCATCATGTTAACGTTGAGCTTCATTTGCAAAGTTGATGGCGGTTTGTTGAGTTCACTCTTCCTCTTGAAGAAGTATACCCAAGTGTATCTTGAATAGTCATCCACAATCACCAAGCAATACTTTCTTCCTCCAAGGCTGTCAAAAGATGGAGGCCCAAAGAGATCCATGTGGAGGAGCTCCAAGGGTCTCTTCGAGTAGATGATAGTTGATGGAGGGTGAGCCTTTTCATGAAGCTTTCCTTGATACAAGCCTTTGCAAGCACGATCTTTGGCAAAACTAACATTTGTTAGTCCACGGACATGGTCCCCCTTGAGAAGACTTTGCAAAGATCTCATATTGACGTGGGCCAAACGGCGATGCCAAAGCCATCCCACGTCAACTTTAGCCATTAGGCATGTCGCGATCTTAGTGGGTTGCTCCGAAAAGTTAATCACATAGAGACCGTTCTCGACATGCCCAACGAAGGCTACTTTAAGAGTCTTGATCCACAAGAGGGCCACGATATCAATGTCAAAGAACGTAGCAAAGCCCATGAGTGCAAGTTGATGAACGGAGAGCAAATTGAATGCAAGGGACTCAACAAGCATGACTTTCTCGTCGTTAGATCATGAGAAATGACAACCTTGCGAGACCCAATACCTTAGAATGTGATCGTCACCCCACTCAACATTGGTGGGCATAGATGGAATCTCTTGCACATCCACCACCAAGTCCTTGCTCCCGGTCATATGATTTGTTGCTCCACTATCGAGCAACCATGATCCCCCACTGGAAGCAAACACCTACAAGAGATCAATGCTTGGTTTTAGGTACCCATTTAGTAATGGGTCCTTTGATGTTAGTAACAAGGGTCTTGGGGACCCAAATGGACCATTCAATGTACTCATAAGAAGAACCAACAAATTTAGCAAAGACATGTCCATCACTAGGGCGGCACAACACATATGATGGGTTAAAATCGCATGGCTTTGTTTGAGAAATGCTTTTGCCATTTTGGACATCAACTCCTTCACTTTTCCTTCTTCTCCTTAGGAGCACCCTCTCCCTCTTTCACAAGCGTTTGTTTGAGAGGGGAGGACGTTTAGTCTTGTTCTTTTTCTTCTTGCTCTTGGTCTTGGGTGCAAACCCAATCCCTTCTTTGGCCACAACTTCCTTTTGATTGCTCAAAAGGTCGTTGAGGTTCTTCTCACCTTGAATGAAAGTCACAAGGCCTTTCTCAAGTTGATCCTTCAACTTGGCATTCTCCTCCACAAGATGCACATGCTCACAACACGGGTTAGTAGCACATGCATTATCAATTAATACCATATGAGGAAAGGTGGCCTTTTCCTTGATTAGCTTGACTTGGAGTTGAGCATGAGACTCTTTGAGGTTAGCATGAGTACCCTTCAAGACTTTGTGGGCCTTGTCAAGTATCTCAAACTCCTCTTTGAGTCTAGCATGATCAACCCCAAGTTTAGCCTTCTCGGAGGTTAGCACACGAGACATGACAAGAGCATGATCCAGATCTTTCTTTAACTTAGCATGGTCATCATTGTGTGACTCCTCAAGATTCAAACGATGCACACGCTCTCCCTCAAGAGCATTAGAGAGATCCGATATTTCATCGGCATAGTCATGACTATGACCTTCCATCTTGGAGATGGTTTCTTCATGAGCCTCGATCATGTCATTGGCCTCACCATGTTGTTCCAAGAGAGCAACAAAGTGCTTCTTGGACTTACCCTTGAGCTTGTTCATAAAAGACTCAAATTCATTCACTTCCTCATTAGACTCAACATGTTCATCAATGCAATCCTCCAAGGAGGGATTAGTAATGATGGTGGTTGTGATGTTGGAGGTTACCTTGTTTGTAGCTTTAGCCATGAGGCATTTGGCGGTGATGTTTTCGTTGGGTGAATCAAAGAGAGACACCCGGGAAGGAGTAGCAATGGCAACGGATGCCATGGCCATAGCTTCTTCACTTTCATCATCATCGTCATCCTCTTGGTGTTCTTCTTGAACCACCAACCCACGGGTGGGAGTCTTCTTGCCGAAGTTGTTCTTGTTTGGGAGGGACTTGGCTTTGTCCTTTCTGATGAACTTGCCACCATTGTCTTCACGCTTCTCGTAAGGACAATCCGCAATGAAATGGCTAACATTGCCACAGTTGAAGCAAGTTCTAACTCGTTGCTTGCCCTTGACGCCACTTGAGTTGTTCTTGTTGAAGTTGGGTCTTGAACTCTTCTTGCTCCAAAATTGTCTTGAAGCAAGGGCCATGTGCTCATGGTAATCAAATTTGGTGTCTTCGGGGTTGCTTTTCTCATCTTCCACTTCTTCATCTTCTTCCATAATAACCTTGGCCTTCAAAGCAAGGTCGGGCTTCTTTGCCCTTTGAGAACGGAGCATCGCATTGTCCGCGGTCTTGTCCAAGATGCTCATTGCAACAAACTCATACAACACTTCACTTGAGGTCATGGGTGGAAGTCCGATCATTGACGAATGACGAAGGACATAGCCTTGTTGTAAGGCATCATGGCCTTGAGGAACTTTCGCTTGATCAATTGTCATCCGTGTCCTTGCTTCCATGATCTCGAGTGCGACCATGAGTTTGGTCACTCTTGAAAAGAGCTCACGAGGTTCTTCATCTTCTTTCATTGCAAACTCATCGGCTTCATCTTGCACCACTTCATAGTTGGAACGTTGAATGCTAGCACTTCCATGATAGAGACCCTCAACACATTTCCATGCTTCCTTAGCCATGACATGCGGTCGAAGGTGAGGAAGATCTTCGGGAAGGATAGCATCTTGGATGATGAAAAGAGCACTCTCATTGAATTGATTGTCCACGACTTCTCGAGGGGTGAAGTTGCTTGGGTCATGAGGATAAAAACCTTCTTCAATGATTCTCCAAAGGTTAGTGTTCACATGTTTTAAATGACGCTTAAAGCGATAGACCCAAGAATCAAAATCTTCATGTTTCTCATATTTAGGAGGAGGACCGGCATGATTCAAATGAGTGGATGCGATTGGCCCTCCATAAATTGGAGGTTCCACATGGGCAAAGATGCCGGTACCATTTCTACCACTAATAGAAGGAATCTTTTCAATGTTAGCTTCCCCCTTGTCGGAGGTAGCATCCGTCACCTTGTTGGTGGGATCACCCACTTTCATCGGCGAGGTAGATTGTTTAAGTCCTTCCAGGAATTCCTTAAACATGTCCTTGACCTTGGTCGTCATGGAGGTTTTCAATGTTTCCAAAGCCACATTGAATTCCTCACGTGAGATCGAGTTACCCCCATCTCCCGTAGATGAGATCGGATTCGCACCGGAGTGCTCTCCCACCTCATCTACGACATCAACCATACTCTTTGGACGGTAAGGTCCTTAAAAGAGCGAGGCTCGATACCAATTGAAAGTATCGATATGGTTGACTAGAGGGGGGGTGAATAGGCAACTAACAATTTTTAAGCTTTTCTTTACCAAATTAAACTTTGCAATAAAATAGGTTGTCTAGATGTTCAACTAAGTGAGCAACCTATATGATGCAATAACAACTAGCACACAAGCAAGCAAAGGATGTAAAACAAGTAGGCTTGCAAAAGTAAAGGCACGAAATAACCAAGAGTGGAGCCGGTGGAGACGAGGATGTGTTTCCGGAGTTCCTTCCTTTTAAGGGGAAGTACGTCTCCGTTAGAGCGGTGTGGAGGCACAATGCTCCCCAAGAAGCCACTAGGGCCACCGTATTCTCCTCACGCCCTCACACAATGCGAGATGATGTGAATCCACTATTGGTGCCCTTGAAGGCGGCGACCGAACCTTTACAAGCAAGGTTGGGGCAATCTCCACAACAATCGGAGGCTCCCAACAAAAACACCACCACGAAGCTTCACCACAATGGAGTATGGATTCGAGGTGACCTCAACCATCTAGGGTGCTCAACACCCAAGAGTAACAAGATCCGCAAGGGATAAGTGGGGGGAATCAAATTTCTCTTGGTGGAAGTGTAGATCTGGGCCTTCTCAGCCAATCCAGAGCAAATCAACAAGTTTGATTGGCTAGGGAGAGAGAGATCGGCGAAAATGGAGCTTTGAGAAACAATGGAGCTTTGGGGGAAAGAGGTAGGTCAACTTGGAGGAAGAAGACACCTTTATATAGTGGGGGAACAAATCCAACCGTTACCCCACTGAGCAGCCCCGCACAAAGAGGTACTACCGCTAGGGCAGGGAGACTACTGTTGAGCGGTACTACCACTCCCTACCCAGCGGTACTACCTTGTTGGCGAGGAAGACAAGCCAGCGGCCCCAGGCGGTACTACTGCGGGGAGTAGGAGCGGTACTACCGCTTCTACTACCGCTTGTAGTGCCATAAAACCCGACACTGAAAACAGATCTCGAATCGGCGGTAGTAGCGGAACAATTGTGGTACTATGACCAAAGCCAGCGAGCAGTACTCTTGCCCTGAGGGTACTACCGCGAGGCGGTACTACCGCTTCGTGGAGCGGTACTACATTGGAGGGCGGGCGGTACTACGGCTAGAACCCTGATACTACCGCTAGCACGGAATGAAGTAGATCACGGAAAAGAAGTTGCAGCTTTGGAGATCACGAAAGGTAGGCAGCGGGTGTGAATGGGATGTGTGCGTGTTGATTCCACCTAGTCTTACCAGCGGATCCCTCTTAATAGTCACGATGACTCCTCTGAAACTAGTCCACCAACAACGAAGCGATGGAGCTACACGCCTTGAATAAAACACCGAGGGGAGGAAATCGTCTCGTGCCAATGGATGATTCTCTGAAAGAACTTAACGCACACGATTAGTCCACAAAAGCATTGTCATCAATCACCAAAACCACTTGGGGATAAATATGCCCTTACACCGTACTTCTCTGCTTTGATATCTTTGAGCCTGCTGTTGATAGAATGCGGAACGAGCTTTTGCCACGTCGTGCTCCTCCTCTAGGGCGTCCAAACTGTGCTGCCGATCCAGCTCGGCTTCTCTTTCTTCGTACATGCGCACGCGAGGTGAGTCATGAATTATGCCGCAGGGCAAAACTGCCTCTGTGCCGTACACCATAAAAAATGGTATGAATCCGGTAGTGCAATTCAGCGTGGTCCGCAACCCCAGTCTGGTCGAGCTCCTCTACCCGTCGTGTTAGATTCCTTGAGGGACCGCACTAGTCTGGGTTTAATGCCGCTCATGATTAGACCATTTGCTTGCTCGACTTGACCGTTAGTTTGAGGGTGATAGACTGAAGCGTAATCGATCTTGATGCCCATGTTTTTGCACAAGAGTTTAACCTCGTCGGCCGTGAAGTTTGTGCCGTTATCAGTGATGATGTTATGGGGGACACTGTAACGGTGTACTACCCCTGATATGAAGTCTATCACGGGTCCGGATTCGACCATCTTAACTAGCTTGGCCTCTATCCATATTGTGAATTTATCCACCATGACCAATAGGTATTTTTGCTTGTGGGTTCCTCCTTTAAGGGGTCCAACCATGCCAAGCCCCCAGACCACGAACGGCCAGGTGATGGGTATAGTTTTCAGGGCGGTGGGTGGCATGTGGCTTTGATTAGCAAAGAGCTGGCAACCCTCGCATCGTTGGACTAAATCTGGCGTCTGTCCGGCCATTGGCCAATAAAATCTGTCGGAAGGCCTTGCTTACAAGGGCCGGGCTGCAGCGTGGTGCCCACCGAGTCGGCATGAATTTCAGCGGAAGATTTCGCCCTTCCTCTTCGGAGATACACCTTTGAAGGACTCCAGTTGTGCTTTTCTTATAGAGCTCTCCCTCATGGACCTTATAGGCTTTGGATCGCCGTACTATGCAGCGGGCCTCATTTTGGTCCTCGGGGAGTTCCTGCCTAGTTAAGTAAGCTAGGAATGGCTCGGTCCACGGGGCAATGACTGCCATTATCTCGTGGGCTGAAGGTGTTGTTTCATTGGCAGAACCGCCGATTGTGTCGGAATGTGCGGTGTCGGGCAGTGCGGTTGGGTCCGGATTGTTGTTTCCGGACTCCCCTTCCCATAGTACAGATGGCTTGAAAAGCCGTTCCAGAAGATGTTGTGAGGGCGACATCGCGCTTTGCGCCGATCGTTATATCGTCCGTCCTTGATTATTATCGCGCTATATGGTGAAATTGAGCCCTTCAAACCGGTGACATTTTCGTAACAGCGTTACGATGGCTGCCATTTTCGGATCTTTGGCGTCGAAGTCTCCATTTATTTGGGATATCGCGAGGTTCGAATCCCCTCGTACCTCTAGGCGTTTAATGCCCATGGAGACCGCCATTCGGAGGCCATGTAGAAGGGCCTCGTATTCGGCTGCATTGTTGGAGTCTGTGTACATTATCTGAGTACGTATTGGATTGTGTCTCCGGTTGGGGCGTCAGAGACGGCCTTGACCCAACCGGCCAACATTTTGGAGCTGTCGAAGTGCATGATCCAATTAGAATATGCGCCGTACTCTTTAGGGAGTTCGGCTTCAATCCATTCGGCGATGAAGTCGGCCAAAACTTGCGACTTGATGGCTCGCCGTGGTTTATAGGTTATGTCGAATGGTAGGAGCTCGATGGCCCATTTTGCAATCCTGCCGGTCGCGTCGCGGTTGTTTATAATGTCATTGAGAGGTACTTCAGATGCTACTATTATCAAACACTCTTGAAAGTAGTGTCGGAGCTTCCGGGATGCCATGAACACTGCGTATGCTATCTTTTGATAATGTGGATTCCAGGACTTACATGGAGTTAGGACAGTGGATATGTAGTACACTGGTTTTTGAAGAGGGAACTTGTGTCCGTCCGTTTCTCGTTCGACGATGAGCACCACGCTTACAACTTGATGTGTTGCCGCGATATATAATAACATTGGTTCGCCCATGTTGGGCGCGGCCAGGACCGGATTTGTTGCCAACATGGCCTTTATTTGTTCGAGTCCGGCCGTGGTGGCATCCGTCCACTCGAAGTGTTCGGTGCGCCGGAGGAGGCGATAAAGGGGTAATGCCTTTTCTCTTAAGCGGGAGATGAAGCGGCTTAGAGCTGCCATGCATCCAGTCAATTTTTGTATTTGCTTGAGGTATTTTGGGATATCCAATTGTGACAGATCTCGGATCTTGGCTGGGTTTTCTTCAATTCCTCTACCGGATACAATGAAGCCCAAGAGCTTTCCGGATGGTACGCCGAAAATGCATTTTTCCGGATTCAGCTTAATGTCATATGCTCGGAGGTTGTTGAATGTGAGCCTCAAGTCGTCTACTAGAGTTTCGACGTGTTTGGATTTGACGACCATATCGTCTATGTATGCCTCCACTATTTTGCCAATCTGGTTTGCCAGACATGTCTAAATCATGTGCTGATATGTTGCGCCGGCATTTTTGAGCCCGAAGGGCATTGTGTTGAAGCAAAATGGCCCATATGGAGTGATGAATGCCGTTGCGACTTGGTCTGGCTCTGCCATCTTGATTTGATGGTAGCCGGAGTATGCGTCGAGGAAGCACAATGAATCGTGCCCTGCGGTGGCGTCGATAATTTGGTCGATGCGGGGAAGGGGGGAAGGGATCCTTTGGGCAAGCCTTGTTAAGGTCCTTGAAATCGACACACATGCGCCAGGATTTGTCCTTCTTTGGTACCATTACCAGGTTTGCTAGCCAGTCCGGATGTTTTATATCTCGATGAATCCGGCTTCTAATAGTTTAGCTAGCTCCTCTCCCATTGCACTGTCTTTTGGGTTGGAAAATCATTGAAGAGCTGTTTGGCTGGCTTGAATCCTTTTAGGATATTTAGGCTATGCTCTGCCGGTGGCGTGGGATTCTGGCATGTCGAAGGGTGCGAGCAAAGATGTCCCAATTTTCCGTAGGAATTCTCGTAGTCTTGGCGTCTACATCAGGGTTTAATTGTGCCCCTATGGAGGCCGTCTTTATAGGGTCCGTTGGATGGACTTGGAATTTGACTATTTCGTCCGCTGGCTTAAAGAGGTGGACTTGGATCTTTTGTCAAGTATCACGTCGTCCTTGTTCACCGTGGGGCCTTGTTGTGAGTTCCTTGGCGCTAGGGCTTGGACAGCGCCTCTAGGGCTAGTCTTGGTGTCTTATTTTAACGCAGGCGCTACGTCCGGATCACTGGCAAGGGTGATGATTTCGTTGGGCCCGGGCATTTTCAGCTTCATGTACCCGTAATGGGGTATAGCTTGAAACATTGTGAATGCCTCTCGTCCTAATAAGCGTGATATCCGCTGCTGAGCAGGGCCACATGGAACATGAGTCTCCTCGGACTGTAGTTGTTCGTGAGCGAATACCACATCAATGTGATTTTTCTGTGCGGCATGCTTCCCGACTAAGGATTATTCCTCTGAAGGTTGTGTTGCTTCGCAATGCGGCTCGATCTACTTCCATTTTGAAGAGTTTCCTCGTAGATGAGGTTTAACCACTACCGCCATCCATGAGTACCTTAGTAAGCGAAAGCAAATCCTTTGTCGGGCCGAGGACCAATGCGGCTGGTGCTCGGGCTGTTCGAATTTAGGTTAAATCCTTTGGCGTTAAAGGTAATAGCCGTGTCCTCCATGGATTTATTGTTGCTACTTGGTAGACTTGGCGAGGCTGCGGAGTGTTCGTTTCGCATATTATTTGATCGAAAGTCTCAAAACTGTTAGTACCGTCTTGTATCTTCTTTGGGCTGGTTCTCCGGGGCTAAGCGCTTTGCCACTTTTGGCCACTGCCGTAGTATCAACATGCTCGAAGGCTATGTGTTGGAGTGGCGCCCTCCGTACTATGGATTTTTGCGAGGTCCATTGAGCCATCCCTCGGTATGGTTCCGTGCCATTTAGGGCCTTTTTGCTTTTTGTTTTTAACCCGGTGCTGAATATGATGCACCCTTTTATTTGGACTAAGTGCGTGTTGAACGGATTGTCCCAAAATTTGGTTTCGGTTTTCGGGCACTCTCCATTGCACTGATACTTTTCGTACTATGGGCGTAAGTCGTGAACCGTGTAATTTCGTGACGACTTATGGCATTCATGATCCCTTGTCCGTGCAATTATTGCGAAAATTGAGATTGCGCTTTCCTCACGATAGTCCTTTATCCTGTCCATAACTAGGAGAATCGGCGATAATGGTGTCTTGTTTCAGCTGGCTCTTGCGAATTCGGGATAGATCGCTTGTGTTTGGGTGGGCGGGTGGAATTAAATTCGGAACCCGTCAATCTAAGACTCAAGGGCGAAAAGTTTCGAACTTGGAAGCTTGGGTTGTTGGATGTTGTCCAACAAATCTCGCCCATTGCGACTTTAGGTTCGATGCTTGATTGGCGTCGATCCCTCGCGAAATCCGGCATGCGAGGGTCGGGAATCGGACATAGCTTGTCCTTAATGTAGAAGAAGAGTCGTCGTCTGTTCTTCCACCACAACAACGTGGTGGGTAGCTGAGGAGAGTTAATCTCTCGGATCGGTTTAGGCCCGATCGATCGTGAGTCTATGCGACTCCGAGGCGGCGATGCGATCAAGAGCTCGTTCTGGAGGAGAGCTCCATCGAGATCTAGCTGCTCGGCGAGTTCGAGTTAGCGTGAAGATCGCTTTTGATGACCGAGAGGTCATCGTCGGTAGCTGGCGACGAGCAGCGGTCATAAGAAAACCGCCTAGCGGATAGTTTGGTCGATGGCCAAAGCTCATTTGGCAATGGTGCCGTCTTTAAAAGGCGGGACAAGGCATCCTTCACGATGGCGGCGACGACGGAGGAACTCTCAATGAAAGCACCAATGTCGATTGTCAAAATCGGCGGATCTCGGGTAGGGGTCCCGAGCGTGCGTCTAGGCGGATGGTAACGAGGAGACAAGGGACACGATGTTTTTACCCGAGTTGGGCCCTCTCGGTGGAGGTAAAACCCTACTCTGTTTGATTAATATTGATGATATGGGTAGTACAAGAGTAGATCTACCACAAGATCAAGGAGGCTAAACCTAGAAGCTAGCCTATGGTATGATTGTTGTTAGATCCCTACGGACTAAAACTCTCCGGTTTATATAGACACCGGAGAGGGCTAGGAGATTACAGTCGGTTACAATGGTAGGAGATCTACATATCCATATCGCCAAGCTTGCCTTCCATGCCAAGGAAAGTCCCACCCGGACACGGGACGAAGTCTTCAATCTTGTATCTTCATAGTCTTGGAGTCCGGCCGACAGTGATAGTTCGGCTATCCGGACACCCCCTAGTCCAGGACTCCCTCAAACATCATCTATGGTCATCTGACCAAAGGTTAGTATAGCCGTGTGAGTGCTTTGGAAACGTTGAATCTAGTCTGGGACCGGCTCTCCAAGGTCAATGAAGGCATTTCAACTCAGAGAGATCAAAGAATCAGTGTCCTACGCAACCTCTTCAACCACTTCAAGAGAAATGACAATGAAAATGTCCAACTCACGTTTGATCACCTCACTGACATCACAAACGAGCTTCAGGCTCTCAGCGCCAATGAGATCACCAAGCATGAAATCGTCAAGACGCTTCTGAGATCTCTTGACAACTCATTTGACACTCTAGCTCTTATGATTCAAGAACGTCGAGGGAGTCCTGGATTAGCGGGTGTCCGGATGGCCGGACTATAGCCTTTGGCCGGACTCCTGGACTATGAAGATACAAGATTGAAGACTTTGTCCCGTGTCCGGATGGGACTTTCCTTGGCGTGGAAGGCAAGCTTGGTGATACAGATATGCAGATCTCCTACCATTGTAACCAACTCTATGTAACCCTAACCCTCTTCGGTGCCTATATAAACCGGAGGGTTTTAGTCAAATAGGACAAACAACAATCATACCATAGGTTAGCTTCTAGGGTTTAGCCTCTACGATCTCGTGGTAGATCTACTCTTGTACTACCCATATCATCAATATTAATCAGCGGGGTAGGGTTTTACCTCCATCGAGAGGCCGAACACAGGTAAAAACATCGTGTCCCTTGTCTCTGTTACCATCCGCCTAGGCGCATAGTTTGGGACCCCCTACCGAGATCCGCGGTTTGACACCGACATTGGTGATTTCATTGAGAGTTCCTCGTGTCGTCATCTTTAGGCCGAGCTCCTCCGATCATCAACAACGATGCGGTCAGTGAGACTTTTCTCCCCGACAGATCTTACGTATTGGCGGCTTTGCTTTGCGGGCCAATTTGCTTGGCCATATGGAGCAGATTAAGCTTCGCCCCTGGCCATCAAGTCGATTTGGAAGTTTGAACTATCGGCCCAGCGTTCGTGGAGACTTGATCTTTGGCGGGTTTGAGCCACAGCGAAGCGCGCCTTGTCACGATGGGCATGATCTAGCTCTGCGGCTGAAGCGATTGCCACAGAGGGCCGCACCGATGCCGCTCCGACCCTTAGTTGGAGCGATTGTGCCGATCAGGGCGGGTGGATGGACTCTGCCTCGGGGCTGCGATCTCTGGCGGTGGGCGAACACCAACCTGTCGCTGCGGCTTCGTGACTCAGTGCGGGACTCCTCTCCGGACTCGAACCTTCCGCGCCCTGCCAATCGAATCCGATTGGGCGCCCGGTCATGGAGTTCACCGCGGACATCTTCGGCTTTTCGCCCTTTGGCGACATCTTGAATTCACTAAAGTCTCTCTCTTTATCGGAAAGCCTACGGCGGACTATAGTCGGCAAGGTTGGGATGTGAATGACGAAGAAATTGGCTCCCACCCACCACCCACTTTGTAGCCAGTCGAAAGTTTAAGCGGCGTGCTCGACTTCGACTCGAAGACATCGGCGGTATGGGCGGCGATGTAGGAGACAAACATGAACCAACACCTATAGGGCACTAGACAGCCACCTCATCTCGATGTATACATGGTGGACACACCTAAAAGGAAGCGGCGACGAACAGCGGGATGCCACGAGGATCATTCCTCGGCGATCAAAACAGCGGCGTAAGCGCCGCTCAAAATCCCCGCGACAAAGACGGCAGCCACACAGACCCAGCCATAGGCGGGATGAACGGTGGGCGGCGAACATGCTATCGAGCAACCGTCCGAAACAGGACAACTGGATAAACAATCCGTCCCGAAGAAGATAACGATTCGGACGATCTCCGCCGGACAAGTTCTTTGAGCATAAGAACCTCCACAAAAGGCTCAAATCGCCCGCTGCGCGTAGCTGAAAAAAGCAAGCGGAAGCTCAAAACAGCGGAAGATGTGCTCGAGAATCGAAGGAACAAAGTACTCAATACATGAACAAATCGGTGATAGTCGCCGAACAAAGCTACGAAGCAAAAACTACTGCCGAATTTAATGAGGAGGCCGTAGAAACCCCGCAATCAAGAACAAAGGAGACCACCCGGTCGGATAGGCGACCCATGGCAAACATAGAGCAGCAAGCGGCGCGCACACAAGCCGACACGCGATCGCGCAGATTCGCATCAAAAAGATGGCCGAGTTAGATCTATCTACGGGCCAGAAAAGCAACTCTAGTAAGCAATGCAACACATCAAGTATCCGAATATTCGGTACACCTAAATATAGGGTGCACACCTATGTTTCACGATGATGTCGGTTCGGGTTCCGCGAGACCCTTGAGGTTCGAACAAGGGGTCTTGGCGGAGATTGAACCCTCTATCGGCTCGCTCCTCACCAGAATCGCTAGGATCTAAACTACCTTGAACAACACAAGAGACACAAGATTTATCTTGGTTGAGGCCACCATTGTGGTGTAATACCCTACTCATTGTGTGGTGTGGTGGATTGCCTCTTGGGGCGGATGATGAACAATACAAGCGAGAACAACCTCGCAGTGCATTTCTTGGCTGGTCTGACGAACTCTTGGGAGGAGTTCAATAGCTCTATCTCTTGGTTTCTTGGTGAGGATCTGATTGCTAGGCCAGGTCCGGATGCTAGGTGGTCGGATGCTAGGTCAGGTCCGGATTGCTAGGTCGGGTCGATTGCCTACCACAGGGGTGGCTAGTCCTATTTATAGGCAAAGGCCACAGGCCTCTTCCCAAATATTGGCGGGAAGGCGCCCAACAATTGGCCATTTTGAAGAGAACATGGTACACTTATCCTAACTAAAGTTGGTCCTCGCTGTTAAAGGCTCTGGTGGTGGCCTTGGCTTGGGCTCCTAATGAGTTCCTTCAGCCGTTTGGCTGGTCTTGAGTCTTGTTGCATCGAAATGGGCGCCTTTCTTGATGCTCTCGCTGCTTGCTCCCTTGCACCAAGAGGAAAGGAGGACACTATGCGAGGTGGCGCCCGTGGCGCCCTTGGTGCGTCATGAAAACTGCGTCATGGGCACCTCGCGAGTACCCGCCTTGAACTCTCCGCCTCCTCGTGAGCCCGACTGACGAGGCCGTGCTGAGCTCCTTGTCGTCCATGCCCAATCTGGCCCCGAGGGTCTTGAGCTTGTGTTGATGAAGATGGGATGTCTTGGGCCTCCTTTGAGCCACACCACGGGCGCTGGCGAGCAAGTCAGGGACCCCGTTCCCAGGCATGCCAGCAGTAGCCCAGACCCGGCACGCCCGAACTTAGGCTGAAGCGAGGCGAAAGGGCAAAGTCTGGCGTTCTGAGCCCCTAACGACTTCTTGACCTTAGGCGCCGCGTGGCGGTTGATTGGATGTGGGCGGCCTTTGCTTCCCGCATGCGCCTTAGTAACCCTTCGGATTCGACAAGTCCCTACATGCCATGGTCATGATTACTGATCGTGGAGGTCGATGGTTGGCCTTGCCGCCCGGCTATAAATGCGAATGGCGCGCCCTTCCATTCTATCCCTACCTTTTCCTCCTTCACAGGCCTTATCGTCTTGCTGCAATGGCTCCGATCCGCGATTCTCCATGGAAGAAGGAAAATCTCCCCAAGAGGATCGACCGCTTCCCAGAAGGCCTGCCCTCAGTGTCGAGGCAAGGGCACTCGCCGAGCGTCAAGACCACTGGTGTGGCGGCCGCCACGGGGTTCCCTCTTCCTTGTCTGCAGCGCATTAGCGGCTCGAAGGTGTCGGCCTTCGCGCCCGCAGCGGCGCCGCCAAGCAATCTGCGTGAGTCACAGTGTCGTCTTCCCCACAGAGTCCGCCGAGGCTCTGTCGAGGATTCGTGCTTCACGCCACCACTCCTCCTAAGTATTGGATTCGTCTCCCCTCTTTCTTCGCCTCCGTCGTCCGTGAAGAACCCCTGAGGATTTGGCTTTATGCGCTTGCTGTGGCACCCTCATGACCGGCGGATGTCATGATCATTGCCAGGCGAGTCTTCATGACTTCGAGGCTGGTGCGAGGTCGCCCGGGTCTGCTGGGATGAGGCGCCCTCACGATCCATCTGGAGTCAGCAGTGCTTGGTGATGTCCTTCAAGGTCTTTGATCTGCGGAGTGCATGGTGGAGTCTTTGCCCAGGAGAGCGGTCGGGACCTGCTGCTGGCGAGACAAAGGCCGACCGATCGCTCCTTAGCGCTCCTCGGCGATGGGCCGGAGGATCGAGTGACTCCGCCGAGCTCTTGGCGACTCCGGAGGCGGCGATGGCAGTCTGAGCCCCGAGCTTGCTTGCGTTCTGGGCGAGGCGGGCTCATCGAGGCGTCGCCGCCTCGATCTGGATGGGGTTAGCATCGGTCTTTGGGCGGCCTTGTTGATGATGGCGTCTGCCGTGATGCCCCCTGTAGTTAGGACTCCTTAGGATTGGCGCCTTTTGTTCTGCGAGGGCCAGAATATACCCAGGGGCTTAAGATGTTTGTAGCTCGTTTGTCAATATGATCCTTATTGTGAAGCGGTCGAGATGCTTATTCGTTTTAACAGTTTCCTCCTTTTAGACCTCGCGAGGGCTTGATGCTCTCTTGTGACAGGTCCGATCCCAAAGCTTGACCGGTAGTATTTGGTATGCTAGGTCGCGATCATTAGTGGTCAGGCGAGGAGGTGGCGGCGAGTCGGTGAGAACCCTGAGTCGCGATGCTTAGGAGGTCCCCTTAAGCGCTCAAGCAGCCATCATTCGGTGAGAAAGGAGGCGACATTGCTAACACGGGATCACACTTGGTGCGGGGGCGGTGCTGCGATAACCGGTGCTTCAGGGTGACTTATCTCGAGGTCGAGCGCTTCTGGTGCGGCGTTAGATCCGTGCCTTGGCGATGTGAGGTTGCTTGGCGGCGCTCCTTGGAGGACCTGCGGGCTCATCACAGGAAGAAGCGAGGTTTGTCGTGACAATCGGCTGATCATTGTTGAGTTCTGTGGAGGGCATGAAAGGCTGGCAAGGTGTATTGGGGTACCCGTGAGCCAGCAGCAGGACTCACGGGGCCCAACCTCAAAGCGGGTTCGCGCTAGCTCTAAACCTTATCTTGGAGTGTGTTCACTGCAAATTTGGCGGATGCGGTGCTCTACATCTTGGTCCGGCTCTCGGGCTGGTCTCGGCCGTCGTTGGCATGCCGGTCGCGATGCCATGGACAAGACGGAGGGTGAGGCGGAGGCGGTAGGAGCCACTGATCGCGATGCTTTCGGGCACCCCCTTTACTAGCATAAGGTGGGTTAGGCGTCGAAACTCGTCCTCGGGTCCCGGCTCTCGGGCTGGTCTCAGCCGTCGCTGGCATGCCAGGTCGCGATGCCGTGGACAAGACGGAGAGGTGAGGCTGGAGGCGGTAGGAGCCACGAGTCGCGATGCTCGGGCACCCCCTTTAATGCCCAAGATTGAGACACCCGGAGAAAAAGGCATGAAATAACAAGCATGGTGGATCGGCATAGCCCTAAGATAAGCGCAAAAGTGTACATGCCAGCTGGGTCCAGGCCGGCGGCTTGGGGATGATCACGGCCAGGCGCCCCCAATAAGGTAAGCCGAGGAACATGAAATAAAGGGATACATGCAGCGGGAGCCGGACCCACGGCACTGGGAATAATGCGGCCTGAGGCGCTCCAATGGAAATGAAACTTAAAGATGTCACTGATGATGTTGGGGACGAAGGGGTGTTGGTGTAGCAGACTCGGTGGGCTGCAGGGCCAATCCTCACGAGCCCCTAGGCCGGGGGCCTCTGGAGGCTCCGGGAGGCGTGGCGGCTCGTCGGAGCCATCTCCATCTCCGCCCGGGCTGTGCCTGCTTGACCTCTTGAGCCTCAAGATGGCCCTCATGAGGCAGTGCTTGTGGCGGCAGCGTTCGACAAGCCGTAAGGCATGCGCCGCGTGGCTGTGGGGCGGACCTTCATAGCGTCCCACTCGCGAGGGCAGAGGCACTCTTGAGGCAGCGGCTCGGTTGAGCCCGGTATGTCGATCTGGCCGTAGCCCACCATCCTCGCTTTGGATGGGGGACCTATGAGTGTAGGCGGCTGCCTCTCATGACCCTTGACTCCTGTAACTCCCGAATGTCGCTTCGGGTGAACTCCGAGGGTTTGGCCCTCCTTGCTTTGCTCCTTCTTGAGAAGCGTGCTTCAAAGCACGCCTCCACGTGGTGCCCAGCGCCTCCTCGTGACCTCGGCAAGGTCGGCGGCCCTCGAGCCCCGAGCCTTGCACGAGGAGGCGTGGGCGTGCTTCCTATCACGATGGAAGGAGGCTCCCCTGGGCGGCGCAGGGGAGCCTGAGGGGCCTGCCTCTGAGGGCGGGCGGTCGATGTCTTCTTCTTCTTGGAGTGCGGCCTTGGGAAGCCTCCCTTGCGTGATCTGGGTCTTCCGGTGATGCGGCTGAAAGGCTCGCTCGAGGAGCACTGCTGCGTCTCTCTCTTCGAGGGCACCGTGATGACCCGCCGCTTCTGGCATCTTGAGGGCGTTATGGCCGTGGTGGGTCACGGCCATGAACAGCCAGCGCCGGGTACCCAAGGATGGCGTTATGCTGCGGCGAATGTGGGCGACGTTGAAGTCGATGAGCTCGGTGCGGTAGTTGTTGCATGCCCCGAAGGTGACAGGAAGGCGGACCTGCCCGATTGGGACCGTGGAGCCATCGGTGACTCTGGAGAAGGGCTTGGTTGGCTGAAGCTGATTGTAGGGCACTTGAAGATTGTTGAACGTTTCCACGGATAGGACGTTGAGCCCTGCCCCGCTGTCGATGAGGGTCTTGGTGACTAACACGTTGCTGATGATTGGGGAACAAAGCATCGGAGGACTCCGTTGTGGCGCGCGACTTGAGCTGATCTGCTGAGCTGAACGTGATGGCGCATGCTGACCACCTGAGAGGGCACGTGGCCTCGAGTTTGGGGAGGACTGCATTCACTTCGCAGGCGAACTGCTTGAAGATGCGCTGAGAGGCTGGGGCTTGAGCTCCGCCCAGGATGCAGGTGATTGCGCGTGGTTCCTGGAAGCCCCCAGCCCCCTCGTCCTGATGACGGTCTTCATTTCTCCTTGGCTGCGGCGGCAGCGGAGGGAGGCATGCGTTCCCTTGCGGGCGATTCTCGCGAGGCTGATCCCTCCAGCCTCCCTCACGAGGCGGGTCCTGCCAGCGATCCTCGCGAGGTTGTTCGCGCCACCCTTGGCGCGGGCTGCGGTTTTCCCAACGTCCTGCATTCCTTCCTCCTCCTCGGTCGTAGCCCCGGTGGCTACGGTCGGGACATATGCCGACCCTTCCTTCACGCACGGCCCGGAGCTCTTGGCATTCATTGGTGTTGTGGGCGTGGAGGTCATGGTACACGCAGTACCGACTGCCCTTGGAGGGTTCGGGCTGATCTCTGCCCCGCTTGGTGTCTGGCTCGGCCGCGAGTACGGCAGCTCCCTTGCGCTTCACGTCCTTGGCCTTGGGCTTCTTCTCTTGAGGTCCATGGCGGCAGCTTCGAGGGAGGCGCCCCTCCTCATCCTGGCGCACTTGGTCGCCAAGTTGAACAACTCAAGGAGGTGCAGTCTTCATGCATCGCCAGCTCCTCCTTCAAATTGACATCGCGCACACCGTCGGAGAAGGCGGAGATGATGGCCTCCTCCGTCACCTTGGGGATCTTGAGTAGCGTTGTTGAAGCGCTGGATGTACTACGCAGTTCCCCAGTTGCTGCTTGATACGGCACATGTCGCTCATGGCGGGTGGCCAGTCGCGAGTACCCTGGAAGTTGGCGATGAAGCGGGTGCACATCTCGTCCCAGGAGGAGATCGTGCCTAGGGCCAGATTCAGGAGCCAGGTGCGGGCTCCGTCCTTGAGCGCCATGGGAAACCAGTTCGCCATGACCTTTTCGTCTCCGTTGGCAGCCTCGATGCCAACTCGTAGAGTTGGAGGAACTCTGCAGGGTCAGCCGTGCCGTCGTAGCGAGGAGGCAGGTCTGGCTTGAACTTGCCGGCCACGCGACGCTTGGTAACTTCGGAGGTGAAAGCGCTGCAGCCCGCCGTGCTGGCTGTGGGGTCTTGGGCGACGGAGAGCTTGGTCCCACTGGGTCCCCATGCGCCTTGGTGGGGCAGCGTAGGTCTTGACGTCTGCTGGAGCAGGCCTTGAGGCGGCTTCTCGAGGGCGAGGACTTCTTGGCAGCTCTGCTCCGCCGCTACTGGCGCGGGACGGAGCGGGTTCCGCCAGGCTGCGCGCTTGGGGCGAGGCACCTTCTTGAGGAGGAGGCGGAGGCGCTTCAGAGCTTCATTGCCACGCAGGCGTGGGTGCAATCAGGCAAGAAGAAGGATGGCGGGCGCCCCGGATCAAGTGACGAGCTCGGCGACTCGGTCGAGCCATTCTTCGTAGACGTCGTCGACGGGGCGGTAACGCAGGAGCTCGTTTGCCGCGATGAGCGAGCTTGGGCCTCCATGGCCGGGCGAAGCGTGACGGAAGAAGCAGAGGGTGAGCGAGGGTGGCGAAGGCGGCCGTCCCGCCTCATGGATGGATGCTGGGACGATGCTTGCTGTTCGTTCCCCGCCGGACCGGCGGCGGCGTTGACGGCAAGTGACGGAGAACGACGAGGGTGCCCGCCGACGGGAGCCGTCTGGGCGACATGGGAAGCGAGGGCGGCTCAGCGCTCGGCGCGATCCCGTCGAGCGTCAGACATGGATGCGATGGTCGGAGAAGAACGAGACGACGGAAGGCAAATTCGGCGCACCTACCGGGCGCGCCAAATGTCGGATTCGGGTTCGCGCACCCTTGAGGTTCGAACTTCTGGGTGCGCGTGGAGATTCAACCCTCTACCGCTCGCTCCTCTTTGAATCGCTGGATCTAAACTACCAAACGAACAGCACAAGAGACACAAGATTTATCTTTGGTTCAGCCACCATTGTGGTGTAATACCCTACTCCAGTGTGTGGTGTGGTGGATTGCCTCTTGGGCGGATGATGAACAATACAAGGCAGAACAGCCTCGCGAGGGTCTGTTCTTGGCTGGTGCGACGAACTGCTGGGAGGAGTTCAATCGCTCTATCTACTGGTTTCTTGGTGAGGATCCTGATTGCTAGGTCAGGTCCGGATGCTAGGTCAGGTCTGGATGCTAGGTCAGGTCTGGATTGCTAGGTCAGGTCTGATTCTAGGTCAGGTCCCGGTTGCCCTACCCTGGGGGTGGCTGGTCCTATTTATAGTCAAAGACCCTGGGCCTCTTCCCAAATATTGAGCGGGAAGGGCGCCAACAATTGGCCATTTTGAAGGGGAACAGCGGGTACACTTATCCTGACTAAAGTTGGGCCTCGCCTGTCAAAGGCTCTGGTGGTGACGCCGGCTTGGGCTCCACAATGACTTCCTTCCGGCCGTTTGGCTGGTCTTGGTCTTGTTGCCCCGAAATGGACGCCTTTGCTTGATGCTCTCGCCCGCGCTTGCTCCCTTTGCACCAAAAGGAAAGGAGGACACTGCGTGGGCTGGCGCCCGACTGGCGCCCTTGGTCGTCATGGCTTGCATCATGGGAACCTCGCGAGGTACCCCGCCTTGAACTCTCCGCCTCCTCGTGAGCCAGCCTGACGAGGCCGTGCCCGAGGAAGCTCCTTGTCGCCCCGCCCCTGAGGCTTGGCCTCGCGAGGGTCTTGAGCTTGTGTTGATGAAGATGGGCTGTGCTAGGCCTCCTTTGAGCCACGCCAGCCGCAGCAGTGCAAGTCACAGGGACCCCTTCCCGTAACGCCGACAGATGAGGTTCTGGATTATGAATTTCCAGCGGGATTCAATCCCGTAAACGTAGAGGCATACGACGTAATAACAGACCCTGGAGTCTGGATCGAGGATTACATCCTCCACATACACATGGCTAGAGGAGATGACCTCCACGCCATAAAATACTTACCCCTCAAGCTCAATGGGCCAGCCCGGCATTGGCTCAAAAGCCTCCCCGAAAACACCATTGGAAGTTGGGAAGAGCTCGAGGATGCTTTTTGGGCATATTTTCAAGGGACCTATGTCCGACCCCCGGATGCAGACGATTTAAGTCACATAACTCAACAACCCGGAGAGTCAGCCCGAAAATTCTAGAATAGATTCCTTACTAAAAAGAACCAAATAGTTGACTGTTCAGACGCTGAAGCCTTAGCAGCTTTCAAACACAACGTCCAAGACGAATGGCTCGCCAGACACCTGGGCGAAGAAAAGCCAAGAACAATGGCCGCATTAACAAGCCTCATGACCCGCTTTTGCGCAGGAGAGGATAGCTAGCTGGCAAGATGAAGTACCAGCGACCCAAGTACATCCGAAGTCAGGGATGGAAACGGGAAACCACAACGCAGCAAGGACCAGTGCCGGACAAAGGGAAACAGCCCGAAGAACATGACAATCAACACCGGATTCAAAAGCTCATGGCAGAATCATAAAAAGCTGCCCCTTAAGGATAACAGGGGCGAGCTATCTAACTTGACCAAAATCTTGGACAAGATATGCCAAATCCACAGTACTCCTGGGAAGCCTGCAAACCATACCCACAGAGATTGTTGGGTCTTCAAGCAGTCCGGCAAACTCAACGCCGAACACAAGGGGCTCGACACACCAAGCGGGGACGATGACGAACCACACAAGCAGAGCACCGAAAAACAAAAGAATTTCCCACAAGAAGTCAAAACGGTAAACTCACTTTACGTGACAAAAGGGAAAAACAGAATGGCGCCCATAGAGATACGCGCCATACGGCCTATCCCAGAGGAGTCCCGCCATTGGTTGTTAAAATCAATCACCTTCGACCATCAGGATTACTCTAGAAGTATCGGGAATGCAGGATGGACTGCCTTGATACTAGATCCGATAATCGACGGACTCCAATTTACACAAGTCCTAATGGATGGCGGCAGTGATCTAAACCTGCCATATCAGGACACAATCCGCAAAATGGGGATAGACCCAACCAAAATTTGCCATAGCAACACTTCCTTTCAAGGGGTAATGCCAGGCCCATATGCCCATTGTACGGGCTCTCTACCGCTAGAAGTTGTGTTCGGCTTATCCGACAACTTCCGCCGCGAAAAGTTAACCTTCCATCTCGCCCCATTCACAAGTAGCTACCAAGCACTACTGGGACGCGAAGCTTTCGCCCACTTTAATGCAATACCGCATTATGCATCCCTTACACTCAAAATGCCCGGTCTGCGAGGCATCATCTCCTTAAAGGGAAATACCGAGTGTTCCTTGAGTGCGGAAGATTGTGTGACTGCCTTGACAGCCACACACTAAACCGGCTTCACCAATCAAAGCACCCAAACAGGTCGTTCAGACCCCGGATACGGCTAGACGAGTCCGGCGTAAACATACAAGGGCTTACTAGCCGCATACCCCTGTACAAGGGGCTCCACGCATGCACAACAAGAGACAATAAAGCTCAATTTTATTCATCTTTTGAATCGTACTTTGTTTATTTAATATAATGTACATTTTCGCACGATCTTTTTCAACCAAGTTCCTCTCTTTTACAGATGAACGCCGTGCTACACCCGTCCAGGATACGGCACAACGGAGACACAGGAGCAGACGTGCAGTAGGGACCTGTGACAAGGATTCTTTTCAGACTAAGACCCTGCGTAAACCTTTTTTACTGTCTCTTGTTGATACACATCCCCTGGTTTCTTGCTATAACCAAGGAGGAGGCTGGCGTTTTGGCATAGGCCACGTCAGAATTTTGTGCGTACCTGGACACCAGGGGCTTATTACCAAGGGCGTTGTTCGGCCCGTTTTCATAAAGACCGAGTACCTTAGGGAGTGTTCGGCATCTCGAGTTAGGCCTTATATGCATCAGCTCCGAATCATGTCTTTGGTCAAATGTTGGGTTTTCCCGGCTCCTGTGTTTTGTTGTCTTACGTTCCGCTCTATCGGCTAAGGCGGCACCAGGAGAACTACTACAATTGTGCCCCGGTTCGGCCAGGCGAGCACCTCAGTAGAGAAAGCCGAAAATTGACTGTCATGATACAGCGTGAGACTGGTCAACCACTCGATGACCCGCCGGAATCTTTAGGATTCCTCCGCCTTGACGAAGGGCGTTCGGTCAGTCACACATCTGGCGCCCAATTCGGGTGAGCGCAGTGCCCCTAGGGGCTATATAGTAGGCCCACTGTCAAACTCCTATGGCTAAGTAAAAGTGATAAAGCATTATAGTCCGGTTGCCTAGTTTGCCGTGCTACCACCTCCTTCATAGGACCAAGACGTTGGATCAAGTGTGAAAATGCGCCTTTTGCAAACACCCCCGCATTACATGCGTGGGGACTGAAGCCGAAGACTGCCATCTTTCAGGTTATATATACATATACATTAGCGGCCGCACAGGAGGTATTTTAATTCTTGAAAGGCACAAGTATAAAAAGCTTTTATATTCCATCTATACATTGTTTCACAATAATACATGTTATTCAAACATAATATCCTTCGAGCATTGCGTCTCTATTAAACGAGCACCCTGCAGAACTTCCTGAAAATAGTGCTCGACAGGTACTCGGCTTCCGTGCGAATCTTGGGATGCAACATCGGTGGCCTTCATCTCCGCCCAGTATGTCTTGACACGGGCATGAGCCATCCGTGCACCCTCTATGCATGCCGACCTCCTCATTGCATTGATATGCGGCACCGCACCAAGGAACTGCTGCATCAAGCCAAAATAACTCTTTGGCTCGGGCCTTTTCGGCCACAAAAGACTCACGACATCCTTCATGGCAAGTCCGGATAACCTATTCAGCTCCGCCCATTCAGCCAAGCGATCGGTTAATGGAAGTGGGTGCTCTGGATTATGGAACTGCGACCAAAAAACCTTTTCCATTTCGTGATCCTTTTGATCTCGGAAGTGTTCGGCCGCGTCCGCAGCACTTGCCGCCAAGTCCAGATAAGCATCCTCCGCACTCCAAAGCCGGTCCAACTGAGCATATTTAGGATCCACGAATTTCCTCTGCAGCAGAAAGGGCTTTCCAGCCGCGATATCTCCGGCCTGGCGCAGCTCCTCCTTCATAGCTCTCATCGCAGAGCGAGCATCCTTGGCCTCGGTAGTGGCCTTCTTCAGGTCCTCTTGTACCGCTCGATCTTCTTTTTCAAGAAGCTGGCAGCGATCGGCAGCATTCTTCAACTTCACGGCCATCTCGGCCATTTCCTTCTTGCTTCGGCAGTGAGCAGCTTGTTCGGCTTTTAGCTCTTCGGCCGCCTTTAAGGCAGCCGCATCACTCTTTCTGGCCTGCTCCTTTGGCTCGGGCGAGCTCCGCCCGAAGGTTCTCCATGGCAGCGGCACCATCTGCATCAAGCATACATGTTGTAAGGCACGGGCATCAAGCTCCCTTACCAGGTGTCCGCGGAGAAATTGCATACCTTGTGACTCGTCAAGTCGCTTATTGACAAGTGCGATGTCGGCATCCGCCACGTCAAGTTGCCGCTTTAGTTCGGCAAATTCATCAGTCCGGCTAGCCACCGGACCCTTCGCCACCTACATAGGAAGGGCGACATATTATACAGGATTATGATCCTCGTGCGCTGTCATTTTTGACAACACACCGAGCCTCGTGGGCTACTATCTACATAGGGCGATTTTATATGCGGAATCGAAGGTACATCATTTGTGTACCTCTAAACCTGTCAGTAAACTTCTGAAGGCTTCGTGCAAACCGCTCTCAGCGGATGAAATCCTTTCAATCACCGTACCCATTAACGCACGGTGATCTTCTGAGATAGACGCTCGCCCGAGCAGATCCTTCAGCTCCTCCGACCGTACACTAGGTGGTGCCGGACTGGTCCGATGGCCTTTTTCGAAGGCCGGGCGCGGAGGGCTTTGGGGGGACATACGACTGCCTTCCGGCCCCACCGGACTCGGAGAAACCCTCCGCGACGACACCTCAGGGTCGCCCGCCTCGCAAGACGGTACGGCAGGGGGAGGCGTTTTGCTCTCCATCATCTCCGGACGAAGATCCCCTGAAGATGAGCTCTGCTGAGAAGGGCCGAGATCCAAAGTACAAGGTAAAATTTCGGTTATCTTCATCAAAAATAGGGCAGGGATATCCTTTATTTTAAAAAACTCCCCTTTTTACTCATGGCTCGGTGGAGGGCTGATCCCCTTAGGGACACAATACGGCCGAGGCATCTCCTGGCACAGGACCCTCTGACGAAGATCTCTTCCCCCGCTTTGAGACCATGGTCTCCGGGTCTTCAGAGGCGGTCCTCTTCTTCCCTTGGATGGAGGGATTCTCGATCCCTCCTTTCCTGACAGCCTCCTTCGCTGAGGCGGTAGCTTCCTTGTTCCCCCCTTCACCTTCTTCCGAAGGCGCAACCTCTAGGATCCTGGTTAACACGGGATCTGGCGTGGTCTCAGGGAGGGGGGCCGGACACCTGATTAACTTTGCTTTTGCTATCCACTCCTGTTTAAGGGACAACTCTTTTGAGGGCAAATTCATGATAAATATGGGATAGCGTATCCGGGTACAGGGCTACTTACTTGAGTATCCGGGCAATTGCAGCTCAGACCTGCGTCCTCGGTCAAGTCCGGACACATCGCTTGTGATCCGAAGAAAAGCTTATACATCTCCACGGGCGTTGCGCCCATAAAATGTTGGAGAGCTCGTGGTCCCTCCGGGTTAAATTCCCACAGGCGGAGGGGGTGACGTTTGCAGGGCAGGATGCGACGAATCAGCATGACCTGCGCTACTACGACCAGAGTGATCTCTCTCTCTAGGAGGTCTTGAATGTGGTCTACAAGGGCACGTCCTTGGACGGCCCCCAGTCAAGTCCTTTATTGACCCATGATGCCAGCCGCGATGGAGGACCCGAGCGAAAGGCAGGTGGCGCTACCCATTTGGTGCCCCTGGGAGCTGTGATATAAAACCACTCTTGTTGCCATAGGCTGAGCTCCTCTTGAAAAGAGCCCTCGGGCCACGGAGCATCAGCATTCTTGCTTATAACAGCCCCTCCGCACTCTACCTGCTGCCCCTTGATCATCTTCGACTCCACTTTGAAGGTCTTGAGCCACAATCTGAAGTGAGGGGTAATGCGGAGGAAGGCTTCACATACGACAATACGATGAGATGTGGAGGATGGACTCCGGATCCAAGTCGTGAAATTCCAACCCATAATAAAACATGAGCCCCCTCACGAAGGGGTCCGTCGGGAAGCCTAGCCCCCGAAGGAAGTGAGACGCAAACACCACACTTTCACCAGGCTTGGGAGTGAGAATAACCTGCCCTTGGGCAGGCAGCCTATGCGAAATTTCGCCGGTTAGATACCTGGCATCTCTTAGCTTTAGCACGTCTTCTTCCGTAACGGAGGAGGGCATCCACCGGCCTTGCAGGTCGGAGCCGAACATCATCGAAGGTCCAAAGCGCCTGAATCTAGAGCTTTGGGTGTTGGAACTCGAGGCGAGGGGCGGATCCGATTGAGATTGAAAGAAAGGAGTGGAGCCTTGGTATCTTTATAAAGAGGTTGAATACCAAGAGCCTTCCCCGTGACCGTTCGGGACTCGCCTTTGATAGAGGAGACATGCCAACGAGCATGACTGGGTTACCCGCGCCCGTATTAATGAGAATCCCGGAATAAGGGGACATGATCTCTGCTTTGACAAGACGTGCTAAGGAAACCGCCGCCAAACGCTGGCGAGGTGGGACAAGAAAACGATCGAATAAAGGCTTGGCCGTGGTGTGATGTCACACCACGGAATACGTCAGCAGATTGAATTTGTGTAAATATTATTCTCTCTATGGTGGTATGTGGAACTTATTTTGCAGAGCCGGACACTATCCTTGTGTTCAAAATCTTCTATGAAGTATTCAGAGGAGGAACCCGCCTTGCAATGCCGAAGACAATATGCGCGCCGGACTCGTCGTCATTGAAGCCTGGTTCAGGGGCTACTGAGGGAGTCCTAGATTAGGGGGTGTCCGGATAGCTGGACTATAGCCTTTGGCCAGACTCCTGGACTATGAAGATACAAGATTGAAGACTTCGTCCCGTGTCCGGATGTGACTTTCCTTGGCGTGGAAGGCAAGCTTGGCAATACGAATATGCAGATCTCCTACCATTGTAACCGACTCTATGTAACCCTGACCCTCTTCGGTGCCTATATAAACCGGAGGGTTTTAGTCCGTAGGACAAACAACAATCATACCATAGGCTAGCTTCTAGGGTTTAGCCTCTCTGATCTCGTGGTAGATCTACTCTTGTACTACCCATATCATCAATATTAATCAAGCAGGAGTAGGGTTTTACCTCCATCGAGAGGGCCCAAACCTGGGTAAAAACATCGTGTCCCTTGTCTCCTGTTACCATCCGCCTAGACGCACAGTTCGGCACCGCCTACCCGAGATCCGCCGGTTTTGACACCGACAAACGCCCTGATTTCAAGACACTCGATCCATCTGACATACTTGAGAGGCCCAACACACATGAGTTCCAACTATCTGAGAAAAGAGATATCTATGGTCCCAACTATGGCCGAACTCGTGCTTTGAAGGCAAAGGCTGTTTCCTCATCTGAAGAAGAATCTGACTGCAGTTCTGGTGAAGCTGAAGACATTGGAAAGGAGCTTGCTATGCTTGTGAAGAAGTTCCAGAAGTTCACTAAGAAGAAAGGCTTCAGAAAATCTTCACGATCCAGCTCAAGAAATGATGAAGCTTCTTCCCAAGACCACAAGAAGAGAACCTGTCACAAGTGCAAGAAACCTGGCCACTACATCTCTGAGTGTCCACAGTGGGACAATGAGAAGAAAAAGAAGAAGAGCAAGGAATATGATTCTGATGACAAGAAGAATAAGAAATACTCAAAATCTTCTTCCAAGTCCTCTTCCAAGTCTTCATCACATAAGAAAAGTTCGTATGGCAAGGCTCGTGCTTTTGTTGGCAAGGAAATGGATTCAGAGGAGGAGTCTGCTTCTAAGGAGGCAGAAGTGGTGGAGTCTGACTCTGGCGTTGCAAGTCTGGCTTTAGCTTCAGCCTACGTTGGCAAGTCCATCTTCAACACTGAAGACAATGCATCCATCATCAACGTTGACGCCAGTGACAAGGACGACTCCACTCCCACTTACTGCTTCATGGCACGTGGTGCCAAGGTAAACTCACGCGATGCATACTTTCAAACATCAAGTGAAGATGACTCTGATTGTGAATCCAAACCTAGCTACAAAAAACTTGCTAAAATTGCAACTGAACAACAGAAAGCTATGGAACATATTAAAAAACTGTTAGACAAAAGCGATGACCTGTTGGACGCGGAAATGACTAGGACTCAGTCCTTAATTGAAGACATAAAAAATCTTCATGTTAAGTACCAGGAACTTGAAGGTCGTCATGAAACCCTCTCAACATCTCATGAAAAGCTTTCCTACGATTATCTTCAAAGGAAGCAGGAACTTGAGAATTTGAGATTGGATCATGAAGATCTTCAAAAGGAGAACGAGTCACTCTGCGCTCAACAGATCAGTCCCGCTCAGGAAGGATTTGAACCACCTTGTTTAAAATGCATTGAGCGTGTTAACACTATCTCTGTTGTTGGATGTTCTACTGCTCCTGTTGCAGTATCTTCAACTACTGATGTGGTAACTAACCCCTCTGTTGAGGATTCCACTACTATTGCTGATGAGAATGCCAGGTTGAAGACGCTGATTGAGACAGGAATGTACGAAAGCCTCAAAGGGCATCAGACATTATGTGATGTCCTCAAAAAGCAGATTCTGAACCGAAACCCTAGAAAAGAGGGTATTGGGTTCGAGAGGAAAATGAATGTTGATGGGTCGTACTGGAAGCCTAAGCAATACCCCAAAACCACATGGGTTGCTGCAAAGGAATCTCCAGTAGATCCATCCACTTTATCTGGTTTCACTTGCGCTAACCCTATTATCATTGATGAATCCTTTGATGCAAAATATAAACTGTTTAAGAATCATAATGGTGAAGTGTTTGCCAGGTATATTGCTACTAACTGCAGGAATGGACCACCTATGAAGAAAATCTGGGTACCTAAACAGCTTATTGAGAATCTTCCTGTGAATGTCATCATGACACCACCAAGGAAGAAGACAAACCCCAAACCTATGGTTTCATATGGCCCAAAGGCTTCATACGGATACATGACTCACCTGAGTCACCCTAACGCCAATGTTTTGCAGGGAAACCATACTCAGACTTATGAATATGAGCGTGTGTCTTCAAACCGCTATGTTCATAGAACTAAGAACTTTTCTGCTTATTCATATGATTATCATTCTTCTCCTGCAAGGCTATTTGCTAGGGCTCCAAAGCCAAAATTCTCAGATGCTGCACTTAGACTCATTGCTTCTAAACCATTAACTTTCTTTTGCAGAGAAAGGTCTCCAGCCTGAAATCAAAGGCGTCCGATGCTATTGCTGGGGACCTAAAACACATTGTGGGACGCAAGATAAAATGCCCAAATGATCTTACTATGTATTTCATATCTGAATTGCTTGCCAGTCATACTATCAGTCCGAATCTTGATCTGAGCCTTGATAATCCTCTTGTGGGTCAAATGCTTATGCTTCACAACACTCTTTGTGAAGCCTATCCTCCTAACTACACTGTAGAGTACTACACCACGTGCTTCAGAATGGATTATGGACAGCGGATGCACTAATCACATGACTGGTGATCGAAGTCTTCTCATGGACTCAACCTTACGTCCATGTGATAAAAGTCACATCACATTCGCTGACACTGGTAAAAGCAAGGTATTGGGCCTAGGTAGAGTTGCAATCTCAAGGGATCAGCACATGGACAAAGTGATGCTTGTTGAATCCCTTGGTTTCAACTTAATGTCTGTCTCAATGCTTTGTGACGTAAACATGATTGTGCTAGTTGGAAAATATTGTTGCCTTGTACTAATGGAATCTGACAAGTCTCTAGTCTTCGAAGGGTACAGGAAAGATGATCTGTACATGGTAGATTTCTCAGCAGGACCACAGATGGCCGTATGTCTTCTTGCCAAGTCTTCAGAGTGCTGGCTCTGGCATCGGAGGCTAGGGCATGCTGGCATGAGGAACTTATACACTCTCGCCAAGAAGAAGCACGCCATTGGCATCGAAGACGTCAAGTTCAAGAAAGATCATCTATGTGGTGCTTGTGAAGCTGGGAAGATGACAAGGGCCAAGCATCCCTCGAAGACAATCATGACTACATCTCGACCTTTTGAGTTGCTCCACATGGACTTGTTTGGTCCCACTCACTACTCTACTCTCACTGCCACTGCTTGTCTCTATGGATTCGTTATTGTTGATGATTATTCAAGATACACTTGGGTGCACATAATTCTCTTCAAGACTGAAGTGCAAGATGTCTTCAGACGCTTCGCCAACCGCGCCATGAACAACTATGGCGTCAAGATCAAGCACATTAGGAGTGACAATGGCACATAATTCAAGAACACAAGCCTCGACCTCTATCTTGACACCTTAGGCATCACTCATGAGTTTTCTGCTCCTTACACACCTCAGTAGAATGGCATCGTGGAGCGCAAGAACAGAACCCTTATTGAGATGGCTCGGATGATGCTTGACGAATACAAGACTCCAAGAAAATTCTGGCCTAAAGCCATTGATACCGCATGCCATGTCATCAACCGTGTTTATCTTCACAAGCTTCTGAAGAAAACATCCTATGAGCTCCTAACTGGTAAGAAGCCAAACGTAAGCTACTTCAGAGTATTTGGTGCTAGGTGCTGGATCAAGGATCCACATCACACTTCAAAATTTGCACCGAAAGCACATGAAGGTTTTATGCTTGGTTATGGAAAGGACTCAGACTCTCTGAGTCTTCAACCTCTTTCACTATAAAGTGGTTGAAAGCTGTGGATGTGCGATTCGATGAAACTAACGGCTCACAAAGAGAGCACACCGCCAAATGTGCTAGATGAAGTACCTGCCAGTGAATCAATCAAGCTAATGGGAACAGGAGAGATCATACCATCAGATGCCCAACCTGAAGAGGAACTCATTATTTCTGCACCTGATCAACATGAAGACATTGCTCAGCCTGAAGACAATTCTCCAAATGATGACAATGTTCAGTAGGAGCAAAATCTTCGTCCAGTTCATCCTCGTGTTGCAAATGAAGTACAAATAGAGAAGATAATCGATAGCATCAATGCACCTGGTCCACTCACTCATTCAAGAGCAACACAGCTAGCAAATTTCTGTGGGCACTTTGCATTTGTCTCAATCTCTAAACCCAAGAAAGTTGCTGAAGCCTTCATGGAACCTGAATGGATTCAAGCTATGCAAGAAGAGCTTCAACAGTTTGAGCTGAACAATGTGTGGGAACTTGTCAAGCGTCCTGATCCTCGCAAGCACAACATAATAGGCACAAAATGGATATATCACAACAAACAAGACGAGAATGGTCAAGTAGTCAGAAACAAAGCACGGCTCGTTGCTCAAGGATACACACAAGTTGAAGGAATTGACTTCGATGAAACATTTGCTCCAATGGCTAGGCTTGAAGCCATTCGCATACTGCTAGCCTTCGCAAATCATCATAACATCCTTCTGTATCAAATGGATGTGAAGAGTGCCTTTCTCAATGGAAAGTTTGAAGAAGAAGTATATGTTGCACAACCGCCTGGCTTTGAAGACCCAAAACATCCTGATATGGTATACAAGCTCAACAAGGCACTGTATGGCCTCAAACAAGCCCCTCGTGCTTGGTATGACACACTCAAAGAATTCCTGAAGAGCAAAGGCTTCAAACCCGGTTCTCTAGATCCCACTCTCTTCACGAAGACATATGATGGTGAACTGTTTGTGTGCCAAATATATGTGGATGACATTATGTTCGGTTGCACCAACAAGAAATACAGTGATGAATTTGGTCACATGATGCAAGAACAATATCAAATGTCCATTATGGGAGAGCTGAAGTTCTTTCTCGGTCTTCAAATCCGTCAGCAACGCAACGGCATCTTCATATCACAAGAAAAATATCTCAAAGATTGCCTGAATAAGTTTGGAATGCAAGACTGCAAAGGATACACGACGCCAATGCCAACCAAAAGTCATCTAAGCCCCGGCGCCAATGGTAAAGATTTCATTCAAAAGGTATACTGCTCCATGATTGGCTCCTTACGTTACTTATGTGCATCTAGGCCAGATATCATGCTTAGTGTTTGCATGTGTGCCCGATTCCAAGCGGCACCAAAGGAGTCGCATCACTTAGCAGTGAAGCGAATTCTTCGATATTTGGCTTACACCCCAACACTAGGATTATGGTATCCAAAGGGCTCGGAGTTTGATCTGGTTGGATTTTCAGATGTTGATTATGCTGGTGACAAGGTGGATCGCAAGTCTACATCAGGCACATGTCACTTTTTGGGTCGATCTCTTGTCTGTTGGTCTTCAAAGAAGCGTAATCGTGTATCACTCTCATCGCTGAATCTGAATACATTGTCTTTGGATCTTGTCAAGGCCACTTCGTGGATGAAGCAAACTCTTAAGGACTATGGCATCCATCTGAAGCATGTGCCACTCTCTCGCAGTAATGAAGGCGCTATCAAGATTGCCAATAACCCGATTCAAAGACTCAAGACAAAGCACATTGAAATTCGCCATCACTTCCTCGAGATCATGTTATGAAAGAAGATATTGATATCATTCACGTCAAGACAGAAGATCAGTTGGCTGATATCTTCACTAAGCCCTTGGATGAGAAAAGGTTTTGCAAGTTGCGGTGTGAGCTAAATATCTTGGAATCCTCGAATGTCCTGTGATTAGGCACACATCCTAACACTTATGCAGTTTGATGACTTAGATGTGCAACACACAAAGTAATGTATATCTTCAATCAATGAAGACATACACTCTAAGTGTGAATACATTAATGTGGAAATTGACTTCAGAGCGCCACGATAATTGTGCGCCATGTCTGGGTCTAATACTTCCTATACGGTGGGTAACGCCACCACCAAACTCTTCTGAAGTGTTTCCTCATGGCGTCATATTTGCAAAGTCTTCGCAATTGATTTAACTTCAACATGAATTTGATTTCATGATTAATGATTCGGCTTTACTCTGTTATATATATATATACAATATTCTGTCCTCTACAGCATTCACTTATAACTATGTTTTCTTGTTTGACTCTTTTGAACTAAGTGAATGTGATCGGACCCTAACCTCTCTATGCTTTCTACCTCAAGCTCTATCTATCCAAATCATATGCATTCTGTTGAAACTGTCGAATGTCTTCTCTGCATCCTTGTTAGCAGAAGATACAGAGACAAACATTTATATCTAGCTTCAATGACATATCCTTTTGCCTGAAACCCGGAGAATTCGGAACGACCACCCCGACAATCCAGGCGTGCGTGGGACGTGGAACAACTTTCAATAAGTTGCATGTTTGCCACGTGTCCATCAGATGTGAACTGCCAGGGGCACCTGCATAATTGCGCTGTGATGTCTCTATCCTTATAAATGCCTGTCTTGTCTCGGTCAAAATCCTTATTCCTCCTTCTCCATCTCTCGCAAACCCTAGCGCCTACGCCAGCTCTCGATGACACCGACGACGAAGCGCTTAGCTGCCGCGACATCCTCGACGCCGTCCTCACACTGGCTGCGGACCTCGTCTTCTCCGCCGTTGCTGTAGGTGTCTTCCGTCGCCAAGTTAGGGCACGGGAGATCGAACTGCTCGGCATCCATCCTCGCTCCGTCTAGCAGTTCTTCGTGTGGTAATAAAAGTTTACTTTTTACCGTCGTTTTGATCCGATAGATTCATCCCTTCCTACCAAAAGTGGTTTCTAGATCTTCAAACATGAATCTATCTCTTTCTGCATCTCATATTCTGCCTAGTATATTCACTTATGCTTCTTCGCAAGTTAGATTCCTCACTTGTACTTATTCTTGGATTTGTACAACTCTAGGACCAACTCTCATCATATAAGTGAATGTCTTCGCGTTATGAGGTCAATGTCTTCAAACTGATTTATCTTCAAAATCTTCTGAGAATGCATATGACCTCATCCCCTTCCCTTGCACCTTTAATGCTGTCACAGGTACATGTCCATGGGAGAATCCCTTGGTTCTCATAGTCTGCATTCGTTTGCAGAATTCTTGCAGAGTCACATCAACTCACCTGAAGCGAGTTCCTGTCAGTCCAGCCGATTGAAGCCATTGCACGTACTGAAGCCTTTCAGTTTACACTTCATGGCAACTGGAAAGTCAGCAAGGAAGAGAGGTAGACAGCGTCGCGGTGACACTTCCAAGGACTTACCTCCTGATCTGCATGAGATATACAAAACTGATCCAGAAGAAACCTACATTGAATGCAAGAATCGAATCCAATGGATTCTAAGATATTGGGCAGAAGAGTGGTTCAGATATCGCTTCATCACTAAAGAGTATGCAGAGAAGAATGCCATCAAGGCACCCTGGAGTTATATTCTGCACAGAAATCTTCCACCCAGGAATCAGGCTGAAGCTATTGAGCAAGGCTTCTATCCTTGCATGGTGCGCGGACCACAGCTTGAGAATGCTGACCCGTCTTCACTACTTGGTGTCATGAAGACAGTCTGTTCAAGCGGAACTACCAGTTCGCCAAAAACTCAGCTGCTATGAACAAGAAGGATCTGGGGCTTGACTTCAACCCTGGTCCCTCCGCACCTTGGGACAATGGCACCCGTGAAGCCAACGAAAACAGGATTGGCCCCTTCTACAACCTTGCCGGCCTCATCACTCACATTACCGTTCGAGGTGCCAAAGTGGATCATTCTGATGATGATGATGCTGACACCGACGAAGCTCCAGCTCCTCCTCCAAAGCCTAAGAAGCAAAAGAAGACTAAAGCTTCAAAATCATCTGCTGCTCCAAAAGCTTCAAGAGTGAAGCCATTGGCAACTGCCCCTTGTGCTCCAAGCAATAACTCTGAAGATCTTTCTCGCATCTCCAAGAGATGTGAGAAGCCACAGAAGACACCAGTTCAGAAACTGAGTCATGCACTGACGCCTGCTGCCATTCTGAGGAATGAATCTGAACCCATTGACTTGTCTTCAGATGATGAATTTGGTGAAGATGCTCTAGAACAACTGATCAAGAGCAAGCAAGAGGCAGAGATCTTCAATGATCTGCCCCTCTTTGATGTAAACATTCTGAAGAACTTCATTGATGAGTGGTTTGATAATCAAGATCTCAGCTTTGATGACCTTCAGCTTCCCATTAGCATCAGCATTGCTTTCCAAGGCGCCATTGCTCCTGAGCTTGCTCTGGCTCAACGCATTGTTGAACTGAAGCAAAAGATAGACTTCGAGAAGGAACAATTCAAGAAGCATGTCGCCAAGCTGAATGTGGCTGATGTGCAAAAGTTCAAGGTGATGCTCAATGACCTCAAGGAGTCGTTTCGGAAGAAACGCGAGGAAGCCAAAGGCTCCAGAGAGCGCATGAAAGCACTCGCTGACAAATGCGTTCAAGCCTACAATGAAGCTGAAAAGCACAAGGCACTTGGCCGCCCTGGCATTGACCCCTCAATGGTTGCCAAGAAAAAGAAGTCATCTGAAGCCAACACTGAAGCACAACAGCAGGAAGAACCACACATTGTCTTCCCTGCCAGCATGCGTGGCTCGAAGCCCAAGGCTCCTTCAGTGGCTTCCAAACAAAAGAAATCCAAGGCAGCTGAAGCCGAAGCCAGGAAGAGGAACACCAAGCACACCACTGATGAAGAACCACCCCCTAAGAAGAGAAAAACCAAGAGAAGAGATCGGGCTGCTCCCACAGAGCCCCTTGTTGTTGAACCCCTTGCTTTTGTTCCCCCTCCGCCTGCACACCAAGAGCGTCGCATGATTGTTCATGAGCCTGCTTCCAAAGAGGCTCCTGAAGCTCAAGAAGTCCCAGTCGTCGACCCCATCGCGACTGAAGATGTTGTTCAAGATGATGCAATACTTCCTCAGATCGAGCGCCCTACGGTATCATCGCCTATTCAAACGAACAGTGAGCTTATCAGTATTGGTCGTCCTTTGACGCCAATCTCACAAGATGCATCATGGGCTGATCAACCCCAGCAAGCTACCCCACATCAAGACTCACCAAGTACACCCCAACTGTCAGGTGTGCCCGTCATCAGCCCCATGTCCAATGATGACAACTACATGGAAACTTCACCATCACCAAAGGCATCGCCTGTATTCCAACGGCTTTGCAAAGGCCTGAAGCCATCCATGACCATCATCACAGAAGAGGGCTCCAACTTGTCAAGCTCAGTGGCACGTCAAGTGTTCCCTGAAGAAAATCCTTCTGTGACGGTTCCTGTGTCTGAAGCTAATGCTGCTGAAGACCCTCCGGCTGCATCAGCCGGAGCAACACAAGAAGAAGAGCATGTCTCTACTCCCCCTACAACCCAAGAAGAAGTTCATGAAGAGAACCAATCCATGCCAGAACCTCCAGCTACTCAAGTGGAGGGTGAAAATCCTGAGGCTGCCACACATGACATTCCTGAAGCCAATGACGTTTTCATGGACGACGCCAATGTGGAGCCTGCCGTGGACAATGCGCCAGTGGCCAATGAAGCCAACGAAGCCCATCAAGCAGATGAAGTCCATGCCGCACCTGTCACAAATCTGCAGCCTGAAGTCAATGCCACTGCTCCTGTTCCGCCTCCAAGGCCCCATACTATTGAGTAAGCATACAACTATGGCCAACTTGTCATTGTCAGATGGCCTATTCTGATTCCTCCGCCTGCTGCTGGTCCTCAATTTGACTACCATGTCGAGCACATGCCTCAGGTTCAGAAGCCAAAGCCAAGACTGCCCAGATTTCCAGGTACTGCCAATTCACCAGGGTCTTTCAATGTCAACGGCTTCTTTGCACACAACACCTTCTTCGATAGCGAAAAGAACCCCTACACCAAGCCCAAGATCTCATCTGATCGGTTCTGGAGCTATCAGCAGTGCAGCTATTACTCATGCATTCTGTACAACCAAGGCCGCATATTTCCGCATATGTGCCTTGATACTGAAGCCATAGTTGGCATGCCCTGCTTAGAAGAAGCTCTCGATTGCTTCAGAGAGCCTGGCTTACTGCACTTTGTCACAGATAAGGAGCACTGGAATGAAGAATTGTTGCTCCAATTCTACGCCACTCTGCATATCAGAGGCTACAACAGGGATCCTAAGACTTGGGTCCTTGAGTGGATGACTGGCAATGTCCATCACGAAGCCAAAGCATTTGATGTCATTGAGCTTACTGGCCTTCCCACTCCAGGTGATCTCTATGAGCCTGGTTGTCAGCTTCACACTACAGCAGTGGAAAGCATCTTTCACAAGCCTGAACCCAACATGAGCCAGATGCTGAGCATGATGAAGCCATTGCCTCCAGATGCAGAATATCCTATGGAGTTCCTTGTCGAAGACCTTGAGTATCTGCCACGCACGATCTATCACATCATAAGGCAAACTCTCTGGCCTATCAAAGGACATTCTCCAAAGGCTAAGCTCGAAGGTGCAATGAAGACATTGGTCTTCCATATTCTTCATGGCAAAAGCTTCAATGCACAAGATTTCTTCATCTGCCAACTTGCTGCATCAGGATCTGACATTTTTGGCTTGAAGTTCTATGCTCCATGGATCATGCGTCTGATCAAGCTTCACACTGCTTTCAACTATCAGCCATCTACACGCAACAACATTGTCTTCTTGCCAGATGTTGATATGTCTGTTGAAGCCATCTATCTAGAGCCTGACAAAGAGCCACTTTATCTTCACAATGTTGATCGTCAGAGCTTTACTCAGCCCATTGAAGGTGTGCTGGCTACCACTCGTGTCTATCCATTGTTTTGTACTACGCGTGCACCTCATCGTGCCCCAACCGAATCCACTAACAGCACAATTGCTTAATAGCCTCGAAAGCGATCTCGTGTTCTCAATGACCGAGAGCTTCTCGTTGGCCTGCATCAGAAACAGGATAGGCATCATGATTGGCTCAAGCGCCAGATGTAGAGCATCATGACTGATGTCAATCGCATTCGCAACCTTGCAACCAAGAATGCCTTTGTCGCACATGAAACCTGTCGACGCACATGGAAAGGGCTGACACTTATGTGTGCTGAGGAAGATCTTCAGGACGATGGCTTCTTAGAGCGATTCAAGTTTGACTCCACTCCGCCCAGAAATGCTGTTCTGCGGCGCACTCCATCTCTTGAAGACTCAGAGTTCTCCTCTTCCGCTGCAACTATGAATGCTCGTGTGATCGATGATCAAGATGATGCTACTTCGCCACCTCCAACACGCATCGACACTGCTCCAAGTTCGTCTGCACCGCCAAACCTCGACAACAACCCTGCATCCTCTCCTACTCCTTCTGGGAACGAGTAGAGGCTCAAGGTCTTCAACCCTTTTTGGTCCTTACTGAAAAAAGGGGGAGAAGCTATGAGTTGATAGTCTTCAAGTGGGTTCATATGGGCGGTTGCACTATATTTTGCCTAGTGATTACAACTCTTGCTTTTGATACATTTGGTTCTCTAAGTTGTAACACTTAAACTCGATGGTCGTCTGCTACTTATTTGCTATTTTGTGATGCGATGATAATTCAAGACGCATGCATTTATAACTTACGCACTTAAATCATTTTGCAGACGTCCATTTTTCATTGTGCATGTCATTATCTTTGTTACATCAGATCATGCATGATGAATTGTCTTCATAAGTTGAAGAGGGTCTCCACAAGTAGAACCTGCCATGTGCATTTGCATTCCAAAAGCAAATTATTTATATGCACATCTTCAGGGGGAGCCTTTTGCTACTTACGAAGACAATACCTCATCCTTTACAATTTCACATATTTATATCCCCGTTGAAAACTTCAACCAGTTTGTCATCAATCACCAAAAAGGGGGAGATTGTAAGTGCATCTAGTGCCACCCTTAGTTTGGTTTTGGAGTATTGACGACAAACGTGGTTGAGGGACTAATGTGTTTGTGAGAATTGTAGGATAACACAGGTAGTAGTCCCTCTTTGATTCGGTTTACCTACCAGAGATGACCCCTAAAAATGTATGAAGACATTGAAGATAATGGTGGTACGTGAAGATATTCACATTGAAGACTATGACAGAAGAAGACATTGAGTGAAGACTATGGAGCGCAAAGACTTAGTAGTTTCGTTGTTTCTTTTCTTCTTTGTTGAGTCATAGGAACCACCGCACTGTTAAGTGGGGTCCAAGTGAACAAAGTCAGAGTGACTAAAGTGATGCTCAACCAAATGCCTATGTCTTCGAGCAAAGACAATGAGAGTACATCTTATCCAGAGTCGGATAAGTCAGCTTTACTTGTAGCCCAAGTCAAGCTGTCGTGTGTGTTTGAAATCTGACCGTTGTGACATGTGTCAGTTCCTTAGTGACCCAGGGTCATTTCGGACAAATCAGGTCGGGTTGCCCAGTGGCTATAAATAGCCCACCCCACCATAAATTGGTGGCTGCTCAGAGTTAGTGCACGGCTTTTGTCGTTGAGAGCAACCCACCTCCGAAGAGTTTGAGAGAGAAATCCTTGTGAGGACAAAGCCCAAAACACCCAAAGCCCAAAGAGTGTTTGGCATCACTGAAGTCTTTCTGTCCGCGTGATCTGAAGACTTGTTACACTTGAGGACTGTGAATCCTCCAGCCGGTTAGGCGTCGCGTTCTGAGCATCCAAGAGTAATAGTGGATTGCCGGTGAACGAAGTCTGTGAAGGTTTGGAAGTCTACCTTGAAGACTTACCAGAGTGATTGGGCGAGGACTGTGTGTCCTTAACTCAAGGGGAATAAGGTGAAGACACGGTCTTCTGAGTTCAATCTCAGCCTCCCTAACTGACGTCATAGCTTGTCACAAAGAATCGAACCGGTCGAACAAATCCTTGTCTTCACAACGCACTGGTTCTATCTCTTACTATCCTTACTTACAGTTCGTCTTTGTGAAGTCATTGCCTGATTGCTATGCCTGTTTGACTTCACTGAGTGACTACTTCATCTGATTGTCTTCATACTATCTTCCATCCTGATCCTACTACATAGCTGCTATTAGTCATCATGCTTTAGCTTCATACTTGTCTGACTATAGCTTGTCTAGTGTAGTTCATCTTCCGCTGCATGTTTATAGGTCCTGTTTTCGTGTTTGTCTTCAAAACTTTCATGTTTTGAAGACTTCCATAAAAATCGCCTATTCACCGCCCCCTCTAGTCGATAACTAGCACTTTCAAGTTCACCCTTCTGCCAAAGGGCTACGTCTGGTTGGAGGGGTTGTGACTTAACATGGAAAATAAACTCTCTTCACCCTATTCTCCTTCAACGCTGGGCTGATTAGACTCAGGTTGACTCACTCATGGTAGATCCTTGTCGCCGATCTCCAAAACTTCAGTCGACCTTCGTGAACCACAATCACTCTTGGTTGTTGAAGATCTGGCTCGGTGAAGACAACAACTCTTCAACACTCGATGCCGAAACCTATCCGTCTAGAGAGTGCGCAGCTCTCAAGAGTAATAGGTACAAGAACTCTCACTTAGAACTACTGATGTCTACTACACAACCTTCTTCTTGTAGACGTTGTTGGGCCTGTAAGTGCACATGTTTGTAGGACAGTAGCAAATTTCCCTCAAGTGGATGACCTAAGGTTTATCAATCCGTAGGAGGCATAGGATGAAGATGGTCGCTCTCAAACAACCCTGCAACCAAATAACAGAGAGTCTCTTGTGTCCCCAACACACCCAATACAATGGCAAATTGTATAGGTGCACTAGTTCGGCGAAGAGATGGTGATACAAGTGCAATATGGATGGTAGATAAAGGTATTTGTAATCTGAAATAATAAAAACAGCAAGGTAACTAATGATAAAAGTGAGCGTAAACGGTATTGCAATGATAGGAAACAAGGCCTAGGGTTCATACTTTCACTAGTGTAAGTTCTCTCAACAATAATAACATAGATAGATCATATAACAAGCCCTCAACATGCAACAAAGAGTCACTCCGAAACCACTAATAGCGGAGAACAAACGTAGAATTATGGTAGGGTACGAAACCACCTCAAAGTTATTCTTTCGGATCAATCTATAAAAGAGTTCGTACTAGAATAACACCTTAAGACACAAATCAACCAAAATCCTAATGTCACCTAGATACTCCATTGTCACCTCAAGTATCCGTGGGCATGATTATACGATATGCATCACACAATCTCAGATTCATCCAACCAACACAAAGTACTTCAAAGAGTTCCCCAAAGTTTCTATCGGAGAGTCAAGAACGTGTGCCAACCCCTATGCATAGGTTCCCAATGTCACGAAACCCGCAAGTTGATCACCAAAACATACATCAAGTGGCACATGATATCCCATTGTCACCATAGATAATCATGGCAAGACATACATCAAGTGTTCTCATAAAAGACTCAATCCGAAAAGATAACTTCAAAGGGGAAACTCAATTCATCACAAGAGAGTAGAGGGGGAGAAACATCATAATATCCAACTACAATAGCAAAGCTCGGGATACATCAATATCGTGCCATAGAGGGAACACGAGAGAGAACACGAGAGAGAGAGAGAGAGAGAGATCAAACACATAGCTACTGGTACATACCCTCAGCCCCGAGGGTGAACTACTCCCTCCTCGTCATGGATAGCACTGGGATGACAAAGATGGCCACCAATGACGGGTTCCCCCTCCGGCAGGGCGCCGGAACAGGCTCCCGAGAGGTTTTTGGTGGCTACAGAGGCTTGCGGCGGCGGAACTCCCGATCTATCTTCTGTTCTGGAAGTTTTACGATACGTAGGTATATATGGGTGCAGAGGGTACGTCGATGGACCAAAGGGGGGGCCACGAGGCAGGGGGCGCGCCCCCCACCCTCGTGAGCACCTCCCTTCTTTCCTGACATGCACTCCAAGTCCATCGGGTGGCTTTCCTTCAAAAAATAACTTCTCTAGTTGATTTCGTTCCGTTTTGACTCCGTCTGATATTCCTTTTCCTCGAAACACTGAAATAGGCATAAAACAGCAAATCTGGGCTTGGCCTCCGGTTAATAGGTTAGTCCCAAAAAATATAAAAGTGGATAATAAAGCCCAATATTGCCCAAAATAGTAGATAAAGTAGCATGTAGCAATCAAAAATTATAGATACGTTGGAGACGTATCAACTACTGTGATGCTAAACCACTGTCTAAGTTTGGGCTCTTGGTTTTTCTCTTGGTGGATCTTAAACTCAAATCACTCAAAGAGGGGTTGCTCAAATCAATCTTCTCAGAAATCTCAAGTAGAGCAGCCAACAGACAACGTTGGAGCGGGGTGGCTATTTATAGCCGCAGCCTTCCCAGATGGGAAATGACCAAATTAGACATCGGGTTCAGCCAATGGCCGAACGACATGATTCCAACGATTGGATTTGAGCACAACAATAACATTTCTTGCGTAGCAAGAAATGCGAACTCCTTGGTTCAAGACAAATCTCTCACAGCGAAGAAGATCACAGCCTCTTGCTGGTGAGTATCTGTTCAGAGCACAAAGAGATTTTGCTCGCATCATTCATAGGTTATGGTTAAGCATCACAATGGATCTAAGCATCAAGAACCTATACCCCTCTTAATAGTACGGAGGTCCTATCACACGAAAGAACGAAAGAAGAACAAGGAAATGAATACTATGTCTTCACTTTGTCTTCGACTTTCATCACTGCAGTCAATTTCTTTGGACGATAGTACCGAATCGAAAGCTTCGCTTCAGCAGTAAGATTTCGAGGGGGCCGATTTCTTTATGTCGGTTCTCTCGACTCTATTACTTCAACAAATATAGCTCGTTCTTCTCTGCAACACAGATATTCTTCAGTGAAGTTCCTTGAACTCAGCACCGGTGACAACATTCTCTTCGGTTGTGTGTGGACTTTTTCTTTCTATATGCACTAGCAAACAAATCAGTCCATACCTGTTTCTGTCAACAATCTCCAAAACAAAAGGTAGGCAGATATTGCACCAATAGAGCCGCCACCACCTCATGTTCTTCATCGGTAGGGCTGTTCTGGAGTCTGTTCGGGGCTTTAGAGAGGGGGATTCATTGTCATCGTCATCATCAACCATCCTCCATCAAAAATTCCATGATGCTCACCATCGGGAGTGAGTAATTCCTTTGTAGGCTTGCTGCACGATGATGGAGTTGGATGAGATTTATCATGTAATCGAGTCAATTTGTTAGGGCTTGATCCCTAGTATCCACTATGTTCTGAGATTGATGTTGCTATGACTTTGCTATGCTTAATGCTTGTCACTAGGGCCCGAGTGCCATGATTTTAGATCTGAATCTATTATGTTTTCATGACTATAAGTGTGTTTTGGATCCTATCTTGCAAGTTTTATGCACGCATTACGTGTTATGATCTGCATACCCAAGGTGACGATAATTGGGATTCTTTCTGGTGATGACCGTAGTATGAGGAGTTCATGTATTCACTATGTGTTAATGCTTTGTTCTGGTTCTCTATTAAAAGGAGACCTTAATATCCCTTAGATTTCCTTATGGATCCCGCTGCCACGGGAGAGTAGGACAAAAGATGTCATGCAAGTTCTTTTTATAAGCATGCATGACTATATATGGAATACATGCCTACATTTCATTGATGAATTGGAGCTAGTTCTGTGTCGCTCTAGGTTGTGACTGTTACATGATGAATATCATCCAACATAACTATCCATCAGTGATCCAATGCCCTTTTCACATATTGATCTTGCTAAGTTGCTACTGTTGTTGCTACTGTTACAATCACTATAAAACTGCTACTGTTATTGTTACTATTACTATTTCTACTTTGCCACTGCTATCAAACTATCACGCTACTATGCTACTGATCACTCTGCTGCAGATATTTAGTTCTCCAGGTGTGGTTGAATTGACAACTCAACTGCTAATACTCACAAATATTCTTTGGCTCCCCTTGTGTCGAATCAATAAACTTGGGGTGAAACACTACCCTCGAAGACTGTCGCGATCCCCTATACTTGTGGGTCATCAGTCGTACACATGCTCACTATACCACTATCCTCGTTACCAGTTTTGTTCTTCTTTCTCGTTGTCGTGTTCTGGTATCCCTGTGATGAAGTCACCTATATCTGTCTAGATGATGATGGATGCCGTCACACTGAGAGGGCCATAAGAATATCTCTCCATCGTCGGAGGAGCAAATTCCCCTCTCGAGCTATCGTGTCCCTTGTCAAATTTCCCGATGAACCTGTAAGTTGTCGTTATGATACCAATTTACTGATGAGGTTGAGCAACCCCAAAGCTCATTGTATGCAAAAAATGACCACGATACTCTCATGGTCTAAGGAACAAAGATCACAAGTTAACACTCCATGTTATAACAGTTGACTTACGACGATATCATCTCAAAGTATAACAAACAAATGTGGGTCAATTCAATGATCGTTCTTCTAATGTCATACTCTCAATGTTGTTTTGAGACTATCGTTACACTTAACGATATTTTAAGATCCAGAGAACATGATCACCAACAACACTTGAGCTAGTCTTAGAGGTGGGGCTAGGAATCTTATTTTACGGTTTATCTTTCTACACGTGCATACAGGTTTTGCACTGAATAGCATATTCTAGGATCATATCAGTTATATCATAGAATATAAACTCTAAATTATGAAGGAGGAAATATAATAATACAATATTATTGCCTCTAGGGCATACTTCCAACAGATACATCTCACTTCGGGTTTTGTGAAGTATCGCGAAGCAAAGGGAATAGCACATGATAACCAAAGGTTCACTCGAATGTCGTTCATGTACTCACAGGGATCGATATGGACGTTTCTGCTATCGGTCATTGAACAAAGGGGTTTTGTTCATGTCTATGTTTTACCAGACCTACAGGGTTAAAAGCTTACGGTAACCACAATCTGCTGAGTGTTAATTGGACTGGAGTGACAAGGAATTATTTCTAAAATAGTTTCGTTAATATTCGAAATAGTTTCGTGAGGAACCGAAAGCGTTTCAGGGTCACCTGAAGGGTTTCAGAGCTTATCGAGCAATACCGGGTATTACCGATAAATAATATATATGTGGAAAATATTTCCGGTGATGTTAAATTAATATTAAAAGGCTCTAGTAATTGATAGAAGGCTTTTATATATAATTTAATATTAACGAGCCTTAAAAGGCCAAATAGTGGAAGGGGTATTGGGCCACAAGGGCCCGATATAGATGGCGCCCCCTCTCCCATGGAAAGAAGGGAGGAGAGGCCGAATCGGAGGGATTTCCCCCCTCCTTGGCCAGCGCAAGGGGGAAGGTCTCGTTCCCCCTTGTGGCGCCCTTCCCCTCTTCCTCAACCTATATATACTAGAGGATTTGGTGCTTTTTCTCCACACAAGTTTTGGAGCCTCCTCCAGTTCTCTAGTTCTAGTTGTAGTTGGTCCTAGTTGATCTATCAGAGCTTGACCTAGATCCTCTAATCCTCATAGTTATAAGCCCAGTGTGGTTCTAATCTTCTCCCTCTAATTCCTTGGCAATGATTTGCTCTGGACGACGAAGTACCACCAAATTGTGAAGATCGTATGCTTGTAACTCATAGAGAGGCCATGCTTTTAGTGTCCTATTCGAGGGACTATTCATGGACGGTTCACGGGTTCATTCATCTATGGTTTGAGGGACTCCAAGTACGATCTACACCGACTCGTCTTCTTCCGCTGTAACTCATAGTCGGTAACGACCGAATCCAAATCGTTAATGCACCTTCATATTGTTCCTGGGTGATCATATGCCATTTTTTTGTTTTCTACTACATTTTCCAACACCCATGACATAGTCACCCGTGTCTGACCAGATGATAATGGATGATGTCACATTGAGAGGGCCCTAAGAATATCTCTCCATTGTCGGAGGAGCAAATTCCGCTCTCAAGCTATCTAGTCCCTTGTCAAACTTTTCGATGAACCTGTAAGTTGTCGTTATGATCACCGTGTTACAGATGGCATTTGAGCAACCCCATAATCCACTGTACGGTAAGAAGTGACTACATTACTCTCATGGCCTAAGGAACGAAAACACACATTAACACTCCGTATTATAACAATTGATTTCCGATGATATTATCTCAAAGTATAACAAACAAGGTTGGTTCAATTCAATATGATCGTTATTCTAACGTCATACTCTCAATGTTGCTTTAGGACTATCGTTACGCTTAATTATATCCTAAGATCAAGAAAACGTGATCACCAACAACATTTGACCCAGTCTTAGAGGCGAGACTAGGAATTTTATTTTGCCGTTTATCATTCCACACTTACATATGAGTTTTCCACTGAATCACACATTCAAGGATCATAGCAGTTATAGCATAGAATAAAAACACTTAATTATGAATATGGAAATATAATAATACAATATTATTCCCTCTAGGGTATATTTCCAACACAGGACATTTATCAAGGTGATGAACGTTCAGTTAATGAATCATGGTGAAAGTAACCTGACGATATTCATGTGTGTCCTTAATAACCCACAAGTATAGGAGATCGTTTGTAGCCTTCTTTGATAAATAAGAGTGTCGAACCCAACGAGGAGCTAAAGGTAGAACAAATATTCCCTCAGGTTCTATCGACCACCGATACAACTCTACGCACACTTAACGTTTGCTTTACCTAGAATGAGAATAAAACTATTTTGCAAGATTAAAACTATGAGTACTTTGCGGGAATAAAACTATGGATAAATTGCAAGGTGATAAAAGTGGATAGCTTTTGTCAACAAGAAAGTCATTTCTCCCTAGGCAATCGATAACAAGTACGGCTAATCATTCTCATAATATTATATGAGGGAGAGGCATGAGCTAACATACTTTCTCTACTTGGATCATATGCACTTACGATTGGAACTCTAGCAAGCATCCGCAACTACTAAAGATCATTAAGGTCGTGAAACCCAACCATAGCATTAAGTATCAAGTCCTCTTTATCCCACGCAACAACCCACTTACTCAGATTTAAGCTTCTGTCACTCTCGCAACCCACCATAAGCGAATCATGAACGTATTGGAACACCCTACAACGGGGATCCCTCACGTTTGTGCGAGCCGGAGGGCACCGTAGGGCAACACCATAAAAAAAATATACAATCATACCAACCAAGATCACGATCAACCCATAGGACAAAACGGATCTACTCAAACATCATAGGATAGCCAAATATCATTGGGACATAATATATGGAGTTGAGCACCATGTTTAAGTAGAGATTTACGTGGGAAGAAGGGGTGTTACACCGCTGCATATAGGGGGAGAAAGTTGGTGTTGATGGTAGCAAGGTTGTTGATGTAGATCGCTGTCACGATCCTAGCCCCGGCGGCACTCCTGTGCCATTGGGAGAGAGGGGGAGAGAGCCCCCTCCTTCTTCTTCTTCCTTGCCCCCCTAGATGGGAGGAGAGTTCCCCCTCTGTCCATGGCCTCCATGGCAGTGGAGGGGCGGGAGCCCCTCCGAGATTGGATCTCCCTCTCTGTTCTCTTCTGTTTCGCGTTCCCTAGATCTGGCCCTTCACGGTTTCTTAAATTTCTAGAGATCCATAACTCCGATTCCACTGAAAGTTTTAGATGATTTTTTTCCATAAATTGTCTTTCTTGTGCCAGAAGAAGGGCCACAACCGACCTTCGAGGAGGGCACAAGATACCTGGGCGCGTCAGGGGGTGCCCGACGCGCCTTGGTGGGTTGTGGTCACCGTGGGCCCCCGTTTGCGTTGATTCCACCTCCCAAAAATCATAAATATTCCAAAATAATTCTCCGTAAATTTTTATCGCGCTTGGACTTCATTTGATATGGATTTTCTGCGAAACAAAAAACATGCAACAAACAGGAACTGGCACTAGGCACTGGATCAATAGGTTAGTCCAATAAATCATATAAAAAGTTGCCAAAAATATGTGAAAGTTGTATAATATTGGCATGAAACAATAAAAAAATTATAGATACGACGGAGACGTATCAGCATCCCCAAGGTTAATTCATGCTCGTCATCGAGTAGGTAAATGATAAAAAAGATAATTTTTGATGTGGAATGCTACCTTCCATAAGCTTGATCATATGTCTAATCAAGTCATGAATATTAAGACATAAGTGATTTAAAGCAATAGTCTATAATTTGACATAAATACATCAATACTCAGGCATCCCAACAAACAGTCGTGTCTTTCAAAATATCAACGATAAAGAAAGCTATCCCTACAAAATCATATAGTCTTGTCATGTTCTGTCTTCTTAACACAAAGTATTTATCATGCACAACCCCGATGACAAGCCGAGCAATTGGTTCATACTTTTTAGCGCGATTCAGCTTTTTCAACCCTCACGCAATACATGAGCGCAAGCCATGGATATAGCACTATAGGTGGAATAAAGTATGATGATAGGGGTAAATATAGAGAAGACAAAAAAGTAAGAAAGTCTCACATCGACGCGGCTAACCAACGGGCTATGGAGATGTCCATCAATTGATATCAATGCGAGGAGTAGGGATTGCCATGCAACGGATGCACTAAGAGCTATAAGTGTATGAAAGCTCAACATGAAAACTAAGTGGGTGTGCATCCAACTTGCTTGCTCATGAAGACCTCGGGCATTTGAGGAAGCCCATCACCGAAATATACAAGCCAAGTTATATAATGAAAACTTCCCACTAGTATATGAAAGTGACTAAATAGGAGACTCTCTATATGAAAAACATGGTGCTACTTTGAAGCACAAGTGTGGTAAAGGATAGTAACAATGCCCCCTCTTTTTTTTCCTTTTCTTTTTTTCTCTTTTTTTATTTTTTTCTCTCATTGTCCAGAGTCTCATTTCGACTTGTGGGGGAATCATAGTCTCCATCATACTTTCCTCACTGGCACATGCTCTAATAATGAATAATGATGACCATCACACTTCTATTTACTTAAAACTCAAAAGAAATAGAAATTGCAACTCGATACCTAGAACAAAATATGACTCTATATGAATGCCTCTCAGTGTACCAGGATGTGTAATGATCTAGCATAACAACGATATAAAAAAACAGACAAGCCATGGAAATATCATGCTAGCTATCTTACGATCATGCAAAGCAATATGACAATGAATGCTCAAGTCATCAAAATGGAAGCGGTGGAAGTTGCATGGCAATATATCTCGGAATGGCTATGAAAGGCCATAATAGGTAGGTATGGTGGCTGTTTTGAGGAAGATATAAGGCTTATGTGTGATAGAGCGTATCATATCACGGGGTTTGGATGCACCTGTGAAGTTTGCATCACATCTCAAGGTGAGAAAGGGCAATGCACGATACCGTAGAGGCTAGCAAATTGCGGAAAGGTAAGAGTGCGTATAATCCATGGACTCACATTAGTCACAGAGAACTCATATACTTACCGCAAAAGTTTATTATCCCTTGAAGCAAATTACTACTACGCATGCCCCTAGGGGGATAGATTGGTAGGAAAAGACCATCGTTCGTCCCCGACCGCCACTCATAAGGAAGACAATCAATAATAAATCATGCTCAAACTTCATAGCATAACGAGAGACTATACGTGCATGCTTCGGGAATCACAAACCTTAACACCAATATTCTTACTAACCATATATCAAAACTATCTTACAACACTTCCAGTGAAATCCTTGCTGAAAACCGCCTATCAGTTCCTTCGGCTCCTTATTGGGTTTGACACTCATACTTATCAAAAAGACTATGATTGATCTCCTATACTTATGGGTCATCGATAATCGACATTTCAAGCAAATTCCTATTGGAGGCCATGCTCGATAGGATCGTCCTACACGACCGTGGTACTCATGTCACATGCTTCAAAACGGTAAGTGTGTGGCAACTGTTGGGTTTTTCCCTACGCCAGGGGATCAATGAAGTGGGTATCACGGTTAAGCCACCAGCCAGACGGAATGGCAATTGCGGTGAACAACGCGACAGTTGACTCGAACATGCACCGCTTACTCGCCTACCTTATCCTCTCATGTGGGGTATCTCTCTTCTCGACCCTCCTTCCTCCGTATCCCTTTTCTCTCTCGCTCCTCTCCCTCTCCTTTGCTCCATGGCGACGACAAGCCTTGACAATTTGTGACGGGGAGGCGAGGTGAGGCGCGACGTGAGCCACCACGCATCTGGTTGCAGTGCGGTCGCACGCACAACCAACCCTCCCTCCCGACCCCCTATCTCGACACAGGAGCAAGGAGGGGAGGGGGTATGGGAGTAAGCTTGTAGACGCAACTTCGCACGAGCATGGCGAGCCGTCGTGTTGCGACCATCTGTTTGGAGATGCCGGGACCGCGTCGTCTTCTGCTGCAACTGACATCGATGCATGTTGGAACTAGAGTCTCGGCTTCACCATGGTCGACACTGCAGCGTGCTGGAACCGCACCCTGATTTTGCTTCAACCGCCCCTCTAGAGCTGCGACGGTGCGCGGCCGTTTGCAGGAACCGGCACTATGTGGAGATGCAACTAGCAGCGCGTGGTGCTAATACCAACAGAGCGCGGTGGGGGAGCGCGATACTTTTGCTGGAACCACGCATCCGTTTTGCTGGAATCGGCAACACAGACAGCTGCGACTAAGGATGGCAATTTTATCCACGGACATGGATACCCGTGCATATCCGACCCGAATGGTTAGGGTTTGGGTACATTTTTACGCCCATGGGAAATGCCCGAACCCGACCCGATTACTTATGGATAGGGCATGGATATAATTATATATCCATGGATATACCCGAACCCGACCCGACAGTATTACATGTGTGGCAAAATTGTGTGATCCCCATTATCCCATCTTCCAATGTATTTTTCTTTATAAAAAGTGAAAAAGAAATTGTGCAATCCCTCCCCAATCCCCACTGTAACTTACTCCACCTCTTCTCATTCTTTTATCTCCTCGGTAAATGACTCGCAATTAAGCATCATATCTACTTACTCTTTTAGTAGCCCTAGATGCAGCCACCGGCGCCTCTAGCCTTACCTCTCCCATGTTATTTTTTGAGTATCAAAGAGCTTATTTTGATATTGTGCACTTGTGCTATGTCATTTTGCAAGAATTTGAGAGCTGATGTGAATGTTGTGCTACATCTTATGTATACGTGTTGAGAGAACCCGACAGATATCCATATCCAATGGATATCCATCGGGTTTGGACATGGACATCATTTCCCGCCCATGGATTTTTTCGTGGACGGGCACATAATGTCTTCATGGATTTGGATATGAATTTGATATCGTTCAACCCGAGCCGAACCCGACCCATTGCCATCCTTAGCTGCGACCGACAATTATTTTTGTCTGCGATCGAAGTCAGATCGTTGGTTTTCGCCGAATCGCAACGCGGTAGTGCGACCAAACAATTTTTGCTACAACTGATGATAGGACAAGCATGATGGAGAGTTGCATCGTCTTTTTTTTCCAACAACAGCGAGCTGCAACCGACGAAGAAGGCGGGCCATGGTGGGGGGGGGGGGGGCGAGACTGTGAGCTGTGTCCAACGAAGGAGTTTGCTGCGACCCACAACAAAGAAGCTTTCAACAAACGACACCGCAACATCGGTGACGGTGAGCCTCGACGATGTGCGGCAAGGAGGTGAGGATGGTGGCCAGTGAACCGTGGAGACAGGCGACCATGCTGCGCATTGTGCATGCGACGACTATGAGATTGGAAGGAAATTGGATCGAGGAACGGTTGCTCGGGAGGGAGAGGCCTGATCCAATGGTGCGTGGGGTCGTACGGCCGCACGACTACTGGCGCTGGCCTTTCTCAAATAAAATATACATTGTATTTTCTAATCTAGGATAGCACATGTGTTTGCTATGAAGGCCTTCCCGTCAAAATAAATAAATAAATAAATAGCACATGTCAGTGCAGGTAATTTTTGAGTAAATTTTGGGGCTCGAGTCCTTTCGTCGCAAAACTTTTCTTCGGGTGCTCTAGTACTTCGCCGCCGACCGCGAGACGAGACCACGCCGCCCACCCACTCGCCGCGGCAGTCGCCCTGTCCCCCGTCGCCTCTAGATAGCAACCCAGCACAGACCATTCACATCTCCTTCCTCCGCTCAAGCTCCCCTTCCCCGCCGCGGCGCCCTCCTCGTCGCCCATGGCATCTATCTAGCAGCCCACCAGAGACCATTCACAACCCCCACGGCCGCGTCGCCGCCAAGCTCCCCCCAGCTCTTTCAGGGTGCTAGTGGCCGCCCTGCGGCCGGACGCGATTAGCGCCGGCAGTGGGTCTTTGGCTGCTCTTGTGGCAGAGCGCGCCGCGCAGACAAGGTGCTCGACGAATTGCCTGCCTGTTCTGGCTCCTGAGCTGAAGAATGCAACGATGCTGCCGGGTCATTGTGTCGCAGCCGCCTGTGCTCTGGCCACATAAAGGGAACCGCACCGCGTCACGGTTCTGCACTGCAGGCTTCGAGCTGCCAGAATGGTTCAGGAACCCAAAGAACGACGGCGACTCCTTTGATGATGACGACCATGACGAATTTGTGCTCCCGATCAAGTCTGATCCAGTAGAGGAACGGAGCCATGGAGGCAGCTCCAAGCCTCTGTCGCTCCGCCACGAGGCTGCCTCCCACGAGGACGCCGAGTTCGAGGCTGATTTCGACGAAGCCAGCAGGATCCTGACCTCTTGCTTTGCGTCCCCGGAGGCCATCGTGATAGCCATGGACTGCTGCCCTGTCAGGGTATCAGACCGCATGGTCGACAAGATCCTAAGGAGGTTTGGCAGCGATTGGGTGGCTGCGTTCGGGTTCTTTATGTGGGCCGGTGCTCAGGAAGGCTACTACCACTCTGCTGATTCATACAACTCGATGGTTGACATACTAGGAAAGTTCAAGCAGTTTGATTTGATGTGGGGCTTGATCACTCAGATGGATGAGATTGGCGGTTTGGTGTCGCTGGCAACGATGACAAAGGTGATGAGGAGGCTTGCTGGGGCCAGCCGGTGGACAGATGCCATAGACGCCTTCAGCAAAATGGACCGGTTTGGTGTTGCGAAAGACACCACAGCCATGAACGTGCTCCTAGACACACTGTGCAAGGAGAGAAGCGTAAAGCGTGCGAGAGGCGCGTTCCAAGAGTTGAGGGGATCGGTACCTCCCGACGAGAGTAGCTTCAACACCTTGGTCCATGGGTGGTGCAAGGCGAGGATGATGAATGAAGCCCGTGATACAATGAAGGAGATGGAGGAACATGGCTTCAAGCCTTCAGTGATAACTTACACCAGCCTGATAGAAGCATACTGCATGGAGAAAGATTTTCAGACGGCTTACGCCATCCTAAACGAGATGCGCTCGAAAGGATGCCCTCCAAATGTTATCACATACACGATCGTGATGCACGCTCTAGGGAAGGATGGAAGAACGCAAGAAGCTTTGGATATATTTGACAAGGTGAGGAGGGATGGCTGTGCCCCAGACGCTTCCTTCTACAACTCTCTCATATACATACTCGGCAGAGCAGGGAGACTGGAGGATGCAAACTCCGTCGTCGATAAGATGTCCAGCACTGGAGTTCCCCCCACTGTTGCTACCTTCAACACCCTAATTTCTGCTGCCTGTGACCACTCCCAGGCAGAGAATGCCCTGAAGATGCTGGTTAGGATGGAGGAGCAGTCATGCAAGCCTGACATCAAGACGTACACCCCGTTGCTGAAGCTGTGCTGCAAAAGGCAATGGATAAAGGTACTTCGGTTCCTCGTATGCCACATGTTTAGAAAGGACATCACCCCTGATTTCAGCACCTATACCTTGTTGGTAACCTGGCTGTGCCGAAACGGCAAGCCCGCCCAGTCTTGCCTGTTTTTGGAGGAGATGGTGCTGAAGGGTTTTACGCCGAAGAAAGAAACGTTTGATCTTGTGACAGAGAAGCTTGATAAGGCGAATCTCCATTCAGCAAAGAAAAAGATTCAACTTCTCACCCTGCGGGCAGCTGCTGTGAAGCACACTGGTTCCCCTTATTTGAACAAGGATGGTGCTGCTGGACAGCATAGTGACATACTGTCAAACGCTTGTGGCTATGAACCTTAGGACAAATGGGAAGGTACAAAATCAGTAATACAAGTTTGTCATTCGACCTATCCGTTCATCGAAATGGAAAATCTTTTTTACACTGTCATTGATCTGTTACAATTCTGTTGCTCTGCTACATTTAACTATATTCGCAACACCGGAAAAGAAGACCAGAAGTTCCATAGCAGTAAGGACATTGGTCAAGTCCCCTACCAGCTGCCAATTTTATTCCTTTTCATCAACGTCTGCAACATAAAAAGTACTCCCTCCGTCCCAAAATTCTTGTCTTAGATTTGTCTAAATATGAATGTATCAAGTCACGTTTTAGTATTAGATACATCCATATCTACACAAATCTAAGACAAGAATTTTGAGACGGGGGAGTATGTGGAAGCGGTTCACCATGAAGCATTTTAGCATATATAAACAGTTTCCTGCAAGCCGGTGAACCATTTTAGCATATATAAACAGTTTCCTGCAAGCCCTACAGAGGTTGTTCACGAAAATGCAACTGGACATGCAAAATCAAATAGGACAGCATTCAGACTTCACAAAATCAGCAGCCTTATTTACGCTCCCTTATTTCCAACAGTTGAGCAAACACATTAATGCCTTTCTGATACCATACAGAGTTACACACATGGAAATTGTCATCATTGCATATACTCCCTCCATTCCAAATTATATGAAGTTCTAGCTTCGTCCTAAGTCAAACTTTAACAAATTTTACCATGTCTAAAGCAAAATGTGCTAATATTTACAACATCAAATATACATATAGTATGGAAACGTATTTTATGAGGAAACTACTGAAATTAATCGGTCAAACTTAAAGAAGTTCAACTTAGGACAAAGCTAGAACTTCAAATAATTTGGAACGGTGACATATGACAAATGGTTCTTCATGCCTGCACCTCATGTTTTTACTTGTAATGTACAATTCCATTCGTACTAGTTACAGAAAGTGCTACTGAAAGAGCTAGTACAAATCTGATGGATGTAGAATAATATTATGTGTTGCCACATTGACTACGTAAGGTCAACTTCAATGACGTTGAAAGGCGAGTCCAAGTAGATCTTCTGTCACACAGGTGTCATTTTATCGCTGCTTGCCGGTGATCATATTTCACATATCCAGTAGGAATAGTCAGATGCATGCCCTGGACATTTGCTCAAATATTGACCAAATATGCGAGGTACTGTTTCTTGAATCAGCCTCTATTTTGATCTTGTGTCAATTTCTCGAAAATACCCACGCCTGTTCATTAACCAGAAGAAGGTTACATCAAGAAACAAATGTTCTAAAAAGAAGGGAAAACAATGATATTAAAATTAATCTTATGTAACAGCACTTTCTTGCAGAGGTAAAAGGATATATTTTTTAGCAATAGTGCCTTTTTAAGTTTTAACAAACAATATTATGTGGTCAAGTGCATTAGAGGCACACATCAAGAGAAAGGCATGAAAATATACTGTAATGGCAGCACATAGTGATAGAACAACAATTCTATACACATGATGCAGTATATCACTACCCCAAAACTTTTAATAACCTCTAGGAATTTAGTACAGTTATGTTTATGTCAAGACAGTGAATGCTTCCTCACACGAAACATAAAGGGGAAAAAAGGAAAGAATATGAGCCCATAAGCAAGCACACACAACGCAAGTCATAACCACTTGAGAAAATCAACTGCGTCGGCCTAGAAAAATATATATTTAAAGGTAAAATGCAAAAAAAGATCAAATACCAACAATGACTAAGTACATGTGGTTGTAGTAGATGCATGATAGATTATTCTATTTGTCACCATCCCTACTTATTTGAAAGGGGGGTAGTTGAGGCGCAGAATTATGGAAGTTACAGAAGGTTGAGAAATCTGGTTTTTAGCTAAACAAATTATAGCATATTGATTAATCTTTTAGAATGCAAATAATATATGGCATCTGAAGAGATATATCATACAATTGTGACGCATCATATTCTTGGCGCAATTTCCGTGGAGTATGCAAAAACCTTCTTTGTCCTTGTGGCTGCCATCCTGACCTCTCAAGGTATTCTTCGATCAACCTAACATTGCCAATTAGACCTTCAGATTATTTGTGAAAAAAGATGAAAAATAAACTCTCTTTTTTTCCCCTTTTTTTTCTAACTCGAAAAAGAAGAACAAAGAGCTCACATGCTGCATATTGACTTTTGTGAAGCCGCCAATTCACGATCTGGGAAAGAGTCGTCAAATCTGTAGCTTAACCACACATACAACTCTAGGACCTGCAACGATCACAAATGCGATGCTGATTAATCTCATTTTAGAAACAGTTTAGAGACAACGGCGTGACAAAATGGAACCTAAATAATCACTGCAGAAACTAGGAACTCTCCGGAAGTAACGGTTGCCTGAAACGGCAAGTGTCTAGTCCAATTTTTTTTTTCCAAAAAAGCTCATTTTATATGCACACGGACCCAATGCAACAGAGTACTTGATATAAAGCCCGCTGAATTATGTAATGATATGTTAGGCGCTATACAAGTATAAAATTATGGATCAATGAGAAATGAGTGGTAGCCCAGCATAGTATAGTCTCTAAGAAACTCTAGGCTCAGCACTTCAACCAATTATTAAGTGGTTTGCTTTAAGATAGTTTCTGTATGAACTGATACGTAATTTTAGTGTCAGGCCTCCAAAATCCCTACATGGGAAGTTTATATAATGCTGAACAGAAACTGCCTTCACAACAGAATAGACAATGCACATGTTTAAGAGCAAAATAATTTGTGATTAGAATAACATTGACAAGATATATAGTAGTACTGATATTGACTGGCAAATACAGGTATTATCTGTTAAGCTTCATGCACTAGCCAACGCAACCAAAAGTCTGAACTGATAGAAAGGGCTAGTGCAATCCACATATACTGTAACACCCCCTCTCACATGTGACGGGGAAGTTAACCTCTCACATGTGACGGGGAAGTTAACACGTGCAACGTGAAGAGAGTGACGGCGCGCGAAACTCACGTATGACCAAGAGGCCTATACGTGGACACAAAGGGGAGCTACCAGCAATTTTTGGATAAATCGCGAAAGCCAGGACTTGAACTCAAGACCTTGGGCTCTGATACCATGTTAAGCTTCATGCACTAGCCAACGCAACCAAAAGTCCGAACTGATGGAAAGGGCTAGTGCAATCCACATATACTGTAACATTATCTTCTGATATACTACCTCTTTAGTGACCTAAAAGGTCTTATATTTCTTTACGGAGGGAGTAATTTGCTAGAGAAATAGAATATGGAATAACCTTGTGAACAGATTCAAGCTCCTGGAGTTGATTGTGTGTTGTAGGCACCCGCAGTGTTCCAGGTGTAAATATTTCTTTAAGCCGAACTGTGCCTTTCTTTGCATAATTTTCTGCAAACTGCATCTTGAAAATTTTAGTGAAACTGTTTCCTAATTCTAAAAAAACATACAAATAAACAAATAAAGGTAGAAATGTTTGCCTGTGTTAATCCTTGAATAGATATATCATCCCTCACATCCACTGGACTGCAGTATGAAGTGTCAGAAAGTGATCAGGATGCCAGATAGGTGACAATAGTTTAGAACAAAAGAATCTAGAAAAGGTATATGTTAATACTGGGATAGATTGTAAATCACCTTTGACAAAAGACGTACTTATCATGCAACGCAAGAGGCAACTCATCAACAATAGCAGCAACTTTCTGTTAACAGTGGGAGGAAGAAATGTGACTAGATAAAATATTGAACCATAAATCAATAGCAGAAATAAATCTAGTTTACAGTTAGTCAGTTAGAAAGTTCACTATTAGTCTATCAATATTAATTTAAGTATAATGCTAAGTTGTTGCCTTCTTAAAGAAGGCAGTCAAACAGTTGGTGCTTTTCCATCGAGGTAATCTTATTTACATTGTTTAGATGTAGCTTGTAGACATTGACCAAACAGAGAAAAATGTGTTTCTTAATGAAATTAAATACCAGCATATCTTCGCAATCGGCAATAAAATAGTCCGGAGACAGTTTAGCCTTGTCCAAGAAACGTTCCTGCAGCAGAATGAAAAAAGGGTAACACATATTTCTGAGTCCTGTCCATAGGAAATAGCTGTAAATACACACAAAGCATTGAGATTCATTCAATGGGAGAGAAGAAGATAACACTTTACTGAAAAAGAAGTACATAGAGAAAAAGTAAACTCTAATTATAATTGTTGAGACTTGTGAACAAGCAATGTCAAGCTGAAATCCAAACAAATACTCCCTCCGTCCCAAAATAAGTGTCTCAACTTTGTACTACTTTAGTACAAAGTTATACTACGGTTAAGACACTTATTTTGGGACGGAGGGAGTACAAGATACCTCAAAATATAGATAAATTATGGTATGCGCATAATCGATTGCATCAACCACAATAATTGTTGAGTAACTCATTGCCCCATACAAACTGGCACAACACTGTCATCATTAACTATTTTTTACTGTAAAATCTAGCTTTGGCATTGATAAGTAACATGTTATAGAAGTATGGAGCTGCTCTGTGCTTGAACCAATGCATTTCAATACGAAAAAGATGGTACTTAGCTTACCAATATAGGGTGAAGAAAGTCAGTTCGATGTAATCGTGAATACACAGACAATAAATCAAATGTGGGAAAAAGTCCAGCACGCTGCAGATAAAGAAATGCAGCATCTGTGGTTAGCTTTTACAAATACGAGTAATACAGAGCTTCTTGAAGTTTTATCATATAATAACAGTTGGATTCATTATGTTGCTCAGTAATGGGTGGGCACCTCTATAATGGGAGAAGGTGACTTCAGGGATGAGTGCAGTAACGGGAGATCTGCAGCGTCTAAACAGGTCACTTCGCCAACTGGGAATTTAGACCCATATCTCCCAGCTCTGCCTACCAAAAGAATAAGACATGCAGGACAAGCTCAATTCACAGCTCAAGAGGGCTGTGTAATAAGGAAAGAGAAAACTGCCAGGGGTAAAACAACTGAAAAGCAAAGATAATACCAGCAATCTGTTTGATCTCAGGGACAGTCAGTTCCCTGGTGCAGATACCATCAAACTTCTTCAGTGTAGAGAAAATAATTCTAGAAATGTTCAAATTAAGACCCATTCCAATAGCATCGCTAGCCACTAGCACATTAAGGTCACTGGCGTCATCATTGAACATTGTCGCCTGGAAGCTTAGGGAGCATATCAATAAATTTATCCATAACAATCATGCCATCATGGAGAATAAAGTACAACAAGCAAGAGAGTGAATTTATTGCCTACAACCATAATTCGTGAACTTTAATTCTGGCCAAGAGTTGTGGGCCTGTTATATTAATAAATTATATAGACAGATATAAGTGGTGTTTATTAAAAATCCTCACAAATAGCAGGTACAAATAAACAATATAAAAACTCAAAGTACATGTTTCAAGCATTGAACATTGTGCTCAATTACAAAGCATTTAAAGCAGCATCAATAGAATGTGTCTTATAATTGTAAAAAAATGCTTTATTGTGCATAATGTATATCAATGAGTAGGTTTATTAAATTAAATGTGCTGATATGCATGTCAACATGTTCAAATGGAAGGTGTGATATTACACCTTACTTCTAATTATAGATTATGTCCTACAGATATATGACAATGACTGAATGAGCTATATGTTCTAATACTAGTATGATGGGGCATACCCAAATAAAGTATTACAAATTACCTGTTTCGTTCGAGTTTCTGGCGGTAATGAGCCATAGACTACAGAGCAAAGATGTTTTCCCGCCATTTCAATTTTTTTCTGCATAAACGAAAATTTGCAATATAAAGGTAGCTGAAGCTCTGTATTTCACTTTATCTGGCAGATGTGTGATTTTAATAAAAATATAGAGCCCTCTAGTCCATAAAATAACAGAATGATGCCTCAATGTCATGTATTCTTTCTTCAAAAGAGAACACATTGTCATGTATTTGTGCACGTAGCCACATACTATGGGACTATGGGTATAAACTAACAATGGCAAGTAGTAATGTTACTATGAGCACCAAATTCTCCTTCAGTTAGGCTAGGAAGCGCAGGATCACTGGACCAAATCTTTGCACTGGAGTACTGGTGGCCCTGGCCTAGCTGGTTCTTCTGGAAAGAGTCATGGGATTGCATTTTTATTTTCACTGCTTACATTTTTGGAGAATATTCAACCAGCATGTATCATGAAAAAGTGAAAGGAGAACAGAGATGCTTGTATGGTTGCTAAATACTTGTCGTGGTTTCAGTTCAAATTTGAACTAAAACTACGACAAGTATTTTGGAACGGAGGGAGTACAAAAACAAGTTCCGTCATGTTGCATTTATGAAAAACAGCTACGCTGGTAAATATGTTATCAATTGAACTACCTATCATGTCACATAACTACCATTGCTATTGCAACACGACATGTCAACTATTACAACTTAGTGCGGAATGTGTGCCATCCTTACATTGTTGCATTGATTTAATAGTTTTGCATTATACCTAAGGGTTTATTTAAAACTGCCAAGGTTATTAATTATTTAACGAGTACCTATCATGACCCCCCCCCCCCCCCAGTTGTTAATTATTTTGTGAGTACCGATCGTGTGACCTCCCCTCCCCCCTTCCCAAATTACTTTGGCACGGATGTACTTTTGTTTCCTTCACTGAGCACAATACCAAGAACCAAGATCAGTTGTTCTTAACTCCTGGTATGCAGATATACAATTTCCAGGCATAAAATAGTTTGACTGCCAAGGTCAAATAATTGTCCCTTCCCTTTTTCTGGGGATTAAAAAGTGTGGTGTTCAAAACTTAAAATTGGATAGAATTAAACAGCTCTAGATTCAAGGGGTTTTGTCATACATGAGTACAGAGAGTTTTGATCATTTCCAAATTTACATGTTGACATCCAATTGGGCTGAGGGCAAATAAAGTTAACATTCAAGTTTCTGATCTTTTTTCCCAAACTAATGAGACTTTCTCAGTTTTCTTTTGTATGACCCTCTAATTTTATGACATGTTCCCAAAATAGTGAACCATTGCTGGAATATCACTTGAAGAATACCAACCTTAAGCTTATATATCTCGCGCCGTGAGAACGTTACCATGCAATCCCCTGCCTTGATGTTTGAGAAGGATCCAAGTGTAGACTTCAAAGGAACCAAAGGAGATAGTCTCTCATAATATTGAATCTGTTCAGCAACATAGACCCACCATGTTAGGATTTTTTTTTGACTATGAGCATGTTAGGATATTTTCTATGTGACATATTGTTCTCGAGATGTTTGCATCAGTACTCAGCAGAATTAGCACTAAAATAACTACTCCCTCCGTCCGAAAAAGCTTGTCCCTCAAATGGATGTATCTAGCACCAAGTTAGTGCTAGATACATCCATTTGAGGGACAAACTTGTGACAAGCTTTTTCGGATGGAGGGAGTACTACATAGCATGATGGGTAAGGCGAGTTTATAAAATTCACTTGGAAACTGTGCAATCGTACAATAGCCTCACAACTCTTAACAAAAAGATCCACGTGACCACACACAGTTTTCATGCAGAGGTCCAAAATTAGTGTTACTACTTGCTACACAATAGGGTTGCAACCTAAATTTCAGGCAAAGGCTTAAAACTGGTACATGACAGAGCATTACTTGAGTAACAGGTTAGAAAGCATACCTTGGGCACAGGCCTAAGATAGACTGATTTTGTTATCCCCGATTTTCATGATTCCATCATACAAAATTGTGTGTGGAAGTAAGATATGATCAGTTCAGAAAATCACTGTCTGCTTGAACTGGGAGACCATTTGGAGACATGTGACGTGATATTTACTACTGTTTCATCCTACCTATATTGAGTAGTTACATCGTCTTACTCTTCTTGTACAAAGAATTAAATTCACTGTCCATGTGGGAAAAATATTTCAATTTCATAACTAGTGTACTATCGTGGCAGAGGAACATAAGTGGCAACCTTAATACAATTCAATTTGACAACTATCTTGTGTGTAGAAGACATTACATGCTGGGTACATTAATAATCATCAGAAATTACGTGAGTTTTGGTTAAATTACCGTAACCACATCATCAGTAGCTTCAAGCAATCGCTGAACAATAGGGACAACAGCTGGGTCACCACAAACATGAAGCTCATCTGAACAAAGCCCCAGAAGTGCACGTGTAAATGAACAACCCCTTGTTCTACAGCCAACCATCTACTACATCAAAGCAAATGAAATGAGAATTATGAGGAACATTCCAAATAATATTTCGTAGACAGTTGAAAGTATGGTTAGTTGGATGGTTTATTGAAAAAATAGCTTGATAAATCTCAACTTTCTCATCTCTAATATCAATAGACACTAGTTTATTTAAATAATAATGATAATAATAATAATAATAATATAGTACAAATATACATTTTCCTAGCGAGTGCGCAAAATGTGGATCACTACATACCTGAATTTCATCAATAACAGCGCATTGATACTCAGTCGTCACATCAGCCATCTCAACCGTCACTGAGCTATGCTTTGCACCTTCAATTTCTTCCCTTTCTTGTCCAGTAGTCAAGTTACAGGGGACACTAGCTTTGTTTAATCTTTCTGCTACCTCCCGTGCTAACAATCTTAGAGGTCCACAGTACACACCTACATCATTTGGTTAGAATCAGAGCACTCATTTAAACTGTATGCTCTTTTAGTTTGACTGGCTAGATCAAAAAAAGTACCTGAAGAGCTTGCTTCTAATCGTTTGAGAGCATTATGTGTTTTCCCACTGTTTGTAGGACCAACGTGCAAAAATACATTGCGCTTCTTTTCTCGGGCATTTGGATACCATAAATGAGGATGCCTGTTACTCAAGATAGCACAGAACTTAATTCAAGTCTTTATGGGACAATGAGGAAAACAGTGTTTACAACATATTTTGGCACATAATTAATCTCAAAAAGTTACACTGCACTTTGGTGTGACGATTGCTTAGGCTAATTAAACGAACTAAAATAGCATGTGCACCACTGTTGGGTCAGTAGTTATCATATTTGAAACAAGAATAATATTGCCTACTTTTGTTTTCACTTAATTAGATTAATCATACTGGAAACCAGCATCCCACACTGGGCGATTGTTTTAAGAAGGCAAGAAACAGATTCCCTTGAAGATATAGTACATTGGTACATAATGCACACATTATACACTGACAAGAATATGGAGAGGAAACTTAGATTTTTTTTTTTTTGCAAATAGAAGAAACTTAGATATTAGGTAGTGAAAGGAGCACAAAATGTATTCTTACGTCATATCAGTGAAATCAAACTTCCCAGAGTTGTGGTTGCCCCTCCAAAATCTCAAATTGGCAGAATTGACCAAGGGATGTAGATCAGAATCGGAGAGAAGGCAACGGATATAAACATCTGTACACAAAAAGTGTTACAAAAAAAACCTTAGCACAATGGACCAACCTACCAAAGTTTTGGCACCATGAAGCATATTGCAGAGACTAACAGTTCACACTAGTAATCACAATGCAAGTGACTAACACACTGGCGAGCGCCATCTCCTGACTCTGCTTTTTCTAGCTAGCATGGTAGGAGAAGCTGCATGTGCGACTGATAGCTCTCGGAGTCCAATGTGCTTACAGAAGTGAATAATATTGTTCAAATCGCAACAGACTAGGTTTCCATAGATGACATATTCACCCCAAACAGAACTACTTCCATTGTGTTAAGCAGTAATATCATAACCCCATAAAGGTTATAGTCTCTCCATTCAAGATTTAAGTTTCCAAGATGCAACTCTGTCCATTATTTTCAATATGAATATGTTGGTAAGATAAATTAAGAAAACCTAATTGTAAAGTATCGAGTTAGCTTGGCTCGGCTCGGCTCTTTAACATAACGAGTTGAGACATGAACTCAGGTCTGCTCGCTTAACTCACGAGCCAACTCTGTACTTGTTAAGCTCATTACACAGGTTAACAGCAGAATATGCAACATTAAATCTGACCATCTCAGTGCAAAACGCATGTATCTATACACAAGATGCATGGATGCTTATGTATGCCACCGTAAACATGAAGTACAAGAAAACAATTTTCCCCAATGTAACAAACAGAAAAATCAGAGGGAAAAAAATGAGTTCAAACTAATGTCAAATTAAAAGAAGTTCGATTAGACGCTTTCTTGGACGTCTATTTTGCAACCGAGAAGTACTCTACATAAAGATAAATCCATAGCTATACTCTATCCATCAGAATAATACCCAGCCACAATCCCTCCTTCCAAAAGTGAAAACAAATTTTTACTAGGTATATTCCCCTCGCGTAGGTTCAGCCCATCATCAGATGGAGCGATTCAGAAAGAAAAGTCGCCCTCGTCCATCTAGTTCGTCCGCCTCGGCGGCCAGTGCTGGGCGTCGGCCGTCGGTGACCTGATAGCTTATCCTAAGTTCTGAATTACAGACCTCCTTCCCCGAGACCTCGATCCCCTTCTGACCTCCATCTCCGCTCTCGGCCGGCGGTTGGAGTGGATGCATGCGGCATGCCCACGGCTCACCGACCAAGCCCGCCCACACCGTCAAGCCACGCGCCAGCGCCCGCGGCTTCTCCACGTTTGAAGCCACACCGCCCGCATGCGGCTCGCCCATGCCGGCAGTGCACGCCGAACCCGAGGTCATAGCCCACTCGCCCTGGACCCTGGTGTTGGTTAAGCTTGTTCAGTACACCCAAGTTGATTGACTGAAATTTTGATGTCCACTCCCAGTAGTGTTCACCCCATCTATTATTACGGCTGTGGTGTGTGTTTGAAACAGCAGAGGATGCAGTCATTTTTTTAAAGAGAAGGGGATGAGGAAATTGTTGAATCTCCATCAGCTCCTGATGATCTAGCATTGCTTGTCATTTGGGGTGGTCTTTTCTGTAGGAGCACCAAAATTAACTTACCACAGTTGCCCAGGTTTGTGTTTACTTGTCATATCTGATTTATTCGTGCCATCGTGTGAACAATGATATATATATCCCTTATATTGTGTGTATGACATGGCCAATTGGTTATCTCTAATTACCCCATTCTATTCTATGATTTAGTGCCTTTTCTTCCATTTCCCCAGACAATTGACGCATTGGCTGACCCGACTGCTCCTGCAATTAAACATGCAGCACGGAGCTGACCTCCAAATGGACACCGATCGGCGACACCATAACGCCGCATATCGCGTGCCCGGCCTCTGGCATTCCGCCGAACACACACCGTGCACGTGCGCCCGGCAAACATTGACGGCAGCTCACGAAGCATCATGGACGGACCACGCACAGGAGTACAGACAGGACGCCCAGGAACCCAACAAGGCATTCAAGAAAGCGGGCACTGACCATGGCGGCACGACGACGAGAGCGCCCCCCGGCGCAGGAGCGCGGCAACCGCCATTTCGCCGTATGCTCCCCTCGATGGCACAATTCAGATGGCGGGGCACCAGAACCAGCTCCGCGGCGAGGGGGGTGAGGGGAATGTGCACTTACGTGCGGAGCACGGCACGTGGGGTGGGGTGGGGTGGAAGACGGAGACGGCCGTGGCTTTCGCCGGGAAGCGAGGCGGCGCGGGAGGCGGAGATGCCGCTCGCGGTCGCTGGTCAAGACGGTTCGTCGCGTGGTCGCCAAGGCCGGAATATTCCGCCCCATCCGCATCTCGCTCGGCCCATTTTGCTTCCGAGGCGGGCTTCAGGCCCAACTCCTCCTCCAGCCCGTATCCGACTCGAGCCCACCTTACGAGCGTCGTCCGTCGTCCAGTCCATATCGAACCGAACCGGGCGGGCTCCCTTCGCGGCCCGGACACGCCACCCCCCATCGGCTTCGTTCCTCTTTCGCTTTCGTCTTCCTCTCCACCCAAGTCAGTCGCCCTCGCCGCGGCGCCCCGCACCGCCGGGCACGCCACCTCCGCCGACGCCGCCGCCGGCGGGATCGACGCGAGCATGTGAGCTTTCCTCGAACTAAGCAGCAAATCTCGTGATTCCTCCGTTGTTTGCTTAAGGGTTGGTGGTGCAGGACGCAGGCGGAGGCAGATGCCGGCAAGGCGGCCATCCAGCGCGCGCTGCGGGCGCTGCGGCAGCGGCACCTCGTCGAGGAGGGGGCCCACCGCCCCGCCATCGAGGCGCTCAACCGGCCCTTCGCCGCCCACGTAAGCACCAATCTCTATCCCCTTCTTACTGATCTTGCTAGCTTGGATCGAACCGGGCCAATTTGACTTCACCAGTGAGCACGCATTCGAGCCACATAGTCTCAAAAAGAATGTGTCGATGGGGTCGGCTGTGTGAAGTTGATTGTTCCTCTCTCGCGGTGAAACAGTGACTGCTGCTTAAGTAGGAGTAGCACAACCACAATGTCGAATAGTTTTACTAAGTAATCCACGAAAATAAGTATTAATCCTTGCACTTGGGGCTTCTGTGGTGCCTTCTGCGTGTAGTGACTGGTTTGCTGGCTCTCTTTGTAGGCTTTGGAGTGGAAAGAGAAGGCCGAGAAGAACGAGTTGGAGCTGCAGCAGTGCTACAAGGCTCAGTCCCGGTTGTCTGAGCAGCTCGTTTCCGAGATAAACGAGGCGAAAACGTCCAAAGCGCTGCTCAAAGAGAAGGAGGCACTGATTACGACTTTGCAGAGTGAACTTCAGCAGACTAGGTATTGAATGTGATGGATAGTTTTGCTGCTGTGTTTAATTGATTATGAACATTGCCATTGATGTCCGGATGAAACTTTTGCAGCCAAGAGAACATACAGCTAAAACAGTCACTTGAAGAGAAGACAAACGCTTTAGATCTTCTCGTTCAGGAGCACCAGGCAGCTAAAGCCGAACTTGAACGGGTGCTAACAAAACTTAAAGCTGTGGAGCATGAGAACACGCAGCTGGTCGAGCGATTGATGCAAGCGAAGATGGTGGAGGCAGAGAAGCTTAATGAGGTACCTGATGTCTCTTTTTATTATTGCCAGGACTTCACCGTTCCTGTAAAAGCTATCGCAAATTGAAGATTGTTCAAGGATTGCGCTTGCCTATTAAGCACCTGTTAGGCCCACTACGATGACACAGAAAAAAAGTCTTCTCCCCTGTTAACAATGCATATTTCCCTACCATAGTCCCCAGTGGATCTACGATGAGATACCTCAAGTACCAGCATGCTTAATTGCGTATCATAACATAACACAAGGGACTTGCTGTACTATATTTGGTGATCTTTTCTTCAGTCTCAGTTTTTATTGTTAAAATACTTCAGCTCTTTAAGTTTATACGATAACAGTAGTTATCCTTTCATCCGTAAAACTTTGACTCTTTTTGGAATTGTATGTAATGTTGAAACTCTTTTCGCTTCTTGACAAGAGTGGAAATAGAAGAGCTAAATGCTTACTGATTTATGATTGTATTAGCTGTCAGGGATGTTTTATTTATCAGTATGTTTTACTCCCTCCGTCCGGAAATACTTGTCATCAAAATGAATAAAGAGAGATGTATGTAGAACGGAAATATGTCTAGATACATCCCTTTTTATCCATTTTGATGACAAGTATTTTCGGACGGAGGGAGTACATAGATAACTGTGCCCGTAACTTTTGTATGTACCAAAAAAGTGCTGCTTTAACTGGTGTGGAAAAAATTGTTCAGGCCAATGCGATGTATGAGGAGATGGTCCTAAAGCTAAAGGCAGCTGGGCTTGGCGCTGGCGGAATACAACACCATGCACAACAAGAAGCTGATGGCGTCATTCGCCGATCCGAAGCTGGGTATGTTGACATCATGGAAACACCAATCCCATCTACATGCAGGATCACCATCCGTGCTCATGATGGTGGGTGTGGATCTATAATATTCCAGAATAACACAGATAAGCTAATCAGTGGTGGCCAGGATCAAACTGTCAAGATATGGTCTGCGCATACTGGTGCTTTAACCTCCACTCTGCAGGGTTGCTTGGGGACTGTCAACGATCTTGCTGTGACCAATGATAACAAGTTTGTAATTGCCGCCTGTAGCTCTAACAAGTTGTTTGTATGGGAAGTTAATGGGGGGCGTCCTCGTCACACTCTGACTGGCCACACAAAAAATGTCTGTTCTGTAGACGCAAGCTGGGTGAAAAGTTTGGTCATTGCTAGTTCATCCAATGACCGCACTATCAAGATCTGGGATCTCCAGACTGGCTTCTGTAAAAGCACCATAATGTCAGCAAGCAACCCCAATGCACTAGTTTTCATCCATGGCGATGCCATTTGCTCAGGTCATAGGGATGGAAGCCTAAAGTTCCATGATATCCGCAGTGGAAAATGCTTTGCCACGGTAGCAGCTCATGTTGATGTCAGCTCGGTCTGTGTAACCCGGAACAAAAACCATGTTCTTTCAAGTGGGAGAGAGGGTGTGCACAAGCTTTTTGATGTTAGAATGCCGACGGAGGTAGTGGAGATTTGTGGAACATTCAGGGCCCCGAGTAACAGATTGGTTGGCACCTGGGGCAGAGCTTGTATAAGCCCGGATGAGAACTGCATAGCATCTGGCTCCTCTGATGGGTCTGTTTGCATATGGTCGAGATCGAAGAACGAGGGGCCGACCATCCTAGAGGGCCACTCATTGCCGGTTGTTACAAGTGCATGGTCTGAGTTTGGACCTCTTGCCACCGCCGACAAGAATCATATTCATATATGGGCTTGAGACCTGTGTTTCCTTCGGTCATTCAAACCAGGATGTGGAGAGTTTCGCTTCAATATGGTATTGCTCCATTCTTGAGGACTCTGGTTTGCATGTAAATGACTTAGTTAGTGTCTAATTCAATTGTAATTATCAAAACTGACAGCACGCCACAGTCATCTGCTTTCCTCTCTGTATGTTTTTAGGGGATTTCTCTGTCATCTGTTGCTGGTAAAATGATGGGTTTGCGAGTTCTTCGACACAATTCAAGTTTTTGTAGGGTTTAACATTTGCATTTGCGGATACATGCGTGAGTTTCTATTTCTTATGGCAAATTAGTGGATGTATCCCATTCGCCATTGCGAAGCTTCGCCAACATGGACGAAAATAGCATTGGCTTTATCTGGCTATTAGATGCTTCCTCTAACAAACTAAGTAGATTGCATATGTATACACTGTTTTCAAACTCCGGTTGTTGTCTTTGTATGGGGCTTCAGTTAGTCTTGCAAAGGTTCAGCTTGAGATTTGGCAGACTAATATGGAGTGGTCTTATAGGAATAGGGCCTGTTCGGATCCTCTCCGCTCCACAACTGCGGCTCCTGGAGCGGAGGGAGGGGCAGCACAATTTCAGGGAGTGGCTCAAACCCAGCTCCTCGTTTGTTTTGAGATTGGAAAGGTTCTGAACAGGCTCATAATGTTTCATTTTGTCGGATGCATGATGATGAACTAGAGCAAGTTATGGATACTGAACAGTTGTGTTTTTGTTTTCGTGAGCAGTGCTAGATCAGGCGTCGGTTGGGCTCAAGATCTGGTTCTGTTCATTCCCGGAGTCTACACGCTTCTTTTTTTCTCAAGTACTATAAATATTTATCAGAGGGTTGCATTGTGGATGATGCAGGAGGCCGCATGTCTGTCTGTCAAACAACTGCAACTTGAGTGCTGCTACATATGACCTCCAAATCCAAATCTCACAGCAAGTAAAAAATGTTTCCCATGAACACATCACCATCAAATCAACAAATATATCGTCGAATAATTTTAGATCGCTACTTAACCATCCTAGAATAATTTTACAGCACAAACCGAAGCTAAAAATCCTCTAAAATCCCTGTCCAGTTGCTCTACTCTCGCTGTCACCGGTCATCACATACTGTATAAATTTGTTCCTCACGACCCACTTGATCTATCCATCTATCTGCCCTGCGAGAAAGTGGGCTAGGAAGAACTCATTAGATGCCCACCACGGTCCACATCAGCCGATTCATAGCCAGAGTGCATTGATCACCAGAAAGAAAAAAGATGTGATGGGGAGGCGGAGTGGGCATCAATTCCATCGGCGTCACGAAAAAGAAACTGAAACACAAGTCGAGACGGGAGCGGGGAGGCGATCGGATCGGATCAGATGAGACGAGAGGGGGCGGGGCCCACCGCCGCAGTGGTTCGCTGCAACCGTATGCCAAATCCGGGCCCCTGACTAGGACAAGGCACCACCGTGCTCGAGTGCCCAGGGCCCGGCGCAGGGGACATCAATCATTGCCATGGCCCATGGCCCATGGCCCTGGCCCTATTTTCTGCTACTGAAGAAACCGCCAATTATTGGAGATGCAGCGAGCATCGCGCAGCAAGGCTAGGCGAGGTAGAGTAGAGTAGAGTAGAGGAGTGGCCTGGCTCTGGCTTGATTGATTGATTGCAACTAGTAGGAGGAGTAGCTTCATGGGAAATGGTTCCGAGATTCTCATCGCAGGCTCTGACAAGCGAGAAATTCAGTGCATTTTCAACGTTCAGTTCATTCTGGAAGCTTACTATTCTGATCGCAGGCTCTGGCCAGGGATCGAGAAATTCGGTGCGTTTTCAACGATCAATTCATTCATAAGCTACTGATTTTACATGCTCGGACGTGATCTTGCTCTGGTACAAACATGTTGCTGCGAAGAGATAGAATTCCTATATATTACAGACAAAACCCAATCTGTTTGATCATCTGATCCAAGAGGCATCTGCCTGATCATCTCATCGAGATCGATCGATCCAAGAACAAAATACTGACAGCGTCGACAGGACTTACTACTTTACCGGAGCACGCGCGGATCATGGGGGAATTGCTACTATGGGTGGCATGGGCATGGCGTCACGGGCTGAGGAAGCCTCTGCCCTGGCGCGCCGGCGCCGGCGGCGGGCTGTCCAGCGCGCGGTCGCCCTCCACGACGCGGTCGCCGAAGATGTGCACCGTCCTCGGGTTGGGCCCGCGGGAGATGACGCAGGTGTAGTCCTCGGACGCCGGCCCGTCGTCCTCCTCCGCCGCCGCGCCCGCGCGGGCGGAGCGCAGCGGCAGCCACGAGCTCTTGTTCTTGACGCCGAACTCCACGCGCCGGTCCAGGGAGGACGACCGCACCAGGGCCGGCGCCTGCGCCCTGACGGCGCCCCGGAGGACGTTCTTCCTCCGCTGGGCCTCGTGGGCGCAGTCCAGCACGTCGGCGAGCCCGTGCGGGCCCGCGCACCCGTCGCACCACGGCCGGCGCTTGCCCCCTCCGGCGTCCACGGCCGGGCCGGGCGACCCGAAGGCCGCCGACGCGTCCAGCACAGAGGTCGGGCTCATGGCGTAGGCGGACAACGCCTCTGGGTCCCGCGCGGGGCTCCCGATGACGACCGCGGCGCGGCCGCCGGCGGGGAGCGACGACGAGTGCAGCAGCCTCGGCGCGGCGAACGACGGCGCGCGAGCAGCAGCACCCTTGCCGCCTCCGCCGGCGTCGCACGAAGCCGTGGGCGAGCTGCCGGCGTGCTGCGCGGCGCCGTTCATGGACCTGGACCGCCTCCTGAGGATCATCTCCTGGACCTTCGATCTGAACATGTCAAGAGCCAGCCTGACAGAACGGCCAAATCCCGACGCTTCCCTCCCGGGGAGAACCGATCGGCGGCTTGCAGCAGAGAAGAGCAAGCAAGCTCGAGCTAGCTGGTGAATGGGGGCGAGCGGGTGTCACCGGGCGAGAAGAAGACGAGGATGACGAGAGGAGGGAGAGGGAGAGAGGTGTGGGAGAGGGCAATGGGGGCGGGTGGTGATCTTAAAGAAGGGCCGGGCCGGGGCTGGGCTCCCCCTCTCGCACTCCACTGATGTCATCGTTGGTTTGGTTTGTGTGTGCTCTGCTTGCTTCCAAAACTGCAGGTCCTTATCTTCAGTTTTACCGATGCCAATAATATTTTCCGTTTCTTTTATTTTCCTGATAGAAGAGAGTTTGAGATCGTTTTCAGTTTTCACTGGCATGTTTGTGTCTTGTTGTGTGAGTTTGTGTACATCTGTGTGTGTGGCGACGAACCGTACCCAATTAGCGAGCGCTGTGCACACAAGGACGGATTCCATGGGTGTCACTGATGAATGGCAGGTGGATTTGCTGTCGACCAACGGGAGGTGCAGCAGAATCCGCCAATTCGCCGGTGCTGGGTCACACAAGATTCAATCATTGTTCCCGTTCCAATAGAAAGATTCAGCGTCCCAAGATTAGAAAAAAAAACACGGTTCTGTCTCACCACCAAACGACCCGTTACCCCTCCCCCCCGACACGTGCGTCCCTCCTCGTCGAGGGTCACTGTCGGGAGATCACTGCCGGTGGTGGCGGGGCCTCTCCTGGGTGTCACTCCCCTTCTCCCCTGACAACAGAGCTATTCTTCCGAAGAAGCTATTGACGGCGAGGTGCGGCGAAGTTACGGCGACTGCTCTGCTCGTTGGCGGCGACGGCGATATGGGCACCGTCTGCATTGGCGGCAACGATTGCATGGGCTCTGGGGTCTATCCGCTCTTGAACTTGATCTACCCGGCATGGCTTGGTCCGTGGCTGCTGGCAGGCATGGAGATGTTGGGCCTCCGCAGTTGCTAGGCACCGTGGTGGTGCAGGCAGTCGCAGTGGTAGCTCAGTGTGGTGGTGCTAGTCGTTTCTAATGTTGGTGTTGGTGGGGCGCGGCGGCAAGGCTTCATCGGCGAGGTGCTGCGACGGCGGTGGGGTGAATAAACATGGACGGTGTGCCCCGTTTCGGTGGGCAAGGATGTAGGAAGGCAACAATTTATATGAAAGTTGTGCTCGTCTTCGGCCGGTGCTAACGATGACGGCGCACATGAGTGTCGTTTCCCCTCCTCGGAGGTGTCGATGTGATGTGTCGGCATCTCGCTCTCTCTCACTTGATTGGTTGTCTTAGGGCAAAAGCCTAGGTTCAGGCCATGATTTGTGTTGCTTTGGTGCTTGTCGACGTTCTAAATTGTTCGTTAGGGGCGCGGTGAACGCCGCTGCGGGTGAGGTCCAAGACGATGACTTTCTTGGGGTTGTCCGAGTCCCACCACCCAACTGCCAACTCTTTTAGGCAATAAAGTGTTAGAATAAATCCGAGGCATACCGTCGATCATCCGAGGAGCAAGCAATCACACGAGACACGACACCGAGATTTGTTAACGAGGTTCACCGATATGACTACATCCTCGGGGCCTAACTATGGGCGCTCCTCCCCGTGAAACCGTCACAATACCGCATCCGGTCGCTCGACACCGCAAAGTTGTGCTCGTGAGGAGTCTCGACTAGGGGTGTCCGGACACCAGACTATCATCGTCCGACGGACTCCAAGACTATGAAGATACAAGATTGAAGACTTCGTCCCGTGTCCGGATGGGACTTTCCTTGGCGTGGAAGGCAAGGTTGGCGATGCGGATATGTAGATCTCCTACCATTGTAACCGACTCTGTGTAACCCTAGCCCTCTCCGGTGTCTATATAAACCGGAGGGCTTTAGTCCATAGGACACAACAACCATTACAATACGATAGGCCAGCTTCTAGGGTTTAGCCTCCTTGATCTCGTGGTAAATCCACTCTTGTACTACCCATATCATCAATATCAATCAAGCAGGAGTAGGGTTTTACCTCCATCGAGAGGGCCCGAACCTAGGTAAAAACATCGTGTCCCTCGTCTCTGTTACCATCCGCCTAGACGCACGATTCGGGACCCCTACCCGAGATCCGCCGGTTTTGACACCGACATTGGTGCTTTCATTGAGAGTTCCTCCGTGCGCCACCGATAGGAAGGATGCCTCCGCCCGCCTTCAAGGACGGTATTTTCGCTAAAGGAGCCTCGCCGCCGCCAAACTATTCGCTAGGTGGTTTTTATGACCGCCGTCCGCCATCGCTCGACAATGACCTCTCGGTCATCAAAAGCAATCTTCACGTCATTTCGAATTTGCCGAGCGGCTGGATCCAATAGAGCTCTCGTCCGTAAACGAGCTCTTGGATCGCATCGCCGCCCTGGGAGTCGCTACAGACTACAATCAAATTGGGCTTAAAACCGATCTAAGAAAGATTAACTCTCCCCAGGTCACCCACCACGTTGCAGTGGTAGAGGAACAACACGGCGACTCTTCTCCTATATTGAAAACTAGTCATGTCCGGGCTGCCGAACCCTCCATGCCGGATTCCCGTGGAGGGACGGACTTCGATCAAGCATCGAACCTAAAGTCGCATTGGACCGACTCGTTGGACAACGCTCCACTTTCCAAGCTTCCAAATTCGAAACTTCTCGCCCTTGAGCCTTGAGATGTTTAGGGTTCCGACTCAATTCCACCCACCCGCCTGCACATATGCGATCTATCTCTAATCCGCAAGAGCCCGCTGAAACAAAGACATCATTATTGGGCCAGATTCCTCCTGGTTATGGACAGGATAAAGGACTGCCGAGAGGAAAACGCAATCTCAATCTTTTGCAATAATTGCACGGACGAGGGAATCTTGAACGCCATCAGCCGTCGTGAAGTTACACGCTTCACCGACCCGCGTCCATAGTACAAAAGTACTGTGCGATGGAGAGTTTCAGAAACCGAAATTAAGTTTTGGGACAATCCGGCCCCGAATACAACCCCAGTCTGCAACAAAAGGGTGCATTACACTCGTGCACCGGTACAAAACCAAAAAGCAAAAACCCCATAAAGGGCATGGAACCGATCGAGGGGTGGCTTAGCGGACCCTGTAAAATTCATAGTACAGAGGGCGCCACCCCAACACATAGCCTTCGAGCATGTTGGATATTACTACAGTGGCCAAAAGTGGCGAGGAGCTTCTAGCCCCGGAAACCACTCCAACAATACCGATGACGGTATCAACGATCTTCGAGACTTTCAGATCAAATAACATGCGGAAACGAACAATCCGCAGCTTCGCCGAAATCTACCAAGTAGCAACAACAAATCCATGGAGCGACACAACCATCACCTTCAACGCTAGCGATGAACCTAAATTCCAAACAGCCCGAGCACTAGCCGCACTGGTACTTAGTCCAATAGTGGACAGCTTCCGACTCACCAAGGTACTCATGGATGGCGGCAGCGGACTAAACCTCATCTACGAGGAAACTCTTCAAAAAATGGAAATAGAATGGAGCCGCATTGAGCGAAGCAGCACAACCTTCAGAGGAATAATCCCTAGCCGAAGCGCGCTGCACCGAAAAATCACATTCGATGTGGTGTTCGCTCACGGACAATTACAGATCCAAGAAGTCACGTTCCAAGTGGCCCCGCTCAACAGCGGATATCACACTATATTAGGACGAGAGGCATTCACAATTTTTCAAGCCGCACTTACCACGGGTACATGAAGCTCAAAATGCCGGGCCCGCGGAATAATCACTCGTTAGTGATCCGGACATAGCACTCACCGAAAACAAGACACCGATTAGCCCCGGAGGCACTATCCAAGCCCTAGCGGCAGAAGAACTCACCGCGCCACGCCCACGGTGAATAGGGATGATGTGATACTCGATAAGAGATCCAAGTCCACCTCCTTTAAACCAGCGGACGAAATAGTAAAATTCGTGTCCATCCAACGGACCCGACAAAGACGGCCTACATCGGGCACGCTTGAACCCCGATGTAGACGCCAAGATCGCGAGAATTCCTTCGAAAATTGGGACATCTTCGCCGCACCCTTTAGATATGCCGAATCCCACGCAGATTGGCAGAAGAGCACAGCCTAAACATCCTAAAGGATTCAAGCCACCAAACAGGCTCTTCGACGATTTTCCAACCCAAAAGACGAGCAATGGGAGAAGAGCTAGCCAAACTATTGGAAGCCGGATTCATCGAGACATCAAACATCCGGATTGGCTAGCAAACCCGTAATGGTGCCAAAGAAGGACAAATCTGGCGCCTATGTGTCGATTTTAAAGACCTCAACAAGGCTTGCCTAAAGGATACCTTCCTCTCCTCGTGATCGACCGGATAATCGATGCTACCAGAGGACACGATTCATTGTGCTTCCTTGACGATACTCCGCTACCATCAAATCAAGATGGCGAAGCGGACCAAGCCGCAACGGCATTCATCACTCCATACGAACCATTCTCGCTTCAACACGATGCCCTTCGGACTTAAAACGTCGGCGCAACATATCGCGCTTGATTCAAACATGTCCGCCACCCAGATCGGCAAAACAAGAGAGGAGATACGAGACGACGTAGTCGCCAAAACCAAACACGCCGAAACTCTAGTAGAGGACTTGAGGCTCACATTCAAAACCTCGAGTATATGACATCAAGTGAATCCGAAAAATGCGTTTGCGCATCACCGGAAAGCTCTCGGGCTTCATTGTATCCGCAGAGGAATCGGTTAACCCAGCCAAGATCCGAGCCCTGTCACAGCTGGATATTCCAAAAGACCTCATTCAAATACAAAAATTGACTGGATGCATGGCGGCTCTAAGCCGCTTTATCTCCCGTCTAGGAGAAAAGGCATTGCCCCTCTATCGCCTCCTTAGGCGCACCGAACACTTCGAGTGGACGGATGCTACCACTGCCGGGCTCGAAGAAATAAAAGCCATATTGGCAACAAATCCGGTCCTAGCTGCGCCCAACCTAGGCGAACCAATGTTGTTATACATCGCGGCAACACATCAAGTTGTAAGCGCGTACTGTCGTTTAACGAGAGACGAAGGGCATAAATTCCCTCTTCAAAACCAGTGTACTACGATCCACCGTGCTAACCCCCGCAAGTCCGTTACCGCACTATCAAAAGATAGCGATGCGGTGTTCATGGCATCCGGAAGCTCGACACTACTTTCAAGAGTGTTCGATAACAAGTGGCCTCCAAGTACCCCTCAACGACATTATAAACAACATGACGCGACAGGCAGGATTGCAAATGGGCCATTGAGCTCTTACCATTCGACATAATTTACAAACCTCGCGAGCTATAAAGTCACAAGTTTTGGCTGACTTCACATCGAATGGACCAAGCGAACTCCCTAAAGAGTACGGCGATACTCCAATTGATTATGCACTTCGACGGCTCTAAAATGTTGGCGGATTGGGGTGGCGTTATATTGACGCCCCAACCGGGACACAAAGGCAATATGTACTTCAGATAATGTACACGGACTCCAACAACGAGGCGAACACGAGGCCCTTTTACATGGCCTCCGGATGGCAATCTCTATGGGCATTCAACGCCTAGAGGTGTGCGGGGATTCAAACCTCGCAATATCCCAAGTAAATGGAGACTTTGATGCCAAGGATCCGAAAATGGCAGCATATCGTAACGCTGTCCTAAAATGTCACTCGGTTTGACGGACTTGAATTCCACCACGTAGCTGTGGATAATAACCAAGCGGCCGACGATTGGCACGATCAGCGCAAAACGTGACGCTGTCCCTCCAAACATCTTCCCGAACGGCTGTTTAAGCCATCCGCATTATGGGAAGAGGAGTCCGAAATAACAAACCGAAGCAGCCGCACCAACCGACACAGAGCAATCGACATAACCGCGATTCAGCCGATGAAATAACACCTTCAGCCCACGACATAATGGCAGTAATCGCCTGTGGATGAGCCATTCCTAGCCTACTTGCTTAGGCAGAACTTCCCAAGACCAAAATGAGGCCCGCTGCATAGTCCGCAATCTAAAGCCTACAAGGTCCATGAGGGAGAACTCTATAAGAAAAGCACAACCAAGTCCTTCAAAGGTGTATCTCAAGAGGAAGGGCGAAACCTTTCGCTAAAATTCATGCGGGACTAGGCGGACACCACGCAGCAGCTCGGGCCCTTGTAGGAAAGGCATTCCAGACAGATTTTATTGGCCGACGGCCCGGCAGATGCTCAGACTTAGTCCAAGATGCGCGGTTGTCACTCTATGCTAATCGAGCCATATGCCACCCACCGCCTCAAAACTATACCCATTACCTAGCCGTCATGTCTGGGGCTTGACATGGTTGGACCCTTAAAGGGGGAACCCACAAGCAAAGGTACCTATTGGTCATGATGGATAAATTCACCAAATGGATAGAGGCCAAGCCAGTTAAAACGGCAGAGTCCGGACCAATGATAGACTTCATATCCGGGGTAGTACACCGTTATGGTGTCCCCCACAGCATCATCACCGATAACGGCACGAACTTCACGGCCAACGAGGTTAAATCATGGTGCAAAAATATGGGCATTAAGCTCGATTACGCTTCAGTCTATCATCCTCAAACCCACGGTCAAGTGGAACGAGCGAACAGTCTAATAATGAGCGGCATCAAACCCAGACTAGTGCAGTCACTTACGAAATCTAACACACACTGGGTAGAGGAGCTCGACTCTGTACTCTTGGGGCTGCGGACAACGCCCAACCGTACTACCGGATTCACACCATTCTTTATGGTATACGGCGCAGAGGCAGTTCTGCCCTGCGACATCATTCATGACTCACCTCGAGTGCACGTGTACGAAGAAAGAGAAGCCGAGCTGGATCGGTAGGACAGCTTGGACGCATTGGAGGAAGAACGCGACATCGCCAAGGCTCATTCCGCATTCTATCAGCAACAGGCTCGGAGATATCAAAGCAGAGAAGTACGGGCCAAGACTTACAACGTTGGCGAACTAGTTCTACGTCTGCCGGACAAGAAAAAGGACAAACTCAAGCCCAAATGGGAGGGCCCTTTCATTATCGATCAAGTCCTGACCGGCGGAGCGTACCATCTTCGAAATGCGTCGGACAACCGACTCGAGCCGAACCCATGGAACGCAGCCCGCCTCCAAAGATTCTATGCCTAGCGCCGGACTAAGAGTTTGTCCCCTTCCCCCGTCCAAACTTTTACATTTCAGCTGTCTTTTGTTTCTCTTTCTTCTCTCAACCCTTTTTCTAAAAAGCCCTTAAAGGCCTACTTGTGCATTGTTCGCACACACTTGATGTGCCATCCGCAATCATTATACCTGGGGGCTTCTTTACCAGAAGCTTAATTATAAGGGCTTCATGCCCGGCACATGTGTCAAGCTTCCACATGTACCTTTTATTCACCATTATATGCATCGATATGACTTAAGTTTTGGCCAAGCTGGGTTGCTCGGCTCTGTGCTTACCCCCACGCTCCCGATTGTTCGGCTAGGAGGTAAAGGAGCACCTCTGTGATTGTTATCGCCGGTCACCGGATGTGTACCTCAGATCGGGTGAAGCCGAAGCTAGCGTTTTAAGGGAATATTCGGTCGGTGATTTGAAAGATGATTTTTTACCTCCTTATTTATCTGCCCTGTGTGTTTTTACTCTCTTTTTCGCAGTCCGGACATGCACTTTAGGGCATGCCTCCAGGAAAGGAACCCTTAACGGAACTATTCTCCTTGGAAGATGTTTCTTACTAACCATGTAATATAACATAACTAGTTGGGCACTTGTCTGATAAAGCAATAATGACCCCTACGCCTGGTCTCCATGCATACCCCGGTTGTTTCTTAACCGAGAAGGTATTCGGACACACTCCGGACTCTAGGGTTCCGAGGTTGAAGCGAAAAGGTCGGCAAAGACAAACGATCTACAATCCGGCTAGAAGGCATTTCACATGTCATTTTAAAATACATTGTCAAATCCATCGATCAGATTCCTCCTCAATCCCGCCTAACAGCTGTCTAATTCTGATCCGTTGGGAAAATTTAGCGGCCAACTCTATTTGGCCAGATACTAAACTCACAGGATCTCCTTCCCATCGGGCCCCACAGGTCCGACCTCGCCATGTGGTTGGGATCCGCCTTCTTGTACCGCTGTCTTCACCATGGCCCAAGCCTCCCGGCACCTTGGCGGCAGTCGAAATCTTCCATAAACGGAAGCTGCCGCAAGACTCAAGCTTCTCCTTAAGCTCCCCAAGGCCCTCGGGTAGGGAGAGGGCTGGCCATAAAGCCCGGACGACGCCGCCATTGCTGCCGAACTTGTTCGAGCAGTACAACAACTTCGAAGTTGATCACCCATTGATCGGGCATCTCCTCCCTGTATGCACTGTGAGTATGCCTACAAGACATATTTTGTCAATTGACTTCCTCGCCGAACTCTTCTTTTCAAAGGAGTCCGCCAAGCACTTACTATAGATGCCGCGACGAAGCCGCTCAGTCTCCTTAACGGAGCCGGACAGCTCGCCCGAACACCTTTCAGCTCTTCTCCGAGCTGGGCGGCATCCTGGAGCTTGTTCCTTTCCTGCTGCACCCTATTCAGCACCCTCTCGCCGGCCTTCAGCTGGCGCAGTAGTTCTTGCCTATCCGGATCTTGTCCGGCAGCACCTGACTTGCGCGCACGCCGCACACCACTTATCTTTTTAAAATAATGTGTTACCAGGGGGGTCTCTGTGTTTCCTCCTGCGGCAGCAAGTGCGGCCTCGAGTTGGGCCTTGCACTCTTGCATCTCCTGAGACAGTTGGAAATTCTTCTCCGTAAGATCCTGCGTTTCAAATGATCCTTAAATCAGTTAATATAACTACTTTAAGTCTCGGGGCTCACCGCATATACAACTATTAAATTCTTTTACCCAGTATGTCTTTTACGATCGCTCATGGCTCTCGTCAAACCATCTTGAGCAGCACGGAGGTGCACGCCCCCACGTTAAAGGCATTCAACGCCTCAGGGAGAAGTGCGCGTCACGAAAAACTATCCGCGGCGCTTTGTGGTTCATGGCGCTCTCCACCTCGACCGGGTGGCGGATATCTGTCGGCATCCTTCGTTGGAGGAGCATCCGCTCGCGCCTTGCGCCGCCTCCCCTCCGCACTGTCTTTGGAGCTCGCTAGTAGAGGTTGGATTGGCAACCTCACGCCCGCAGTCCCGCGGCGCTTTTTCTCCTACAAAAGTCATGAGCACTCAAACGCTTCCTAGGAACGTTGCTCCAAATAATGAATCGTGAGCTATACCTTTGCGGCGACATTTCAATCGCGCGCGCTCCTCTTCCGCCATTGGTCCGGATCGTTTTGTTGGTCACCACCGCAGTTCGGCTTCCCGCCTTAAAGGCGCTTCGCAAAACACCATCGTATGCGATGGTCGAAATGAGCAAGGAGGAAATAATGGTGTCGGGACTTCGTCACAATCACCGGGAAGCCGGATATAGTCCGGGTAGTCACCGTAATGGCGACTAAAGCATTATCCATGCTGAGCTGGTGGAACACCCGCCGATTAGCTCCACCTTTATGTCCGGATCCTCTTCGAGGCCGGATCTCGGGATCTCTTCGATCCTCGGGTTGCGGAGCTGGACTTAGCATGTCCTTCCACAACCCGACGCAGCTCCTGCGTCGAAAAACATAATATAAGAAACTTAAACTTTGAAAGCATGGGTCGGCACGTAAAGTGTTCGCTACCCAGCGCCGAGGGTTATTCATGGAGAACCCATTCAACGGGTTCGTCTCGAGGAAGTCCTCCTTCTCCCCTTGTACAAAGCGACAGATCTTCGCCAGTCCTCCGCCAACCCGCCCTTTATGCCATGACGGGTGGCATCGCCCTCCCGCTGAAATCCCACATGGGTGGCCTCAGATTGTAGTGGCTGCACCCCCGATAATGCATGTTGCCATGACTCCAATCATGGTCAACCCGGAATGGGTCAGTAACCTTATCCGGCCCATCAAATAATGGACGCTCTTGTCTTCCTCCAGCTGGGGGCTCCGTGGGCGTCAGCTGAGGCACTTCTTCAAAGGAGCATTACTGAACTCCGGAAGGCCGATACGAACAGGGTCCAGCAGTGGAGCGTCTTCTATATAAAACCATTCTGAAGGCCAGTCTTCGGACGCCTTCTTAGGGGTTCCGGATAGATATCCGGTCCCGGCGATGCGCCAAATTTCGGCACCGCCCACTTGATATATGGACCCCTCGTGAGAGCGGGGCATGAGGCAGAACAACCTCTTCCACAGTGTGAAATGGGGCTCAACGCCCAGGAATAGCTCGCAAAGAGCTACGAACCCGCGATATGCGTGATAGAGGCGGGCGAGGTGATGGAGCCGAGTCAGAGAACTCAGAGCCCGCAGAGGAACGGATGTATAGGAAATCCGAGCCCCCTTATCAGATAGGGGACGAAGCATACCCGCTCCCCTTTGTTGGGATTTGGGGTAGCCTCCGCTTGCTTCCCGCCTTGGTAGGTGGCCAACCCGGCTCGAACCGGAACCATGAAGGCCGGAGGGAGATATCCCTTCGCCTGGAGCGTCACCAGCTCGTTGTGCGGGACAGAACATCTCCTCCAATCTCCTGGCGGAGGGCCGGGAGCGCGAGAAGAGGAGCCGCGTCGATGGTCCATGATGGAATGGATTCTTGGTCAGAAGCTCTCCGGTGAGTACTCGCGGAAGGAAGATGGTGTGATTTGGATCTGGATTCTTGCCTCTCTTATAGGCAGATTATTTGCACAGCTAGGGGATAAAATATAAAAGATACCCTGGCTTTTCGCATTTGTGCGACGCGTGGAAGATGGCCATTATTGGGCGTGGAAGCCAAGAAGCGCAACATTGATAAGGAAGCCGGACCTTCGCTCGGCAGTACATGGAACTTAAGGAGAACCCGCCTTGCAACGCCAAGACTATAAACGCTACTGGACTTATCGCCATTGAAGCCTGGTTCGGGGCTAGTGAGGAGTCTCGACTAGGGGTGTCCGGACAACCGGACTATCATCGTCCGCCGGACTCCAAGACTATGAAGATACAAGATTGAAGACTTCGTCCCGTGTCCGGATGGGACTTTCCTTTGCGTGGAAGGCAAGGTTGGCGATGCGGATACGTAGATCTCCTACCATTGTAACCGACTCTGTGTAACCCTAGCCCTCTCCGGTGTCTATATAAACCGGAGGGTTTTAGTCCGTAGGACACAACAACCATTACAACAATCATACCATAGGCTAGCTTCTAGGGTTTAGCCTCCTTGATCTCGTGGTAGATCCACTCTTGTACTACCCATATCATCAATATCAATCAAGCAGGAGTAGGGTTTTACCTCCATCGAGAGGGCCCGAACTTGGGTAAAAACATCGTGTCCCTCGTCTCCTGTTACCATCCGCCTAGACGCACAGTTTGGGACCCCCTACCCGATATCCGCCGGTTTTGACACCGACACCTGGGAGCTAATACACGTGAGTACAAGGATGATTTTTGGTACGAACTTTTCTACTAGTGTATCTTGTGTACTGAGCATGTGTTTGGAAGCTCGATTATTTTTTCACAAGGTCAGCTGTACGAAGAATCATGACGCCATTGGGCATCGGGTTTGAGGTGGAGAAGTTCACGGAGCAGAAAACCTTGGGTTATGGCAGACACGGATGAAAGATCTATTGGCACAACATGGATGCTTGAAGGTGTCGCGGGAAGTCATGCCAGCTAAGATGGAATTATCTCATGATGGATGGAAATTTCATGGAAGACTATTTGGGAGCCTTGAGCGTGTCATACAGTCGAACGAGTTCGGCTGGGTCGGACTGGGCAGTCTGACGGGATCGACGCAAGTCGGTTGGTACAGAAGATGGTGGTGGAATTGGTGACCGACTTCTGGGCGTGGAAACACGTGGCACAGGCCTGAGGGCTTGTGTGGCTTCGACAAGACTATGGCGCGGGGTTGATTCAAGGTGGTGTGCACACGGAGCTTGAAGTCAACGGGACGCGAGGGTGGACTAATCATCTACCATGGAGTCATGTTGAAGGTGGAGCTGGATTGAGGGGCTACGACGTAAGTGCACTGAGAGTCGAAGCCTATTCAGCGGGAAAAGCGAGTGACACGTAGTTTAGACTGGAGCCCAGTGGTCTGATGGAAGCGTGAAGCTCGTCATCGGTCGGTGATGATTGGTGGTACTCTGCGGTGGGGGTTGAGTGGTGTGGGTTCGCGACCGTGGAGACTCGACCGGGACAGCGGAGGCTCGACGTGGTAATAGCGGTGAGGCGTGCAGTTAGCACGGGTACATGGAGACGGGCCAGGGCTCTGGTGGTCATACATGTGGTGAGACAACTGCGAATTTGACTCGGGATGACTACAAGCAATGGTGAAATTCTTTCAAGTTTCAGACAGACGGTCAAGAAAGGAGCTGTGATGTTGAGTTCAGGTAAGTCTTATGTGTGACGCCCAATATGTGAGTTGTTCATTTTCACGCAGGTCAGTGATCAGTGTGTGATGGCATTGGACTGATACTCTAGAAGTTGGGTGCGCAAACTAGAGTAATGTGGAACTTAATTTTGCTCGAGTGTTGACCGTGGTCAAGAAAAGAAGGGACTACAAGTTGCAGGTGGAGTCACGTGGAGTCTTTGGAGTAGCAGCGGTGCTCATGGGATAAACTCAAGTTCAATGTACATGGAAGTTTGACGCATTGACGAATTCAAGGTGGTGGAGAATATTCGCCAAGGTGGAGTTTGTTATGGTTGTGTCGAATATAGTGTACGAGGTAGGTTACAGTTGGACTATGAGTTGTATTGTGTTTACATAGGATGTGGAGTCGTGTCCTAGTAGGACACTTGTATCCTAGGCCTCTCATATATAGCGGGGGTAGACACACGATGTAACCTATGCCAACATAATAGCACCGGAACACAGGGGAAGCCGGCGGCATGTGCCGGTGTCCAGGGCGACCGGATGCGGTATTGTGACAGTGTCACGGGGAGTAGCGCCCATAGTTAGGCCCCGAGGATGTAGTCATATTGGTGAACCTTGTTAACAAATCTCTGACAATGTCTACAACAGCCCAAATACTAGCATGATGATTCCACGTGCCTGCCTCTTGGCTTCTACCCTGGGCAGCAGCAACGCACAATGGCACACGTCATGGACGGAGCTCCCCACGTGAACTTGTTGTCTTAGTGCTACCCGATGTCCAAAACTGCCTCGGGACGTAGCCCACCTGGCCAAGCTCCCGCTAGGACATCCTAGGTCGCGCCAAGTATGGGTGGCTACCTTGCGCTGCTCCTTGCTGCCGCAGACGCTACACGCTATTGATCAATCGAGATCGATCCGATCTGCTTCCAAGCACCTGGCTGATTCCGATTGCCTACACGAACAGAACATCTCGCCGTGCCATCAGTTTTCTCTTCGGTCGCCGCCCACGACCGAGTTCGACCGATTCGACGAATCCATCTATTCCTTCCTCTAAATCAACAATCCGCAGTCTCCGAACAACCTAGCTCATGATACCACTTGTTAGAATAAATCTGAGGCATACCGTCGATCATCCGAGGAGCAAGCAATCACACGAGACACGACACCGAGATTTGTTAACGAGGTTCACCGATATGACTACATCCTCGGGGCCTAACTATGGGCGCTCCTCCCCGTGACACCGTCACAATACCGCATCCGGTCGCCCTGGACACCGGCACATGCCGTCGGCTTCCCCTGCGTTCCGGTGCTATTATGTTGGCATAGGTTACATCGTGTGTCTACCCCCGCTATATATGAGAGGCCTAGGATACAAGTGTCCTACTAGGACACGACTCCACATCCTATGTAAACACAATACAACTCATAGTCCAACTGTAACCTACCTTGGACACTATATTCGACACAACCATAACATCAAGGATAGTTGGTGCATCGAGAAGTATAGTTTGTTTGGAGTTGTTGCTCTTTAGAGATGACTGGGCGTTGGTCGAGATGTGGCTTTGTGTGTCAATTTAGTACATGTCATTTTACGTTGGGGTTGTTTTGTGTCTGTTCGAGTTGATGTGGTGTTTGCTACTCACCCGACTCTCATGGAAGCTTTTCCAGAATTTTAAAGCTAAGGGTATCTCCAACGCCGACTATCAAACCGCCTGCAACCATCGGGACCATGCGGTCCGGACGTGTTGTGTCATCCAACGTGGTCTAGTATCTGTCCGCAGGACGCCGGAGCACTTTCTCCCGTAAACCGGAGATAAATGTGGGGGGCTTTGCGGGCATCAAGACAGCACCCACGCCCGCTTCTGACCACCCTGGCGCATCGACCCCCTCTCTCTCACTCGCACGCGCTCCGGCCCGGCGCCAGCTGAGGGAGTCCTGGATTAGGGGGTATCCAGACAGCCGGATTATATACTTTGGCCGGACTATTGGACCGTGAAGATACAAGACTCAAGACTTCGTCCCGTGTCCGGATGGGACTCTCCTTTGCGTGGAAGACAAGCTTGGTGATTCGGATGTTAGATCTCCTTCTTTGTAACCGACTCTGTGTAACCCTAGCCCCCTCTGGTGTCTATATAAACCGGAGGGTTTAGTCCGTAGGGGAAGAACAATCATAATCATCATAGGCTAGCTTCTAGGGTTTAGCCTCTATGATCTCGTGGTAGATCAACTCTTGTAATACTCATATCATCAAGATCAATCAAGCAGGAAGTAGGGTTTTACCTCCATTGAGAGGGCCCGAACCTGGGTAAAACATCGTGTCCCTTGCCTCCTATTATCATTAGCCTTAGACACACAGATCGGGACCCCCTACCCGAGATCCGCCGGTTTTGACATCGACATTGGTGCTTTCATTGAGAGTTCCTCTGTGTCATCGCTGCAAGGCTCGATGGCTCCTTCAATCATCAACAACAACGCGGTCCAGGGTGAGACTTTTCTCCCGCATGATCTTCGTGTTCGGGCGGCCAAGATGCGGGCCAATTCGCTTGGCCATCTGGAGCAGATCGACAGCTACGCCCCTGGCCATCAGGTCAGGTTCAGAAACTTAAACTACACGTCCGATATCCGCGGAGACTTGATATTTGACGGATTCGGGCCTACGCCAGGAGCGCCGAACAGTCACGACGAGCACGGCTTAGACCTGTTGTCAGACAATACTCGGGATGTCGCACCTGCAGGAGCTCCGGACCTAAATCCGTGGCAGATCGCGTCGTCCAAGGACGGGTGGATGGACCCCGCCTCGGAGGCTGCATATTCATCGGTGGTAGAGCCGAACACGGACTCCATCCCCAAGGAAGTCTGTGTCACTGGAACCCCGGACTTGTATCCGGCTGTAGGTTCCAGACCGCGCGCCCCCGAGCCCGCCGAATCTGGTTGGGCTCCGGTAATGGAGTTCACCGCCGCAGATATCTTCCAACACTCGCCCTTTGGCGATATGCTGAATTCATTAAAGTCTCTCTCTTTATCAGGACACTCTTGGCCGAACTATGTCCGGCTTGAGTAGAAAGCAGGAGACGAGGAAATTTGTTTCCCACCACCACCCACGTCATCGCCACTGTCGATGATTTGACCGACGTGCTCGACTTCGACTCTGAAGACATCGACGGTGTGGACGATGATGCAGGAGAAGAACAGGAAGCACCGCCCACGGGGCGCTGGACGGCCACCTCCTCGTATGATATATATATGGTTGACACTCCCAAAGAAAGCAACGGTGATGAGGCAATGGAGGGAACCCCTCAAAGAAGAAATCAAAGCATGGGCATCATCGGCGCTGCTCCAAGCCCCGCCACAGCAATACCGGCACAGGAGACGAAAACAATCCTGATGGTGCCGAAGATGAATACAATCCCAATCAGCCTGCCTTCGAGCAGGCCGAATAGGAATACGGTCAGGTTAGCCCAGATGAACAGGCGACAGACGGATACTTGGAGGAGGATAACTACATGCCCCCCTCCGAAGACAAGGTGAGCCTCGGCGACGATGAATTTGGCGTGCCTGAGGATCTCGTAGAGCAGGAGCGCTTTAAGTGCAGGCTTATGGCCACTGCAAGAAGCCTGAAAAAAAGCAGCAGCAGCTCCAAGCTGATCAAGATCTTCTCATAGACAGATGGACCGAGGTCCTGGCAGCCGAGGAATACGGACTCGAGCGCCACCCCAAAGGTTACCCAAAACACAAGTTGCTACCTCAACTGGAGGAGGAGGCCCTAAGGCCCACATAGGACGAGGTTGACCGGCCACCTCGTGACCGGGATAAAACGACATATTAACCCGAATACCAGCCCGCACCCCCACGCCAATACACTACGGCTCGGGGCAATAGGCAGGACCTGCGAGACGTACTGGAAAACAAGGCAGGACAGCCAAGATCGATCTACGGATCGCGGGGGCGCGCCCCAACACATGACGATGATCGTCATGCCGGATACACTATCAACAAGTCCGGTCGGTCCGAACATAGCCGACCAGACTTATTCGAACTGCGTAGCCACATAGCCCGGCATAGAGGCGCTGCACACCCCCTCTGCTTCACTGACAAAGTGATGGATCATGAATTCCCAAAAGGGTTTAAACCCGTAAACATCGAATCATACGATGGCACAGCAGACCCCGTAGTATGGATCGAAGATTTCCTTCTCCACATTCACATGGCCCACGGTGACGATCTACATGCCATCAAGTATCTTCCTGAAAGTGCAACTAATCCCCGGGTGGTTTTGGTAATTAATAACAACATATATATCATTGAACTAATTATTTCTTGAGAATATTTCAGAAAGTTCAGTGATATGGGTATGGCAATGACTGATGATGTGGACCCCTCAAAATGCTAAGGAAAACATTGGCAAAAGCTCAAGACTCCATTTTTGGTTTAGTGATCCAAGATCACATTGAGTCCATAGGAAAGCCAATACTATTAAAAGGGATGAGGTTATGATGATGATCTGGTTGCTCAAAGTGCTTAGTGATTTATCTCTCAAACTATCGCAATCTTTCATTCCAACATAAACCCATAAGTAATCTCGGTCCCACCGATTCCATAAACTCACCACACCGAGATGAACCACCTCACCATATACCCAAACCCTAAGAATTTCGGATTTTCCGATTCCAAACTCGGTCATACCAAAATTGGTGTTGCCAACCTTCAGAACCTTCAGACTCAAATCGGTGTCACCGAGATGAGAAAGTCGGTCCCACCAAATTGGCAAACCCTAGACTTTGGAAGAATCGGACTAACCGAGATTGTATTTTCGGTCCCACCGAAAATCCCAACGTTCACAAGATTTGAACTTTCGGTCTCACCGAGTTGTCAACTTCGGTCTGACCGAGATTGGTCAAATGTGTGTAACGGTTGGATTTTGTGTGGAGGCTATAAATACCCCTCCACCTCCTCTTCATTCGTGGAGAGAGCCATCAGAAAGTACTACCACTCCTACCTTACATTTCTGAGAAGGAAACTACCTACCCTTGTGTTGAGATCAAGTTGCTCCACTCCTACCATATGGAACTTGATTTCTAGCCTTCCCAAGTTGCTTTCCACTCAATCCTTTCTTCCACCACAGCCAAATCAGTGAGGAGAGTTGAGTGTTGGGGAGATTATCATTTGAAGCACAAGAGCAAGGAGTTCATCATCACCAACACCATCTATTACCTTTTGGAGGTGGTGCCTCCTAGATTGGTTAGGTGTCGCTTGGGAGCCTCCGTCAAGATGTGGAGTTGAACCAAGAAGTTTGTAAGGGCAAGGAGATCGCCTACTTCGTGAAGATCTACCCGAGTAAGGCTAGTCCTCCGTGGGACGAGGCCATGATGGCATAGACAAGGTTGCTTCTTCGTGGACCCTTCGTGGGTGGAGCCCTCCGTGGACTCTCGCAGCCGTTACCCTCCATGGGTTGAAGTCTCCATCAACGTGGATTGACGATAGCACCACCTATCGGAACCACGAGAAAAATCTCCGTGTCTCCAAATTGCGTTTGCTCTTCTCCACCTCTTATTTACTACATGTGCAATTTACTTTCCGCTGCCACTACTCTAGAATTGCATGTGTAGGGTGATACTTGACTTGCTCATCATTGTGAACTTGCTAAAAACTTGTCCTAATCAAAAGGCTAAACTTTTAAGTTGTCAAGTAGTCTAATCACCCCCCCTCTAGACATACTTCCGATCCTACAAGTGGTATCAGAGCATTGGTCTCCATTGGATTGGTTTCCATTGCATTGGACACCATAAGCTTGGTTTCACAACCTAGGAGAGTATGGCGTCTAGTGAGGGTAATTTTCGTAGAGGTCCTTACTTTGATGGTTCAAATTTTGCTAGTTGGAAGCATAAAATGAAAATGCATATTCTTGGACATAACCACGCAGATGGGCCATTATTTGTGTTGGCTTGCAAGGTGAGTTCTTCGAGGAAGGAAAAGTTCCGGATCGCGGGCTACAACGGATGAGTTGCGGATGTTACGTAACAATGCTCAAGCTTGTGACATTCTCTTCAATGCTTTGTGTCCCGAGGAGTTCAACAAGATCAGCCGTCTTGAGAATGCAAAAGAGATTTGGGATACTTTGGTCGAAATGCACGAAGGTACCGAGTCCGTGAAGGAATCAAAGCTAGATGTTCTTCAAGGTCGACTTGACAAGTTCAAGATGAAGGAAGGTGAAGGAGTCGCTGAAATGTACTCTAGGCTTGCTCTCATCACCAATGAGATGGCAGGCTTAGGAAGCGAAGAAATGACCGACCGATTCATCATCAAGAAGATTCTCAGAGCTTTGGATGGAAAGTATGACACCGTGTGCACTTTGATCCAAATGATGCCAAACTACAAAGATCTCAAGCCTACGAAGTCATTGGAAGGATTGTTGCTCATGAGATGACACTTAAAGATAAGGAAGAGCTTCACAACAAGTCAAGTGGTGCTTACAAAGCTGCAGTTGAAGCTCCCACAACCTCAAGTGACAAGCTAGTTTCCAATGAAGAGATAAGCCTAATGGTGAAGAACTTCAACAAATTCTACAAGAGTAGAAGCAAGGAAAGAAGCTCAAAGTCTAGATCATATGATGAAAAGAGATCTTCTAGTCGTGATCGAAACTGCTACAATTGTGGAAGACCCGGACACTACTCAAATGAGTGTTCGACTCCCCACAAGAGAAGAGAAGAATCTCCAAGAAGAAGAAGCTCAAGAGAAGAGTCGCCTCGAAAAGAGAGAAGGAGTAGAGATGATCGTTATGAACGAAGATCCTCTCGGAGAAGCAAGGATTCGGAAAGGAAAGACAAGTCATCAAGGAGCTACACAAGACATCAAGCTCATGTTGGTGAATGGGTCTCCGGCTCCGACTCCGACAATCACTCCGAAAGAAGCTATCACTCCAACTCCGAATATAGTCAAGATGAAGGTGTTGCCGGTCTTGCTCTCGTATCCTCCAACTCCAACTCCTATGACTTGTTTGATTCACCAAATGAGGGAATTGGAAGATGCTTCATGGCAAAAGGCCCCAAGGTATCACACCCTGAATCCATTGACTTTGATAGTGATGAGGATGACTTGCTTGGTGAAGATGAGCTTTTACATGATAAATCTAGTGAGCTTAGTAATGATGAACATGCTAGTAGTCTTTATAGTCGAGAAGAGTCGAATTACAATGCTATGAAGGAGATTGAGCGTCTAACTAAAGAACTAAACACTCTTAAGTTAGCTCATGAAACAACTCAAGAAGATCATAGAGAGCTCCTAAGATCTCATGAGAAGCTACGCTTCGAGAAGCTCAATCTAGAGCAAGAACATGAGTTCCTAAAAGCTATCAATGACGATCTTCGAAAGAAGAGTTCTTCATATCTTGCCAAACAACTTCTCTTGTCTAATTTCTTGCCACCTATTAAAACTAAGCATGACAAGCATAAGAAAAATTCTTCATCTAGTAGTAACAATAATCATGCTAAATCAAATGTTGTTACTTCTAGTAATTCTCTTGATTCCACTAACAATGTTTCAAGCCAAGTTTTACTTGAGCAAGAAAATAGTTTATTGAAAGGGATTATAGAGAAAGGTGTCTACAAGAGTCTTGCCGGAAGCAAGAGCTTTGAGGAAATTGTTCGCAAGCAAGGAAGACACCGGAAGAATCAAGGAATTGGTTTTGAGCGAAAGTTCAACGCCGAGGGTGTTGAATGGGAAGAAGGTCAATATCCCACTCCAAAGTTTGTTTCTCAAAAGGAGAAGTATGATCCTACTTCTTCCAATGTGGAACAAGCTCAAGATGACCTTACACCACAAGACCTCAAGCTAAAAGGCAAGGACAAGCTTCAAGAGGAGATTGATGCATTCATTGAAGCACCCAAGGCCATGGTCAAGTGGGTTCCCAAGGCAACTTCAAGTTCTACTTCGACAAGCTCAACTACTACCCCAAGGATTCCCATCAAGATGATGTGGATCCCGAAGAAGAAGAACTAGAGAGTTCTTGAGGGTGACTCCGCCAACATACTTCACTCACATTCTTTTTGGCAAAGAACTTGTGCAATCAACTTCCACATCTTGCACTAGTTCATGGAGTCACAAACCCTCATGATGGTATGTCAAGGGACAAGGTAATCATTGCTTTCATGGACATCATCTATTGTGTATTTCAATCTATGTCCATGGATATCCTTGTTTGTTCCTTGTGGGACTAACCCATGTAGGTATTGAAAGTGCTCGAATCCAAAGGATTGCTCCCAACTCTTGATGATCTTCATCAACATTGAGCATCCACATCTTCAACATCTACATGAAGTCTTCAACGACAACCCAAGGTTAGTTTGACCCTTTAAAAGGGGTTCTCACATCAAGGGGGAGCTTTGCTCTAAAGAATTGAGCTAAAGCATCTTCAAATGATGTGAACACATTAATGCTTTATGTAAAAGTGGTAACCCCACTTGTGCTTAAACGATGAGTATGACCTATGATCAAATGTTCTCATTTGACTCCTAAGTCAATATACTCATATATAGATGACCTAGTCATCGCCAAAATTGTGTGCTAGCAGCTAGTGTTTTGTTTGTGCATGTTTGACACATATTTTATTTGCTATCTTATTGTGTGAGCATGTTGGATGCATGATTTTATCCATTCGAGGACATCCATTTGTTGCTTTGGTCTTTTGGATTTTTCTTTTTGACCAAATGGATGGACAAGAATGCCTAAGTTCCTCCCCTAGCTATCTATGCTTTCTTGTCTCAAACTCCATTCATGCTTATATCACAAACTTTGAACAAGACTTTTTGGATGCATCGAGTGAGGAGCACTTGAGCCACCGATCCGTCAAAAGCTTAAATTCCAAAACCTTCTAAGTACTTTCGGTCAAACCAATATACTCAAATCGGACAGATCAAATCACTTGGATTGATCTAGGTTTTCACTCGGTGAAACCGAAGTTACAATTTCGGCGTGATCAAGTGAGTAATCGCATGCGATTAACCATCTCGGTCCCACCGAAGTTTTCCAACTCGGTCCCACCGACAACCGAAGGGTATATATACCCGAGGGCAGCGCGCGTTGATTATTCCTTCAAACGTCTCGCCCCCAAACCCTTCGCTGCCGTCGCCGTGGTCTTCGGATCGTCTCTGCCGTCGCTTTGCGCGCCCTGCCGCTGGTCTCCATCGCCGTCAGCGGTCAATCTCACCGCACCGTTGCGCCGAGTGAAACTCCACCAGATTGGGTGAGTTTCATCCTCTCGTGCTTCAACCTCGATTCTATGCACGATAGGTTTTGCCTAGCTTCTTGCCAAGTTTGTAATCTTCCTATCCAGCAGATTAGATCATAGAACAAAATTCGAGTGAAAATTTTAGGGTTAGGTTTCACGAACACATCTCGGTGTGACCGATTCTACATTCTCGGATCGACCGATTTGGCCTCCGCCATTACATCGCACTTTTCGGTGAAACCGAGTTGTGCAAATCGGTAAGACCGAAGTGAGGATTTAGTGAAACCCTAGTGTTCTCGGCTAGACCGAAACCCATTTCGGTCCAACCGAAAGTGGTGTGAATGGTCTGTTTAGACACTTCGGATTCACCGAATTTAAGACTCGGTCAGACCGAAATGCATTCTGTGAAAACCTAAAACTAATGTTTGAACTCATTTATTTTGCAAAATCCTCTGCAGTTTGCGATAACTCTTCTATTCGCCTATACCTATTCTTTTCACGGGTTGTCGGTCATGTACGATGCAAGTGACAGCGAACAGGTCTGAATCACCAGTTGAGATTCCAGAGGCAAAGTGACAAGTCTCAAGCAAGCAGTTTTTCAGATGATGGAGAGGAGCACTCCAAGTGGATTGCCTCCACCGCCACAGGGCAGGATGAAGAGGAATTCGATGAGGAAGACTCGACTTTGTTGCAGATGAGGAGATTACTTCCAAGCCAAAAGGCAAGTGGTTGCCAAAGGCTATCAAGGGCAACAACAAAGAAAGGCACCAGAAGGTGAAGAAATCCACAGTTGCAAAAAGTGAGCATGGAAGAAGAAACCTCCAAAGAAGATCAAGAAAACTTCCAAGAGGAAGAGGCTAGTTCATGAAGAAGCCGATGATGACTTCGGATGAGGAAGCACCCCAGCCTCCTCGAAGCGAAGTTGATGGGAGATGCCATCGAGGGCAGGAGCACCCACAAAATCAAAGCCATCAGCTCCAAGAAAGGCAGCCCAAGCCAAACCTGCTGCCAAGCCAAGGAAAAGCTGTGAGAAATATACCGCTTCAGAGAAGAAGAAGGACAATGTGCCACCTGCTGAATCTGATGAAGAGGCACATGTGTTGCTGAAACTAAGACAGAAATTGCCAGTTCATAATGATGCTCATCCTCGAGCTGAAAACATGAAGGAAAGGAAAGACAAAGGTCTCAGGCTATGGAGGCAAGTTGATCCATATGCCACCAGGAGAAGGACATTTGTTGACTCAAGGTTCCACACCGAGAGCAACAAGATTTCTATGAGGCAGTGCTCATGGATAAGAAGCCAATTGTTCGACACGAGATATGTTGATCGGAAATACATCGCAAATGAAGAGCACAGAGACTACTTCCCACATGTGCATGAGAGCTTCACCGCTTGTGGAGTTGCTGAGTTCGTTGGTCGAAATTGACCGCTTGGAATGATGAAATGATCATGCGTTCTATGCCACAAAGACATTTTTATCCAGATGGCGAATTGTATGGATGATGAAGGCGTAGATTCCATTCAACTGTTGAAGAATGGAGAGCGTTGCTGAATGCACCAGTATCAAGAGATGATGATGTAGATGTCTATGGCATTCCAAAGAAAAATCACGAGTCTATGAAGAACATGTACAATGAGGTACCAGACAAGGATGTTGAGATATGGAAGCTTGGATCAGTTTATCATCTTCAGGCAGGTCTCCCAACCACAAACACCATTCTGAGGCATACTTTGATGCCCAAGTCAGGAGACCACCGCATGATAAGAGGCTACTCTATCAACATGCTGCACATTCTGGATCAGAAGACACCTTTTAAGGTGATGGACCTGATAGTTGAGACTATCAAGAGGACAGCAGCAGACCAGAAGAGGTCGTGTGGGTTTGCTCCGCACATTCAGATGCTCATCAATGCCAAATTTGGCACGGATACCTACCTGTTGGATAGACCCCACTTGCCATTGCAGCTTGAACATGAAGATAACGAAGTTGTGATGACTGAGGATGCTCCCACATCTGTTGAAGGACATGCAAAGTCTGAAGCTGCCAAACAAGCCAAAGCTGAGAAGGAAGCAGCAGCAGCAGCAGCAAAGCCCAAGAGCGTTGGAGAACAACTTCTTGAAGCCACTCAGAGAATTGAACTACGCCAAAGCATAGTGCGATCTCGGGAGAGCCTTGAGAGGATAGTTGAAGATAAGTTCCATGCTCGGATGTCAAGTCGATCAAGTGCAGTCACCGTCAACAAGCTTGAGGCAGACATTGAGGAAGCGAAAAGGGAGAAGGCAGAGCTCATGAAGGAGATGGAAGGTGATCTAGTCCAGGATGACTATGAGCAGCCTGCTGCAGTGCCCACAAAGCCCAGATCAGCTGCTATTCCAAAGGAGACCCTGTGGCTACTACATCAAGCACCTCCTCTGCTCCATCGGCCCAAAGACCAGCTCCAGTGTCCACTCCTCCAGCTCCACAGACTTCAGCAGAAGCTTTTGCAGATGCAGCTATCTCCACTCCATCGACGCAGACAGGAGCCGCCAGCAGAGTCCCTAGTGACGATTAGCTCTATACCTTTCGAACTTTTTGGTAACTTGTTGCCAAAGGGGGAGAAATTGTATAGATCATAGGACTTCGAGAGAGAGAGTGCTCGTTTTTGCTCTTTCGTTTGCGGTTTTCCTTGAGATACTTTTGAGTTCTTCGAGACATTTCGTGTGTTTGATACTACGTTTGCTCTATCTTTGATGAGTGCTTGATCATACTATGCTTAATGAGTGCTTAATGCTTATCATATTCTATCCATATCTTGTATGATCACTTACTCATGTCTTGGTGATTGGGTGCATGCTATTCATTCTTATCATTTTGTGCGCTCCACCAAGATGTATGTGACATGGAAGAGTAACCCATGATCCTAATCGATTGTGCATTTGCATTCAAACGCAAATCTTAAATAATGCACAAATTTAGGGGGAGCTCTTGCTTATCACATACTTCTCAAAGCGACAATGCTATTCATTGATTATATCTCTCGTCGAAGCTTTGATCTATATGTTGTCATCAATTACCAAAAAGGGGGAGATTGAAAGTGCAACTAATCCCCGGGTGGTTTTGGTAATTAATAACAACATATATATCATTGAACTAATTATTTCTTGAGAATATTTGAGAAAGTTCGATGATATGGGTATGGCAATGGTGATGATGTGGACCCCTCAAAATGCTAAGGAAAACATTGGCAAAAGCTCAAGACTCCATTTTTGGTTTAGTGATCCAAGATCACATTGAGTCCATAGGAAAGCCAATACTATTAAAAGGGGATGAGGTTATGATGATGATCTGGTTGCTCAAAGTGCTTAGTGATTTATCTCTCAAACTATCAGCAATCTTTCATTCCAACATAAACCCATAAGTAATCTCGGTCCCACCGATTCCATAAACTCACCACACCGAGATGAACCACCTCACCATATACCCAAACCCTAAGAATTTCGGATTTTCCGATTCCAAACTCGGTCATACCAAAATTGGTGTTGCCAACCTTCTGTAACCTTCTGTACTCAAATCGGTGTCACCGAGATGAGAAAGTCGGTCCCACCGAAATTGGCAAACCCTAGACTTTGGAAGAATCGGACTAACCGAGATTGTATTTTCGGTCCCACCGAAAATCCCAACATTCACAAGATTTGAACTTTCGGTCTCACCGAGTTGTCAACTTTGGTCTGACCGAGATTGGTCAAATGTGTGTAACGGTTGGATTTTGTGTGGAGGCTATAAATACCCCTCCACCTCCTCTTCATTCGTGGAGAGAGCCATCAGAAAGTACTACCACTCCTACCTTACATTTCTGAGAAGGAAACTACCTACCCTTGTGTTGAGATCAAGTTGCTCCACTCCTACCATATGGAACTTGATTTCTAGCCTTCCCAAGTTGCTTTCCACTCAATCCTTTCTTCCACCACAGCCAAATCGGTGAGGAGAGTTGAGTGTTGGGGAGATTATCATTTGAAGCACAAGAGCAAGGAGTTCATCATCACCAACACCATCTATTACCTTTTGGAGGTGGTGCCTCCTAGATTGGTTAGGTGTCGCTTGGGAGCCTCCGTCAAGATGTGGAGTTGAACCAAGAAGTTTGTAAGGGCAAGGAGATCGCCTACTTCGTGAAGATCTACCCGAGTAAGGCTAGTCCTCCGTGGACGAGGCCATGATGGCATAGACAAGGTTGCTTCTTCGTGGACCCTTCGTGGGTGGAGCCCTCCGTGGACTCTCGCAGCCGTTACCCTCCGTGGGTTGAAGTCTCCATCAACGTGGATTGACGATAGCACCACCTATCGGAACCACGAGAAAAATCTCCGTGTCTCCAAATTGCGTTTGCTCTTCTCCACCTCTTATTTACTACATGTGCAATTTACTTTCCGCTGCCACTACTCTAGAATTGCATGTGTAGGGTGATACTTGACTTGCTCATCATTGTGAACTTGCTAAAAACTTGTCCTAATCAAAAGGCTAAACTTTTAAGTTGTCAAGTAGTCTAATCACCCCCCCTCTAGACATACTTCCGATCCTACACTTCCCCTTAAACTTAAAGGACCGGCCCGACACTGGCTAAATAGCCTGCCGGCAAATTCCATCGGCAGTTGGGAAAACCTGGAAGACGCGTTCCTCGACAACTTCCAGGGCACTTACGTGCAACCACGAGATGCTGATGACTTGAGTCACATTACCCAACAGCCCGAAGAGTCAGCCAGGAAATTCTGGACTCGGTTCCTAACTAAAAAGAACCAAATTGTCGACTGTCCAGACGCCGAAGCCTCGGCGGCCTTCAAGCATAATATCCGCGACGAGTGGCTCGCCCGACACCTCGGCCAGGAGAAACCGAAGTCCATGGCGGCCCTCACGACACTCATGACCCGCTTTTGCGCGGGCGAGGACAGCTGGTTGGCTCGCAGTAGCACCACGCCAATAAACTCCAGCACTTCAGATGTCCGCGACAATAACGGCAAGCCACGGCGCAACAGACATAAGCGTCGGAACAATAGTGACAACACTGAAGACACGGCAGTCAATGCCGGATTCAGTGGCTCAAAATCCGGTCAGCGAAAAAGCCGTTCAAAAGAAACAATCAGGGATCGTCCAGTCTGGACCACATACTTGATCGCTCGTGCCAAATTCACGGCACCCCTGATAAGCCAACCAACCACACTAATAGAGATTGCTAGGTGTTCAAACAGGCCGGCAAGATAAATGCCGAAAACAAGGACAAGGGGCTGCACAGCAATGATGACGAGGAGCCCCGGTGTCCAAACACTGGGGGATAGAAGAAATTTCCTCCTCAGGTGAAAACAGTAAACATGATCTATGCCACCCACATTCCAAAACGAGAACGAAAGTGAGCACTAAGGGACGTTTATGCGATGGAGCCAGTCGCCCCAAAGTTCAACCCATGGTCAGCCTGTTCGATCACTTTTGATCGTAGGGACCACCCTACCAGCATCCGTCACGGCGGTTCAGCCGCATTAGTCCTTGATCCAATCATCGACGGATTCCACCTTACGCGAGTCCTTATGGACGGTGACAGTAGCCTAAACCTGCTTTACCAGGACACAGTGCGCAAAATGGGCATTGATCCTTCGAGGATCAAGCCCACCAAAACCACCTTCAAAGGTGTAATTCCAGGAGTAGAGGCCCGTTGTACGGGATCCATAACACTGGAAGTGGTCTTCGGATCCCCGGATAACTTCCAAAGCGAGGAGTTAATCTTTGATATCGTCCCTTTCTGTAGTGTCTATCATGCACTGCTCGGACGAACCGCATTCGCTCGATTCAATGTGCTACCACACTATGCATACCTCAAGCTCAAGATGCCAGGACCTCGCGGGGTTATCACAGTCAATGGAAACACAGACCGCTCTCTTCGTACAGAAGAGCACATTGCGGCCCTCGCGGCAGAAGTACAAAGTAGCCTTCTCCGGCAAACCACCAATCCGGCGACAACAACCCCGAACACCGTCAAGCGAGTCCGGAGTACCCTACAACAGGATCGCCAGGCACGCCAAGAGCACGACTAGCAGTCCGGCCTCCGCCCTAGCCCCATTCAGGCAGCATTTGTGCCGCGCGTACATAATTACGCACTCAAAATACCATGGGCATAGGCGGAGGCGCAATCATGATGCGGTTAACAGTGCGGTTCAGCCGTAACATACTTTAATAACCTTCTTTCTCTTTCAGGACCCTACTTTTGGGCAGCCTCTTTAGAAAGCCGGATCATCGGACTTATCACAGGAGGGAAAACCAAGGAGGCAAAAAGCTTTGCGCACAAAGGGAATACTCAGGTGGTATCTGTCAATGATCATTATACCTTTTTTGCATACCCGCATGCGGCCCGCCCTTGGATAGGACATGTCAAATAGTCCTATTTGCTTCTGCTTAACACATTAATTGCACACATACGCTTGGACGTATTATGTCACAATGGGAAACAATGTATAGCGTCAGCTTATTATTCCTATCTTCACGTTTTTCCTATAAATGTTTATTTAATATTGAATCCGTACACTTTGGTACGTTCAGTTTGCCAGGGGCTTCTTATGGTGCCACATAATACGGCAAGATAAGTTCGAACACTTTCGACAGTGCGGTACCCCGAACTTATAGCATTATATGCATCAGCTCCGAATCATGTCTCGGGTCAATAGTTGGGTTCACCCGGCTCCCTTGTTTTGGTACCTTACGTTCCGTTATATCGGCTAAGGTAGCGCAGGGAGAACTACTACGATTGTGTCCCGGTTCTTCCGGACGAACACCTCAGTAGAGAAAGCCGAAAACTGGCTATCATGATGCGGCCAGAGCTGGTCGCTGTTCAAGAGGTATTGAATCCCTAAAGATTTTCTCTGCTTCAGGCGAGGAATCGGCCTTGTCCGATTTAGGCGTGTTTAGCGCCCCAATTCGGTTTTCTGAATTCTAGGGGCTTCACCAAAATTTAAAATTGTAGACTTCTATGGCTAAGTGAGAGTTATAAAGCCGTATAGTCCGATTGCCTTGTTCGCAGTGCCGAACACCTCCTTCAAGGACCAAAAATTTGGATAAAGAGTGTTTGGGTTTTCCACGAACACCCCAGTACTAGTTACATGGGGGTAGAAGCCGATGACTGACCTACTTTTAGAAATTTATAAATAGCCGCACAGAAAGTAATATTTTAAATCAACAAAGCACCATATAGCGCAAATGAACTAGTTTTGATGTTACATAAAGACGACATGAGTACATTCACTCAAAGATTACATCCTTGGTACATTCATCGGCCACGAGGCGAGCGCCTTTTATAACGCCATCATAATATTTCTCGGGGTAGCGATGCGCCTTGCCCTCTGGTGGTCCATCCTTCAGCAGCTTCTCTGCGTCCAGCTTGGCCCAATGCATCTTCGCACGGGCAAAGGCCCGGCGGGCACCCTCAATACAAACGGATTTCTTGATAACTTCGAGCCGTGGACAGGCATTTACCATCCGCTTTACAAGGCCGAAGTAGTTGTTGGGCAGGGGCTCACCAGGCCACATCCGGACAATGAAGTCCTTCATGGCCACTTCGGCCGCCCTGTGGAGTTCAACCAACTGCTTCAGTTGGTCACTCAGAGGCATTGGGTGTTCGGCTCCAGCATACTGGGACCAGAACAGCTTCTCCGTCGAGCTCCCCTCTTCGACACGGTAGAACTCCGTGGCATCCGATATGCTGCGTGGCAGATCTGCGAATGCCCCTGGAGAGCTCCGAATTCGGGTAAGTAAAAGAAATGTCTCCTCCACATGCTTGCTTTGCATAATAAATGCCTTACCCACCGCTATCTTCTTGGCCGCTTGGATTTCCTGCTAGGCCTTTTGGGCTTCGGCCCTGGCGTCTTTCGCGCTCTGATGGGCCTTCGCAAGCTTAGACTCTTTCGTCTTGAAGTCACGCTCCAAGGACTCGAACTTCTTGCCGAACTCCTGGAGCTCTTGCTGTACCTCGCCCACCCTAGCATCTTGCTTTTCACGCTCAATATGCTCTGTGGCTGCCTTGTCTTCGGCCTCGGATAGCGCTTTCTTCAGGGCCGCCACTTCGGTCGTGGCCCCTATTAAAAAGTCGTGACGCTTTTTGTTAGAATCACCAATTTTTTCTCCTCTATATGACACATGAACGGGGCATCACTTACCTTTGTTCTCTTCAAGCTGCCTCTTCGTGAGGCTGAGCTCCTCTTCGGCCTGCTTCAGGTCCCGTTCGAGTCCGGCGACCTCTGTTGTACGTGAAGCAGCGGCAAGTAGCACCGCCTGTTTATTCACATAGACACATACTGTTAGATTCCTGCGGCTTAAAGTTGACCCTCCGTTTGGCTTTTCTTTTCGAACACCAAACAAAGTATCAGGGGCTACTGTCTATTGGGTGATAATTTCTCACACTTTTGATTATTTACCTCAAAGCCTGCCAGGAGGCTGGTGCAGGCTTCGGTCAATCCGCTTTTGGCTTGACCAAACCTTCTGAATCACCGCACACATAAGAGTACGGTGCTCTTCATCCATGGAAGCGCCGCGAAGCACTTCCAGCAGACTATCCGACGCCTCTGGCGCAACGGAAGTCATCGGCATGGCCAGCTCGCCCTCCTTAGCGAGGGGCTGCCTACCTAAATCCGGAACCTTTGGAGGTTCCGGCACAGTGTCCGGCTGGGAGCCCAACTTGTTGCGACTCTCGTTAGCATAATCTGTGGGGATCTTACTCCCCATGTGCCCGGCGTCTGGAAGTTCGCCTTGGGGCGTCTCAGAGCCGCCTCCCCCTGCTCTGGTACCCTTTGGGACCACACCTCCATGTCATCCGCAGGCCGAGGGGAGGTGGCCGTCGGGAGCAAATTCATCGCCGAATCGCTCAGAGACCCATCCGAAGAGGATACCTTGGGATGAGCCCTGGCCGGACTACATATACGTGTTCGGCGTCATAACAAACTATGAAGCTAAGTCGCACTAAAGTATTACAGAGTGCGGATACTTACAATCTCACCAGGGGCTTGCCCCTGGGCAGCCACTCCTCCTCGCTGTAGGCGTCCGTGGTGGAGTGATCCGGAAGGGACGCCTTTCCCTTCTTTGGCGTCCTAGCCTCCCCCTGCGGGGCGGCTTTCCTTTTCTTCTCCTCCCCAATGTGGGGAGGCGGAATTTCTTCGTGTTTCCCCAGGGCCGCTCTCTTAGACCCTTCGGCCTCCCCGGATGGGGCGGCCCTTTTCTTCTCCTCCTCCCTTTCCGGGGAGGAGCGTGCCTCATCATCTTCGGACGAGGCGTCCGGTGCGACCTTACGCCGGAGACCCTTCCTGGTCCCTGTGGCCTTCTTTTCGGCCTTCTTTTCCAGCACCTTGTAAGGCACCGGGACTAGCATCTCCGTCAGGAGAGCGGTTGCTGTATCTTCCGGCAGTGGAGCCGGACAGTCGATCCGCTCCGCCGTCACCACGTAATCTTGATTAAATACACATGATGACTTCAAATCCTCCCATGAGTATGCTGGGAAAGGTACGTCTGGTGATGGTCAGAAAACTCACCGGATGAGCGAGCCGCGTGGCATGGAGTCTGCGGTCCTCGGATGTGGAAGGAGGTATTTTGGTGGCCTTGAATAGCACCTTCCATGTGTCCTTGTGCGTCGTGCCGTAAAGCTCTTGAAGTGCCTGGTGTTCGGTCGGATCAAACTCCCACAGATTGAATGCCCGTCTTTGGCGCGGAAGGATTCGGCGGAAGAGCATGACCTGGACCACGTTGACAAGTTTGATATTCTTGTCCATCATATTTTTAATGCAGTTCTGAAGTCCTGTCAGCTCCGCAGGTTCACCCCAGGCCAGGCCTTTCTTTTCCCAGGAAGTGAGTCGCAGGGGAATTCCGGATCGGAATTCGGGGGCCGCCTCCTAGTTGGCGTCGCGCGGCTCGGTGATATAGAACCACCCCGATTGCCACCCTTTCACGGTCTCCGCGAAGGAACCGTCAAGCCATGTAACATTAGGCATCCTGCCCACCATGGCGCCTCCACACTCCTCTTGCTGGCCGCTCACGATCTTCGGCTTCACGCAAAAGATTTGTAGCCATAGGATGAAGTGGGGCTTGATGCGGAGGAAGGGCTCGCACACGACGATAAACACCGAGATGTTGAGGATGAAATTTGGGGCTAGATCATGGAAGTCCAGCCAGTAGTAAAACATGATCCCGCGGACAAAGGGATGAAGTGGAAATCCCAGTCTGCAGACGAAATGGGCGAGGAACACGACCCTCTCGTGGGGTCTCGGAGTCGGAACGATCTGCCCTGCATCCGAGAGCCGGTGCGCAATATCTGCGGCCAAGTATCCGGTCGCCCGGAGCTTCGCAATATGCTCCTCCTTGACGGAAGAAGCCACCCACTTGCATCACGCTCCGGACATGTTTGGTTGTGCGGAGAAGGCAAGAACTAGGGTGCTGGAGCTCTAGGGTGCGAGAATGGATGAACAAAGGAGGAAGAAGGCATGGGTAAAAATGGGAGATCCTTATCCCTTTATAGAGGTGGCAAAAATGGTGTGCCTCCCCGCTTGCCTACGGAAATCGCTTATTTTCCAAGCGCCACGGTTCGGTTACCCATACCCGTATTGATGAGGATCCCGTGATAAGGGGACATGATCTCTGCTTTGACAAGACGTGCCGAGGAAACCGCCTCGCAATATGTGTGGTGGCTGGTTGTGTGAAAATGGTTCGAATAATGACTTGACCATGGTGTGATGCTGCGTTATCCAAAGTTGTCAGCAGATTATATTTGTGGAATATCATTCTCTCTACGGTGTAATGCGGAAATTATCTGACAGAGCCGGACACGATCCTCAATCTACATTGGAGTATTCGGAGATGGAACCCGCCTTGCAATGCCGAAGACAATCTGCGTGTCGGACTCATCATCATTGAAGCCTGGTTCAGGGGCTATTGAGGGAGTCCTGGATTAGGGGGTATCCAGACAGCCGGACTATATACTTTGGCCGGACTGTTGGACCGTGAAGATACAACACTCAAGACTTTGTCCCGTGTCCAGATGGGACTCTCCTTTGCGTGGAAGACAAGCTTGGCGATTCGGATGTTAGATCTCCTTCTTTGTAACCGACTTTGTGTAACCCTAGCCCCCTCCGGTGTCTATATAAACCGGAGGGTTTAGTCCGTAGGGGAAGAACAATCATAATCATCATAGGCCAGCTTCTTGGGTTTAGCCTCTGCGATCTCGTGGTAGATCAACTCTTGTAATACTCATATCATCAAGATCAATCAAGCAGGAAGTAGGGTTTTACCTCCATCAAGAGGGCCCGAACCTGGGTAAAACATCGTGTCCCTTGCCTCCTGTTACCATTAGCCTTAGGCACACAGATCGGGACCCCCTACCTGAGATCCACCTATTTTGATCGACACCAGCTGCCCGCATTCATGTTGGTGTAGATCTGCCACTCCACATTGAAGCCGGCACAGAGCGAAGGCGACCTCTCACTGCATGTGCCATTGAAGCAGCGCGCCGGTCGAGGGAGCCACGCGCGACGCGTCCCTGGTGTCTGCGCCTTTTCAATGTCGGGGGCGCGTTACTAGATGCCACGGGACGGATGTCTACCACGCCCGAACAATGCCCTGTCCATCCGTATGCCGCCATTATGCAAGCTCGCCCGCCGAGAAACCCACTACACGCCACGCATTGACGCACCCGGACGCCTGGCCTCACTGGAATCCGCTATCTAAAGCGACCACATCTGGCTAACTCGACACCACAAAACAAGCTGCTCCCCATCATCCTCCCTTGTACCGCATCCGCCATGACTGTAGGCGGTGAAGCTCTATGGGAGAGCCTTTCCACAGAGATGAAGCACGAGGTGGTTGCCGTTGCGGCTGCCTGGTAGAGCCGACATGCAAGGCGGATCGAGGCTGGCTTGTCGGCCAACTCGCCCGCACTACTGCAGGAATGCCTAGCAGTGACGAGCGGGAAAAGCCTAGCAGTGGCGGGCCAGGTTCCCAGGCCCGCCCGCCACCGACCTCTCGCCACTGCTATAACCACATCAGTGGCGGGCGGCGCCCGCCACTAGTGGAGCACCTGCAGTAGTGGGCGCGCATACCTACCACCAGTCTTGAGGTTATAGCAGTGGCGGGCAAGGAGCTGTGTCCGCCAATGCTTACAGTTTAAGCAGTGGCGGCCTTCATGCAGAGCCCGCACTAAATGCTTTGTCATGCAAATAAAAAATTCTGCAGCTGCGGGACCATTTTTGCTGTCATGATTGCGTTTTGCATGCATCTAAGATAAGTATTGCAGTATATATACATTAACCACTAGCTAATTGTTATGAAGCAATAATATGAGTACAACATGAAGCAATAAACATATATATGTTAAACAACTATCTAATGTTTAGAACTTACATAGTACAATACAATAAGTGCATACAACATATATGTTCTAAAAGTACATATATCTACGACATTGATAACCCACAAGTATAGGGGATCAATTGTAGCCTTTTCGATAAATAAGAGTGTCGAACCCAATAAGGAGCTAAAGGTAGGATTTATATTCCCTTCAAGTTCTATCGACCACCGATACAACTCTACACACACTTAACGTTTGCTTTACCTAGAACAAGAATAAAACTAGAAGTACTTTGCAAGAATAAAACTATGAATAAATTGCAAGATAATAAAAGTTAATTATTAGTAGTAGCTTTTTGTAACACAAGAGAAAGATTTGTCCCTAGGCAATCGATAACTAGACCGGCCATCATTATTGCAATTTTATATGAGGGAGAGGCATGAGCTAACATACCATACTTGGATCATATGCACTTATGATTGGAACTCTAGCAAGCATCCTCAACTACCAAAGATCATTAAGGTAAAACCCAACCATAGCGTTAAGTATCAAGTCCTCCTTATCCCATACGCAACAATCCCCTTACTCGGGCATAAGCTTTTGTCACTCTAGCCACCCACCATAAGCAAATCATGAACGTATTGCAACACCCTACAACGGGGTTCCCCAATGCTTGCATGACATGGAGGGCACCATAGGACATCACCAAAATAAAATATACAACTCAAACCAATCATGATCATCAATCAACCCATAGGACAACAGATCTACTCAAACATCATATGATAACTACTCATATTTACTCATATCAATGGCATAATCAACTTGCGAGCAATAATAAGATATCTCAGATGACAACACTTTTTTCAAAACAATCATGATATAATATGACATGGTATCTCGCTAGCCCTTTCCAAGACCGCAAAACATAAATGCAAAGCACCTCTGAAGTTCAAGCACTGACTAGACATCATAATTCATGGCAAAAGAGATCCAGTCACACTCATACTCAACATCAACTAAAAACAAAGCATATAAATGACAATAGTGCTCTCCAGCTAGTTCTTTAATAAGAAGATGATGACTCAACAATAAAAGTAAATAGATATGCCCTTCGCAGAGGCAATCATGGATTTGCAGAGGTGCTAGAGCTCGAAGCTTTTTAAAGCAGAGATGAATATAATTTTGAGAGGTATGCTTTCATTGTCAACATTACAACCAAGAGATCTCACTATGTTCCATGCTAGACACATTATAGGCGGTTTCCAAACAGAATGGTAAAGTTTTTACTCCCCCTCCACCAACAAACACACTCCATGGCTAGCCGAATTCACGGGTGTCGTCCATGCCAACAACAGTCTTGGGGGAGTTTTGTTTCATTATTATATTTTGATTTTGATTTTGATCATAGGACCGGGCATCCCAATTACCAGCCACTCTCTCATGAATGCCAAGTGAATAAACACTTATCGTGAGAATAACCCACCTAGCATGGAAGATACTGACAACCCCTAGTCACTACATAAGCGATTCGAGCATAGAGAACAGATTATCATTTGAAGGTTTAGAGTTTGGCACATGCAAATTTACTTGGAACGGCAGGTAAATACCGCATATAGGTAGGTATGGTGGACTCATATGGAACAACTTTGGGTTTAAGGAAGTGGATGCACAAGCAGTATTCCCGCTTAGTACAAGAGAAGGCTAGCAAATAGATTGAGAAGCGACCAACTAGAGAGCAACGGTCATAAACATGCATTGACGTTAATCAACGTTGAATACAAGCATGAGTAGGATATAAATTACCATGAACATAAATATCATGGAGGCTATGTTGGTTTTGATTCAACCACATGCATGAACATGTGCCAAGTCAAGCCACTTGAATCATCCAAAGGAGGATACCATCCTATCATACTACATCATTGTTGGGGAATGTTGCATGGAAAACAATTTTTTTTCTACGCACACGCTAGATCTATCCACGAGGATGCATAGCTATGAGAGGGTGAGAGTATCTTCATACCCTTGAAGATCGCTAAGTGGAAGCGTTTAACAACGCCGTTGATGTAGTCGTACACCTTCACGATCCGTCCTGATCAAGTACCAAACGTACGGCACCTTCGCGTTCAGCACACGTTCAGCTCGATGACGTCCTCGCCTTCCTGATCCAGCAAGAGGGGGAAGTAGTAGTTGAGTTCTGGAAGCACGACGGCGTGGTGATGGTGGTGGTAAAGAATAATCTTCGTAGGGCTTTGCAAGCACAACGGAAACTAGACGGAGGATAAACTAGAGGGGACGGGGTTGCCGGCACACGGCTTGGTGAATATTGATCTTCCCTGTCCCTCTATTTATATATTGAGCCCCGGGATCATTTCTTGGAGAAAGAGCCTCCTCAAAGTCGGTTTGGCATGCAAGGCAAGAGTCCTTCTCGGACTCCAGGGTTAAACGCCATAGTTCTCGGTGTTTACGTAGACGCCATAGACTCCAGCGTCTATCCAAGGTCTAGACGCCATGAACCCTGGTGTCTAGCCCCTACCTTCCATACAATTTATTTGTGCACCAACCTAAAACCTTGTGGGCTTTACACCTTGGCCCAACAACTTCCCGTGGCCTTTCGGAACCCCTTCCGGTGATTCGATAGGTGTATTATGGAACCCTTCTGGAGACTGAATACTATCATCCTATATATCAGTCTTTACCTCTGAACCATTCCGGAGCTCTTCGTCATATCCTTGATCTCATCAGGGACTCCGAACAACATTCGGCCACCAACATACATAACTCATATAATACTATATCGTCAACGAACGTTAAGTGTGCGGACCCTACGGGTCCGAGAATGATGTGGACATGACCGAGACGCTTCTCCGGTCAATAACCAATAGTGGGACCTGGATGCCCATATTGGTTCCTACATATGCTACGAATATCTTTATCAGTCAAACCTTTATGACAACATACTTAGTTCCATTTGTCTGTCGGTATGTTACTTTCCTGAGATTCGATCGTCGGTATCTCCATACCTAGTTTAATCTCGTTACCGGCAAGTCTCTTTACTCGTTCCATAATACATCATCCTGTAACTAACTCCTTAGTCACTTTGCTTGCAAGCTTCTTGTGATGCTGTATTACCGAGAGGGCCCAGAGATACCACTCTGTCATAAGGAGTGACAAATCCCAATCTCGATTCATGCCAACTCAAATGTACCTTCGGAGATACATGTAGAGCACCTTTATGATCACCAGTTATGTTGTGACGTTTGATGCAACACAAGGCATTCCTCTAGAGTCCGAGAGTTGCATGATCTCATGGTCGAAGAAACATGTATTTGACATTAAGAAAGCAATAGCAATAAACTGTACAATCATATGCTATGCTAACGGTTGGGTCTTCTCCATCACATCATTCTCCTAATAATGTGATCCCATTATCAAGTGACAACACATGTCTATGGTTAGGAAACCTTGACCATCTTTTTATCAACGAGCTAGTCTAGTAGAGGCTCACTAAGGGACACGGTGTTGTATATGCATCCACACATGTATCTGAGTTTCCGATCAATACAATTCTAGCATGGATAATAGACGTTTATCATGAACAGGGAAATATGATAATAACCAATTTATTGTTGCCTCTAGGGCATATTTCCAACACTCTCCCACTTGCACTAGAGTCAATAATCTAGTTCGCATCGCCATGTGATTAACACCCAACGAGTTCTAGGGTTTGATCATGTTTTGCTTGCGAGAGAGGTTTTAGTCAAATAGGTCTGCAACATTCAAATCCATGTGTATTTTGCAAATCCTTATGTCATATTGTAGATGCTGCTATCATGCTTTGCTTGGAGCTATTCCAAATGACTGCTCCATTATACGTATCCGGTTTGCTACTTAGAGTTATCCGGATTTGTGTCAAAGCTTGCATCGACGTAACCCTTTACGATGAACTCTTTATCACCTCCATAATCAAGAAACATTTCCTTAGTCCTCTGATGACCCACAAGTATATGGGGTCAATTGTAGCCTTTTCGATAAGTAAGAGTGTCGTACCCAATGAGGAGCAGAAGGAAATGACAAGTGGTTTTCAGCAAGGTAATGTCTGCAAGTGCAAAAATTGTAAGTAGCATAGTAGTTTGATAGCAAGATAATTTGTAACGAGCAAGTAACGGTAGTAGTAACAAAAGTGCAGCAAGGTAGCCCAATCCTTTTGAGGCAAAGGGCAGGCCAAAACGGTCTCTTATGATAAAGTGTTTATGAGGGTACACGGGAATTTCATCTAGTCACTTTCATCATGTTGGCTTAATTCGTGTTCGGTACTTTGATAATTTGGTATGTGGGTGCACCGGTGCTTAGGTGTTGTTATTACTTGAACAAACCTCCTACTTATGATTAACCCCCTCGCAAGCATCCACAACTACGAGAAAAGTATTAAGAACAAATTCTAACCATAACATTAACCTTATGGATCCAATTGGTCCCTCACGGAATAGCGCATAAACTAGGGTTTAAGCTTCTGTCACTCTCGCAACCCATCATCTAATAACTACTCCACAATGCATTTCCTTAGGCCAAAATATGGTGAAGTGTCATGTAGTCGACGTTCACATGACACCACTAAGGGAATCACAACATACATATCATCAAAATATCGAACACATACCAAGTTCACATGATTACTTGCAACATGATTTCTCTCGTGACCTCAAGAACAAAAGTAACGACTCACAAATGATAATCATGCTCATGATCAGAGGGGTATTAAATAGCAATAATGGATCTGAACATATAATCTTCCACCAAATAAACCATATAGTAATCAACTACAAGATGTAATCAACACTACTAGTCACCCACAAGAACCAATCTATAGTTCTGGTATAAAGATTGAACACAAGAGATGAACTAGGGTTTGAGATGAGATGGTGTTGTTGAAGATGTTGATGAAGATAGCCTTCCCCAAGATGGGAGAGTTGTTGGTGATGATGATGACGATGATTTCCCCCTCCGGGAGGGAAGTTCCCCCGGTGGAATCGCTCCGCTGGAGGGCAAAAGTGCTCCCGCCCAAGTTCTGCCTCGAGACGGCGGTGCTTCATCCCGAAAGTCATCTCCTTATTTTTTAGGTCAAAATGACTTATATACCAGAAGAGGGGCACCGGAGGCGGGCCTGGGCGAGCACAACCCACCAGGGCGCGCCTGGGCTCCCTGGCGCACCCAGGTGGGTTGTACCCACCCGGTGGGGCCCCTCTGGTACTTATTTGCTCCAATATTCCTCAAATATTCCATAAAAATCCTCGCAAAGTTTCAACTCATTTGGAGTTGTGCAAAATAGGTAGCCTTACGTAGCTTTTTCAGGTTCAAATTTCCAGCTGCCAGAATTCTCCCCCTTTGTGTGTACCTTGCATATTATGAGAGAAAAGGCATTAGAATTACTCCAAAAAGCATTATTATGCAATAAACAACATAAATAACAGTAGGTAAACATGATGCAAAATGGACATATCGTCCTCTAGTTACTAAGTATAATTTTGACAGCTGTCCAGTGATCCACTCCTGGATCACTCTTGTACCCCCTTTGCCAGACACGTGGCAAGGCACACATCAAGTGTGGTACACAACATGGCATATCGTATAGAGCCTATGGATAAGGCAAAGGGGACGACCTTCGTCCTTTCTCTTTCTTCTGCCATGGTCGAGCTTTGAGTCTTACTCAACTTCACACCTTACAATATAGGCAAGAACTCCTTTGATTGGTCCATTTTGAACTCCTTCAAAATCTTGTCAAGGTATGTACTCATTGAATGTCTTATCAAGACTCTTGATCTATTTCTATAAATATTGATGCCCAATATGTAAGCAGCTTCATCGAGGTCTTTCATTAAAAAAATCGAAATATCCTTTTATGCTATCCAGAAATTCTATATCATTTCCAATCAATAATATGTCATCCACATATAATATCGGAAATGCTACAGAGCTCCCACTCACTTTCTTGTAAATACAGCCTTCATCGTAAGTCTGTATAAAACTGAATGCTTTGATCACCTCATCAAAGCGTATATTCCAACTATGGGATGCTTGCACCAGTCCATAGATGGATTGCTGGAGCTTGCACACTTTGTTAGCACCTTTAGGATCAACAAAACCTTCTGGTTGCATCATATGTAACTCTTCTTTAATAAACCCATTAAGGAATGCAGTTTTGATGTCCATTTGCCAGATTTCATAAAATGCGACAATTGCTAACATGATTGTGATAAACTTTAAGCATCACTATGGGTGAGAAAGTCTCATCATAGTTAACCCTTTGAATTTGTCAAAAACCTTTTGCAACAAGTCAAGCTTTGTAGATAGTGATATTACCATCAGCGTCCGTCTTCCTCTTGAAGATCCATTTATTCTCAATGGCTTGCCGATCATCGAGCAAATCCACCAAAGTCCACACTTTTTTCCCATACATGGATCCTATCTCAGATTTCATGGCCTCAAGCCATTTTTCGGAATCTGGGCTCATCATAGCTTCTTCATAGTTCGTAGTTCGCCGTTGTCCAACAACATGACTTCCAGGACAAGATTATCATACCACTCTGGTGCGGAGCGTGTTCTGGTCCACCTATGAGGTCCGGTAGTAACTTGAGCTGAAGTTTCATGATCATCATCATTTGCTTCCTCTCTGGTTGGTGTAGGCACCACGGGAACGATTTTCTCTGATATACTACTTTCCAATTCGAGAGCGGGTACAACTACCTAATCAAGTTCCACTTTTACTCCCACTCACTTCTTTCAAGAGAAACTCCTTCTCTAGAAAGGACCCATTCTTAGCAACAATGATTTTCCTTTGGATCTGTGGTAGAAGGTATACCCAATAGTTTCTTTCGGTATCTAATGAAGACGCACTTCTCCACTTTGGGTTCAAGCTTATCAGGCTTAAGCCTTTTGACATAAGCGTCGCATCCCCAAACTTTAAGGAACGACAACTTAGGGTTCTTGCCAAACCATAGTTCAGTGTCGTCTCAACGGATTTTCACAGCGCCCTATTTAATGTGAATGCGGCTGTCTCTAATGCATAACCACAAAATGATAGTGGCAAATCGGTAATAGACTTCATAGAATGCACCATATCTAATAAAGTACGGTTACGACATTTAGACACACCATTACACTGTGGTGTTCTAGGTGGCGTGAGTTGTGAAACTATTCCACATTGTTTTAAATGAAGGTCAAACTCGTAACTCAAATATTCGCCTCCATGATTGCTACCTCTTGAGCACTGCGTTGGTTTTCCCTTGAAGAGGAAAGGGTGATGCAATAAAGTAGTGTAAGTATTTCCCTCAGTTTTTGAGAACCAAGGTATCAATCCAGTAGGAGGCTCCTCACAAGTCCCTCGTACCTACACAAACAAACAAGAACCTCGCAACCAACGTGATAAAGGGGTTGACAATCCCTTCATGGTAACTTGCGAAAGTGAGATCTGATAGAGATAATAAGATAAGATAAATATTTTTGGTATTTTTATGATATAGATTGGAAAGTAAAGATTGCAAAATAAGATAGATGGGAAACTTATATGATGGGAAATAGACCCAGGGGCCATAGGTTTCACTAGTGGCTTCTCTCAAGATAGCATAAGTATTATGGTGGGTGAACAAATTACTATCGAGCAATTGATAAAAAAGTGCATAGTTATGAGAATATCTAGGCATGATCATGTATATAGGCATCACGTCCGCGACAAGTAGACCGACTCCTGCCTGCATCTACTACTATTACTCCACACATCGACCGCTATCCAGCATGCATCTAGAGTATTAAGTTCATAAGAACAGAGTAACGCATTAGGAAAGATGACATGATGTAGAGGGATAAACTCAAACAATATGATCTAAACCCCATCTTTATCCTCGATGGCAACAATACAATACGTGCCTTGTTGCCCCTGCTGTCACTGGGAAAGGACACCGCAAGATTGAACCCAAAGCTAAGCACTTCTCCCATTGCAATAAAGATCAATCTAGTAGGCCAAACCAAACTGATAATTCTAATAGACTAGCAAAGATAACCAATCATGCATAAAAGAATTCAGAGGAGATTCAAATATTTCTCATAGATAAACTTGATCATAAACCCACAATTCATCGGATCTCGACAAACACACCGCAAAAGGAGTTACATCAAATAGATCTCCAAGAAGATCAAGGAGAACTTTGTATTGAGATTCAAAGAGAGAGAAGAAGCCATCTAGCTAATAACTATGGACCCGAAGGTCTGTGATAAACTACTCACCACTCATCGAAGAGGCCTTGGCGATGATGTAGAAGCCCTCCGTGGTCGATTCCCCCTCCGGTGGAGCACCGGCGAAGGCTCCAAGATGGGATCTCGCGGATACAGAAGGTTGCGGTGGTGGAAATAGGTTTTCGTGGTGCTCCTCGGTGTTTTCAGAGTATGCAAGTATATATAGGCGAAGGAAGTCGGTCAGGGGAGCCACGAGGGGCCCACGAGGGTGGGGGGCGTGCCCACCCCCTAGGGCGCGCCAGGCACCCTCGTGGCCGCCTCGGCTACTTCTTGACGCCCACTCCAAGTCTCCTAGATTGCGTTTGTTCCAAAAAGAATGCTCCCGAAGGTTTCATTCCGTTTGGACTCCGTTTGATATTCCTTTTCTTCGAAACACTGAAATAGGCAAAAAAACAACAATTCGGGTTGGGCCTCCGGTTAGTCGGTTAGTCCCAAAAATGATATAAAAGTGTAAGTAAAGCCCATAAATATCCAAAACGGGTAATATAATAGCATGGAACAATCAAAAATTATAGATACGTTGGAGACGTATCAAGCATCCCCAAGCTTAATTCCTGCTCGTCCTCGAGTAGGTAAATGATAAAAACAAAATTTTTGATGTGGAATGCTACCTAGCATATTTCTCAATGTAATTTTCTTTATTGTGGCATGAATACTCAGATCCAAATGATTCAAGATAAAAGTTCATATTGACATAAAAATAGTAATACTTCAAGCATACTAACAAAGCAATCATGTCTTCTCAAAATAACATGGCTAAAGAAAGCTATCCCTACAAAATCATATAGTCTGACTATGTTCTATCTTCATCACACAAAGTATTTAATCATGCACAACCCCTATGACAAGCCAAACAATTGTTTCATACTTTAGTATTCTCAAACTTTTTCAACTTTCACGCAATACATGAGCGTGAGCCATGGACATAGCACTATATGTGGAATAGAATGGTGGTTGTGGAGAAGACAAAAATGGAGAAGATAGTCTCACATCAACTAGGCGTATCAACAGGCTATGGAGATTCCGATTGATAGATATCAGTGTGAGTGAGTAGGGATTGCCATGCAACGGATGCACTAGAGCTATAAGTGTATGAAAGCTCAACAAAAGAAACTAAGTGGGTGTGCGTCCAACTTGCTTGCTCATGAAGACCTAGGGCATTTTGAGGAAGCCCATCATTGGAATATACAAGCCAAGTTCTATAATGAAAATTCCCACTAGTATATGAAAGACATAGGAGACTCTCTATCATGAAGATCATGGTGCTACTTTGAAGCACAAGTGTGGTAAAAGGATAGTAACATTGTCCCTTCTCTCTTTTTCTCTCATTTTTTTATTTTGATGGGCTTCTTTGGCCTCTTTTTTTTATTTGGGCTTCTTTGGCCTCTTTTATTTTTTGTAAAGTCCGAAGTCTCATCCCGACTTGTGGGGGAATCATAGTCTCCATCATCCTTTCCTCACTTGGGACAATGCTCTAATGATGAAGATCATCACACTTTTATTTACTTACAACTCAACACTTAGAACAAAATATGACTCTATATGGATGCCTCCGGCGGTGTACCGGGATATGCAATGAATCTAGAGTGACATGTATGAAAGAATTATCAAGGTGGCTTTGCTACAAAATACGATGTCAACTACATGATCATGCAAAAGCAATATGACAATGATGGAGCATGTTCATAGTAAACGGAACGGTAGAAAGTTGCATGGCAATGTATCTCGGAATGGCTATGGAGATTCCATATAATAGGTAGGTATGGTGGATGTTTTGAGGAAGGTATATGGTGGGTGTATGGTAACGGCAAAAGTTGCGCGGCACAAGAGAGGCTAGCAATGGTGGAAGGGTGAGAGTGCGTATAATCCATGGACTCAACATTTGTGATAAAGAACTCATATACTTATTGCAAAAATCTACAAGTCATTGAAACAAAGTACTACCGCATGCTCCTGGGGGGATAGATTGGTAGGAAAAGACCATCGCTTGTCCCCGACCGCCACTCATAAGGAAGACAATCAATAAATAAATTATGCTCCAACTTCATCACAAAGCGGTTCACCATACGCGCATGCTACGGGAATCACTAACTTCAACACAAGTATTCCTGAAATTCACAACTACTTAACTAGCATGACTCTAATATCACCATCCTCATATCTCAAAACAATTATCAAGCATCAAATTGATCATAACATCCAATTCACTTTCTATGATAGTTTTTATTATACCCAACTTGGATGCCCATCATTCCAGGACCAATTTCATAACCGTAGCAAATACCATGCTGTTCTAAAAGACTCTCCAAATAATATAAGTGAAGCATGAGAGATAAATAATTTCTACAAAATTAATCCACCATCGTGCTCTAAAAAGATATAAGTGAAGCACTACAGCAAAATTGCCTAGCTCAAAAGAAATAAGTGAAGCACATAGAGTATTCTAATAAATTCCAAATCATGTTGTGTCTCTCTTAAAAGGTGTGTACAACAAGGATGATTGTGGTAAACTAAAAAGCAAAGACTCATATCATACAAGACGCTCCAAGCAAAACACATATCATGTGGTGAATAAAAATATAGCTCCAAGTAAAGTTACCGATAGACGAAGACGAAAGAGGGGATGCCTTCTGAGGCATCAAGCTTAGGCTTTTGGTTGTACTTGAATTATCTTGGGGTGCCATGGGAATCCCCATGCTTTGTCTCTTGCCACTCCTTATTCCATAATCCATCAAATCTTTACCCAAAACTTGAAAACTTCACAACACAAAACTCAACAGGAAATCTCATGAGCTCCGTTAGTGCAAGAAAGAAAAACCACCACTTAAGGTACTCTAATGAACTCCTTATTTATTTATATTGGTGTTAAACCTGCTGTATTCCAACTTCTCTTTGGTTCATACCCCCCTACACTAGCCATCGATTTATCAAAATAAGCAAACAACACACGAAAAACAGAATCTGTCAAAAACAGAACAGTCTGTAGCAATCTGTAACTTTTGAATACTTCTGGAACTCTAAAATTCCTACCAAAATAGGAAGTCCTGGGCAATTTCTCTATCGATCTACTTCAACAAGAATCAACTAAAAAGCACGTTTCTGTGTGTTATTAAAATTATTCTCGTGCACGCGAAAGTTTATGTTTTTCAGCAGAATCAAATTAACTATCACCCTAGGTTATCCTATACTTGGCACAAACACTAACTAAAACATAAAACCACATCTAAACAGAAGCTAGGTGATTTATTTATTACTAAACAGAAGCAAAAAGCAAGGAACAAAAATAAAATTGGGTTGCCTCCCAACAAGCGCTATCGTTTAACGCCCCTAGCTAGGCATAAAAGCGAGAATAGATCTAAGTATTGCCATCTTTGGTATTCAATTCATAAGTGGCTCGCATAATAGATTCATAAGGTAATTTAATTTTTTTTCTAGGAAAGTGTTCCATACCTTTCCTTAATGGAAATTGGAATCTAATATTTCCTTCCTTCATATCTATAATTGCACCAATCGTTCTAAGGAAAGGTCTACCAAGAATAATAGGACATGAAAAATTGCAATCTATATCAAGAATGATGAAATCTACGGGCACATAATTCCTATTTGCAACAATGAACATCATTAATCCTTCCCATAGGTTTCTTAATAGTGGAATTAAAAAGGTGCAAGTTTAAAGAGCAATCATCAAATTCATGGAAACCTCGCACATCACATAAAGTTTTTGGAATCGTGGAAACACTAGCACCCAAATCACACAAAGCATAGCATTCATGATCTTTAATTTTAATTTTAATAGTAGGTTCCCACTCATCATAAAGTTTTCTAGGTATAGAAACTCCCAATTCAAGTTTTTCTTCATAAGATTGTATCAAAGCATCAATGATATGTTTGGTAAAAGCTTTATTTTGACTATAAGCATGAGGAGAATTCAACACAGATTGCAACAAGGAAATACAATCTATTAAAGAACAATTATCATAATTAAATTCCTTGAAATCCAAAATAGTGGGTTCATTTCTATGTAAAGTTTTGACCTCTCCAACCCCACTTTTACCAAATTTAGCATCAAGATCTAGAAACTCCGAATCATTGGGACGCCTTTTAACTAAAGTTGACTCATCTCCAGTCCCATCATTATCAAGATTCATATTGCAAAGCAAAAATTTAATAGGAGACACATCAATAACTTTTAGATCTTCATCATTATTTTCATGGAAACTAGAACACGCTTTTACAAAGAAATCTCTCTTAGCACGCATCCTAGCGGTTCTTTCTTTGCACTCATCAATGGAAATTCTCATTGATTTGAGAGACTCATTGATATCATGCTTAGGTGGAATAGATCTAAGTTTCAAAGAATCAACATCAAGATAAAGTCTATCAATGTTTCTAGCCAATTCATCAACTTTAAGCAATTTTTCTTCAAGAAAAGCATTGAAATTCTTTTGATAGATCATAAATTCTTTAACACTATTCTCAAAATCAGAGGGCATCTTATTAAAATTTCCATAAGAGTTGTTTTAGGAATTACCATAATTATTAGAGGAATTACTAGGGTACGGCCTAGGATTAAAGTTTCCTCTATAAGCGTTGTTACCAAAATTATTCCTACCAAGAAAATTCACATCCATAGATTCATTATTGTTCTCAATCAAAGTAGACAAAGGCATATAATTTGGATAAATAGGAGCACTCTTATTAGCAAACAATTTCATAAGTTCATCCTTCTTTCCACTCAAAACATTAATCTCTTATATCGCATGAACTTTTTTACTAGTAGATCTTTCGGTGTGCTATTGAGAATAACTAACCATAATATTATCTAGGAGTTTAGTAGCTTATCCTAAAGTGATTTCCATAAAAGTGCCTCCCGCGGCCGAATCTAAAAGATTTCTAGAAGCAAAATTCAATCCGGCATAAATTTTTTGTATGATCATCCATAAATTCAAACCATGCGTAGGGCAATTGCGAATCATTAATTTCATTCTCTCCCAAGATTGTGCAACATGTTCATGATCAAGTTGCTTAAAATTCATAATATCATTTCTAAGAGAGATGATCTTAGCAGGAGGGAAATACTTAGAGATAAAAGCATCTTTGCACTTATTGCATGAGTCAATACTATTTTTAGGCAAAGACAAAAACCAAGTTTTAGCATGATCTCTAAGTGAAAACGGAAATAACTTCAACTTAACAATATCATTATCCGTATCTTTCTTCTTTTGCATATCACACAAATCAACAAAGTTGCTTAGATGAGTGGCGGCATCTTCACTAGGAAGGCTGGAGAATTGATCTTTCGTAACAAGATTCAACAAAGCAGCATTGATTTCACAAGATTCAGCATCATTAAGAGGAGCAATCGGAGTGCTAAGGAAATCATTATTGTTGGTATTGGAAAAGTCACACAATTTAGTATTATCTTGAGTCATAGTGACAAGCAATCCAACACACAAGCACACAAGAGGCAAGCGAAAAAGAGGCAAACGGAAAAGAGAGGGCGAATAAAACGACAAGGGTGAAGTGGGGGAGAGGAAAACGAGAGGCAAATGCCAAATAATGTAATGCGAGGGACATGAGGTTGTGATGGGTACTTGGTATGTCTTGACTTGAGCGAAGACCACCCCAGCAAAGGCGCCAGAAATAGCTCATTGACGGGAGATCAAATCTTGACTTGACTTGGTGCAGCCTCCTCGGCAACGGCGCCAGAAATCCTTCTTGCTACCTCTTGAGCACTGCGTTGGTTTTCCCTTGAAGAGGAAAAGGTGATGCAGTAAAGTAGCGTAAGTATTTCCCTCAGTTTTTGAGAACCAAGGTATCAATCCAGTAGGAGGCTCCTCTCAAGTCCCTCGTACCTACAAAAACAAACAAGAACCTCGCAACCAACGCGATAAAGGCGTTGTCAATCCCTTCACGGTAACTTGCGAAAGTGAGATCTGATAAAGATAATAAGATAAGATAAATATTTTTGGTATTTTTATGATATAGATTGGAAAGCAAAGATTGCAAAATAATATAGATGGGAAACTTATATGATGGAAAATAGACCCGGGGGCCATTGGTTTCTCTAGTGGCTTCTCTCAAGATAGCATAAGTATTACGGTGGGTGAACAAATTATTGTCGAGCAATTGATAAAAAAGTACATAGTTATGAGAATATCTAGGCATGATCATGTATACAGGCATCACGTCCGCGACAAGTAGACCGACTCCTACCTGCATCTACTACTATTACTCCACACATCGACCGCTATCCAACATGCATCTAGAGTATTAAGTTCATAAGAACAGAGTAATGCATTAGGCAAGATGACATGATGAAGAGGGATAAACTCAAACAATATGATATAAACCCCATCTTTTTATCCTCGATGGCAACAATACAATACATGCCTTGCTGCCCTGCCGTCACTGGGAAAGGACACCGCAAGATTGAACCCAAAGCTAAGCACTTCTCCCATTGCAAGAAATATCAATATAGTAGGCCAAACCAAACTGATAATTCGAAGAGACATGCAAAGATAACCAATCATACATAAAAGAATTCAGAGGAGATTCAAATATTTCTCATAGATAAACTTGATCATAAACCCACAATTCATCGGATCTCGACAAACACACTGCAAAACGAGTTACATCGAATAGATCTCCAAGAAGATCGAGGAGAACTTTGTATTGAGATTCAAAGAGAGAGAAGAAGCCATCTAGTTAATAACTATGGACCCAAAGGTCTATGGTAAACTACTCACCACTCATCGGAGAGGCCTTGGCGATGATGTAGAAGCCCTCCGTGGTTGATTCCCCTCCGGTGGAGCGCCGGCGAAGGCTCCAAGATGGGATCTCGCAGATACAGATGGTTGCGGCAGTGGAAATAGGTTTTCGTGGTGCTCCTTGGTGGTTTCAGGATATGCAAGTATATATAGGCGAAGGAAGTCGGTCAGGGGAGCCACGAGGGGCCCACGAGGGTGCGGGGCGCGTCAGGCCCCTCGTGGCCGCCTCGGCTGCTTCTTGATGTCTACTCCAAGTCTCCTGTATTTCGTTTGTTCCAAAAGATCGCTCGCGAAGGTTTCATTCCGTTTGGACTCCATTTGATATTCCTTTTCTTCGAAACACTGAAATAGGCAAAAAACAATAATTCGGGTTGGGCCTCTGGTTAGTAGGTTAGTCCCAAAAATGATATAAAAGTGTAAAGTAAAGCCCATAAACATCCAAAACGGGTAATATAATAGCATGGAACAATAAAAAATTATAGATACGTTGGAGACGTATCAATGATCAGATCGTAGAAACTTTTATTTTCTTGTTACGATGATTCTCCACTTCATTCTGATTCTTTGAACTTTTCAAATGTTTTGGACTTGTGTTTCATCAAGTAGATATACCCATACTTACTCATATCATCAAGGTTAGAAAATAACGATACCCGCCGCGTGCTTGAACACTCATCAGGCTGCATACATCGGTATGTATTATTTCCTATAAGTCATTAGCTCTCTCCATTGTTCCGGAGAACGGAGTTTTAGTCATCTTACCCATGAGGCATGGTTCGCAAGTATCAAACGATTCATAATCAAGTGATTCCAAGAGTCCATGCGCATGGAGTTTCTTCATGCGCTTTACACCAATATGACCTAAACGGCGGTGACACAAGTATGTTGCACTATCATTATCAACTTTCTTTTGGCATCAACATTATGAATATATGTATCACTACGATCGAGATTCAATAACCAATTCAGATTGGATGTATGACCATAGAAGGTTTTATTCATGTAAACAGAAGAACAATTATTCTCTGACTTAAATGAATAACCGTATTGCAATAAACACGATCTAATCTTGTTCATTCTCAACGCAAACACCAAATAACATTTATTCAGGCTCAATACTAATCCCAAAGGTAGAGGGAGTGTGCGATGGTGATCATATCAATCTTGGAAACACTTCCAACACACATCATCACCTCACCCTTAACTAGTCTCCGTTTATTCAGAAACTCCTTTTTCAAGTTACTAATCTTAGCAACTGAACTGGTATCAAATACACAGGGGCTACTACGAGCACCAGTAAGGTACACATCAATAACATGTATATCAAATATACCTTTGTTTACTTTGCCATCACTCTTATCTGCCAAGTATTTGGGGCAGTTCCGCTTCTAGTGACCATTTCCTTTGCAGTATAAGCACTCAGTTTCAGGCTTGGTCCAGCTTTGGGCTTCTTCACGGGAGTGGCAACTTGCTTTCTATTCTTCTTGAAGTTCCCTTTCTTTCCATTGCCCTTTTTCTTAAAACTAGTGGTCTTGTTAACCATCAACACTTGATGCTCTTTCTTGATTTCTACCTCTGCTGATTTCAGCATCACAAAGAGCTTGGGAGTCGTTTTCGTCATCCTTGCATATTATAGTTCATCACGAAGCTCTAGTAGCTTTGTGATAGTGAATGGAGAACTCTATCAATCACTATCTTATCTGGAAGATTAACTCCCACTTGACTCAAGCGATTGTAGTACCTAGACATTCTGAGAACATGCTCACTGGCTGAGCTATTCTCCTCCACCTTCTAGGCAAATTACTTGTCAGAGATCTCATACCTCTCAACACGGGCATGAGCCTGAAATACCAATTTCAGCTCTTGGAACATCTCATATGTTCCATGGTGTTCAAAACATCGTTGGAGCCCCGACTCTAAGCCATAAGCATGGCGCACTAAACTATCAAGTAGTCATCAGATCGAGCTTGCCAAACATTCATAACATCTGCATCATCTCCTGCAGTAGGTTTGTCACCTAGTGGTGCACAAGGACATAATTCTTCTATGCGGCAATGAGGATAATTCTCAGATCACGGACTCAGCCCACATTATCGCTACCATTATCTTTCAACTTAGTTTTCTCTAGGAACGTATCAAAATCAGGGGAGCCACATCGTGATCTATTGATCTACAACATAATTTGAAAAGACATTTTGACTATATTCATGATAAAATTTAGTTCAAATAATTAAATCACTAAAGAACTCCCACTTAAATCAACATCCCTCAAGTTGTCTAAGTGATACATGATCGAAATCAACTAACCCATGTCCGATCATCACGTGAGATGGGGTAGTCATCAATGGTGAACATCTTCATATTGATCATATCTACTATATGACTCATGTTCAAACTTTCGGTCTCTAGTGTTCCGAGACCATGTCTTTACATTCTAGGCTCGTCAAGTTTAACCCAAGTATTCCGTGTGTGTAAATCTGGCTTACACCTGTTGTATGTGAACGTAGAGTCTATCACACCCGATCATCATGTGGTGCTTCGAAATGACGAACTTTAGCAATGGTGCATACTCGGGGAGAACACTTTTATCTTGAAATTAAGTGAAGGTATCATCTTATAATGCTACCGTCATTCTAAGCAAAATAAGATGCATAAAGGATAAACATCACATGCAATCAAAATATGTGACATGATATGGCCATCATCATCTTGTGCTCTTGATATCCATCTCCAAAGCAATGTCATGATCTGCATCATCACCGACGCGACACCTTGATCTCTATCATTGCATCAGGGTCGTCTCGCCAACTATTGCTTCTACAACTATTGCTAACGCATAGAGATAAAGTAAAGCAATTACATGGTGCTTAATGATTGACACGCAGGTCATACAATAATTAAAAGACAACCCTAAGGCTCCTGCCGGTTGTCGATATTACAAAACATGATAATCTCATACAACAACGTATATCACATCACATCTTAACCATATCACATCACAACATAACCTACAAAAATAAGTTACACGTCTTCTACTTTGTTGTCCCAAGTTTTACGTGGCTGCTATGGGTAACTAGCAAGAACTGTTCTTACCTATGCAAAACCACAACGGTGATTATCAAGTTTGCTGTTTTAACTTTCTGCAAGGACCGGCCATAGTCAAATTTGATTCAACTAAAGTGAGAGAAATAGACACCCGCCAGCCACCTTACGCAAAACAGGTTGCATGTTAGTCGGTGGAACTGGTCTCATGTACGTGGACATGTAAGGTTGATCCAGGTCGCTTTCCCACAATACCACTGAATCAAAATAAGACGTTGGTGGCAAGCAGTATGAACATCACCGCCCACACCTCCTTTGTGTTCTACTCGTGCATATCATCTATGCATAGACTGGGCTCATGATGCCACTGTTGGGGAACGTTGCATGGAAAACAAAAATTTTCTACGCACACGCTAGATCTATCATCCATGGAGATGCAGAGCTATGAGAGGGGGGAGCATATTCATACCCTTGAAGAGCGGAAGCGTTTAACAACACGGTTCATGTAGTCGTACACCTTCACGATTCGTCCCGATCAAGTACCGAATGTATGACACCTCCATGTTCAGCACACGTTCAGCTCGATGACGTCCTCGCCTTCTTGATCCAGCAAGAGGGGCGAAGTAGTAGATGAGTTCCAACAACATGACGGTGTGGTAACGGCGGTGGTGAAGAACAATCTCCACAGGGCTTTGCCAAGCACAACGGAAACTAGATGGAGGATAAACTAGAGGGGACGGGCTTGCCAGCACACGGCTTAGTAAATCTTGATATGTTCCGAGTGCTAGCCCTGCCCCTCTATTTATATGTTGAGCCATGGGGTTGTTCTTGGAGAAAGAGCCTCCTCAAAGTCGGTTTGGCATGCAAGGCAAGAGTTCTTCTCGGACTCCAGGGCTAAACACCACAGTTCTCGGCGTTTGCGTATGCGCCACGGACTCCGACGTCTATCCCAGGGGTAGATGCCATGAACCCTGGCGTCTAGCCCCTGTCTTCCATACAACTTCTTTGTGCACCGACCTAAAGCCTCGTGGGTTTTACCCCTTGGCCCAACAACTTCTTGTGGCCTTCTAGAACCCCTTCTGGTGATCCAAGAATTATCCGGTGTATTCCGGAACCCTTCTGGAGACCGAATACTATCATCCTATATATCAATCTTTACCTCCGGGCCATTCCAGATCTCCTCGTCATGTCCGATCTCATCCGGGACTCCAAACAACATTCGGACACCAACATACATAACTCATATAATACTATAGCATCAACAAACATTAAGCGTACAGACCCTATGGGTTCGAGAATGATGTAGACATGGCCGAGATGCTTCTCTGGTCAATAACCAATAGCAGGACCTGGATGCCCATATTGGTTCCTACATATTCTTCGAAGAACTTTATCGGTCGAACCTTTATGACAACATACGTAGTTCCCTTTTATTGTCGGTATGTTACTTTCCCGAGATTCGGTCGTCGGTATCCCCATACCTAGTTCAATCTCGTTACCGGCAAGTCTCTTTACTTGTTCCGTAATACATCATCTTGTAACTAACTGCTTAGTCACTTTGCTTGCAAGCTTCTTGTGATGCTGTATTACCGAGAGGGCCTAGAGATACCTCTCCGTCATATGGAGTGACAAATCCCAATATTGATTCACGCCAACTCAACAGACACTGCTATGTCTTGAGCTTGCGTTGGTTTTCCTTGAAGAGGAAAGGGTGATGCAGCAAAGTAGTGTCAGTATTTCCCTCAGTTTTTGAGAACCAAGGTATCAATCCAGTAGGAGGCTCCTCAGAAGTCCCACGCACCTACACAAACAAACAAGAACCTCGCAACCAACGCAATAAAGGGGTTGTCAATTCCTTCACGGCCACTTGCGAAAGTGAGATCTGATAGAGATAATATGATAAGATAAATATTTTTGGTATTTTTATGATATAGATTGGAACATAAAAGATGCAAATAAAACTAGATAAAAAACATGTATGATAAAAGATAGACCCATGGGCCATAGGATTCACTAGTGGATTCTCTCAAGATAGCATAAGTATTACGGTGGGTGAACAAATTACTGTCGAGCAAATGATAGAAAAGTGCATAGTTATGAGATTATCTAGGCATGATCATGTATATAGGCATCACGTCTGTAACAAGTAGACCGACTCCCACCTGCATCTACTACTATTACTCAACACATCGACCGACTCCTGCCTGCATCTAGAATATTAAGTTCATGAAGAATAGAGTAACGCATTAAGAAAGATGACATGATGTAGAGGGATAAATTCATGCAATATGATATAAACCCCATCTTTTTATCCTCGATGGCAACAATACAATACGTGCCTTGTTGCCCCTGCTGTCACTGGGAAAGGACAACACAAGATTGAACAAAAAGCTAAGCACTTCTCCCATTGCAAGAAAGATCAATATAGTAGGCCAAACCAAACTGATAATTCGAAGAGACTTGCAAAGATAACTTAATCACACATAAAAGAATTCAGAGGAGATTCAAATATTTCTCATAGCTAAACTTGATCATAAACCCACAATTCATCGGATCTCAACAAACACACCGCAAAAAGAGTTACATCGAATAGATCTCCAAGAAGATCGAGGAAAACTTTGTATTGAGATTCAAAGAGAGAGAAGAAGCCATCTAGCTAATAACTATGGACCGAAGCTCTGTGGTAAACTAGTCACAACTCATCGGAGAGGCCTTGGAGATGATGTAGAGGCCTTCCATGGTCGATTCCCCCTCCGACGGAGCGTCGGCGAAGGCTCCAAGATGGGATCTCGCGGATACAGAAGGTTACGGCGGTGGAAATAGTTTTTCATGGTGCTCCTGGATCTTTTCGGGATACGTGGACATATATAGGAGGAAGAAGTAGGTCGGTGGACGCTTGAGGGGCGCGCCCACCTCCAGGGGGCGCGCCGGGCACCCTCGTGGCCGCCTTGTTCGTTGATTGACGTCCACTCCAAGTTTCGTGGATTGCGTTTGTTCCAAAAAGATCGCTCCCAAAGGTTTCATTCCGTTTGGACTCCGTTTGATATTCATTTTCTTCAAAACACTGAAATAGGAAAAAAAACAGCAATTCGGGCTGCACCTCCGGTTAGTAGGTTAGTCCCAAAAATGATATAAAAGTGTAAAGTAAAGCCCATAAACATCCAAAATGGGTAATATAATAGCATGGAATAATAAAAAATTATAGATACGTTGGAGACGTATCAGACACCTTCGGAGATACCTGTAGAGCACCTTTATGATCACTAGTTACGTTCTAACGTTTGATGGCACACAAGGCATTCCTCCGGAGTCCGGGAGTTGCATGATCTCATGGTCGAAGAAAGGTATTTTACATTAAGAAACTAGTGGTAATAAACTGAACGATCATATGCTATGCTAATGGTTGGGTCTTGTCCATCACATCATCCTCCTAATAATGTGATCCCGTTATCAAGTAACAACACATGTCTATGGTTAGGAACCTAAACCATCATTTGATCAACGAGCTAGTCTAGTAGAGGCTCACTAGGGACACGGTGTTGTCTATGTATCCACACATGTATCTGAGTTTCCGATCAATACAATTCTAGCATGGATAATAAACGTTTATCATGAACCGGGAAATATGATAATAACCAATTTTTTATTGCCTCTAGAGCATATTTCCAACAATCATAACCATTTTAAATGCATGTTGGCACACAAGAGAAATCATTATACACTCCTAGCTAATCAAGCATGGCATGAATAACTATAATCTCTAATTGTCATTGCAAACATGTTTCATTCATAATAGGCTAAATCAAGAACGATGAGCTAATCATATTTACAAAAACAAAATAGGTCGAGTTCTTACCAGCTTTTCTTCATCTCAATCATTTCATCAAATATCGTCATTATTGCCTTTCACTTGGATGACCGAATGATGTGAATAATAATAAGAGTGCACGTGCATTGGACTAAGCTGGAATCTGCAAACACTTATTCAGAGGAGAAGACAAGTCAATATGGGCTCTTTGTTACATCAACAATAATGCATATGAGAGCCACTCAACATTTTCATCGTGGTCTTCTCCTTATGACCCAAAGAATAGAAAAGAATTTCAAAGAAACACACTTAAATATTTTTGGAGTTTTTGTTTTTCTAAAGAAAGCAAATTAACAAAAATAAAAAACGAGAAAACCTATTTACATGTGAAAGCTCCCAACAAGCAAAAAAAGATTGAGAAATCTTTTTGGGTTTTCTTTTAATACTACAACTAATAAAAATTGAAAAGAAAAACTAAAAAATGAGAAATATTTTGTTTTTCGCAAAATTTTCGAACACACAAGAAGAAAGCAAGAAAAATAAACTAACATGGATAATACAATGAAAAATTATGAACACCAAAAACTAGAATGAATGTGTGATGCATGAATGTGAAGTAGGTGGGAAATATGTACTCCCCCAAGATTAGGATTTTGGTCTAAGTTGGTCTATGCTACGGCTTGCCTGGATAATATCCAGAGTTGTACTTGGGGTTGTACTCGATTGCAGCTGCCACCGCTTGGCGGGCTGCCTCATGGAGACGGGCGGTCTCCTTCGCCCTCTCATACTCGTCTGCCTCCTCTCTCTGTATAAAATATCTTCATTTCATCTGAAAGTCAAAGAAGGTAGGAGTAGGAAGCATAACATAGATGACGTGGCTCCTGTCAAAAATTAGTCTATACTGGAAAGGCAAGTCGCCCCTCACAAGAAACTGGAAACACTCCATAGCATCATAATCTAGAAAAATAGGTGGCTATTTGCTACGTCTTGAGCTTGCGTTGGTTTTCCTTGAAGAGGAAAGGGTGATGCAGCAATAGTAGCGTAAGTATTTCCCTCGGTTTTTGAGAACCAAGGTATCAATCCAGTAGGAGGCTCCTCAAAAGTCCCACGCACCTACACAAACGAACAAAGAACTCGCAACGCAATAAAGGGGTTGTCAATCCCTTCACGGCCACTTCATGAAAGTGAGATCGATAGAGATAGTATGATAAGATAAATATATTTTTGGTATTTTATAATATAGATTGGAAAAGTAAAGATGCAAGTAAAAGTAGATTGAAAGCTTATATGATAAAAGATAGACCCGGGGGCCATAGGTTTCACTAGTGGCTTCTCTCAAGATAGCATAAGTATTACGGTGGGTGAACAAATTCTTGTCGAGCAATTGATAGAAAAGCGAATAATTATGAGATTATCTAGGCATGATCATGTATATAGGCATCACGTCCGCAACAAGTAGACCGACTCCTGCATCTACTACTATTACTCCACACATCGAACGCTATCCAAAGATGCATCTAGAGTATTAAGTTCATAAGAACGAGAATAACGCATTAAGAAAGATGACATGATGTAGAGGGATAAACTCATGCAATATGATATAAACCTCATCTTTTTATCCTCGATGGCAACAATACAATACGTGCCTTGCTGCCCCTGCTGTCACTGGGAATGGAAAACACAAGATTGAACCCAAAGCTAAGCACTTCTCCCATTGCAAGAAAGATCAATCTAGTAGGCCAAATCAAACTGATAATTTGAAGAGACTTGCAAAGATAACTCAATTATACATAAAAGAATTCAGAGGAGATTCAAATATTTCTCATAGATAAACTTGATCATAAACCCACAATTCACCAGATCTCGACAAACACCGCAAAAAGAGTTACATCGAATAGATCTCCACAAGAGAGGGGGAGAACATGGTATTGAGATCCAAAAAGAGAGAAGAAGCCATCTAGCTAATAACTATGGACCCGAAGGTCTGTGGTAAACTACTCACAACTCATCGGAGGGGCTATGGTGTTGATGTAGAAGCCCTCCGTGGTCGATTCCCCCTCCGGTGGAGCGCCGGCGAAGGCTCCAAATATGGGATCTCATGGATCTGTAAGGTTCTGGCGGTGGAAATTGTTTTTCGTTGGCTCCCTGGATGTTTTCGGGGTACATGGGTATATATAGGAGGAAGAAGTACGTCGGTGGCCGCCCGAGGGGCCCACGAGACAGGGGGCGTGCCCTGTAGGGGTGGGCGCGCCCTCCACCCTCGTGGCCGCCTCGGCTGCTTCTTGACTTGAACTCCAAGTCCTCTGGATCACGTTCGTTCTAAAACTCACGCTCCCGAAGGTTTCATTCCGTTTGGACTCCGTTTGATATTCCTTTTCTTCGAAATACTGAAATAGCCAAAAAAACAAGCAATACGGGCTGGGCCTTGGTTAGTAGGTTAGTCCCAAAATGATATAAATGTGTAAAATAAAGCCCATAAACATCCAAAAGGGGTAATATAATAGCATGGAACAATCAAAAATTATAGATACGTTGGAGACGTATCAAGCATCCCCAAGCTTAATTCCTGCTCGTCCTCGAGTAGGTTAATGATAAAAACAGAATTTTTGATGTGGAATGGTACCTAGCAGAATTCTCAATGTAATTTTCTTTGTTGTGGCATGAATGTTCAGATCCAAATGATTCAAAATAAAAGTTCATATTGACATAAGAACTTCAAGCATACTAATCAAAGCAATCATGTCTTCTCAAAATAACATGGCTAAAGAAAGTTCATCCCTACAAAATCATATAGCTAGGCTATGCTTCATTTTCGTCACACAAAAATGTTCCCAAATTCTACACCCCCGATGACAAGCCAAGCAATTGTTTCGTACTTCAATAATCTCAAACTTTTTCAACTTGCATGCAATACATGAGCGTGAGCCATGGATATAGCACTATGGGTGGAATAGAATATGATGATGAGGATTGTGTGGAGAAGACAAAAAAAGGAGAAAGTCTCACATTAACGAGGATAATCAACGGGCTATGGAGATGCCCATCAATTGATGTTAACATGAGGAGTAGGGATTGCCATGCAACGGATGCACTAGAGCTATAAATGTATGAAAGCTCAACAAAAGAAAACTAGTGGGTGTGCATCCAACTTGCTTGCTCACGAAGACCTAGGGCATTTGAGGAATAATTCTTTGCAGGATCAATTCATCTTTATCATTAGGAACAATGGTAATACCTCCCTATTTAGGAACACAGTGGACATGGCTCACCCATTTGCTATCAACAATGGAATAAATTATACCTGCCTCAAGGAGCTTTAGTATCTCCTTTCTTACCACTTAATTCATTTTAGGATTCAGTCGTCGTTGAGGATCTCTAACTGGTTTGGCATCATCCTCCAAATTAATTTTGTGTTGGCATAACGTGGGACTAATGCCCTTGAGATCATCCAGAATATATCCAATAGCAGCACGATGCTTCTTCAAAGTTTTCAATAATCTTTCTTCTTCTTGCTCTGAAAGGTTAGCACTAATAATAACAGGATATATTTTCTTTTCATCAAGATAAGCATACTTAAGATTATCAGGTAATGGTTTAAGTTCAAACACGGGATCACCCTTGGGTGGAGGGGGATCCCCAAGAATTTCAACGGGAAGGTTGTGTTTCAGAATAGGCTCCTGTTTAAGGAACACTTCATCTATTTCCCTTCTTTCCTTCATAAACATATCATTTTCATGGTCTAGCAAATATTGTTCTAACGGATCAGTAGGAGGCACGGAAATAGAAGAAAGACCGATAATCTCATCCTTACTAGGTGAGTCTCTATCACGAGGTTGTCTACGAAACTTAGCAAAATTAAACTCATGAGACATACCTTCTAAGCCAATTGTAACAGTATCCTTTTCACAATCAATCTTAGCATTAACAGTATTTAAAAAGGGTCTACCAAAAATAATGGGACAAAAGTCATCTTGTGGAGAACCGAGAACAAGAAAATCAGCAGGACATTTAACCTTCCCACACAAGACTTCAACATCTCTAACTATCCCAACTGGTTTAATGGAGTCCCTATTAGCAAGCTTAATAGTAACATCAATGTCTTCTAATTCAACGGGTGCAATGTCGTGCATAATTTCTTTATATAAGTCATAGGGTATTGCACTAGCACTAGCACCCATATCACATAAGCCATGATAACAATGATCTCCTATTTTAATAGAAATAACAGGCATGCCTACCACAGGTCTATGTATCTTAGTATCTGGTCTAGCAATATTAGCAGTCTCACCACAGAAAGAAATAACATGCCCGTCTAAATCATCATCCAAGAGATCTTTAACCATAGCAATACTAGGTTCAACTTTGATTTTTCTCAAGAGGTGTATAAGTCCTAGTATTACTCTTACGAACAACAGCCGAAGTTTTAGCATGATCCTTTATCCTAACAGGAAAAGGGGGTTTCTCAACATAAGTAGTAGGAACAATAGGATCACTATAGGTGAAAGTCTTTTCTTCAACTGTAATATGTGCAACTACTTTTACTTCAACAGGAGGATTATATTTAAACCACTTCTCCATAGGGAGATAAACGTGAGTAGCAAAAGATTCACAGAAGGAATCTACTATCTCAGAGTCAAGTCCATACTTAGCGCTAAATCCACGAAAAGCATCGGCATCCATAAAAGATTTAACACAATCAAACTTAGGTGTCATACCTGACTCCTTACTATCGTTGGAACCACAATCTTCGGAGTTTCGTTTAATTCTTTCCAATAAGTCCCATTTGAATTCAATAGTCTTCAGCATATAAGAACCAACACAGGAAGTATCGCGCATGTTGCAACCATTGAGAGAAAGTCGAGCATAAATTTTTTGAATAATCATTTCTTTAGAGAGCTCATGATTGGGGCATGAATATAACATTGGCTTAAGCCTCCCCCAAGATTGAGCGATGTTTTCTCCTTCGCGAGGCCAGAAATTATATATGTAATTACGATCACGATGAACAAGATGCATAGGATAGAATTTCTGGTGAAATTCCAACTTCAGTCGTTTATAATTCCAAGATCCCGTATCATCACATAGCCTATACCATGTCAATGCATCTCCCTTCAAATATAAAGGGAAGACCTTCCTTTTGACAACATCATCGGGAATACCTGCAAGATTAAATAATCCACAAACTTCATCCACAAAGATAAGGTGTAAATCGGGATGCAATGTTCCATCTCCTGCAAATGGATTAGCTAGCAGTTTCTCTATCATACCCGAAGGAATCTCAAAGTAAATATTTTCAAAAAGGTCAGTGGGTTGAGGAGAAACTCTTTGCTCTTCTGGTCGGGGTGAAGATACCCCGAACAAGCCCCTCAAAGGATTAGTTTCCATAGTGACAAGTAATAGAAAATTTCAGCACACTATATAAATGTTTCCTTACCAAGTTCCACTCACCAAAAGTGCTACACTCCCCGGCAACGGCGCCAGAAAAGAGTGTTGATGACCCACAAGTGTAGGGGATCTATCGCAGTCCTTTCGATAAGTAAGAGTGTCGAACCCAACGAGGAGTAGAAGTAAATGATAAGCAGTTTTCAGTAAGGTTTTCTCTGCAAGCACTGAAATTGTAGGTAACAGATAGTTTTGTGATAAGATAAATTGTAATGAGTAACAAGTAAATAAAGTAAATAAAGTGCAGCAAGGTGGCCCAATCCTTTTTGTAGCAAAGGATAAGCCTGGACAACTTCTTATAATGAGAAAAGAGCTCCCGAGGACACATGGGAATTATCGTCAAGCTAGTTTTCATCACGCTCATATGATTCGCGTTCGGTACTTTGATAATTTGATATGTGGGTGGACCGGTGCTTGGGTACTGCCCTTACTTGGACAAGCATCCCACTTATGATTAACCCCTATTGCAAGCATCTGCAACTACAAAAGAAGTATTAAGGTAAACCTAACCACAACATTAAACATATGGATCCAAATCAGCCCCTAACGAAGCGACGCATAAACTAGGGTTTAAGCTTCTGTCACTCTAGCAACCCATCATCTACTTATTACTTCCCAATGCCTTCCTCTAGGCCCAAATAATGGTGAAGTGTCATGTAGTCGACGTTCACATAACACCACTAGAGGAAAAGACAACATACATCTCATCAAAATATCGAACGAATACCAAATTCACATGACTACTAATAGCAAGACTTCACCCATGTCCTCAGGAACAAAGGTAACTACTCACAAAGCATATTCATGTTCATAATCAGAGGAGTAATACTATGCATTAAGGATCTGAACATATGATATTCCACAAAGTAAACCAATTAGCATCAACTACAAGGAGTAATCAACACTACTAGCAACCCACAGGTACCAATTTGTGGTTTGGATACAGGATTGGATACAAGAGATGAACTAGGGTTTTGAGAGGAGATGGTGCTGGTGAAGATGTTGATGGAGATTGACCCCCTCCAGATGAGAGGATCATTGGTGATGACGATGGTGATGATTTCCCCCTCCCGGAGGGAAGTGTCCCCGACAGAACAGCTCCGCCGGAGCCCTAGATTGGTTCCGCCAAGGTTCCGCCTCGTGGCGGTGGAGTTTCGTCCCGTAAGCTTGCCCACGATTTTTTCCAGGGTAAAAGCCTTCATATAGAAGAAGATGGACACCAGAGGGCCACCAGGGGGGCCAGGAGACAAGGGGCGCACCCACTGGGCACGCCCCCACCCTCCTGGCTAGGGTGTGGGCCCCCTGAGGTGTTTCTTCCGCTCAATAATTCTTATTAATTCCAAAATTGAGTTTCATGGAGTTTCAGGATTTTTGGAGCTGTGCAGAATAGGTTTCCATTGTTTGCTCCTTTTCCACCGAATCCAGTGCTTAGGCATTCCCCTCTTCATGGTAAACCTTGTAAAATAAGAGAGAATAGCCAGAAGTATTGAGATATAATGTGTAATAACAGCCCATAATGCAATAAATATTGATATAAAAGCATGATGCAAAATGGACATATCATACCTACACACAAAGAACAAATACTTGCAACCCGACGTGTTAAAGGGGTTGTCAATCCCTTTCGGGTAACGGTGCCAGAAATTGTCAAGTTGACGGGCTAAAAATTGTGATAGATTGGATAAATAGATCTTGATAAAACGCGAATTAAAACAAGCAAATAAAAAATGTAGCAAGATATTTTTGGGTTTTTGTAAATATAGATCTGAAAATAAAAGTGGAAAATAATATATCAGAAAGCAAATATGAAGAATAATAGACATGGGGCCCGTAGATTTCACTAGTGGCTTCTCTCGAGAAAAATAGCATATAGTGGGTAACCAAATTACTATTGGGCAATTGATAGCACTTCAAATAATTATGACGATATCCAGGCAATGATCATTATATAGGCATCACGTCCAAGATTAGTATACCAACTCCTGCCTGCATCTACTACTATTACTCCACACATTGACTGCTATCCAACATGCATCTAGTGTATTAAGTTCATGGATAAACGGAGTAATGCAATAAGAACGATGACATGATGTAGACAAGATCTATTCATGTAGGAATAGACCCCATCTTGTTATCCTTAATAGCAACAATACACACATGTCATGTCCCCGTCTGTCATTGGGATTGAGCACCGTAAGATTGATCCCATCACAAAGCACCTCTTCCCATGGCAAGAAAGATGGATCTAGTCGGCCTAACTAAACCAAGGATTCGGAGAAGAAATACGAGGCTATAAGTAATCATGCATATAAGAGATCAAAAGAAGACTCAAATAACTTTCATGGATAAAATAGATCTGATCATAAACTCAAAGTTCAATGGATCCCAACAAACATACCGCAAAAAGAGTTACATCAAATAGATATCCAAGAGACCATTGTATTGAGAATCAAAAAAGAGAGAGGAAGCCATCTTGCTACTAACTACGGACCCATAGGTCTACAATGAACTACTCACGCATCATCGGAGAGGCACCAATGAGGATGATGAAACCCTCCGTGATGGTGTCTAGATTGGGTCTGGTGGTTCTGAAACTTGCGGCGGCTGGAATTGTGTTTCGTCGACTCCCCTAGGGTTTTTGGATTTTCAGGGTATTTATATGTTGGGGAACGTAGTAATTTCAAAAAAATTCCTACGCACACGCAAGATCATGGTGATGCATAGCAACGAGAGGGGAGAGTGTTGTCTACATACCTCGTAGACCCGGCGAAGCGATCACAACGTAGAGGAAGTAGTCGACGTTCTCCTCGCGATCCGACCGATCCGGCGCCGTTACTCGGCGCCCGAGTTCTTGACACCGACAGTTCGATGGCGTCCCTCATACTCCGATCCAGCCGAGTGTCGAGGAGAGTTCCACAAGACGACGGCGTGGTGGACGATCTTGATGTTCTATCGCAGAGAGCCGCCTAAGCTTCGCGACGATATGACCGAGGTGGAATATGGTGGAGGGGGCACGCGACACGGCTAAGGAACGATCCGTAGATCAAACTTGTGTGTTCTAGGGTGCCCCTGCCCCGTATATAAAGGAGGGAGGGGGAGGTGCAGCCGCCCAAGGGAGGGGCGGAGGAGTCCTACTCCCAGGGAGTAGGACTTCCCCTTCCTAGTTGGAGTAGGATTGGGGAGGGGAAGAAGGAAGAGGCGCGCCCCCCCTCCTTTGTCCTATTCGGACTAGGAGGGAGGGGCGTGGCCACCCCTGGCGGCCCTCCTCTTCTCCCTCGAGGCCCACTAAGGCCCATTTAGTTCCGGGGGTTCCGGTAACCTCCGGTACTCGATAAATTCTGTTTTCACCGGAACCATTCGAACTCCAAATATAGGCTTCCAATATATCAATCTTTATGTCTCGACCATTTCGAGACTCCTCGTCATGTCCGTGATCACATCCGGACTCGAACTTCTTCGGTACATCAAAATACATAAACTCATAATAACCATCATCGAAACCTTAAGCGTGCGGACCCTACGGTTCGAGAACAATGTAGACATGGCCGAGACACGTCTCGGTCAATAACCAATAGCGGGACCTGGATGCCCATATTGGTTCCTACATATTCTACGAAGATCTTTATCGGTCGGACCGCATAACAACATACGTTGTTCCCTTTGTCATCGGTATGTTACTTGCCCGAGATTCGATCGTCGGTATCCAATACCTAGTTCAATCTCGTTATCGCAAGTCTCTTTACTCGTTCCGTAATACATCATCTCACAGCTAACTCATTAGTTGTAATGCTTGCAAGGCTTCGTGATGTGTATTACCGAGAGGGCCAGAGATACCTCTCCGACAATCGGAGTGACAAAACCTAATCTCAAATACGCCAACCCAACATCCGCCTTTGGAGACACCTGTAGTACTCCTTTATAATCACCCGATTCGTTGTGACGTTTGGTAGCACCCAAAGTGTTCCTCCGTAAACGGAGTTGCATAATCTCATAGTTACAGGAACATGTATAAGTCATGGATAAAAGCAGTAGCAACATACTAAACGATCGTGTGCTAAGCTAATGGAATGGGTCATGTCAATCAGATCATTCTACTAATGATGTGACCTTGTTAATCAAATAACAACTCTTTGTTCATGGTTAGGAAACATAACCATCTTTGATTAACAAGCTAGTCTAGTAGAGGCATACTAGTGACATGTTTGTTTGTTTATGCACTCACACATGTATCATGTTTCTGGTTAATACAAATCTAGCATGAATGATAAACATTTATCATGAAATAAGGAAATAAATAATAACTTTATTATTGCCTCTAGGGCATATTTCCTTCAGTCTCCCACTTGCACTAGAGTCAATAATCTAGATTACATAGTAATGATTCTAACACCCATGGAGTCTTGGTGCTGATCATGTTTTGCTCGTGGAAGAGGCTTAGTCAACGGGTGCGCAACATTCAGATCCGTATGTATCTTGCAAATCTCTATGTCTCCCACCGGACTAAGTCCGGATGGAATTGAAGCGTCTCTTGATGTGCTTGGTCCTCTTGTGAAATCTGGATTCCTTCGCTAAGGCAATTGCTCGAGATTGTCACGAAGATTTTCATTGGACCCGATGCACTAGGTATGACACCTAGATCGGATATGAACTCCTTCATCCGACTCCTTCATTAGCTGCTTCCGGAAGCTGCTATGTACTCCGCTTCACATGTAGATCCCTCACGACGCTTTGTTTAGAACTGCACCAACCGACAGCTCCTCCGTTTAGTGTAAATCACGTATCCGTCTGTGATTTAGAATCGTCGGATCGGTGTCAAAGCTTGCATCAACGTAACTGCCACGATGAGCTCTTTGTCACCTCCATATCTGAGAAACATATCCTTAGTCCTTTTCGGTATTTGGGATGTTCTTGACCGCTGTCCGATGATCCTCTGGATTACTTTGGTACCTCCTGCTAAACTTATAGCAAGGCACACATCGGTCGGTACACAGCATTGCATACATGATAGAGCCTATGGCTGAAGCATAGGAACATCTTTCATTTTCTCTCTATCTTCTGCAGTGGTCGGGCATTGAGTCTTACTCAACTTCACACCTTGTAACACGAGCAAGAACCCTTTCTTTGCTTGATCCATTTTGAACTTCTTCAAAATTTTGTCAAGGTATGTGCTTTGTGAAAGTCCAATTAAGCGTCTTGATCTATCTCTATAGATTTTAATGCCCAATATGTAAGCAGCTTCACCGAGGTCTTTCATTGAAAACTCTTATTCAAGTATCCCTTTATGCTATCCAGAAATTCTATATCATTTCCGATCAGCAATATGTCATCTACATATAATATCGAAATGCTACTGAGCTCCCACTCACTTTCTTGTAAATCTGAGGCTTCTCCAAAAGTGCAGACAAACCCAAATGCTTTGATCACACTATCAAAGCGTTTATTCCAACTCGAGATGCTTGCACCAGTCCATAAATGGATCATTGGAGCTTGCACACTTTGTTAGCTCCTTTGGATCGATAAAGACTTCGGTTGCATCATATACAACTCTTCTTCCGTAAATCCATTCAGAATGCGTCTTTACATCCATTTGCCAAATTTCATAATCATAAAATGCGGCAATTGCTAACATGATTCAGACAGACTTAAGCATCGCTACGGGTGAGAAGGTCTCATCGTAGTCAATCCCTTGAACTTGTCGAAAACCCTTTGCGACAAGTCGAGCTTTGTAAACGATAACATTACCGTCGTCGGTCTTCTTCTTGAAGATCCACTTGTTTTCTATTGCTTGCCTACCCTCGGCAAGTCAACCAAAGTCCATACTTTGTTTTCATACATGGATCCCATCTCGATTTCATGGCCTCAAGCCATTTTGCGAATCTGGGCTCACCATCGCTTCTTCATAGTTCGTAGGTTCATCATGATCTAGTAGCATGATTTCCGACAGGATTACCGCACCACTCTGGCGCGGATCTTACTCTGGTTGATCTACGAGGTTCTGCGGTAACTTGATCTGAAGTTTCATGATCAACATCATCAACTTCCTCACTACTTGGTGTAGATGTCTCGAAACCGGTTTCTGCGACAAACTACTTTCAAGTGCAGGGAGAAGGTACTATTACCTCATCAAGTTCTACTTTCCTCCCACTCACTTCTTTCGAGAGAAACTCCTTCTCTAGAAAGGATCCATTCTTAACAACGAATGTCTTGCCTTGGATCTGTGATAGAAGGTGTACCCAACTGTCTCCTTTGGGTATCCTATGAAGACACATTTCTCGATTTGGGTTCGAGCTTATCGGGTTGAAGCTTTTCACATAAGCATCGCATCCCCAAACTTTAAGAAACGACAACTTTGGTTTCTTGCCAAACCACAGTTCATAAGGTGTCGTCTCAACGGATTTCGACGGCGTTCTATTCGGTGTGAATGCGGCCGTCTCTAGAGCATAACCCCAAAACGATAGCGGTAAATCAGAAGAGACATCATAGATCGCACCATATCTAGTAAAGTGCGATTCTGACGTTCGGACACACCATTACGTTGTGGTGTTCGGGTGGCGTGAGTTGAAACTATTCCGCATTGTTTCAAATGTAGACCAAACTCGTAACTCAAATATTCACCTCCACGATCAGATCGTAGAAATTTAATTTTCTTGTTACGATGATTTTCAACTTCACTCTGAAATTCTTTGAACTTTTCAAATGTTTCAGACTTATGTTTCATTAAGTAGATATACCCATATTTGCTTAAGTCATCTGTGAAGGTGAGAAAATAACGATATCCGCCACGAGCCTCAACATTCATCGGACCACATACATCTGTATGTATGATTTCCAACAAATCTGTTGCTCTCTCCATAGTACCGGAGAACGGGGTTCTAGTCATCTTGCCCATAAGGCACGGTTCATAAGTGCCAAGTGATTCATAATCAAGTGACTCCAAAAGTCCATCAGTATGGAGTTTCTTCATGCGCTTTACACCGATATGACCTAAACGGCAGTGCCACAAATAAGTTGCACTATCATTATCAACTCTACATCTTTTGGTTTCAACATTATGAATATGTGTATCACTACTATCGAGATTCATCAAAAATAGACCACTCCTCAAGGGTGCATGACCATAAAAGATATTACTCATATAAATAGAACAACCATTATTCTCGATTTAAATGAATAACCGTCTCGCATCAAACAAGATCCAGATATAATGTTCATGCTCAACGCAGCACCAAATAACAATTATTTAGGTCTAAAACTAATCCGAAGGTAGATGTGGAGGTAGCGTGCCGACCGCGATCACATCGACTTTGGAACCATTTCCCACGCCGCATCGTCACCTCGTCCTTTGCGGTGTTCGCTAATCCGTAGTCCTGCTTTGAGTTGCAAATATAGCAATGAACCAATATCAAATACCAGTGCTCTGCGAGCTCTAGTAAGGTACACATCAATAACATGTATATCACATATACCTTTGTTCACCTTGCCATCCTTCTTATCCGCCAAATACTTGGGGCAGTTCCGCTTCCGGTGACCGATCGCTTGCGGTAGAAGCACTCGTTTCAGGCTTAGGTCCAGACTTGGGTTTTTCTCTGAGCGACAACTTGCTTGCTGTTCTTCTTGAAGTTCCTTCTTCTTCCCTTTGCCTTTCTTCTTGAAACTAGTGGTCTTATTGACCATCAACACTTGATGCTCCTTCTTGATTTCTACCTCCGCAGCCTTTAGCATTGCGAAGAGCTCGGTATAGTCTTTACTAACCCTTGCATATTATAGTTCATCACGAAGCCTTTGTAGCTTGGTGGCGTGATTGAAGAATTCATCAATGACACAATCATCCGGAAGATTAACTCCCAATTGTGTCAAGTGATTGTAGTACCCGGACATTACGAGTATGTGCTCACTAATGAACTATTCTCCTCCATCTTGCAGCTATAGAACTTATTGGAGACTTCATATCTCTCAATCCGGGCATTCTGTTGGAATATCAACTTCAACTCTGGAACATCTCATATGCTCCATGACGTTCAAAACGTCGTTGAAGTCCCGGTTCTAAGCCGTAAAGCATGGCACATCGAACTATAGAGTAGTCATCGCTTTGCTCGCCAGACGCTCATAACATCCGGTGTTGCTCAAAGAAGAGTTCGCACCCAGCGGTGCATCCAGACGTAACTCTTTTGTGCAAGCAATGAGGATAATCCCGAGTTACGGACCCGATCCGTGTAATTGCTACCATCATCTTTCAACTTTGCTTTCTCAAGGAACGCATTAAAATTCAACGGAACAACAAAGACGAGCCATCTATCTACAAACAAACATAAACAAGCAAGATACTATCGGTACTAAGTTCATGATAGATTTAAGTTCAATTAATCATATTACTTAAGAACTCCCACTTAGACAGACATCCTCTAGTCATCTTAAGTGATCACGTGATCCAAATCAACTAAACCATAACCGATCATCACGTGAAATGGAGTAGTTTTCAATGGTGAACATCTTATGTTGATCATATCTACTATATGATTCACGCTCGACCTTTCGGTCTCCGTGTTCCGAGGCCATATCTGCATATGCTAGGCTCGTCAAGTATAACCCGAGTATTCTGCGTGTGCAAAACTGGCTTGCACCCGTTGTAGATGAACGTAGAGCTTATCACACCCGATCATCACGTGGTGTGCGGGCACGACGAACTTTGGCAGCGGTGCATACTCGGGGAGAACACTTCTTGATAATTTAGTGAGAGATCATCTTATAATGCTACCGTCAATCAAAGCAAGATAAGATGCATAAAGGATAAACATCACATGCAAATCAATATAAGTGATATGATATGGTCATCATCATCTTGTGCTTCGTGATCTTCATCTCCGCAGCACCACCATGATCACCATCGTCACCGGCGCGACACCTTGATCTCCATCGTAGCATCGTTGTCGTCTCGCCAATCTTATGCTTCTACGACTATCGCTACCGCTTAGTGATAAAGTAAAGCATTACAGGGCGATTGCATTGCATACAATAAGCGACAACCATATGGCTCCACCCGATTGCCGATAACCGGTTACAAAACATGATCATCTCATACAATAAAATATAGCATCACGTCTTGACCATATCACATCACAACATGCCCTGCAAAAACAAGTTAGACGTCCTCTACTTTGTTGTTGCAAATTTTACGTGGCTGCTACGGGCTTAAGCAAGAACTAGTCTCACCTACGCATCAAAACCACAACGATACTTCGTCAAATAGACTCCCTTTAGCCTTCTCAAGGACCGGGCGTAGCCACACTCGGTTCAACTAAAGTGAGAGAGACAGACACCCACCAGTCACCTTTAAGCAACGAGTGCTCGTGGCGGTGAAACCAGTCTCGCGTAAGCGTCTGACGCGTAATGTCGGTCCGGGCCGCTTCATCTCACAATACCGCTGAACCAAAATATGACATGCTGGTAGGTAGTATGACTTGTATCGCCCACAACTCACTTGTGTTCTACTCGTGCAAAACATCAAACCATAAAACCTAGGCTCGGATGCCTTTGTTGGGGAACGAGTAATTTCAAAAATTTCCTACGCACACGCAAGATCATGGTGATGCATAGCAACGAGAGGGAGAGTGTTGTCTACGTACCCTCGAGACCAAGCGAAGCAATCACAACGTAGAGGAAGTAGTCGACGTTCTCCTCGCGATCCGACCGATCCGGCGCCGTTACTCGGCGCCCGAGTTCTTGACACACGACAGCTCGATGGCGTCCCTCGGGCTCCGATCCAGCCGAGTGTCGAGGGAGAGTTCGTCAAGACGACGGCGTGGCAGGCGATCTTGATGTTCTACGGCGCAGAGCTTCACCTAAGCAGCGACGATATGACCGAGGTGGAATATGGTGGAGGGGCACCGCACACGGCTAAGGAACGATCCGTAGATCAAACTTGTGTGTTCTAGGGTGCCCCCCTGCCCCCGTATATAAAGGAGGGAGGGGGGAGGTGCGGCCGGCCCAAGGGAGGCGCGCCGGAGGAGTCCTACTCCCACCGGGAGTAGGACTTCCCCTTCCTAGTTGGAGTAGGATTGGGGAGGGAAGAAGGAAGAGGCGCCCCCCCTCCTTTGTCCTATTCGGACTAGGAGGGGAGGGGGCGCGCCGCCACCCCTGGCCGGCCCCTCCTCTTCTCCCTCGAGGCCCACTAAGGCCCATTTAGTTCCCGGGATTCGGTAACCTCCGGTACTCGGTAAATTCCTGTTTTCACCGGAACCATTCGAACTCCAAATATAGGCTTCCAATATATCAATCTTTATGTCTCGACCATTTGAGACTCCTCGTCATGTCCATGATCACATCCGGACTCGAACTTCTTGGTACATCAAAATACATAAACTCATAATAAGCATCATCGAAACCTTAAGCGTGCGGACCCTACGGTTCGAGAACAATGTAGACATGGCCGAGACACGTCTCCGGTCAATAACCAATAGCGGGACCTGGATGCCCATATTGTTTCCTACATATTCTACGAAGATCTTTATCGGTCGAGACCGCATAACAACATCGTTGTTCCCTTTGTCATCGGTATGTTACTTGCGAGATTCGATCGTCGGTATGCAATACCTAGTTCAATCTCGTTATCGCAAGTCTCTTTACTCGTTCCGTAATACATCATCTCACAGCTAACTCATTAGTTGTAATGCTTGCAAGGCTTGGTGATGTGTATTACCGAGAGGGCCCAGAGATACCTCTCCGACAATCGAGTGACAAAACCTAATCTCAAATCGCCAACCCAACATATGCCTTTGGAGACACCTGTAGTACTCCTTTATAATCACCCGATTCACGTTGTGACGTTTGGTAGCACCAAAGTGTTCCTCCGTAAACGGAGTTGCATAATCTCATAGTTACAGGAACATGTATAAGTCATGGATAAAAGCAGTAGCAACATACTAAGCGATCGTGTGCTAAGCTAATGGAATGGGTCATGTCAATCGATCATTCTACTAATGATGTGACCTTGTTAATCAAATAACAACTCTTTGTTTATGGTTAGGAAACATAACCATCTTTGATTAACAAGCTAGTCTAGTAGAGGCATACTAGTGACATGTTTGTTTGTTTATGCACTCACACATGTATCATGTTTCCGGTTAATACAATTCTAGCATGAATGATAAACATTTATCATGAAATAAGGAAATAAATAATAACTTTATTATTGCCTCTAGGGCATATTTCCTTCAGTCTCCCACTTGCACTAGAGTCAATAATCTAGATTACATAGTAATGATTCTAACACCCATGGAGTCTTGGTGCTGATCATGTTTTGCTCGTGGAAGAGGCTTAGTCAACGGTTCGCAACATTCAGATCCGTATGTATCTTGCAAATCTCTATGTCTCCCACCGGACTAAGTCCGGATGGAATTGAAGCGTCTCTTGATGTGCTTGGTCCTCTTGTGAAATCTGGATTCCTTCGCTAAGGCAATTGCTCCAAGATTGTCACGAAGATTTTCATTGGACCCGATGCACTAGGTATGACACCTAGATCGGATATGAACTCCTTCATCCGGACTCCTTCATTAGCTGCTTCGAAGTCGCTATGTACTCCGCTTCACATGTAGATCCCTTCGACGCTTTGTTTAGAACCGCACTAACCGACAGCTCCTCCGTTTAGTGTAAATACGTATCCGGTCCGTGATTTAGAATCGTCCGGATCGGTGTCAAAGCTTGCATCAACGTAACTGCCACGATGAGCTCTTTGTCACCTCCATATACGAAACATATCCTTAGTCCTTTTCGGTATTTCGGGATGTTCTTGACCGCTGTCCGATGATCCACTCTGGATTACTTTGGTACCTCCCTGCTAAACTTATAGCAAGGCACACATCAGGTCCGGTACACAGCATTGCATACATGATAGAGCCTATGGGTGAAGCATAGGAACATCTTTCATTTTCTCTCTATCTTCTGCGGTGGTCGGGCATTGAGTCTTACTCAACTTCACACCTTGTAACACAGGCAAGAACCCTTTCTTTGCTTGATCCATTTTGAACTTCTTCAAAATTTTGTCAAGGTATGTGCTTTGTGAAAGTCCAATTAAGCGTCTTGATCTATCTCTATAGATTTTAATGCCCAATATGTAAGCAGCTTCACCGAGGTCTTTCATTGAAAAACTCTTATTCAAGTATCCCTTTATGCTATCCAGAAATTCTATATCATTTCCGATCAGCAATATGTCATCTACATATAATATCAGAAATGCTACAGAGCTCCCACTCACTTTCTTGTAAATACTGAGGCTTCTCCAAAAGTGCAGACAAACCCAAATGCTTTGATCACACTATCAAAGCGTTTATTCCAACTCCGAGATGCTTGCACCAGTCCATAAATGGATCGCTGGAGCTTGCACACTTTGTTAGCTCCCTTTGGATCGATAAAACCTTCTGGTTGCATCATATACAACTCTTCTTCCAGAAATCCATTCAGGAATGCAGTCTTTACATCCATTTGCCAAATTTCATAATCATAAAATGCGGCAATTGCTAACATGATTCTAGCCTCTACGGACTAAGCCCCCTGGTTTATATAGACACCAGGGGTACTAGGGTTTACAGATAGTCAGTTACATCAAGGAAACATCAAATCTTCCATCTTGACTTGGGGTACACTCCAAGGTACTAACAAGCTTCGATCCGGATACGGTGCGGCCCAACAGTCCGGCCCATGTGAGATGAGCTGGCCCCCGAGGACCCCGTAGTCCAGGACTCCCTCACATGCTTCGTTCATTGCCAACCATTTTACTAAATTAATGATAAACCACACAACCTATTTTAGTTTGAACGACACATAATCCTATATGCCTCAATATAAATAGAGTCAACAAAGTTGTGCATAGTGAGAGCAGTAAGATTGTATCACACAAATCGGTGACTTCCCTTCTATCAAGAAATATTCACGAGCACTTCATCAAGGTAACATATTTTTTTATTTTGTAGGTACTAGACTAAAATTCAGTGTGTTCTAACACAATTGAATGTAACTATTTCAGGTTGAAATGGCTGCCGTCTGCGACATTTGTGGTACTGGTAGAATGGCGTGCGCCTTAGATCATGAGCAAATAACACAATTTTGGGCGATAGTTCCAGACTCTCATCGTATGGGATTGTGAGTCAACATTTTTTGATTCGGAATGTGATATGTAACTGTATTATATATCAAATTGAGGTGTAAATTACTACGTACACTTATTATATATAGGCTGTACCTTGCCGAGGAGTTAACCAATTTAGGTACTACATCAGACAACGCTATTTCACAGCCGAAACTACCCACAGATCAAGCTATAGGATGTGTGCGAGAGATAATAGAGATAGGATTCACATAGGTGGCATTGGATGGATTGTTTTTGCTACGACTACGATATAAGAACAGGAGACACGGTCCATTTTCGCTACAACTCTAGAGATTCTATGGTGTATATGTCCCTAATACATCCAAACGAGGAACCAAATGATATAATTAGTAAGTACGTTTTATATATTAGTTGTTAATATTTTTATATTAGTTGTCTGTTTAGTTATATTTCTTTATAATTAATAATTGTTCAATTTTAATTTATAAAGAAAACGTATTTGAGGAAGATGAAAAACCTATTGCATACAACAATGATTTTAACCTAACACGAAGGCAAGTCAACAATATGCACACTCTGTTACAAATGTGTGGGAAATATCCTGCACAGGTTCATTGATTTACATCTGCGAACATGTATGACAATCATTTGGTAAGTATTATACAATATGTAAAAAATGTAATCTCTTCACTTCACATTTTAATAAAGTTTCTTCTTTTTAAATGCAGGTTATACATAGACCAATAGTTGGCAGGCTTGGTCTACAACAGTATGGTTCTCTTTTGTTGCAAATGAACCGGCAAACACACCAATCAATAGAAGTTGGTTATCAGATTAAAAGAGATGGCCGTCTCAAAATTAACGGGGATGCATGGAGTAAGTTTGTAAGTCAACATGAGATAGATGTTGAGGGGTGGGTAGTAATAGTTGTTATTCCCCGAAACAATAGGCAAGAAGTGACATTGAGATTCAAATCTATTACACTAGTTGGAACGCAAGTAATAAGTTCTGATGAAGATTTTGATTAGGAAGATGAAAATTAGGACCATTGTTTTCTTAGATTTTTTGTAGAATAAATTCTTTATTAACTATGTATTACAATGATTATATAATTTTTTATAGTGTGTATTAGAATGATTCATATTTCTTATTTTGTATGTATTATAATAATACAGAGTATGGATGGACAAAAAATTCGGCCACGACTTCTACTAAAAAACAAAAAAATGAGTGTCAAAAATGTTGCGAAACAAAAATTAATCAACATTTCGCGATATTTTACACACTCCTAGAAGCCCTGCTAATCAATCCATCTACAATCTATACTAGCGTGCATATAAACATCAACATCATTCTACAACCTAACATGAATCAGATTTAATTACTTCCAACTACTTGAGCATGAGGCAGACGAGGGAATGGTGGCCTCGCCTGAGGAGGAGTTTGCTGGTGGCGGTGTCATGACCCCGCTGCTGGCGGGGGCCATCACGTTTGGGGATCACGAAGGAGGGCGACCGCGGCGGATGAGGGCAGCTGCGGCGAGGGGGCTGCGACGGAGGAGGGTGGCCTCGGTGAACGAGGGGGGCGGGCCGGATTCGTAAGAGTGGAGAGAGTTTGAGTTTCCAGATGCGGTTTTGGAGGGAAACTGGACGGGCGCTGGGGCTGGCAATAACAACGGCGGGCTTTAGATTTTACCCGCCAGGTCAACTACCAGGTGTACTGCATACGCCGCCCTCACAACTTTTAAGGCTGAACTACATGTGGCGAGCAACACGTAGGACCCGCTAGTGCTAATTTGTGAATATATAAAATACATACTTGTGGCGGGCAGCACGTATTACCAGTGGCGGGTGGCCCTTGCCGCCCGCCACAGTGCATTTTCAGCAAGGGGGCACATCTCGGGGAGCACATTTGTGGCGGGTTATTATTTTCGCCCGCCAATGCAATGGCAACTACAGTGGCAGTCGCCTTTTGCTACTAGCCACTGCTATTTTTGAAAACTAACAGTGGCGGGTGACATGTCCTGCCCGCCACTAATTATAGTTCACACATAAGCCATTTTCCAGTAGTGTCGAGGTCTCCGACGACAAGGATGACCCCACAATGGAGACGGGCTCCGACGACATTGTCCCGGCGCCCGCGCCTGTGCACGTCGGCTTCACCATGGAGCAGACGCAGGCGCACTACAGCGTTGCCATGATGGAGGTGCAGCCTGCGCCGGCGCCTATGTCTACGTTTCAGCAGGCGCGGGAGGAACAGAGGTACAACATGTTCCTCCTGGAGCAGCACCGCTGGCGCAGGCCCGGATATACAATGAGCGTGCGAGCAAGGAGGCTATTTTACGAGGCCATATGCGCTCAAGCCGCGGCTTGCCAAGAAGCGACCGCCGCGGAGGGTAGCTCCAGGAGAACGCAGAGGAGAACAACGCCAGCTGTGCCTCCTACGCGCCGCCGGCAAACTATCCGGCGGCCCGGTGGGATGACGACGGCGCGGACGCCATCATTTCCATAGTGGACCTCACGTCCACCGGCGACGAATAGGTTGCGGACTCCTCCGAGGATGAGTAGGGCACGAGGGGAGGCAGGGTCTTGTATCCCATGTGAGCCGGTATGTCTCCGTGTTCTACTCTTCCTTGCCGGAGACCGCACGTTCACTTCACAGGTCTCATCGCCGGTGCTCATGGAGACGACGGATGACGGAGGCGGTCCCAGGGAACAACAAAGGCTTGGACGCCGGCAGCGGCCGTAGTTTTATAGAAAACCCTATGAACATTTGCAGTAACAAATTTATATGATGTGAAAATATATCCAGTGATATATATTTGATGGCATACATGTTAATATACTTTTGTACAAATTTGTGAAAAGTAAATAAAGTTTGACTTTAGACAAACCTAATATGCGAAATAAATAAAAGCAGAGGAAGTAAGAAATTACGGCCACGTAAGCGCAATTTCAGTTTCAGACAGGGACGAAGGAGCGTTGCAATGGTATTGTCCTGTCCCCGACCGTTTGCTTGCATTTGTTTTGCTTGTGAATTCATCTCAAAGAAAACAAAAACCGTTTGCTTCATCTCTTCTCCACCGTCCCCGGACGTCCCCCACAGTCCCACGCGCACACCATGCGTGCCGCAGCAGGTTTCCCCACTCATCTCCCGCCACGTCGGGAAAACGACGGGAGATGTCGCCGTAATGCGGCATCTGACCGACCTGATTTGGAGGCTAATGACGACCCCCCACAGACACAGAGCGGGCCTGTGCGCGTGGGCCACGGTGTTTCTTTTCTAATGATGACGATGATGATGCGTGTGGGTCAGATTAGTCGCCGGGATAAGGCAGTAACTCGGCGTACGTACGTGTATCATGTGGCTGATCAGAGTCAAAATTACACCATCATTAATAAGAACGACACCATCTTCGTCCCCTGGCTTTCACCGTGCGGATAAACTATGGCTCTCAAGGCGAAGAAGGAGCAGAGTGAAAACGCTAGTTTGAACCGCGCCCTTCCTTGGACGAGCGAGCGTTGGTGCTCAGAGTCAGACAGTAGAAAATTCTGCCTGCCGTCGCCTGCACGGCGGCCCGGCTGGCCCTCGCGCCCATGCCTCTCGCCGGGAATGACAGCCGTGCTCGGCCCAATTATTGGAGCTCTGGAAGAGTTGATTTTGATTTTCTTGTCCGTTCAATTACTTGTTTTGATTTGTTTCAGATATGGATGTATTCAGACTCGTTTAATCTTGAGATACATCCGTATCTGCACAAATCTAAACAAATAATTTGAACGGATGAAAGACTATATATGTTTTTTATTCTTTGTGGAGTCTAGTTTTTATTTCTTTTGACGTAACTTTATGGAGTCTAGTACAGTACTCCTAGTTTATAGGTTTTGTGAGTACGACGACAGCCTGACGGGTGAGTGGTTGGGATCGGGCACGCAGTTTTCTGCCAGACCCGGCCGGTAGTTTTATCTCGTCCTTTTAATTGACCTAGACAGACAGTGCTCAGTATAGCCGCAAATATGTATGCAAATGCAATGCACACCATGCGTAAAAGCATTTACAGTTGGACGCCTCAAACCATCCCTCATACACTCGTGGACACGCCCGATTCGTGACCGGACAGAAAAAAAGAAAAAGGTGACCCAACCGGACCTCTCGTATCATCTCTATACGTCTCGGCTGTCCGCGAACCCTAATATCCATCTCAAATATGGGGAGGATACGAGGGCACGCGGACGCGCCCGGGCATTGCGTCATGTAGGACGCGGCCCCACCCCGGACCATCTTTTCTTTTTCTTTATTCATTCTATTAGTTCTCTCTCTTCATCTCAACCAATCACGCGCAAGTGGCCGGACGTATGAGAAGAAAAATAAGGAGTGTTGTTGCGCGGACGGATAAATAGGGGTTCAAAACAGACATGTCTGGTCACTAACCAGACGCGTCCGCGGGCGTTGAAGGGAACATATTTGCTTTGTCCGGTTGTAGATGCTCTAAGGCCAACTCCAAATTTGGGTGGTGCACGTGTTTGTTTGAGTGAAACGAACAAATGCGATGGCCTAATGCGCAACCGCAACCCTAAGTTGTGTCTTGCTTGTGTCCGGCTCGATCGATTTCCAGAGCAAATTTATCCCGAGTTTGCATCGAGGTGGACAGCAAATGAATGCGCACACATCCTCTCGTCGTCTCCCTCGGCCCCGCGTGTCGGCCGTCCAACAACCCATCGGCCCCATTTAAGCCGCATGCGTGGGCAGGTCCGCTTTTCTGCCACCCAGCCGCCCCCGAAGCGTCCTTTTATATGCCGAACCATGGACCGGCCAATCAACATCGTCTTCACAATTGCCGCTTCGCCACCTCCCACACCCTTCCTCCCTCCCCCAACCAAGACAAGACCTAGAGCACCTCGCCGGCCGCCGCCACCACCCTCAGTGGGCATGTGGAAGCGGGTGCCCGGCAAGAATGCCAAGCACGACCACAAGGCAGGCTCGTCTTCGCCGAAGAGCACCGCCAACTTCACCATCTCTCTGGCCGCCGCCCCGCCACGCATCAAGCCCTACGTGAAGATCGAGATCTGCCGGAGGTACTAGGAAATGGCCACCCCACATCCATGGCCGGATGAGCACCTGCCCAATGGGTGCATTTGAGCCCGGTTCGGGTGCCCGTGCCAGCCGGCCCGGCGAGCGGCCGCGCCCGCCTCCTAGAGATCAACCGACGGTGGTGTGAGATCCCGGCACATCTCCTCAACGACCCAAGATATGATGTGGACCCTTTGGGATACCTGGTTCTGTGATGAGCATGACGTGCGGCAGCAAACTTTTTTTGGTGTCCGTGCTCCCAGCCTCCACGTGCCCGCGGGCGTGCCAGGACGCGCGCATGCCCTCGCTGCCCCCGCCACTACCGCATCAATCGAAGACAGTCGAAGAGGAGGATGAGCTGGTGCGGAGGATGCTCAGGACTCCGAGAGGGAGTACAGACGGAGCCAGCATGGGCAGTGGGACGCCCTTGAGGTGCATATGGCACTGTCGGCGACCATCAACATTGCCATCACGAAGTTCAAGGGGATGGAGGAGTCGGGCGACGCAGAGCCTCGATGGAACCCGGAGGCGGCGGGCCAGTGCTGGTGATGCGGAGCATCCTACGGACATCACCATGTCAAGAGCCCATTTGGCAAGTGACACGTGCGACATCTACTTCACACACACTAAGGTGAATCATCTCCTTTACACGTGCTCACTTGACCCCTTCGAGGATGGCATACTACTTGACACTTCTCCCGTGTGCATGCATAGGTATTGTCGGAACTTCACGGACGACGAGGAGGAGTGCAAGCGCCAAGGAACGACTACACCATCCGCGAGGGAAGCGTGGAAGAGAAGACGGAAGAAAGGAGAAGAAGACGGAGCGGCTACAGGAGCCAGGCCGGACATCCGGGTCGCCGTCCGGATCATCCGGGCTCAGCCGGATCATCCGGGTCCCCCTCCGGATCATCCGGATAATTCGCCCGAAGACACCCGAAGGCCTCATGTGAAGCCGGATCATCCGGGACCCCACCCGGATCATCCGGACGATGGCCGGATCATCCGGACCCCCATCCGGATCATCCGGGCCTTGCCTGCGTGCAACGTTTCGGGCCGAGGCCCATGTACCCATTCGCCCCCTCATTTACCCCTTCGCCCACTAGACTATAAATAGACCTCCTCCTCCCCATTTTTAGGGTTAGCAAAGTGATAGCTCATTCTTAGGTGAGCTTTGCTCCTACCTATCTCTACTCTTGAGAGAGAGAGACCACTACTCCATTGGAGGCCAAGACCTCCATCTAGGAGAAGATCCCGCGGGATATCATCAAGACCCCCTTGTGGGAAGATCCATCTAGGATATCATCAAGACCTCCTCTTGGAGAAGAACCTTCCCTTGTATCTTTCCTTTTGTTTTTCATGTACCTTGTGATCTTGTGTGTTTGATTGTCTAGTGGATGTGTGATTTGGACTTGTTCTTGAGTGTTTTCCCTTGTGATTTCTCCCCGTTCTTCCCCGTGTTCATCGTGTTCTTCGAGGGATCCCACTCCAAACGTGAAAGATCGTCGCTATAGGGTTCCACCCTACATCATATGGTATCATGAGCCACGTTGATCACGTTTTTGGAGCCCCTACCCCGTGTTTTCTAGCTTGATTTTGTTGTTTTCGTCCTAAATCCGAAAATCCCCACCAAAAATAGCCCCCAAATTTTTTTGTTATTTGTTGGTTTGATGATGTTTTGTTGATTTTGATCCGTGGATTTGCTTGGTTTCAAGTGGATCTAGCATTTCCCCAAGTTTCCCCACCTTCCATCCACGAAATCTCGTCAATTTTGACCCCAAAATCCCCAAATTCCGCCCAAAAATTCGTCTCCATGAGCAAATCCCGAGCAGTTTGACCTGCCCGGATCATCCGGAAGTGCTCCCGGATCAGCTGGACCATCTCCCGGATGTCCGGACGCCCCACACGACGGAAATCCGGTTGACGAACCCGGATCATCCGGACCTACTCCCGGATGTCCGGGTAACCCTGACACTGACTCAGCTGAATTCTTGTTTCGGCCATAACTAATTCATCCGGAGTCCGATTTTGACGTTCTTTAGCTCGTTTTGAAGCTATTGACATCCCCCATCCCACATAAATACCACCAACATCATTTGACTCCATCATATTTTCTGAAATTTGGCAAGTTTGCCTAGGCCCTCCACCACATCATCCGCATTACCATCACCGACTTCCGCAACCTAACCCAATTTTGTTTGAGTAGTGACTTGAGTCTCCTAAGGTGTTTCGGCTACTTAGGGACGGTTTCTTCTTCATCAACCACCACCACCACCACTTCCACATAACCTTCCCACCATACACTTCCGAAAACCCAACTTAACCCAATTATTGTTTGAGCTTGTTTGAGTTGTGGCTTGTGTCTCCTAAGGTGTTTCGGCTACTTAGGGACGGCAACTTCAACTCCGACTCGTGTATAGCCCATCATTCCATCCGCATTGCCTAGTGCAACACCACCACCGCTTTCCGCTACCACCATTTGACATTTGTCATTTGAGATTTTGAGTTTGCGGTTTTTCCGTTTCCTAAGGTGTTTCGGCTACTTAGGGACGAGTATCCATCATCTTGGTATCTACACCAAGAACACCGCCACTCATCATCGCAAACGACGGTAACCTCGACGACACCATTGTATATTCCCTTGCAATTGCATTGTTAACCCCTAGCCCATTTTGCGTTACTTGCCTATCGAGACTAGCCATTTGAGTATTGCCGGCAACGTGACTTGTGCACATTAGTGGTCTACACCATCCACCGCATACATACCATATCATCTTGGTATCATATCATCCATTGTGCCTCAAGTTTATTCCCGCATATACACAATTGCTATCTTGGTTTGTGCATTGTACAAAAGTGGTCATAGAAAAAAAAGAGAAAAAGCTTTTAAGCAAAAAGAGAGCAAAGAGCTTGTGAGCAAGTGCCATAGCATCATACCCCATTGCACATAAGAGCCATACCAAAATCTACATCATATGATATCATGCTTGAGAGAAACACCGGGAACCATACATACATAGCATACTTGGGATAGAAAGAATATCCATTTTGCATCTTATAGGTTGTGCACAAGTGTCGTATCCGCCTATTGAGCAATCGTGCTAGAGTCTCTCTTGAGTTGTGCAACACGAGCGTTTTCCGTGGATTCCACATTTTGTGCTCATTCCTTGGTCAGCACGACCCCATTTATCTATCCGTGTGTGTGTTTCCGTATACCTTTCATTGCTATTGGTCCATTTGTTTCACTTGCGAATTTGTGAATCTCTTCCAACATTATTGACTCTTGCTAACATTTTGCATTAAATTTTTGTGCCACTATCCTCACCGAGCTCTACCATAAGCTTTACTTGATAGGTGTCAGTGAACAAGTCCAGTACCAATTCCACTATTCTTTCATCTCACATTGAGTGACACGGGATACATCCTCAACTTTGGGAAAAGGTAACTTGGTATTGTTTATCTCATTTCCTACTCACCTCTACTCGAGTCTTGTGATGGATAGGCAAGGCATTTCATCTTCGGTCGACAACAACAACGACGAGTTCGATGCCATGAACAACAACTCCGACGCCAAGATGCAAGCTAAAATGGAGGAGATCAAAGCCCTCATCAAGTCCTACAAGCGATCTTCCTCATCTTCGAGAAGACGCTCAAGATCACATGCTTCCGAGCTACCATCTCCGACAAGATCACATCGGCATCGACACCATCACCAACAAGAACGTGAAGGTCAAGAGCTCTACATCAACAACCGCTCAATGACTTCACCATCTCCCTTGGCATATTCGCCAAGCGACTTCAAGGCATCTTCGCCTACGGACATACGGCATCTTCGCCAACAAGAACCCCAAGACTACGCTCAAGAGAAGCTCCCCAAGCTCAAGTCCGCGACTTCCACGAGCTACTACGACCTCGACATCGACCACGCGATTCCTTTCTATGGGACTCAAGAACCCGAGGAGTACCTCGAGTGGGAGCGTTTGATGGACGACTACCTCAAGCTACATCAAGTTCGTCCCGAAGATCAAGTGAAGTGCGCCACAAGAAACTTCCACGACTACGCCTCGACATGGTGGCTTCACACACCTTCGGAGAGCTACGAGATGAGTTGGCCCAAGACGAATAGATCTTTACGGCGGGAGTTTGTGCCTCCAACCTACACGGAACAACTTCAACACCAATTGGAGAACACCACCCAAGGATCCAAGTCCATCGACAAGTACTTCAAGGAGATGATGATTGCCTTGCGACGAGCCGGCGTGGATGACCCCATTTCGATGAAGTTCCACTTCATGATGGGATTGCACAACGACATCTCCAAGACCATCTTCCTCGAGAACTACAAGTCCATCGACGGCTACTACATTGGTGCTCTCAAGGCGGAACAAGAACTCATGAAGGCCAAGGCTTCTCCACCCCAAGCAAACTTCGCGGCGACCAAGCTCTACGACAAGCATGAGGCTATACCACCAAGATGTCCAAGCCCGACGAGCTCCAAGACGATGCTCCCAAGGACCAAGCTTTGGAGGCGAGCGACAAGGTGGCGAGCAAGGATGATGCTTCCATCTTAGGAGGCGAGAGTGATGATGTTCCATCTTCGGCCTTCATCCACGACGAGAGTGATGATGTGCCATCTTCGGCCTTCATCCACGGCGACCACGACGAGATGGTTGAGCATGGGATTTTCCCTTCGACCACAGTGATGTATGATGACTTGAGTGACTTGTGCCACCATATTGAGAGTGAGAGTGACTTCACCACTAGCCCCATATATGTTGAGTTGCCACAATTCACATGTGAGGAGAGCCACAACCCCCACCACTTGAGTGAGATGAGTGACTCCACCATACGTGAGTTTGAGTGCACCTATGTTGAGGGAGTGAGTGAACCACCACATAGAGAGAGTGAGATAGTTGATAGGTCTCGTGAGGCCATTTGCATTTCTAACAACTTGACCTCTACCTCTATTGTGTCTTCTCGTTTGGTGCTAGGTCCCATTTATGATGACGCGCCGATCCTCGACGACTTCGTCCTCCCTTTGGACAAGACGATGTCCATGGTGGAATATGATGCACCGCCCACATGGTTCCATCAAGATGATGATGATGACCACCATTTGGTCTTTCCAACCTCACCTACACCACTTGAGTGGAATGACAAAGGTAACATAGGTGAAGGTGATGCTCTAGTCCCACTAGTGGACATTCTTGACATTGATTGCTTGCATGATGTTGATCCACCTATTGCCATGCTTCATGCTAGTATGGTTTCCACATGCGATGATTTGCCCAATTATGATGAGTATGATGATTCTATTGTGGAGTCTATTAGTTGTGATGCCATGTTACATAGGATTTCTTGTGACAATTCTTTAGGTCACATCATGTTTGATAATCCGCTTGACTTGTCATATGCTATGCATGAGACCAACCATATGTCTTATTTGCAATCTCTACATAGTGACTATGCATATGCCATTAAAATAAACCCAATTTGCACATTGGCATAGATGACAAGCCCATGGTTATTGGCATTTGTTTTTCTTGTGATGACCCATTATGCTCATTTTACCGTGTTCACTTTGCATGCTATGCTTGCTTCTATGCCTTTGCCATGCAATTGCGACCCTTGCTTGCATCTACCCATGTTTCATCATTATGCTACTTCTATGTGTATTTGCAAGCTTGGTGGAGATCCTTGTTGCTTTTGCCATGTTTATCATGTGCCCCATTCTATTGATGCTTGTTGTGTTGGGAGAGTCATGATGACCCATTGCTATTCACATATGGCCTCTCGCCAATACATTCATGATATTGTACTCATATCTTGCTTTCATGTTTGTGCTATGACTTGTGAATTATTCATGCCCACTATTTGCACCAATGACATGTTGCCATGATTCCTCCTAGTATGTTGCATCTTCGCACTACTAGCTTGCTTGATTTGATTGCTATGAATGCTTGCTATGTTGCATCACCCATGTTCCACTACTTGCTTTCTTGGGTTGATGACAAATATGCTCATACCTCTCACATGATATATCTTGATCATTGTCTCTTGTGTTATACGTGCTCATCTCATGCGGTTGATGATAACCATCTATATGCTTTGCACATGATTCATCTTGCTTCGTGTCATATATCTCCATATGTTGCCTCTCTCATGCTAGATGATTTGCCATGTATTGAGTGCAACAATGCTTATATTCTTGCTCTTAAGATTGCCCCCATAGCATTCTTACATATGTTTGGAGATTTTGACATATTCTTTGTGAAGCATGCTTGTCTTACCTCTTTGCACCATATACCTAGTGCCTTGAATATCGCCATTGTTGCATCATATTATTCATGCACGTGTGCTTCTAATGGTTATGTGCAAGAGAAGAGAACCATCATGATGGATGATGTGTTTATCTACCATGCGCATACGCTCTTTGTTTTGTTGTGTGCATGTGTAGGATACTTGGACTTCGTGTTGACTTCCACTTCACGTGAGTTGACCATTCGAGCTCTTGAGAGCGAGCCTCATACATTCGACCATGAATCGCTTCTACACCACATTTCCTACCACTTCGACATTGTGAAGAATGCACAAGGACATGCTTTCGAGGTGATATCCTTCTATCTCGAGAACACCCAAACCATGAGCATGCATATTGTGGATCATACTTCATGTGTTGCTTGCTCCATTGCTATGCCTCATGACATATATGCCTTGTGTGTTGCATCTAGTTCTTCACATATGCCATGTCCCTTTGCTTATCACATGCTTGACTTGATTGCCTCACACATGTTGAACAATTGCTCTTTCCATTGTGTTGAGTGCCACGATATCTTCACTACACCCTATGCACGTTATGCTTGGATTGTCTTGCACTTGCCCCATGTGTTTAGACATTTCACTATATTTGGTGTTGTGAATGACTCTTATGCCTACCATAGACCGTTCATTGAGCACTTTATGCATGCTTGCTATGACCTTGAGGTAGATGCTTGTTCACTTATCACATATATTTGCATCTTGACCTCCCATTTGCATGCTTGTTCCCATGATATACTTGATTGTGCTCAATTTATAAGATCAAATGCCATGCCACACTTCTTTGTCAAACCATATGCTATGCTTGATGACAACACTTGTTGGGTGAATCACCTCTTGAATGTTGGGTTTGGCTCTTACGACAACCACATTTGTTTTTCCAAGTGCTTGTTATCTTTGCTACTTTTGAAGGAATTACAAGACGGTGTGACATTGGAGAGTGCCCATTTGGAACTACAAGATGACGAATGCTCGGTGATCGTCCACTTCTACACGACGACATCATCTCTTTCCCATGGTGATTTGGATTTCGATCCGAGGTCGGATCTTTCCCAAGGGGGAGGGGATGATGTGGAGCATCCTACGGACATCACCATGTCAAGAGCCCATTTGGCAAGTGACACGTGCGACATCTACTTCACACACACTAAGGTGAATCATCTCCTTTACACGTGCTCACTTGACCCCTTCGAGGATGGCATACTACTTGACACTTCTCCCGTGTGCATGCATAGGTATTGTCGGAACTTCACGGACGACGAGGAGGAGTGCAAGCGCCAAGGAACGACTTCACCATCCGCGAGGGAAGCGTGGAAGAGAAGACGGAAGAAAGGAGAAGAATACGGAGCGGCTACAGGAGCCAGGCCGGACATCCGGGCCGCCGTCCGGATCATCCGGGCTCAGCCGGGTCATCCGGGTCCCCCTCCGGATCATCCGGATAATTCGCCCGAAGACACCCGAAGGCCTCATGTGAAGCCGGATCATCCGGGACCCCACCCGGATCATCCGAACGATGGCTGGATCATCCGGACCCCAATCCAGATCATCCGGGCCTTGCCTGCGTGCAACGTTTCGGGCCGAGGCCCATGTACCCATTCGCCCCCTCACTTACCCCTTCGCCCACTAGACTATAAATAGACCTCCTCCTCCCCATTTTTAGGGTTAGCAAAGTGATAGCTCATTCTTAGGTGAACTTTGCTCCTACCTATCTCTACTCTTGAGAGAGAGAGACCACTACTCCATTGGAGGCCAAGACCTCCATCTAGGAGAAGATCTCGCGGGATATCATCAAGACCCCCTTGTGGGAAGATCCATCTAGGATATCATCAAGACCTCCTCTTGGAGATGAACCTTACCTTGTATCTTTCCTTTTGTTGTTCATGTACCTTGTGATCTTGTGTGTTTGATTGTCTAGTGGATGTGTGATTTGGACTTGTTCTTGAGTGTTTCTCCTTGTGATTTCTCCCCGTTCTTCCCCGTGTTCATCGTGTTCTTCGAGGGATCCCACTCCAAACGTGAAAGATCGTCGCTATAGGGTTCCACCCTACATCAGCTGGTCATGGACTATGACCCTGCCATGCACCCTGGAGTTGGTGTCAGTGTCGGCCATGTGGGTTGGGGACGACACATGGTCACCGCCCCGTGCACCCAAGCCATCGCTGGCACCACCAGCCAACTTGCATCCAGCAGGAATTGAACCCGCAAATTTACCAATTATGAGTTGGGCACTTTAACCATTCAGCCATAGATGCTTAATTCGGTCCATATCCGGTGTGGGTGTTAGAGCATTGGGAGGACCTTTCCCTAGTACGAGAGGACCGGGAAGGACGCACCTCTGGTGTACCAGTTATCGTGCCTACTATGTATCAAAATCGATATCAAAATCAAAAAGATGAAAGATGTACAATCCTATTTCTCGATTCAGTAGAAGCCCAAAGAGGTGCATATGGTACCCAAATAAGAATAGGATAGATATGTCAAAAGCATGTCTGATTACACCTATTCCTAATCCTAAATAGAATGTACGTCAATTTTGGATCCAATTCGGGATTTTTCTTGGGAAGTTTCGGGAAGAAATTGGAATGGAATAATATAGTTCACATAGAGGAAAAGGTTCTCTATTCCCCCTCCCTCCCCCAGGCCGCTTGCCATGAGGCGGCCGGGTGGCGCCAGATCCGCCGCCTCGGTCCCCTCCTCCTCCTTCCTCCCGCCGCGCTTGGCCTTGGCTAACTGGCCGGCGGGCGCGGCGGGGGGGCTCTCCCTCTCCAGCGTTAGGGGCGGCTGGTCCCTCCCGGGCGGGCGCGGCGCGCTGGGCACCGTGGCGCTGGCGGCGTGGTGCGGCGTGGGTGGCGGCGGTGGAACGCGCCGCCACGGCGGCTGTTCCGCCAAAGCGGCAAGGGCAGGGCGGCGGTGTGGGGCGGGTGGGTCCGGCTGCCGCTCTGGGCGGCTGCGGTGGTTCCTCTCCGTCGTGGGCGTCGGGCGGTGGTGAGGCTAGGCGGTGGCGGTCTGGCGATCTGGAGATGGTGGCCGGCGGTGCGCGTGGTGGTGGTGCCTCCCTTGGCGGCTTTCGGTGTGGGGAGGAAGGGAGCGGCTTGGGCGGGGCGGCGGAGCCGACGGCGGCTGGCTGCGGCGCAAAGCGGGAACTTCACGGCCTCTGCGTTCCGGCCAGAACTGGCGCCACGGGCCTGGTGTGTTCTCGCCATTGCGTCCGGTCACTACCGTCTTCGGCGGTGGAGGGGGCCCTCCGCGTGCCGATGGTGCTGTTGCTCGTCCGGCTCCTCTTCTTCATCGTGCCGACCATGCTTCACGGTGCCGTGGTGAGACAGCGTTGAACGCCGTGTCCGGGCTGGCGCAGGTGAGGGTGCGTGTGGCGGCGAGCTTGAGTGCCCGAGGTGGAGGTTGGGATCGGGAGAAATCTGCTGGCCTGGCCGACATCGACGCGGTGGCGCTTGTGGGTGCCGCCAGACCTTCTGGAGGGCGTCGGAGCTACCCTTCCTCTCCCTCACCGTCGGGAAACCCTTGGCGGCAGCGTCGTCTTCGCGCGTTCTTTCTTGGAGGTGTTGATTGGTACCGGTGCTTGAGGCTCTGAGTCAGTGTGAGATCTCCGGTGGGTGCAAAGGCCACGAGGCTTCTTCGTTTCTTGTCGATCCGCCGTTGTAGGCGTTTGTTTCTTTTGTATTTTCTCTTTCTTTTCTTTTGGCGTGATTGTCTTGTTTTCGCCCAAAGACCTATCGTTGGATGGTTCGGTTGGTTGCTTTGTATACAAAGCGGGGGAAACCCTTTTTCGGTATTGATGCAAACGTTGTACCTAGAGGATAGAGATAGAGGAAGAGTGAAAAATCGAAATGAAATAAATAAAGAATAAAGCCAAAAAAATAAGTCAAAGATAGAAGAGCCCAGATATTCCTTGACTTGAATAAAATCTGGAGTTGTGTTGTATAAGTGAGCATGAATTTCTTATCATTCAATGAGCATCTTGTATTTCATAAAAATTGGGGGCGGGCCAAGGGACAGCCTCAGGTAGACAGTTTCTATGGGGTGTAGGCCTCCCAAAAGGTAACAGAGGCGTGCAAAGGTTTCCTCGGGCCAGACGAACATTGGTCCTCGAGTGCAAATGCAGAAGGGAGCTTGACTGCAAGACTCACCCGTCGAGCAGAGAAGAAAGTCAGCCTTAGTGATCCGTGGCAGTTGCCTCCCTTCATCGGCCTTAGTGCGGACGAGGGAGAAGGCGACGACGACATGCAGTGAATACGACGGCCAGAACGGCGGCGGCGACCGATCTAGGGTTTCATTTAGGTTCAAGTTATTTTATTTTAATGTTTTAAGTTTAATGCATGTGGATAGCTCGGTCGTGAACTTTTAACGTAACATGTAGTTCGTTTAAATTGCTTTTTTATGTCTTTTATTTAGAATTGAATTTAAATTCAAACCCGGGTGCTTTTGCCAAATGCCTCGTGCCGTTGGGTGCGCCGACCAGCGGACGACCGCTGTTTTGCCGACGTAAATGGACACAATCCAGACAAATCGGAGTCCGTTTGCGGCCACGCGTTGTAGTTGGCCTAAAAGCATCCATGCAATTATCTTGTTGGCGGACGCGATGCCATGGCACATGGAAGGAACTGAAGAGTGATCAGTGCGTGTGCCGTTCCACCGATTGGGCTCATATGTGCCATGGCACATGGAAGGAACTGAAGAGAGAATGATCAGTGGGTGTGCCGTTCCACCTGTTGGGTCCATAAGCCACAGACCGTTTGACACCTGCAATTACGGCAGCGAAGCTCAGTCCATCTGCCTGGTATGCTGCTACGGCTTGTTTCCCCGGCGGGACGAGAAACACGTCCATCGCTTTTCCTTTCCTTCTTGACATTGCCAGGTTGATTAAAGGGGTGAAAGATGCGGAGGGCTACCTAAACCTGGACTGTCCTCTTGCCGCACTTGCCAATCAGATGACGCAAAGGCACTTGGCTCGGCCCACATGCACAAACAGTGCAGTGACAACTGACAAGATGACAGGGTCCTTGTAAAACAAAGATATTTTTCTCGCAGTATTTTCGCAGGGCTAGGGTAATATAGCCCGGTTAATTAGAAACAAGAACCTGAGGACAGGTTCAGGCCTGACTACTAAAGCTGACTCCATGGATCCGTGCAGAGGAGCCGCCCACGATGAGTGATCTGGAGTTGCGTAGTTCGTTGTTGAAATCGCTGAACTAAAGAAGATGGGCGCACGCTCTCACCGGACACACTACACGGTACCTATGAACGTAACGTACGCGTGCACATCTTACATTCGGATCACTGCTGCACCTGGGTGCACGTTTTGCTCAATCACATGCTAGATAAGATGAGATCGATCCGGGTAGTTTGTTTGTTTTGCGTGGGGCGCAGCTCAGATTAGTAGTATTATCTTCGTCTTGATTAATGAATGAATTAAATCTTCAGAAATGCTAAACATCTAACGGCAGATTTTTTAAGCATGACAAAACAAATGTTTTTTTATGGCAATTGATGTTATTGTGATGATGCTAATTTTCTTTAGTAAGCATGCCAATTTCTGACAAAAAAGGGAACATGGCAAGGATTTGGCATGCTTGCTAAAGAAAATTATCATCCTAGCGACATCATAAATTATTATCTCGGACGTCCGATTTGTCATGTGTCATGCTAAAAAAAATCTGACGTTCAAATTGTAGCGAAATCCTAAATCTTTAGCCCTTCGTTTAAGGTACACACTTTTTATTTTATTTTATTTACTCATTCATCCTTTGTCTATGATCGAACGTCTGGAAGTGCCACATGCAACCGGAACAACAAGACGGAAGTCGCACGAGATCCCCACGTTTGCAACGGAAGAAAGCAATCGAGACGGACATTTTTTTTTGCTGGAAAAACTTTCAATTTATTCATCTTCAATCATGGTAGTACAACGAATACTAGAAATAATAAAAATTACATCCAGATCCGTAGACCACCTAGCGACGACTACAAGATCGAAGCGGCGAAGGCGCGCCTGCCATCGCCCTCCTCATCGGAGCGGGCAAACCTTGTTGTAGCGATGACGGTCGGAAGTCGTCGTCTTAAAGCGCATAGTAACCAACGCACCGGATCAAAGAACCGTCGCTCACGGCACGTCAACGGAATGGCACTCCCGTGATGCCGCAACACGGCAGCGATGCGTTTCGTAAGAAGATCACCGTTCATGGCACATCTCACCGCGCGTCAGTTGCAGCCGCCGCCGGCTAGCCATAATCTTGTTGGCGCACGCGGCAGGCTCATCGTGCCGGCACACCGGAAGGGGGATGGGGAAGATTCAGGTGGAAAGATGCTGCCGTACGTGCAGCCCATCGGTAATTGATCCAAAGAAGAAAACTAACCATCCAATGCCACCGCGAACCAATTTATAGCTGGATTGTTAAGAGGACAACGTTATCCCCATCCCATCAGGGTTCAAATCAGGAACTAGACATTGCTGCTCATGTTACTTCTGAATTTATTTCAGCCTTTCGGCGATGTTCATTCTGTGGGAGTAGATGTTTCAATCGACTACGGGGCGTCTATGAAAATTTCGTAAAATCTCAAAATGCTATGCTAGCTCGGTCTCTCGAGTGCTAATAGCGGTAGGGTGCGTGTGTGTGCGTTTATAGAGATGAGTGTATGCTCGTGTCTGTGAGAGCATCTCCAGCCGCGCCCCCAACCGGCTCTTCTTCCTCCTCCTTTCGTTCCTCCTCGTCGGGGTCGCCGGCGCTGCTCAGCGTCAAGGCCGAGCCCGGCGAGACGCCGCTCGGCCGGCGAACACGCAGCGCCGACATTGTCATCAGCGATGGCGGGCGCGCCTCCTCCTCGGTCCCTCCCCGCTTCGTCAAGCCGAAGACGGAGCCGGGGCTCGCCGCGGTCAATACGGAGACGGGCCTCTCTGAGGAGGCGGCGTTGAAGTGGGCGCGCGAGGACTGGGTGCAGATGGAGTTAGAGCGCCAAGTCCACGCCGTAGAGCAGTTCTCCGCTCGGCACCGGGGCCGCGACGAGGGAGGAGTCATCGTCCTCGACGACGACAACGACGATGCGCCGCCACCGGTCCGCCAGGGCGACGGCGGGCAGGGGTCCAGCAGGGGCGGCAGCGGCCGCGTCAAGGAGGAGAAGGACGACGGCGATGGCGGCGACGACGACGAGGACTTCTCCGCGCTCAGCGCGTTCTTCCTGTAGCTAAAAAACTGTTAAGCGCCGAAGTTTATTTTAAGTTTGCTATATTTCGTCGATGTTTATGCCCGTTTGCTGAATTTTAGCCGAATAAACCTTCTGGGTCGACCTTGGGACCGGCGGCTGGTAACCCGATCGGCCCCAAGCCGATTTTTTTCGCCGGGTCGTCCTTAGGCGGCGAGTTTTCGAGCCCCCTGAAGATGCTCTGAGTGACTTTGATTGTACTGTGTTAAAACAAACCAACCAATGCCATCGACACACATGATCTCTCGCTTTCTCTCCTCTGCACGCCTTGCCTTTTCGACATTGGCGGATTAAAGCAAGTGGAAGGGGGTGAAAGTCTGAAAGATAGATAGGGAGGGGCACCTAAACCACAACTTGTCCTCTTGCTGCACTTGCCAAATCAGCTGACGCAAAAACGAGGAAAAAAACACTTGGACCGTCGCACATGCACAAACAGTGCAGTGACATAATGACAGGTCTTTGTAAACAACAAAGTTTATTTTTTCGTCACCAATCGGTGGCAGGATCGACCTCTTTTATTTCCAAGTAGGAAAAAAGAATATGAAGCTTGCTGAAGAGAGGCAGTAGAAAACAGCTGAGAGAGGCCCGATTAAACAAACTCCACGCGTGATGCGTGCAGACGGATTAACAAGGAGCTTCGCTGAGCTTCAGTTGCGTATAACGGCGTTGTTGCTCTGGCGACGGCGTTTTGTTTAATTAAATTAATCACGAATATTCGTTTGGATTACAAGGATCTCCTCTGACAAGGTCACACACCATGCATGCATACGTGCGCGCACTAGATTTGAAATGGATCGCTTAGATAACTCTACATTTCAAGTGGTACGTTATTTTTATGGAGGATCCTTGCTTCAGTCATCAAGCGTTTGGCCTCTGATCAGACGGCACGGGGAGCGCCACGTGCAACCGGAGCTACGGTGCAAGAGACCCAAGATCCTCACGTCGGCAATGGAAGCTACTCCCTCCGTTCTAAAATAGATGACTTAACTTATACTAACTTTAGTATAACGTTGAGCCATCTATTTTGAAACGGATGGAGTAGTAGGAAAACCAAGACGGACACGTGATTAGGGTTCATGATCGGAGAAGAACCGTCGGCTGCAATGCATGCAACGGGAGAGAGCCACGAGGACCGGTAGGATTAAAGAGGATAACCTTGTTTACGGCTCTGAAGAGAGTTATTAGATGTTGCAACCGGAAGAGAGCACAAAGGCAGCAACGCAAGGCCGCCATCATGATGGTTTGACCAAGGCTTGGGAATTTAGGCATCTCTTGTGGACAACTCTTATCCATCTCATCGACCGTGTTTGCCTTTGCATCTCTCTAATCACCACCGGATGGATAGGGTTTTTAGGTAAGAATAAGTTCCTCGGCCGGGTCCCCTTGATTAGCACCCCTCGTCTGCCCGGCCCGGATGATGTACATTCTTCTTTAACTCCTCCTCGCAAAAAATAATAATAGTAACAATTTTACTAAAGCACATCTAGATGTGCCATAAGTATTGCACATCTAAATCCTATGTCATTGATCATACGTCAAGATTCGTGTGGATATTTTCTTTTTATTTTTTTCCTCTTTATGCTTGATTCACTCACTTAGATATGCAATAAGTAGAGCACATCTAAATGTGCCCTAGACATACCCTAATAGTAGTAATCTCAACTCCCAAATTATAACCGAGAGAAATCACTGTACTCCCAGAATAAAAACATTGCATTTTTCGATAATGATCAAATAAAATAATTTGGTCCGTGCACAATATTTGCAACTACGTACGCCAAGTCCAGCTTAGAACACTCGAAGTTCACCGCAACTACTAGGCAGAAAGAAAACGCATTGCTTTAGATTTTGTAGCACAAAAAATTTCAAGTGGGTGGCAGATGAGGCGTAGGCGACAAACCGGCGATCGGTGGCGGGGCTGACAAATATTCTCACTTCCAGCGCAAGACACGACATGTGCGGCGTGCAGCCAGCCGCTCCTGTCCGTTGCAGCTCCGCGCGCGGAAAAACACAAGCCAAGGCAGGCCCGTCACGTACGCTGAGGCCAGACGCCGGGACGGATGATCATTGCACGGAGGCGTTCCGCTCGCGTCGCCAAGCGAAACTTGTCCTCGCCGCCGTCATATCGGAGGTCGTGTCAGGGCAAAGGGACAACGGACGGGGCCACGGGGAATCCTCTTAGAGCAACCATGGTAGAATCATCGTACTACACTGATCGTCATAATAATCGTTGCCAATATAATCGTTGTCACGTACGCCTAGTCGACAGGAGATCATTGCACGGAAGCGTTCAGCGTCGCGAGGCGAACCTTGTTCTCGCCGCCGTCATATCGGAGGTCGTGTCACGGCAAAGGGACAACGGCGGGGAGGCCGACGGAGTACTCTCACTCACGACCTCCCAACCAACCGTCGGTCCAGTTCACGGCGCCCAATTGGCAAATCAGGGAGGGAGGGAGCGCAGTTCGTTCGGGCTCCCGGCAATTCGATGCGTTCCGAGGGCGAACTCGTGTGATTAGTATACAGTAACTATTGCACGACGATGATGATGCGTGCGGTTATCTTGGACCGGCGACTTGGCTCCGATTGAATCCAATCCAGTTTTGCAATGACAAGTTGACATTTTCAAGTCACGGCTCTCACAAGTCACAACAGTTACGAACTGCAGATTGACAGACATCGCGGCGTCTCGACTGAAGCAGTCAGCATCCGTCATGATATGGGTCACAAGAAAATGGTTGCCGACTTTTTTTTAAAAAAAATGGTTGCCGAACCTACTCTTACAGTTTTGTCAACGCATTTCTGCCGCCGGTGCTTGCGGGGCAGCCATGTGATGCAAGAACACTCAAAACAACAATCAAATATGTTAGAAGGGAGAGAGGGATTCGTGGAATAGTTCGTTGTATTGCTTGGCGCCGTGGGCGATATATATAGAAAGTCTGATGATCTACTTGGAGTCTGAAAATGCCTTAACAAATCCTAGTCTATCTTGTCTTTCCTAACTAAGCGTAATACTCAATATCCCCACAGTCAACGGTAGCGACGCAGACGGTGAGGCGGAGAAGAATCGAAGGCAAACCGACGGACACCCCCACAACAGAAGCGGTCGACGATCGCGAAGTTGTGGTGGAGTAAACCGACGAGGTTGCTCAAGCAAAGGCGGTAGCCCTTTATGCCGCTTTGTCGAGGTAGCCGAGAGCATGTGGTGGTGGAGCCGTGGTCGAGGTAGCCGTGCGACGAATGCCGTGGTCGATGTCGAATCGGGGTGGCCGGTGTCGAGGAAGTCGCCGTGGAGTCGCGGGCGCAAGGAGGCGCCGAGTTAGTCATGGGCGCAGTGGTCTCGAAGTAGTGGTGCGTCGGGAAGAAGATGTTGTTGACGACGCGTCGCGGCGGGCTTGCCAAGCCCGGGGACACATCGTGGACGAAGGCACACACCGGTGTTGCCAGCACCGGGCATGCGTAGACGGACGAAGATGAAGTTGACGAAGCGCCGACCAGGCTTGCCAGGCCCGGGGACACATCGTGGATGAAGGCACGCATCAGTGTTGCCAGCACCGGGCATGCGTAGACGAGGGACCTGCACGAGCTGTACGCCATGTCGGAGAAGTCGGAGGGGCCAGCAGAGAAGAACTCGACGACGATTGCGGTGTCCATCGGCGCGGGGCCGATGTCACCAATGGTGGTCGGAGTAGACGAAGTGGTCGGGGTAGATGATGGCGACGCTGGCGACGGGCTGGTGCTTGGACAAAGACGAAGGGGGTGGACGGGCGGCGGCGGCGGCTACGAAGGTAGCCGCTGCAGCGGCCAAAGAAGAGCGGCGGCGGCGGCGGCTAGGTTAGGAGTGCGGCGGTGGTGCTCGAAGTAGGCGAAGAACCCTGGCAGCGTGACGAAGACCAGCACGGACGGTGGTGTTCCCGCGCCAAGGGAGACGACGCGGCGCATACCATGGGAGATCGGCGCGTGGCGGAGTGGACCATGGGTCATGGCGCCGCTCGCCAAAAGGGGCGGCGCAGCGGCGGCGGCGGGTCGGGCGACGGCGAAGACCTCGGCGGCGGCGGAGACCGCGGGCCGCAATGCTGCGGCCCGGCGGCGCGAACGGCGGTTCACGAAGTCATTGCAACCGCGGGGCGACCACGGACGGCGGCGTGGACTACGTGCCACGCTACGCTCTGACGGGCGACAGAAGCAATCTGCGGCGGCGAGGGTCGATGCAGCCACGGACGGCCTAGAGCGGACGCCCTCGGGCAGCGGGTGACCGTGGGCTGCGGCACTACTGACCCGAAGAAGCGACGCAGCGCGACGCAGGTCGGTGCAGCCGGAGAAGAACCACGGGCGGCGGCGCTGCGGCCCGACGGGCGACGCGCGCGCCCGATGCTCGATCGGTGGGAAGCGACCGAACTCGGGACGATCTTCACGGGACTGCGAGGGCGCGAATCGACGGGCGAGGTCGGTCGCCATGGCGTAGATGAGGCGAATCGCGCGGCGGCGGGTGATCAAGACGATCGCGCGAGGTCGGGACGCCGCTTAGTGGAGGCGTGGTGGCGGCGGAGTCCGAGATGAAGCCGGGCGGCGACGGGCGGCGTGGCGGCTATGATTGGCGCCGCATGGCGCGAGGCGCGCTGGTCGGGTGATCAGAGTCCGGTCGGGCGAGGCGATCACGGCCGGCGAGATCGACGGGCGGGCCGTCCACGCGAACGGCGGCGTGAAGGGCCGCCGCATGACGCGAGGCTGCCGGGTCGGGCGACCGCGGCCGACAGCGGATGAGGCGCGAGGTCGCCGAAGTCGGGCGACCGACGGGCAGACGCAGCAGACGACGCAGCGAGGCTGCGGGTCGGTGATGAAGCCGCCAATCGCTGGTGTTGGAGTAAGGCGACGGGTCGACGGCGGCGGTGGCGGCATAAACCGGATCACATAGACCGGAAAACCAAAAAAGTAGACGCCGATCAAGGCGACCGGCGAGAGAGAAAACCGGATCAAAGGATCGGGAAAAAGACTCTCTAGGGCAGCCGCCAACACGGCCGGCGGACGAACCCTAGGTACTGGCGGCGTGCCCCGGCGGCGATCATGGAGGCCGACCGCCCCGGGGGCGGCGCGCGGGTGCGGAAGCGGCGGCGGCTAGGGTTTAGGATCGACTTGCGATAGAAACCATGTTAGAAGGGAGAGAGGGATTCGTGGAATAGTTCGTTGTATTGCTTGAGCCTCGTGGGCATATATATAGGAGTACAATGATCTACTTGGAGTACAAGACAAGCCAGAACAAATCCTAGTCTATCTTGTCTTTCCTAACTAAACGTAATACTCAATAAAATAAAAGGCACAAAGACCATGCGCTTAGGGCATGTTAAAGACCGACTCTCAAATCACCCACATTTATTCGGACCCCTTTCAGACCGTGAAAACCATCCAATACGGGTCTGTATCGGTCCATGTGGTGATTCAGACGTTTTTTTATAAATCTGAGACAAACCTGGGGCTTTGCGGGAGTCCGGACAGTAGACATGTACTGTAGGACTCGGACAACCTCGGCCCACCCAAAACCCTTTTCGGGCCCGCGCCTCCATCCTCCTCATTTTCTCTCATTCCTTCTTTCTCTCTTGCCTTCGCTGCTGCTTCATTACCCTGGACGTCACGCAACACCCCTGCCGAAACTCTACGTCTCCGTCACCTCAAGCGTTCCACCCGGGCTCCACCCCGCTTCTCCTCCGTCGTCGTTCAACCCATCTCCTCTGAGCACCCCGCCAGTACCATTCATTACTGCTATACTCACCATGCCCGATAACTGTTCGATGAATTGCCGGAGCTAAAAAAGTTGTTCCTTCTTCTTTCAAGCAATGGATTCTGATTTGGAGTACATATACGAGCACTATGTTGAGTCGTCCAATGGCTCATCCGACGCGGAAGACTACACAGATGAGACAATGATGATGCATGCCGTCATTGAAGATGCGGAGCGTGCGGAGGAGCATGTTCTCAATTTCAAGGGATCGATCAAGGGTCCTCGAGTGCTCAACCGCAGCAGGGCATGTGACCATTTGACATTGATGGGCACCTACTTTGCCCCTGCTGCACTATTCACTGACCATTTCTGCCGGCGTTTTCGGATGCACAAGACTAATTCGACTGTTTGTACCATGCCGTCTGGTCCTATGATAACTACTTCATCCTGAAGAAGGACATCGTGGGAACAATTGGATTCCCTGGTTACCAGAAGTGCACGACTGCACTCCGGATGCTTGCATATGGCACAACCGCTGATTCATGGAACGGGTACATATGGATGTCCGAGAGCACATGCAGAGATGCCATGGTCAACGCCTTTGGACCTCAGTACCTGAGAGAGCTAACTGTGGCAGACACCGAGTGGCTCTTGGCAATTTCAAAAGCAAGAGGGTGGCCAGGTTTGCTTAGATCCCTTAATTGCATGCATTGAAAATGAAAGAACTGCCCTAAGACTTTAGAAGGGCAATATCAGGGTCATGTTAAGAATCCCACCATCATTATTGAAGCAGTTGCATTAGATGATCTTTGGATTTGTCATGCTTTCTTTGGCATCCTCGGGTCTCACAACGACATCAATGGGTTGCACCGATCATCGTTGTTTACAAGGCTGACAGAAGGAAAAGTTCCTCCTTGCCACTATACTGTCAATGGACATGAGTACAACATGGGTTGCTATCTAGTTGACGGTATCTATTCTCTGTGGGCTATCTTTGTCAGCATCTTCTCCAATCCAGTTGGCCAAAAAAAGTATCACTTTGCCCAAAGACAAGAAGTAGCTAGATGGGATGTCGAGAGGGCATTTAGAGTTCTGCAGGCTTGTTTTGTAGTTGTCCGTGGATCTGCTAAACAATGGGATCCGGAGACCTTGTGGGAGGTGATGACATGTTGTGTGATCATGCACAACATGATCTCGAGGATGAGGGGATGCTGTCATAACTCTAGAATTTAAGAACATGACTGATCCTATCGAACTTCCAGACCAGAATCTGGCCACATTTGAAGAGTGTATTGAAATGCATCAACAAATTCGGCATCGACCAACTCACGAGCAGCTGAACAAAAATCTGATTGAGCATCATTGGGCGGTTAAAGGGGACAACAATGTTGGAATGTAATATTTGAACTTGTTTAAATTTGAACTAGTGATGCATGCGGCTATTTGAACGTCTGTACTCTATGTATGCGGCTATTAGAATGTCTGAACTCTACGTATGCGGGTACTGAAACGTGCAGGCTCTATCAAAAAAATAGGAAGGCCGAACGTATGCGTGTACCGTTGGATGGCGGTCTCCCGCATCCGTGTCCGCGGACGGATGCGGGAGAAAATTCACGGGTCGCCATTGGAGATGCCCTTAGGGTTCATGACTGCAAGAACTATTACTTACAAGACCGGCAACGAGAGAGAGAGAATCAGTAGGATCAACTGGATCTACCAGGATAACACTGTTCAATAATAGGTTTCGCGAGGAAACTCTTAACCACCTCATCAACCTTGTTTACCTTTGCATCTCCCCACAATTAATCTTTCCAGAAAAAATCTCTCTGTAATTAATCACCACCCAATAGGGTTTTTATTTTCTTCCTTTATAGGCCAAAGAAGAGCAAGACAGTATAGACAATTGTTCGGGTGTGAATTAGGTTCTTTACCATTTAGTTATTTGGGCATACCAATCCATCACCGTAAGTTATCCAACAAAGAATGGAAGTGTATCGAAGATCGAATTGAAAGAAGCTTAGCTGCTGGAAGGGCAAGCTTATGTCGTATGGAGGTCGGCTAGTGCTGATTAACTCGGTACTGACTAGTATGCCGATGTTCCTATTATCGTTCTTTGAAATTCCGAAAGGAGTACGGAAGCGACTTGATTTCTTCAGATCTCGGTTCTTTTGGCTGTCAGATGAGGCCAAGAGGAAATACCGTCTCGCGCGATGGGATATCCTTTGCCGATCTAAAGACCAGGGGAGTCTCGGTATTGAGAACGTAGAAATCAAGAATAAATGCCTTATGAGCAAATGACTCTACAGGTTAGAGACATAGCCGGAGGGCATGTGGGCACATATTTTATGCAATAAGTATTTATAGTCGAAAATGCTCGTCTAGGTTACCATAAGACCAACTGACTTGCCATTCTGGAAGGGGCTTATGAGAACGAAGGACTTGTTCTTTCGTAGGGTCAAATTTTTGGTTGGCAGTGAGATGTCAACAAGATTTTGGGAGGATACGTGGTTAGGATAGACACCCCTGGCCGTACAATATCCCACCTTCTATAACATTGTGCAAAGTAAAGAGGATTACGTTGGCATAGTGTTCCAAACGATTCCCTTGAATATTCAGTTCAGACGCGCGTTAGTTGGTGAGTGATGGACTGCCTGGATGCACTTGGTTCGGAGATTGATAGATGTTCAACTCTCCGACCAGCCGGATTCGACGCAATGGAAATTAGCTAAAAATGGGTTTTTTTACGGTGAAATCCTTCTATTTGGATTTAATTAACTCTGGCGCAATCTCAAGATCGTTGCATATTTGGAGGGTTAAGGTGCCCTTGCGTATTAAAATTTTTATGTGGTTCGTCCACAAGCAAGTAATACTCACCAAGGACAACTTAATCAAGAGGCGATGGGTAGGTAGTTCACGTTGTTGTTTCTGTGATCATGATGAAACAATACAACATTTATTCCTTGAATGCCCACTCACCAAATTGCATTGGAGAATGATTCATATAGCCTTCAACATTAATCCTCCAGGTGACATTGAGTCGTTGTTTGGAACGTGGTTAGCTGGGATTGAGCATACTACTGCGGCTCGTATTCGGATTGGAATATGTGCGCTTTTGTGGGCTATATGGAACTGTAGGAATGACTCGATTTTTAACAGACAACACACTTTAGATTTCTTGCAGGTCATCTTCAGAGCTACTGATCCGTACGTGGTCCTTACTCAACCCTATGGACTCCAGGAAGCCTTTGGTTACTGGGTGCAACCAGTGGGAGATGGTAGCACGGGCTATATTTAACCGGTTTGGATGGCGGTCGCATAACAGGATAGGAGTCTAGGGGCTTATCCTTCATATTGCCATACCGGTTGTGTTTGTCAGCATGTTTTTTCTTCTTTTTTCGCTCCACTTGCGTGCTGTAATAACTTTATGACTTTGCGATACTTCGTGGATCTTCAAATAAAATGGTTGCATGCATCATTATGATGCAGAGGCCGGGGTACGCCTCCATTTTCAAAAAAAATATAAAGAGAGCTCCCTCTTTGATTCTCATTATAAAAAACACAATGTCTTCTTGATTACAAAGCTAAAAGGACATAACCAAAAGACAGGAGCTACCACGAGAGAGGGAGTCATCCCTCCCTCCTCCCAGCAACCCATATAGACAAGTCTCACAGCCAACATGGGCATCGGAGTGTTATCCTGGAACGGGCAAAATGCTGCTCTGATCGCACCAGACAGCACCAAACATTTTTATGTCAGATACATAAAGTCTTTACGACACAAAAGTAAAAGCAAGCCAACTAGGTTGCTGATCTTCATTTCCAGCAAGGAGAAAGTAGCCACTTCATCCTTCAAGTCTTGCCGCCCCGCTCTCCACCCATGTCAACATGACAATGGGTACCTGTAACCCGTGAACCCGGTGGGTAAAAACCCTATTAGGGTACGGGTTTGGGGAAAATAAATATCCATGGGTTTATAAATGAGAAAAAAATTGTACCCATTGGGTAAGCCGGGTACGGGTATGGGAAGGCTCTCTTTATATTTTTTGGGGTATGGGTAGGGGTATTACCCACACCGGGACGGGTACGGGTATGTGAACAATTTGAAACCCGAGATGCGGGTATGAGTACGGGTTTGGGCGAAAAATAATGAGACGGCTAAGGGTTTAGGCGACCATTACCCGGACCCGAACCCGACGGGTGCCATGTTGACATCCATGCGCAACTTTGAAGACCTCCTTCGCAACATGTTCAACATGTCTTACGCCGGTCGTCATTCGCTTTATTCTTCCTTTTTTTGCAAGATATTTCAATCATGTAACCATTTTATGATCATATTAACCGAAACACATGGGTCAGTTGACCCTATTATTGTCAAACACAACTTTGTTTCTAAGTTTTCAGATAGGGTTCTTATCTCACTTTAGAAGGATAAATTCCGCGGCCGGGTCCCTGATTAGCACCCTCCGTCTGGCCCTGGACGACAATTTCTGAACTCTGATGTACGAAACGCAGACAAACCGGCGATCGCTGGAAAATATTCTTCTCTGTTTGAGAGCAGGACACGACATGTGCTGCAGCCCGCTCGTTCCAGCTCTTCAGAGAAACGCCAACGGGCAGGCGCGTCACGTTGAGACCATCACTGCACGGAAACGAACCTTGTCCTCGCCGCCGTCATATCGGAGATCACCGCAAAGGGACCACGGCATCCGTCGACGAGATCGCGACGGCGAAGCAATCAGGGAGGACGCAGCAGGTCTCCAAGAAACGAACTCGTCTGATAGTAATTGTCACACGATAGCCATCCTGTGACACAACAATTTGTCGTAGACCCACGAAGTCAAGATTCCAAGTCACAGCTCACAAATTACCAACAAAAACATCGCGGCATTTCGACTGAAGCGGCTAGCTTAAGCAGCATCTGTGCTATAGGTCACAGGAAAAATGGTAGCTGAACCTACTTGATGCACCCATGACAGTCCACAGGAGATCCGCGGATGAGCTGTACGCTACGCTAGTGGGAATGTAGCTCTTTCCCGTTGTAGTCACCTACGTACAAGCGGATGAGTCCACGACGCGGTCGCCGAAGATGTGCACCGTCCTCGGGTTGGGCCCGCGGGAGATGACGCAGGTGTAGTCCTCCGACGACGGCCCGTCGTCGTCGTCCTCCGCTGCCGCGCGGGAGGCGCGCAGCGGCAGCCACGAGCTCTTGTTCTTGACGCCGAACTCCACGCGCCGGTCCAGGGAGGACGACCGCACCAGGGCCGGCGCCTGCGCCCTGACGGCGCCCCGGAGGACGCTCTTCCTCCGCTGGGCCTCGTGGGCGCAGTCCAGCACGTCCGCGAGCCCGTGCGGGCCCGCGCACCCGTCGCACCACGGCCTGCGCTTGCTCCCGCCAGCGTCCAGAGCCGGGCCGGAGACCGCTGACGCGTCCAGCACGGAGGTCGGGCTCATGGCGTAGGCAGCCGTCGCCTCGGTGTCCGGCGCGGGGCTCCCGCTGACGACCGCGTCGCGGCCGCCGGCCGGGAGCGACGACGAGTGAAGCAGCCTCGGCGCGGCGAACGACGGAGCACGAACAGCAGCACCCTTGCCGCCTCCACCGTCGCACGCAGTCGTGGGCGAGTTGCCGGCGTGCTGCGCGGCGCCGTTCATGGACCTGGACCTCCTCCTGAGGATCATCTCCTGGACCTTGGATCTGAACATGTCAAGAGCCAGCCTGACAGAACCACGGCTTCCCTCCCGGAAAGATGAAAGAACCGATCAGCAGCTTGCAGCCCAGAAGAGGAAGCAAGCTCAAGCTAGCTGGTGAATTGTTCGTTTCCTCTGGAGTGTGACCGGGCGAGAAGAAGACGAAGATGAGGTGTGGGAGAGGGCAATGGGGGCGGGTGGTGATCTTAAAGAAGGGCCGGGCTGGGGCTGGGCTACCCCTCTCGCACTCCACTGATGTCACCGTTCGTTTGGTTTGTGTGTGCTCGCTTCCAAAACTGCAGGTCCCTATCTTCAGCTTTATCACCACAGCAAATATTTCTCTTCTTTTTGTAGAGAGAATTTGCGATCGTTTTCAGTTTTCACTGGGCCTCGGCGTCTTGTTGTGTGAGTTTGTGTTACATGTGTGTGTGTGGCGACGAACCGTACCCAATTAGCGAGCGCTATGCACACAAGGACGGATTCCATGATGAATGGCAGGTGGATTTGCTGTCAACCAACGGGAGGTGCAGCAGAATCCGCCAATTCGCCGGTGCTGGGTCACACAAGATTCAATCATTGATCCCCCCATTGTTCGAGTTGAAAGATTCAGCGTCGACAGACTTAAAAAATGAGCGATTCTTTGATTGGCTCATTTCTTAATTTCGGTGTTTCTCCCTTATCTCTGCTCGCGAGAGCATTGCGCAGAAGTAAGTTGTCAAGATTCCCTCTCTCTCAAAAAAAAAGTAGTCAGGAATGAAAACTTAGTGACTTACAACGTCTTATGTTCGTTTACCAAAGAGGGTAGGACCGCAGGAGGAGTACAAGTTTTCCTATCCCCAACCGCTTGCTTGCATTTGTTTGCTTGTGAATTCATCTCTCAAAGAAAACAAGAACCGTTTGCTTCCCTCCCTTGTCCGCCGTCCCCGGACGTCCCCACAGTCCCACGCGCGCTATGCGTGCAGCGGCAAGCTTCACCACGCAGTCGTCTCCCGCCACGTCGGGAAAACGACGGGAGATGTCGCCGTAATGCGGCATCTGACCGACCAGATTTGGAGGCTAACGACGACCCCCCAGCCACAGAGCGGGCCTGTGCGCGTGGGCCACCGTGTTTTCTTCTCTAGTGATGATGATGATGCGTTCGTGTGGGTCAGATTAGCCGCGGGGATAAGGCAGTAAGTAACTCGGCGTACGTACGTGTACGTGCCTAACCAGATTAGCTGCCACGTAACCTGCTCCAGAGTCAAAATTACCATTTATATATTCATAAAAGAACGAATAATCTTCGTCCCCTGGCTTTCACCGTGTGGATAAACTCTGGCTCTCAAGGCCAAGAAGGAGCAGAATGAAAACGCGAATTTGAACTGCACCTTGGACGAGCGAGCGAGCGTTGGTGCTGCGGACAGCAGAAAATTCTGCCTGCCGTCGCCTGCACGGCGGCCCGGCCGGCGCTCGAGCCCATGCCTCTCGCCGGGAATGGCAGCCGTGTCACGGCCCAATTATTGGAGCTCCGGAAGACTTGATTTGATTTCTACTCGTACTACTACTATATGTTTTTTTATTTCTTTGTGGAGTGGTAGTGATACTAGTATAGCATATAGGTTTTGTGAGTAGGGCGACAGCCTGACGGTTGAGTGGTTGGGATCGGGCACGCTGTTTTCTGCCAGACCCGGCCGGCCGGTAGTTTCATGACGTCCTTTTAATTGATCACGACAGTCAGTGTTCAGTGTACCAGCAAATGTGTATGCAAATTGCAAATGCAGTGCACCCCATACGTAAAAGCATACGCGCAATCATCTTGTGGGCGGACGTGGTGCCATGGCACATGGCACATGGAAGGAACTGAAGAGATCAGTGTGTGTGCCGTTCTGTTACCGAAAAAGGGTTCCCTGCTTTGTATACAAAACAACCAACCGATACATCCAACGATAGGTGCTGAGGCGGAAGCAGTACAATCGCGTCCAAAAAAAGAAAGAAAAAAATACAAGAAACAGATGCCAACAATGGCGGATCGACAAAAAACGAAGAAGAAGCCTCGTGGCCGCTGCACCCACCGAAGATCGCCCACCAAGCTCCGAGCCTCCGAAGCACCGGTACCAATCAGCACCTCCAAGAAGGGACGCGACGATGACGACGCTGCTGCCAAGGGTTTCCCCCGGTACGTTGTGAGAGAGACGAAGGGTAGCCCCGACGCCCTCCAGGAAGGTCCGGCGGTACACACAAGCGCCACCGCGTCGTTGTCGGCCAAGCCAACAGGGATTTCTCCCGATCCCAACCTCCACCTCAGGCACTCCAGAGCTCGCCACCAAACAGACCCTCACCCTGCGCCAACCCGGACATGAAGCTTCCCACGCCGTCTCACCATTGTACCGTGAAGCATGGTCCGCACAAAGAAGAAGAGGAGCCGGGACTAGGGCAGCAACACCGAAGGCACGCGGGAGGGCCCCACCTCCACCATCGAAGACGATAGCTGACCGGACGCAATAGCAGGAACATACCAGGCCCGTGGCCACACATGCCCGACCAGGATCTCCGAGGCCCGTAAAGTTCCGCCGCCAGGCTGCGGCCGGACGCGCCGTCGATGCCGCCGCCCGCATCCAAGCCGCCTCGCCTGCCCCGCACAGAGAGCCGCGAAATGGAAGCACCACCACCACGCGCACCACCGGCCACCACCACTGGTCGCCGGACCGCCATCGGCCGAACCGCACCACCGCCCGACGCCGCTGACGGAGAGAACCAGCGCAGCCACCAGAGCCCAAAGTCGGACCCTAGCCGCCGCCACGCCGCCCGCAGCCAGCCGCACGCCGGGCGGATCCGCCACCGCATGATGGCGTGCACCACGCGCTGCCAGCCACGCCACGCTTGCAAGACGCCGCCACGCCATACGCCGCCGCGCCGCGACAGAAGGAGGAACCAGCGCCGCCCATCTCGCGTGGAGGAGGAGAAAGACGCTCCGCCGCCGCCGGTCAGGCTTTGCCGCGCCCAGTGACGGCGAGGAGGAGGAGGAGGAGGGAGGCCGACGGCGGGGAGGTCTGGGCGCCTCCTGCCGCCTTTGGGGGAGGGTTTCGTGGGGGCTTCTACGCACTCAGAACTTGAATCTTAAGACAGCGGGAGCTCGTGCTGTTCTGTTGGTACCTGGTCTGGTCCGTCCTCTGTCGTCTGGTACGCTAGTACGTGAAAATAGACAAACCTGACCAGCGGTGCTTAGAGTTTTTCTATAAAAATTCGAATGGCTTGTCCTGGGTGGTCCTACCTTTTTATAAAAATAAACAAATCTAGCCTTTTCAGAAACTTAGTGTCACGCCCAATATGCGACCCTATCCAAAAGGAACTCGAAGGTCCCACCAAGGATAGACCCGCATATTGAAACGCTTTTGCAAGGTGGATATCATTACATCCACATTACATAAAAGATGGGGATACATACAAGAGGCATACAATGCCACACGAATACAACATCACATCATACATAAGATCAACATCCGACTACGGATGGAACACAAACAGAAACTCAAACGACATCCACCCTGCTAGCCCAGGCTGCCGACCTGGAACCTATCCTCTGATCGAAGAAGAAGCAGAAGAAGAACTCCAAACAAGCAAACATCTCTCTCGCGTCATGATCATCGCATAACACTGTACTCAAGAATGTTGTTGTAGTAATCAGGAGCCACGAGGACTCAACAATCCCATTACCATGGGTATCAAGACTAGCAAATCTTAATGGGAAAGGAAGGGGTAAAGTGGTGAGGTTGCAGCAGCGACTAAGCATAATATGGTGGCTAACATACGCAAATGAGGCGAGAAGAGAAACAAAGGAGCAGTCGTGAAGCTAGTAATGATCAAGAGGTGATCACGAACTCCTACTTACGCCAAACATAACCCAAAAACCGTGTTCACTTCCGGACTCCGCCGAGAAAAGACCATCACGGCTACCCACGCGGTTGATGCGTTTTAATTCGGATCTGGTGTCAAGTTATCTACAACCGGACATTAACAAATTCCCATCGCCACATAACCGCATGGCACGGCTCTCGAAAGTTTATACCTGCAGGGTGTCCCAACTTAGCCCATGATAAGCTCTCGCGATCAATGAAGGATATTCCTTCTCCCGGAAGACCCGATCGATCTCGGAATCCCGGTTTACAAGACATTTCGACAATGGTAAAACAAGACCAGCAAAAGCCGCCCGATCGCCGACAATCCCGATAGGAGCTGCACATATCTCGTTCTCGTGGCAACACGGATAGGTCGACCTCTGAGTAAAACCAGACCTCGAGTTGCCCGAGGTGGCCCATGATCTGCCGGTTTGGACCAACACTTAGAGAAGCACTGGCCCGGGGGGGCCAAAATAAATATGACCCTTGGGTTAATTACTCCCAAGGGAAAAGTAGGTGGTGGTGAGGCAAATGGTAAAACCAAGGTTGGGCCTTGCTGGAGGAGTTTTATTCAAAGCGAACAGTCAAGGAACGCAAAATCCGGGAACATAACACCGGTATGACGGAAACTAGGGCGGCAAGAGTGGAACAAAACACCAGGCATAAGGCCGAGCCTTCCACCCTTTACCAAAAATATAGATGAATTAATAATATAAGAGATATTGTGATATCCCAACATAATCCTGTCCATCATGGGGCAATCTTCAACTTCACCTGCAACTAACAACGCTATAAGAGGGGCTGAGCAAAGCGGTAACATAGCCAAACAATGGTTTGCTAGGAAGGGTGACAAGGTTAGAGGCTGACATGGCAAATTGGGAGGCTTGAAGAGCAAATGATAGGTAGCGCAGCAAAGCGATAGAATGAAGCAACTAGCATAGCAATGATAGTAGTGAGATCCAGGGTAGCGGTCATATTGCCTGAAATCCCGCAAGGAAGAAGAACGAGTCCATGAAGAAGATGAAGCCACGAAGACTAACCAAGCGTAGACGAACGAATCCTCACAAACGCAACGAAACAGGAACTATCGAGAAGAAGCACACAACATGGTAAACACACCACATACATACATGACATGATGCACACAAGCATGATGCATGACAAAGCTACATGAAGCTACTCATGGCAAGAGACGATGCAAACAAGAGCAACACATCAAAGCAAGTTTAAATGAGGCCGGAAGCAACATATAACAATTCCGGTAAGTCCTCATATGCAAGTTTCAAAGTTGGTCCAGATCTGGATAAACCTTATGTTCAAGTTGTTAAACAGCAAGTTAAGATGCACCAAGATGAACTACACGAGATTCTAGTCAAGTTACATATAAAGTTCATTAGATTCGGAGCTACGGCCTAGAAGATATGAGCAAAACAAGTTAAACAGGACATTGATGCAAAATGCATAGAGACATCAAGCAAACACATCAAAACAAGGATGCAACATGATAATATGAAACTTCATGTAAAATCAAGCAAGTTTCATATAGAGCACACTCAAAACGGAGCAACGGTTCAACACATACACTCTATACAAGTTATAGCAACAATCTGTCCATAACAGCAACTAGGCATCTTGCAAGCGGGAGCGACTACAATAGAAAAAGGGTGTACGGTAAAAGAATAGAAAAACGAACCATGGCCATCGCATCGAAGATGATTGGTACAGATTGAGTGGGAGGGTTGTAAGTGTATATTTCTTCAAAAACCCCTACTAGTATTTACATATGGAAGGTAAATTTTGCAATAGCCACCACAAATTTCTGATATATCAAACATTCTGTCCCTCATAAATAAAACAATTTCTCAAATTTGTACCGGTCCAGAAAAAATTGCATATGTACTGTACGAAATTTGATATATATTTGATTTCATTAGTAGCTTCTGCTACATTCAGAATCATGTAAGAAATCGAAGCATGGTTATAGGTGATATATATTTGATTTCATTAGTAGCTTCTGCTACATTCATTGCAAAACGCAACCTAAATGCGACTATGCTAGATAGAGAAAGCCACTGGACAGTTTAATCACTCAGGATCAGTCATAAGTTCGAGAAGAACAATATTACCTATAACCAGTGCACCACAAAATGGTTGTTTTTCTTTTGAAAATATGAAGATTCTTCAGTTGTGCAATTTGTTTCACATGATGATATGCTCTCACATAACTTTCATCTACCTCTGTTGATGAAGGCAAGTGACGAATTTCAGCAACTAAAATAACAGGTAGTCTTCAAAAACAAGAAGTACAAACCTCTATTGTTGTGTCATTTGTTTCTTAGAGCATGTCCTTGCATCATGGAACACCACTTCCTTGCAAATGCTACATTTGCGTGCGACTTTTTGATGGATTCCAGGCCTTATTTTCTTCTCACTTGACCCACTCCTCACAGCATCCCTGTGTCCCTTTATTCTAGAGCAAGTGCCCCTTGCATTGATATCAGTAGGTGTGTGGATGGTAACATGCTTTGGAATGATGCTCCGATAAATGACTCCTCATTTTCGTGTGTGTTGCATGCTACTGATCGGTACTAGATGGGCTAAAGCCATCTCGTTGCACAAACTAGTGTGCAGGAATTCAATTCCTTCCATTGAACCTTTAGACTTCCGAATGAGATCTTCTAACTTGTTCCTAACGAGAGCTATCTTCCTTTTCATAGCCATGTCAACCGGGTCAATTAAATTCTCTTCAAGCATGTTCCCTTCCCCGTCAAAGATAATGTCCCTAGCAATATGAAAAATATTACATGTGATGTGTGTCAAGGCAGATAAGTATAAATGCTTCAATTAAGACAATATGAAAAATGTACGGCAATATGAAAAATATTACAGCAACTAGGCATCTTGCAAGCATCAAAACAACAAGCTACAGCATCCCAACGAGAAAACAAAAGACATAGGCATTAAGTACAGGTAAAGCATGACAAAACATGAACACTGAGCTAACTCCAGAAATCACTAGATCATGCTCAAAATGACATGGCAAGATTGCAAATAATAACAGTTTCGGACTTTGCAGAAATAACATCAGGTTGCAATGCTTACAGCTATCAAACAACATGCTACAAGAACTTAGCATGGCATTAATCTACTAATTTCATATAACATAAGTCCCTTACTGACCATGAGCCAAAAAGGATCAGAGGATATGATGGCACTCATGTAAACATGGCAAGTTATATGACAGATTCATAAATGGCAGGAACAACAATAAGTAGGCATGTTGGTGAGCTTGAACCACTCACCACAGAGAAATACATGGCATGGCAAGGCAACCAACAGTAAGAAGACATGTTTATGAAGCTAAGCATGGAAAGAACAAGTTCATAGGATGCATGGATCACTAGCAACAATCATGGCAACATTGAACTTAACGTTAACAGGCTGACAGAAACATTATTTAGAAAGTTTGGAGCAAGATAACAACATGTTACAACAGACTATAATTGCAACCAGGGGCATGGATGGATAGAGCATGGCATGTATAACAAAACACCCTTAGTGAACATCTCCAGATTATGCAAAGAATGACTTGTAGAAGCAGGTTAACATATCATCATGATATAACAGAACCAGTCAGGAAAACAGCAACAGCAAGTACCCTACTTAACAAGCTTGATGCACTAACTACACAACTCACAGAAATACATGGATGGCACCACTGTAAAGATGGCATGACATAGTTCAAAACACATGTAGACATCAACCTCATAGGATGCACACATAAAACATGACAAAAATGACAAATGAGCATGTTATAACAGTTTCAGCAGATTAACATCACATAGCACTCTTGCAACGATGATTAGGGCATCAAAATGAGCTCAAATGAACATGATGCAATGGAAAGAAATGAAGTACTCGTCGAGGCGAACAATTTGACATATTACACGCACGAAACGGAGCAGTATGCACAAAGTTATGACGCAATGAACATTGCATGATTATGCAAAATATTTCCGGACTTGGGGATTTTCGGGGTCAACCTCCGAGATCCAGATCTGGCGCGGGACCCGAGGTTCGTCGGAGCAGGGTCGGACTTGGCCGGAGAGGAAGAAGGAGACCGGAGAGGCGGCCGGCAGGGTCGGAGCGGGGCGGATCAGGCCGGGGCGGCGCCGGGAGGAGCTCGGGCTCCGGCGAGCTCTCTGCCGAAGCGGAGGCGACGTGGGGCAGAGAAGCTGGGACGGCGGGGCGGTGGCGGAGAGGCGCGCCGGCCGGGCGGGGCAGCGGAGGCGAGCCCGGCGGCGAGGTCGATGTGACCGCGGCGTGGCGGGCGCGGAGGCCGGGCGCGGTTCAAGGGCGAGTGGCGTGTGTGGCGGCGTGAGGCGCTGGGACCTGAAAGGCGGCATGGCCGCGAGCCCATGGGCGCGACGGCGGGCGCGACTGGGCTCGCCTGACGGCCCGCGATGGGCTCAGCGGGCAGCAGGCATGCATGGCGGCAGCGACAGACGGATGGCAGCTCCGGATTGGGCAGGGGCGGAGGCGGACATGTCCGGGCGCGGGATGGACATGTCTAGCGGCGAGAGGTGGAAGAAGACTAGGGTTTGATCCGAAATTTCGGGGAGGGGCACATATTTATAGGTAGATGGAGCTAGGAGAGTCCAAATGGGGTGCGATTTTCGGCCACGCGATCATGATCGAACGACCGAGAGCATGGAGGGGGTTTGGATGGGTTTTGGGCCACTTTGGAGGGGGTGTTGAGCTGCAAACAAAAGAGACTTTAACGGTTACCCGGTTAACCGTTGGAGTATCACACGACCTCCAAATGGCATGAAACTTGACAAGCGGTCTACCGGTGCTATACCGAGGCCGCTTGGCAAGACTCGGTCCATTCCGAGAACGTTTAACACCCGCACATGAAAAGAGGCAAAAGGGGGACGCCGGGGAACATAGGAGTGTCGGATCGCAAAACGGACAACGGGGAAAATGCTCGGATGCATGAGACGAACACGTATGCAAAATGAAATGCACAAGATGACATGGCAAAATGCAACACGCAAGCAAATGACATGGCAACGACGGCGAATAATCGCGACACACAGCGAACGAATCAGGCGTTACAACACTCCTCCACTAACAAGAGATCTCGTCCCGAGATCTTAGGACCGAGACGGGAGGGAAAAGGGATGAGGTGAAACAAGAACTCAATAGAAGAAGCAAAGAATCGAGAGCACCCGAGAAGAAGAGAGGAACGACGAGAATGACGAGAATCAAAAGCTCATGGAATCAGATAGACTATGAAACCACTCCGGTTAGAACGAGATAAGAAACGGATAAGACTGAAAGGATTTAGCCAGCACTCCGGCTGAAAATGGAAGAATAGAACATGAACTAGAGAGGATAGAAATGATACTTGATGAAGACATGACACAAAACCTCCAGAAAAAATTGAAAGAGTTGAATGAAAAGAACGGAGAAGAAAATGACAACTTGTGCCACGAATGAAATTGAAAGCAACTTTAGGAGGAAGGTTTACAAGGAGTTGTTGAGAAAATCAACAACGAAAAGAATAAGCTTGTCATGGACTTACGGATAACATCTCAAAATTATGAGGTGATAATCGACCACGAGCAGAAAAGATTAAATAGCTGAGAAGAACGAAGAAATGCAAAACTCCACTTCAAAAGAATACAGAGAATTAGTTGCACTTCGAGACGTGAGAAGAAAAGATACTTGAACTCCACCAACAAGAATCTTGATGAACACTTGAAAGAATGAATTAAATCATGAAGAACCACCATGAAGAACTCCGGTGACAAAAGGATGATGAGATAGAATGAAGGAAGAAAGAATAAGATGAGCCTTGCGATGATTTAGATGGAGGTTCCGACAAAATGGCTGAGGAAATTTGAACTCCGGAAAAGAAAAGATGAACAGACTTGGAACTAGAATTTATTCATCAAGGACAAACTCCGAAGAAAGGGATTACTCACTTGAATGAAATAAGAATAAGATTTATTGTATGCTTACCCTTCATCAAATTAAATTGATGACAAGCAATGGATTTTTGCATACTACTTATTCTTCTTGAAAAGGATTAAGGGGTATAGCACAAAACTTGAGAAAGTCTTCATGAGCCACCGGTAGGAATCGAAAGAACGAATGGATTAAAATGATAATCAAGGAAAAAGAATCTGAAAGAACCACCGTTAGAATTCGGAAATGACTGAGGAAAGAGAATGAAACACTGGGAAGAATTAGAAGAACAAATATGCTTGAGGGGATTTAGATGCAAAAGAACAAAGAGATCATGAGCTGCTTAAAGAACACTTGAACGAAGCACCGGGATAATTGGATAACGGTAGCTGAAATGTGAGGACGAAGAATTCTTCTGGAACGATGGCCTACAGTGAAAAGAAAAGGGAAAACAACTCCTGACATACTCCGGATGGTTAAGAAAAGAATATCTGACAAATGGAATAATTTGAGAGGATAATATGAAGCTAGAACCACGAAACTTTGAGAGAACAGACAAGATTTAGAGGAAAAACTCTTCTTCGGTCTTCAAATGATGACGAGAAACACCACCAAAATTACTGAGATACTCCGGGAGAATGAAAAGCAGAGAGGTTGAGCCAACAATGAAAAGAATTTGAAAAGGATCTTGGAGAAAGCATGTGACTGATGGAATCCATTCTTGCGTCACACTTTGAAAAGAAAATTGGGAATAGCTCCGGTTGAATTAGAAGAGCCAGGTAAGATCTTGGGAAAACACCTGTGGGTTAGGTCCCACTAAAGCGATAACACTGTTGAGAAGGATTGTTGAAGAGATAGATGATGTACCGGAACAATTGAAATATTTGAATAAGGTGGCAACCTCGAAATCTCTGAGATGTCTTGAACTCCGGAATGATTGAATGGCGAGAGGCAAACAAGCAAGGAGAACACTTTATCCAAGGAAAAGAATATGATCAGCACCGAAAAACTTGAATTGAGTGCACCGAAAAAACAAAGGGATGAAGAATGACGAGCGAGACGAGAATTCACCGGTTGAAATAATTGAGGGAAGACTGAAGGGGCTCCGCACGAATGAAATTGATGGTCGAAAGAGACTCAGGCTCCGGGAAGAAAAAGGGTGGGAGGGCGGGAAAACAAAGGCAACTGGAAGGGGGAATCGACGAATATCTTGAAGAGAAAACACCGGTTGAAAACATTGAGGAAAGAAAGCAAAGAATTCGCATGAGTAGGATGGATACTCGATTACGGACTCCGGATTCGAGAAGAAGGGAGGGTAGGTGGGAAAAGAAAACAACTGAGGATAGAACTTGGCAAAGATGAAGAGGCTCGAGACAACTTGACGAGAAATGCACCGGATGCAAAGAGCTGAGGAACAACGATCGAAAAACCAACTGCGTGATCCTAAAGAAAAATTTGAATGGGAAGAGGGGTAATTCAAAACACCTACGTCAAGATTCCTCACCAGAGCGACGAAGGGGCTGAGGAGTAAAAAGAATTCCTACTCTCCGATATAACTAGACTCCGAAAACAGTTTTCTTCTAGACTCAACAACGGCCAAACTATACGATCAATCAAGGGGGCTCCTAGGGTCGGTCGAGGCTCTGATAACAACTTGTCACGCCCAATATGCGACCCTATCCAAAAAGAACTCAAAGGTCCCACCAAGGATAGACCCGCATATTGAAACGCTTTTGCAAGGTGGATATCATTACATCAACATTACATAAAAGATGGGGATACATACAAGAGGCATACAATGCCACACGAATACAACATCACATCATACATAAGATCAACATCCGACTACGGATGGAACACAAACAGAAACTCAAACGACATCCACCCTGCTAGCCCAGGCTGCCGACCTGGAACCTATCCCCTGATCGAAGAAGAAGCAGAAGAAGAACTCCAAACAAGCAAACATCGCTCTCGCGTCATGATCATCGCATAACCTGTACTGCAATGTTGTTGTAGTAATCAGGAGCCACGAGGACTCAAGCAATCCCATTACCATGGGTACCAAGACTAACAAAGCTTAATGGGAAAGGAAGGGGTAAAGTGGTGAGGTTGCAGCAGCGACTAAGCATAATATGGTGGCTAACATACGCAAATGAGAGCGAGAAGAGAAACAAAGGCGGTCGTGAAGCTAGTAATGATCAAGAGGTGATCCGAACTCCTACTTACGCCAAACATAACCCAAAAACCGTGTTCACTTCCGGACTCCGCGAGAAGAGACCATCACGCTACACACGCGTTGATGCGTTTTAATTCGGATCTGGTGTCAAGTTATCTACAACCGGACATTAACAAATTCTCATCGCCACATAACCGCGGGCACGGCTCTCGAAAGTTTATACCTGCGGGGTGTCCCAACTTAGCCCATGATAAGCTCTCACGATCAACGAAGGATATTCCTTCTCCCAGGAAGACCCAATCAGTCTCGGTATCCCGGTTTACAAGACATTTCGACAATGGTAAAACAAGACCAGCAAAGTCGCCCGATGCGCCGACAATCCCGATAGGAGCTGCACATATCTCATTCTCAGGGCAACACCGGATAGGTCAGCCTACGAGTAAAACCAGACCTCGAGTTGCCCCGAGGTGGCCCTGCAGTTTGCCCGGTTCGGACCAACACTTAGAGAAGCACTGGCCCGGGGGGGGCTAAAATAAAGATGACCCTTGGGTTAATTACTCCCAAGGGAAAAGTAGGTGGTGGTGAGGCAAATGGTAAAACCAAGGTTGGGCCTTGCTGGAGGAGTTTTATTCAAAGCGAACTGTCGAGGGGGTCCCGTAAATCAGCCGACCGCGTAAGGAACACAAAATCCGGGAACATAACACCGATATGACGGAAACTAGGGCGGCAAGAGTGGAAAAAAACACCAGGCATAAGGCCGAGCCTTCCACCCTTTACCAAAAATATAGATGAATTAATAATATAAGAGATATTGTGATATCCCAACATAATCCTGTCCATCATGGGGCAATCTTCAACTTCACCTGCAACTAACAACGCTATAAGAGGGGCTGAGCAAAGCGGTAACATAGCCAAACAATGGTTTGCTAGGAAGGGTGACAAGGTTAGAGGCTGACATGGCAAATTGGGAGGCTTGAAGAGCAAATGATAGGTAGCGCAGCAAAGCGATAGAATGAAGCAACTAGCATAGCAATGATAGTAGTGAGATCCAGGGTAGCGGTCATATTGCCTGAAATCCCGCAAGGAAGAAGAACGAGTCCATGAAGAAGATGAAGCCACGAAGACTAACCAAGCGTAGACGAACGAATCCTCACAAAGCAACGAAAACAGGAACTATCGAGAAGAAGCACACAACATGGTAAACACACCACATACATACATGACATGATGCACACAAGCATGATGCATGACAAAGCTACATGAAGCTACTCATGGCAAGAGACGATGCAAACAAGAGCAACACATCAAAGCAAGTTTAAATGAGTAGGAAGCAACATATAACAATTCCGTAAGTCCTCATATGCAAGTTTCAAAGTTGGTCCAGATCTGGATAAACCTTATGTTCAAGTTGTTAAACAGCAAGTTAAGATGCACCAAGATGAACTACACGAGATTCTAGTCAAGTTACATATAAAGTTCATTAGATTCGGAGCTACGGCCTAGAAGATATGAGCAAAACAAGTTAAACAGGACATTGATGCAAAATGCATATAGACATCAAGCAAACACATCAAAACAAGGATGCAACATGATAATATGAAACTTCATGTAAAATCAAGCAAGTTTCATATAGAGCACACTCAAAACGGAGCAACGGTTCAACACATACACTCTATACAAGTTATAGCAACAATCTGTCCATAACAGCAACTAGGCATCTTGCAAGCGGGAGCGACTACAATAGAAAAAGGGTGTACGGTAAAAGAATAGAAAAACGAACCATGGCCATCGCATCGAAGATGATTGGTACAGATTGAGTGGGAGGGTTGTAAGTGTATATTTCTTCAAAAACCCCTACTAGTATTTACATATGGAAGGTAAATTTTGCAATAGCCACCACAAATTTCTGATATATCAAACATTCTGTCCCTCATAAATAAAACAATTTCTCAAATTTGTACCGGTCCAGAAAAAATTGCATATGTACTGTACGAAATTTGATATATATTTGATTTCATTAGTAGCTTCTGCTACATTCAGAATCATGTAAGAAATCGAAGCATGGTTATAGGTGATATATATTTGATTTCATTAGTAACCGCTACATTCATTGCAAAACATAACCTAAATGCGACTATGCTAGATAGAGAAAGCCATTGGACAGTTTAATCACTCGGGATCAGTCATAAGTTCGAGAAGAACAATATTACCTATAACGGTGCACCACAAAATGGTTGTTTTCTTTTGAAAATATGAAGATTCTTGAGTTGTGCAATTTGTTTCACATGATGATATGCTCTCACATAACTTTCATCTACCTCTGTTGATGAAGGCAAGTGGCAATTTCAGCAACTAAAATAACAGTAGTCTTCAAAAACAAGAAGTACAAACCTCTATTGTTGTGTCATTTGTTTCTTAGAGCATGTCCTTGCATCATGGAACACCACTTCCTTGCAAATGCTACATTTGCGTGCGACTTTTGATGGATTCAGGCCTTATTTTCTTCTCACTTGACCCCTCCTCACAGCATCCCTGTGTCCCTTTATTCTAGAGCAAGTGCCCCTTGCATTGATATCAGTAGGTGTGTGGATGGTAACATGCTTTGGAATGATGCTCCCGATAAATGACTCCTCATTTTCGTGTGTGTTGCATGCTACAGTCGGTACTAGATGGGCTAAAGCCATCTCAGCGTTGCACAAACTAGTGTGCAGGAATTCAATTCCTTCCATTGAACCTTTAGACTTCCGAATGAGATCTTCTAACTTGTTCCTAACGAGAGCTATCTTCCTTTTCATAGCCATGTCAACCGGGTCAATTAAATTCTCTTCAAGCATGTTCCCTTCCCCGTCAAAGATAATGTCCCTAGCAATATGAAAAATATTACATGTGATGTGTGTCAAGGCAGATAAGTATAAATGCTTCAATATCTATTTGAAGAGAAATATAACTTTTGCAATTTCTCTCCCACCGCTTAAGAACATAAATTCTTGGCAATTCATTTATTTTCGCACCCCTCAACACTCGGATAATATGGCGGCACATGATTCCATTGGACTCAAAAAGCTTGCAAGAACATTTAGCAGTCATGGATATCTATGTCAAAATATCATGTCCTCCTAATTAAAGTTGATATGCTACAGAATTGTGCTTGAAGTTTGCAGTAAGAGTTGAACCAAAATGATTTCTAATTAATATTATGTACTGCACGTACTCTTTACGCCAAAGAAGTTTGAAGTACTAATAATATGTATGTCATAGATGACATGTTGAAGCACAAGTATTCGGCACTTTCAGGCTTTCACACTGTCCAAGTTAGTCTGAAATTTGGCACTTTCAGGCTGTCCAAGCACAAGTCTGGAAGTTTTAATTTTGGTACAAGCACAAGTAATTTTAGATTGTCATCTTTGCGAATGTTATCTTTCATCTGGAAGTATGAAATTTTACTCCGTAGAGTATTTTCAGACTGTCCAAGCACAAGTCTGAAATTTCGTACATAATATTTGCAGAATACTTGGCACCTTCAGTCTGAACTCCAAGCACAAGTCTCTTTTAAGTGTAAAATTTTGTCCATAATATTATGTTCTTGTTTGTGAGGGGTAGATGACATACACAGTTTGCAGTAAAAGTTGAACAAAAGTGATTTCCTAAATAAATGCTACAGAATCAAGTATGCAAATTAGTATCAACCTTTCGAGACAAGCATACATGAAGACTTGAGATTTCTTCTCGATGTTCCCGGATGGCGGAGTTAGATGTAGGCAACGTCACGAAGAATGGGCTCATTGGGGTAGGAGAAAGAATGGAATGATAGTTTTCTATGGAGGTAGCAGCAGAGTACCTTGGAGAACTTGCCCGCACAAGGTCTCAGCTTCGGACAGAGGGGGTCAGCCAGGGCAGCCAAAACACCGGCGAGAAGACGGTCGTGGATGGATCTGGACCTCCATCGGCGCAATGTCCTTGACTAGGCACCGGATCTGGCCCGCCGCCACCGTCGGCAAGCTGGAGCTAGCGACTCTGGCGTTGGGGATTAGGGCTCGCGTTCTTTGTGTTCTTAGGAAGAAGAGAAGGCCCAACCATGTTCCTGCAAAACGAGTAGAAGCAAGGGAGTTTTCTGCAAAGAACCAAGTACCTGTGCACTCAGATCCGTCCACTAGAATCTGGACCGTTCATCCAGGATCAGAAGGCCTAGACTTGTTTTTTCTATTTTTGCAACTGTGGACCTTTTTCTATTGTAGCCGTTCCCCTTGCAAGCATCAAAACAACAAGCTACAACATCCCAACGAGAAAACAAAAGACATGGGCATGAAGTACAGGTAAAGCATGACAAAACATGAACACAGAGCTAACTCCAAAAATCACTAGATCATGCTCAAAATGACATGGCAAGATTGCAAATAATAACAGTTTCAGACTTTGCAGAAATAACATCAGGTTGCAATGTTTACAGCTATCAAACAACATGCTACAAGAACTTAGCATGGCAAACAAAGGCATGGCATTAATCTACTAATTTTATATAACAAAAGTCCCTTACTGACCATGAGCCAAAAAGGATCAGAGGATATGATGGCACCCATGTAAACATGGCAAGTTATATGACAGATTCATAAATGGCAGGAACAACAATAAGTAGGCATGTTGGTGAGCTTGAACCACTCACCACAGAGAAATACATGGCATGGCAAGGCAACCAATAGTAAGAAGACATGTTTATGAAGCTAAGCATGGCAAGAAAAAGTTCATAGGATGCATGGATCACTACCAACAATCATGGCAACATTGAACTTAACGTTAACAGGCTGACAGCAACATTATTTAGCAAGTTTGGAGCAAGATAACAACATGTTACATTAGGCTATAATTGCAACCAGGGGCATGAATGGATAGAACATGACATGTACAACAAAACAATCTTAATGAACATCTCCAGATTATGCATAGAATGACTTGTAGAAGCAGGTTAGCATAGCATCATGATATAACAGAATCAGTCAGGAAAACAGTAACAGCAAGTACCCTACTTAACAAGCTTGATGCACTCACTAAACAACTCACAAAAATACATGGATGGCACCACTGTAAAGATGGCATGACATAGTTCAAAACACATGTAGACATCAACCTCATAGGATGCACACATAAAACATGGCAAAAATGACAAATGAGCATGTTATAACAGTTTCAGCAGATTAACATCACATAGCACTCTTGCAACGATGATTAGGGCATCAAGATGAGCTCAAATGGACATGATGCAATGGAGTGAAATGAAGTACTCGTCGAGACGAACAATTTGACATATTACACGCATGAAACGGAGCAGTATGCACAGAGTTATAATGCAATGAACATGGCATGATTATGCAAAATATTTCGAGACTTGTGGATTTTCGGGGTCAACCTCCGAGATCCAGATCTGGCGCGGGACCCAAGGTTCGTCGGAGCAGGGTCGGACTTGGCCGGAGAGGAGGAAGGAGACCGGAGAGGCGGCCGGCGGGTCGAGGCCGGGCGGATCCGCCGGGCGGCGCCGGAGGAGCTCTGGCTCCGTGAGCTCTCTCACGCGGAGGAGGCGACGTGGGGCAGAGGCGCTGGGACGGCGGGGCGGCGGCGGAGAGCGCGCGCCACGGTCAGGCGGCGAGTCGAGCGGCGAGGCGGGCATGGCAGAAGTGAGGAGCGGTGGTCGGCGGCGAGGTGGCGCGTGCGTGGCAAGCGCTCAGGCCCAGGCATGTGTGGTGGCGCGACTGGCTCAGACAGACCCATGATGGGCTTGGCGGGCATGGCCGTGGGGCGCGGCGGCGGACAGATGGCAGCTCTGGATTGGGCAGGGGCGGAGGCGGACATGTCCGGGTACGGGATGGACATGTCCAGCGGCGAGAGGTGGAAGAAGACTACGGTTTGATCCGAAATTTCGGGGAGGGGCACATATTTATAGGTAGAGGGAGCTAGGAGAGTCCAAATGGGGTGCAGTTTTCGGCCACGCGATCGTGATCGAACGACCGAGAGCATGGAGAGGGTTTGGATGGGTTTTGGGCCACTTTGGAGGGGGTGTTGGGCTGCAAACAAAAGAGGCTTTAACGGTTACCCGGTTAACCGTTGGAGTATCACACGACCTCCAAATGGCACGAAACTTGACAAGCGGTCTACCGGTGCTATACCAAGGCCGCTTGGCAAGACTCGGTCCATTCCGAGAACGTTTAACACCCGCACATGTAAAGAGGCAAAAGGGGGACGCCGGGGAACATAGGAGTGTCGGATCGCAAAACGGACAACGGGGAAAATGCTCGGATGCATGAGACAGACACGTATGCAAAATGAAATGCACAAGATGACATGGCAAAATGCAACACGCAAGCAAATGACATGGCAACAACGATGAATAACTGGCAGACACCTGGCGCAACGAATCCGGAGCGTTACACTTAGCACAAAATGAATCTGATGCAGAAAATTTTCATAAAGTGATACATTTGCATGATGTTCGTGGTTGGGGCATCATGCTAGATAGCACGGCGGGCGTTATGCTAGATAGCATGACACCCTCCGTACGGGGAGATGTGGCATCATCTAGCATGGCGCCCTTGGTAGGGGTAGTTGTGACGCCATCTAGTATATATGGCTCCTCGGGTCAGGGCATCGTGCTAAGGACGCCCCCTATCTAGCATGTGCCCTAACTCCGGGCATCATGCAAATAGGTTCTTTTGTGATTTTTTAAATTTGGTTCATTTGTGCTGAAGTTTCAGAAAAGGGCTAAATATGGAGGGCGTTTTGGTGGACGATCTTCATGGGGCTCAATTTCTTAAATTCAAAATTCCAATTTTAAAGTTTAAAAAAATTCAGGAAAAAATTCTACAGGTTCATTTGGATGTATTTTACATCATGGTGAGAGCTACAAAAATAGACAAATTCACGCATTTTCATTAGTGAACAGTACATGTACTGTTCATTATTTTCAAAATCACGAGTTTGTCTTTTTGGTGTAGCTCTCATCATAATGTATGACATCTTCAAATTTTACACACATATAAGTAGTATACATCCGTATGAATATATGTGATTATTTTTTTCAGATTTTCTTGAAACTTCAAAAATGTTTTCTTTTAGAAAAATAGAGGATTACCCCCGGCCTTTGCATGTGGACGATGCATGTAGCCTTTTTATTAATTATTTACAAAGACCTTACAAAGTAGTACATGAGATAGTCTGAAGCCACCATCCTAGCAACAACTATCACTATTCCTATCCACCTGATGAAGGGGTGCCGATAGTCCGAGCCTAATAACAAACAGACATTGCACAAATGCCTAACATCTAAAGCCAGAGGCCCCAACCAAGCCACATACTGGGTTTGGGGCACAAGCTGGTCCGACGCACTCTCTGTGTCGTCGTCGCCATCTTCCATCAATCCATCTTCAGAGCAGAAACTAATGCACCGACTTTGCCAGGCCTCTTTGTCATCGACGCCACCAAGACGCCAGACAGCACCCTCCTCCTGCGTGAGTCCATCTCTGCGCATCGGACACCTAGTCTCCACAGCGCCATGTCGTCGAGATACGCCGCCATCAATGTGTGAGATGAAGCACCGCTCCACCAAAGAAGCCGTCCTCTGGTCCCTCGATCATGTGTATACCTCCAAGAATGACGCCCCAAGGGGGAAATGACACCAGAGCGTCGTCGTCATCCGATCTAGCGTTTCCCCGAAGGTAGCAGAGAGTGGCATTAAACTTCTCCACGGCGATGCCTTCAAGAAGGGAACGATGCAGATAGCGCTGCCATCGCCGGCCTTGGCAGTTGTCGAAATCAAGTTCTCACCCAGATTTGTTTCAAAGAAATCCAAGTCTCGTGCACGGGCCGTCGCCACCACCAGCACCACCAGGCCGAGCACAAGCCGCCGCCGGCACCTCCATGGTGCCTAGAGGTCGTGAGACTCGCCGCCACCATGCCTGATAGGCAGCCACGGCCCGGCCCGAGCACCACCCAGATCCAATCTGGGGTCAAGAGCCCCAAGCCGCAGTCGTTGTGTAGGCGGCACCATCGGACGGGACAGGCCATCCACCCTGCCACACAACGAGCCGCCGCGACGAAGAAGGAGAGCGCGCCAGAGAGCTGCCGCCGCCACCGCCTTGCCGAGCTTTGCCGCGATGGCTCGGGCGGCGGAGGGAGGAGGTTGGAGGAGGGCCGGTGGCGGGGGTGGCTAGGGTTCCCCGTGTCGCCTCCGAGAGGGACGCGGGGGACGGGTGAGTTCGCTAGGTAGCTCTTCAAAAATGTGATTTTTGTTTTTCTTCTTTTCTTTTTTCGAAAAAAGAGCTCCGTGGAGCTCGTCCGCCATTTAGCATTTCCTTCAAATTTGTTCATTGTCAGTGCTGCTACGGCCTCTTTCCCCTGCGGGACAAAAAACACGTCCGTCGCTGGCTCTCTTGTCCTTCCCTTCTTGATATGGCCAGAGTCCTTGATTAAAGGGGTGAAAGAAAGGGAGGGGGTACCTAAACCTGGACTGCCCTCTTGCTGCACTAGCCGATCAGGTGACGCAAACACGATTGGGTCGTCGCCGCATGCACCAACAGTGCGGTGACAAAGGTGACAGGGTCCTTTGCAAACAAAGATATTTTTCTCCTACAGTAGTATTTTCGCAGGACTCCTTAATAATGCATGGCCCGGTTAATTAGAAAGAAGAAGAACTGTACAGAATGCACGTACGTACGCGAAGCAGCGAAGAGTGAGCTCGCCTCGACCTACGAACGTACGTACGTACGCGTGCACATTTTACACTCGGACCGCTGCCTGCACCTACGCACCGCCGGCCAGGCATAATCTTGTGGGCGGGCGGGCGGGCGCGGCAGAAAGGCTCGTCGTGATGCCATGGAACGGCCGGCACACCGGAACCGGGATGGGGAAGATTCAGGTGGAAACCCGCCGCCGTACGTACTTACATCCCATCGAAACTTGATCCAAACAAAAAATTAACCAACCAAGGCCATCTTACACCTGAACCTGTCCTCTTGCTGCACTTGCCAATCAGCTGACGCAAACACGAGCAAAAAAAAAAAAGAACACTTGGGCTGTCGCACATGCACAAACAGTGCAGTGACATGATGACAGGTCTTTGTAAAAAACATTGTTTATTTCTCGTCACCAATCAACTGCAGGATCGAGCTCTCTTATTTCCAAGTAAGTAGAAAAAATATATGAAAACCTGCTGAAGAAAACTGCTGAGACAGATGAGAGAGGCCCGATTAAACTAGCTCCGCGCGTGATCTGTGCAGACGAATTAACATGGAGCTTTGCTGAGCTTGGGCTGCGTAAGCCGTTGTTGCTCACTTGATCTCTCTGGCGACGGCGTTTAGTTTAATTTAATTAATTGCGAATATTCGTTGGATTACAATGGATCTCCTCTGAAAAAGGTCACACACCATGCATGCATACGCGCGCGCACTAGATTTGAAATGGATCGCCTAGACAAATCTACATCTCAAGTGGTGCGTTATTTTTTTATGGCGCTGCAGGAGGATCCTTGCTTCAGTCATCAAGCCTTTGCTCTCTGATCGGACGGCGCGGAGAGCGCCACGTGCAACCGGAGCTACAAGACAAGAGACCCAAGGTCCCCACGTCGGCAATGGAAGCTAGGAAAGCCAAGACGGACACGCGATTAGGGTTCATGATTGGATATGAACCGTCACCTACAATACATGCAACAGGAGAGAGCCACGAGGACCAGTAGGATTAAGGAGGATAACCTTGTTTACGGCTCTGAAGCGAGTTGTATTAGATGTTGCAATCTGAAGAGAGCACAAAAGGCAGCAACGCAAGGCCGCCATCATGATGGTTTGACCGGAATTTAGGCATATCTTGTGGACAACTCTTATCCATCTCATCGACCGTGTTTGCCTTTGCATCTCACCCTAATCACCACCGGATGGATAGGGTTTTTAGGTAAGAATAAGTTCCCCGGCCGGGTCCCCTTGATTGGCACCCCTCATCATCTACCATTTCGTTGACGCACAATATTTACACGTACTCTACTACGCCGAGTCCAGTTTACAACACAGGAATTTCAGCAAAGCTATGCAAAAAATGCGTTGCTTTTGTAGCACAAATTTTCCAAGTGGACGTCGGATGAGGCGTAGGCGACAAACCGGCGATGGGAGGCGGGGCTGGCAAATATTCTTTTCTCACTTCGAGCGCAAGACACGGCGTGCAGCCAGCCGCTCCCGTGTCCGTCGCAGCTCCGCGGCAAGACACAAAGGCAGGCAGGCGCGTCACGTATAGGCCGAGAAGACATGTGATCATTGCACGGAAGCGAAGCAAAGCCTTGCCCTCCCCGCGGGTCGCATCGGAGGTCGTGTCACGGCGAAGGGACGACGGCCGGGGCCGCGGGGAATCCTCTCAGAGTAATACTCTAGCAGAAACGTCGTATTGGACCAGTCCTCGTAATACTCCCTCTTGTATCAAAATGTAAAAAAGAAATTGATTCTGCATAGAGAATAAAAGACGTTATGGAGGAAGTAAGGACACTTCAATGCCGATCATCAAACCACCCGCAATCGCCCAGACTGCACGATCCGAACGTGCCTTGACATCCAAAGCGATTCTGCATCGGTGTACCGAAAACAAACAGGGGGCTTTGCGGGCCTCCAAACAGCTGCCACGCCCGTGTTTGACTAACCTAGCACACCAAAAATCCCTCCTGCGCCCCCCGTGCATTCCCTCCCGAAGCCAGCTGTCTGCATTCACATTGCTCTAGAGCGGCCGCTCCGTATTGAAGCCGGCTCAGAGCGGACGTGACCTCTTGTTGGCACCGGCATTGAAGCGACTCGACGGCCGGGGAGCTGCCCGCGCCGTGTTCCTGATCTCCACGCATGTTTAAGGCCGAGGTGATGTTTTGGGACGGGATGGATATCTACCACTCCCGTTCAATGCCCGTCTCTTTGTCTGCTGCCATTAAACAGGCTTGCCGGTAAGAAACCAATTCCGGCACCCGTGCACTCACGCACCCGGACGCTTGGCCTCACCGACATCCGCTATTTAAAGGCGGCCACACCTGGCAAACAACACACAATGACCCCATCTGCTCCATGTCTTCCTCCCGTGCACCACATCCGCCATGACCGCGAGCGGGAACGCTCTATGGGAGGGCCTGTCGACGGAGATGAAGCACGAGGTCGCTGCCCATGCGCCCGCCTGGCAGGCACGTCGTGCCAAGCGGATCAAGGCCGGCATGCGGGCCAACTCCCCCGAGGTCTCCGACGAAGACGACCACACGACGGAGATGGATTCTAATGATGACTCAGTACCGGAGCCCACACCGGTGCATGTCGGCTTGACCATGGAGCAGGCGCTAGGCGCACTTCAACGCCGCCATGGCAGAGAGGAGCAGCCTGAGCTGACACCTATGTCGCTGTTCCGGCACGCGCAGGAGGAGCAGCGGTACAACCTGATCCTCCTCGAGCAGCACTGGTTGGTGGAGGGCCAGAGCTATGGCGAGCAAGCAAGCAGGAAAGCCGTGGCGGCCATGGACCGGTGTACCCTAACTTCGTCGCCGAGCAACAGGCGCCCCTACGAGGCCACCGACACTCAAGCTGCGCTCGCAACGCACAGGCAGCGCAGCCCGATGCGAACGCGGAGGCGGCGCTGGTTGTGTAGGCGATTGTGGACTAGAACGCCGCCAGTTGCGCGTCCTATGCCCGTCAAACACTGTTTTGACCGCACCGGTGGGATGACGACAGTGTCGGTCCCTCAATTTTCATCATGGACTTCACGTCCACCTGTGACGAATAGGTCGCGGACTCCTCCGAGGATGAGTAGGGCATGGGAGTCGGCAGGGCCTTGTGTCTCAAGTGGGCTGATCCGTCTCTCATGTCCTACTCTTTCTTGCCGAAGACCACACCTTCATTTCAAGGGTTTTGTCCCCGCCTCTCATGGAGACGGCGGTGGAGGACGGGGTCGCCGGAAGGGAACAATAAAGACTTGGACGATGGACGTCGACGTAGTCTAGGTTTAGGTCTGGTCCCTCCGAAAACTATCTGAAATATAATGAATGTGTTCTAGTTTGTATGAATATCATCCGGTTGCCTGAATTCCGTTTGATTTGTTTAAACTTGTTCTTGAAATGTATGCGGATCACATTGGATGGACGCCTCTCGCATCCGTGTCCTCGAAGGGATCGGTGTTCGGTTTACGGGTGAGATGCTAACTGCCAATATGATCATTGTCACTTGCGCTTGAGGCGACAGACGATCATTGCACGGACGCGTCGCGCGTCGCGGGGCAAACCTTGTCCTGGCCGCCGTCATGTCATATGTCGTGTCACGGCAAAGGGACGACGGCCGGGGCCGACGGACTACTCTCGCCCACGACCTCCCAACCGACCGCCGGTCGAGATCACGACGCCAAATTAGCAATCATCAATCAGGGAGGACGTACGTACGGAGTTAGAGCTGCAGCAAGCAATTCGATGCGTTCCGAGGACGAACTCGTTGTGATTAGCACCGGTAATTATTGCGCGATGAAGATACAGTTACGTGCGGTTATCTTGGACCGGCGACTTGGTTCGGATAGAGTCCAGTTTTTGTAATGACAGGTTGACACTTTCATGTCACGGCTCTGACAAACAGTCACGGACTGCTAATTGACAGGCACGGCAGCATTTCGAGTCAGCTTAAGCAGCCGTCTTAGTCAGCTTAAGAAGGAAAATGCTTTCTTGTGCAGAACTCTTAACCATCTCATCAACCGTGTTCGCCTTTGCATCTCTCCCTAATTAATCACCACCGGATAGGGTTCTTATCTTAGGTGAGAATAAATTCCCCGGCCCGGTCCATGATTAGCACCCTTCGTCTGATATTATTAGGGAGTTCTGATGACAAACCGGGCGATCGCTGGAAAATATTCGTCTCTGTTTGAGAGCAAGACACGACATGTGCGGCAGCCCGCTCGTTCCAGCTCTTGGGAGAAACGCCAACGGGCAGGCGCGTCACCTTGAGACGATCATTGCACGGAAGCCCTCGGCGTTGCGTCGCGAAAGCAGAAGGGCCACGAGAACCTTGTCCTCACCGCCGTCATATCGACGATCGTGTCACGGCAAAGGGACGACAACGGCCGGGGCCGGGTAGGCATCCTCCCACGCCCTCCCAGCCATCCATCTGTTGAGATCGCGACGGCAAAAGCAATCAGGGAGGACGCAGTTTAGAGCCGCAGCAATTCCCCAAAAAACGAACTCGTTCGACAGTTACCTTGGATCGGCGACAAATTGAACCCGACTCACACCACCTGGTGTACATCGACTCAAACTTGTGTATACCAAGCTAACATTCCTAAGTCACAACCCTTGACAATCACGGACTGCAACTTAACAAACAATGTGCAATTTCGACCGAAACAGTTTGCGTAGCGTAACCAGCCGCCCTGCCATGGATTACAACTCGCAAAAAAAATGGTCGCTGAACCTGTTCTCACAATTTGTCAGTACATTTCTTTCTTGCACTCTCGGCTTCTCATGGTACAACGCGGACCCGTGATCTGGTAGTGTTTGCAGGCCAAGCAGGGCTACTTCTTGATCTTCTTATCGTTCCGGCCCCTCTTCCTCTGCTCCCGCCTCTCCTCCGAGTAGTTCTTCTTCACCAGCATCTTGTGCATCGACACTCTGAGGGAGGCCAGCACCGCGGCCAGCACCTCCTCCTGCTTTGAGGCGTCAGGCCAACTCCACCTCACGACCTCAAACGGACGTCTGGATTGGCCGGATTTTGTCCCTTTGGAGCGCCGATGGGTTCGCCCGTGTCCGGCTTTGTCCGTTGGGTCGTGCGTGCGCTCATTGCGCGGCCGCACCCCAAATCATGTCCGGGATGAACGTGAATAAAAATATATAAAAACTAGAATGAAATGACTAAAAAAGTAAAAAAGAAGTATTTTAAAAAACATAAAACATATACAGGGGTCACGGCCATAAAACGGCCCAGTTTCTCAGTCCACTTAAACGGCCCAGTTTCATAATTAACATAAAAACAAAATAAAAAACGCCTCCCGTGCGTTCCTGCCGCGCCCGTCGGTGCCGTGGCCGTCGCCGTCTTCCTGGCCGCCGGTGTAAATGTCGTCGCCGCCGCGAGGTCGTATGAGCGGGCGGCGTCCTGGTCGGCGGCGGTGCGTGGTAGACGGGGACGGGCTGGACGGCGGGAGGTGCCTGCACCACCTCCTTCCGTGGCGACACCTCCCGCTCCAGTGATCACGGCGGAGTGGCGCACCAGTTCATGCCCACGCTGGCGGCCATCTCCGGAGCAGTGCAGGACCAGCCCCACCCTTGGGCCAACAGCTGCTGGAACGCGGCCGACGGCTCCTCCTCCATCGCGTCATCCCTGCTCTCCTCTGTGATGGCCGCCATCTGCAGCTCCGGGAAGGCGACGTCGCCGGCGACTAAGAGCGCCATGGCCTCCTCCAGGCCGTCCCATTGCCGCTCATCGTGCGTGTTCATGGAGTCCTCCATGACCGCAGCGCATGAATGGGCCTCCTCCATTGTCATGCGAGGAGGTGGAAATAGCGACGAGAGCAGGGAAAGCGGCGGCGTGGGCGTCGAGCCGCGCACCAGCGTCGCAAGCGCTCTACTGCGTGGCGCGCGGCCCCGACACCGTCTTTGGCGGCAATCTGACCTTGGCGCGCGTCTGCGTGCTAAATCTGGAGCCATGTGTCCCACAACCGGAGTCGAGGCGTACTGTCGTCGTGAAACAGTCGCCGGGGGGAGGCGACGGCGGCGCTGATCTCATCGCGGCGCAAGACGGTTACCACGGCACCGGCGGGATCGGGACCCGATCGGCGCTGAGTGCCATCCGTTAGGGAGGTGGGCGTCGCTTCCACGGGACCGGCGTCCTCGTCTCCCAATACCTCCGGACACGTCCGCCGCGGAATCTTGCCGGTCGCCTTCGCGGCGAGCCTAGGGGCGATAGTGAAGGGGCGTAGCGAGGCTCGGCGGGAGGGCGTGGCGGTGTGGCTCCTCCTTCTTCACGGATCATGGCGGTTCGAGGAGAGCCGGCCTCATGATCGTGCTTCTCTTGCGGTTCGAGAACCCTTAGGCTGCGGCAGGCCGGCGAGTTAGAGGACTGGGAGCGGCTAGGGTTTGGTCGTGTCGGCTTTCGAGGGGGCAGAGAGGGGGAGTGGGAAGTGAGGTCGACAACCGGTCCACGGGTCCCATTTAAGAAGGACGGCAACCTTCCTTTGGGCGATGATGGTGAATGGGCTGCCGCCGTCGCGCATTATGTTGGCGGGTGGGAGGTAGGTGGCCGCCCACGCCCTGACGACAGCAGACGACGGCAGCGTCCGTTCGGCGTCATGGCGACCAAACCAGCGTAAGTTTGCGCTCTTAATGGGTCGGCCTGGCAAACGGACAAGATGGGTCCGGGCCGTCGCGCGCTGGGCCGCCTGGTTCTCGCCGCCATCATATTGGAGGGCATGTCACGGTATATGAACGACGTCAGGGGCCACAGGGAATCCTCCTAGAGCAACTCTGACAGAATCATCACATTGAACAAATCGTCGTAATAACTTCTAATACTATCGTTGTCACCATGGGCAGCCCGGCCCGGCCCGACCTTGTCCACGGTCTGGGCTCGGGCCTAGATTTCAAACCCGACGGCCGGGCCGGGCCCGGACCCGTCGTATTCGCACGTTAACGAAGAGGCCCGGCCCGACAGATGGCCAGGTATAGTTGTGACGTACGCCGAGGCGATACATGATCATTGCACGGAAGCGCTTCGGGTCGCGAGGGGAGCCTTGTCCTCGCCGCCGTCGTATCGGAGGTCATATCACGGCAAATGGACGACGGCGGGGGGAGACGGAGCACTCTCGCTCACGACCTCCCAACCGGCCGTCAGTCGAGATCACGACGCCAAGTTAGCAGTCAGGGAGGGAGCGCGGTTCGTTCAGGCTCCCGGCAATTCGATGCGTTCCGAGGACAAACTCGTTTGATTACAGAGGGAGTATACAGTAATTATTGCACGATGATGATGATGATGATGATGCCTGCGGTTATCTTGGACCGGCGACTTGGTTCGGATTGAATCCAATCCAGTTTTGTAATGACAAGCTGACATTTTTTTTTGAAACGGAACAAGCTGACATTTTCAAGTCACGGCTCTCACAAGTCACAACAGTTACGAACTGCAGATTGACAGACATCGCGGCATCTCGACTGAAGCGCGCAGTCAGCAGCCGTCATGAGGTCACTAGAAAATGGTTGCCGAACCATCCCGTACAGTTTTGTCAATGCATTTTCTGTCGCCGGTGCTTACGGGCCAGCCACTGAGTACTGGAGAGGGACCAGCCCAGCCGGCGATGAGCCGAGACGAAGCTCACGCACGGCACGAGGAAGCCTGCCAGGAGGGACTGAACATTGGTGTTGCTACCCGGCAACACTCCGTGGCCGGCTATTAAGCTCATCAACTCTCCAGAGTTAGCTCATTGTTTTGGGATGATTATGAGGGTCATCAGAAGTATCATCTGGCTAACTGGGGATCTCTTTCCATGAAGAAAGCATATGGAGGGCTGGGGATTACTGGCCTCTCTGATATGACTCTTTGTCTACTTGCCTCTTGGGTCAGTAGATATAATAAAGATGAGGGTAAAATCTGGAAAAGCATCATAGATGCTAAGTACAATACCCAGTCCCCAAACATTTTTACTTGTCCTTCAGTAGGTGCCTCTCCATTTTGGAAAGGAGTACTCTGGGCTGCTAAAGCTACTAAGTTTGGTTATTCCTGGAGTATTGGCAATGGTAAGAGAGTTAGATTCTGGGAGGATCATTTGTTTGGAACAGCCCCACTGGCTACCCTTTATTGGGATCTGTACAAACTTGCCAATGAGCATGATGGTACCATTGATGGACTGTGGGATGGCACTAACCTTAAAATTACTTTTAGGAGATGTTTCTCTGATTAGCTCCTTTCACTTTGGTTCGAGTTAGTGGAGATTGCTAAATCCATTGTTTTCTCTGACAAAGAAGATTCCTTAGTCTGGAACCTTAATTCCAGTGGAGTTTTCTCTGATAAATCTTTATATAAAGTAATTAATTTTAGGGGGGTGTTGCCTAATAATACTCCTGCAGTGTGGAATATTAAGATCCCGGCCAGGATACATATTTTTCTCTGGTTGGTGGCTAATAACAAGATTTTGACCAGAGACAACTTAAGGAAAAGGCAATATGTCCCTGACACCACTTGCCCTTTTTGTGCGATAGATGAATCATGTCATCACCTATTTTTCGGGTGCGACATTGCTATTGCTTTCTGGAGTGCCATATCTAGCATAACTAGATATAAAGGACCAGTCAATATGCTAGCCTTTGCTGACTGCTGGGCTAGAGGACATAATATGGCTGCTGTTAATATCATTCATGCAGCTGGTCTTCGGGCTATCTGGAATATTAGGAATGATTTTGTGTTTAACCGTGCTAAATGGTCTAATATTCAGGTACTCTGGCGCAAAACGGCCTCATACGTTGCTCGCTGGGAACCGCTGGCTACAGACCCTGTTAAACAGCAAATTCAGAGCATGGCCCGAGAGTTGGAGAGCCTGATCAAAGCTCCTTTGCCGCTGATGTGGCCAGAACCAGGCTGAGGATTTTGGGCATGCTTCCATGTTTAGCTTTGTTTCCTTTGTACTCCCTCCGTTCCAAATTACTCGTCGCAGAAATGGATGTATCTAAAACTAAAATACATCTAGATACATCAATACCTGTGACAAGTAATTCGGAACGGAGGGAGTAGTAGGGATGGTAGCTAGTTTACTTCTGAGCGGGGTATCTCTGAGCCTGAGGCTTTTCTTTGTTTAGATGGGTAGCTAGCTGCTTTCCTTTCCGCTCTTGTGCTTGTAATCTTTGATAGTTTGGAGTCTGCTTGAACACTGTCAGTGCTGTACGCTGTGATTTCTTTGCTATGCAATGGAATCGGGGCTGGGCCCTGTTTTTCTAAAGAAACACTCCGTGGCAGATATAAATCAGACGCAACATGGAGGCGCGACCATGCAAAACACTCAACATGTCGATTAAATAAAAGGCGCAACCATGCGCTTAGGGTTCATGATTGCAAGAACTGTTGCTTACAAGACTGGCAACGAACTGAAGAATAAATTCCCGGGGGTTCTGATTAGCACCTTTCGTCTGGTCCTGGGCAACAAGTTGTGAACTCCCTGATGTACTTGATGAAGACAAACAGGCGATCGCCGGAAAATATTCTTCTCTGTTTGAGAGCAAGACACGAGATGCCCGGCAGCCTGCTCGCTCGTCCCAGCTCTTCGCAGAAACGCCAACAGGCAGGCGCGTCACGTTGAGAAGATCATTGCACGGAAGCTCTTGCGAAAGCGAAAAGGGCCACGAAGAGCCTTGTCCTCGCCACCGTCATGTCGGAGATCGTGTCACGGCAAAGGGACGACGGCCAGGGCCGGGCGTCCTCCCACACCATCACTCCATCAGTCGACGAGATGGCAACGGCGAAGCATTCAGTGAGGACGCAGTTATTAGAGCTGCAGCATTTCTCCAAGAACGAACTCTTCTGACACTTGGTAATTATCACACGATCGCTATCTTGGACCAGCGATAGATTAAACCCAATTCACACCACTTGGTGTAGGACCAACTCCAATTTCGTACAAGACAGGATTATCATTCGAAGCCACAGCTCACAAATCACAAAAAAAGAAACAAATTTTTTTTTTTGTGGTATTTCGACTGAAGCCGCTATAGCATAAGCAGTCTCCATGCCATGGGTCACAAGAAAATGGTTGCTGAACCTACTTGTGCATTCCTTCCTTGTGCTCTGAGCTTTTCATGGTACAACATAGAGGACCTCTAATTTGACAGTGTTTTGCAGGCCGAGCAGAGCTACTTCTTGATCTTCTTATCGTTCCGGCCCCTCTTCCGCTGCTCCCGCCTCTCCTCCGAGTAGTTCTTCTTCACCAGCATCTTGTGCATCGACACTCTGAGGGCGGCCAGAACCGCTGCCAGCACCTCCTCCTGCTTTGAGGCGTCAAGGCTTCCCTGCAGCGCCAACAGAAGCTTCTCGCCATGTGGTACTTCGCTATCCTCCAGGACAGCAGGGTCGTGGTCAGCCGGGGCTGATAGATCCTTTTGGAACCGGGGGATGATTCTGACACGGGTTAATAACTGGGAGGCGGCCTGGTTAGGCATGTTTGATGCGCCCATGACGGTCCACAGGAGATCATCGGATGAGCTGTAGGCTAAGCTAGTGGGGATGTAGCTCTTTTCCGTTGTAATCACCTGCAAAGGGGCACGAGGCATAAGCTTTGCTAACACCGCATAGAATAGGTAGATGAGTTGTAAACAACTCTGGAAACAAGACATTATTAGGTTGCGAGTCAACTAGAAAACGGGCAATGCACACTACCAAAACACAGCTGGCCTTTGCAATAGCATGATGATGTCAAGAGCTTGTTGACACGTGAAGGATGCACACACCCAAAATTACCAGTAAGCAGACCAAGGATGCATCAAGATAACAAGAGATATGTATTAACCATCAAATCTTCCAATTTATCTGACTAGTTACTAATTAGCAGGCCTGGTAAAACTGCTCCAGATCATTCTTACTAGATTAAATAACAAACTCTATTTTTTGTGTCAAAACTGCAACATACAGTCTCGTGGTCGGGTGCGGCAGAGGAACTAGCAATAGCCATAGCAACCAGCCCAACTAATGGATCGTTAGCCATATCACGTAACCCTTTTAGTTAAAAGTGTTATACAAGATTGTTAGGCCTTAAGATATAGTCTATTTAAGGGATTTGACTGAATGTTTCACTGGCAGGCAACACCAAAGACAAAAGTACATCCCTCTGTTGTCACGTCCTGGCCCTCAGTAGAGTAGTTAACAAAACGAGCTCAGGCTTATCACATACTTGTAGCAGTTATTTTAACTGCTAAGGCATGTGCTAGGCTTCGTAGCTAGTGAAATAAGTACTGTATGATATAACTAGCTACAGGCTAATACCTTTCCAAGACACTAAAGCCTTGTTCGGTTAATCCTCCTCCCAAGGGGATTGGAGAGGATTAGAGGGGATTTTGGCCTGTAGGGGATTTAATCCCCCTAAATCCCTGCCAATCCCCTTCAAATCCACCAACCAAACAAGGCCTAAACAGGTATGAAAACCTTTTCTGGAACCAAGGCCTGGCAAGTGAATAGCGTAGGCATTTAGCCTTCAAGAAATCAACACCGCGCTATTGATCAGCATAAGACTAACTACTAGAAATATCATTTTAAAACAAGATTCTGTTGATGCTCTTGTATCTGAATCAGTTGCCTTGAAAAACATTCTCAATAAAGTTGCCCTGAAAAACATGAAAATTGCTTGCCAAAGAGATGTACCTTTTAAATCAAAAAAGAAGAAGAGAGATGTACCTTTAGAAAAGATAACTTCTTTGCTACGAGATCACATGCTAAGAGCATTATGCCATTCAAACTGCAGTGCTTAAAAAGAACCCCAAGTTACTGACGTAATAAACTTCATTACATGTTGAACAGACAACCGTCACTCAATCTTACCTTTGAATAGCTACAGCAACCAGTGAGTCATCATTTGTCACACACAAGTCTGCAATGGCTAGATTGCTATCTTCAGTTTCATCTGGCTGTTCTTCCACCTGCAAGTAGTTTTAAGAACTAATTAGCTACAGAAAAACTTGAAATTTTGTGAACAGAAATAAAGCTTGAGACAATATTTCCAGCTTTTACCTTGTCTTTGACTTCATATGTATCAAGGAGGCAGCCATTTATGTAGTCCCATAACCGAACCTTAAACAGATAAAAGGGAACAACATCATGAGAAGTTTTGGCTAAGTTTATAGCGACAACTTGCCAGATTCTAAACTGAATATGTACACACAGTTGAATCACCGCCTCCAGATAATAGAAAGCTTGATCCTCCTGAAAGGCTTGTGAAGGCAATGGAAGAAACGAATCTGCATGGGTAGTCACCTCAATTATCAAATACATTAACCACTATGTTGCAACATTTAGCTGCGAAACTACAGCAATTGGGATCATGATCAACAAAATTTCAAAGTCATGTAGATATGGTAGGAAAATGAACTGTAAAAAATGAACAAAAAGATGACAAAGTGAACTGAACATACTCTGTATGTCCAAGGCAAAAGCTCTGTATTTGGGGAGCCCCTTTTACGGGATCCTTTGGGAATGATGTAACCTACAAAAATAATTACATCAGTAAGATGAATAACTCAGAATTATGCCCCACCAACGCGATTACTGCAAAGTACAGAAGTTCCATACTCGGATTTTGAAGTCCCGATCAGCAGTGGCAATTAACCGTCCATCTGGTGAGAATTTCTACGTTCACAAACAAATGATATAAGTAAGCAAGGTTATATTGGACATGAACAGAAAAAAAAAACACTGAGCTGTGACAGTGACAGTCCGACATGCTACACTTGTTTTGTCAACAGGCTTACTAATTAATATGTAGGAGGCACAAATAAATCCACGTGGTGCATAAGGTAAAATTTTATCCATACCATGCTAGTAATAATACTGCAGTAGTGACCATAAATTGAGACAGGTTTGTTATCAGATGACACCTGCCCTCCGCCTTGTTCCCCCACCGCAACTAACCAAATGACACCAAATTTATCTGCAAATGTCACATACAGGCCATCTTTGCTAATAGCAACTGCGCTAACCCTCTTTTCAGAAGTTCTGCAGAAACGAAAGTATTGCAAAATAAATCATATGTATGCTCGACAAATTTAGTAGTGTTAACAACAACACAACAATAAACATATGCACTCTTAAACACCAAGTTCATTGCAATTATCGACTGAGTACAAACAAAATAATAGGCTGTTAATCAAAGATAAGGAGAGGGTTCTCATACACCACATAACAAAGCGACACTTATAGACTGAATACATGAAAAATCACAAGTCCACTATTTTGGTGTCTTCATCGTGTTAGCAATATTGAGTGAGAAAAAAAGCAGCACTCACATAGTCTGGATGCAGCGCCACGAGTCAGTCTTCCAGACCTTCACAAGCTTATCATCGCCCGCAGATGCGAACAAGGCACCATCGGCACTAAACGAAATTGCTCTAATAGCATCCGAATGTGAACACCCGCCAGAATTGTCTGACAACGAAACTGCACAGCCACCCCTGGATGCACAAAACAAACCATCATTTGCATTGCCCATCAAGCAAATTGCATTAAAATAAAACTTTACACCTGAGAAATAAGTATATGTATTAGACAGTACAAAACTAAGCACCTGAGCTTTTACAAAATAGACAGAAGAAACGTTTTACACATCTAAAATTCAGTGGCCATTCTTCCACACATAAGACATATGAAACCAAGCTACTGTATGTACAAGATAAGCACCTAGCTCGGCTCAAGAGCGCATTACCCCCAATCTCCACCAAAATCTAGCGATACTGCAGACGAAACACGAACTTCACTACACACAGGACCCGAGGTTATGAAGGAAGCCGCACCGCAGGCGAAGAGAGCAGTCCTTACTTGAGATCGAACACGCGGAGCTCGGGCCCGACGGCGACGGCGACGGAGTGGCCGAGCGGGTGGGCGGCGACGAGCGCCGGCGCGAACTCGCCGGCGCCGCTCACCTCCGCCTCCTCGACCGCGGCGTCTTCCATGGCGGCGAGCGTGGATTCCCTGTCGGGTTCGAATCGAGCGCGAGGCGCGGGAGGCGGGGGAGGGAGGTCGGGAGTGGGGAAATTGCTAGGGTTTATGACTGGCTCTTCGTGGGACCCAGCGACCAGTCTCACCTAGGAGTTTTTTTAGGGGAACGTTAGAGTGTGTGGGTTGAAGAAGTTGGAACCTGGGGACGTAGATGGAGCCCAAAGCCCACATAGTCTACTGGTCCTCAGCAATGACAGGCCAGGCCTGCTGAAGGACCTTCCGGCGGTCCCCGAAGCCCATATAATCTGGGTCCCAAACCCGGGAACTCCTATGCGCCGCATTCTGCGGCAGAATGTCGAGCTATCGCATAGGAGTTCCCTCAACTGGGCCGGCCCACAAGGCAACGAGCGTTGCAAAAAATTTAACAACAAACAACAACGCTTCAACTGCGACTCGAACCTGCGACAGCAAGCCTACAGACAGGTGTTCCTAGCCACTGCGCCAGACTAAGATCGGATTATTTTTCTTATGATTATATTTCTTTACAAGTACAAATGTTTTTGACAGAACCCACTTGAGTTTTAAAGAAATGTTAGCAATTTTTCGAATTTGCAAGCAAATTTGAAAAACAGGAACAATTTTGAAGTTGTGGACGAATATTGAAACATAGGAACATTTTTTTAATTACAATCAATTTTCGGTAAACACAAAAAAAGTTTTTCAAAAATGCGAACAAGTTTCTGATAGTGATATTTTCAAAAACATGAATATTTTTTAAAGGAGAACAAATTTTGAATTGTGAACAAATTTGTTTTGTACACATGAATATTTTCAAAAACATGAATTTTTTTGTAAATAGGAATATTTTCAGAATTTTTGAACAAAATTTTGAAATGGGAACAATTTTTAAAATAACAAACAATTTTTGGATTTTTAGAACAAATTTTGAAATGGAGAACCATTGTGAAAATCCCAAATAAATTTCAAACGTGAACACTTTTTAATACGTGCACAAAAAAATGAAAAATAAGAACATTTTTGTATTTGTGAATTTTTTTGAAATTTATGAACATTTTATAGAAAAAGGAACATTTTTTGAAATCCATATCGTTATTTGCATATTTCTCAAAAAAATGAACAAAAATAATTCGAACATTTGTTGAAAAACAGGAACATTTTTATAAAATTCGGAACAAATTTTTTGAAACGGGGAACATTTTTTCAATATGTGAACAAATTTTGGAAAACGGGAACATTTTCTGAATTTGTGAACAAAATCTGAAAAGCAGGAACATTTTTTTGAAATTCAGAAACAAAATTTGAAAATAAACTTGAAAAGAAAAAAAAGGAAAATAACAAGAAAAGAAACAGAAAAAAGAAAAAAGAACATTTTTTGAATCTATAGAACAAATTTTGAAACGGAGAACAATTTTAAAAATTCCCGAACAAATTTGGAAGCAAGAACAGTTCTGTAAAGCATTAACATTTTTTGAATCTTGAGAACAAATTTTAAAACAGAGAACAATTTTTAAAAATTGCGAACAAATTTGGAAGAGCGAACATTTTTGAATATGTGAACAAAAATCGAAATCTGGTACATTTCCTGAATTTTGATAGTTTTAAAAAAATTTGTGTGACGAGAAATAATTTTGAATTTTGAAAATATTTTTTCAAAAACTGAACATTTTTGGAAACGCAAAGAAATTCAAATTTTCGATATTTTTTGAAAAAAGTAGAATAAAAGAAAAAGAAATGAAAAAATAAAATCCTAAACGTTTTGTAAAACTGCAAAAATGTTCTGAAAAAGAAAAGAAAAAAGAAAGAAAAGAAAAGAAACAGAAAACGAAAACAAAATAAAGAGAAACGTGAAAATCGAAAAAAGAAAAACCGGTTCAGGAACCTTCTAGAAGGTTCCCAAAACCGGAAAAAATCGGCTGGGAACGTCCATAGAAGGTTCCCAAAATCGGTTGGAACGCTAACAGGCCGGCCCACCCCGGGAGCGCTCGGTCGATACATGTGCGTTAGCCCGACTGTTTGCCGCAAAGAGCGGCAAATAGGGTTTTCCCCCAAACCCCACATAATCTGGGTCGCTTGACGCGAGAGACGGGGGAAGCGCTCGAGACTGGCGGACCCAGACGGGCCGGCGCAGCCGCGCGAGAGCCACGGCCTGTTTTATTTTTTCGGTTTCTGTTCTTGTTTTTGATTTATTTTTGTACTTTTATTTATATATTTTAAAACATATATATATATATATATACATATATATAACCTAAAATACTCTTCAAAGAAAAATTGAAAATAAATATTAAACAAGTATTTAGAAAATTTTGAATAAGTATTGAAAAATGTTGGATGAGTATTAAAAATGTTGAACAAGTATTTGAAAAATGTTAAATAAGTATTAAAATGCTGAAAAGTAATTGAAAAATGTAGAATAAGTATTAAAAATGTTGAACGGGATTTGGAAAATATTGAATAAGTATTAAAATGTTGAACGAGTACTTGAAAATATTGAATAAGTATTAAAATGTTGAACAAGTACTTGAAAAAATGTTTTATAAAACTTATAAAACTTATATTCCACATTGTTGAACGAGTATTTGAAATGTTGAACGAGTATTTGAAAAATGTTGAATAATTATTAAAATGTTGAACAAGTATTTGAAAAATGTTGAATAAGTGTTCTGACAATGAAAAAAAATGAAGAAAGACGGAGAAGAAGAAAATGATTTTTTTTTTGAAAAAACCGACTTGCCATGCTTCAATTGGGTCACGCCCTTGTTATTATCTTGAACTGTTGGTGTGGTGCGGTGGCTAGTGCCCTTCGTTTGTTCGTGCGTTACCAGGAATCGATCCTTGGTACATCCCTTTTTTCCTTCTATTTTTCTGCACGAAAATGGCCAGCCCAGTAAACGATCAAGGCAGGAAACCTCGACCTGAGACTACTTTGTAGCATCGCTTAATGCGATAAATAGCTCTCGCGGTGCTTGGTTTGGGGCCAAAAGGTGGCTACCCAAGCAAAACCAAAACTTTGTCTAAAAAAAGCAAAACCAAAACTTGCCAATATTTGTCAATTTTGCTTGATGGCGTAAAGAATGATAGGCAACCGATTATAGTAGCTAAAGTTTGGCATCAGACAAAGCAGCCACTTATAACCCACTCATTTTTCTCAAATAGATTAATATTTTTCAAACACACGCTTTTGTTTGGTAAGTCATATTTTTAAAAAATGAGCATTTTAATTGGATATTAGTAAAAAATGAAGGTTAATATTGCACAAAATAGTTTTTTTATTTTACTGAAACTATTGCTAAAACTAGACTAGATCTTTTTTTACATGTATGAATTCTCTTAGCATACATGCATAATTTTTTTAGTTGGTGAAACATATTTAAAAAAATAAAGTTAATGTGTTGTTTAGATACTCTATCATAGACTTATTTTGTCATCAGTGAAAAATTAAAAATCATTCTTGTTTAGTTTATAAAGTATAAACATAGATAAATATATGCGGTAGGTAGGCATATGTTAAAACAAACCAATTTATTTTATTTAATATATGTTAAACGGGGCATGTATTGTAAGCCATGTTCACCCCCATCACATGCGTATAGGTGTTCACTAGAGGATTGGAGGAATGTTGAGACGCAAATGGTGACCGGAGGAATATTAAGATGCAAAAAGGCTAATCTATAGATCATATCTTCGTAGATAAGAAGGCCGTTTTATTTTAGCGAGGGTTATATCCATAATTTTTTTTCATTTTAATTGATCCAAAATACTTTATTTAATTGAGAAATGTGAAAAGTAAGTATGGTTTGATAAAAACATTAAGTGTTTACATTTTTCTCAAAAGATGGGCGTCAAGTTTCTAACCACTTTTATTGCTCAAAAATAGGCATTCCACATTGTTACACCGGACATCAAGTTCGGAATATGTACCTTAAAAGGCTTCAAAATTCAGAGGAACTCATGGATGTAGTACTATAGATATGATAACATAAACACTTGCCAAGATTTGTGCAAAATTGTGATCCTTTGTGTTCCTAAAAAAAAGCAGCTAGGGGGTTCTGCCTCTCGCCGGCTCCAACGCAGGTTTGCCTCGGCTCCGGTGGCCCTAGGGCCATGGAGGCGCGGTGGATCCTGCCAAGGGCCGGCGGGAGGGCTTCGTTTTTAGTCGTTTCTTTCAGTTTTGTTAGGGTTTGTGTTCTGCTCAGGAAGGCGAAACGGCGGCGGCTTTCTGAAGATGGAATAAAGGTCTCCCTGCCTAGCCCCCGTGTCGGGGGTTGGGTGCGACATATGCCAAAGGATGGCTTATCATGGTGGGGGCGAGTAGAACGTCGCCGGTGCCTGGAAACGGGATGAGGCGTAGGCATGCACGCTGGCGAATCTTACCCAGCTTCGGGGCTCTCCGGGGAGATAACACCCCTACTGCTGCTCTGCGGGGTCTCCGCATGATCACTAAAGCAAGGTGACTACAATGGTGCTCCTTGAGCTGTATTGGGAGGTAGGAGAGAGCAAGGCTAGTCCTCTCCCTCTTGGCTATCTGGTTTATCTCTATCAAGGTCCGAACCCTTTGCATGGGTGCCCCGGGGGGTTTATATAGGCCTACCCCCCGGGGGTACAATGGTAATCCGGCTGGGTGCGGGCCCCAGCCGTCTGTCTCTCACACTGCCGTCCTTCCCACAGGCTTCTGGGGCCCGCCGACTGGTGGGCCTCATGACAACCCGACATCATGCGGCACTCCGTTGCTGACGCAGCTTGGTCATCGGGTCGTGGCAACAGTGCCGCCGTCTATCGGGCGATCACTGCTGCCATTCCCCATCCAATATGGTTAATGGCTCGTGGGGCCCTGAAGAGGAGGCGGCCGACTCCAGGGAGGCCGACTCCCTCAGGGCCGTCTTCGGGGCGCCCAGGCCGCCTTCGGTCCACCCACTGACAGGCGGCCCCGCGGTCTTCGGGCCGTACAGGCCGGCGTCGTGGGTACAGTGCGTCGCGCCTTGTGGTCGAGGTCGAGGCGAGCATGGCAGCGATGCAGCGCCTCGCCGGAGATCTTCCGCGATACGGCTCATCAGAGCCATGCCGATCCCTCGTAGGCGGGGAGGAACAGCCACGCGTCGTGGACCGTACCCGCATCGGGCCGGGAAGAGTCATGGGCCGACTCCCAGTCGGCCTCTCGAGGTCGCAGCCGGGACTCGGCTTGTCTTGGAGTCGCCGTCGGGACTCGGCTTGAGGCGCGGCCTGCCCGATGTCTTGAAAGATCCGGGACCGGGTTAGCCTACCGTGGCCCATTACTCCGACAGTAGTCCCCGAAGCTGGTGAAGCCCCGCGGACGCCGCCTGGTGGGGCTTCAACAGTTTCAACCTTCCCAGCACAGACTCTGAACTCGGCCGCCGTCTTCTCTTTGGCCGACTTGCGGAAAGTCGGATTTTTTCTAACGAGGGGCCGCTGCTTGAAAGTCGCGGCGGGAAAACGGGCGGCGTATCTGATACGCTTCCCTGCTGCCATCAAGGCGGTCCTATCGCGTGGCGCCACATGGAGAGGATAGTCTGCTCACCCACGCGCGCGACGGGACGGGCCGTCAGGCAGGGCCTGTTGGGGAACGTAGTAATTTCAAAAAATTTCCTACGCACACGCAAGATCATGGTGATGCATAGCAACAAGAGGGGAGAGTGTTGTCTACGCCCTCGTGAGACCCAAGCGAAGCGATCTGGCGTAGAGGAAGTAGTCGACGTTCTCCTCGCGATCCGACCGATCCGGCGCCGTTACTCCGGCGCCCCGAGTTCTTGACACACGACAGCTCGATGACCTCCTCGGGCTCCAATCCAGTAGAGAGCCGGGGAGGAGAGTTTCGTCGGCCGACGGCGTGGTGACGATCTTGATGTACTACCGGCGCAGGGCTTCGCCTAAGCTTTGCGACGATATGACCGAGGTGGAATATGGTGGAGGGGGGCACCGCACACGGCTAAGGAAGGATCCGTAGATCAAACTTGTGTGTCCTAGGGTGCCCCCCTGCCCCCGTATATAAAGGAGCAAGGGGGAGGGGGCCGGCCGGCCAAGAGGAGGCGCGCCAGGGAGTCCTACTCCCTCCGGGAGTAGGATTCCCCCCCCCCAATCCTAGTTGTAATAGGATTCACCGGAGGGGGAAAGAGAGAGAGGGGGCCGGCCCACCTTTCCTAGTCCTAATAGGACTAGGGGAAGGGGGGCCGCGTGCCACCTAGGGCTGGCCCTTTCTCCTTTCCACCAAGGCCCACTATGGCCCATATAGTTCCGGGGGTTCGGTAACCTCCGGTACTCGATAAATTCGATTTCATCAGGAACCATTCGAACTCCAAATATAGGCTTCCAATATATCAATCTTTATGTCTCGACCATTTGAGACTCCTCGTCATGTCCGTGATCACATCCGGGACTCGAACTTCTTGGTACATCAAAATACACAAACTCATAATATAACCGTCATCGAAACCTTAAGCGTGCGGACCCTACGGTTCGAGAACAATGTAGACATGACCGAGACACGTCTCCGGTCAATAACCAATAGCGGGACCTGGATGCCCATATTGGCTCCTACATATTCTACGAAGATCTTTATCGGTCAGACCGCATAACAACATACGTTGTTCCCTTTGTCATCGGTATGTTACTTGCCCGAGATTCGATCGTCGTTATCCAATACCTAGTTCAATCTCGTTACCGGCAAGTCTCTTTACTCGTTCCGTAATACATCATCTCACAACTAACTCATTAGTTGTAATGCTTGCAAGGCTTAAGTGATGTGTATTACCGAGAGGGCCCAGAGATACCTCTCCGACAATCGGAGTGACAAAACCTAATCTCAAATCGCCAACCCAACATCGCCTTTGGAGACACTGTAGTACTCCTTTATAATCACCCGATTCGTTGTGACGTTTGGTAGCACCAAAGTGTTCCTCCGGTAAACGGAGTTGCATAATCTCATAGTTACAGGAACATGTATAAGTCATGGATAAAAGCAAGAGCAACATACTAAGCGATCGTGTGCTAAGCTAATGGAATGGGTCATGTCAATCAGATCATTCAACTAATGATGTGACCTTGTTAATCAAATAACAACTCTTTGTTCATGGTTAGGAAACATAACCATCTTTGATTAACAAGCTAGTCAAGTAGAGGCATACTAGTGACACTCTGTTTGTCTATATATTCACAAATGTATTATGTTTCCGGTTAATACAATTCCAGCATGAATAATAAACATTTATCATGATATAAGGAAATAAATAATAACTTTATTATTGCCTCTAGGGCATATTTCCTTGATCTCCCACTTGCACTAGAGTCAATAATCTAGATCACATCACCATGTGATTAACATCGATAGTTCACATCATCATGTGATTAACACCCATAGTTCACATCGCCATGTGACCAACACCCAAAGGGTTTACTAGATTTAGTAATCTAGTTCACATTGCTATGTGATTAATACCCAAAGAGTACTAAAGTGTGATCATGTTTTGCTTGTGAGAGAGTCTTAGTCAACGGGTCTTTCACATTCAGATCCGTTATGTATTTTGCAATTTTTCTATGTCTACAATGCTCTGCACGAAGCTACACTAGCTTAATTGCTCCCACTTTCAATATGTATCTAGATTGAGACTTAGAGTCATCCAGATCAGTGTCAAAACTTGCATCGACGTAACCCTTTACGACGAACCTTTTGTCACTTCCATAATCGAGAAACATATCCTTATTCCACTAAGGATAATTTTGACCGCTGTCCAGTGATCTACTCCTAGATCACTATTGTACTCCCTTGCCAAACTCAGTGCAGGGTTTACAATAGATCTGGTATACAACATGGCATACTTTATAGAACCTATGGCCAAGGCATAGGGAATGACTTTCATTCTCTTTCTATCTTCTACCGTGGTCGGGTTTTGAGTCTTACTCAACTTCACACCGTGTAACACAGGCAAGAACTCTTTCTTTGACTGTTTCATTTTGAACTACTTCAAAATCTTGTCAAGGTATGTACTCATTGAAAAAAACTTATCAAGCATCTTGATCTATCTCTATAGATCTTGATGCTCAATATGTAAGCAGCTTCACCGAGGTCTTTCATTAAAAAACTCTTATTCAAGTATCCCTTTATGCTATCCAGAAATTCTATATCATTTCCGATCAGTAATATGTCATCTACATATAATATCGAAATGCTATAGAGCTCCCACTCACTTTCTTGTAAATACAGGCTTCTCCAAAAGTCTCAGATGAACCCAAATGCTTTGATCACACTATCAAAGCGTTTATTCCAACTCGAGATGCTTGCACCAGTCCATAAATGGATCATTGGAGCTTGCACACTTTGTTAGCTCCTTTGGATCGATAAAACCTTCTCGTTGCATCATATACAACTCTTCTTCCGTAAATCCATTCAGAATGCAGTCTTTACATCCATTTGCCAAATTTCATAATCATAAAATGCGCAATTGCTAACATGATTCGGACAGACTTAAGCATCGCTACGGGTGAGAAGGTCTCATCGTAGTCAACCCTTGAACTTGTCGAAAACCCTTTGCGACAAGTCGAGCTTTGTAGACGATAACATTACCGTCGCGTCGGTCTTCTTCTTGAAGATCCACTTGTTTTCTATTGCTTGCCTACCCTCGGGCAAGTCAACCAAAGTCCATACTTTGTTTTCATACATGGATCCCATCTCGATTTCATGGCCTCGAGCCATCTTGCGAATCTGGGCTCACCATCGCTTCTTCATAGTTCGTGAGGTTCATCATGATCTAGTAGCATGATTTCCGAACAGGATTACCGTACCACTCTGGTGCGGATCTTACTCGTTGATCTACGAGGTTTCAGAGTAACTTGATCAAGTTTCATGATCAACATCATCAACTTCCTCACTACTTGGTGTAGATGTCTCGTAAACCGGTTCTGCGACAAACTACTTTCAAGTAAGGGAGAAGGTAAAATTACCTCATCAAGTTCTACTTTCCTCCCACTCACTTCTTTCGAGAGAAACTCCTTCTCTAGAAAGGATCCATTCTTAGCAACGAATGTCTTGCCTTCGGATCTGTGATAGAAGGTGTACCCAACTGTCTCCTTTGGGTATCCTATGAAGACACATTTCTCGATTTGGGTTCGAGCTTATCGTTGAAGCTTTTTCACATAAGCATCGCATCCCCAAACTTTAAGAAACGACAACTTTGGTTTCTTGCTAAACCATAGTTCATAAGGTGTCGTCTCAACGGATTTTGACGGTGTTCTATTCAGTGTGAATGAGGCCGTCTCTAGAGCATAACCCCAAAACGATAGCGGTAAATCAGAAGAGACATCATAGATCGCACCATATCTAGTAAAGTGCGATTCTGACGTTCGGACACACCATTACGTTGTGGTGTTCGGGTGGCGTGAATTGCGAAACTATTCCGCATTGTTTCAAATGTAGACCAAACTCGTAACTCAAATATTCACCTCCACAATCGATCGTAGAAACTTAATTTTCTTATTACGATGATTTTCAACTTCACTCTGAAATTCTTTGAACTTTTCAAATGTTTCAGACTTATGTTTCATTAAGTAGATATACCCATATCCGCTTAAATCATCTGTGAAGGTGAGAAAATAACGATATCCGCCACGAGCCTCAACATTCATCGGACCACATACATCAGTATGTATGATTTCCAACAAATCTGTTGCTCTCTCCATATTACGGAGAACGGGTTTTAGTCATCTTGCCCATGAGGCACGGTTCAAGTGCCAAGTGATTCATAATCAAGTGACTCCAAAAGTCCATCAAGATGGAGTTTCTTCATGCGCTTTACACCGATATGACCTAAACGGCGATTGCCACAAATAAGTTGCACTATCATTATCAACTCTGCATCTTTTGGTTTCAACATTATGAATATGTGTATCACTACTATCGAGATTCATCAAAATAGACCACTCTTCAAAGGTGCATGACCATAAAAGATATTACTCATATAAATAGAACAACCATTATTCTCGATTTAAATGAATAACCGTCTCGCATTAAACAAGATCCAGATATAATGTTCATGCTCAACGCAGCACTAAATAACAATTATTTAGGTCTAAAACTAATCCGAAGGTAGATGTAGAGGTAGCGTGCCGACCGCGATCACATCGACTTTGGAACCATTTCCCACGCGCATCGTCACCTCGCCCTTTGCAGTGTTAAGCAATCCGTAGTCCTGCTTTGAGTTGCAAATATTAGCAATGTAACCAAGATCAAATACCAGTGCTCTGCGAGCTCTAGTAAGGTACACATCAATAACATGTATATCACATATACCTTTGTTCACCTTGCCATCCTTCTTATCCGCCAAATACTTGGGGCAGTTCCGCTTCGGTGACCGGTTTGCTTGCGGAGAAACACTCAGTTTCAGGTTTAGGGCCAGACTTGGGTTTCTTCTCTAAGCAAAGAACTTGCTTGTCGTTCTTCTTGAAGTTCCTTCTTCTTCCCTTTGCCTTTCTTCTTGAAACTAGTGGTCTTATTGACCATCAACACTTGATGCTCCTTCTTGATTTCTACCTCCGCAGCCTTTAGCATTGCGAAGAGCTCGGTATAGTCTTTACCAACCCTTGCATATTATAGTTCATCACGAAGCCTTTGTAGCTTGGTGGCGGTGATTGAAGAATTACATCAATGACACAATCATCCGAAGATTAACTCCCGGTTGAGTCAAGTGATTGTAATACCCGGACATTTTGAGTATATGCTCACCGATGTAACTATTCTCCTCCATCTTGCAGCTATAGAACTTATTGGAGACTTCATATCTCTCAATCCGGCATTCTTGTTGGAATATTAACTTCAACTCTGGAACATCTCATATGCTCCATGACGCTCAAAACGTCGTTGAAGTCCCGTTCTAAGCCGTAAAGCATGGCACATCGAACTATAGAGTAGTCATCGACTTTGCTCGCCAGACGTTCATAACATCCGGTGTTGCTCTGCGAAGAGGCTGGCACCTAGCGGTGCATCCAGACGTAACTCTTCAGGCAAACAATGAGGATAATCCTCGAGTTACGGACCCGATCCGTGTAATTGCTACCATCATCTTTCAACTTTGCTTTCTCAAGGAACGCATTAAAATTCAACGGAACAACAAAGACGAGCCATCTATCTACAATCAAACATAGACAAGCAAGATACTATCGGTACTAAGTTCATGATAAATTTAAGTTCAATTAATCATATTACTTAAGAACTCCCACTTAGACGAGACATCCTCTAGTCATCTAAGTGATCACGTGATCCAAATCAACTAAACTATAACCGATCATCACGTGAAATGGAGTAGTTTTCAATGGTGAACATCTTATGTTGATCATATCTACTATATGATTCACGCTCGACCTTTCGGTCTCCGTGTTCCCGTGCCATATCTGCATATGCTAGGCTCGTCAAGTATAACTCGAGTATTCTGCGTGTGCAAAACTGGCTTGCACCCGTTGTAGATGGACGAGAGCTTATCACACCCGATCATCACGTGGTGTCTGGGCACGACGAACTTTGGCAACGGTGCATACTCAGGGAGAACACTTCTTGATAATTTAGTGAGAGATCATCTTATAATGCTACCGTCAATCAAAGCAAGATAAGATGCATAAAAGATAAACATCACATGCAAATCAATATAAGTGATATGATATGGTCATCATTGTCTTGTGCTTCGTGATCTCCATCTCCGCAGCACCATCATGATCACCATCGTCACCGGTAGCGACACCTTGATCTCCATCGTAGCATTGTTGTCGTCTCGCCAATCTTATGCTTCTCGACTATCGCTACCGCTTAGTGATAAAGTAAAGCATTACAGGCGATTGCATTTCATACAATAAGCGACAACCATATTGCTCCTCGCCATTGCCGATAACCGGTTACAAAACATGATCATCTCATACAATAAAATATAGCATCACGTCTTGACCATATCACATCACAACATGCCCTGCAAAAACAAGTTAGACGTCCTCTACTTTGTTGTTGCAAATTTTACGTGGCTGCTACGGGCTTAAGCAAGAACCAATCTCACCTACGCATCAAAACCACAACGATACTTCGTCAAATAGACTCGCTTTTAACCTTCTCAAGGACCGGGCGTAGCCACACTCAGTTCAACTAAAGTGAGAGATCTGAGACACCCATGTCACCTTTAAGCAACGAGTGCTCGCAGCGGTGAAACCAGTCTCGCGTAAGCGTCACGCGTAATGTCGGTCCGGCCGCTTCATCTCACAATCTGCTGAACCAAAGTATGACATGCTGGTAGGTAGTATGACTTATATCGCCCACAACTCACTTGTGTTCTACTCGTGCAAAACATCAAACCATAAAAACCTAGGCTCGATGCCTTTGTTGGGGAACGAGTAATTTCAAAAATTTCCTACGCACACGCAAGATCATGGTGATGCATAGCAACAAGAGGGAGAGTGTTGTCTACGTACCCTCGTAGACCGGAAGCGAAGCGATCACAACGTAGAGGAAGTAGTCGACGTTCTCCTCGCGATCCGACCGATCCGGCGCCGTTACTTCGGCGCCCGAGTTCTTGACACACGACAGCTCGATGACGCTCCTCGGGCTCCAATCCAGTAGAGCTTCGGGGAGGGAGAGTTTCGTCAGCACGACGGCGTGGTGACAATCTTGATGTACTACCGGCGCAGGGCTTCGCCTAAGCTTTGCGATGATATGACCGAGGTGGAATATGGTGGAGGGGGGCACCGCACACGGCTAAGGAACGATCCGTAGATCAAACTTGTGTGTCCTAGGGTGCCCCTGTTGGGGAACGTAGTAATTTCAAAAAATTTCCTACGCACACGCAAGATCATGGTGATGCATAGCAACGAGAGGGGAGAGTGTTGTCTACGTACCCTCGTAGACCGAAGCGAAGCGATCACAACGTAGAGGAAGTAGTCGACGTTCTCCTCGCGATCCGACCGATCCGGCGCCGTTACTCCGGCGCCCGAGTTCTTGACACACGACAGCTCGATGACGTCCCTCGTACTCCGATCCAGCCGAGTGTCGAGGGAGAGTTCGTCAAGACGACGGCGCAGGACGATCTTGATGTTCTATCGGCGCAGAGCCGCCTAAGCTTCATGACGATATGACCGAGGTGGAATATGGTGGAAGGGGCACCGCGACACGGCTAAGGAACGATCCGTAGATCAAACTTGTGTGTCCTAGGGTGCCCCTTGCCCCGTGATATAAAGGAGGGAGGGGAGGTGCGGCCGCCCAAGGGAGGGGCGGAGGAGTCCTACTCCCACCGAGTAGGACTCCCCTTCCTAGTTGGAGTAGGATTGGGGGGGGAAGAGAGAAGGGGCGCCCCCTCTCCTTGTCCTATTCGGACTAGGGGGGAGGCGCGGCCACCCCCCGGCCGGCCCTTCCTCTTCTCCCTCGTGGCCCACTAAGGCCCAATAGCCTCCGGAGGCTTCCAGTAATCCCGGTGTTCCCAGTAAAATCCCGATTTCACCCGGAACCATTCGAACTCCAAATATAGGCTTCCAATATATCAATCTTTATGTCTCGACCATTTCGAGACTCCTCGTCATGTCCGTGATCACATCGGGACTCGAACTTCTTGGTACATCAAAATACAAAACTCATAATAAGCGCCATCGAAACCTTAAGCGTGCGGACCCTACGGTTCGAGAACAATGTAGACATGACCGAGACACGTCTCGGTCAATAACCAATAGCGGACCTGGATGCCCATATTGGCTCCTACATATTCTACGAAGATCTTTATCGGTCGGACCGCATAACAACATACGTTGTTCCTTTGTCATCGGTATGTTACTTGCCCGAGATTCGATCGTCGGTATCCAATACCTAGTTCAATCTCGCTATCGCAAGTCTCTTTACTCGTTCGTAATACATCATCTCATAGCTAACTCATTAGTTGTAATGCTTGCAAGGCTTGATGATGTGCATTACCGAGAGGGCCAGAGATACCTCTCCGACAATCGGAGTGACAAAACCTAATCTCAAATACGCCAACCCAACATCTACCTTTGGAGACACCTGTAGTACTCCTTTATAATCACCCGATGCGTTGTGACGTTTGGTAGCACCCAAAGTGTTCCTCCGTAAACGGAGTTGCATAATCTCATAGTTACAGGAACATGTATAAGTCATGGATAAAAGCAGAGCAACATACTAAACGATCGTGTGCTAAGCTAATGGAATGGGTCATGTCAATCGATCATTCTACTAATGATGTGACCTTGTTAATCAAATAACAACTCTTTGTTCATGGTCAGGAAACATAACCATCTTTGATTAACAAGCTAGTCTAGTAGAGGCATACTAGTGACATATTGTTTTGTCTATGCATTCACACATGTATCATGTTTCCGGTTAATACAATTCTAGCATGAATGATAAACATTTATCATGAAATAAGGAAATAAATAATAACTTTATTATTGCCTCTAGGGCATATTTCCTTGATCTCCCACTTGCACTAGAGTCAATAATCTAGATTACATAGTAATGATTCTAACACCCATGGAGTCTTGGTGTTGATCATGTTTTGCTCGTGGAAGAGGCTTAGTCAGCAGGTCTGCTACATTCAGATCCGTATGTATCTTGCAAATCTCTATGTCTCCCACGGACTAAATCCGGATGGAATTGAAGCGTCTCTTGATGTGCTTGGTCCTCTTGTGAAATCTGGATTCCTTTGCCAAGGCAATTGCTCGAGATTATCACGAAGATTTTCATTGGACCCGATGCACTAGGTATGACACCTAGATCGGATATGAACTCCTTCATCCGACTCCTTCATTAGCTGCTTCCGAAGCTGCTATGTACTCCGCTTCACATGTAGATCCCGCCACGACGCTTTGTTTAGAATCGCACCAACCGACAGCTCCTCCGTTTAGTGTAAATACGATCCGGTCTGCGATTTAGAATCGTCCGGATCGGTGTCAAAGCTTGCATCAACGTAACCGCTTATGATGAGCTCTTTGTCACCTCCATATCGAGAAACATATCCTTAGTCCTTTTCGGGTATTTCAGATGTTCTTGACCGCTGTCCGATGATCCACTCTGGATTACTTTGGTACCTCCCGCTAAACTTATAGCAAGGCACACATCAGGTCGGTACACAACATTGCATACATGATAGAGCCTATGGTGAAGCATAGGAACATCTTTCATTTCTCTCTATCTTCTGCGTTGGTCGGGCATTGAGTCTTACTCAACTTCACACCTTGTGTCTGAGCAAGAACCCTTTCTTTGCACGATCCATTTTGAACTTCTTCAAAATTTTGTCAAGGTATGTGCTTTGTGAAAGTCCAATTAAGCGCCTTGATCTATCTCTATAGATCTTAATGCCTAATATGTAAGCAGCTTCACCGAGGTCTTTCATTGAAAACTCTTATTCAAGTATCCCTTTATGCTATCCAGAATTCTATATCATTTCCGATCAGCAATATGTCATCTACATATAATATCGAAATGCTATAGAGCTCCCACTCACTTTCTTGTAAATACAGGCTTCTCCAAAAGTCTCATATAAACCCAAATGCTTTGATCACACTATCAAAGCGTTTATTCCAACTCCGAGATGCTTGCACCAGTCCATAGATGGATCGCTGGAGCTTGCATACTTTGTTAGCTCCTTTGGATCGATAAAACCTTCGGTTGCATCATATACAACTCTTCTTCCGTAAATCCATTCAGAATGCGTCTTTACATCCATTTGCCAAATTTCATAATCATAAAATGCGGCAATTGCTAACATGATTCGGACAGACTTAAGCATCGCTACGGGTGAGAAGGTCTCATCGTAGTCAACCCCTTGAACTTGTCGAAAACCCTTTGCGACAAGTCGAGCTTTGTAGACGAGAATATTACCGTCGGCGTCGGTCTTCTTCTTGAAGATCCACTTGTTTTCTATTGCTTGCCTACCTCGGGCAAGTCAACCAAAGTCCATACTTTGTTTTCATACATGGATCCCATCTCGATTTCATGGCCTCAAGCCATTTTATGGAATCTGGGCTCACCATCGCTTCTTCATAGTTCGTAGGTTCATCATGATCTAGTAGCATGATTTCCGAGCAGGATTACCGTACCACTCAGTGCGGATCTTACTCGTTGATCTACGAGGTTCTCAGAGCATCTTGATCTGAAGTTTCATGATCAACATCATCAACTTCCTCACTACTTGGTGTAGATGTCTCAGAAACCGGTTTCTGCGACAAACTACTTTCAAGTAAGGGAGAAGGTACAATTACCTCATCAAGTTCTACTTTCCTCCCACTCACTTCTTTCGAGAGAAACTCCTTCTCTAGAAAGGATCCATTCTTAGCAATGAATGTCTTGCCTTCGGATCTGTGATAGAAGGTGTACCCAACTGTCTCCTTTGGGTATCCTATGAAGACACATTTCTCCGATTTGGGTTCGAGCTTATCAGGTTGAAGCTTTTTCACATAAGCATCGCATCCCCAAACTTTAAGAAACGACAACTTTGGTTTCTTGCTAAACCACAGTTCATAAGGTGTCGTCTCAACGGACTTGACGGTGTTCTATTCATTGTGAATGCGGCCGTCTCTAGAGCATAACCCCAAAACGATAGCGGTAAATCTGTAAGAGACATCATAGATCGCACCATATCTAGTAAAGTGCGATTCGACGTTCGGACACACCATTACGTTGTGGTGTTCGGGTGGCGGAGTTGCTTAAACTATTCCGCATTGTTTCAAATGTAGACCAAACTCGTAACTCAAATATTCACCTCCACGATCGGATCGTAGAAACTTAATTTTCTTATTACGATGATTTTCAACTTCACTCAAACTCTTTGAACTTTTCAAATGTTTCAGACTTATGTTTCATTAAGTAGATATACCCATATACGCTTAAGTCATCTGTGAAGGTGAGAAAATAAAGATATCCGCCACGAGCCTCAACATTCATCGGACCACATACATCTCAGATGTATGATTTCCAACAAATCTGTTGCTCTCTCCATAGTACCGGAGAACGGGTTTTAGTCATCTTGCCCATGAGGCACGGTTCGCAAGTGCCAAGTGATTCATAATCAAGTGACTCCAAAAGTCCATCAGTATGGAGTTTCTTCATGCGCTTTACACCGATATGACCTAAACGGCAGTGCCACAAATAAGTTGCACTATCATTATCAACTCTGCATCTTTTGGTTTCAACATTATGAATATGTGTATCACTACTATCGAGATTCATCAAAAATAGACCACTCTTCAAGGGTGCATGACCATAAAAGATATTACTCATATAAATAGAACAACCATTATTCTCTGATTTAAATGAATAACCGTCTCGCATCAAACAAGATCCAGATATAATGTTCATGCTCAACGCAGCACCAAATAACAATTATTTAGGTCTAAAACTAATCCGAAGGTAGATGTAGAGGTAGCGTGCCGACCGCGATCACATCGACTTTGGAACCATTTCCACGCGCGATCGTCACCTCGTCCTTTGCGGTGTTCGCTAATCCGTAGTCCTGCTTTGAGTTGCAAATATTAGCAATGAACCAAGTATCAAATACCAGTGCTCATGCGAGCTCTAGTAAGGTACACATCAATAACATGTATATCACATATACCTTTGTTCACCTTGCCATCCTTCTTATCCGCCAAATACTTGGGGCAGTTCCGCTTCGGTGGACCACCGCTTGCAAGTAGAAGCACTCGGTTTCAGTGCTTAGGTCCAGACTTGGGTTTCTTCTCTGAGCAAAGCAACTTGCTTGCTGCTCTTCTTGAAGTTCCTTCTTCTTCCCTTTGCCTTTCTTCTTGAAACTAGTGGTCTTATTGACCATCAACACTTGATGCTCCTTCTTGATTTCTACCTCCGCAGCCCTTAGCATTGCGAAGAGCTCGGTATAGTCTTTACTAACCCTTGCATATTATAGTTCATCACGAAGCCTTTGTAGCTTGGTGGCGGTGATTGAAGAATTACATCAATGACACAATCATCCGGAAGATTAACTCCCGGTTGAGTCAAGTGATTGTAATACCCGGACACTTTGAGTATGTGCTCACCGATGTAACTATTCTCCTCCATCTTGCAGCTATAGAACTTATTGGGGACTTCATATCTCTCAATCCGGGCATTCTGTTGGAATATTAACTTCAACTCCTGGAACATCTCATATGCTCCATGACGTTTGTAGGATCGGAAGTATGTCTAGAGGGGGGGGGGGTGATTAGACTACTTGACAACTTAAAAGTTTAGTCTTTTGATTAGGACAAGTTTTTAGCAAGTTCACAAAGATGACCAAGTCAAGTATCACCCTACACATGCAATTCTAGAGTTATGGCAGCGGAAAGTAAATTGCACATGTAGTAAATAAGAGGTGGAGAAGAGCAAACGCAATTTGGAGACACGGAGATTTTTCTCGTGGTTCCGATAGGTGGTGCTATCGTCAATCCACGTTGATGGAGACTTCAACCCACGGAGGGTAACGGCTGCGAGAGTCCACGGAGGGCTCCACCCACGAAGGGTCCACGAAGAAGCAACCTTGTCTATGCCATCATGGCCTACGTCCACGGAGGACTAGCCTTACTCGGGGTAGATCTTCACGAAGTAGGCGATCTCCTTGCCCTTACAAACTTCTTGGTTCAACTCCACATCTTGACGGAGGCTCCCAAGCGACACCTAACCAATCTAGGAGGCACCACCCTCGAAAAGGTAATAGATGGTGTTGGTGATGATGAACTCCTTGCTCTTGTGCTTCAAATGATAATCTCCCCAACACTCAACTCTTCTCACTGATTTGGCTGTGGTGGAGGAAGGGATTGAGTGGAAAGCAACTTGGGAAGGCTAGAAATCAAGTTTCATATGGTTGGAGTGGAGCAACTTGATCTCAACACAAGGGTAGGTAGTTTTCTTCTCGAAATGTAAGGTAGGAGTGGTAGTTCTTTCTCGATGGCTCTCCACTAATGAAGAGGAGGTGGAGGGTATTTATAGCCTCCACACAAAATCCAACTGCTACACACATTTGACCAATCTCGGTCGGACCGAAGTTGACAACTCGGTGAGACCGAAAGTTCAAATCTTGTGAAGCGTTGGGATTTTCAGTGGGACCGAAAATACAATCTCGGTTAGTCCGATTCTTCCAAAGTCTAGGGTTTGCCAATCTCGGTGGGACCGACTTTCTCATCTCGGTGACACCGATTTGAGTACGTATGTTCTGAAGCTTGGCAACACCAATTTCGAATGACCGAGTTTGGAATCGGAAAATCCGAGATTCTTAGGGTTTGGGTATATGGCTGAGGTGGTTCATCTCGGTGTGACTGAGTTTATGGAATCGGTGGGACCGAGATTACTTATGGGTTTATGTTGGAATGAAAGATTGTCGATAGTTTGAGAGATAAATCACTAAGCACTTTAAGCAACCAGATCATCATCATAACCTCATCCCCTTTAATAGTATTGGCTTTCCTATGGACTCAATGTGATCTTGCATCACTAAACCAAAATGGAGTCTTGAGCTTTTGCCAATGTTTTCCTTAGCATTTTGAGGGGTCCACATCATCGGTCATTGCCATACCCATATCATCGAACTTTCTGAAATATTCTCAAGAATTAATTAGTTCAATGATATATATGTTGTTATTAATTACCAAAACCACCCGGGATTAGTTGCACTTTCAATCTCCCCTTTTGGTAATTGATGACAACATATAGATCAAAGCTTCGACAAATGATATAATCAATGAATAACATCGTCGCTTTGAGAAGTATGTGATAAGCAAGAGCTCCCCTAAATTTGTGCATTATTTAAGATTTGCGCTTGAATGCAAATGCACAATCGATTAGGATCATGGGTCACTCTTCCATGTCACATACATCTTGGTGGAGCGCACAAAATGATAAGAATGAATAACATGCACTCAATCACCAAGACATGAGTAAATGATCATACAAGATATAGATAGAATATGATAAGCATTAAGCACACATTAAGCATGGTATGATCAAGCACTCATCAAAGATAGAGCAAACGTAGTATCAAACACACGAAATGTCTTGAAGAACTCAAAAGTATCTCAAGGAAAACCGCAAACGAAAGAGCAAAACGAGCACTCTCTCTCGAAGTCCTATGATCTATACAATTTCTCCCCTTTGGCAACAAGTTACCAAAAGTTCGAAGGTATAGAGCTAATCGTCACTAGGGACTGCTGTGGCGGCTCTGCTGCGTCGATGGAGTGGAGATAGCTGATCTGCAAAAGCTTCGCCAAGTCTGTGGAGCTGGAGGAGTAGACACTTTGGAGCTGGTCTTTGGAACCGATGGAGCTGTAGGAGGTCTTGATGTAGTAGCCCTGGGTCATCCTTTGGAATGGCAGCTGATCTGGGCTTTGTGGGCACTGCAGCAGCTGCTCATAGTCATCTGGACTAGATCATCTTCCATCTCCTTCATGAGCTCTGCTTTCTCCTCTTGGCTTCCTCAATGTCCGCCTCAAGCTTGTTGACGGTGACTCGCACTTGATCGACTTGACGCCCGAGCATGGAACTTATCTTCAACTATCCTCTCAAGGCTCTCCCGAGACTCGCACTATGCTGGCCAGCGTAGTTCAATTCTCTCGAGTGGCTTCAAGAAGTTGTTCTCCAACGCTCTTGGGCTTTTCTGCTGCTTCCTTCTTAGCTTTGGCTTGTTTGGCAGCTTCGGCCTTAGCATGTCCTTCCACGATGTGGGAGCATCCTCATCATCACAACTTCGTTGTCTTCATGTTCAGCTGCAATGGCAAGTGGGGTCTATCCAACGGTAGGTGTCCGTGCCAAACTTGGCATTAATGAGCATCTGAATATGCGGAGCAAACCCACACGACCTCTTACAGTCTGGTCTTTGTCCTCTTGATAGTCTCTACTATCGTGTCCATCACCTTAAAAGGTGTCTTCTGATCTAGAATGTGCAGCATGTTGATAGAGTAGCCTCTTATCATGCGGTGGTCTCCTGACTTGGGCATCAAAGTATGCCTCAGAATGGTGTTGGTGGTTGGGAGACCTGCCTGAAGATGGTGGACTGATCCAAGCTTCCATATCTCAACATCCTTGTCAGGTACCTCATTGTACATGTTCCTCATCGACTCATGATTTTTCTTCGGAATGCCATAGACATCAACATCATCGTCCCTTGATACTGGTGCATTCAGAACACTCTCCATTCTTCAACAGTTGAATGGAATCTACGTCCTTCATCATCCATACAATTTCGCCATCTGGATAGAAGTGTGCGGTGGCATAGAATCGCATGATCATCTCATCATTCCATCTTTGTCGATTTCGACCAACAAACTCAGCAACTCCACAAGCGGTGAAGCTCTCATGCACATGTGGGAAATAGTCTCGTGCTTTTCATCGCCGATGTATTTCCAATCAACATATCTCGTGTCAAGAACAATTGGCTTCTTATCCATAAGAACTGTCTCATAAAAGTCTTGTTGCTCTCGGTGTGGAACCGTGAGTCAACAAATGTCCTTCTCCTGGTGGCATATGGATCAACTTGCCTCCATAGCTCGAGACCTTTGTCTTTCCTTTCCTTCATATTTCAGCTCGAGGATGAGCATCATTATGAATCGGCAATTTCGTCTCGAGCTTCAACAAAACATGTGCCTCTTCATCGATTCAGCAGTGGCACATTGTCCTTCTTCTTCTCTCAAGGGAATATTTCTCACAGTCTTCTTTGGCTTGGCAGCAGGTTTGGCTTGGGCTGCCTTTTGCTGGAGCTGATGGCTTAGCTTTTGTGGCTGCTCCCGCCTCGATGGCATCTCCCATCAACTTCGCTTCGAGGAGGCTGAGGTGCTTCCTCATCGTAATCATCATCATCGGCTTCATCATGAACTAGCCTCTTCCTCTTGGAAGTTTTCTTGATCTTCTTTGGAGGTTTCTTCTTCCATGCTCAGCTTCTTTGCAACTGTGGACTTCTTCACCTTGCTGGTGCCTTTCTTGGTTTGTTGTCCTTGATGCTCTTTGGCAACCACTTGCCTTTTTGGCTTAGATGTGATCTCTTCCTCAGCAACAAAGTCAGAATCTTCCTCATCAGAATTCCTCTTCTTCCTGGCCCTGGTGGCAGCTGGAGGCAATCCACTTGGAGTGCTCCTCTCTCATCTCAAAAACTGCTTGCTTGGGACTTGTCACCGCTCTCGAATCTCAACTGGTGGTTCGGACTGTTCGGCTGTCACTTGCATCGGATATGACCGACAACCCGTGAATGGAATAGGTATAGGCGAATGGAAGAGTTATCACAAACTCGGAGGATTTTGCAAAAGAATGAGTTCAAACATTAGTTTTAGGTTTTCACAGTATACATTTCGGTCGACCGAGTCTATAAATTCGTGAATCCAAGTGTCTAAACCTAACCGTACACACCACTTTCGGTTGGACCGAAATGGGTTTCGGTCTAGCCGAGAGCACTAGGGTTTCACTGAAACTTCACTTGGTCTTACCGACGGCACAACTCGGTTTAACCGAAAAGTGTAAAGGTAATGGCAGAGGCCAAATCGGTCGATCCGAGAATGTAGAATCGGTCACACCGAGATGTGTTCGGCGGAAACCTAACCCTAAAATTTTCACTCGAATTTTGTTCTAAGACCTAATTTGCTGGATAGGAAGATTTCAATCTTGGCAAGAAGCTAGGCAAAAACCTATCGTGCATAGAATTAAGGATGGCAATGGGTCGGGTTTGGATCGGGTTGAACAATATCAAATCCATATCCATATCCACGAAGACAGTCTTTGCCCACCCATGAAAAATCCATGGGTGAAAAATTGTGTCCATGTCCAAATCCGATGGATATCCATATCCACTGGATATCCATTGGGTCCTCTCGAGACATATAAATAAGACTTAACACAATATTAACATAAACTCTTCCATTCTTCACCTCGTGGCAGGCTAGGCTTCACTTATGGTAAATCAAAATCCAGTAACAACCTAAGATCATTTAGTATCTTTCTAACAGATGAGAATGACGAGTCACTTAATAAGGAGGTAAAAATAAGGGAAGGGGTGTAAATGTTACGGAGGGGATTGACTATCAACTTATAAAAGTTACGATGGGGATGGTGTAATTTCTTATGCATGTTTTAGATAAAAAAAGTGTAAAATTGCAGTGGGACATTTGAACGTGGGGCATGGATAACAGATTTTTTCCCATTAAGTCATACTATAGGGTCGGGTTTGGGTATATCCATGGGTACAAGATTATATCCATGCCCTACCCACGAACAATCGGGTCGGGTTTGGGTGCCGCCCGTGGACACAAAAGTATATCCAAACCCTATCCATTCGGGTCGGATATCCATGGATATCCATGTCCATGGATAAAATTGCCATCCTTACATAGAATCAGCGGTAGAAGCACGAGAGGGATGAAACTCACCCAATCTGGTGGAGCTTCACCACGGCGCAACGGTGCGGTGGGATTGACCGTTGACGGCGATGGAGACCATGGCGAGGGCGCACAAAGCGACGGCGGAGACGATCCAAGACCACGGCGACGGCAAATAAGGGTTTGAGGGCGAGGCGTTTGAAGAAGTAATCACGCGCTGTCCTCGGGTATATATACCCTTCGCTGTCGGTGGGACCGAGATGGAAAACTCGGTGGGACCGAGATGGTTAACTGCGTGCAGTTACACACTTCGGTCACGCCGAATTTACAACTCGGTTTCACCGAGGTGAAAACCCAGATCAATCCAAGTCATTTCGGTCTGTCCGATTTGAGTATATTGGTTTGACCGAAATTACTTAGAAGGTTTTGGAATTTAGGCTTTTGACGGATCGGTGGCTCGAAAGTGCTCCTCACTCGGTGCGTCCAAAAAGTCTTGTTCAAAGTTTGTGATATAAGCATGAATAGAGTTTGAGACAAGAAAGCATAGATAGCTAGGGGAGGAACTTAGGCATTCTTGTCCATCCATTTGGTCAAAAGGAAAAATCCATAAGACCAAAGCAACAAATGGATGTCCTTGAATGGATTAAATCATGCATCCAACATGCTCACACAATAAGATAGCAAATGAAATATGTGTCAAACATGCACAAACAAAACTCTAGCAACTAGCACACAATTTGGCGATGACTAGGTCATCTATATATGAGTATATTGACTTAGGAGTCAAATGAGAACATTTGATCATAGGTCATACTCATCGTTTAAGCACAAGTGGGGTTACCACTTTTCCATAAAGCATTAATGTGTTCACATCATTAGAAGATGCTTTAGCTCAATTCTTTAGAGCAAAGCTCCCCCTTGATGTGAGAACCCCTTTTAAAGGGTCAAACTAACCTTGGGTTGTCGTTGAAGACTTCATGTAGATGTTGAAGATGTGGATGCTCAATGTTGATGTAGGTCATCAAGAGTTGGGAGCAATCCTTTGGATTCGGGCACTTTCAATACCTACATGGGTTAGTCCCACAAGGAACAAACAAGGATTTCCATGGACATAGATTGAAGTACACATTAGATGATGTCCATGAAAACAATGATTACCTTGTCCCTTGACTTACCAACAAGAGGGTTTGTGACTCCATGAACTAGTGCAAGATGTGGAAGTTGATTGCACAAGTTCTTTGCCAAAATGAATGTGAGTGAAGTATGTTATGAGTCACCCTCAAGAACTCTCTAGTTCTTCTTCTTGGGATCCACATCATCTTGATGGGAATCCTTGGGGTAGTAGTTGATCTTGTCAAGTAGAACTTGAAGTTGCCTTGGGAACCCACTTGACCATGGCCTTGGGTGCTTCAATGAATGCATCAATCTCCTCTTGAAGCTTGTCCTTGCCTTTTAGCTTGTGGTCTTGTGGTGGAAGGTCGTCTTGAGCTTGTTCCTCATTGGAAGAAGTAGGATCATACTTCTCTTCTTGAGAAACAAACTTTGGAGTGGGATATTGACCTTCTTCCCATTCAACACCCTCGGCGTTGAACTTTCGCTCAAAACCAATTCCTTGATTCTTCCGTGTCTTCCTTGTTTGCGAACAATTTCTCAAAGCTCTTGCTTCCGGCAAGACTCTTGTAGACACCTTTCTCTATAATCCCTTTCAATAGACTATTTTCTTGCTCAAGTAAAACTTGGCTTGAAACATTGTTAGTGGAATCAAGAGAACTACTAGAAGTAACAACATTAGATTTAGCATGATTATTGTTACTACTAGATGAAGAATTTTTCTTATGCTTGTCATGCTTAGTTTTAATAGGTGGCAAGAAATTAGACAAGAGAAGTCGTTTGGCAAGATATGAAGAACTCTTCTTTCGAAGATCGTCATTGATAGCTTTTAGAAACTCATGTTCTTGCTCTAGATTGAGCTTCTCGAAGCGTAGCTTCTCATGAGATCTTAGGAGCTCTCTATGATATTCTTGAGTTGTTTCATGAGCTAACTTAAGAGTGTTTAGTTCTTTAGTTAGACGCTCAATCTCCTTCATAGCATTGTCATTCGACTCTTCTCGACTATAAAGACTATTAGCATGTTCATCATTACTAAGCTCACTAGATTTATCATGTAAAAGCTCATCTTCACCAAGCAAGTCATCCTCATCACTATCAAAGTCAATAAACTCAGGATGTGATACCTTGGGGCCTTTTGCCATGAAGCATCTTCCAATTCCCTCATTTGGTGAATCAAATATGTCATAGGAGTTGGAGTTGGAGGACACGAGAGCAAGACCGCAACACCTTCATCTTGACTATATTCGAGTTGGAGTGATAGCTTCTTTTCGAGTGATTGTTGAGTCGGAGCCGAAACCCATTCACCAACATGAGCTTGATGTTTTCTTCTTGTGTAGCTCCTTGATGACTTGTCTTTCCTTTCCGAATCCTTGCTTCTCCGAGAGGATCTTCGCTCATAACGATCATCTCTACTCCTTCTCTCTTTTCGAGGTGACTCTTCCTTGAGCTTCTTCTTCTTGGAGATTCTTTCTTCTCTTGTGGGGAGTCGAACACTCATTTGAGTAGTGTCCGGTCTTCCACAATTGTAGTAGTTTCGATCACGACTAGAAGATCTCTTATCATCATATGATCTAGACTTTGAGCTTCTTTCCTTGCTTCTACTCTTGTAGAATTTGTTGAAGTTCTTCACCATTAGGCTTATCTCTTCATTGGAAACTAGCTTGTCACTTGAGGATGTGGGAGCTTTAACTGTAGCTTTGTAAGCACCACTTGACTTGTTGTGAAGCTCTTCCTTATCTTTAAGTGTCATCTCATGAGCAACAATCCTTCCAATGACTTCGGTAGGCTTGAGATCTTTGTAGTTTGGCATCATTTGGATCAAAGTGCACACGGTGTCATACTTTCCATCCAAAGCTCTGAGGATCTTCTTGATGATGAATCGGTCGGTCATTTCTTCGCTTCCTAAGCCTGCCATCTCATTGGTGATGAGAGCAAGCCTAGAGTACATTTCAGCGACTCCTTCACCTTCCTTCATCTTGAACTTGTCAAGTCGACCTTGAAGAACATCTAGCTTTGATTCCTTCACGGACTCGGTACCTTCGTGCATTTCACCAAAGTATCCCAAATCTCTTTTGCATTCTCAAGACGGCTGATCTTGTTAAACTCCTCGACACAAAGCATTGAAGAGAATGTCACAAGCTTGAGCATTGTTCAGTAACATCCGCAACTCATCGCCAGTAGCTTCGCGATCCGAACTTTTCCTTCCTCAAGAACTCACCTTGCAAGCCAACACAAATAATGCCCCATGCGTGGTTATGTCCAAGAATATGCATTTTCATTTTGTGCTTCCAACTAGCAAAGTTTGAACCATCAAAGTAAGGACCTCTACGAAAATTACCCTCACTAGACGCCATACTCTCCTAGGTTGTGAAACCAAGCTTATGGAATCCAATTGCAATGAAAACCAATCCAATGGAGACCAAAGCTCTGATACCACTTGTAGGATCGGAAGTATGTCTAGAGGGGGGGTGATTAGACTACTTGACAACTTAATAGTTTAGTCTTTTGATTAGGACAAGTTTTTAGCAAGTTCACAAAGATGACCAAGTCAAGTATCACCCTACACATGCAATTCTAGAGTTATGGCAGCGGAAAGTAAATTGCACATGTAGTAAATAAGAGGTGGAGAAGAGCAAACGCAATTTGGAGACACGGAGATTTTTCTCGTGGTTCCGATAGGTGGTGCTATCGTCAATCCACGTTGATGGAGACTTCAACCCACGGAGGGTAACGGCTGCGAGAGTCCACGGAGGGCTCCACCCACGAAGGGTCCACGAAGAAGCAACCTTGTCTATGCCATCATGGCCTACGTCCACGGAGGACTAGCCTTACTCGGGGTAGATCTTCACGAAGTAGGCGATCTCCTTGCCCTTACAAACTTCTTGGTTCAACTCCACATCTTGACGGAGGCTCCCAAGCGACACCTAACCAATCTAGGAGGCACCACCCTCCAAAAGGTAATAGATGGTGTTGGTGATGATGAACTCCTTGCTCTTGTGCTTCAAATGATATCTCCCCAACACTCAACTCTTCTCACCGATTTGGCTGTGGTGGAGGAAGGGATTGAGTGGAAAGCAACTTGGGAAGGCTAGAAATCAAGTTTCATATGGTTGGAGTGGAGCAACTTGATCTCAACACAAGGGTAGGTAGTTTTCTTCTCGTAAATGTAAGGTAGGAGTGGTAGTTCTTTCGATGGCTCTCTCCACTAATGAAGAGGAGGTGGAGGGTATTTATAGCCTCCACACAAAATCCAACTGTTACACACATTTGACCAATCTCGGTCGGACCGAAGTTGACAACTCGGTGAGACCGAAAGTTCAAATCTTGTGAACGTTGGGATTTTCAGTGGGACCGAAAATACAATCTCGGTTAGTCCGATTCTTCCAAAGTCTAGGGTTTGCCAATCTCGGTGGGACCGACTTTCTCATCTCGGTGACACCGATTTGAGTCTGTAGGTTACTGAAGCTTGGCAACACCAATTTCGAATGACCGAGTTTGGAATCGGAAAATCCGAGATTCTTAGGGTTTGGGTATATGGCTGAGGTGGTTCATCTCGGTGTGACTGAGTTTATGGAATCGGTGGGACCGAGATTACTTATGGGTTTATGTTGGAATGAAAGATTGCTGATAGTTTGAGAGATAAATCACTAAGCACTTTAAGCAACCAGATCATCATCATAACCTCATCCCCTTTTAATAGTATTGGCTTTCCTATGGACTCAATGTGATCTTGCATCACTAAACCAAAAATGGAGTCTTGAGCTTTTGCCAATGTTTTCCTTAGCATTTTGAGGGGTCCACATCATCGGTCATTGCCATACCCATATCAATCTTGAACTTTCTGAAATATTCTCAAGAATTAATTAGTTCAATGATATATATGTTGTTATTAATTACCAAAACCACCCGGGGATTAGTTGCACTTTCAATCTCCCCCTTTTGGTAATTGATGACAACATATAGATCAAAGCTTCGACAAATGATATAATCAATGAATAACATCGTCGCTTTGAGAAGTATGTGATAAGCAAGAGCTCCCCCTAAATTTGTGCATTATTTAAGATTTGCGTTTGAATGCAAATGCACAATCGATTAGGATCATGGGTCACTCTTCCATGTCACATACATCTTGGTGGAGCGCACAAAATGATAAGAATGAATAACATGCACTCAATCACCAAGACATGAGTAAATGATCATACAAGATATAGATAGAATATGATAAGCATTAAGCACACATTAAGCATGGTATGATCAAGCACTCATCAAAGATAGAGCAAACGTAGTATCAAACACACGAAATGTCTTGAAGAACTCAAAAGTATCTCAAGGAAAACCGCAAACGAAAGAGCAAAAACGAGCACTCTCTCTCTCGAAGTCCTATGATCTATACAATTTCTCCCCCTTTGGCAACAAGTTACCAAAAAGTTCGAAAGGTATAGAGCTAATCGTCACTAGGGACTCTGTTTGGCGGCTCTGCTCTGCGCCGATGGAGTGGAGATAGCTGCATCTCGCAAAAGCTTTCGCCAAGTCTGTGGAGCTGGAGGAGTAGACACTGGAGCTGGTTTGGAACCGATGGAGCTGAGGAGGTGCTGATGTAGTAGCCCCAGGGGTCATCCATTGGAATGGCAGCTGATCTGGGCTTTGTGGGCACTGCAGCAGCTGCTCATAGTCATCCTGGACTAGATCATCTTCCATCTCCTTCATGAGCTCTCGCCTTCTCCTCTTGGCTTCCTCAATGTCTCCGCCTCAAGCTTGTTGACGGTGACTGCACTTCATCGACCTTGACGCCCGTCGAGCATGGAACTTATCTTCAACTATCCTCTCAAGGCTCTCCCGAGATCGCACTATCTGGCCAAAGGCGTAGTTCAATTCTCCGAGTGGCTTCAAGAAGTTGTTCTCCAACGCTCTTGGGCTTTCTTCTTGCTGCTTCCTTCTTAGCTTTGGCTTGTTTGGCAGCTTCAGGTCTTAGCATGTCCTTCCACAGATGTGGGAGCATCTCGATCATCACAACTTCGTTGTCTTCATGTTCAAAGCTGCAATGGCAAGTGGGGTCTATCCAATGTAGGTGTCCGTGCCAAACTTGGCATTAATGAGCATCCGAATATGCGGAGCAAACCCACACGACCTCTTCTTCTCGTGTCTCGTGCTGTCCTCTTGATAGTCTCTACTATCAGGTCCATCACCTTAAAAGGTGTCTTCTGATCTAGAATGTGCAGCATGTTGATAGAGTAGCCTCTTATCATGCGGTGGTCTCCTGACTTGGGCATCAAAGTATGCCTCAGAATGGTGTTGGTGGTTGGGAGACCTGCCTGAAGATGGTGGACTGATCCAAGCTTCCATATCTCAACATCCTTGTCAGGTACCTCATTGTACATGTTCCTCATCGACTCATGATTTTTCTTGAATGCCATAGACATCAACATCATCGCCCCTTGATTTGGTGCATTCAAAGAACACTCCCCCTTTCCTAGTTGGAGTAGGATTGGGGAGGGGGGAGAGAAGGGGGCGCCGCCTCTCCTTGTCCTATTCGGACTAGGGGGGAGGGCGGCCACCCCCCGGCCGGCCCTTCCTCTTCTCCCTCGTGGCCCACTAAGGCCCAATAGCCTCCGGAGGGTTCAGTAACCCCGGTGTTCCCAGTAAAATCCCGATTTCACCCGGAACCATTCAACTCCAAATATAGGCTTCCAATATATCAATCTTTATGTCTCGACCATTTCGAGACTCCTCGTCATGTCCGTGATCACATCCGGACTCAACTTCTTGGTACATCAAAATACAAAACTCGTAATAACTGTCATCGAAACCTTAAGCGTGCGGACCCTACGGTTCGAGAACAATGTAGACATGACCGAGACACGTCTCCGGTCAATAACCAATAGCGGGACCTGGATGCCCATATTGGCTCCTACATATTCTACGAAGATCTTTATCGGCCAGACCGCATAACAACATACGTTGTTCCCTTTGTCATCGGTATGTTAAATGCCCGAGATTCGATCGTCGGTATCCAATACCTAGTTCAATCTCGTTACCGGCAAGTCTCTTTACTCGTTCCGCAATACATCATCTCACAGCTAACTCATTAGTTGTAATGCTTGCAAGGCTTGATGATGTGCATTACCGAGAGGGCCCAGAGATACCTCTCCGACAATCGGAGTGACAAAACCTAATCTCAAATACGCCAACCCAACATCTACCTTTGGAGACACTGTAGTACTCCTTTATAATCACCCGATTACGTTGTGACGCTTGGTAGCACCCAAAGTGTTCCTCCGTAAACGGAGTTGCATAATCTCATAGTTACAGGAACATGTATAAGTCATGGATAAAAGCAGAGCAACATACTAAACGATCGTGTGCTAAGCTAATGGAATGGGTCATGTCAATCGATCATTCTACTAATGATGTGACCTTGTTAATCAAATAACAACTCTTTGTTCATGGTTAGGAAACATAACCATCTTTGATTAACAAGCTAGTCTAGTAGAGGCATACTAGTGACATATTGTTTTGTCTATGCATTCACACATGTATCATGTTTCCGGTTAATACAATTCTAGCATGAATGATAAACATTTATCATGAAATAAGGAAATAAATAATAACTTTATTATTGCCTCTAGGGCATATTTCCTTCATCTCCCACTTGCACTAGAGTCAATAATCTAGATTACATAGTAATGATTCTAACACCCATGGAGTCTTGGTGTTGATCATGTTTTGCTCATGGAAGAGGCTTAGTCAACGGGTCGCTACATTCAGATCCGTATGTATCTTGCAAATCTCTATGTCTCCCACCGGACTAAATCCGGATGGAATTGAAGCGTCTCTTGATGTGCTTGGTCCTCTTGTGAAATCTGGATTCCTTTGCCAAGGCAATTGCTCCAAGATTATCACGAAGATTTTCATTGGACCCGATGCACTAGGTATGACACCTAGATCGGATATGAACTCCTTCATCCGCACTCCTTCATTAGCTGCTTCCGGCTGCTATGTACTCCGCTTCACATGTAGATCCCGCCACGACGCTTTGTTTAGAACCGCACCAACCGACAGCTCCTCCGCTTAGTGTAAATACGATCCGGTCTGCGATTTAGAATCGTCCGGATCGTGTCAAAGCTTGCATCAACGTAACTGCCACGATGAGCTCTTTGTCACCTCCATATACGAGAAACATATCCTTAGTCCTTTTCGTATTTCAGATGTTCTTGACCGCTGTCCAAATGATCCACTCTGGATTACTTTGGTACCTCCTCGCTAAACTTATAGCAAGGCACACATCAGTGTCGGTACACAACATTGCATACATGATAGAGCCTATGGTGAAGCATAGGAACATCTTTCATTTTCTCTATCTTCCGCAGTGGTCGGGCATTGAGTCTTACTCAACTTCACACCTTGTAACTGTGCAAGAACCCTTTCTTTGCTTGATCCATTTTGAACTTCTTCAAAATTTTGTCAAGGTATGTGCTTTGTGAAAGTCCAATTAAGCGCCTTGATCTATCTCTATAGATCTTAATGCCTAATATGTAAGCAGCTTCACCGAGGTCTTTCATTGAAAAACTCTTATTCAAGTATCCCTTTATGCTATCCAGAATTCTATATCATTTCCGATCAGCAATATGTCATCTACATATAATATCGTAAATGCTATAGAGCTCCCACTCACTTTCTTGTAAATACAAAGCTTCTCCAAAAGTCTCAGATAAACCCAAATGCTTTGATCACACTATCAAAGCGCTTATTCCAACTCCGAGATGCTTGCACCAGTCCATAGATGGATCGCTGGAGCTTGCATACTTTGTTAGCTCCTTTGGATCGATAAAACCTTCTCGTTGCATCATATACAACTCTTCTTCCGTAAATCCATTCAGAATGCAGTCTTTACATCCATTTGCCAAATTTCATAATCATAAAATGCGGCAATTGCTAACATGATTCGGACGGACTTAAGCATCGCCACGGGTGAGAAGGTCTCATCGTAGTCAACCCCTTGAACTTGTCGAAACCCTTTGCATAAGTCGAGCTTTGTAGAAGAATATTACCGTCGGCATCGGTCTTCTTCTTGAAGATCCACTTGGTTTCTATTGCTTGCCTACCCTCGGGCAAGTCAACCAAAGTCCATACTTTGTTTTCATACATGGATCCCATCTCGATTTCATGGCCTCAAGCCATTTTATGGAATCTGGGCTCACCATCGCTTCTTCATAGTTCGAGGTTCATCATGATCTAGTAGCATGATTTCCGTAACAGGATTACCGTACCACTGCAGTGCGGATCTTACTCGTTGATCTACGAGGTTCTCAGAGCATCTTGATCTCAAGTTTCATGATCAACATCATCAACTTCCTCACTACTTGGTGTAGATGTCTCAGAAACCGGTTTCTGCGACAAACTACTTTCAAGTAAGGGAGAAGGTACAATTACCTCATCAAGTTCTACTTTCCTCCCACTCACTTCTTTTGAGAGAAACTCCATCTCTAGAAAGGATCCATTCTTAGCAATGAATGTCTTGCCTTCGGATCTGTGATAGAAGGTGTACCCAACTGTCTCCTTTGGGTATCCTATGAAGACACATTTCTTCGATTTGGGTTCGAGCTTACCAGGTTGAAGCTTTTTCACATAAGCATCGCATCCCCAAACTTTAAGAAACGACAACTTTGGTTTCTTGCTAAACCACAGTTCATAAGGTGTCGTCTCAACGGATTTCGACGGTGTTCTATTCAGTGTGAATGCGGCCGCCTCTAGAGCATAACCCCAAACGATAGCGGTAAATCAGAAGAGACATCATAGATCGCACCATATCTAGTAAAGTGCGACACGACGCTCGGACACACCATTACGTTGTGGTGTTCGGGTGGCGTGAGTTGCTAAACTATTCCGCATTGTTTCAAATGTAGACCAAACTCAGAACTCAAATATTCACCTCCACGATCGATCGTAGAAACTTAATTTTCTTATTACGATGATTTTCAACTTCACTCAAACTCTTTGAACTTTTCAAATGTTTCAGACTTATGTTTCATTAAGTAGATATACCCATATCCGCTTAAGTCATCTGTGAAGGTGAGAAAATAACGATATCCGCCACGAGCCTCAACATTCATCGGACCACATACATCTCAGATGTATGATTTCCAACAAATCTGTTGCTCTCTCCATAGTACCGAGAACGGGTTTTAGTCATCTTGCCCATGAGGCACGGTTCGCAAGTGCCAAGTGATTCATAATCAAGTGACTCCAAAAGTCCATCAGTATGGAGTTTCTTCATGCGCTTTACACCGATATGACCTAAACGGCAGTGCCACAAATAAGTTGCACTATCATTATCAACTCTGCATCTTTTGGTTTCAACATTATGAATATGTGTATCACTACTATCAAGATTCATCAAAAATAGACCACTCTTCAAGGGTGCATGACCATAAAAGATATTACTCATATAAATAGAACAACCATTATTCTCTCGATTTAAATGAATAACCGCCTCGCATCAAACAAGATCCAGATATAATGTTCATGCTCAACGCAGCACCAAATAACAATTATTTAGGTCTAAAACTAATCCCAAGGTAGATGTAGAGGTAGCGTGCCGATCGCGATCACATCGACTTTGGAACCATTTCCCACGCGCAAGATCGCCACCTCGCCCTTTGCGGTGTTCGCAATCCGTAGTCCCCTGCTTCGAGTTGCAAATATTAGCAATGTAACCAAGATCAAATACCCAGTGCTATGCGAGCTCTAGTAAGGTACACATCAATAACATGTATATCACATATACCTTTGTTCACCTTGCCATCCTTCTTATCCGCCAAATACTTGGGGCAGTTCCGCTTCAAAGGACTATCGCTTGCAAGAGAAGCACTCGGTTTCGTGCTTAGGTCCAGACTTGGGTTTCTTCTCCGAGCAAAGAACTTGCTTGCTGTTCTTCTTGAAGTTCCCTTCTTCTTCCCTTTTCCTTTCTTCTTGAAACTAGTGGTCTTATTGACCATCAACACTTGATGCTCCTTCTGATTTCTACCTCCGCAGCCTTTAGCATTGCGTAAGAGCTCTGTATAGTCTTTACTAACCCTTGCATATTATAGTTCATCACGAAGCCTTTGTAGCTTGGTGGCAGTGATTGAAGAATTACTCAATGACACAATCATCCGGAAGATTAACTCCCAATTGAGTCAAGTGATTGTAATACCCGGACATTTTGAGTATGTGCTCACCGATGTAACTATTCTCCTCCATCTTGCAGCTATAGAACTTATTGGAGACTTCATATCTCTCAATCCGGGCATTCTGTTGGAATATTAACTTCAACTCTGGAACATCTCATATGCTCCATGACGCTCAAAACGCCGTTGAAGTCCCGGTTCTAAGCCGTAAAGCATGGCACATCGAACTATAGAGTAGTCATCATCTTTGCTCGCCAGACGCTCATAACATCCGGTGTTGCTCCAAAGAAGAGTTCGCACCCAGTGGTGCATCCAGACGTAACTCTTCAGGCAGCAATGAGGATAATCTCAAAGTTACGGACCCAATCCGTGTAATTGCTACCATCATCTTTCAACTTTGCTTTCTCAAGGAACACATTAAAATTCAACGAAACAACAAAGACGAGCCATCTATCTACAATCAAACATAGACAAGCAAAATACTATCAGTACTAAGTTCATGATAAATTTAAGTTCAATTAATCATATTACTTAAGAACTCCCACTTAGATGACACATCTCTAGTCATCTAAGTGATCACGTGATCCAAATCAACTAAACCATAACCGATCATCACGTGAAATGGAGTAGTTTTCAATGGTGAACATCTTATGTTGATCATATCTATATATGATTCACGCCGACCTTTCGGTCTCCGTGTTCCGAGGCCATATCTCGCATATGCTAGGCTCGTCAAGTATAACCTGAGTATTCTGCATGTGCAAAACTGGCTTGCACCCGTTGTAGATGGACGAGAGCTTATCACACCCGATCATCACGTGGTGTCCGGGCACGATTTAACTTTGGCAACGGTGCATACTCGGGAGAACACTTCTTGATAATTTAGTGAGAGATCATCTTATAATGCTACCGTCAATCAAAGCAAGATAAGATGCATAAAAGATAAACATCACATGCAAATCAATATAAGTGATATGATATGGTCATCATCATCTTGTGCTTCGTGATCTTCATCTCTCGCAGCACCATCATGATCACCATCGCCACCGGCGCGACACCTTGATCTCCATCGTAGCATCGTTGTCGCCTCGCCAATCTTATGCTTCTACGACTATCGCTACCGCTTAGTGATAAAGTAAAGCATTACAGATGCATTGCATTTCATACAATAAAGCGACAACCATATGGCTCCTGCCGATTGCCGATAACTTCGGTTACAAAACATGATCATCTCATACAATAAAATATAGCATCACGCCTTGACCATATCACATCACAACATGCCCTGCAAAAACAAGTTAGACGTCCTCTACTTTGTTGTTGCAAATTTTACGTGGCTGCTACGGGCTTAAGCAAGAACCAATCTCACCCACGATCAAAACCACAACGATATTTCGTCAAATAGACTCCGCTTTTAACCTTCTCAAGGACGGGCGAGTCACACTCGGTTCAACTAAAGTGAGAGAGACAGACACCCACCAGTCACCTTTAAGCAACGAAAGTGCTCGTGGCGGTGAAACCAGTCTCGCGAAGCGCACGCGTAATGTCGGTCCGGGCCGCTTCATCTCACAATACCGCTGAACCAAAGTATGACATGCTGGTAGGTAGTATGACTTGTATCGCCCACAACTCACTTGTGTTCTACTCGTGCAAAACATCAAACCATAAAACCTAGGCTCGGATGCCTTTGTTGGGGAACGAGTAATTTCAAAAATTTCCTACGCACACGCAAGATCATGGTGATGCATAGCAACGAGAGGGGAGAGTGTTGTCACGCACCCTCGTGAGACCGGGCGAAGCGATCACAACGTAGAGGAAGTAGTCGACGCTCCACTACTAGGAAAAGGCTAGCAGCAGCGCTGGTTTTACATATCAATGGCGGTACCCGCGCTACTAATACTGGCGCTCAGACTAACTCATAGCAGTAGAGCGTGCCCCCGCCGCCATTGCTATACAAGTGTAGTCAAGCATGCAGTGTTGTGGAAGCTCGCTATCGCTATTAGCGCTTAGCGCTCTTTGTCCGGACGCGCCATCGCTATAACGGCGCTGCTGCTAACTTTTGTACACTCGCCATCGCTAATTTAAGTAGTTTTTTGGTATATTTGTTTTGTATTTGAACCGGCTTTGTAGAAGAATCGTTAGCACATAGAAATTTCATCATGATACACATACAAATGCCTGCGAGACCACAAATGTAATCATAGCATGTACATACAAATAGTCTCTTCATAATCATCATCCAACACAAAGTGATATCTTGTTATCATCTCGAAAATAGCAATACATGCAAGTCTCGAATACTTGCAACTACAACAACGTCATCCATCTAAACAAAGGCATACGCAAGAAGTGCTATCACTATGAGTGAGAGCGGAACCATGCAAAGACATGAGGTGGCGGTTACGAGTCCTCTCTCACGCTAGCGTGAACCTCAAGTAACTAGCTTCTCCTTCTTGTCTGCGCTTTTGAAGTTTTTATGGCTGGCGCCGTGAACCCATTCACTTGCGCCGACACTCATGCCACTCGTTGTACACCCCGAACCTTCCCTTTGTACACTACATAGCATTTCCATCTCGCCATCAAGAAACTAGGTACTGTTAGAGATGCATGTTCATGAAGAGGATGTACAATCATATATATGCAAAAAATATACTAGAGCAACACCAAAAAGAAAGGTTAGCAACTAGATGCAACATATACAAGACGCAAATTAATTAACTAGAGGTACGCAGGTCATCGACGCCAACTAACAAAGTAGCGTTACGCAAGTTCGGCATGGACCGTGGACATCACAAAGTTTCATCGCTACAAAAGTATACAAGTTCAACCGACACATATCATCATCATCGGCATCATAACTCACTAGAAGTTCCATCCTTCCATATCATCGAGGACGAACCCTAGCTGCTTGAACGGCGTGAGGTCTAGACGTTGCATGCCTATGCGAGTTCGGACGTCACCGCGATATAGGGCCGTGGTGGAACATCCTTCTTCATCGACGACTTCTTTCATGATGATCGCCGCAATGTCGCTTTGGATGCGAAAGAAGTCATCTCTAAGTTTATAATTCGCTTCTCCATGAGATTCTAGCCACTTGTGGATATGATCATCATTTCGTTGTTAATGCGAAGCTTTTGGTGACCCGTGTTGAACTGAATCATGAGAGGGACGATGTAGAATCCATCCTTCTTGCTTGGTTTTGGGACATGGATGCAGGAGAAGTTAGTTTTATGCGCGAAACCCATCTTCTTGTTCCTTTGTTTCGATATGCACGTGGCCACCTCTATAGTGAAGCCTTGGAGAGCATCATCTAGAATATTCATTATGTGGGTGTAGTCCTTTTCTCGTAGTCTCTCAAGGGTCAAAATACACGGCGGGGAGACTTGCGGGTAAAGAACGATAAGAACGGGCGCGCCCATTGCTGCGGGAAAAGACACCTCAAATTATTCCCCATATGAGAGAGAAGGAATGATTGAAATGTACTAAAGGGTTGTCCGAACTGACTTACTTTGGATGATAAGGCACGAGGACAATTTCCCGTCCTTATTCTCGTACCATGAAGTTTTGGAGGTACTCCCTAGCAGTTTCACGCCAAAGTCGCCGAGACTCAAGAAAGACTCGTGCATGTAGTACGGATCCGCCACACGATTTGCGAGACTTCTTCACTCTTCACGACGGAGCTCATATGTAGCGCAAAAAGGCGGACGATAGTAAAATCAAGCCGCCTTTGTTAGAAACATCTCAAAGATATGGTCAAACCGCGGGAAGAACACCTCCGCGGGCCGTGTGTCGACGTAGCACTTCCCTCGTGCACACGAGCGCAGATGTCGGATATCCCGGATCCTTTGAGGCTAGTAGGCTTTTCTCGGTCGACAAAGACATGGTCGTGCAATCTCCTCGAGATCCTCGATAGTGCCTCCAGCCGGTTTCGGCGGTAGCATCGGCTCGCCCGTGAGATGGAACATGACCGCACCTTTCACGGTACACGCCTTCGTAATGCATCGTCTGCTGCTGTGTGCTCGCTTGTTTGGAGGCGATTACCTTCCCGATCTCTTCCTCTCCTTTTTCTTGGGCACACCTTCCAGACCCTTCCTTAACCCCTGCCCAAGTGTTCCCGGGCTAAGCATCAGACGACCCTCGCGCCCGGCTAGTTGAGCCTGTGTTGAGGCGGCATCTTCAAAGCGTGTCTGTGAGGATTTCATGAAGAGAGACTTTTGCATTCCATGGTACGGCCCTGCCCGGCATATCATCCATATCCTCATTAGCAAGTCGATAGCCCGATTCGTCATATGGTTGACTCATCATATCTATGTCACAGTCATACGCGCTTGTATTGAGGTAATCCATAGGGTCGACCTCCGCCTCATCATCCATTCTCTCGCTCTCTGGTACATCAGCCAAGACTATTGCACCCCTTCATCATGTCGTCGCCGCCTCACCCGCACTACTACAGAGCTGGTAATTGCGTAGGTGGGGTGGTGGTCTCCGCACATGCTTGTTGATGTGTGGTAGTTATTGGTGTGCTCTCGGCCGCTCTGCATTTAATAAGATTCTTCGCCATAGCAGCACCCAACCCTTGCATCGTCCAATCCATGGCAAGGGGTCTCGCCGTCCGCTCCCACATGTCTGATCGAGGAGGCAAATCCTTGTGCTCGATTTCACACTGGTCAAGCTAACCTTGAAGTGCCCAATGGGATCGGGTGGTTGTGGAATGTGCGTTGAGAGGGGTCCATTATCATCCCCTTCCCACGCCCACCTTCCGCCTTTGATCAAGTAGAGTATGGTGCATGGGGTTTTTTTCACCGCAAACACATATGTTTGTGGTGTAAAACAACCGAAAGGCAACAAAATGGAATATTATCTATATATATATATGTTGGTGCGACATGTAATTACCGTGACGGCGCCAAGCTCAGCTAAAGACGAAGGCCCACCTAGCGCGCTCGAGACCGAGGACGGCTGCTATGAGCGGAGCGGCTGCGAGAGGAGGCCCGGTTGCTTGAGCAAGTGATGGTGCGATGGTGTTGTTGTTCATGGAGTTGCTCGCGATTTAAACGGGCATCGGGAAATCATGTACCGCCTTGTCTCGATTTTCCTTCGCCAGCTTGATGATAATCGAACCAAGTTAGTAGCGAAATCATTTCTGCAGTGCCATGCTGCATTGATTTTCTTGTAGCAACTCATATTTGTCCTCGGCTGCTTTTTTTTCGCGTCCTCGGCTGCTTTTTCTCGACCGCAAGCTTCACCTTTGCGCCGATGTCCGCTCGACTAAACTTCTTTTTTCGCTTCTTGGCCTCGGGCCGTCGTTGTAAAACACCTTCCACGTGGCGCCGTCTCGGCGCCGTGCACACGACCATATTGCGGCCGCTGGTCCAAAGGGAGTCCCTTAAGTTCGTTCAAGGCCCGATTGAGAGGGGTGTCCCACTTGGGCCTCATCAGAGAAGTAGGGCTTTCGGATCCAAGCCGGTGTTGCTTCTCCAGTAGTCTAATCAATTTCCTCGTGATCTTGTCCGTGTAAAAAACCTTTTTCTCCTTGTCCCACTTGTAGCGGGCCCTGATGAAGTCATGCTCCAAGGGGTTGGTGAACTCGCGAAGGGGTCAGGAGACCCGCGGCTTCACGTTCGCGCCCTCCTTATCCCATATGGGCCTTTTACCGAGGTAGCCACGGCTTCCGAGGCGATGCTTCCCATGTTCCGAGCTGAAGGCTTTTGAATTTCGCAGCCTTAGCCTTGGCTGCCTCGGTAGCGCAAGTGTCCTTGAACTTTTCGAACTCCTCTTCCGTAAGTGTCGGATTTTCCTCCAAAATCTTGGACGGGGTTCATCAGCCTCAATAGCTCGTTTCACCCTCCCTTTCCAGAGGCCAAATCATTGCTGAACATGCCCATGGCGTGATTGTTAATCTTTTTCATCTTCGGATCATCCCACGGTTGTTCTATGTTATCATCCCGGTCGGGAACTTGAATCTCTTGTGCAACTTCGTTAGGAGCAACTCGTCAAATGTTCTTTACTCCTTAAGTCATCGTTGATGTCACAAGATTCCGTGAGGATGCATCCTACTTGGTTCCCATAGCACTTTCGAGGTTCTTCGGCTCTAACGGCTCAAACTTGCTGTGTGCCATCTTTGTGATCACAAGTCGCCCAATCCCTAGTTTGTTAGGTTTTCGTATCCTCCGCTTCTTATGCTTCCTCTTTTCGGTATCGGCATCGAGGCGGTTCCTTCCCCGCCGGTACCTTCCCCACCGGTCTCGGCGCCGCCATCGGTGCCGGGCGCCGTCGATGCCGGGCGCCGCCGGTGTCGATGTCGGCGTCAATACCATCATCGAGGCCGACCGCAAACCTTGCTTAGCATCAAATAGTCGAGGTACTCTTGTTCACCATCATAATCCATCTCGCTCGCATCTTGGTCAAGGCCCAGTTTCTTCGTTGTTCGACATGTTTCCTATGATTAAGTGGACTCATTTATTTCTAAAAGTATGAATAAATGAGAAATGACGAAAAGAAATCTATGTGCCAAGACTCGATATGCCAACTATGTAGCACAAATCATGCCTTTATTCACGGGAAATTTCGGCATGACCTTTGCTAAAAAATGGACATATCGAGCGCCTGAAATTCACCGAAACGGAAATGAATCAACATTTCGGCGTAACATAGGCCACTCGGATCATTTTTCAAACATGACATGTCCAAAACATGACATATGCACATATCACATGTCCAGTTCAAATTTCCATATAAATTCAGCTAATTTTGAAACCTAGCTAAATTCATAACTAAATAGATAACCTAATTAATTAACATGAACCCTAGCAGAGAGGGGGGGTTTACAGAGAGTGCAGGGGCGAGGAGGGAGGCGAGGGCCGACGGGTCGGGGCGAAGGCTGGGTCGGGGCGAAGGCTGGGGCTGTCGGGGCCGAAGGCCTGAGTCGGGCCGAGCGCCGAGTCGGGGCGAAGGCCGAGTCGGGGCGAAGCGCCGAGTCGGGTCGAGGGTCGACGGGCGAAGCGCTGGCTAGCGCCGCGCGGGCGGAGTTGGGCGAAGCGCCGGGCCGGTCGGGCGCGGCGGAGCGACGGGGCCGGAGAGAGTGGGGATTTGGGGGAAATGTGGCGGGATGAAGCTGCGCGAGTGAAAATTTTGGGTTATGGATGAGCAAGAGCGCTGTTATGGTAAACGCGCTACTACTATGATCTGTAGCTGCAGCTTTATGGTAAACACGCTGCTACTATCGTGCGAAGCGGCAGCGGTTTATAAGAAACGCGCTACTACTATGGTATGTAGCAGCAGCGGTTTTGTGGAAACGCGCTGCTACCGCCGCCGCCATCGCCAGTTTTCATTTTTCTTTTCCTTTATTTTATCCCACTTTTATTTCCCGAGGGCAGTGAACGAAGGAGGCTATATATATTGCATCATTTGACGGTTAAATATGTATGCAAAATAGGAACATATATATTACACATCATATGGCTAAGTGTGTATACAAAATAGGAACATATATATATTACACATCATTGGACCCATAACATACGTTTCCTCGGTCTTCGACGTTTTGCTTTTGAGTCAGCTTCTTTCCCTTCTTGTTCGTCAAGAATAATTGAGCCCCTCATTGTGACTTTGCCTTTTCCATGGAGTGCGATTTTCTTAGGTAATGTAGTATTGATTCTTCTTTGACGATACTTCATCATCATCGCCATCTTCCCTCATTGGGTTGCAGATCGATCATAGTCTTCCTCGTTGGCGACTCCATCCATTCCAATGATGTTCCTTTTGCCTCTCCTCACGACAACACGGCTGGGATTGCGCTGGTCGATTATGAAGAAGCATTGTGTCACGTGCTTAGCGTGTACCCATGGCTCGCTTTTTGCGATAGCGTTGACGGTAGCGCTCTTGGCGCCGGGTATAGTCATGGTAGTGAACATCCGCTTTCTTTCGACATTCTTAGCCCATCTGACACGGAACATCGTCGTGTTGTGTAGTCCAGAGTAGTCAAGCTCCCAGATCTCCTCGACCCTTCCATAAAATCGTTTAGTTGTGCCGTTGTCGCTGCCGGTCACGCATTCCATCGTCACCCCTGAGTTCTCGATCATCACCGCCCATATCTTTTGCCTCCGTAGAACGTGTATCCGCTGATATCATATGCCCGATAGGTTACGAGGTTGGGCGAGGGCCATGTGCTAAGGCATATATGAGCAATCCGTCCTTAGAGCCCTCCTCCGGGATGAGCAATAATATGCTCTTTGAACCAATGCAGAAAGTGGAGTTGTGCTCTAGTAACTTCGGCGTCCGTCCTGCATACCCCCGTCACGATACTTCTTTGCGATAATTTCTTTGTGCAAGTGCCACGAAAGGATCTACCTCGCCTAGGTGTTGTAGCACTACCAAGTTTGCTCACAAAATCGCTGCATCGATCCGAGTATGCCACGTGCAGTTCCTTCGACTCACATGTGACCATCTCCTTCGAGCCTCCCATCGTGCTTGTTAACGGGCAAACCAACACTAACACCAAAGCGGCTGGTCTGCACCATATAGAAAATTCTCACGTAAAGAGATGCACTCTTGTGCCAAATAGCCCGACGATGCTTCCATCCGGACGGGACATGTTACTTAACGAATCCTTTGATGATCCCATTCATCCTCTCAAACGGCATCATGTTGTGCAGAATGACGGCCCTGTGTCTATTATGTCATCCACAATATGGACACACAGATGCACAATCACGTCAAGAACGCGGGCGGGAAGTACATCTCAAGCTCATTCAAGATCACAACGATCTCTTCCTCGTAGCCTTTGAGCTGCTTCACACCGATCGACTTTCGAGAGATGACGCCAAAAAGTTGCAGAGACCAATAAGCGTGTCACGGACGTGTTTGTCCATTATCCTCTAAGGGCAACAGTAGTATCTGCGCCATCATCACATGCGATCATGAGATTTCATCCCATTGAACCTTTTCTTGTCCGTGTCTAGATATCTCGCTTATCTTGCCACAAGAATCGAACTAACTTTCACTCCGTAAGGCACTTAAAGAATTGATTGATCTCACCGACTTAAGGTGAAGCAAGAGGGGGCAATAATCTTCTTTCTTTAATTTCTTGCCCTTCTTCTCCGTGCCTCTCGCTCTCCGCTCTCGTCTCCTCGCTCGACATTTTACGGGCGGCATGTGCAGATCTTCCCTGATTTTCAAATCTTGCAAGTCTTTTTCTGCCTTCGCCCATCCTTGGTCTTATCCGCATGTTCATCGTTGTTGCGAGCAAGCTCTCAAGGACATTCTTACAGATATGCATTTGATCTAGGCAATGAGGCGATCGAGTTTGTGCCGATCCAAGTCCCGCAACACGCACCTCGCCTTCCATACCTTCAGCAGCTGCTCGCGCCTTTCTCATGGTCTTTCGGCGGGCACTCATTCCAGCTTTTTCAACAGCTCATCGATTTCGCACCGCCTCGCTTACGGAGGTCCTCGATGCTCAGCGTGACCATTGAATAGATCTCCACGGTTTCTCCACGGTCGCCCTGTTCAAGCCATCTTCGATGCCCCATGTACACGATTTTCCTGCAGACCGCCATCTTTCCTTGACGTTAGCTGCCGAGACGTTGTATCATCCATGCACCGTGCATCCGCAATATCCATGGCACACCGCCTGCCACATATCCGAATCGAGATAGTCCTGCAGATCGTCGTGATCAGCGCTCTCATGTTGAAATACTCACCTTTGCGGCATCCCATGTCTTGGCCGGTGTTTTCCATAACGTGTCTAACTCCTCTTGAAGTAGCCCGGATACAAATTAATATTATTTCCTGGTTGTTTTGGCCCTTGAATAAGCATGCTCATGTGAATGTATTTCGATTTCATGCACAACCAGGGGGAGGTTGTACATCCATACAAACACGGGCCATGTACTATGGTTGGTGTTCGTTGCCAAACGGATTCATGCCATCGGTACACGCCGAGCACAATGTTCCTTGCATCACATTCAAAATACCGATAGAAGCTGTTCAACGCCTCCACCGGCTTCCATCCTTCACGTGTCTCAGCTTCGGATCATCTCCATCGTCGGGCTTCTTCCTCTCCGCGTGCAGCAAGATTAGCTTTGCTTCCTTGGGATCTACAAAATACCGAGACGGGAGTGATCGGTAAGTACCATACAACTTTCGGGGACATTTCTTCCGGCCTTCTTGTATCGAGAAGCATTGCACACCGGACAGCTTGTTTTTTCCGCTGGTTCTTCCGATAAATTATGCAATCGTTGATGCATGCATGGTATCTAACGTGTGGCGATCAAGAGGGCACACGATCTTCTTGGCCTCATCAACACTAGTAGGACATAGATTACCCAAGGGAAGAACATCCTTTAGGTACTTGAGATGCTCATCGAGGCTAGTGTCGGTCCATTTGTTTTAGCCTTCGCCTTTAGGAGTTGGAGCGTGAAACTCAACCGGTCACCTCAGATTGCAACCATCATACAATGGAGTGTTCGAGTCTACCACCGCTTGCTCCAGCTAAGCCTCCTCTCTAGAAGCAGCTCTCTCAAGATTGCCTCCTGCGAAGCAATGCTTGAACATGAGGGTCCCGCACAATTGAACTTAGTACCGATTTAACTCGCTGCGTGGAGTCCATGTCGCTCTCTCCACCGCCATGTCCGCCCTTCTCCTCCGCCATGTCCGCCCCTTCTCCGCCGCCATGTCCGCCTCTTCCCCGCCGCCATTATCGATCATCTCTTCGCCTTGCCCTGTCATCATTTCCTGCCCCGCCGGCATCCTCAACATCGCCATCCTCATCTTCAATTATCCACCTAGTATAGCCATCCATGAAACCAGTCATGAGCAAGTGCGCTTCGACACCACCATCGCCATGGGGGTCGAGCCAAACTATTCCTTTGCATTTTCGACACGGACATAAAACCTCTGCTCGGTTATTTTCTTTCATGTCTTGCACCGCCGACCGCAACCACCTGTCCACCATCGCTCCAATCGACCATCGCCAACTCTGCACGTAATAATAAAAAATTGATTGTAAAAATGCATGCATGCATCAAACTCATAAAAAATTTGGCATGACCTTCCCTAAAAATAGGACATATATGGATCTAGAGTTTGTTCGAATTACCAAACGGAAATAAATCGACATTTCGCAAAACATAGGCAACTCAAAAGCACAATTTACAAGGCCAACTCATGCCACACACACAATTTCCACAAACATATCACACACACATAAACACATTTCCATTTTGCAAAAGCATGAAAGTTTCATCACCTCTATCTTGATGGTCAAGATGATGTTGTAGGGAGATCAAAAGTGCACAAATTAAGCTCTTCTTGACAAAGATAGATCTAGTTATATAGGGGCAAATAGGTCACTTAACTAAATCCTACATCTACCTAGCTACCTAATTTGGAAGGAGACAACTTCAACTAGTGGAGGGGGAAGGAAAAGAGAAAGGAGATGCATTAATGGAGGTGGTGTAGTTATGTAGGAGTAATGAAGAGAGAGAAGGTGGATAGAGAAGAGAGGGAGTAATGGGGAGAAGTATTGAGAAGAAGAAGAGTGAGAGTGGGAGCATGTGGTGGAGGGAAGAGAGGAGAGGGGAGGTAGGGGAAGGGAAAAAAGTGAGAGGGAGCATGTGGTGGAGGGAAGAGAGGAGAGGGGAGGTAGGGGAAGGGAAAAAGCAAGGGGAGGAGGGACGGGTTGGGGTTGGTGGGGTTAGCAGAGGCTGGTGAGAAACTGCTGCTGCTGCTAAAAACTTAGCAGCAATGCGCCTGTGTAAGGTGCTATCGCTAATCGGGACAAAAATGGCGGCAATTTGAAACTTACCAAAGAGCGATCTCGAGGAAACCGCGCTACTACTATGCACTTAGCAATGGCGCTGTTTTCGCCATCGCCGCCATCGCTACTTAGAGGTGGGGAACACCGCCGGTCGATATTTGTAGCAGCGAGTTTACGTCGAAGGCCATCGCTAAATATTTAGCAAAGCAGCGAAGTTTATTTAAAGAGCGCCATAACTACTTACCAGCAGCGCTCTATTTTGAACTGCGCTGCTGCTAAGATTCTGTATAGGCTTTTCCCTAGTAGTGTTCTCCTCGCGATCCGACCGATCCGGCGCCAAGCATTCGGCGCCCCGAAGTTCTTGACACACGATAGCTCGATGACGCCCTCGACTCGATCCAGCCAAGTGTCGAGGAGAGTTCCACAAGACGACGGGTGGCAGGACGATCTTGATGTTCTATCAGTAGCAGAAGCTTCGCTTAAGCTTCATGACGATATGACCGAGGTGGAATATGGTGGAAGGGGCACCGCACACGGCTAAGGAACGATCCGTAGATCAAACTTGTGTGTCCTAGGGTGCCCCTTTCCCCGTGATATAAAGGAGGGAGGGGGAGGTGCGGCCGCCCAAGGGAGGCGCTGCCGAGGAGTCCTACTCCCACCGAGTAGGACTCCCTTCCTAGTTGGAGTAGGATTGGGAGGGGAAGAGAGAAGGGGGGCGCCGCCTCTCCTTGTCCTATTCGGACTAGGGGGAGGGGCCTGGCCTCCTCGGCCGGCCCTTCCTCTTCTCCCTCGTGGCCCACTAAGGCCCAATTGCTCGGGAGGGTTCCGTAACTCCTGTTGTTAAGAAAATCCTCGATTTCACTCGGAACCATTCAACTCCAAATATAGGCTTCCAATATATCAATCTTTATGTCTCGACCATTTCGAGACTCCTCGTCATGTCCGTGATCACATCCGGGACTCAACTTCTTCGGTACATCAAAATACATAAACTCATAATAACCGCCATCGAAACCTTGCTGCAGCGGACCCTACGGTTCGAGAACAATGTAGACATGACCGAGACACGCCTCCGTCAATAACCAATAGCGGGACCTGGATGCCCATATTGGCTCCTACATATTCTACGAAGATCTTTATCGGTCGATCAAGATAACAACATACGTTGTTCCCTTTGTCATCGGTATGTTACTTGCCCGAGATTCGATCGCCGGTATTCAATACCTAGTTCAATCTCGCTACGCAAGTCTCTTTACTCGTTCCGTAATACATCATCTCACAGCTAACTCATTAGTTGTAATGCTTGCAAGGCTTCAGTGATGTGCATTACCGAGAGGGCCCAGAGATACCTCTCCCACAATCGGAGTGACAAAACCTAATCTCAAATACGCCAACCCAACATCTACCTTTGGAGACACCGAGTACTCCTTTATAATCACCCGATTACGCCAGACGCTTGGTAGCACCCAAAGTGTTCCTCCGTAAACGGAGTTGCATAATCTCATAGTTACAGTGAACATGTATAAGTCATGGATAAAAGCAAGTAGCAACATACTAAACGATCGTGGTGCTAAGCTAATGGAATGGGTCATGTCAATCAGATCATTCTACTAATGATGTGACCTTGTTAATCAAATAACAACTCTTTGTTCATGGTCAGGAAACATAACCATCTTTGATTAACAAGCTAGTCTAGTAGAGGCATACTAGTGACATATTGTTTTGTCTATGCATTCACACATGTATCATGTTTCCGGTTAATACAATTCTAGCATGAATGATAAACATTTATCATGAAATAAGGAAATAAATAATAACTTTATTATTGCCTCTAGGGCATATTTCCTTCAGCCCCCCTGCCCCCGTATATAAAGGAGCAAGGGGGAGGGGGCTGGCCGGCCAAGAGGAGGCGCGCCAGGGAGTCCTACTCCCTCCGGGAGTAGGATTCCCCCCCCCAATCCTAGTTGGAATAGGATTCACCGGAGGGGGAAAGAGAGAGAGGGGCTGCCCACCTTTCCTAGTCCTAATAGGACTAGGGAAGGGGAGGCATGCCACCTAGGGCTGGCCCTTTCTCCTTTCCACCAAGGCCCACTATGGCCCATATAGTTCCCGGGGTTCCGTAACCTCCCTGCATCTCGTAAATTCTCGATTTCATCCGAACCATTCCAACTCCAAATATAGGCTTCCAATATATCAATCTTTATGTCTCGACCATTTCGAGACTCCTCGTCATGTCCGTGATCACATCCGGACCAACTTCTTCGTACATCAAAATACACAAACTCATAATATAACCGCCACCGAAACCTTAAGCTGCGGACCCTACGGTTCGAGAACACGTAGACATGACCGAGACACGCCTCCGTCAATAACCAATAGCGGGACCTCGATGCCCATATTGGCTCCTACATATTCTACGAAGATCTTTATCGGTCAGACCGCATAACAACATACGTTGTTCCCTTTGTCATCGGTATGTTACTTGCCCGAGATTCGATCGTCGTTATCCAATACCTAGTTCAATCTCGTTACCGGCAAGTCTCTTTACTCGTTCCGTAATAAATCATCTCACAACTAACTCATTAGTTGTAATGCTTGCAAGGCTTAAGTGATGTGTATTACCGAGAGGGCCCAGAGATACCTCTCCGACAATCGGAGTGACAAAACCTAATCTCGAAATACGCCAACCCAACATCTGCCTTTGGAGACACCTGTAGTACTCCTTTATAATCACCCAGCGTTGCTAGGACGCTTGGTAGCACCCAAAGTGTTCCTCCGTAAACGGAGTTGCATAATCTCATAGTTACAGTGAACATGTATAAGTCATGGATAAAAGCAGTAGCAACATACTAAACGATCATGTGCTAAGCTAATGGAATGGGTCATGTCAATCGATCATTCAACTAATGATGTGACCTTGTTAATCAAATAACAACTCTTTGTTCATGGTTAGGAAACATAACCATCTTTGATTAACAAGCTAGTCAAGTAGAGGCATACTAGTGACACTGCTTGTCTATATATTCACACATGTATTATGTTTCCGTTAATACAATTCCAAAGATGAATAATAAACATTTATCATGATATAAGGAAATAAATAATAACTTTATTATTGCCTCTAGGGCATATTTCCTTCGTGGTTCGCCATCACTGCGTGCTCTCGCATACAAACGGATCCGCTGCGGCCGTGGATTTGTTAATTTCACGCTGTTATCTGCTTGCAAGAACTTTGTGGGGCAGATCGTGGGCGGCGTGGGGCACCGGGCGCAGTTAATCCCACGCCCGCCCCCTCGGCTCCTCAGCCCACAGGGCTATAAATAGGCAGGAAGGAGCAGGGCGGCACCGTACGCGCATCCTTCTTCCCCACTCTCCCGCCTCATCTTGCTTCTTCTTCCTCCCCGCCCCGCCGCCGAGCGAGAACACTTCTCACGGGGCGATGAGTTTCTTCCTCCGCCAAGGGCGATGAGTTTCTTCCGCCGCTGCCCCTATCAGGCGCCCGCGATGGGACGGTTTCGAAGTGGAGGAGGAACACATCGAGTTCCTCCGCCAGACCGCTGCCTCCAAAGACGGACCTTGTGTGCACCCGACCAGGCCAAGGGGGAGACCTGGCGGCGCCGGAGGAGGGCGAGCAGGTCATCTTCCGCCGCACCTTATGCGCGCTGGTCTGGCTGCCGGTGAGCGGTTTCTTCCGCCATTCCTGAGTTCCACATCTTCAGCCACACCACTCATCTCAACACGGTGGAAGAGCTCCCGCCGCCACTGCGCGAAGGCTTCTCGGCGCTCTCCCCACCTCGAAGTTGTGGGGAGAATTCTTCTTCTAAGCTCGCACGCAAGTCGCCGGCATTCCAGCTCAGGCGGCACCTACGCCGCGGCGCGGTGCACGATACCGACAACCCCTTTCCTCCCATCTCGCTGATAAAGTCGATGAAGATGTGGCAGCCAGATTTCTACGTGAAGAACCTCTCCACCAACGGCGATCGGGTCAACTCGCCGCCTTCAACGCCGCTCGACCGAGGCTCCTCACCTGGTCTCATCGCGCCAAGTCATCGACTTCTCCGAGCCGCCGCCATAGCGCGACTCCGAAGTCTTCTTGCAGCAATGGAGGGCCTCGCTGATCGACCTTCCGCCGCCTCGTGGCACGCCGAGTCCTCCCGCTCCAAGGCCGGCATCACCTGATCTGTCAGATGAGCGGCCTCCGAGATCCAAGTCGGATGAGCACCAAGGAGATGCCCCGCAAGGAGGTGGCAAACTTGGTGAACCACATCGCGCACTGCGAGCTCACGAGGACTGGCAGTTCGGCAAGGAGCCAGATTGCGGCGAGAACCCCTCCAGGGTAAGTCGATCTCCTCAGTAGTTTTGTCTTCTTTTGCAGCCGACTCCGGCTTCTGACTCTTGTCGGTTTCTTCTGGCTAGAACCCCCTCATGGAGCCTGCGGCTGGCGCTACGAGACAGCCCCGCGAGTATGTCCCTGACCACGCGGACAGCAACGTCGACGACCCTGACCTGGGGGCAGCGGCGATGGAAGCCGACGCCGAAGGCGGCAGAGAAGGGGCAGACGGCGGCTTCAGTTCGCCACCTTCGCCGACCGACCAAGACGACGCCGACGGGGAAGTCGCCCGCCACTCACCGAGGGCCGGCCTGGCTGGCCAAGGTGGCGCTGAAGAGGCCACGCTGGCCGAGGCGCCCGGCGGCAAACCAAGAAGTTCAAGGGGCGGCCCGCGACGAACGGGAGGAGGCGGCCGCGAAGGCCAACCGCTTCCCAAGGGAAGTGAGAAGGCCGCCGCTAGTCTCAGCGTAAGTCTTCACGCTTTTTATTTCTTTTGTTGAATCTCGCCCGAATTTTCCTTTATTCTCCCTCCATTCTTCTTCAGGGCCCCCCTCTCCCTTGAGAGAGTCGCCGTCCCCTCTGTCATGGGGTCGGCAGAGATGTCAGCCAACACTCGGCGGCCCGATCCCGCCGCCGACCTCCGAGAGGCGACGGAGCGGAATGCGCAGGAGAAGCGCGACAAGGAGGAGGCCGACCTCCTGGAGAAGGCGCAGGCCGAGAAGGCGGCCGCCAACGCCCAAAAGAGGCTGGAGGACGCCGGCCGCCTTGCGCGCGGGGGCGGCCGAGGAGGCCGACGACGCCGATCGGGCGATGCTCGCCCCCCATTGTCGCTGGGCTGCTGCCCGAGTTCACGGGCAGACCGAGAGGTCAAGACCGAGAACCTCGCAGAGGAGCGCGGCGATGCTTCGTGCTCGACACCCTCATGCCGCTCCGCCACCGTGGTGGAAGACCGTGACGCAAACAGCCGGTGGGCTGGCCGGAGCCACCGACCGCGACGAGGCCGAGGCGCTGCCGCTTCTTCGTTGCTACGCCAGCGCCGCCGTCTTGAGAGGACGCACTCGGTGCCGCGACTGAAACCGGCACCGCCAGCTCGGCGAAGTCTGACGCCGAGGTTTCCAGTGCCGCACCCACCGGTGGTTGCGCGGAGGCGCACCGACCACCGAACTAAGCGCCCCGACGCCCAGCGGTTGCGCGCTGAAAGCGACGCCTTCAAGTCTACACCAGTATGATTCGCCGTATGACATCCGTCCGAGCACGCTTTTCTTCTTTCTCGATTCTTGTTTTTTCGTGGGGCGCCCGCGCACTCCACCGGGTGTAGTCCCCAGTTCGGGCCGGCCGCAGGCGGTTCGAACCTCCGCGAAGTTCCAATCATCGACTTTGTCTTCATTGGCTTTTTGTAGGAGTATCATAACCTCCCGCCACCGCTTTCAACCGCAATGTTGAGGAGTTGAACAGCGGACCGCCGACTTGGTGGGAAGCCGGGTGAGCTCTTTTTTCATTTTTTCATGGGCGCGCTGGCGCACTCCGCTGGGCTGTAGTCCTCGAGATTCGGGCCGATCGCCGAGCAGCCGGGCCAGATCTCCCCAAAGGATCTACTTTATCGACGACTTGCCTGCCTCCTCCTTCGTTTTTCAAAGCAACGCCGCTTTTCAGAGCAGCTGGGCGAGGCTAACACCGCCGGGCGTGCTAAGGAGGAGGAGTGCAGCAAGCTCGCTAAAGAGCGTGACTCGCCGGGCGACGCAGCTGGCCGAAAGCAGTAGGGAGCTGCCCGTATATGCAGGATGAGGCCAAGACGCTGGAGGCCGCCTTATGGCCGAAGTTCGAGATCGAAAGCGCCCGCCTCGACCGATAGGGAAGGCGATGCTGACTTCCGTCTACCACGAAATCGAGGACATCGTCGACGGTGAGTTTCTTTTGTTTCTTCGGGCTTCCGACTGTGTGTCAGGCCGACTTCTGATTTTTCGACTTTCTTCTTTTTTGTCCTGGCAGACTTCTTTCCTGGTCATTCACAGTGCCGCCCGCCATCGAGGCTGCTCGAGAGGCGCCAAGGGCTAAGGGTGAGGAGATCGCCGCCATGCCCCCGAACCATCGACGAGCAGCTCTCGAGCATTGAAGCCCGCCTTCGTCCGCTCACCGCTCGCCGCGCTGGCCAGCGTGCCGGGCGCCAGCGGTTGCCGCCTCAGGCCGGACATGCCGGCTCACAGACCGCCAGCTTGACCGCCGACTGGCCGGAAGTCGCCGCCGCCGCCTTGAGGCTTGAAGGCTCTCGGCCCGGCCGAGCGCCGGGCCTTGGAGTTCGCAAGGCGTGGTATCTGGGCTGACTGACCGCCTCGCCGCTGCCCGGCCAAGGCCCAGCCGAGCCGAGGTCGTGGAGGGCGCCTTGTCGAAGGCGGCGGCGCTATCCATGCAGTACACGGACACTAACGCCTTCGTGCCCGAAGGGTCAAGGCGGCGAGGAAGTGCCGCGGACTGGTTCGGATGAACCCGAGTATGGCGAAGACTCTCATGGAGGTGATCGACTCCAGCCGAGGAGGAGGACGAGGCGAGGACGAGGCGAGGCGGAGGTGCCATAGGACGGAGCAGCGGCCGCCTCAACCCGATCAAGGCCCAAAGAATAAGCCAGGTGGAGACAAGGCGATCGCCAGGCGACTCAAGCCGAGACCGCCCACCGATCGCCTCAAGACTCCGACACCACCGCCTCCTCCGATCCTCCGCCCCGAGACCGCCTCCTAGGCTGCTTTTTTCGCCTGCTTATCTGTTTTAGTAATCTTTTGAAAGTTTGTTAGGTTCAACAATTCCACCTGGGTGTATCCTGAACTTATTCAAGATTCGCCAAGGGCCTATGTAAATATTTATCCGATTTCCGCCTTTCCTTGCTTATTGCTCCTTAGGCTTTTTCCTTGCCGCCTTCCTTTAGTTGCCGCTTGTCGGCTGGACAGCCGCTCATGGAGGATCGCCGCTAGGTCAAGTGCTTGGCTACTTGGAAGGCAAGTACTTGGCCGCTTAGAGTTTCTTTAGCAAGTCGGTTAGAGTTTACAGTCGATTATCCAAGAGTCGGCCGCCTTTGATAAAGTTAAGACGGCGAGCCGACTACTCATGAGTCGGCTCGCAGAGAGAGGTTGGTAACCGGCTTGAGCTATGCATACGCTTTTAGGTCCTTAGCCATTTTTTCATGTGTGCGCCGTTTGCTTGTTCTCCGCTTACAGTTAGCCGCTCATGAAGCTGCGGCTTTCGACAGAGACGGCTTGAGCGCAACGCATTACTTGTCCGATCAAGCAGGAAGCATTTCATAGCGAAGATCTAGAAGTCCCCGGCCGACTAGTCGGACCCGTGCTGACGGCATGATAAAAAGAGTAGCATATTCGAAGCGTGATTCTTATCATACAATAACCACCCCGAGCTCGCCTCGGGGTCTAAGGTCTTAGTACTTTAATACAAAGGGGTAGTGCAATACATACGTGATCAATCGTAAAATCTTCAAGAAGATTCGCGCTCCACGGGCGCCTGCTTCTTGTCGGAGTCGCCCTTCTTGCGGAGCTCGAGGCTTCGAAGGCCAATCGATAGTAGGCGCTGCTCCTCAGCACTCATCGATGATGAAGGGACCCTCCCAAGGTGCCGACAACTTGTGCTGGCCGGTTGTTCTCTCGAATCAGCCGGAGCACAAGGTCGCCTCTTGAACGATCTCGCTTGACCTTTCGTTGTAGTATCGGCGCAGACTCGCTGGTAGATGCTGGACCGGCCGAGTGCCAACAGCCGCCCTCTTCCAAAGAAGTCAACGCCGCCTTGGCGTGCTTCTTCAGCTTCCTCTTTGGTGTACATGGTGACTCGTGGAGAGTCGAACTCTATATCCGCTGGGATGACGACTTCGCAACCAGAGACGAGGAAGAAAGGCGTGAAGCCGGGCTGACTTGTTTGGAGTCGCATGCAGACTCAGAGGACGGTCGGTAGCTCGACCCAAACACCGCCGAACGCCGAGTGGTTCGACCAACGAGGCTTGATGTCGATCGATGAGGCCGTTGCTCGCTCCACCGGCCGCTTGACTGCGGGTGGGCAACGGATGCTAAGTCCACGGATGCCTCGCGTCACAGCAGAACGGGCCAAGGCGCCTTGGCAAAGTTTGTGCCGTTGTCGGTAATGATGCTGCAAGATGCCGCATCGCACCGTGATGTCGGTGATGAAAGTCACTTCACCGGTCCGCTCAACTTCTTGATGGGCTTTGCTTCTACCCACTTGGTGAACTTGTCCACCGCGACAAGCAGTGAGTCAGCCGCCGGCCGTCTTGAATGGTCCTACCATGTCCAGGCCCCAAACTGCGAAGGGCCAGGCGATGGGGATTGTCTTTAGCGCGGATGCCGGCTGAAGTGGCTTGGAGCGGAACATCTGGCACCCCTTGCATTTTTGGACTAGCTCTTTAGCTTCTTCCAGGGCAGTCGGCCAAAAGAAACCGTGCCGAAAAGCTTTGGTGATGAGTGCCCTTGAAGCCGCATGGTGGCCGCACTCGCCCTGATGGATGTCTCTGAGGATTGCTTGGCCTTGTTCTAATTCTACGCAGCGCTGGTAGACACCAGTGACACTACGCCTGACTAGCTCTCTGTTGACTATGGTGTATGCTGCTGCTCGGTGTTGCACTTGCCGAGCCAGGATCTCATCTGTCGGCAACTCTCTGTTCACTAGAAACTTGAGAATGGCTGTGCCCATGAGGGTGCTGCTATCTCTTCAACTGCTACCACGGCGACTTGGACAAGGGTGGCCGGGCTGGGAGGCGGCGGGCTGGAGTCTGCGACCGTTTGCTGGATTGACGGAGTCTCTGGCCGACCGGGCGCAGCCCCGGCCGGGCTCAAGTCCCTGTGTCGGCCGGGCGAGCCCCCGGCCGGGTTCTCAAGTCCCCGGCCGCCTTGGGGCTGTCTGGCTGGGCTCGAGTCGGATCCGACTACTCGAGGGGCCGACACAAAGATGGAGTCCGACTGTGAAGGCTTGATAGACGGCTTGAGGAGGTGTCAAGGGCGACGCCGAAGGTATCTCTTGGCGAGTGGAGCCGACTCGCGCAAGGCATCCGCTGATCATTGTCATTTCGCACGTGAAGGAATTCGCACCTCAAGTATCCGCTAAGTTGCTGCACTAGGAAACAAGAGTCGCCATGTTTGCGCCTTTGGCGCCCCGCCGCCGGATGATTGCCGAACCACCAAGTCGGAGTCGCCATAGCACGTGATCCGCGAATGCCGAAGTTCTTTGGCAAGCCGGAGTCGATGAATGAGCGCCTCATATTCGGGCGACGTTGTTGGAGGCGGCGGCGGATCTGCAGCGATACTTGAGCTTGTCGCCTTTAGGGAGGTGAGGACGACGCCGACTCCCGTGCCGGTGCGCATCTTGGAGCCGCCAAATGCATCCGCCAATGGTGGAGTCAGCGTCAAGGCGGGTACTGGTCTCGCCTAGTCGACGAGGAAGTCGCCACCGCGACTTGATGGCGGCAAAGGGCTGGTAGTAGATGGTATAAGGAGCCAGATCTATAGCCCATTTGGCTACTCGGCCGGAGGCGTCTCAGCTTCCAATGATCTCGGCGAGTGGAGCGGTGCAAACCACAGTGATTGGATGCTCTTGATAGTAAGGTTTCAGCTTCTTGGCGGCAAAATGCACACCGTAGCACATCTTCCGTAGTGAGGGTAGTTCGTTGAGGTCGACAAGACTCGCCGAGGTAATATATCGCCTCGGACAGGAGCGCCTTTGCCTTCCTCCTTGCGCCGACCACGATGATCTGGCCGACTACTCGGCCTGGTGGTGGCGATGTACAAGAGCATGGGCTCTTTGGGAGTCGGAGCCGCCAATACAGGGGAGTAGTCAACATCTTCTTCGCTTGGAGAAATGCCTCATCCGCCTTTGTGGTTCCACTCAAAAAGGTGGTCTTTCATCAAGGATACAAGGCGTAGCTTTCGCACCAACCGATCGATGAATCGGCCGATGGACGCCAAGCAGCCAAGTGAACTTCAAGACATCTAACGGCCGGTGGGTACCTCCATCCTCTCGATGGCCTTGATCTTCACGGGTTGCACTCTATGCCGCATTCGAGACCAGAAGCCAAGGAGTTGGCCAGCCGGCATCTCAAAACGCACTTTCGTGGTTGAGCTTGATCTGAATCGGCGCAGATTCTCAAAGGTCTCCTTGAGGTCTTCCAAAGAGCGCCCCATGCTTCTCCGCTTCACCACCACATCATCCACATAGACGGGCATTCCCGCCGAAGTTGCTTGAGGAGGCACTTCGCATGCAACATCGAAGGTGGCGCCGCATTCCTCGCCGAACGCCATCGCTGCAGCGTAAGGCCCCAAACGGCGGATGAAGGCGGCGGTTTCACCGTTCGCCGGGTTCAGCTTGATCTCGTGATATCCTCAATATGCATCTAAGAAGCTCAGCAGCTTGCATCCGCCGTGGAGTCTATCACCGTCAATTTCGCAGGCAAACGGATCCTTTGGGCAGGTTTTGTTGAGGCTTGTGTAGTCAATACACATCCGCCCATCGTTTGTTCTTCTTCAACACCGTAATCGGGTTAGCTAGCCACTCAGGGAAAATACTTCCATGATGAAGCCGGCTGCCAGGAGCCGGGCTATCTCTTCTCCAACCACTCTTCTTTTCTCTTCTGACAGGCGGCGCAGGGGCTGCCTGACGGGTTTCATATCTGGCCTGACGAGTAGCTTGTGCTCGGCGAATTCCGTCGGGACACTAGGCATGCCCTTGGGGGACCATGCAAAGATGTCGCGATTCTCACGGAGGAAATCGACGAGCTCACCTTCCTATTTGCTGTCAAGGCCCGTGCCCATGACAGCGTACCTCTCTGGGTGCTCCGGGTCCAAGGGTATCTTCTTGGTCTCTTTGGCCGGCTTGAATGATCCTTCTGCCTCCGACTCCTTGGGGTCGGACGATAACTCGGCTGCTTTCCGCCATCGCCACGACCCGTCAAGGAGCCGTCAGCGCGATCACTGTGGACTCGCCACCGATCGCTTTCAGCCACAGAGGCGGACGACTTCAGAGTTGCCGGCTACCGGCAGAATTCCCTTGGAACTCGGCATCTTCATCTTTAGGTAGGCATAGTGAGGGACCACCATGAACTTGGCCAAAGCAGGTCGGCCAAGCAGGGCGTGGTATGGGCTTTCCAAGTCCACTACTTCAAACCAGACCGGCTCTCGGCGGAAATGATCTTTGTCTCCGAAGAGGATGTCTATCAGGATCTTGCCGATTGGCGAACAGGAAAGGCCGGGTACAATTCCATGGAACACAGTCCGCTGCTCGCAGCCTGTCTTCGCTGATTCCTAGCTTCTCGATGGTGTCTTTGTACAGATGTTGATGTCGCTGCCTCCGCCTATCGTGACTCGCGAGAAACGGGCGCCCGCCTATCGCTGGCCAAGGTGGCACCTAGGACCAGGGCATAAGAGCTCCGGACTCGCATCACCTCTGGTGATCCGCTTACCCAACCGATAGGCTTCTGACCAATGCATGAACTCCGAGTATCTGCTGCTACGTGATTTACTTGTTGTTGTTGGCGCCATCACACGGTCATCTCGCCACACTGTGAACACCACATAGGCTCCGTGTTTTTCGGGAACTCGTTTGCATCAAGGCCGATCGGCCGAGCAGCCGGCTGCTGAGGCGGCGGTGGAGGCGGCGGCTGTCATGGTTCTAAGTCTGACAGTAGAATGGGGGGTAGGTATGGAGAGGCAAGATCCTAGCTATGGAGCAGTTGTGAACACAAGGATGTACGAATTCAGGACCTTCTCGGAAGAAGTAACAGCCCTACGTCTCGGAGCCCGGAGGCGGTCGACTGGATTATGTGTGTATGGATTACAGGGATGCGAACCCTTTACACTAAGGATGGGGGTGGCTATATAGTGTCCGCTGCACTCCTCCCGCCCTCAAGAATGCAGGTTTAAAGTACATTAAGTCTAGGCGCATCGTAACGCCACATAAAGTGTCCTAAATGCCATAAAGACTACTTAATTACAGCACCGCTATGATGCAGAGTGGTTCTTGATCTTCTAGTGGTCGAGTGAGTCTTCATGGTCGAGTCCTCCGAGTCCGTCGAGTGAAGTCTCTCTTGGTCGACTGGAAGGCAGTTTCTTCTGAGGGTGTCCTTGGGTAGGGTACTTAGATCAGGTCTATGACCCTACCCTAGGTACATGACTTCATCATTAGCCCCCGAATGGATCGAGGTTTGAGTGAGGAAGGAGTTGACAATATTTCCGACCTGCTTTTATGTTCTGGACACGTATCGTCTTGGACCAATAATCTCTTCATTGATAATCAGCAACTTTTCTTTCAGTCGCCTTGATCCATTCTCTTCTCTCGTCGAGTGAACTTTTGAACTTAGCAATCTCCGAGCGACGGATCGCAGGAAATCTCTTGTCTGACAGATCGATCTGCTGTTCGCGGATTTTGTGGGATCCGAATTTTGGGAAAGCGCACGAAGCAGGGCGGACCACGGCGCTCAGATGGGATAGGGCATAGATGCCTCGATTCCCGCGCCACCTTTTTCGCCACGTATCGCGTAACTGTTTCGGGATGTGATTGGATTGCCTGGGCCCACTTGTCATCCACTCGGAAGTGCTCTTATAAAGGTGCCCGGCGAGGGTTTTTGAACAGTATCTCTCCATTCTTCCCCCTGCCCTCTCCGCCTCCGCCCACTGCGCCCGCTCTCGCCTCCGCCCAATCTCTCCTTGTACGCTTCGCCGACAACAATGGTGAAAGAGAAGACGGCAGCGCTGGAGCGCGTGAAGAAGGCGACGGCAACAGGGAAGGCGAAAGGGAGAGCGACCAGTCGGGGCGGATCTTCGTCAAGGTCCTGCCTGCCGCAAGGCTGGGTCCAAGGGGATTGGATCCGGTCGACTATCACCGAGAAAGATCTCACTGAGATGGCCAACGAGGGTTTGATCCCCCACGGAGCAGCGAGGCTCCCGAGGAACGAGTGGCAACCACAGCGGAAGTGGGTGAGTGTGTTCTTCTGGCCACCCACGTCGACCGTGGATTTTCTCTGCCTTCGAGTGTTTTCTTCCGTGGTTTCTTGAATTTCTTTGGGGCGCAACTCCACCACTTCAATCCGAATTCCATCGCCTACCTTGATGCCTTCGTGTCCATGTGCGAGAACGTCCTGGGCTGCCGACCGCACTGGGGTCTGTTCAAGCACATATTCACTTGTCGTTCTTAGACAGTGAAAAAGGCAAGTCCAGATGACGATAAGACCAAGGTTATTCAGATGCGTGGAGGTCTGGGGGATCCAGATGAGAAACAAGAGCACCTTTTCGGCCATGACTCTCCCTGAGTCGGTCAGAGGATGGCAGTCGACTTGGTTTTACTGCCAAAACGAGTCGACGCCGGGGCTGTCGAGTGGTCTCCCTCCGTTTACCATGGACCGAGCAAGCAAACCTCTTCTCTCAAGGTGCTCCCCGAGGAGAAAGCCCAAGTGAAGATGTTGATGGAGCGTAGTCCAGCTAGTTCGGGAAGGAGGACGGTATGAACCTTCCGAGGTCTTCCTTAGGCGACGATCCAGCCTCTCCAAGCATCGAGGCCATTGTATGTGGCTGTATCAAGGAACCGAGGATGAAACTCGGTCCATCCGTAGCGATGACGACGCCACACTGGAGAGATGGATGGCCGCGGTCACTGGGAACAAAGACAACCCTCGAGGAGCCAGGAGGATTCCGCCACTCGACCATTCTAGCACTCCAGACAAGGTATGCCCACTTGTGATCTTGCCATACTTATTCTGCTTTCGCTGCAAATTGGTCGATTGATCTTTATTTTGCTGTCTGTCAGGCCCTCACCGAACTATACTCGATGCCCAATGGAGCGCAGACGCCGACTGAAGAGGAGGAAGGTAGTGGGGGCGAAAGCCAGGAGGACTGGGATTCGGACGCTGCTGACAATGATGACGATGATGATTCCGATGGGGAGGAAGAGGAGGAGGAGGAGGAGGAGGAAGTTGCACCGCCTCGCTCGGAAAGGCGATCGAAGCTTGTCCATGACCCCGCGACTGAACGTGGCAAGGGGGTCGCGGCTATCCCGCAGTCGACCAAGCGCCCTCGAACCACTTCCCCGGCGCCGACCGAAAAGGCTCCGAAGCAATCTCGAATGGCGCCATCGAAGCCGGCGAAGGTCTTGCCGAGGATGAAGGTGTCGATCCCCACTATCTCAGGGTAATGATGTTGCTTGAGTTTTTCCGTTCCCCATGAACTTATCTTTGGTCGACTCGTAAATCAAGCGATCGCCTTTTGGAATCGCAGTTCGCATTTCGACACCTCAGCTAAGGCTGACGATCATGAGATGGAAGACGCTGCCACTTCAAAACCTGGTATGACTCGTAATTCCGTATTTTAGTCAATTGGCTCTTAGTCTCTAATTCTGATTCTTTTCTGTAGCCCCATCCAATATCGTTATCACCCTTCCTGACGATGATGACGATGAGGAGTCGCTGAAGCAAAGGAGGAGCAGGAAAGTGTCTGCTGGTAGGGTGACTCAGGACGTGCCAGCACCCGAGACACTGGTCGCGGAGGAGGAGAACACCACTCGGCACACCGTATCTTTCGCGGTGCCGTTGACAAGTGCTCACCCGCCGCCGAAAGTGCTGCACAGCCTTCACTCTTCTCGACCCACTACGTCCCAGAGGACCAAGCCAGTGCTGCAAAAGAAGCGATACGCCAGGCCGGAGTCATGACGGAGCAGGTGAAGGCCATCCGGGAGGCTAGCCAGGCAGCCTATGACGCCCGCCCGCTCTTCAAAGCAAGGTTCAGTCATCGGTCATCGCTGCTCATAGGATATGATATCTGAAAATTCTTCTTTCGAAATCAGTAGTAGACCTACACCCACCGGGTGTGTCGATTGAAATTCGGGTTAGTGGGGGCACACGAGTACACCCACCGGGTGTAGTCCCTAAGGCTATGGTGGGATCACGGCAATGACCATAGGCTTTATAAGTTGTTCTTCCTTCATTCGACTAGGTCGAATGGATTTTCAAACCGTGGGGGCACGCTGAGTGCACCCACCGGTGTAGTCCTCGAGATCGTGGTCGATCACGGCAGATTGACTACACCAAGAACACTTTCTATGTGTTGTTTTTTGTTGTTTTTTTGTTGGTCGACTGGTCGACTCTATCTTGATAGAACTAGTGGGGGCATGCTGAGTGCACCCACCGGTGTAGTCCCCGAGACTACGGCCGAATGTTTGTATTCGCCGTAGTCTTAGAAACGTATGATTTTTCCTTAGTCACCGGAAGTGAATTATCTTTGACATTTTGTCGATTGGTTCTTCAGAGAAATCCTGCGACCTTATGCTCGTTACATCGAGTTGGAGAACAAACATATCCAACTCGAGCTTGATCTCAAGCTGGTCCAGAGAATTTGGCGAAGGCAAAAGAGGAGACCAAAGGTATGTTTGGTGAGGCCTCGATGATCGCTTTTGCCCTCATTTGTTTCAAAGTCTGATCTTCTGTAACTTTGCGTGCAAAGTGAAGGAGGCCCAAGAAGAAAGACCTTGAGCTAGCCGAGATGCGAAGACAGCTTTGAGAAGACCAAGCTCGCAGACGAGAAGTTGGCTTCGGTCACCAGGCTTGAAGAAGAAAACACCAATCTAAAAGCTGCTCTTGATATTGCCAATAAAGAAGTCAGTCGAGTGAAAAGTGACAAGATTGCCCTGAACGACAAAGCCAGTGAGTTGGCGGGGAAGAAGAAAGATCTGGAGGCTTATCTGGGCGGACTCGCCAAGAAGCTGTTCCTCATGCTCGAAGGTAAACCTCTACACCCAGCAAGTATTTTTACAGTGTTCTTTCCATTCGACCGTTGTCTTGACTCGGTGGTTGTGCTTGCAGAATTTTGCCAAAACTTTGAATAGGAGACTCGTCAACTGGAACCGAACCTGGACCCCATCAACTCTCCGGTGAATGATGAAGTCGCCATGAACGTGTTCCGGCTTGAGTCTCGTGTTGCCGCTGTCACCGATTATCTCGCAAGGCTGAAGGTCGCCACTTCCGATTGACACTACGCCCGCCTGTGGAGACGCCCGAACCACTCGAAGTCTCTCGATGACTCGACTAAACACATCCCCGGTCGAGTGCAGGAGTGGAAAAAGTCTTCGCCGGTGCGATGCAGATGTTGCTCTGTGTCTGGCCCGAGTCCATTGCAAGGATGCACGAGAGGACAAGCTGGCGGCTCTTCGGGTGGCTAACACCAAGAAGCATGATTTTCGGTCCTTCATGGAGACTTTCATCGCCGCTGCCACTCGGATCGCGGATGGAATCGACCTTGATGAGTTTGTTGCACCTTCCAGCCCTCCACAGGAGGGGTAAAAAACTTCTTGAGCTCGACACTTTAAATTTGCCTCGGTATGCCGAGTGATTTTGTAACCGACAAACCTTAACAGGCCCGGCGCCTGAGCACTTTCGGTTCCGTTAGGTATCTATCAGAACTTGGATTCGACGTTTGAATATGTTTGCATTTGGCTTGAGATGACTTTTGCAGGTTAAAGCGAGGTGCTCATTGCAATCGACTTGTTCCCCAATTCACTTAGGGAGGCACTAGGCTGCGGCTAAGCCTCCGAGTGGGAGACGTGCTCTCCACTCGGTCGGATTTTCAAAACTTAGGCGAGCACTGGGCTGCAGCTAAGCCCCCGAGTGGGAGGTGTGCTCCCCGCTCGGTAGGATTTTTATAACTTAGGCGAGCACTGGGCTGCAGCTAAGCCCCCGAGTGGGAGGTCTGCTCTCCCCTCGGTAGGGTTTTTAATAACTTAGGCGAGCACTGGGCTGCAGCTAAGCCCCCGAGTGGGAGGTCTGCTCTCCACTCGGTAGGATTTTTATAACTTAGACGAGCACTGGCTGCAGCTAAGCCCCGAGTGGGAGGTCTGCCTCACTGTAGGATTTTCAGCACTTAGGCGAGCACTGGGCTGCAGCTAAGCCTCCGAGTGGGAGGTTTGCTCTCCACTCGGTAGGATTTTTATAACTTAGGCGAGCGCTTGGGCTACAGCTAAGCCCCCGAGTGGGAGGTCTGCTCCTCACTCGATAGGATTTTCAACACTTAGGCGAGCACTGGGCTGCAGCTAAGCCTCCGAGTGGGAGGTCTGCTCTCCACTCGGTAGGATTTATATGTTGTACTTGTGGCGTAGTTCGAAGGAGAGGGTCGCAGTCGACCTGCACCTCATCTTCCTTGCTACCGCACGTTGTACTTGTGGCGTAGCTTGGAGGAGAGGGTCGCAGTCGACCTGCACCTCGCCTTCCTTGCTACCAAGACGTTGTACTTGTGGCGAGCTCGAGGAGAGGGTCGCAATGACTTGCACCTCGCCTTCCTTGCTACCAAGACGTTGTACTTGTGGCGTGAGCTCGAGGAGAGGGTCGCAATGACCTGCACTCGCCTTCCTTGCTACCAAGACGTTGTACTTGTGGCGAGCTCGGAGGAGAGGGTCGCAATGACCTGCACCTCGCCCTCCTTTGAGCGCATGTTGAATTTGAACTTAGGTGAGTACTTAGACTGCAGCTAAGCCCCGAGTGGGAGTCTGCTCACCACTCGGTAGGATTTTATTGAAACTTAGGCGAGTACTTGGACTGCAGCTAAGCCCCCGAGTGGGAGTCTGGCTCACCACTCGGTAGGATTTTATTGAAACTTAGGCGAGTACTTGGACTGCAGCTAAGCCCTCGAGCGGGAGTCTGGCTCACCACTCGGTAGGATTTTATTGAAACTTAGGCGAGTACATGGACTGCAGCTAAGCCCCCGAGTGGGAGTCTGGCTCACCACTCGGTAGGATTTTACAGAAACTTAGGTGAAACGGATTCGCAGCTAAGCCCCCGAGTAGGAGTCTTGCTCACCACTTGGCAAGGATTTTTTTACAAACTTAGGCGAAACGGATTCGCAGCTAAGTCACCCACTGAGGGGGAAATTTTACTTAAACAAAATAAAAGTGACAAAAATCATTGGGGAAATTATGACACTATTATCTTGCAAAACATGGACTACAGAAGTACTTTTATTACAACTCATCCGAGTGAAAACTTTAAGAGTAAGATGGGCGGAGTAGCTCCGCGTTCCAAGCTCGGGGCTCGTCGATATTGTGCTTGACGTTGTAGAGACGATACGCTCCGTTGTGGAGAACCTTGGTGACAATGAAGGGTCCTTCCCAAGAAGGAGCAAGCTTGTGTTGTTTCTGTTGATCCACTCGGAGAACTAAATCTCCTTCCTGGAAGGCTCGACTCTTCACGTTTCTAGCGTGGAAGCAACGCAAGTCCTGTTGATAGATGGTCGATCGGATCAGAGCCATCTCTCTTTCCTCCTCTAAAAGGTCGACTGCATCTTGCCGTGCTTGTTCCGCTTCAGCCTCGTTGTAGAGCTCAATACGAGGAGCATTGTGGAGCAGATCACTCGGCAAGACCGCTTCAGCTCCATAGACCAAGAAGAATGGAGTCCTTCCGGTCGACCGATTAGGCGTGGTCCTCAGACCCCAAAGCACCGAGGGAAGTTCATCGACCCATGCTCCACCAGATGCTTAAGGTCACGATCACCGGGTTTCAACCCTTTGAGGATCAAGCCATTGGCTCGCTCCGCTTGTCCATTCGACTGTGGATGGGCGACCGAAGCGTAGTCGACTCGTGTGCCTTGAGAAGTGCAGAACTCTCTGAATTCCTCCGAGTCGAAGTTTGATCCATTGTCCGTGATGATGCTGTGCGGGACTCCATATCTGAATATCAGTTCCCTGATGAAGCTAACAGCAGTACCGGCGTCAAGGTTCTTGATGGGTTTAGCCTCAATCCACTTGGTGAACTTGTCGACTGCCACTAGCACATGCGTGAAACCGCTTCGACCTGTCCTCAAGGGGCCCACCATATCCAATCCCCATACTGCGAAGGGCTAGACGAGTGGTATAGTCTTCAGAGCTGACGCAGGCTTGTGTGACATGTTGGAGTAAAATTGGCATCCTTCACACTTGTCCACTATTTCCTTTGCCATCTCATTTGCCCTTGGCCAAGAAAACTGCTCGGTATGCTTTGGCCACGATGGTCCGAGAGGACGCATGATGGCCACAGGTCCCCGAGTGGATTTCATCAAGGATGATTCGACCTTCTTCTGGCGTTATACACTTCTGACCAACTCCAGTCGCGCTCTCTCTGTACAACTGTCCTTTGATCACGGTAAAGGCCTTGGATCGACGAACGATCCGTCGAGCCTCTTCCTCGCCCCTCCGGAGCTCTTTTCTCGTGATATACGCGATGTATGGAACTGTCCAATCGAGAGTGATCACTAAAACCTCCATGACCAAGTCGACCACTGCTGGGACTTCTACTTCAGTCGGATCTATGGCACTCTTGGGCTGCGGAGCTTCTTCGGTGAAAGGATCTTCTTTGACTGACGGAGTATGGATATGCTCCAAGAACACACCACTCGGAATGGCTTCTCTTGAACCTATCTTTGCGGATCATCACCGCTGATTTTTCATCGGGGTATATGATGGAGCTCTAACCCTCAAACTTCTTTTTCCAGCTTCCTCATCTGCATTGCAGATCCAATCATGGCTGGGCTTCTAACGCCCCACTCCTTCATCACTTGGTTGATCACCAAACCGAAGTCGCCATAGACCATAAGGCGACGGACGCCGAAAGTGAAATGGCCATGCGTAACCCATACAAAAGGGCCTCGATTTCGCCTCATTGTTGGAGGAATCAAAGTGAATCTGGAGCACATATCCGAGCTTATCTCCTCCGGGGAAACCAGACAACCCCAAAGACCGAACCATTCAACATCTTAGAGCCATCAAAGAACATGGTCCAATGTTCGAGTGAACTTGAGTCGGCTGTTTGTTGTTCAATCCACTCGGCAAGGAAATCTGCTATTGCACGGGACTTAATGGATTTCTTTGCCTCAAACTTGATATCAAGGGAAGAAGTTCAATCGCCCATTTCGCCACTCGACCAGTTGCATCTCTCACAGTGCGTAATCTCGAAAGTGGAGCGTCACGACGGTTGTAATGGAATGATCGAGAAATAATGAGCAACCTTCTTTGTGGTCATGTAGATCCCATACACAAGCTTTCGATAATGAGGATATCGTTGCTTTGATGGAGTCAACACTTGCATGATAATACACCGGTGCTGAACTTTGAAGGCTTTTCCTTCTTCTTCCCGCCGACCGTAGTAAATCTTGATCGACGACTTGTCCTGTGGCTGCAATATAAAGCAACAGAGGCTCTTTGTCGATTGGAGCAGCAAGCACCGCTGGGTGGAGAGCGAGCTTTTAACTCGGCAAACGCTGCATCGCTTCGAGTCCACTCGAACTTGTTCCGCCTTCTTCATCATCGGTAAAGAGGCAATGCCTTTTCACCGAGTCGTGAGATGAATCGACTTAATGCGCCCAAGCATCCAAAGAAGCTTCGACATCGTGCACCAAGACGGGCGTTTCATTGAGTATAGTGCCAATTTTTTCGGGTTAGCGCCGATTCCTCGCTCGAAATGAGAAAACCGAGTAACTTGCCACCGTGAACTCCGAATGTGCACTTTGATGGATTGAGCTTGATATCATACCTCCCGAGGTTGGCAAATGTTTGGCGAGGTCGGTCAGAGGTCGGAACCCTTTCGCGACTTGACCACGATATCATCCATATACGCTTCCACATTCCGACTGATTTGAGTGAGCAAACACTTCTGAATCATTCGCATGAACGTGGCTCCGGCATTCTTGAGGCTGAATGGCATGGTGATACAACAAAAGCACCCGAATGGAGTGATGAAAGCTGTTTTTATCTCATCGGGTCCGTCACAGCACGGATCCGATGGTACCCGAATAGGCGCCCGAAAAGACAATCTCGCATCCCGCAATGAAGTCAACAATTTGATCAATGCGAGGAGAGAAAATGATCTTTCGGCAGGCCCGATTGATGTGCTTGAAATCAATACACATTCGGAGTGAGTTGTCCTTCTTAGGAACCATGACGACATTGGCGAGCCACTCGAGTGGTATATCTCTCGGATAAATCGCCGCCAATAGTCGAGCCACCTCCTCACCAATAGCTTTTTTCTTCGGGACGGCGGACCGCCAAGATGTTCCTTGACTGGTTTTGTTGCTGAGTCGACTCGAAGGCGATGCTCAGCCAGATCCCCTGAACACCCGCATGTCGGTGGCTTCCATGCAAAGATGTCCCGTTCTCACGGAGGAACCGGATGAGTGCTTCTTCCTATTTCGGTCGAGTGTTGTGGAGATATGGGTCGGAGCTGCATTGGGGTCGGTCGGGTGAATGTGGACGGGCTTCGCCTCACCGGACGACTGAAATGTCGACTCGTGGCGAGCTTCTTGGCTCGCAGACAAATCACTCGGATCTGCGTTTTGCTTATATCCTTCTAGCTCGACCGCTGTCACCTGGGAATCGGCAATCTTCGAGCCTTTCTAGAAACACTCTTCTGCTTTTTTCCGATCACCAGTGACAGTGATCACGCCTTTGGGGCCGGGCATCTTCAGTTTGAGGTACACGTAACATGGTCAAGCCATGAACCGTATGCGTAACCTGGTCTCCCAAAATAGCGTGGTAAGCGCCCGAAAATCCACGACCTCAAACGTCGGCCTCTCTTTGCGAAAATGCTTCGAATCATCGAACACCACGCCCGAGCTATTTGGCCGAGTGACTCGGCTTTCTTTCTGGTATAACTCCGTGAAAACTCATGTTACCGGTGCTCGGTCCGACATCGAATGCCCATTCCTTTCAGCGTGTCCGCATACAATAAGTTTAGTCCACTACCACCGTCCATTAGCACCTTCGTCAGCCGAGTGCCTTCGACAACCGGGTCGACCACCAAAGCTTGCCTCCCAGGGGTGGCTATATGAGTCGGGTGATCGGACTGGTCGAATGTAATGGGAGTTTGGGACCATCTCAGATAACTGGGTGTCGCCGGGGCGACCATGTTCACCTCACGGTTAATAACCTTCAGTCGGCTCTTGCTTTCCACATCCGCAAAGATCATCAGAGTGGAGTTAACATGAGGATATCCTCCCTCACTGTCCTCCTTGTCTTCGGCTTTGTCCGACTCCTTTTCCTTGTCCTTGGGCTGTTTACCTTGGAACTGCTGGATCAGGAGTCGACACTGGCGAGTGGTATGCTTCGGGTAGATGATATTACCATCTTCGTCTTTCTTCGTGTGGATGTGACACAGCATATCCATCACGTCATTTCCTTCTTTAGCCTTCACCTTCTTGGGGTTCCAGGATCCTTTGGGTTTCCCTTTGAACTTGCCCTGAGTCACGGCCAGAGCCTCTCCAGGAGCCGCTGGTTCGGCCTTCCGTTTCTGCTTCCGACTGGAGTTTCCTTTCTCCGACTGACTCGGCTTGTACTTGCCGCTCCGGAGTCTGTCCTCCTCTTCGCCGTTGGCGTACTTGGTAGCAATTTCCATCATCCGACTCAGGGTCATATCTCCGGTTTAACCAAACTTCAAACTTAATTCTCTGTTCTTAACACCATCCTTGAAGGCGCAGACTGCCTGATGGTCAGACACGTTCTCCACGGTATGATGCAAGGTGATCCATCTCTGAATATACTCTCTTAAGGTCTCATTTGACTTATGTACACAAACTTGCAGCTCTGTCAATCCAGCTGGTCGCTTGCAAGTTCCCTCAAATGTTCTGACAAACACTCGGGAAAGATCTTCCCAAGTGTAAATGCGGCTTGGAGTTAACTGATTCAACCATGCTCTGGCAGAACCTTCCAACATGAGCGGTAAGTGCTTCATGGCCACCTCGTCATTCCAACCGCCGATCTGTACAGCCACTCGGTAGTCCTCAAGCCAAGTTTCAGGCTTAGACTCACCGGTGAACTTGCTTACTCTAGTCGCCAACCTGAAGTTGGGGGGAATCACCGCGGCTCTGATAGCCCTGCTGAAACATTCCGGACCTGAAACATGCACTCGGCTGCTAGTGGGCGCATCTCTATCGGGGCCGCCTCGATGAGCCCTGTTCCGATCGACCAAGCCTTGCACGATGATGGATCGCGCGTCGAAGCCTGGTTCCCGGGGGTCGACCGGAGCTCTTCGCCCCCACAATCGTTGGCCTTTGTCATCTTCTTTGCCGAGGAGCGTAAGACCCACCTCTCGGGGGAGGAGTGGGCACTCGACGCCTATCATCACGATCGTATCGGTCACCATATTGGTCCCGTTGATTCTCGCGTCCTTCACGCCGCGGAGACGATCTGGGGCTATGAGCCGACTGAACCGTATTCGCAGCGACGGATCGACTGTGAATTCTGTTGCGTGACTGCGACATGGCTGAATTCTGATCTCCTGCTGCCCGGAGCAAGTCTCTGATCTGCATCAAGCTTCTGCCAGCCTCCGACTGAGAGGGCTGAATGGACTCTGCTATACGGGTTGCAGCTACTAAATTCTGAATTGGGGTTCGATATACCTGAGTCGGCGGGAAGAGTTGACGTCGACTGGACTCGGGTACTCATTGCCGCGCGCGCTCGACGAGTGCTCGCTGAAGGTTCTCCAGACGAGGGCGTTCAGCCAAGTTAGCAAAACGTGCCTCCTCCAAGGCGCGAGCCTCGGGGGTTTCTCCTGCGATGGGAGTATGCAGGGCATCCATGTTCCTGCGGCGAAGCTCTTCCCTTTGCAGGGAGTTAAGTGGCTCGGGTTGGTACTCCTCATGGACTTGAGCGGGGTCGCCTCCGCCGTCTACCCCGTTGCCGCGGGGGTAGCCGGGAGGACTACGAGGTCCGTCGACCATCAAGACCTCCTGGATCACTGCTATCGCACTCGGATGCAGTCTCTACGGAGCCAGTCGACAGATCGAACAGGCCGTAGAGGGATTCCTCGGGCTCGATTGCCACGACTTGAGTGGTGGCCGTCTGGCGAGCCACCGCGTGCCTCACCCACCGCTGGAGTCTCGACCGACCAGAGCGCTTGCGCTGGCGGGAGATCGGGAGGGTGGACGATAAGGAAGTCGATCGATATGGAGTCGACGGTTGCCGCAGCAGAACGCCGTGAACACATGCACGAAAATGCGTCGCACCGCGGACGGGGAGCGCATCAATGTTGAGCGGAGCCTCCTGGAGCCAAGCGGAGTCGTCGGCGATGAAGGTGAGTGCGCCGAGACGGATCTCGCGGCCCTCGACCAAAACTCCACCAGAAACCATGATGGAAGCGATTGGAACAATTGCAACTTCTCCAAAAATCGCTAAGACACCGGCCCCACGGTGGGCGCCAACTGTTGTGGTTCTAAGTCTGACAGTAGAATGGGGGGTAGGTATGGAGAGGCAAGATCCTAGCTATGGAGCAGTTGTGAACACAAGGATGTACGAGTTCAGGCCCTTCTCGGAAGAAGTAACAGCCCTACGTCTCGGAGCCCAGAGGCGGGCGACTGGATTATGTGTGTATGGATTACATGGGTGCGAACCCTTTACACTGAGGAGGGGGTGGCTTATATAGTGTCTGCCTGACCCCTCCGGCCCTCAATAATGCAGGGTTTAAAGTACATTAAGTCTAGGCATTACTGGTAACGCCTCACATAAAGTGTCCTAAATGAAGGAAATATGCCCTAGAGGCAATAATGAAGTTGTTATTTATTTCCTTATATCGTGATAAATGTTTATTATTCATGCTAGAATTGTATTAACCGGAAACATAATACATGTGTGAATATATAGACAAGCAGAGTGTCACTAGTATGCCTCTACTTGACTAGCTTGTTAATCAAAGATGGTTATGTTTCCTAACCATGGACAAAGAGTTGTTATTTGATTAACGGGATCACATCATTAGTTGAATAATCTGATTGACATGACCCATTCCGTTAGCTTAGCACCCGATCATTTAGTATGTTGCTATTGCTTTCTCCATGACTTATACATGTTCTTATGACTATGAGATTATGCAACTCCCATTTACCGGAGGAACACTTTGTGTGCTACCAAACGTCACAATGTAACTGGGTGATTATAAAGGTGCTCTACAGATGTCTCCAAAGGTACTTGTTGGGTTGGCATATTTCGAGATTAGGATTTGTCACTCCGAATGTCGGATAGGTATCTCTGGGCCCTCTCGGTAATACACATCACTTAAGCCTTGCAAGCATTGCAACTAATGAGTTAGTTGTGAGATGATGTATTACGGAACGAGTAAAGAGACTTGCCGGTAACGAGATTGAACTAGGTATTGGATACCGACGATCGAATCTCGGGCAAGTAACATACCGATGACAAAGGGAACAACATATGTTGTTATGCGGTCTGACCGATAAAGATCTTCGTAGAATATGTAGGAACCAATATGGGCATCCAGGTCCTGCTATTGGTTATTGGACGGAGACGTGTCTCGGTCATGCCTACATTGTTCTCGAACCGTAGGGTCCGCACGCTTAAGGTTTCGATGACAGTTATATTATGAGTTTATGAGTTTTGATGTACCGAAGGAGTTCGGAGTCCCGGATGAGATCGGGGACATGACGAGGAGTCTCGAAATGGTCGAGACGTAAAGATCGATATATTGGACGACTATATTCGAGTTCGGAAAGGTTCCGAGTGATTCGGTATTTTTCGAGTCTGGGAGAGTTACGGAATTCGCCGGGAGAAGTATTGGGCCTTATTGGGCCTCACGGCAAAGAGAGAGGGCTGCCTAGGGCAGGCCGCGCCGCCCCCATGGCCTAGTCCGAATTGACTAGGGAGAGGGCCGCACCCTCCTTCCTTCCTTCTCTCTTCCCTTCCTTGTCTCCTACTCCTAATACATGGAAGGACTCCTAGTTGGACTAGGAAAGGGGGAATCCTACTCCCGGTGGGAGTAGGACTCCCCTAGGGCGCGCCATAGAAGAGGGCCGGCCCTCCCCTCCTCCACTCCTTTATATACGGGGGTAGGGGCACCCCATGAACACACAAGTTGATCTTCGTGATCGTTCCTTAGCCGTGTGCGGTGCCCCCCTCCACGATATTACACCTCGATCATATTGTAGCGGTGCTTAGGCGAAGCCCTGCGACAGTTGAACATCAAGATCGCCACCACGCCGTCGTCCGACGGAACTCCTCCCCGCACTTCTTTGGATCGGAGTTCGGTGCGCCATCGAGCTGTACGTGTGTCAAGAACTCGGAGGTGCCGGAGTAACGGTGCTTGGATCGGTTGGACCGGAAGACGCACGACTACTTCCCCTACGCTGCGTCAACGCTTCCGCCCGGTCTCACGAGGGTACGAGACAACACTCTCCCTCTCGTTGCTATGCATCACCATGATCTTGCGTGTGCGTAGGGAAATTTTTGAAATTACTACGCTCCCCAACGGTGGCATCCGAGCCTAGGTTTTATGTGTTGATGTTATATGCACGAGTAGAACACAAGTGAGTTGTGGGCGATATAAGTCATACCGCTTACCAGCATGTCATACTTTGGTTCGGGCGGTATTGTTGGATGAAGTGGCCCGGACGGACATTACGCCAGACGCTTACGCCGAGGCTGCTTTTACCGCCGTGCTTTGCACACGGTGACTAGCGGTGTCGGTTCTCCAACTTTAGTTGAATCGAGTGTGGCTACGCCCGGTCCTTGCGAAGGTTAAAACAGCACCAACTTGACAAACTATCGCTGTGGTTTTGATGCGAGGTAAGAACGGTTCTTGCTCAGCCCGTAGCAGCCACGTAAAACTTGCAACAACAAAGTAGAGGACGCCTAACTTGTTTTTGCGGGGCATGTTGTGATGTGATATGGTCAAGACGTGATGAGATATAAGTTGTTGTATAAGATGATCATGTTTTGTTGAAGTTATCGACAATGGCGTAAGCCCTATGGATGTCTCTTTGTTGCATAAGATGCAAGTGCCAAATAATTGCTTTACTTTATCGCTATACGATAGCAATAGTTGCAAGAGCAATAGTTGGTGAGACAACCATGTGATGACACATTGATATAGATCAAGATGATGAAGATCATGGTGTCGTGCGGTGGCGATAGAGATCATGACAAGATTACTTTGGAGATGGAGATCAAAGGCGCAAGATGATCATGGCCATATCATGTCACATATTTTGATTGCATATGATGTTTATCTATTATACATCTTATTCTTGCTTTGATTGACGGTAGCATTTTAAGATGATCTCTCAATAATTATCAAGAAGTGTTCTCCCTGAGTATGCACCGTTGCCAAAGTTCGTTGTGCCCAGACACCACGTGATGATCGGTGTGATAAGCTCTCGTCCATCTACAACGGGTGCAAGCCAGTTTTGCACACGCGAATACTCAAAGTTAAACTTGACGAGCCTAGCATATGCAGATATGGCCTCGGAGCACGGAGACCGAAAGGTCAAGCGTGAATCATATAGTAGATATGATCAACATAGTGATGTTCACCATTGAAAACTACTCCATCTCACGTGAAGATCGGTTATGGTTTAGGTTATTTGGATCACGTGATCACTTAGATGACTAGAGAGATGTCTGTCTAAGTGGGAGTTCTTAAGTAATATGATTAATTGAACTTTAATTTATCATGAACTTAGTCCTGGTAGTATTTTGCAAATTATGTTGTAAGATCAATAGCTTGCGTTGTTGCTTTCATATGTTTATTTTGATATGTTCCTAGAGAAAATTGTGTTGAAAAATGTTAGTAGCAATGATGCGGATTGGATCCGTGATCTGAGGTTTATCCTCATTGCCGCACGTAAGAATTATGTCCTTAATGCACCGCTAGGTGATGACCTATTGCAGGAGCAGATGCAGACGTTATGAACATTTGGCTAGCTCAATATGATGACTACTTGATAGTTTTGTGCACCATGCTTTATGTCTTAGAATCGGGACTTCAAAGATGTTTTGAACGTCATGGACCATATGAGATGTTCCAGGAGTTGAAGTTAATATTTCAAGCAAATACCCGAGTTGAGAGATATGAAGTCTCCAACAAGTTCTATAGCTAAAAGATGGAGGAGAATCGCTCAACTAGTGAGCATGTGCTCAGATTGTCTGGGTACTACAATCGCTTGAATCAAGTGGGAGTTAATCTTCCAGATAAGATAGTGATTGATGAGAATTCTCTAGTCACCATCACCAAGTTAGTAGAACTTCGAGATGAACTATAGTATGCAAGGGATGACGAAAACGATTCCCGAGTTTTTCATGATGATGAAATCGATGAAGGTAGAAATCAAGAAAGAACATCAAGTGTTGATGGTTAACAAGACCACTAGTTTCAAGAAAAGGGCAAAGGGATAGAAGGGAACTTCAAGAAGAACGGCAAGCAAGTTGCTGCTCAAGTGAAGAAGCCCAAGTCTGGACCTAAGCCTGAGACTAAGTGCTTCTACTGCAAAGGGACTGGTCACTAGAAGCAGAACTACCCCAAGTATTTGGCGGATAAGAAGGATGGCAAAGTGAACAAAGGTATATTTGATATACACGTTATTGATGTGTACTTTACTAGTGTTTATAGCAACCCCTCGGTATTTGGTACTGGTTCAGTTGCCAAGAGTAGTAACTCGAAACGGGAGTTGCAGAATAAACAGAAACTAGTTAAGGGTGAAGTAACGATGTGTGTTGAAAGTAGTTTTAAGATTGATATGATCATCATCGCACACTCCCTATACTTTCGGGATTAGTGTTAAACCTAAATAAATGTTATTTGGCGTTTGCGTTGAGCATGAATATGATTTGATCATGTTTATTGCAATACGGTTATTCATTTAAATGAAGGAAATATGCCCTAGAGGCAATAATAAAGTTATTATTTATTTCCTTATATCATGATAAATGTTTATTATTCATGCTAGAATTGTATTAACCGGAAACATAATACATGTGTGAATATATAGACAAACAGAGTGTCACTAGTATGCCTCTACTTGACTAGCTTGTTAATCAAAGATGGTTATGTTTCCTAACCATAGATAAAGAGTTGTTATTTGATTAACGGGATCACATCATTGGTTGAATGATCTGATTGACATGACCCATTCCGTTAGCTTAGCACCCGATCGTTTAGTATGTTGCTATTGCTTCCTTCATGACTTATACATGTTCCTATAACTATGAGATTATGCAACTCCGTTTACGGAGGAACACTTTGGTACTACCAAATGTCACAACGTAATCGGGTGATTATAAAGGAGTACTACAGGTGTCTCCAAAGGCAGATGTTGGGTTGGCGTATTCGAGATTAGGATTTGTCACTCCGATTGTCGGAGAGGTATCTCTGGGCCCTCTCGGTAATACACATCACTTAAGCCTTGCAAGCATTACAACTAATGAGTTAGTTGTGAGATGATGTATTATGGAACGAGTAAAGAGACTTGCCGTAACGAGATTGAACTAGGTATTGGATACCGACGATCGAATCTCGGGCAAGTAACATACCGATGACAAAGGAACAACGTATGTTGTTATGCGGTCGACCGATAAAGATCTTCGTAGAATATGTAGGAACCAATATGGGCATCCAGGTCCGCTATTGGTTATTGACCGAGACGTGTCTCGGTCATGTCTACATTGTTCTCGAACCGTAGGGTCCGCACGCTTAAGGTTTCGATGACGGTTATATTATGAGTTTGTGTATTTTGATGTACCGAAGGAGTTCGGAGTCCCGGATGAGATCAGGGACATGACGAGGAGTCTTGAAATGGTCGAGACGTAAAGATCGATATATTGGACGACTATATTCGGAGTTCGGAAAGGTTCCGAGTGATTCGGGTATTTTTCGGAGTACCGGGGAGTTACGGGAGAAGTAATGGGCCTTGATGGGCTTTAGTGGGAAGAGGAAAAAGGCTGCTGCGCCCCCCCTCCTCTAGTCCGAATTGGACTAGGGAAAACGGGCCGGCCACCTTTCCTTCTCCTCCTATTCCTTCTCCCTTCCTCCCCTCTTGATGGACTCCTACTAGGACTTGGAATCCTAGTAGGACTTCACACCCTGGCGCGCCAAACCCTTGGCCGGCCTCCTCCTCCTCCATCCTTTATATACGGGGGCAGGGGGGCACCCTAGGACACACAAGTTGATCCTTGAGATCGTTCCTTAGCCGTGTACGGTGCCCCCCTCCACCATAATCCACCTCGGTCATATCGTAGCGGTGCTTAGGCGAAGCCCCTGTCGGTAGAACATCAAGATCGCCACCACGCCGTCAGGCCGACGGAACTCTCCTCCCCGAGCTCTCTGGATTGGAGCCGAGGGCGCCATCGAGCTGTACGTGTGTCAAGAACTCGGAGGCGCCGGAGTAACGGCGCTGGGATCGGTTGGATCGCGAGGAGAACGTCGACTACTTCCTCTACGTTGTGATCGCTTCCGCTTCGGTCTTACGAGGGTACGTAGACAACACTCTTCCCTCTCGTTGCTATGCATCACCATGATCTTGCGTGTGCGTAGGAATTTTTTTGAAATTACTACGTTCCCCAACAAATGGCATCGAGCCAGGTTTTATGCGTTGATGTTATATGCACGAGTAGAACACAAGTGAGTTGTGGGCGATATAAGTCATACCGCCTACCAAAGCATGTCATACTTTGGTTCAGCGGTATTGTGAGATGAAGCGGCCGGACCGACATTACGCAGACGCTTACGCGAGACTGGTTCACCGCCACGAGCACTCGTTGCTTAAAGGTGACTGGCGGGTGTCTGTCTCTCTCACTTTAGTTGAACCGAGTGTGGCTCGCCCGGTCCTTGTGAAGGTTAAAACGAGTCTATTTGACAAACTATCGTTGTGGTTTTGATGCGAGGTAAGAACGGTTCTTGCTAAAGCCCGTAGCAGCCACGTAAAATTTGCAACAACAAAGTAGAAGACGTCTAACTTGTTTTTGCGGGGCATGTTGTGATGTGATATGGTCAAGACGTGATGCTATATTTTATTGTATGAGATGATCATGTTTTGTAACCGAAGTTATCGGCAATGGCAGGAGCCATATGGTTGTCGCTTTATTGTATGAAATGCAATGCGCTACTGTAATGCTTTACTTTATCACTAAGCGGTAGCGATAGTCGTAGAAGCATAAGATTGGCGAGGCGACAACGATGCTACGATGGAGATCAAGGTGTCGCGCGGTGGCGATGGTGATCATGATGGTGCTTGCGAGATGGAGATCACGAAGCACAAGATGATGATGACCATATCATATCACTTATATTGATTGCATGTGATGTTTATCTTTTATGCATCTTATCTTGCTTTGATTGACGGTAGCATTATAAGATGATCTCTCACTAAATTATCAAGAAGTGTTCTCCCGAGTATGCACCGTTGCCAAAGTTCGTCGTGCCCTGACACCACGTGATGATCGGGTGTGATAAGCTCTCGTCCATCTACAACGGGTGCAAGCCAGTTTTGCACGCAGAATACTCAGTTATACTTGACGAGCCTAGCATATGCAGATATGGCCTCGAACACGGAGACCGAAAGGTCGGCGTGAATCATATAGTAGATATGATCAACATAAGATGTTCACCATTGAAAACTACTCCATCTCACGTGATGATCGGTTATGGTTTAGTTGATTTGGATCACGTGATCACTTAGATGACTAGAGAGATGTCTGTCTAAGTGGGAGTTCTTAAGTAATATGATTAATTGAACTTAAATTTATCATGAACTTAGTCTGGTAGTATTTTGCAAATTATGTTGTAGATCAATAGCTCGCGTTGTTGCTTTCATATGTTTATTTTGATATGTTCCTAGAAAATTGTGTTGAAAAATGTTAGTAGCAATGATGCGGATTGGATCCGTGATCGGAGGTTTATCCTCATTGCTGCACGTAAGAATTATGTCCTTAATGCACCGCTAGGTGACAGACCTATTGCAGAGCGGATGCAAAGCGTTATGAGCGTTTGGCTAGCTCAATATGATGACTACTTGATAGTTTAGTGCACCATGCTTAATGGCTTAGAATCGGGACTTCAAAGACGTTTTGAACGTCATGGACCATATGAGATGTTCCAAGAGTTGAAGTTAATATTTCAAGCAAATACCCGAGTTGAGAGATATGAAGTCTCCAACAAGTTCTATAGCTAAAAGATGGAGGAGAATCGCTCAACTAGTGAGCATGTGCTCAGATTGTGTGGGTACTACAATCGCTTGAATCAAGTGGGAGTTAATCTTCCAGATAAGATAGTGATTGACAGAATTCTCTAGTCACCATCACCAAGTTAGTAGAACTTCGTGATGAACTATAGTATGCAAGGGATGATGAAAATGATTCCCGAGTTCTTCGTGATGTTGAAATCGATGAAGGTAGAAATCAAGAAAGAGCATCAAGTGTTGATGATTGACAAGACCACTAGTTTCAAGAAAAGGGCAAAGGGAAAGAAAGGGAACTTCAAGTGGAAAGACAAGCAAGTTGTCACTCCCGTGAAGAAGCCCAAGCTGGACCAAAGCACGAAACTAAGTGCTTACATCGCAAAGAAAATGGTCCTTTGGAAGCGGAAATGCCCCAATATTTGGTGGATAAGAAGGATGGCAAAGTGAACAAAGGTATATTTGATATACATGTTATTGATGTGTACTTTACTAGTGTTTATAGCAACCCTTCGGTATTTGGTACTGGTTCGGTTGCTAAGAGTAGTAACTCAAAGCGGAGTTGCGAATAAGCAGAAACTAGTTAAGGGTGAAGTGACGATGTGTGTTGAAAGTAGTTTCAAGATTGATATGATCATCATCGCACACTCCCTATACTTTCGGGATTAGTGTTGAACCTAAATAAATGTTATTTGGTGTTTGCGTTGAGCATGAATATGATTTGATCGTGTTTATTGCAATACGGTTATTCATTTAAGTAAGAGAATAAACTGTTGTTCATTTACATGAATAAAACCTTATATGGTTACACACCCAATGAAAATGGTTCATTGGATCTCGATCGTAGTGATACACATATTCATAATATTGAAACCAAAAGATGCAAAGTTAATAATGATAGTGCAACTTATTTGTGGCACTTTGCCGTTTATGTCATATTGGTGTAAAGCGCATGAAGAAACTCCATGCTGATGGGATTTTGGAATCACTTGATTATGAATCACTTGATGCTTGCGAACCATGCCTCATGGGCAAGATGACTAAGACTCCGTTCTCGGAACAATGGAGCGAGCAATGACTTATTGGAAATAATACATCTTGATGTATGCGATCCAATGAGTGTTAAGGCTCATGGCGGGTATCGTTATTTTCGACCTTCACAGATGATTTGAGCAGATATGGGTATATCTACTTGATGAAACATAAGTCTGAAATAGTTGAAAGGTTCAAAGAATTTCAGAGTGAAGTGGAAAATCATCGTGACAAGAAAATAAAGTTTCTACGATTTGATCGTGGGACAAATATTTGAGTTACGAGTTTGGTCTTCAATTAAAACAATGTGGAATAGTTTCACAAATTCATGCCACCGAACACCACATCATAATGGTGTGTCCGAGCGTCATAACCGTACTTTATTGGATATAGTACAATCTATGATGTTTCTTACCGATTTACCACTATAGTTTTGGGATATGCATTAGAGACAGCTGCATTCACGTTAAAAAGGGGCACCATCTAAATCCGTTGAGACGACACTATATGAACTGTGGTTTAGCAAGAAACCAAAGTTGTCGTTTCTTAAAGTTTGGGGCTGCGATGCTTATGTGAAAAGGTTTCATCCTGATGAGCTCAAACCCAAATCGAAGAAGTGCGTCTTCATAGAATACCCAAAGGAAATTGTTGGGTACACCTTCTATCACAGATCCAAAGGCAAAACATTCGTTGCTAATAAATGGATACTTTCTAGAGAAGGAGTTTCTCTCGAAAGAAATGAGTGGGAGGAAAGTAGAAAACTTGATAAGGTAATTGTACCTTCTCCCTTATTGGAAAGTAGTTCATCACAGAAATCTGTTCTTGTGACTACTACACCAATTAGTGAGGAAGCTAATGATGATGATCATGTAACTTCAGATCAAGTTACTACCGAACCTCGAGGTAAACCAGAGTGAGATCCGCACTGAGTAGTACGGTAATCCTGTTCGGAAGTCATGTTACTAGACCATGATGAACCTACGAACTATGAAGAAGCGATGATGAGCCCAGATTCCATGAAATGGTTTGAGGCCATGAAATCTGAGATGGGATCCATGTATGAGAACAAAGTATGGACTTTGGTTGACTTGCCCGATGATCGGCAAGCCATTGTGATTAAATGGATTTTCAAGAGGAAGACGGACGCTGATAGTAGTGTTACTATCTACAAAGCTAGACTTGTCGAAAAAGGTTTTTGACAAAGTTCAAGATGTTGACTACAATGAGATTTTCTCAACTGTAGCGATGCTTAAGTCTGTCCGAATCATGTTAGCAATTGCCACAATTTATGAAATTTGGCAAATGGATGTAAAAACTGCATTCCTGAATGGGTTTCTGGAGGAAGAGTTGTATATGATGCAACCAGAAGGTTTTTTCGATCCAAAGGGAGCTAACAAAGTGTGCAAGCTCCAGCGATCCATCTATGGACTGGTGCAAGCATCTCGGAGTTGGAATATACGCTTTGATGAGTTGATCAAAGCATATAGTTTTATCTGAGACTTATGGTGAAGCTGTATTTACTAGAAAGTGAGTGGGAGCACTACGACATTTTCGATAAGTATATGTGAATGACATATTGTGGATCGAAATAATGTAGAATTATTCGCAAAGCATAAAGGAGTGTTTGAAAGGAGTTTTTCAAAGAAGACCTCGGTGAAGCTGCTTACATATTGAGCATCAAGATCTATAGAGATAGATCAAGACGCTTGATAAGTTTTTTCAATGAGTACATACCTTGACAAGATTTTGAAGTAGTTCAAAATGGAGCAGATCAAAGAAAGAGTTCTTGCTCGTGTTACAAGGTGTGAAGTTGAGTAAGACTCAAAACCCGACCACGGCGGAAGATAGAAAAAGAATGAAAGTCATTCCCTATGCCTTGGCCATAGGTTCTATAAAGTATGCTATGTTGTGTACCAGATCTATTGTATACCCTACCTTTGAGTTTGGCAAGGAGTACAATAGTGATCTAGGAGTAGATCATTGGACATTTGTCAAAATTATCCTTAGTGGAATAAGGATATGTTTCTCGATTATGGAAGTGACAAAAGGTTCGTAAGTAAAGGGTTACGTCGATGCAAGTTTTGACACCGATCGGATGACTCTAAGTCTCGATCTAGATACATATTGAAAGTGGGAGCAATTAGCTAGAGTAGCCGTGCGAGCATTGTAGACATAGAAAATTGCAAAATACATAACGGATCTGAATGTGAAAGACCCGTTGACTAAGATTCTCTCACAAGCAAAACATGATCACACCTTAGTAATCTCTGAGTGTTAATCACATAGCGATGTGAACTAGATTACTGAATCTAGTAAACCCTTTGGATGTTGGTCACATGGTGATGTGAACTATGGGTGTTAATCACATGATGATGTGAACTATCAATGTGAATCACATGATGATGTGATCTAGATTATTGACTCTAGTGCAAGTGGGAGACTGAAGGAAATATGCCCTAGAGGCAATAACAAAGTTATTATTTATTTCCTTATATCATGATAAATGTTTATTATTCATGCTAGAATTGTATTAACCGGAAACATAATACATGTGTGAATATATAGACAAACAGAGTGTCACTAGTATGCCTCTACTTGACTAGCTTGTTAATCAAAGATGGTTATGTTTCCTAACCATAGACAAAGAGTTGTTATTTGATTAACGGGATCACATCATTGGTTGAATGATCTGATTGACATGACCCATTCCGTTAGCTTAGCACCCGATCATTTAGTATGTTGCTATTGCTTCCTTCATGACTTATACATGTTCCTATAACTATGAGATTATGCAACTCCCGTTTACCGGAGGAACACTTTGGGTACTACCAAATGTCACAACGTAACTGGGTGATTATAAAGGAGTACTACAGGTGTCTCCAAAGGCGATGTTGGGTTGGCGATTTGAGATTAGGATTTGTCACTCCGATTGTCGGAGAGGTATCTCTGGGCCCTCTCGGTAATACACATCACTTAAGCCTTGCAAGCATTACAACTAATGAGTTAGTTGTGAGATGATGTATTACGAACGAGTAAAGAGACTTGCGGTAACGAGATTGAACTAGGTATTGGATACCGACGATCGAATCTCGGCAAGTAACATACCGATGACAAAGGAACAACGTATGTTGTTATGCGGTCGACCGATAAAGATCTTCGTAGAATATGTAGGAGCCAATATGGGCATCCAGGTCCGCTATTGGTTATTGACCGGAGGCGTGTCTCGGTCATGTCTACATTGTTCTCGAACCGTAGGGTCCGCACGCTTAAGGTTTCGATGGCGGTTATATTATGAGTTTATGTATTTTGATGTACGAAGGAGTTCGGAGTCCGGATGAGATCGGGGACATGACGAGGAGTCTCGAAATGGTCGAGACGTAAAGATCGATATATTGGACGACTATATTCGGAGTTCGGAAAGGTTCCGAGTGATTCGGTATTTTTGGAGTACCGGGAGTTACGGGAGAAGTAATGGGCCTTCATGGGCTTTAGTGGGAAGAGGAAAAAAGGCTGCTGCGCCCCCCCTCTCCTCTAGTCCGAATTGGACTAGGGAAAAGGGGGCCGGCCACCTTTCCTTCTCCTCCTATTCCTTCTCCCTTCCTCCCCTCTTGATGGACTCCCACTAGGACTTGGAATCCTAGTAGGACTTCACACCCTGGCGCGCCAAACCCTTGGCCGGCCTCCTCCTCCTCCATCCTTTATATACGGGGGCAGGGGGGCACCCTAGGACACACAAGTTGATCCTTGAGATCGTTCCTTAGCCGTGTCGGTGCCCCCTCCACCATAATCCACCTCGGTCATATCGTGGCGGTGCTTAGGCGAAGCCTGCGTCGGTAGAACATCAAGATCGCCACCACGCCGTCGTCTTGTGGAACTCTCCTCCCGAAGCTCTACTAGATTGGAGCCGAGGGCGTCACCGAGCTGTACGTGTGTCAAGAACTCGAGGCGCCGAAGTGCTGGCGCTTGGATCGGTTGGATCGCGAGGAGAACATACGACTACTTCCTCTACGTTGTGATCACTTCCGCTTCGGTCTACGAGGGTACGTAGACAACACTCTTCCCTCTCGTTGCTATGCATCACCATGATCTTGCGTGTGCGTAGGAAATTTTTTGAAATTACTACGTTCCCCAACATTAAAATCAGAGAATAATTGTTGTTCTATTTAAATGAATAAAACCTTCAATGGTCATACACCCAACGAAAATAGTTTGTTGGCTCTCGATCGTAGTGATGCACATATTCATAATATTGATGCCAAAAGATGCAAAGTTAATAATGATAGTGCAACTTATTTGTGGCACTGCCGTTTAGGTGATATCGGTGTAAAGCGCATGAAGAAGCTCCATACTGATGGACTTTTGGAACCACTTGATTATGAATCACTTGGTACTTGCGAACCGTGCCTCATGGGCAAGATGACTAAAACGCCGTTCTCCGGTACTATGGAGAGAGCAACAGATTTGTTAGAAATCATACATACAGATGTATGTGGTCCGATGAATGTTGAGGCTCGTGGCGGATATCGTTATTCTCTGACCTTCACAAGATGATTTGAGCAGATATGGGTATATCTACTTGATGAAACATAAGTCTGAAATAGTTGAAAGGTTCAAAGAATTTCAGAGTGAAGTGGAAAAATCATCGTAACAAGAAAATAAAGTTTCTGCGATCTGATCGCGGAGACGAATATTTGAGTTACGAGTTTGGTCTTCAATTAAAACAATGTGGAATAGTTTCACAGCTCACGCCACCTGGAACACCACAATGTTATGGTGTGTCCAAACATCGTAACCGCACTTTATTGGATATAGTGCAATCTATGATGTTTCTTACCAATTTACCAATATCGTTTTGGGATCATGCATTAGAGACAGCTGCATTCACGTTAAATTGGGCACCATCTAAATCCGTTGAGACGACACTATATGAACTATGGTTTAGCAAGAAACCAAAGTTGTCGTTTCTTAAAGTTTGGGGCTGCGATGCTTATATGAAAAAGTTTCATCCTGATAAGCTCGAACCCAAATCAGAGAAGTGCGTCTTCACAGAATACCCAAAGGAAATTGTTGGGTAGACCTTCTATCACAGATCCGAAGGCAAGATATTCGTTGCTAAAAATGGATCCTTTCTAGAGAAGGAGTTTCTCTCGAAAGAAGTGAGTGGGAGAAAAGTAGAATTTGATGAGGTAACTGTACCTTCTCCCGAATTGGAAAATTGTTCATCACTGAAATCAGTCCCAGTGATTTCTACACCAATTAGTGAGGAAGCTAATGATGATGATCATGAAACTTCAGATCAAGTTACTACAGAACCTCGTAGGTCTTCTAGAGTACCAGACGCACACAGTGAGTGGTACGGTAATCCTGTTCGGAAGTCATGTTACTAGACCATGATGAACCTACGAACTATGAGGAAGAATGATGAGCCCAGATTCGCAAAATGGCTTAAGGCCATGAAATCGAGATGGGATCCATGTATGAGAACAAAGTGTGGACTTTGGTGGAGTTGCCCGATGATCGGCAAACCATAGAAAATAAATGGATCTTCAAGAGGAAGACGGACGTTGATGGTAGTGTTACTATCTACAAAGCTAGACTTGTCGAAAAAGGTTTTTGACAAAGTTCAAGGTGTTGACTACTGATTTAATTTTTTCACTCAGTAGCGATGCTTAAGTCTGTCCAAATCATGTTAGCAATTGCCGCATTTTTATGAAATCTGGCAAATGGATAAACAAAACTACATTCCTTAATGGATTTAAAGAAGAGTTGTATATGATGCAACCAGAAGGTTTTGTCAATCCTAAAGGTGCTGACAAAATACGCAAGCTCCAGCGATCCATCTATGGACTGGTGCAAGCATCTCGGAGTTGGAATATACGCTTTGATAAGTTGATCAAAGCATATAGTTTTATATAGACTTGCGGTGAAGCCTGTATTTACTAGAAAGTGAGTGGGAGCACTACAACATTTCTGATAAGTATATGTGAATGACATATTGTAGATCGGAAATAATGTAGAATTATTCTGCAAAGCATAAAGGAGTGTTTGAAAGGAGTTTTTCAAAGAAAGACCTCGGTGAAGCTGCTTACATATTGAGCATCAAGATCTATAGAGATAGATCAAGGCGCTTGATAAGTTTTTCAATGAGTACATACCTTGACAAGATTTTGAAGTAGTTCAAAATGGAGCAGTCAAAGAAAGAGTTCTTGCACGTGTTACAAGGTGTGAAATTGAGTAAGACTCAAAACCCAACCACGGCAGAAGATAGAAAGAGAATGAAAGTCATTCCCTATGCCTTGGCCGTAGGTTCTATAAAGTATGCCATGCTGTGTACCAGATCTATTGTATACCCTGCCTTTGAGTTTGGCAAGGAGTACAATAGTGATCTAGGAGTAGATCACTAGACAGCGGTCAAAATTATCCTTAGTGGAATAAGGATATGTTTCTCGATTATGGAAGTGACAAAAGGTTAAATCGTAAAGGGTTACGTTGATGCAAGTTTTGACACCGATCTGGATGACTCTAAGTCTCGATCTAGATACATATTGAAAGTGGGAGCAATTAGCTAGAGTAGCTCCGTGCAGAGCATTGTAGACATAGAAAATTGCAAAATACATAACGGATCTGAATGTGAAAGACCCGTTGACTAAGATTCTCTCACAAGCAAAACATGATCACACCTTAGTACTCTTTGGGTGTTAATCACATAGCGATGTGAACTAGATTACTGAATCTAGTAAACCCTTTGGGTGTTGGTGACATGGCGATGTGAACTGTGGGTGTTAATCACATGATGATGTGAATTATCGATGTTAATCACATGGTGATGTGATCTAGATTATTGACTCTAGTGCAAGTGGGAGACTGAAGGAAATATGCCCTAGAGGCAATAATAAAGTTATTATTTATTTCCTTATATCATGATAAATGTTTATTATTCATGCTAGAATTGTATTAACCGGAAACATAATACATGTGTGAATATATAGACAAATAGAGTGTCACTAGTATGCCTCTACTTGACTAGCTTGTTAATCAAAGATGGTTATGTTTCCTAACCATGGACAAAGAGTTGTTATTTGATTAACGGGATCACATCATTAGTTGAATGATCTGATTGACATGACCCATTCCGTTAGCTTAGCACCCGATCGTTTAGTATGTTGCTATTGCTTTCTCCATGACTTATACATGTTCCTATGACTATGAGATTATGCAACTCCCGTTTACCGAAGGAACACTTTGTGTGCTACCAAAGCGTCTAGCGAATCGGGTGATTATAAAGGTGCTCTACAGGTGTCTCCAAAGGTACTTGTTGGGTTGGCATATTTCAAGATTAGGATTTGCACTCCGAATGTCGGATAGGTATCTCTGGGCCCTCTCGGTAATACACATCACTTAAGCCTTGCAAGCATTGCAACTAATGAGTTAGTTGTGAGATGATGTATTATGGAACGAGTAAAGAGACTTGCCAGTAACGAGATTGAACTAGGTATTGGATACCGACGATCGAATCTCGGGCAAGTAACATACCGATGACAAATGCGGTCTGACCGATAAAGATCTTCGTAGAATATGTAGGAACCAATATGGGCATCCAGGTCCCGCTATTGGTTATTGGCCGGAGACGTGTCTCGGTCATGTCTACATTGTTCTCGAACCGTAGGGTCCATGCACGCTTAAGGTTTCGATGATGCTTATATTATGAGTTTATGAGTTTTGATGTACCGAAGGAGTTGAGTCCCGGATGAGATCGGGGACATGACGAGGAGTCTCGAAATGGTCGAGGCGTAAAGATCGATATATTGGACGACTATATTCGGAGTTCGGAAGGTTCCAGTGATTCGGTATTTTTGAGTCTGGGAGAGTTACGGAATTCGCCGGGAGAAGTATTGGGCCTTATTGGGCCTGCGGGAAGAGAGAGGGCTGCCTAGGGCAGGCCGCCCCCATGGCCTAGTCCGAATTGGACTAGGGGAGGCCGCACCCCTCCTTCCTTCCTTCTCTCTTCCCTTCCTTGTCTCCTACTCCTAATACATGGAAGGACTCCTAGTTGGACTAGGAAAGGGGAATCCTACTCGGTGGGAGTAGGACTCCCCTAGGCGCGCCATAGAAGAGGGCCGCCCTCCCTCCTCCACTCCTTTATATACGGGGTAGGGGCACCCCATGAACACACAAGTTGATCTTCGTGATCGTTCCTTAGCCGTGTGCGGTGCCCCTCCACGATATTACACCTCGGTCATATTGTAGCGGTGCTTAGGCGAAGCCTGCGACGATTGAACATCAAGATCGCCACCACGCCGTCGTCTTGTGGAACTCCTCCCGATACCTCTGCTGGATCGGAGTTCGGGGTGCGTCATTGAGCTGTACGTGTGTCAAGAACTCGGAGGTGCCGGAGTAACGGTGCTTGCATCGGTTGGACCGGGAAGACGTACGACTACTTCCCCTACGTTGCGTCAACGCTTTCGGCCGGTCACGAGTGTACGAGACAACACTCTCCCCTCTCGTTGCTATGCATCACCATGATCTTGCGTGTGCGTAGGAAATTTTTGAAATTACTACGTTCCCCAACACTAAATGCCATAAAGACTACTTAATTACAGACCGTTATGATGCAGAGTGGTTCTTGATCTTCTAGTGGTCGAGTGAGTCTTCATGGTCGAGTCCTCCGAGTCCGTCGAGTGAAGTCTCTCTTGGTCGACTGGAAGGCAGTTTCTTTTGAGGGTGTCCTTGGGTAGGGTACTTAGATCAGGTCTATGACCCTACCCTAGGTACATGACTTCATCAGCGGCCCAGCAGGCGGAGGAGGAGTGAGGCCGTCTCCCTTGGCGATTCTGGTGAGCCAGTGGCACTTTCTGGTGGTGTGGTTGGACGGCTTCGCGCCGCTGTGGAACTTGCAGGGACCATCCAAAGTCTGCTCATAGGAGAAGGCTGGCAACCAGTTGGATTTGCCGCCTTTCTGCCGCTTGGCCGGAGGCTGCCCCTCCGGCTGTTGGTCTTCATCGGTCGCCACTTGCCGATTGTTGGAAGTCGGCTGTTGGGCCTTGCGCTTGTTGTCGTTCTGTTGTTGGCGCCGACTGGTGTCTCCAGCCGGGGCTTTGGGAGCCTGAGGGGTCACCTTGCCAGCGGCGTTGACTTGGATCTCTGTCTTCATGGAAGAGTCGGCCGTGGCGTACTTGTCTGCTATGACTAGCAGTTCGTCGAGGGTTTCTGGCTCGTCGCAGAGGAGCCTGTGCTTAAGGAGGGTGCCCTCTCGGCACCGCGATAAAAGTATTCGATAGCTCGCACCTCGCACGCCCTCAGGAGTTCAAGCTTCGCCCGGTAGCGTGAGGTAGTCGCGTGTTGATTCATCAGGGCCTTGCACGCACAAGGAAAGCTGGCGCAGCTTGGGAGGTCGCTTGTACGTGCTCGTGAAGTTGCGGATGAAGACTTCGGTGAAGTCGACCCAACTGTTGATGCTGCGGGGCTTCAGGCTGTTCAACCATGTCCGGGCCGTGCCCTGGAGCATGAGAGGAACGTACTTCACGGCAACTCACTTGTTGCCGTTCGCTATGCTGACGGCTGTGGAGTAGTCTATCAGCCAGTCCTCCGGCTTCACGGAGCCGGTGTACTTGGGTGTGTCTCGGGGGAGCGTGAACCCTTTGGGGAAAGGCTCGTCTCTGATGCGGGGCCCGAAGCAAGGCGGACCCAGATCGTCTTCCTCTTCCAGCGCCAGGGATCGGTGGAGTCGGTCGATCCGATGGCGTGCGTCATTCTCTCCGACTCCCTCTCGACGGCCAAGGCGACCTCCGAGAGTCGGATGCTCAACAGGCAGCGGGGAAACTCGCCGCTCTCTTCTGGGTGGGGGAGGCAGGTAGTCGTCCCGCCGCTCTACTGCTCTCGGGCGGCCGTCTTGGTCGCGCTCGATGGTGATGTGAGTCCGACTGTGACTGACAGCCAGCTCCTTTTCTTTCCCTCCGCGGACTCCGCCAGTCGGCGTCCGAGAGGTCGCGCCTTGATCTCGGCGGGGAGGCAAGTCGTCGTTCGGCTGCTGCGCAGCTGTCTGCTGACCGCGCCGGCTGCGTTCTGCGCAGCAACCGCGTCGAGGAGTTGCTGGACTCGCTCCGTCATCACACGGCGCTCTTCGCCCTCGAAGTTCTTCAGCTCTTCAGTCGCCGCTTGGGCGGCGCAGATGTTCTCCGCAGGGGTGGCGTATACATGGCGTTTTGCCCCGAACAAGTCGGCGATGTCTGCGCCACGCTGCCGGACCGCGCCTCGACGGCTCGGCCCAGTCGGAGCCGGCGAGCCGCCTACAGCGCGATCCATCTGGGGCTGGTATGCCTCTAACAAGCGCCTCATGCTTGCCAGCTTCTTGGCGCCTTCGATGATCTGAAGGCGGCGTGTCTCCAGCGTCTCGGCGTCTGCGTCCTCTGGAATGGGCGCGGTGAGGTCTTGCAGGGCTGCAGCTAACGGGTCCTGGGCTTCTTCGCTAGAGTGCTCGCCGTGACTGATGACGAGCACCTCCGTGACGGCGCTTCCGCCGCTCTCCTCGTACGGAAGCGGCTCGTCATAGACCACCACGTTGGTGGGCAAAATGTCAAGCGACACGGCGTCAGAGTCAACCAGCATCGGGTCGGTGGAGCCTACGGACTCCAAGTCCACGGCAGGCTCGCCGGCGACGTGGAGTTGGTCAAGGAGGCCCGCGAGGAGGCTCTCGGGGCCACCCGTGCCTGCGTCGGATGCAGGCTCGTCGGAGAGGCGCACCTCGCCGACAAGTTCGGCGAGGCTGCTCGCGGTGCAGGCGGCCTCAGCGCCGCGCAGCGTGTCGATGCAGACTCCGAGCCTGGCTGGCTGCGCTCGCCAGGGAGGAAGAGGGTTCCCGTCCAGAACAGATCTCCGGACGACGGTGCACCTCGTCCCACGGTGGGCCCCAAATGTCGAGGGTTGGGTGCGACATATGCCAAAGGATGGCTTATCATGGTGGGGGCGAGTAGAACGTCGCCGGTGCCTGGAAACGGGATGAGGCGTAGGCATGCACGGCGGCGAATCTTACCCAGCTTCGGGGCTCTCCGGGGAGATAACACCCCTACTGCTGCTCTGCGGGGTCTCCGCATGATCACTAAAGCAAGGTGACTACAATGGTGCTCCTTGAGGTGTATCGGGAGGTAGGAGAGAGCAAGGCTAGTCCTCTCCCTCTTGGCTATCTGGTTTATCTCTATCAAGGTCCGAACCCTTTGCATGGGTGCCCCGGGGGGTTTATATAGGCCTACCCCCCGGGGGTACAATGGTAATCGGCTGGTGCGGGCCCCACCGTCTCTCTCACACCGCCGTCCTTCCCGCCCGGCCGGGGCCCGCCGATTGGTGGGCCTCATGGACGAGCCCGACATCATGCGGCACTCCCGATGATGCAGGCTTGGTCATCGGGTCGTGGCAACAGTGCTGCCGTCTATCGGGCGATCACTGCCGCCATTCCCCATCCAATCTGGTTAATGGCTCGTGGGGCCCTGAAGAGGAGGCGGCCGACTCCAGGGAGGCCGACTTCCTTAGGGCCGTCTTCGGGGCGCCCAGGCCACCTTTGGTCCACCCACCGACAAAGCGGCCCGTGGTCTTGGGCCGTCTGGCGGCGTCGTGGAGTGCGGTCGTCGCGCCTGTGTGCTGAGGTCGAGGCGCAGGCATGGCAACAGTGCCGCGCCTCGCCGGAGATCTTCCGGCGATACGGCTCACTGTAGCCATGCCAGTCCCTCGTAGGCGGGGAGGAATGACCACGTCGTGACCGTACCCCGCATCGGGCTTCGGGAAGAGTCATGGCCCGACTCCCAGAGTCGGCCTCTCTGGAGGTCGCCGTCTGGGACTCGGCTTGTCTTGGAGTCGCCGTCTGGGACTCGGCTTGAGGGGCGCGGCCTGCCCCGATGTCTTGAAAGATCCTGGGACCCGGGTTAGCCTACCCGTGGCCCATTACTCCGACACCCCGTTCCAGTGGTGTGTCTAGCATCGTTGGGGGCGTGTGGAGGTGTGTCTCCGGAGGATCTATCTTTGGTGGATTTGCTCGGATCTCGTTGGTGTTCGTCTACGTTCATGTGTCTTTGGATTGGATCCTTCCGATCTACGTTATTCTTCATCTGCGGCGGTTGATGTTCTGGTGCGCTGGTCCTATGGGGCTTAGCACGACGACTTCCCGACTGTCTACTACAACAGGTTGTGCCCGACTCCGACGATGGAGGGGCGATGATGGTGGCGCGCCTTCGGCTCCCTTCAATGCTTGTAGTTTGCGCTAGGTGGTCTACGGATCTGGATGTAATTTTTATTATTTTTTGTATTTGTTGTACTACCATGATTGAAGATGAATAGATCGGAAGATTTGCCGCAAAAAAAAAAAAGATGAAGTATATTCAGATATAGCAACTTTTTTTTGCGGGACACGCATGGCAACTATAAATACTCTCCCTAGACAGAACTGTAAATTCTCAGTGTTGTTCCTTTCTGTAAGGTTCACAAATGATCTTTTTTTTGTATTCCTTTACCCTCACAAATGATCACATATATGAAACATGTAACTTTGAACTGACGAAATGTATCTTGACAACAGTGTAGGCGCATACGTGGCCGCGGATCCTCGTATATTCTTTTCTCAGTGAACTTTTTCCCTTTAAAGCTATCTAGTTGCATCATTGATACAGTGCCATCTATCTAATCTAATCAACACTTTAGCTGTAGATAAGTTCCACGTACGCAGGAAGAAAAGATAGATATCCACGAGAGGACGTGAGAGCCGGCCAGCGTTCCCGACCATACGAACCGTGCGAGAGGCGATAAGAGGCGACAGGGGCGTACGTCCCCTCCGTGGGCGGCCAATGGCGCGCCGGAGACACGCACGCATGGGAGCGGCGTCCACACGGCCATGCCCCCGTGACACGGACGCGCTCTCCACTCCCGGGTGCCTGCCGAGGAGGTGAGGAGAGGAGCGGAACATGTCGCTCCACGCCGCTCCCGGCGTGCCCCGCGCATGCCGATCACATGATCGAAAGGCTAGCCCGGACACGACACGACACGGCATCGTATGCGTCGACGTATCGATCCATATCCAATCCCCCAGACGCCCAGACACGATGTATGCATGCACTCGGGACAGCGTTCCGATCCCCTCCGTCTCGACAGCACCCAAAGCCCTGCCCACGTCCGGTCGATGGCTCGGCTGATACAGTACATACCTGATGAAAGCGGCACGACCGGAAAAAGTGAGTGGGACGACCGATCATCGATTGGGATGGGTGGCGGGATAGAAGTAGAACCGATCGACCGACACTGCAACCGCATCCACAACGATCGGCGCGCCGCGTCTTGCCACTTTGCCTCACGGCATCTACGCGAACTGTTGTTCGGTGAGATGCCGGGCACGGACGTGGCTAGACATACCGACAGTCTTTGCAGGCACCTGCAGGCGACTGCACAAGTACGTGGCTGTTCTGCAAAGAAAACGAAATGGTGGCACGTAGCAATGTCGCCATGGAGGAGTGCAGGACGTGAGGATTATCATCAGAATTACCTCATAATCAGATAGGAGAGGATAATGCTTCGTGAGAAAGGCACGGGCGACCTAACCCTGGCCGTCACCCCGTGATCCGACCCCTCTCGCTGCCGTCAGGGTTAGGCGTTGGGCAAAGCCCGTGTGGCGCCGACGACGACTGAGAGGCTTCTGGTCATTGGGAGCTCGGTATGGAGGAGCTGGTGGGCTGCTGCGGGACGGTGATGGTGATGTGTGATCGGGCTGCGGTTGTTGGCATGCGATGCCGATGGCGCCATTGGTGATCCAGTGTGGCGTCGACGATCTTCAATGGCGACACTATCGGGCTAGGTCACCGGAGAAGAGGGAGTCGATGCATGGTCCTGGACGACGGCGAAGTTGATGTCAGACCCTTATCTGTCATGCAATAGCATCAATGTTTTTTTCCCGGCTTTCTGTAAGGAGTCTTCTAGTTTGGTTTGGAATGGCGAGGCGGCGGTGCTGTCCCCGTATAATAATAATGTTATCCCCGCTCTTTCCCTATCATGTTGGTGTGTTTATCACCGGTGAAGGGCGTGTGGAGCTGTGTCTCCGATAGGTCTTTCAGGATCCGGCCGATCCAGTTATCAAGTGGATCTGTTTAGATACGACCGACATTCATGGTCTTCGGAGTTTACGGGACCTTATCAGTGTTTTCTTCTTTAGCGCGGTGATTTGCTTTGAAGATCAGGGTCATCGGCGTCTCCTGGTCAAATCGACGACTTCCTACCCGCTGCTTCTACAAACTTCTGGGTTTTAAAAAGTTTGCTACGTCGAGGTGGAGGCCTAGGCGCCATCGAGCTATGCTCATGGCACACCGGCCATGGATGCAGGAGGAAGAAGAGTTTGCGCCCCGCCCGCCCTAGAAATTTGACTGTAATTTTATCTTTCTGTATGGGTGTGTTTGTAAGAACTTGTGATACTTAATAGTGTATGACATTGAGCCCCTTCACAAAAGAAAAGGTTAGAACAGGTTAATTACCCAATATAAGAAAATAAACTCTCCTTACCGGAGGAGCATCTCTCCAAATCTAGAAAGCAAGGGCTTTTGTTAACCACTGCCTGAGGAAACAAAGAGTGCAATGACGAAATAATCGCTGTTGCTGGGATACTATGCAGATCACATGGGCACATACAGACTGTCGCCTCCAAATGATTGCACACTCCAGAAAATCGTGGCCTCACCCCTTGTTTATGGAGGTTTTCCTAGTGTCAGCTTGGAGCATTTTGGAGCATTTGGACAGAAAGAAACAACAACGTTTTCAGAAGAATCCCGCCGACTGAAGCATCGTGGAGACATAGATTCAAGTCAGATATCTCGCTGCTCTCCCACAGGGTGAAAGAGGCCCATAAAGGCTTCATTGTCTCTTTGCTTAATACTCTGTAGTCCATAGCTTGGAAACACTACCTTCTAAGTTTTATTTTGCCTTCACCCTCTCTTGGTGTTCTCTGGGCCACTTATCTCAGGGATGTGAATTTGTATAAACTTTGTTGGATTAATTTAATTATACAGTAAGTAAGGTTATCTCCAACGCCGACTCTCAAACCTCCCGCAACCGTCCGGACCGCGTGTCCGGACCGCGGAAGTCATCCAACGCGGGCCTGTATCTGTCCACGGGGTGGTCCAGACGCGATTTCTCTCGCAAACCGGAGATAAACGTGGGGGCTTTGCTGGAGTCCGGACAGATCCTACGCCCTCCGCCCTGGCCCACCAATACCCCCATCCCCCTCCTGCGCGTTTTCGGTCAGCGCCGCTCCAGAGCGTCAACTCCCACATTCATGCCCAGCCAGAGCGAACGCAACTACTCACTGGCATTGGCATTAAAGCGGCACGCCGACCGAGAGAGCGTCGGCCGTGTTGCTTCCCAGTGCAAGCAACTGTCGCCCGTTCAAATGACACGACAATCGCCCGTTCGTCCGTCTGCCGCCCACATTGATGGCACGCGGTTGCTGAGGCGTCTCCTCCGGCGCCACCCCCCGTCCCTCTACCGTCCACCATTGTTGTATAAACCACTGCCCCGACGATAGCCGCAATCATCCACCTCCAATCCCTCTCTGCACCACTCCCACCATGGATCCCTCCCCCGCCAAAGCTCTCTGGGACGGGCTGACATCGGACCAGAAGAAGGAGATGGCTGCCATTGCTGCCGGCTGGCTGACAGGCAGGCAATCAGAGGACGATGACGAACCGGCGCCACCCTCCTCCTCCTCCTCCGCACTACCCTCACCGGTGCATTGCACCATGACCATCGGCAAGGCCAGTGCCCATTACATGGACATGGTGCGGGAGAAGCAGTTCCGGGAGGCGCATGCTGACGCCGCCTACAAAAACCACCTTCCGCAGGAACACGTGCAGGCGGAGTTTACAGAGGCGGAGCTAGAGAGCGCCGAGGCGGAAGTGAAGACGGTGGAGCTTTAGTTCTCGGGGTTCACGGCTGGACACGGGGACGGGCGCCGGCGACCATTTAGATTAGGTATTATTATACCTCTAGAGCCGGACTAGCACCGCTTTGATGTAAATGTAATGAAATCTACCATGATTATATGAAATCCAAACGTGTTTATATGAAATCCGTCATGTTTATATGAAATCTGGCCTTGTTTGCATGAATTTCATCTAGTTTTTTTTAAAAATAGTTTGAAATGTATACGGCTACTGTTGGATGGCGGGCTCCCGCATCCATGTCCGTGAACTGGTCCCTCCATCTGCAGACGCATGAGAGAGGAATTTGCGGGTTGCCATTGAAGATGCCCTAATAGCACAACATATGATATCATAGTTCCAAAATATATGGCCTATAAACTTTGTCCTAAGTTAGTTTCTTGACCAAATTTATGAAAAAAAGTTATACATTTTCAATATCAAATAAATACCGGGCAGTCATCCTCAAAGTCCGAGGTAAATAGTTCTCTCTGGTGCCTCGACCATAAACCCTTAGTCTTGGCCAAGGTTATCAGAATGGCAATTCTAAACCGGATCGGAACCCTTTATGATAGGATTACAATTAGGACCATAGTTAACATGATCTTAATCGTAGATTCTATTCTATCCATAGAAGTGCATGCTCCAGCAATGCAACCAAAAGACCAATCTGATGGAAAAACTAAGCAATACATTTATACATCAACGCTGTCCTCACGTGTGCCTCCCTCCGGCCTAAAGGTGGACGGAAAGTGGGCTGCAATTTAATTGCGCCAGCTAGGTCTTGAACTCAAGACTTCTTGGCTCCGTTACCATGTAGAAGTGCATGCTCTAGCCAATGTAACCAAAAGACCGACAAAAGAGACTAGGCAATATATTTATACATCAACACTCTCGACTAGAATCGTAGGATCAATCCAACAAAATACGGAAAATTTGTACAATCACATGAAAATTCGCGATTATGAGAACCTTGTTCTCTGCTAAGCTCCTCCTCATCTCCGCCACCATCGGCATGGAAAAAAAAAATCAACAGAGAGTGCATACACAAAATAATCACCTGATGAAGCACAGTAATGTTTAGTTGACTACGTAATAGCAAAACGTGCTTATCTGCACGTTCCATTAGGTAGGTTCCACTTGCACATTGGCAGAAGCCAGGAAAGGACTGGCCAGCATGGTGGGAGACGTACGTTTGCCTGTGATCTAGGGCAGAGATGAATTCCTCCGCGCAGCAGCTCTGACTTGGAAGTGATCAAGGTCAATCTATGTATCATGCATCGAAGTCATGAAATAGCAATCAAATATGGCCTATTCGAAGACTAAAGCGCGCGGATATTTGATCATAGTCCTCGACAAATTAAATTGGACGACACAAGAGCTGGACGAAATGTTCTTCTCGATCATTCATGTTCCCTTCCCGTCAGGGCAAATTAAACCAGGCGAGGAACAAGTAGTGCACCAGCATACGTAGAACCTGACGGAAATAGGAGTAGCTAGAGTGTAAACAGGCAACGCGCCCAGCATGCCACACCTGGCCGGCCGGTGAGCAGGGGTACGTGAGTCCATGTGACAATACACAACGCCACACAGCGAGAGCCAAGGTGCCCCGGGCCTCCCAAACGATGTATAAATGGACCTACCGTTGCACACACAACACAAAGCACAGCACGAAAAGCACAAGCGAACCTGATTCTTCTTCTTCCAGATCAATCAGTCCAAGAAAAAGAGCCCGCCGTGGTTTTCTAGCTAATAATTCAACTTCCTAAGCTAGACATGGAGGCGGTGGAGTCGTCGGCGGTGGTGAGCTGCGAGTGCTGCGGCCTGGGGGAGGAGTGCACCGGCGAGTACATAGTCCGCGTGAGGGCCTACTTCGGGGGCCGGTGGCTGTGCGGGCTGTGCTCCGAGTCCGTCAAGTACGAGGCCGGCCGCAGCAAGCGCGCGGCGGCGATGGGCGTGGAGGAGGCCGTGCGGGCGCACATGGCCTTCTGCCGCATGCTCAGGCGCGGCGGACCCGCGGAGCGCGTCGCCGAGGGCATGTGCCAGATGCTTAGGCGGCGCACCGCGTCCGGGAAGTGCCGGGTCGCCATCTCATCGTCCTTGTCGCGGCGGACGACGCCGGCGCCGGTGGCGTTATCGTCTGGACCGCACAACCGCGCGTCTGTGGAGCCGCTGTCGATCGGTCTCTGAATATATTGTCGGTCCTCTGTCCAAGAGGACCGACGTACGGTCTGGCGGCCGCGACCGGCCGCCTGGTTCTTTATTTTCATCAAATGATTCGGAAGTACGTCATCCTCTTCGCCTCAGAGGCAGAGCACAAGCTAGCTAGCTATATAGTAATAATCTTGGTGAATAGATTCGGAAGCTAAGCACAAGTATTGGAGTTCATTTCTAAGTTCAAGTTTTGGTGAATTACGAGGTTTTGCCGAGCTTTAATTACAGTACGAGGTTTAATTTGTGTACCTGTATATACAAAGTAAAATCAAGTTCAATTAATCATCACCTGAGGATCTTGATGAAGAAACCTATAGGCCGGCTTCTACCGAGCTGTTCTTGGCAATCAATCATATATCCATCGGTCCAATCGATGTGCTTTGAAATTCTTTCTTCGTCGTCGCGTTTCCCTACTGGTGAGATTAATCTTGCTCCTGCTCTTTCTTTGGGTACCTCATCAGTTCTCTACCGGAGGGGTATAACAAAACATCCTCTACCATTGAACCACGCCTCCCGGGTCGCACGCGCGTGCGGCTCCGGAGGCCCCCCCAAACCCTAGGTCCACCCCCCTCCCCCCCCCCACCCCAGATTCACTCCCCCGGCCGCGGCCGCGCCCGGCCGATGAAGGCGGCGGGCGTTGGCGGAGCCCCATCGACGACCCTCCTTCGCGCGGAGAGGGACGTCCCCAGGGCAGCCATGGTGGTGGGATGGCCGGCGACACGATTTGCGGGACGGCCGCGGGAGCACGGCGGGGAGCGCGACGCGGCGGGACGGTGAATCCTGGCCTGGCGAGGTGCACAACAGGGTGGAGGTCGAGGGTGGTGCGCTGGCACTACTCGTGGCGGCGACGCGTGCTCAACCATGCATGGAGGCGGCGGTGTCATGGAGGCCCTGCCGGGAAGGACCCTGGCGGGAGGGGGGGGGGGGGGGCGACTGCCTCCGTGCGAGGGGCGTTTGATGCTGCCTCGGGTGAGCTGGCGCTGGGGTGTGCTCGTATATGCGGGTTAGATCGGATCTGGTGGCAGTCACCGGTGTGGGTGAAGGCCGACGCGGTGGATCTGGCCTTGCACGGCATGGCTGGTTGCAGTTGCTCCTCGTCCGTGCTGTTGGTGGTGGTCTGGGTCTCTTTCTCGGCAGTGCGGGTGGGGGAGGTCCATTGCTACGTACGCGGCTTCAATGGAAGATTGCGGCGGTGACGGTAGTGTGAGGCACCTTGGACAGTGCTGCCCTAAACCTTGGAGGACTGGAGATGTGCGCCGTTACGGATGAAAATCCTGTTCGGCTTTTGCCGAGCTGGCCGCGATGGCACTTGTGGGTGTCATTTCCTTCCCTGGAGGCGTCGCCGAGTGTGTCACCATTTTCCTCGCTTGCTTGGTGTTGGCGATTGTCTCTGGGCGAAAGCCTCGATTCAGTGCTGGATCGGTACGATGGCAGCGTCTTCGACGTCGTTCCTCTATTGAGAGCATCGTGCCAGGAGACATGGAGTTCTTATGTTGTGCTCCTCCAGTGTTCACCGCTACCCTAATCGTTCTTCTCTGGCGCTATGTACAGTCGTCGCTGGTGAATCCAAGACGGTGCCTTCCTTGGGTCAGACCGAGTCCTGCCATCCCCTTGCCACCTCCTTTAGGCATCAGGGGGGGTGGTGCGTCGACAAGAGAAGCTTTTGGGAGCCAATGTTCTTCGGAGGTGACCGATGTCGATCAAGACGCGACGAGGTCTTCGGTTTTGGGTTGGCTCTTCTGTGTTGTTGTTGTGTTGTCGTGGGTGGATGTCCCTTGGACTAGCCGGGTGTGGAGTTGTGCTACACTCGTTGTTCGCAGCGAGTGGTAGTCGTCTTGTATTTGTAGTTCTCTTTTTCTATAAAGCTATGGTATGCAATTTGCGTACTCTCAAAAAAAAATTCTACCAGAAAAAAAAACCATGGACCTGTCACCTTCATCGTCGTCTGTATTATTTTCCGTATCCACGCTCTCACTACACGTGCAGGAACATGGTGATAGTGGCGCTCACCAGTGGAGAATTTTGCTGAGATAATAATGGAAGAAAGCTTCTCCCATGAAGAACGGGTGAGTCACCGAAGATTTGTGTCCACTACAAGTTTGTCTCATAGACGCACGTCCTAAATACAAAAGCTGTGAGGTTTCGGAGTGCTACATCGATCCATCGATGATTCGAGATGTGATCTTCCTCTAGGTGAGCTCGTCTCCTCTCCCCGCGCCGCGTGCCACTCCGGCCGCGGCCGCCACCCTCCCCGTAGCTGCCTTCAGGCAGGGGGCCTTCCTCAACCCCATGGGCGGCCGCCGCTCCCGCTCCTTGCGGTCCCGCGGCTTCGGGTGCTCTTCAAGGCGCCTCTCCTGCGACTAGGAATGGCAGTTTTGCCCATGGGTATGGGTACCCGCGGGTACCCTACCCGAATACGATGGGCATGGGCAAGACATGAAGAGGTTTTGTACCCATGAGTAATGGGTATCCATACCCGCAAAATATATGGGTAGGGCATGGGTATGAAATTGCGCCATGGGTAACCCAAGGGATACCCACAAAAAATTTATAAATGAAAATAAGTCCTATGACATGTGTTGTCAACATCCAACTCCCATGGCCCATCCCTAAATCTTGTATTACCTAAACCGGCCATAGCTCATATGCTCACACGCTCTTTCTCGCCACCCCCCCTACATCTTATATGTCTCCTCGAAAAGATGAAATCTTGAATTCTCGTCGTCGAAAACTCCTGTCCATCTCTTGATCCAGCGATCCCCAATGCCCATAGCCGTCTCCCACTACGTCGAGATTCCACCAACCGTTGCTCATACTCGCTTGATTCCTCCAAGAGGCCACCCATCGGAGGAGGCTGCGTCGGTGCTATACTACTCGCTTATTATCACTTGAATTTTAGACTCATTTCTCTATTTTTTTATAAATTTAAATACCATAGATTGTACCCATTGGATACCCATTGGGTATAGGATACCCGATGGGTATGGGCATGGGTATCGATTTATACCCATGGGTATTGTAGTGGGTGGGTATAGAAGGTTTCTATGGGTATGGGTTTGGGCAGAAGGAGGTTGTACCCGCCCATACCCTACCCATTCCCATCCCTACCTGCGACAGTGCGGGATGGAGGACATCGGCCTCGGTGCCAGATCTAGCTAGGTCCTCCTCCTCCCATGCGGCTACGCTGGATCCCTTGCCTCCACCGCGAATCCTGCTCCGGGGGGAGTGCTCCTGTGGGCCGGCACCCCTTTTTCCAGCAGATCCACCCGCGCCACCCACTCCTGGGAAGCAGAGGCTCAAATCCATCGTGGTTCATCCATCCTCCCCCGCTCCACTTTCTTCTTCTGGTCTGGACGGTGGGTGGACCGGGGTACGCTCGAAGAAACTCTCTAAGATCCAGCGTCGCTCCTCCGGCTCATCGGATAATAGAGTGCACCAGCGCCTCTCCATTGCTGGCGCCAGGGCCCCCCAACCCTGGTCGCGAGGCCTTCTTAAAGCGCTTCCATGGCCTCTGTTTTCACTGGCTCAGCTCGCTTCACTGCCGGAAAGACTGTAGAGATCCTCTGCGCTGCATCATCTGCAACCATCCTGGACACTTCGGAAAGGAATGCCCACATAATCCTAGAAACGGTTGCCCTGGCAGTCCTTCAAGAAATAGGCTAGGCCCTCGCCCCGCTCCGGTGCCGGTCCGAGACCGGCTCCGTTTCCCCTCCCCACCTCCACTACCATATCGGCACCCTCTATCCACTCCATCCCCACCACCGGCATGTCCGGCCAGGCTCGTTTCGCCCACACCGACCCGTCCTGCTAGCCGTGCACTAGCCATAGCATGGTCGTGTCTTCCCCGACCATGGACCATCAGGTGTTCGTTCAGCGGCAGCATGCGGCCACCCTCTCCGCGCAGGATGGTCCAGGCGCGCACTTGAGGAGCAGTTGCTTGTCCCACCGCACTTGCTGTGGGTCATGGCGCACCACCTAGAGAACTTCTTCGTCTACTTCGAGCTCCCAGCTCTCCGCGACAATGCCGTGGCGAAGGGTTTCGTCATGGTGGACGGAGTTCGCTTCAACATCAACCCTTGGCATGAAGATGACCATGCGGTGCTGCTCAACCTCTCTCTCCATGTGCGCATCGTCATCGAGAACCTCCCGATGCAGTACTGGTCCTTGGAGGGGGCGGAGGAGGCGCTGGGGAAGATGTGCCGCGTCGACCGCCTTGACTGCAGGACGCACGAGCGCGACCACACCAAGATTTTTGCCTGCTGGGTTTGGGTGTGGGATGTGGCTGACACCCCGACGACCCACACCATGTGGGTACTGAAGCGCGGCGCTGGCCGCATGGAGGAGCTGTTGGGCTACCCCCTCCCCTGAGCACAAGGTGGCACCGCCGCCTGGTGCGCGGCAGTACGACCTCCTCATCCACGTCGACTGGGTGGAGGACTGGGCTCCGCGCCTCTCCCCGTCCTCCTCTCACTCCGGCCAGAGTGGCATCCCGTCCTCGGATTCACACAGCGGCGAGCGGCTTCTCTACACCGACCCGGATGTGTGGAAGAGGGGGTGGAAGATGGCCAATCGCGCGGCCGCAGGAGTGCGCCCCGCGTGCTGTACACGGGCTGCCGTGACTTCTCCTCCGACGATCACCATCGCGACCACGACACCGACGACCAGGGAGATGGAGGTTGCGGGCGGCGCTCCTAGCGTGATGCCCTCCTCGGCAGGGGGCGCTCGGGCAAGGGCAAGGAGAAGGCGCAAGATGAGGGTACGTCCAGGCGCCGCAGCAGGACGCCGATGCCCTGGCACCATGGTGGAGCCTCGAGGGGACGCAATAACTCCAGGCGCGAGCACGAGGCGGCAGCCCTGTCCGCCACTCCGCCTGTTCCTCTATGTCATGCCTCACCCCTGCCGCCGCCCCCACCCCCTGCATCGATCCAGTAGCGGATTTCCTCGCGGGCCAGTCCATCCCCACCTCGGCTCGCATGGACTGCATGTAGCTCGAGCTGGATGCCTCCATCAAGGCTACGTTGGAGAAATCACTAGAGTTTGGCACCCCCATGCTGCATGCCTGCTGGACCACGCCCTCCTCCGCTGCTTTGGAGGTGCAAGTAAGTGCAGTCTCTAGCCAAGTCCAGGCCATGAGGATCGGGGACAATGAGAACAAGGACCCGCAGCTCCTCTTCACCAGCACGAAGCCTGCGGTCCTTGGCTCTCTCCCTCCCCATTCCAACCGTTGCTCCTCGGACCCCCCAAAGACATGCACTTCATCGACCCCGAGAAGACAGAGTGCCAGGCAGGCGGACATGCACTCTATCGTGCCGGTGGCACAACGGGCTACATTCAGGCTAATCCAGGAGCTTGGAGCATTGAGTCCGAAGGACATGATGACAACGAACACCATGGATGCCCTCATCAAGCGCTTCCACGAGCCCCTGACCGACAGTGACATTCAGGCCATCGCGAAGCTCATGGACCTGGACGAGGCTGCTCTATGGGTTGCTGCTACCATGGCCGGCCCTGCTGCTGTGAACGAGGAGGTTGATGTGTGATCATGTTAGCTTCTCCATTAGTTAGGCTCCGCAGGCGATCAACCTTAAGCTGGTTCGAGTTAGGTTTGATGATGTATTGTGATAAATCAGTGGCTAGGATGGTTAGACGACGACATGTTTTTGGGGCTATTGGTGGATGTCGTCGCCCCCTGCTAGTCTGGGTGTGTACTATCCTATCTTTAGTAGAATTCTTCAGTTTGCGGAGCAATCCTGGTTTCCCAATGAATAGTTTCAACCCAGAAATTATGTCATGGAATGTTAGGGGCCTAAATGTGCCCGCAAGATGCACGACTGTCAACAAGGTAGTTACGTCCAACAAGCTTGGCTTACTTTGTTTGCAGGAAACCAAATTTGAGCAATGGTCACCGGCATTGGTTAGAGAGATCGGTGGATCAACAATCGAAGGCTGTGCGGTCCTGCCTGCAGTTGGATCAAGAGGCAGAGTAGCCATTTTCTGGGACAAGTCCTCCCTGGAGGTGCAAACCCATGCTGTAGGACAATTATCTCTGACGGCAAAAGTTTCATCGCTGCTATCAACGGACTGGTACTGGCTCACCAACGTATATGGCCCGGCAGAGGAAGCACTGAAAGGAGACTTCTTCCATGAACTGGCATCCGCTGCTCCTCCAGCTGGAGAACCATGGTTGATCTGTGGAGATTTCAATCTCATCTGTGAAGGTATGGACAAAGGCAACAACAACATCAACAGGCGTATGATGGGGAGGTTCTGGAATGCAATCGATTTTGCCGATCTCAGGGAAATCAAATGCAAGAACAAAAAGTTTACCTGGTCAAATGAGCGCGAACAGCCAACAATGAGCAACATTGACAAATTCTTCTGTAACAAGCAATGGGAGATGGATCACCAAGCTTACTTGTTGATGGCGGCCTCAACCTACATTTCAGATCATTGTCCACTTCTACTTGCCTGCACTGCTACTCCTCCGCGGAAAGCAAAGTTCAGATACGAGCATTTTTGGCCAAAATTCCCAAGGTTTCACGAAACAATCCTTTGGGCTTGGCAACGGCCGGTAAACCACAGTTGTCCCTACGTCCGAATTAACAATAAAATGAAGCAGGTGGCTGCTGATCTTAAGGATTGGAGCAAGGCAATCTTCAGTGAGGCACGACTAAAATTGCACATTTCTTCGGAGGTGGTTCTTCAACTAGATGTGGCTAAAGAAATAAGGCAACTCACCCCTTAGGAATTCAGACTTCGCAAGCTGTTAAAACAAAGAATTCTTGGCTTCGCCGCTCTTGAGCAGGCAAGGAAGCGTCAGGCCTCCCGCATCACATGGCTACATGCTGGAGACGCGAGCACAAAGCTTTTTCATGCCAGGCTGATCTCCAGAAGACGAGAAAACTTCATTCATTCTGTGCACCAGGGGAATCACATTGCTTCAGAGCACGAGGAAAAAGCACAATTCATCCATGAGCACTTCAGGGCTTATGGGGGCAGAATCACATGGGCTCACACGATCAACTGGGAAATGCTAAACCTACCACAGGTCTAAGGGGATGCACTAGATCTACCATTCACAGAGGATGAGGTTTGGAATGCCATCAAGGCCTTGCTAGTGGAGAAGGCGCCAGGCCTGGACTGGTTCTCGGTTTTTTTTTCCAGATCCTGCTGGCCCATTATCAAAGAAGATGTGATGAGGTTTTTTTTTCAGAAATTCTATCTCCAGGGAAGCACGAACGTGGAGTCAATCAACACGGCCATGATTGACCTCCCCTCGAAGAAAAATGGAGCCTCGGAGATTGGACACTACCGCCCAATTAGTTTGATCCACTCCATTGGAAAATTAGTGGCAAAAGTACTATCAGTTTGTCTGGCTGGGATGCTCCAGAGTGTTATCTCGCTGGCGCAAAGCGCATTTCAGAGGAAGAAATGCATTCATGATTCCTTCCTATATGTACAAAACTGTGTTCGTTCCCTGCATCGAAACAAAAAAATGACGCTTCTGATCTAGATTGATATAGCTAGGGCCTTCGACTCAGTAGCTTGGGATTACCTCCTAGAACTACTCCAACAGCTAGGTTTTAGTGCGTGTTGGCATGATTGGATAGCGCTCCTGCTGTCTTCTACCGCATCGTCCTACCTCATCAATGGAGTGCCCGGAGAGGCGATCATGCATTCGCGCGGTCTTCGCCAGGGCGATTGAGGGAGTCCTGGACTAGGGGGTGTCCGGACAGCCAGACTATCATCGTCCGCCGGACTCCAAGACTACGAAGATACAAGATTGAAGACTCCGTCCCGTGTCCGGATGGGACTTTCCTTGGCGTGGAAGGCAAGCTTGGCGATACGGATATGTAGATCTCCTACCATTGTAACCGACTTTGTGTAACCCTAGCCCTCTCCGGTGTCTATATAAACCGGAGGGCTTTAGTCCGTAGGACATAACCTCCATTACAACAATCATACCATAGGCTAGCTTCTAGGGTTTAGCCTCCTTGATCTCGTGGTAGATCCACTCTTGTACTACCCATATCATCAATATTAATCAAGGAGGACGTAGGGTTTTACCTCCATCAAGAGGGCCCGAACCTGGGTAAAACATCGTGTCCCTCGTCTCCTGTTACCATCCGCCTAGACGCACAGTTCGGGACCCCCTACCCGAGATCCGCCGGTTTTGACACCGACATTGGCTGTGTCGTCACCGATAGGCTCGATGACCTCTTCAATCAACAACAACGCTGTCCAGGGTGAGACTTTTCTCCCCGGACAGATCTTCGTATTCGGCGGCTTCGCACTGCGGGCTAATTCACTTGGCCATCTGGAGCAGATTGAAAGCTATGCCCCTGGCCGTCAGGTCAGGTTCGGAAGCCTAAACTTCACGGCCGACACCCGCGGGGACTTGATCTTCGACGGGCTCGAGCCACAGCCGAGCGTGCCGCACTGTCACGATGGGCATGATCTAGCTCTGCCGCCGGACAGTGCCTTGGTGGCCGCACACGAATCCGCTCCGGCCCTTAGTCCGGAGCCGATCGCCCAGATCGGGGACCGGTGGCTGGACACCGCCTCAGGGGCTGCAATTTCCACGGCGATGGAGCCGAACACTAACCTTGTCCCTTGCAAAGCTCGTGACTCCGAGGTGCTGTACTTTCTGCTGGACTCCGAACCTCCTGCGCCCTCGCCAATCGAATCCGATTGGGCGCCGATCATGGAGTTCATCGCCGTGGACATCTTCCAACACTCGCCCTTTGGCGACATCCTAAATTCACTAAAGCATCTCTCGCTATCCGGAGAGCCCTGGCCGGATTATGGCCAGGATGGTTGGGATGCCGGCGACGAAGAAATTCAAAGCCCACACACCACCCACTTTGTAGCCACTGTCGACGATCTAACAGACACGCTAGACTATGACTCCAAAGACATCGATGGTATGGACGACGATGCCGGAGACGATCAAGAACCAGCGCCCACGAGCCGCTGAAGACCACCCAACACATAGCGTATACATGGTGGATACCCCAAAAGGAAGCGATAACGAGGACCAGCGGGCGCGGCAAGGATAATCGGCGATAAACAACCAAAGCGGCGATGCGACGCGCGCCTAAGTCCGCCGACAACAACGCCGCTCCTCATGACCCAGCAATAGAGCAGGCAAACCGGTGGGCGGCGAACATGCAGCCAAGCAACCGTCCGAACAGGACGAATCGGATAATCAATCCATGCCTGGCGAAACCAACAGTCCAGACGACCTCACGCCGGACACACCGCCGGAGAATAGCAGCCTTCGGAAAAGACTCGTCGCCACCGCAAGAAGTTTGAAGAAGGAAAAACGGAAGCTCAAAACAGCGGAAGACATACACAGAATGAGGTGGAGCAAAGTGCTCAAAACCGCAGACAAATACGGCAATGGCCATCAATCAAAGAGCTACCCGAAGCGCAAGCTGCTGCCAGAATTTGACTAGGAGGCCATAGAGCCCCCACAGTCAAAAAACAAAGAGGCCGCCTGGTCGGATAGACGGCCAGATGATAGGCCAAAATCTAAAAGCGGCGCCGCACACAAGCCGACTCATGACCCTGGAAAAACAGATGGCCCAGCCAGGTCCATTTACGGGCCAAAGAAGAGGGCCCCAGGAAGCAACACAACACGCCAAGTGTCCGAAGACAGCGGTGCACCAAATTCAGGGGCGCTGCACACCCACTATGTTTCACCAATGAGGTGCTGGATCATGAATTCCCAGCAGGGTTTAAACCCATAAACATAGAGGCTTACGACGGAACAACAGACCCTGGAGTCTGGATAGAGGATTATATACTACACATACACATGGCTAGAGGAGACGATCTCCACGCCATAAAATATTTACCCCTCAAGCTCAAAGGGCCAGCCCGTCATTGGCTCAAAAGCCTCCCAGAAAACACTGTTGGAAGTTGGGAAGAGCTTGAGGATGCGTTTAGAGCAAATTTTCAAGAGACTTATGTCCGCCCTCCGGATGCAGATGATCTAAGTCATATAACTCAACAGCCCGGAGAGTCAGCGCGCAAATTCTGGAGCAGGTTCCTTACTAAAAAGAACCAAATAGTCGACTGTCCGGACGCCGAAGCCTTAGCAGCTTTTAAACACAACGTCCGAGACGAATGGCTCGCCAGGCACCTCGGCCAAGAGAAGCCAAGGACAATGTCCGTGCTAACAAGCCTCATGACCCGCTTTTGCGTGGGGGAAGATAGCTGGCTGGCAAGATGCAACACCAGCGACCCAAGTACATCCGAGATCAGAGATGGAAATGGAAAATCACGACGCAGAAAAGATCAGCGCCGGAATAAAGAGAAAAGCCCAAAGAACACGGCGGTCAACGCTGAATTCAAAAGCTCGCGGCCAAACAACAAAACACTGCCTCTTAAGGATAACAGTGATGAGCTATCCAACTTAAACAAAATTTCGGGTCGGATATGTCAAATCCGCAGTACCCCCGGAAGGCCTGCAAACCACACCCACCGAGATTGTTGGGTTTTCAAACAGTCCGGCCGATTAAACGCCGAACACAAGGGGCTCGACGCATCAAGCGAGGATGATGATAAACCCCACCAGCAGAGCACCGGAAAACAAAAGACTTTCCCACAAGAAGTCAAAACAGTAAACTCACTTCATGTGATAATACGGAAAAATGCGGCACCCGCTAAAACAGGTCCCGCACGGTCCACCCCAGCGGAACCTCGAGATCGGATGTCAAAACCAATAACTTCTGACCACCTGGATTATTCCAGAAGTGTCCGGAATGCAGGATGGACTGCTCTGATATCGGATCCTATAATCGACGGACTACAATTTACACAAGTCCTGATGGACAGAGGCAGCGATCTAAACCTGCTATATCCAAACACAACCCGCAAGTTGGGGATAGACCGTACCAAAATTCGACATAGCCGCACTTCCTTTAAAGGAGTGACGCCAGGCCCTTACGCCAAGTGCAGCAGGCTCCTTATTACTAGAAGTTGTGTTCGGGTCACCGAACAACTTCCGGCGCGAAAAACTAATCTTTCATGTCGCCCCGTTCAAAAGTAGCTATCAAGCACTATTGGGACGTGAAGCTTTTGTCCGCTTCAATGACATACCACATTACGCGTCTCTTACACTTAAAATGTCCGGTCCACGTGGCATCATTTCATTGCGAGGGTCATTTAAAGACCCCGGACACGGCTAGACGAGTCCGGCATAAATAAGCTAGGGGCTCCCTAGCCGCACACCCCTTCACAAGGGGCTGTGCGTATAAGCAACAATGAGCTCATATAGACTCCGCTTTACTTATTTATTAATATACCTTTTTTCGCACGATTTCCTTTCAAACTAAGTTCCTCTCTTTTTACAGATGAACAACGTGCACACCCGTCCAGGATAATGGCACAACGGAGACACGGTAGCGGCGTGCGGAGGGATCCGTCGCAAGGATTCTTTTGATTAAGACCTGCGTAAACCTTTTTTACCGTCTGTTGTTGTTATAATCCCCTGGTTTCTCATTATAACCAGAGTGGAGCCTGACGTTTTGGCATCGGCCGCGTCAGAGGACTTTGCCTGTACCTAGACACTAGGGGCTTAGGGCATCGTTCTGCCCATCATTATAAAGACCGAACACCTTAGGGAGTGTTCGGCGTCTCGAGATTAGGCCTTATATGCATCAACTCCGAATCATGTCTTTGGTCAAATGTTGGGTTTGCGGCTCTGTGTTTTGCTGCCTTACGTTCCGTATCATCGGCTAAGCGGCACCGGAGAACTCTGTGATTGTGCCCCGGTTAATTTGGTGAAGCACCTCGATGAAAGCCGAAAACCGATTGTCATGATCTGATGAGATCTTGGTCAACCACTCGATCGACCACCGGAATGTTTAGAATTCCCCCGCCTTGACGAAGGATCGTTTCCCGGTCAGGCACACACGCGCCCCGAATTTGGAGAGCGCGGTGCCCCAAGGGGCTATATCATAGCCCCACCCTCGAACTCCAATGGCTAAGTGAAAGTGATAAAGCATCATAGTCCGGTTGCCTCGTTTGCTACGCTACCACCTCCTCAACAAGACCGAGATGTCGGATTAAGAGTGACAATGCGCTATTTTTGCGAACACCCCCGCACCTTGTGCATGGGGGCTGAAGCCAAAGACTGCCATCTTTCAGGTTATACACACGTATACATAAACGGCCGCATAGGAGATATTTCAATACTTGGAATGCACAAGTATAAAAAATGATTACATCATAACGATTGTTTTACAAAATACAACGTTCATTTGAACGTGACATTTTTCGAGCACTGCGACTCTATTACACGAGCACCACGCATAACTTCCCCAAAATAGTGCTCGGCGGGTAACCGGCTTTCGTCCGAACCCTGGGTTGCAACAGCGGTGGCATCCATCTCCGTCCAATGTGTCTTCACACGGGCAAGGGCCATCCGCGCACCTTCTATGCAGGCCGACCGCTTCATCTCCTTGATATGCGGCACCGCCCCAAGAAATTGCTGCAATAAGCCAAAATAGCTTGTCTCCTTGGGCCTCTCTGGCCAGACATGAGTCACGATATCCGTCATGGCAAGTCCGGACAACCTGTTCAGCTCAGCCCATTCGGCCAACCGATCGGTCAGTGAAAGTGAACGATCCGGACTATGGAATTGAGACCAAAACAACTCTTCCGTCTTGTGATCCCCGACTCGGAAGTGCTGCGGCATCCGCCCGCACTTGCCGCTAAGTCCATATATGGATCCTCCGGACCCCACTGGCCAAGCTGGGCATAATTGGATCCGTAAACGGCGGCGCAGCGAAAAAGGCTTGCCGACCACAATGTCTCCGGCTTTGCGCAGCTCCTCCTTCATAGCCCGCATTGCAGAACGGGCATCCTTGGCCTTGGCGGTGGCCTTCCCCAGGTCTTCTCGCTCCGATAGGCGCTCCTTTTCAAGAGCCTCATTGCGGTCAGTAGCATCCTTCAATTTTACGGCAATTCGGCCATCTCTTCCCTGCTTCGGCAGTGTGCAGCCCTTTCGGCTTCTAACTCTTCGGCCGTCCTCGAGGCAGCCGCATCACTCCTTCGGCATGCTCCTTGGCTTGAGCAAGTTACGCTCAAGGCTCTCCACAAAGAAAGCAGCACCATCTGCGTCAAGCATAAATATTGTAAGAGGTGGGCTTTGACTCGCTTAAATAGGTGACTGCGGAGAGACAACTTACCTTGCGACTCGTCAAGTCGCTTGTTGACTAGCGTGATGTCCGCATCCGCTACATCGAGTTGCCGCATTAATTCGGCAACTCCATCAGTCCGGCTAGCCCCCGGACTATCCACCACCTGCATAGGAAAGGCGACACTCAATACCTATGATTTTGATCCTCGGCACGCTGTCGCTTTCGACAACCTACCGAGTCTCAGGGGCTACTATCTATACAGGGCGCACTTTCATGTGCAAAACTGTCAAAAAGGTGCGTCGTTTTTACGTACCTCAAACCCCGCCAGCAAACTCCTGACGGCATCATGTAATCCGCTTTCGGCGGACGAAATCCTTCCAATCACCATGCTCATCAATGCACGGTGATCTTCTGAGATGGACACCCTCTCAAGTAGATCCTTCAGCTCCCTCGGCCAAACACTAGTCAGCGCCGAACTCTTCGGCTCTGCCGGGCTCGGGGATACCCTCTGTGATGACACTTCAGGCTCGTCCGCCCTATCCGACGGCGCAGCAGACGGAGGCGTCTCGCTCTCCATCATCTCCGGACGAACATCCCCCAAAGATGAGCTCATCTGAGAAGGTCGCAGATCCGAACTACAAGGTAAAAATTTTGGTTATCCTCAGAGGCACAAATAGGGATGTTTTCTTATTAATGAACTCCCCTTTTCCTACTCACGACTCGCTGGAGGGCTGATTCTTTAGAGAAGATTGTATGGCCGGGGTCTCCCCGGACGCAGGACCCTCTGGTGAAGATTTCTTCCCCCGCTTAGAGACTTTGGCCTCCGGGTCTTTGGAGGCGGTCCTCTTCTCCCCCTGGAGGGAGGGATTCTCGATCCCCCCTTCTTCAAGCGCCCCCTTGGGCGAGGTGATAGCTCCTCTATTTTCCTCTTCGCCTTCTTCTAAAGGCACGACCTCCAACATTCTGACCAGCACGGGCTCCGGTGCGGTCTCTGGGAGGGGAGCCGGACACCTTATCAGCTTTGCTTGCGCTACCCACTCCTGATGAAGGATAACGAGTTAAAAGGCGAATTATAGAAAAGGAAACAAACGGTACATCCGGACACTGAGCTGCTTACTGAGTATCCGAGCGATTGCAGCTTAGGCCTGCATCCTCGGTCAATTCCGGACATGCCACCCGCGGTTCGAAGAACAACTTTTACATCTCCACGGGTGTCGTACCCATAAAGTGTTGGAGAGTCCGTGGTCCCTCCGCATTGAACTCCCATAACCGGAGAGGACGGCGTTTGCAGGGCAGAAGACGCCTGATTAGCATGACCTGCATCACCACGACCAGATCGATCTCCCTCGCCTGGAGGTCTCGAATCCGGCCCGGCAATAGGGGCACGTCTTTTGGCGGCCCCCAATTGAGCCCTTGGTTGACCCACGACATCAACCGTCATGGAGGTCCCGGGCGGAATGAAGGCGGCGGCTTTTGCCGGCTGCCCTTCGGAGCAGTGATATAGAACCACTCCTGCTGCCACAAGCCGAGCTCCTCTTGGAAGGAGCCCTCGGGCCACGGGGCATCGGTCCTCCTGCTTATGGCCACCGCCGCCTCTGCTTAGCGCCCCCAATCATCTCGGCTCCACATTGAAGGTCTTGACCACAGGCGAAGTGGGGGTGTACGCGGAGAAAGGCTTCGCAGACGATAATAAATGCGGAAATATGGAGGATGGACTCCGGTGCCAAGTCATGAAAATCCAGCCCGTAATAGAACATCAGCCCTCTCACGAAGGGATCCGTCGAGAAGCCTAAACCCCAACGGAGGTGGGATATGAAGGCAGCGTACTCACCGGGCTCGGGAGTGGGTATGGCCTGCCCTTGGGCGGGCAACTGTCTGAAATCTCGTAAAGGCGGTACTTGGCCTCACGCAGCTTTAGCACGTCCTCCTCCGTGACGGAGGAGGGCATCCACCGACCACGAAGGTCGAGGCGAACATTGTTGAAGGTCTGAAGCACTTTCGAATCTGGGGCTCTGGGTGTTGGAACTTGGGCGAGGAGAGGATTCGATGGAAGATTGAAGAAAAGAGCGAGCCTTGGTCTGTTATAAAGAGGGAAATACCAAGAGCCGTCTCGTGACCGTTAAGGATTCACCTTCGATAGAGGAGGTGTGGCGGCAGGCGGTTGGGTTACCCACGTCCGTATTGATGAGAATCCCGGAATAAGGGGAACACGATCTCTGCTTCGACAAGACGTGCCAAGGAAACCGCTTCGCTAAACGCGCTGAGGCGGTAATAATAAAAAACGATTCATCAAAAGGCTTGGTAGTGGTGTGACGTCATGCTGCAAAATACGTCAGCAGATTGAACTCGCGTACATTTTATTCTCTCTATGGTGGAATGTGGAATTTATTTTGCAGAGCCGGACACTATCCTGGTGTTCGCAATCTTCTTTGGATTATTCGGAGGAGGAACCCGCCTTGCAATGCCGAACATTATGCGCGCGGACTCATCGTCATTGAAGCCGAGGTTAGGGGCTCTTGAGGAGTCTGGACTAGGGGTGTCCGGACAGCGGACTATCATCGTCCGCGGACTCCAAGACTCTGAAGATACAAGATTGAAGACTCCGTCCGTGTCCGGATGGGACTTTCCTTGGCGTGGAAGGCAAGCTTGGCGTCTGGATATGTAGATCTCCTACCATTGTAACCGACTTTGTGTAACCCTAGCCCTCTCTGGTGTCTATATAAACCGGAGGGCTTTAGTCCGTAGGACATAACCTCCATTACAACAATCATACCATAGGCTAGCTTCTAGGGTTTAGCCTCCTTGATCTCGTGGTAGATCCACTCTTGTACTACGCATATCATCAATATTAATCAAGCAGGACGTAGGGTTTTACCTCCATCAAGAGGGCACGAACCTGGGTAAAACATCATGTCCCTCGTCTCCTGTTACCATCCGCCTAGACGCACAGTCCGGGACCCCCTACCCGAGATCCGCCGGTTTTGACACCGACATCGATCCTTTATCGTCGCTGCTGTTCATCTTAGCCATAGACCCGCTGCATCGTATACTCCTAGCGGCTACTAAATTGGGCATCCTTGCCCCCTCCCTGATCGTCGAATCAAGGCTAGAGTTAGTTTATACGCCGATGACGCGGCCCTCTTTGCAAACCCTACTAGGCAGGAGTTTGACAACCTCATGCGCATCTTTACGCTCTTCGGTGATGCCACATGCCTTAGAATAAACCCATAAAAATCCTCCATCGCTCGGTATGCTGTGAGGGCCTAGACTTGCACAATGTGCTTTAGAATTTTAGAGGAAGAATTGTAGGCTTCCCCATGACCTATTTAGTTCTACCTATCACCATCTCCAGACTGCGCCTAGTCCATCTTCAGTTCATCCTAGACCGGATCCGTGTTCGCCTTGCTAGCTGGAAAGGCCGCCTACTATCCATCGCCAGCTGGAGGGTTTTGGTTTGATGTGTCCTGACTGCCTTGCCAACATATGCGATCACCGTCCTCAGGGCGCCAATCAAGTTCTTCAAAGATGTAGACAAGGTCCGCCGGTGTTTCCTCTGGGCGGGGTATTGGGAGCTAACCAGGTGGAAATGCAAGGTGAAATGGACTCAAGTGTGCTCGCCGGTGCAACACGGAGGCTTGGGCATCCTGAACCTGCTGAAGTTTAGCCGTGCCCTCCGGCTAAGGTGGCTATGGCTGGCCTGGCAGCAGCCTTGTCCCCCGTGGGTAGGCTCCCCGGTGACCTGCGACGCAGGAGATCACAAACTGTTCAACGGAGCAACGAGAGTCTCAGTCGGGGATGGATCCACGGCATCCTTCTGGAACAGTCGCTGGCTGGAGGTCGGGGTGCTCCGGCAGGCATTCCCGGCTCTGTTCGCGCACTCCCGCTGAAAAAATAGGTTAATGGTTGTTGCACTCACAAATCACACCTGGGTAAAGGATCTCTGCCATGGTTATAGGACAATGATCGCGAGAGAGTTCCTTTTCTCTGGCGCCTGCTGGCTGTGCAAGATGTCTCCTTAACACCGGGAGCCAACGACGCGATTACCTGGACGGTGGGAAGCTTAGGTCAGTGTTTTGCGAGCTCGGCCTACAAACTGCAGTTCCAGATACCCACAAGAGAAGACATGTGCTCCATCATCTAGAAACCATAGGCGCCGGGGAAGATGAAGATTTTTTTGGTTGCCGCATCTAGACCGCCTATGGTGCAATGACAGGCTACAGCGCCGAGGCTGGATCAATGTCTATTTCTGCCCTCTGTGCATCCGCCAGCTGGAATCATCGGTGCATCTGTTCTGGGAATGCCCCTGGCTCTGTTGAGGAAGGCGGCAACTTGGAGCGGCTGCGGCTCTCCGAACCCTGCGCTCTGGAGCAACAACGGCAACTCCACCCAAAGAGTGCATCAATGTCTGTAGAAAACCGTCAATGCAAAGGCCCGAAAGGCCATGGGCTCGATCATCATGCTCATCTGCTGGGAGATCTGGAGGGAGAGGAACGATTGCATCTTCAGGGGAAAAGCTGCATCTTTGGAAGATGTTCTTAGATGTGTAACAAAAAATTTAGAGCTCTGGAATGTTGCAGGGCCAAAAAGTTTAGCGTACCCCTTGGGGGCCTTGATTGGGAGAGAGTAGCTTAGTTTTCTTGCCTTCTGGCACGCTCTTAGTGCTAGAGCATTTCTCAATTGTATTTTTCAACTCTCTTGTGCTAAATCAATGACAAGCCAACAACGTTGGATCTTTCAAAAAAATACAAAAGCTATGGCATGCATCTCAGCCTGACACTTGTTGCCAACCAAGCTAACTGCTTTTCTGAGAGATACCAATCTAAGGGCATCTCCAATGGCTGACCCTCAAACATCTCGCAATCGTTCGGACCGCGGAAATCATCCAACGCTGGCTTGTATCGATTCGCGTGCGGTTCGGACGTGTTTTGTCCCGCAAACCGAAGAAAAAAATGAGGGAGGTTTGTGAGAGTCCGGACCGATTCCAAGCACGCTTCTGACCGTTTTAGCCCACCAAAAACCCCTTCCCCCTCCTGCTAGGGTCACCTACTAAGGGTAGGGTCTTAGAGCTGGCATCTAAGGCCCACCTAGGGCCCCACACCATCATTGGCAGGTCACAGGACCACATGCGCATTCGGATGCGTACCCCAGGGAATCCACTCGGATCTACCAACGACATTTAGACGTCTTCCATCCAGTCGGCCTCACCAGCACCACTCAGACAGAGGAGGCATAGAGGCAACGTGGGAACTCCAACGATCGAGTAGCTCAATGGTGGACTTTAAGTTTAGTTATAGTAGCCGTTACCTATAACACCTGTAGTTATGCTCATTCATATCCCTTGTAAGGTGACATTTATGTGACGAGACACACTCTATATAATCCTCTGTACACCATCATAGCAAGGGCTCAGGACACATTGTAATCTTACACCCCAAGAGAAAACACAAGTCTCCGGGCCCGAAACGTAGGGCTATTTGTTGGGGAATGTAGTAATTTCAAATTTTCCTACAATAACGCAAGATCTATCTAGGAGATGCATAACAACGAGAAGGGAGAGTGTGTCCACGTACCCTCGTAGACCGAAAGTGGAAGCGCTTAGTAACGCGGTTGATGTAGTCGAACGTCTTCACGATCCAACTGATCCAAGTACCAAACGTATGGCACCTCCGCGTTCAGCACATGTTCAGCTCGATGATGTCCCTCGTGCTCTTGATCTAGTTGAGGACGAGTGAGGGAGCCCTGGATTAGGGGGTGTCCGGATAGCCGGACTATCATCATCGGCCGGACTCCAAGACTATGAAGATACAAGATTGAAGACTTCGTCCCGTGTCCGGATGGGACTTTCCTTGGCGTGGAAGGCAAGCTTGGCAATCTGGATATGTAGATCTCCTACCATTGTAGCGACTACTGTGTAACCCTAGCCCTCCCGGTGTTAATATAAACCGGAGGGTTTTAGTCCGTGGGACAACAACCATTACAACAATCATACCATAGGCTAGCTTCTAGGGTTTAGCCTCCTTGATCTCGTGGTAGATCCACTCTTGTACTACCCATATCATCAATATCAATCAAGCGGGAGTAGGGTTTTACCTCCATCGAGAGGGCCCAAACACAGGTAAAAACATCGTGTCCCTTGTCTCCTGTTACCATCCGCCTAGGGCGCACATTCGGGACCCCCTACCGAGATCCGCGGTTTGACACCGACATTAGTGCTTTCATTGAGAGTTCCTCTTTGTCGTCACCGATAGGCTTGATGGCTTCTGCAATCAACAACAACGCAGTCCTGGGTGAGACTTTTCTCCCCGGATAGATCTTCGTATTGGCGACCGCCTGCGGGCTAATTCACTTGGCCATCTGGAGCGGATCGAAGCTCGCCCCAGCCATCAGTCGATTTGGAAGCCTAAACTTCACAGCGGATGGGGACTTGATCTTCGACGGATCCAAGCCGCAAACGAGCATGCCGCACTGTCACGATGGGCATGATCTAACTCTGCCGCCGGACAATGCCTTGGAGGCCGCACACGAATCCGCTCCGACCCATAATTCGGAGCCGATCGCGCAGATCGAGGACGGGTGGCTGGACACCGCCTCGGGAGCTGCAACTTCCACGGAGATGGAGCCGAACACTGACCTCCTCCCTTATAAAGCTCGTGACTCGGAGGTGCCGGACTCCCTGCCGGACTCTGAACCTCCTGCGCCCCTGCCAATTGAATCCGATTGGGCGCTGATCATGGAGTTCACCGCCGCGGACATCTTTCAGCACTCACCCTTTGGCGACATCCTAAATTCGCTAAAGCATCTCTCGCTATCCGGAGAGCCCTGGCCGGGCTACGGCCAGGATGGTTGGGACGCGGACAACGAAGAAATTCAAAGCCCACCCACCACCCACTTTGTAGCAACTGTCGATGATCTAACAGACATGCTAGACTACGACTCCGAAGACATCGACGGTATGGACGACGATGCCGGAGACAATCAGAACCAGCGCCTACGAGAGCCTTTGGAAGACCACCTCGTCATACAACATATACATGGTGGACACCCCAAAAGATGGGGACGGCGAAGAAGCAGCGGAGGCAGATTCCTTAAAGAAACAGCCCAAGCGTCGACGTCAGCGGCGCCGTTCTAAATCCCGCCATAGTAAGAATGGAGATTCCGGCACAGGAGATAATAACACCCCAGAAAGTGCCGAAGACAAACCCCTCCAGCAAGATTCAGTGCAGGAGGATGCAGAAGCAAGCCCTCACAAGAGAGCGGCAAACGAAGAGGTCGAGGATGATAATTACATACCTTCCTCCAGAGACGAGGCAAGCCTCGACAACGACAAATTCGTCGTGCCTGAGGATCCCGTCGAACAAGAGCGTTTCAAATGCAGGCTAAAGGCCACAACAAATAGCCTAAAGAAAAAGCAGCAGCAGCTTCAAGCTGATCAAGACCTGCTGGCCGACAGATGGACCGAGGTCCTCGCGGCCGAAGAGTATGAACTCGAACGCCCCTCCAAGAGCTACCCAAAACGCAAGTTGCTCCCCCGATTAGAGGAGGAAGCATACATACCTTCATCACCAGCGCTGTCGGTCGACCGACCACCCCGTGGTCGTGACAGAGAGGCATCCAGGCCCTCCATCAAGACCGTACCCCGGCATCGCTCGAAAAGTACGAAGCCATGGGGGAACGCGCCGGACTTGCAGGATATATTGGAGGACAAGGCAAGACAATCCAGATCTATCTACGGATTACGTGGGTGCCCCACGACCCACGACGAATACCGTCGCGCCGGATACAACAACTCCGGCCGGGCCGAACACAACAGACAACGCTCCCTCGAGCTACGTCGTGATATTGCTCAATCTGAGGCGCCGCACACCGCTATGCTTCAGCGCGAAGTAATGGATCATCAAATCCACGAAGGGTTTAAACTTCGTAAACATTGAATCCTCGATGGCACAACAGACCCGCGGTTTGGATCGAAGATTATCTCCTTCATATCCATATGGCCCGGCGGCATCTCACGCCATCAAATATCTCCGCTCAAGCTTAAAGGACCAGCTCGACACTGGCTTAACAACCTGCCCGCAGAGTCAATTGGGTGTTGGGAGGACCTGGAAGCCGCATTCCTCGACAACTTCCAGGGCACATATGTGCGACCACCAGACGCCGATGACCTAAGCCACATAATTCAGCAGCCATACGAATCGGCGAGCAATTCGGACACGGTTCTTAACAAAGAAAAATCAAATAAATCGATTGTCCGGATCAGAGGCCCTCGCAGCCTTCAAACATAACATCCATGACGAATGGCTGGCCCGGCACCTAGGGCAGGAAAAGCGAAATCCATGGCAGCCCTCACATCATTAATGACCCGCTTACGTGCGGGAGAGGATAACTAGCTGGCTCGTAGCAACAACCTCAGTAAAAATGCTGGCAGTCCAGATACTAAGGACCACAATGGTAGGTCGCGTCAAAGCAAAAACAAACGCCGCGTTAACAGCGACAACAATGAGGACACGGCAGTTAACGCGGATTCGAGGCTCTAAACCGGTCGTGGAAGAAGCCATTCAAAAGAACTACTCGGGTCCGTCAATTTGGACCGAATACTCGACCGCTCTTGCGGATACATGGCACCCCGAAAAACCAGCTAACCACACCAGCAGAGATTGTTGGGTATTCAAGCGAGCATGCAAGTTAATTGCCAAAAACAATGACAAGGGCTGCTGGCGATAGCGAGGAAGAGACCCGGCCGCCCGAGCGATAGAGAGACGAAGGGCTTCCCCACAAGTGCGGACGGTAAACATGATATCGCAACCCACATACCCAAGAGGGAGGCGGAGCGTCTTGCTGCGGGGCGTATATGTGATGGAGCGATCGCCCCAAAGTTCAATCCATGGTCCTCTTGCCCGATCACTTTCGATCAAAGAGACCATCCGACCGATATTCGCCATGGCGGATTCACGCATTGGTTTTAGACCCAATCGTCGATGGATTTCACCTCACGAGAGTCACGATGGGCGGCGGTGCTGAACCTGCTTTATCGGGATACGGTTTGCAAGATGGGCATAGACCCTCAAGGATTAAACCTACAAGGGCGACCTTCAAAGGCGTCATACCGGTGTTGAGGCCAATTATGCAGGCTCGATCCTGCTGGAAGTGGTCTTGGATCCCGGATAATTTCGAGCGAGAGTTAATCTTTGACATAGTCCCGTTCGCGGCGCCTATCACGCTCTGCTCGGACGAACGCGTTCACAAAGTTCAGCGGTGCCGCATTATGCATACATCAAACTCAAGATGCGAGGCCCTCGTGGAGTCATCACGGTCAGCGGAAATACTGAGCGCTCCTCCAAGCGGAGGAACATCTGGCTGCTCTCATGGCGAAATCTGAGCAACCTTCTAAGGCAATTTTGAGTCCGGCCGTTAAGCGACCGGACACGCCAAAGCGCCGGAGCAACATCAATCAAGACCACAGCACGTCCGAGCACGCAGCGTAGCAATGCGGCTAACCCCAGCCCTCGCATGATGGCAAGACCAGCTCTCCGCGTACATCATTACGCTCTGGAGATACCATGGGCATAGGGGAGGGGCACGACCACAACCGACCTAGAGTGCGGCTCGACCACACTAGGGGCTCCCAAGTGTGTTGCTCTTTTCATTTTTTATTTTCCTTCTTGTTATACACAGGACTCCGTTCATCAGAGGCCCTGTCCGGTGGCGAACCTGCCGAACTCACGATGCAACAGCCAAGGAGGGACAAAGGCTGCGCCGAACACTCAGGTGGTCTCTATTACGAGCATTAAATTTGTTATAAACACCATTCCGCATCCCACCCCTGGAGGGGGACATGCTTAACTTGTCCAATCCCTTGCTTACCGCACTATTTGTATCGCCCTGCACTCATCGCAGAATTCCTTGAATAACTAATGCTGCACTTTTTGCCTATAATTGCATTACCTTATATATATGTTCATTAATGACATCTTGCACCCGTATATTTTGGTACGGCCGAATACACCAGGGGCTTATGTTCCCCGCATTATGGTGTGATAAGTCCGAACACTTTCACAAGTCGGCACCCGAACTTATAGCATTATATGAATCGGCTCGAATCATGTCTTGGGTCAATAGTTGGGTTTGCCCGGCTCCCATGTTTTGGTACCTTACGTTCCGTTACAGTCGGCTAAGGTAGCCTTTGGGAGAACCACTGCGATTGCGCCCGGTTGAGCTGGGCGGCGCCTCGATGGAAAACTAAAACTATTTGTCATGATAAAGGCGAGACTGGTCGCTGTTAGAGAGGTCTTTTCAAGTCCCTAAAGACTTATGCGCTTGACGAAGAACGGATAATGTCCGGCCAAAGGCGTGGATAAGCGCCCGAAATCGGTCTTCGAATACTAGGGGCTTCGCGAAATTTAAAATTATAAATTCTATGGCTAAGTGAGAGTGTTCAAGCATTATAAGTCCGGTTGCCTTGTTACGTTGTGTTGGCGCCTCCTAGATGGACCCAAAAATGGGAACAAGAGCGCTCAAGTTTATCCCGAACACCCAGCACTTTCGTGTACGGGGCTGAAGCCAACGACTTGCCATCTCTCAGATTTAATAAACGGCCGCACAGAAGGTAATATTTTAAATCAATAAGCGTTGCTTAGCGCATATGAACAAAGTTTTCAGCGCACATGATAACACATTGCGAGTTTACTCAATAATTACATCTCTGGGGCACTCATCCGCAATCTTACGGGCGCCCTTTAGGACAGTCTTATAGTACATCTCGGGCGTACGATACTCCTTGCCCGCTGGCGGCGCGTTAGTGATAAGCCTCTCCGCATCCAGCCTGCCCCAATGCACCTTTGCGCGGGCAAGGGCCCGACGAGCACCTTCAATACAGGCGGAGCGCTTGATGACCTCCACCCAGGGGCACGCATCCACCAGCCACCGCACGAGGCCGAAGTAGCTCCCAGGCATGGCCCCTCCAGGCCACAGCCGGACTATGAGGCCCTTCATGGCCTGCTCAGCTACCTTGTGGAGTTCGACCAGCCACTTCAGCTGGTCGCTAGGGGGCACCGGATGTCCGGACTCAGCGTACTGAGACCAGAACACCTTTTCCATTGAGCTCCCCTCCTCGCCACGGTAGAATCGGTGACATCCGACCTGCTGCGAGGCAGATCTGCAAGCATACAGAGCTCGAATTCGGGTAAGTAACAGGTAATTTACATTAACATGCTTGCTTTGCATGAAAAATGCCTTACCCGCCGGTATTTTCTTCACCGCCTCAATCTCCTAGAGGGCCTTTGGGCCTCGGCCTTAGCGGCTTTGGCACTTTCAAGAGCCGAGGCAAGCTCGGACTCTCGAGTCTTCGAGTCACGCTCCAAACTCTCATGCTTTTCCATGAGAGCCTGGAGCTCTTGCCGCACCTCCGCCACCCGCGCCTCCTGCTTCTCTCGCTCCGCGGCCGCATTGCGTTCGGCCACGGCCACGGCCTCCTTCAGGGTCGCCACCTTGTTCATGGCCCCTGCAGTACCCATGTTATCCTTGTTATTTTCATTGCAACCAATATCCTTTTCTGCAAGGTACAAATTTTAAAGTGGTGTCACTCACCTTCTTTATCCTCGAGCTGCTTCTTGGCAAGGCCGAGCTCTTGCTCGGACCGCTCAAGGTCCTGCTTCAAAGCACCGACCTCCATGATCGGTCTGGCGAGAGGTCGGCGGCGCAACCTGCAAACCCATATTGACACAATTTTAGCACTCCTGCGTATATCTTTTTAGATCCTCAATCCGGTTTTCTTTCCAAACACCGAACCGAGCATCGGGGGCTCTCTGTCTATGCGGTATTACATTACATATTTTTAAACTTCTTACCTCAAAGCCTATTAGAAGGCTCTGCGAGGCCGGTCGGCCCGCTCTTGGCGGTGAACCTTGAATCACCGCACTCATGATAGTGCGGTGCTCTTCCTCAATGGAAGTGCCTTTGAGCGCCTCCAACAAGTTGTCCGGCGCCTCCGGTTGGACGGAGGCCGCCGGTGTCCTGATCTTGCCCTTCTTGCGAAGGGGCCGGCTGCCGGACTCCGGAACCACTGCGGGTTTGGCGTGGAGTCGGCGCAAAGTCCGGAGGCTGCCTTGTGGCGCCTCCGAGCCTCCTCTGATGGGTCCCTTTCGGGATCCCACCTCGGCGTCCTCGGTGTCGTGAGGGTGGAGGCGGTCGGGATGGAATCTACATCCGGCGGAGCTAAGCGACCCCTTCGATGAAGCGGGGAGATCATCATCGGCGGACTGCAGGCGGAGGCGGCATTAGAAGGACACTATGTGACACAAAGAAATTATAAATCATTGAGGATTCGGATACTTACGATCTTGCGGAGGCTGGCCCCTGAGGTCCACTTTTAAATGCCATAGCGTTGGCGTTGGCGGGCTGTCCGGGAATAGTCCTTCCCTCTTGGACCCTTGGCCTCCCCTGTTGGGGAAGCCTTCCTCTTCCTCTCCCCTTCCTGCGGGAGAGAGTCCTCTTTCTCCTCCTCGTCTTCGGGGGAGGAGTCAGCCTCGGAGCCATCGGACGATGAGTCCGATATCACCTCGCGCCGAGAACTTCTGCGAGTTCCCGTGGCCTTCTTCTTGGCCTTCTTCTCCGGCACCACATAGAGTGCGGGACCAGCAACCCGTTAGCGGGCGTCCGCTGGAGTCTTCGGGATGGGGGCAGGCGGTCTACCTGTCCGGACGTCCTCTGCCGATCTGTCAAAGGCATTGGGAGTTTTAGATCCCACATAGAGTCAAACTATGAAAGAAAACAACTGTCCCATAGAGGATATGAAGCTTACCTCACCGGCGGGCGCTTGGTGCTGAATCGCGATCTTGATCGCGGGCGCGAAACTTCTCGCCTTGAACAACACCCTCCGATCGGCTTCATACATCGTGTCGAAGAGCCCGCTCGAGTGCAGTCTTTGTGCGGATCGAACTCCCACAGGTTGAAGGCCCGTTGTTGGCGGGGAGAATCCGGCGGATGAGCATGACTGGATCACATTGACAAGCCTAAGCTTCTTGTTCACGAGTGCGAAGGCAGATTTGGAGTCTGTCGGCTCCTCGAACAGCCCCATAGCAAGCCCTTCTCTTTCCGGGAGGTGAGCTGCATCGGGATACCAGATCTAAACTTCGGGGCCGCCGCCCATTTTTGGTCATGCGGCTCGGTGATGTAGAACCACCCGATTGCCATCCCAGCGGACTCCACGAAGGCCCCCCGAGCGGATGGCGTTGGGCATCTTGCCCAACATGGCGCCTCCGCACTCCGCTTGAGTGCCCTTCACTACCTTGACAGCGTTGAAGGTCTTGAGCCTGGCGAAGTGGGGCGGATGCAGAGGAAGGCCTCGCACCACGACGATAAACGCCGAGATGTTGAGGATGAAGTTTGGCGCCGGATCATGGAAATCCAGCCGTAATAGTACATGAGCCCCGGACAAAGGGATGTAGCAGGAAGCCCAGTCCGCGGAGGAAGTGGGAAGAATCGACCCTCTCATGGGGCTGGGGGTGGGGATGAGCTGCCTTGTCGGGCGGCCGGTCTGTGATGTCGCGGAAAGGTATCCGCGCTGCGCAGCTTTGCGATATGCTCCTCCGTAGCGGAGGAGGCCAACCATTGCCTCCGCTTGGACATGGTCGGAGAAGGTCGGCGAGATCTTGTGGACTTAGGCGCTAGAGCTCGAGTCTTGCGGAGATGGATAAGCAAAGGAGGAAGAAGGCGTAGGAAAAAAGGGTGGATCCTTATCCCCTTATATATGGGCGGACGAAGACTATTAGTCCCCACCGGCCTGGTAAAACTCGCTTATCTCCCAAGTGCCACCGTCAATGGCGCGGTTTGGTTACCCATGTCCGTGTTGATGAGAATCCCGGAATAAGGGGAACACAATCTCTGCTTCGACAAGACGTGCTAAGGAAACCGCTTCGCTAAACGCGCTGAGGTGGTATTATAAAAAACGATTCAAGTAAAGGCTTGGTAGTGGCGTGACGTCATGATACGAGATACGTCAGCAGATTGAACTTGTGTACATAATATTCTCTCTACGGGAAATGTGGAAATTATTTTGCGAGCGGACACTATCTGGTGTTCCCAATATTCTATGAATTATTCGGAGGAGGAACCCGCCTTGCAATGCCGAACAATATGCACACGGACTCATCGTCATTGAAGCCTGGTTCGAGGGCTCTTGAGGAGTCTGGATTAGGGGGTGTCCGAATAGCCGGGCTATCATCATCGGCCGGACTCCAAGACTATGAAGACACAAGATTGAAGACTTCGTCCCGTGTCCGGATGGGACTTTCCTTGGCGTGGAAGGCAAGCTTGGCAATATGGATATGTAGATCTCCTACCATTGTAACCGACTCTGTGTAACCTAGCCCTCCCTGTTGTCTATATAAACCGAAGGGTTTTAGTCCGTAGGACAACAACCATTACTACAATCATACCATAGGCTAGCTTCTAGGGTTTAGTCTCCTTGATCTCATGGTAGATCCACTCTTGTACTACCCATATCATCAATATCAATCAAGCAGGAGTAGGGTTTTACCTCCATCGAGAGGGCCCGAACCTGGGTAAAAACATCGTGTCCCTTGTCTCCTGTTACCATCCGCCTAGACGCACAGTTCGGGACCCCCTACCCGAGATCCGCCGGTTTTGACACCGACAACGAGGGTGAGTTTCGTCAGCACGACGGCGTGATGACGGTGATGATGATGTTACCGGTGTAGGGCTTCGCCTAAGCACTACGGTGATATGATCGAGGTGTGTAAATATGGAGTGGGGCACCGCACACTGCTAAGGAAAAACTTGGTGTGTTCTAGGGTGCTCCCTGCCCCCGTATATAAAGAAGGGAGGAGGAGGTGGCCGACCCTATAGGGGGAGCGCCAAGGGGGGAGTCCTACTTGGACTCCCGGTCCAAGTAGGATACGACCCCCCATTTCCTATTCCAACTAGGAGAAGGAGGGAAGGGGGAAGAGGGGAGAAGGAATGAGGGGGGTGCTGCCCCTCCAAGTCCAATTCGGACCAGACCATGGGGGGCGTGTGGCCACCCCTTGCGGCCCCTCTCTCCTTTTCCCTAAAGCCCATGAAGGCTGAAAGCACATTTGCTCCCTAGGTGGTTTTGGTAGTTAATGACAACATACTTTGTGGTTGGACTAATGCTTTTATCAAGTATGTCTCAGGAAAGTCAATCACTCTGGCATGGCAAAAGGACTAGAGAGGTGAACCCCTAGGATGCTAAGGAAAACATTGGCAAAAGCTCAAGACTCCATTTTTTGATTTAGTGATCCAAGATCACATTGAGTCCATAGGAAAGCCAATACTATTAAAAGGGGATGAGGTTATGATGATGATCTGGTTGCTCTAAGTGCTTAGTGATTTATCTCTCAAACTATCAGCAATCTTTCATTCCAACATAAACCCATAAGTAATCTCGGTCCCACCGATTCCAAACTCATCACACGAGATGAACCACCTCACCATATAGCCAAACCCTAAGAATCTCGGATTTTCCGATTCCAAACTCGGTCATTCCGAAATTGGTGTTGCCAAGCTTCTGTAACCTTGTGTACTCAAATCGGTGTCACCGAGATGAGAAAGTCGGTCCCACCGAAATTGGCAAACCCTAGACTTTGGAAGAATCGGACTAACCGAGATTGTATTTTCGGTCCCACGAAAATCCCAACGTTCTAAGATTTGAACTTTCGGTCTCACCGAGTTGTCAACTTCGGTCGACCGAGATTGGTCAAATGTGTATGCAGTTGGATTTTTTGTGGAGGCTATAAATACCCCTCCACCTCCTCTTCATTAGTGGAGAGAGCCATCGAAAGAACTACCACTCCTACCTTACATTTACGAGAAGAAAACTACCTACCCTTGTGTTGAGATCAAGTTGCTCCACTCCCACCATATGAAACTTGATTTCTAGCCTTCCCAAGTTGCTTTCCACTCAATCCCTTCCTCCACCACAGCCAAATCAGTGAGGAGTGTTGAGTGTTGGGGAGATATCATTTGAAGCACAAGAGCAAGGAGTTCATCATCACCAACCCCATCTATTACCTTTTGGAGGTGGTGCCTCCTAGATTGGTTAGGTGTCGCTTGGGAACCTCCGTCATGATGTGGAGTTGAACCAAGGAGTTTGTAAGGGCAAGGAGATCGCCTACCGTGAAGATCTACCCGAGTAAGGCTAGTCCTCCGTGGGCGTGAGGCCATGATGGCATAGACAAGGTTGCTTCTTCGTGGACCCTTCGTGGGTGGAGCCCTCCGTGGACTCGCGCAGCCGTTACCCTCCGTGGGTTGAAGTCTCCATCAACGTGGATTGACGATAGCACCACCTATCGGAACCACGAGAAAAATCTCCGTGTCTCCAATTGCGTTTGCTCTTCACAATCTCTCCCTTACTATTCATGCAATTTACTTTCCGCTGCTCTATACTCTAGAATTGCATGTTTAGTATGTTGCTCGACTTGTATGCATGATGCTTAACTTGTCCTTCATTGTGAATTTGCTATGAACTTATGTTAATTAAAAGGCATAACTTTTATCTTGTCGAGTTGTCTAATCACCCCCCCTCTAGACACTCTTGCCTTCAACGATCCTACAATTGGTATCAGAGCATTGGTCTCCATTGCTTTGGTTTGCACACCATTGGAGGAAGATGGACGTGTCTACGTTTGGGAGTGTTAGTCATAGAGTGCCTATTCTTGATGGAGTGTCCTATAACTCGTGGAGGATTGAAATGCTTGCTATCTTTAAGATGTACAACTTGCGCAAATATGTTGAAACCCCATATGTACCACCATTTGACCCCTTGCACCCTACTGTAGATGAAGAGCTTGATTTGCTTCGTAACCTTAGAACTATCAATCTTATCATTAGAGGTTTGCCTGATAACTTGCTTGAGCTTGTCACAAACTTTGAGTGCGCCCATGCTATGTGGAAGTTCTTGGAAGAACTTTATCCGGACTACTCGTTGAGAGGTCTTGATGAAATTCTATACAAGACTGTTGAATTTGATATGTTACGCCCCAAAGATCCTAACTTTGATAAATGCTTCTTTGAGCTTCGTGATCTTATGAAAAAGAAGGGTGATCCCGGTTTTATCAATGTTCGAATAAGAAATGCTCTTGCTTTGCATTCCGATGACTATTATCACGTTGATAAAACTGATGCAAATCATTGTCAAATTGACCTAGGTATTGATGATGAATTATCTATGGGTCAATATGATGATGAGCATGAGCATGATGACGATTCGGACACCGAGCTAGACAAGATGATGAAGAGTATCAGTCTAATGGCAAATATGAGAGACTACATATCTGGTGGCAAAGAATGGATTCTCGATAGTGGATGCACCGATCACATGACCGGAGATGAAGACATGTTTCGAGAGCTTGCAAAGAACGATGGTCCACGCAAGTATGTGACTTTTGGAGACAACTCCAAGGGTAAGGTACTTGGCCTTGGTAAGGTGGCCATATCTCATGATAGCTCCATTAAAAATGTCATGCTTGTTGAATCACTTGGATACAATTTACTTTCCGTGTCTAGATTAGCAGACTTTGGATTCAATGTGCTATTCACCAAAGTAGATTGCCAAGTTTTTCGTAGTGACAATCATAACATGGTCTTTCTTGGGATTAGTAGAGGTGACCTATACATTGTCGATTTCACTAAGAAAGCTCAACCTAGAACTTGCTTTATCGCTAAATCTGCTAAAGGTTGGCTTTGGCATAGAAGGCTTGGACATGTTGGTATCGTAATCTAGATAAGCTAATCAAAGGAGATCACATTCTTGGTGTTAAAGATGTTTTCTTTGACAAAGATAGACTCTGCGATGCATGTCAAGCAGGAAAACAAGTAGGAGGAAGTCATCCCGTGAAGAATATCATGACCACAAGGAGACCGCTTGAGCTTCTTCATATGGATCTCTTCGGTCCCAATGCTTACAAAAGCCTTGGTGGTAACTCCTTTGGTTTAGTTATTGTTGATGACTTTTCCAGATTTACGTGGGTATTTCTACTTGATGACAAATCTCAGGTTCAGAAAATCTTCAAAACCTTTGCTAGAAAGGCTCAGAATCAATTTGAGGTGAAGATCAAGAAGGTTCGGAGTGACAACGGAACGGAGTTCAAGAACGCCCATGTGGACTCTTTTCTCGATGAGGAAGGGATTCTACATGAGTTCTCAGCCACGTACACACCTCAACAAAGCGGGGTTGTTGAGAGGAAGAACCGAGCAGCTCATTGAGATGGCGAGGACAATGCTTGATGAATACAAGACACCCAAACACTTTTGGGGTGAAGCCGTTGAGACAGCTTGTCATGCCATCAACAGACTTTATCTTCACAAGCTTCTCGGCAAGACTTCATACGAGCTCCTTACGGGTAACAAACCCCAAGTGGGATATTTTCGTGTCTTTGGTTCAAAATGCTATATTCTTGATAAGCATCGTCGGTCTAAATTTGCTCCTAAAACTCATGAAGGCTTTTCCTCGGTTATGGATCAAACTCTCACACCTACCGTGTCTACAATAATTTCACCCGAAAGGTTGAAGAGGCGGTAGATGTGAAGTTTGATGAATCTAATAGCTCATAAGTAGAGCAAATGCCTATTGATGTAGGAGACAAGGACCCATCGGAAGCCATTCAAGATTTATCCATTGGAAAGATTAGTCCCATGGAAGTGAAGGAGAGTACCTCATCTACATATGTGGAGCCCCTACCTCACGGCAAGGTGAACCTCAAGGCAACATGGAGGCTTCCACAAGTGGAACTCACCCAGATGAGGAAGTGCGACAAGAAGATCCACCACAACCTCCTTCTCCACCACCTCAAGACAACACCAACAACACAGATGAAGAAGAAGATGAGGATGATGAGGAAGCTCAGCCACGACCACGACAAAAGCTATCCCGAGTTCGAGAAAGAGTCAAGAAAGACCATCCCGTGGAACAAATGATGAATGACATCGACTCCGGGAGAATCACTCGCTCTAAAACTCGTTTAGCTAACTTTTGTGAGCATTACTCATTTATTTCCAGTCTTGAACCTATGAAGGTAGAAGAAGCGCTTGAAGACCGGATTGGGTGAGCGCTATGCATGAAGAGCTGCACAACCGAGAGGAACAACGTTTGGTCCTTGGTAGAGAAGCCCAATGATGACCAAAACGTCATTGGAACCAAATGGGTGTTTCGGAACAAGCAAGATGAAGATGGACAAGTCATCCGCAACAAGGCTCGTCTCGTAGCACAAGGTTACACACAAGTCGAAGGTATGGACTATGGTGAGACCTATGCCCCCGTTGCTAGACTTGAGTCCATTCGCATTCTTCTTGCTTATGCCAACCACCATAACATTACTCTCTATCAAATGGACATTAAAAGTGCTTTCCTAAATGGTGAAATTGAGGAGGAAGTATTTGTGAAACAACCTCCCGGATTTGTGAATCCTAAAAAACCCAATCATGTTTACAAATTGCACAAAGCTCTTTATGGTCTTAAACAAGCCCCTAGAGCTTGGTACAAATGCTTGACTAGTTTTCTTCTTGAAAAAGGATTTGAAATCGGTAAAATTGACTCAACGCTATTCACAAAAAGGGTTGACGGAGAACTATTTGTGTGCCAAATATATGTCGATGATATTATCTTTGGATCAACTAACCCTGATTTTAGTGAGAAGTTTGGGAAGCTTATGTCAGAGAAGTATGAGATGTCCATGATGAGTGAACTCAAGTTCTTCCTTGGGTTGCAAATCAAGCAATCTAAGGAGGGTACTTTTGTCTCACAAACTAAGTACACTAAGGATCTCTTCAAGAAGTTCAACATGCAAGAGAGCAAAGGTATGAGAACCCCATGCCTACTAATGGACATAATGACTTGACTAAAGATGGAGAACCTGTTGATCAAAAGGTTTATCGATCCATGATTGGTTCTCTACTATATCTCTGTGCTTCTCGTCCCGATATAATCTTGAGTGTATGCATGTGTGCTCGATATCAAGCTGCTCCTAAAGAATGTCATCTTAAAGCTGTTAAAAGAATTGTGAGATATTTGATACACACACCTAACTTTGGCATTTGGTATCCTAAGAGGGCCTCTTTCGATCTTGTTGGCTATTCCGACTCGGACTATGCGGAGACAAGATAGATAGAAAGTCAACTTGGTACATGTCAATTTCTCGGTCGATCCCTTGTATCTTGGTCATCCAAGAAACAAAACTCAATATCGTTATCATTGCGAAGCAGAATATATTGCTGCTGGTTCATGTTGTGCTCGAGTTACTATGGATGAAACAAATGCTTAAGGACTATGGGATACATGCGAGACATGTTCCTTTGCTTTGTGACAACGAGTGCAATTAAGATTGGACACAATCCTGTGCAACACTCGCATACGAAACACATTGAAGTTCGTCACCATTTTATCCGTGATCATATTGCTAAGGGTGACATTGATCTTAAGCATGTTAAATCTTGACAAACAGCTTGCAGATATCTTCACAAAACCACTTGATGAGAAAGTGTTTTGTCGCTTGAGGAGTGAGTTGAACATCATTGATGCTTCAAACTTGGAGTGAAAAACTCCATTGATGCATGCAAGGCATGAGCCTAATTGACTAATCCTTGATATTTCTCTTATGATGATGATCATATGTCTTGGACACATTTGCCCCCTTGTATTGCATCTAACTCCTTGCAGGTACTTGGATGGTCTACATTCAACAATATTATCACTCACTCAAATCATGAGTAATCTTGTCATTAACCAAGTATCTAGCTCTTTGGGATGTTGAGTTCAAGGAACAAAATTCCACATATCCTTTTTGACACCATATTCTTCTAGTACTTCACTCATGTCATATTGGATATTCTTGAGTATTTCCTTGCTTGCCTAACCCATGTAGGAAGATGAACTACACACTTGAAAATGGTGCTCCAACCTCACATTCTATGAGCATCAACATCAAGTTCACCTACATGAGAACAAGCAACAACAAGCCCAAGGTATGTCTTTCACATCTTGAAAAGGCTATGCTCAAAGACATGAGTACAAGCAGCTTCAAAAGATGTGATCACATCAAATGCTTAATCGAAAAATGGTAACCCCATTTTGAGCTTAATTGATGAGTATGACCTATGATCAAATGTTCTCATTTGACTCCTAAGTCAATATACTCAAACATAGGTGACTTTGTCGCCAACCCCTATCTAGATGAAGTTCATATGTTTTGGAGTTTTTCTGTTTTTCTCTTATGCTCTCTCATTGAGTTTCCTTGCCTATTATTATTAAAAAAAAAGGGGCAACCTTTTTCATTTCAGTTTCTTCTGTTCTTGTGTATATCCTTTAGCTCTGTTAAATTCCCTGAAAATCATTTACAAATTCATTGCAAATCTTCTGAAACATTTCTTGCAAAGTGAGCTGAATTATTTCTGTATTTCCTTGGAATTAAACTCGGAGTCACCGATTCAATCATTTCGGTCTGACCGAAAAAAGGGATCTGCCCTAAGTCTCTGACTTTCGGACTCACCGATCCATATCAATTCGGTGTCACCGATTTACATTCACCAGGATATCATCTTCTACAGCTCATCTAAATGATTTACATTCCACATACTTAATTTGCTCAGTTGTGATTCTTAATGAACCCACTTCTTTCCTTCCATCTTTCCTGCCCTTCCTGGTTTACTGTCCTTTTCGGCACTTGATGTCAAAGGGGGAGAAGATTCAGGGGGAGCTGGGGAGCTTAAGGGAAGATTGGAGGATAAGGGGAGAAAAAATATTTTAAAGGAAGAACAATCTTACCTTAAGGGGGAGAGGATCACATCAAAGCTTTGCCATATATTTCCTTTGTGATAATACTTTTGGCATTATTCTCTGATTTTGCTTCTCTTGCTCTCACCATTGGTGTCTTCGAAAAGTACAATTGGTACCTTATCGATTGGCATCTTAAAAGATCACAATTGGTATCTTATGAAAAGCAAAATCTCTCAGAGCTCATTGAAAATCTTTTAGTCTTGGGAGACATGTTGGCTGATTCAAGCTAGTGCTCAACATGAGACACTCTTTATACATGTCATCCCTGGCTTGGTACTCTTGAGGTTCTTCTTTGTTGGTTGTAGGAATACTCTTGTGTTATCTAACCGTGTTTTCCCAAGTTTATTTCTTGGTACATCACCAAGGAACTTCAAGGTAAGTATATGCATCTTGCAGGATGTGCATGATGGTGACTTGCTTGTGAATACTTGTTTGCAAGAAATCACCATGCACATATGCATCATCTCTCATTACCCTCATCTGCTCGATGCATATAGCCAAGCTGCATGCAGCACATCTTGCTTTTCTCTCATGTGTGCTTGTGGTAGTCCAAAACCAAAATCTAAAATCTTGCACACTTGTAGGGGAGCTTGTGTACTACATGTTTGTCAAAGCTTTAATGTTAACCCTGTCCTTCTTTCGATAGCTTTGATATCTTTTTACGTGTGTTGCCATCAATTACCAAAAGGGGAGATTGAAAGCACATTTGCTCCTAGGTGGTTTTGGTAATTAATGACAACATACTTTGTGGTTGGACTAATGCTTTTATCAAGTATGTCTCAGGAAAGTCAATCACTCTGGCATGGCAAAAGGACTAGAGAGGTGAACCCCTAGGATGCTAAGGAAAACATTGGCAAAAGCTCAAGACTCCATTTTTTGATTTAGTGATCCAAGATCACATTGAGTCCATAGGAAAGCCAATACTATTAAAAGGGGATGAGGTTATGATGATGATCTGGTTGCTCTAAGTGCTTAGTGATTTATCTCTCAAACTATCAGCAATCTTTCATTCCAACATAAACCCATAAGTAATCTCGGTCCCACCGATTCCAAACTCAGTCACACCGAGATGAACCACCTCAGCCATATAGCCAAACCCTAAGAATCTCGGATTTTCCGATTCCAAACTCGGTCATTCCGAAATTGGTGTTGCCAAGCTTCTGTAACCTTGTGTACTCAAATCGGTGTCACCGAGATGAGAAAGTCGGTCCCACCGAAATTGGCAAACCCTAGACTTTGGAAGAATCGGACTAGCAGAGATTGTATTTTCGGTCCCACCGAAAATCCCAACGTTCTAAGATTTGAACTTTCGGTCTCACCGAGTTGTCAACTTCGGTCGACCGAGATTGGTCAAATGTGTGTAGCAGTTGGATTTTGTGTGGAGGCTATAAATACCCTCCACCTCCTCTTCATTAGTGGAGAGAGCCATCGAAAGAACTACCACTCCTACCTTACATTTACGAGAAGAAAACTACCTACCCTTGTGTTGAGATCAAGTTGCTCCACTCCCACCATATGAAACTTGATTTCTAGCCTTCCCAAGTTGCTTTCCACTCAATCCCTTCCTCCACCACAGCCAAATCAGTGAGGAGTGTTGAGTGTTGGGGAGATATCATTTGAAGCACAAGAGCAAGGAGTTCATCATCACCAACCCCATCTATTACCTTTTGGAGGTGGTGCCTCCTAGATTGGTTAGGTGTCGCTTGGGAACCTCCGTCATGATGTGGAGTTGAACCAAGGAGTTTGTAAGGGCAAGGAGATCGCCTACTTCGTGAAGATCTACCCGAGTAAGGCTAGTCCTCCGTGGGCGTAGGCCATGATGGCATAGACAAGGTTGCTTCTTCGTGGACCCTTCGTGGGTGGAGCCCTCCGTGGACTCATGCAGCCGTTACCCTCCGTGGGTTGAAGTCTCCATCAGCGTGGATTGGCGATAGCACCACCTATCGGAACCACGAGAAAAATCTCCGTGTCTCCAATTGCGTTTGCTCTTCACAATCTCTCCCTTACTATTCATGCAATTTACTTTCCGCTGCTCTATACTCTAGAATTGCATGTTTAGTATGTTGCTCGACTTGTATGCATGATGCTTAACTTGTCCTTCATTGTGAATTTGCTATGAACTTATGTTAATTAAAAGGCATAACTTTTATCTTGTCGAGTTGTCTAATCACCCCCCCTCTAGACACTCTTGCCTTCAACGATCCTACAAAGGCCCATCAACTCCCCGGGGGGTTCCGGTAACCTCCCGGTACTCCGGAAAATGCCCGAACTTCTCCGGGACCATTCTGATGTCCGAATATAGCCTTCCAATATATCAATCTTTATGTCTCGACCATTTCAAGACTCCTCGTCATGTCCGTGATCTCACCCAGTACTCCGAACAAACTTCGGTCATCAAAACACATAACTCATAATACAAATCATATTGGCTCCTTCAATAACCAATAGCGGAACCTGGATGCTCATATTGGCTCCTTAATATTCTACGATATTTATTGGTCAAACCGCATAACAACATACATTGTTCCCTTTATCATCATACCTAGATCAATCTCGTTATCGGCAAGTCTCTTTATCATTCTGTAATGCTTCATCCCGCAACTAACTCATTAGTCACATTGCTTGCAAGGCTTATAGTGATGAGCATTACCGACAGGGCCCAGAGATACCTCTTCGAAACACGGAGTGACAAATCTTAATCTCGATCTATGCCAACCTAACAAACACCTTCGGAGACACCTATAGAGCATATTTATAATCACCCATTTACGTTGTGACATTTGATAGCACACAAGGTGTTCCTCCGGTATTCGAGAGTTGCATAATTTCACAGTCTGAGGAACATGTACAAGTCATGAAAAAAGCAGTAGCAATGAAACTGTAACGATCATAATGCTAAGCTAACGGATGGGTCATGTCCATCACATCATTCTCCTAATGATGTGATCCCGTTCATAAAATAACAACACATGTCTATGGTTAGGAAACATAATAGTCCTTGATTAACGAGCTAGTCAAGTAGAGGCATACTAGGGACACTATGTTTTGTCTATGTATTCACACATGTACTAAGTTTCCGGTTAATACAATTCTAGCATGAATAATAAACATTTATCATGAAATAAGGAAATAAATAATAACTTTATTATTGCCTCTAGGGCATATTTCCTTCAGTCTCCCACTTGCACTAGAGTCAATAATCTGGATTACAAAGTAATGATTCTAACACCCATGGAGTTTTGGTGCTGATCATATTTTGGTCATGGAAGAGGCTTAGTCAACGGGTCTTTAAGATTCAGATTCGTATGTATCTTGCAAATCTCTATGTGTCCCTCCGACACTTGATGACGGATGTAATTGAATCGTCTCTTGATGTGCTTGGTTCTCTTGTCAAATCTGGATTCATTCGCCAAAGCAATTGCACCAGTATTGTCACAAAAGATTTTCATTTGACCCGATGCACTAGGTATGACACCTAGATCGGATATGAACTCCTTCATCTAGACTCCTTCATTTGCTGCTTCCGAAGCAGCTATGTACTCCGCTTCACACGTAGATCCCGCCATGACACTTTGCTTGGAACTGCACCAACTGACAGCTCCACCATTCAATAAAAATACGTATCCGGGTTGCGACTTCGAGTCATACGGATTAGTGTCAAAGCTTGCATCAACGTAACCGCTTACGACGAGCTCTTTGTCACTTCCATAAATGAGAAACATATCCTTACTCCTTTTTAGGTATTTCAGGATGTTCTTGACCACTGTCCAGTGCTCCACTCCGGGATTACTTTGGTACCTCCCTGCTATACTTATAGCAAGGCGCACATCAGGTCTGGTACACATCATTGCATACATGATAGAACCTATGGCTGAAGCATAGGGAATGACTTTCATTTTCTCTCTATCTTCTACAGTGGTCAGGCATTGAGTCTGACTCAACTTCACACCTTGTAACACAGGCAAGAACCCTTTCTTTGACTAACGCATTTTGAAATTCTTCAAAACTTTATCAAGGTATGTGCTTTGTGAAAGTCCAATTAAGCGTCTTGATCTATCTCTATAGATCTTGATGCCCAATATGTAAGCAGCTTCACCGAGGTCTTTCATTGGAAAACTCTTATTCAAGTATCCCTTTATGCTTCCAGAAATGCTATATCATTTCCAATCAACAATATTGTCATCCTCATATAATATTAGGAATTCTATAGAGCTCCCACTCGATTTCTTGTAAATACAGGCTTCTCCAAAAGTCTGTATAAAACCATATACTTTGATCACACTATCAAAGCATTTATTCCAACTTCGAGAGGCTTGCACCAGTCCATAAATGGATCGCTGGAGCTTGCACACTTTGTTAGCACCCTTTGGATCGACAAAACCTTCTGGTTGCATCATATACAACTCTTCTTCCAGTAATCCATTCAAGAATGCAATTTTGACATCCATCTGCCAAATTTCATAATCATAAAATGCAGCAATTGCTAACATGATTCGGACAGACTGAAGCATCACTACGGGTGAGAAAGTCTCATTGTAGTCAACTCCTTGAACTTGTTGAAAACCTTTCGCAACAAGTCGAGCTTTGTAGACAGTTACATTACCGTCAGCGTCAGTCTTCTTCTTGAAGATCCATTTATTTTCTATGGCTTGCCGATCATCGGGAAAATCCACCAAAGTCCACACTTTGTTCTCATACATAAACCCCATCTCAGATTTCATGGACTCAAGCCATTTCGTGGAATCTAGGATCATCATCGCTTCCTCATAGTTTGTAGGTTCATCATGGTCTAGTAACATGACTTCCAGAACAGGATTACCGTACCACTCTGGTGCGGATCGCACTCTGGAAGACCTATGAGGTTCTGTAGTAATTCTTCTAAAGTTTCATGATCATCATCATTAGCTTCCTCACTAATTGGTGTAGGATCACTGGAACTGATTTCTATGACGAACTACTATCCAATTCGGGAGAAGGTACAATTACCTCATCAAGTTCTACTTTCCTCCCACTCACTTCTTTCGAGAGAAATTCCCTCTTTAGAAGGATCCATTTTTAGCAACAAATATTTTGCATTCGGATCTGTGATAGAAGGTGTACCCAACAGTTTCCTTTGGGTATCCTATGAAGACGCACTTCTCCGATTTGGGTTCGACCTTATCAGGTTGAAGCTTTTTCACATAAGCATCGCAGCCCCAAACTTTAAGAAACGACAACTTTGGTTTCTTGCGAAACCACAGTTCATAAGGCGTCGTCTCAACAGAATGCTGCCCTATTTAAAGTAAATGCAACCATCTCTAAAGCATAACCCCAAAATGATAGCGGTAAATCAGTAGGAGACATCATAATCACACCATATCCAATAAAGTACGATTACGACGTTCGGACACACCATTACACTGTGGTCTTCTAGGTGGCGTGAGTTGCGAAACTATTCCACATTGTTTCAAATCCAAACTCATAAATCAAATATTCGCCTCCATGATCAGATCGTACAATCTTTATTTTCTTGTTACGATGATTTTCCACTTCACTCTAAAATTCTTTGAACTTTTCATATGTTTCAGACTTATGCTTCATTAAGTAGATATAACCAAATCTGCTCAAATCATCTGTGAAGGTAAGAAAATAATGATACCTGCCACGAGCCTCAACACTCATTGGACCGCATACATTAGTATGTATTATTTCCAATAAGTCAGTAGCTCGTTCCAATGTTCCGGAGAATTGAGTTTTAGTCAACTTGCCCATGAGGCATGATTCGCAAGCACGAACTGATTCATAATCAAGTAATTCCAAAGGCCCATCAGCATGGAGTTTCCTTATGCACTTTACACCGATATGACCTAAACGGCAGTGCCGCAAATAAGTTGCACCATCATTATCAACTTTGCATCTTCTGGCTTCAATACTATGAACATGTGTATCACCACGATCGAGATTCAACAAAAATAGACCACTCAGCAAGGGTGCATGACCATAAAAGATATTACTCATATAAATAGCCATTATTCTCCGATTTAAATGAATAACTGTCTCGCATCAAACAAGATGTAGATATAATGTTCATGCTCAACACTGGCACCAAATAACAATTATTCAGGTCTAAAACTAATCTCGAAGGTAGATGTAGAGGTAGCGTGCCGACGGTGATCACATCGACCTTGGTACCATTTTCCATGTGCATCTTCACCTCGTCCTTATACAATCTTCGTTTAATCCGTAGTCCCCTGTTTTGAGTTGCAAATATGAGCAACAGAACCAGTATCAAATACCCAGGCGCTACTACGAGCATTAGTAAGGTACACATCAATATCATGTATATCCAATATACCTTTCACTTTCCCATCCTTCTTATCCGCTAAATACTTGGGGCAGTTCTGCTTCTAGTGACCAGTCCCTTTGCAGTAGAAGCACTCAGTTTCAGGTTTAGGTCCAGACTTGGGTTTCTTCTCCTGAGCAGCAAATTTCTTGCCATTTTCTTGAAGTTCCCCTTCTTCCCTTTGCCCTTTTTCTTGAAACTAGTGGTCTTGTTGACCATCAACACTTGATGATCCTTTTTGATTTCTACATCTGCAGCCTTTAGCATTGCAAAGAGCTCGGGAATTGTCTTGTTCATCCCTTGCATATTATAGTTCATTACGAAGCTTTTATAGCTTGGTGGCAGTGATTGAAGAACTCTGTCAATGACACTATCATCAGGAAGATTAACTCCCAGCCGAGTCAAGTTGTTATGGTACCCAGACATTTTGAGTATGTGTTCACTGACAGAACTATTCTCCTCCATTTTGCAGCTATAAACCTTGTTGGAGACTTCATATCTCTCAACTCGGGCATTTGCTTGAAATATTAACTTCAACTCTTCAAACATCTCATATGCTCCATGATGTTCAAAATGTTTTTGAGGTCCCGATTCTAAGCCGTAAAGCATGGCACACTGAACTATCGAGTAGTCATCATCTTTGCTCTACCAGACGTTCTTAACATCATCAGTAGCGTCTGCAGCAGGCCTAGCACCTAGCGGTGCTTCCATGACGTAATTCTTCTGTGCAGCAATGAGGATAATCCTCAAGTTATGGACCCAGTCCGTGTAATTGCTACCATCATCTTTCAACTTAGCTTTCTCTAGGAACGCATTGAAATTCAAAGGAATGGTAGCACGGGCCGTTGATCTACAATAACATAGACATGCAAAATAACTATCAGGACTAAGTTCATGATAAATTAAAGTTCAATTAATCATGTTACTTAAGAACTCCCACTTAGATAGACATCCCTTTAGTCATCTAAATGATCATGTGATCCAAATCAACTAAACCATGTCCGGTCATCATGTGAGATGGAGTAGTTTTCAATGGTGAACATCTCTATGTTGATCATATCTACTATATGATTCATGTTCGACCTTTCGGTCTTAGTGTTCCCAGGCCATATCTGCATATGCTAGGCTTGTCAAGTTTAACCCGAGTATTCTGCATGTGCAAAACTGTCTTGCACCCGTTGTATGTGAACATAGAGCTTATCACACCCTATCATGACGTGGTGTCTCGGCACGACGAACTGTAGCAACGGTGCATACTCAGGGAGAACACTTGTACCTTGAAATTTAGTAAGGGATCATCTTATAATGCTACCACCCTACTAAGCAAAATAAGATGCATAGAAGATAAACATCACATGCAATCAAAATATGTGACATGATATGACCATCATCATCTTGTGCTCATGATATCCATCACCGAAGCATCGTCATGATCTCCATCATCACTGGCGCGACACCTTGATCTCCATCGTAGCATCGTTGTCGTCTTGCCAACTATTGCTTCTACGACTATCGCTACCGCTTAGTGATAAAGTAAAACAATTACATGGCGATTGTATTTCATACAATAAAGCGACAACCATATGGCTCCTACCAGTTGCCGATAACTTTGTTACAAAACATGATCATCTCATACAACAATTTATATCACATCATGTCTTGACCATATCACATCACTGCAATCCCTACAAAAACAAGTTAGACGTCCTCTACATTGTTGTTGCAAATTTTACATGGCTGCTACGGGCTTCTAGCAAGAACCGTACTTACCTACGCATCAAAACCACAACAATTTTTCGTCAAGTGTGTTGTTTTAACCTTCAACAAGGACCAGCCATAGTCAAACTCAATTCAACTAAAGTTGGAGAAACAGACACCCGCCAGCCACCTATACGCAAAAGCTCGTCGGTAGAACCAGTCTCTTGAATGCGGTCATGTAATGCCGGTCCGGGCTGCTTCATCCAACAATACCGCCGAATCAAAGTAAGACGTTGGTGGTAAGCAGTATGACTATTATCGCGAACAACTCTTTGTATTCTACTCATGCATAAAACATCTACACATAGACCTGGCTCGGATGCCACTATTGGGGAACGTAGTAATTTATAAATTTTCCTACAATCACACAAGATCTATCTAGGAGATGACTAGCAACGAGAGGGGAGAGTGTGTCCACGTACCCTCATAGACCGAAAGCGGAAGCGTTTAGTAACGCGGTTGATGTAGTCGAACGTCTTCACGATTCAACCGATCCAAGTACCGAACGTACGACACCTCCGCGTTCAGCACACGTTCAGCTCGATGACGTCCCTCGTGCTCTTGATCCTGTTCAGGACGAGGGTGAGTTCCGTCAGCACGACGGCATGGCAATGGTGATGATGATGTTACTGACTCAGGGCTTCGCCTAAGCACTACGGCGATATGATCGAGGGGGGTAACTATGGAGGGGGCACCACACACGGCAAGGCAAAACTTGGTGTGTTCTAGGGTGCCCCCCTACGCCCGTATATAAAGGAGGGAGGAGGAGGAGGCCGGGCATAGAGGGGGCGCGCCAAGGGGGGGGGAGTCCTACTTGGACTCCGGGTCCAAGTAGGATTCACCCCCCCTTTCCTATTCCAACTAGGAGAAGGTGGAAGGGGGAAGAGGGAAGAAGGAAGGAGGGGGGCGCCTCCCCCTCCTAGTCCAATTCGGACCAGCCAATGGTGGGGGGGGGGCGGCCACCCCTTGCGGCCCCTTTCTCCTTTCCCCTCGCGCCCATTAAGGCCCATCAACTCCTCGGGGGGTTTCGGTAACCTCCCGGTACTCCGGAAAATTGCCGAACTTCTCCTGAACCATTCCGATGTCCGAATATAGCCTTCCAATATATCAATATTTATGTATCGACCATTTCGAGACTCATTGTCGGTGTTCTGCATATGGGGGTATCCAGACTTGCCTACCTGCGGCCCACGGCGTGGCTCCATGGACGGCCTGGTACGGCCCAGCTTCTGCATCGATGACTCAAGACCCTCGCGAGGAGGACGACACCAAGACCCCCGAGGGGATCAGCCTCTTTAGGCTGGCTCCCAAGGGGCGGAGAGTTCTATGCAAGGTGCACCTCACAAGGCTCAGCTAACGTGAGGCATGACGACCAAGGCCAGGTGGGTGCCAGCGAGCGCAGAACGCCAGTTTCGTCTTCGGTGCAACAAGACCAAGACCACCAGGACGTAGTTCATCACCGAGCCCACGGCAGCGTCATGACCAGGGGTTTTGCAGACGAAGATCACTTTACTCAAGATAAGCTGTACAACTTGTCCCCTTTCAAATCCGGCCGTTGTGGGATCCCTTCCCGCCAACATTTGGGAAGAGGACCAAGGCCACTATAAATAGGACTTAGCCACCACCATAGAAGGGGATCGAATCGAGTTGAGAACGAGGGATCGGATCCACTCTCACCTTACCACCTCACCAGCTCTCTTGAGCTCAAGAACACCTCACCTCGTTAGGCCAGTTCATCCACCGTACTAGTTCATCCTCAGCCCCTTGAGGCAATCCACCAAAAACGCTAGAGTAGGGGGTATTACACCGCAAGGTGGCCCGAACCAGGATAAATTGTTGTGCCCCTTTGTCTCTTCGAGCCCGACGCGCTAGGCTTAGGAGGGTCGCGAGTAGGCAGGCTGGGTAGGTTGAGATCTCCGCACGCACCCCAGAGTTCGAACCTTTCAAGGGTTTCCGGAACCCATAATTTGACATTTGGCAAGCCAGATAGGTGTGCCTCAGATCTCCTCTTCTGTCGATCAATCCACCGTCACTCCGACACCTCCACGGCTGACGCATGCCGGGCTCGCACCGCAGTTGCTGCTCGTGTTGCTCAGACGGCTCCAACGGGTGATGGTTGTGCTCCTCGTGCTCCGTCCCCGGTGGCCAACGCCGCCACGGGCCCTGCTGGCCACGAGCAGCAAGCTTCTTCGCAACACCCTTCGGTGCACCGCGACAGGCGCACCGCCACTCCGTCACTGACCCCGGTAGCTTCATCCTCGCACGCGCGTCACGGCCCGGCGAACGAGCAGGCCGCTCTGCTCATGGCGCGAGAGATCCTTCACTACCGCCCAGTCGACGACTTCCACGAGGAATGGCTCGAGCGGATCGCCGAGCTCGTCAGCGCGGGTGGGGGCTCTGCTGCACCAGCCCGCTCACTGCCTCAGCAGCCGCCTGCCATGGGCGACACAGCTCACGGGGCTCCTCCACCACCTCCGGCCCAGGGCATCATCATCGAGCCAAGGCGTGTGGCTTCACGGTGCAACCCGCCATGCCAGGCACCTGCATGGGAAGAGGTGAGCTGCCAGGTGGTGTAGCGGCCTCAAGGGGAAGCACACGTGCTTCCTGCACCCCCCATGCCAGGCCAGCGTGCCGCCATAGGAGGTGGCGGAGTGCGTGCACCAGGACGAAGTTCCACCTCCTCGACGGGCCCCCGTGGCCACAACAGGATGTCGCGCGTTCACCTCGGAGCTCCGCGATGTCATCTGGCTGAGCAAGTTCAAACCTGTCCTGCCTCCATGCTATGACGGCACCACCGACCCCGCCGAGTTACTGCAAGTCTATGAGCTGAGCATCGAGGTGGCCAATGGTGACGAGAAGATCATGTCGAACTGGTTCCCCATGGCCCACAAGGATGGCGCGCGTTCTTGGCTCCTGAATCTCCCCGTGGGATTGGTATCTTCCTGGGAGGAGATGCGCGGCCGCTTCATCGCCAACTTCCAGGGCACTCGCAACCGTCCGCCGGTCGCGGGTGACCTGCAGCGCATGAAGCAGCAACTAGGAGAGACCCTGTAGAAGTATATCCAGCGCTTCAACAACGTTCGCCTCAAGATCCCCAAGGTATTGGACGAGGCAATACTTTCAGTGTTCACTGATGGCGTCCGCGATGTCAAGATAAAGGAGGAGCTTGCCATCCACGAGGACCTATGCACAGCCTTGGAGATGTTCAATATGGCGAACAAGTGTGCAAGGGCTGAGGAGGGGCGCCTCTCCCTCCTCGAGCTCCTCGATACCGACCCCGAAGACAGGAAGACCAAGGCCAAGGACATAAAGCGCAAAGGGCCGGCCGTGCTCGCGGCTGAGCCAGAGATGAAGCGCGGCCGCGACCTCCCGAAGTCGTCCAAAAGCAACCGACCATTCTGCGTCTTCCACAATGTCCAGAGCCACAACACCAATGACTGCCAGGAGCTCAGAGCCCTCCGTGATGGGGCCGTCGGTCGACTCCCCGAGCGCAATGATTGAGGCTACGGCCGTGGAGGTGGCCGAGGTGGAGGACGCTGGGACGGACGCGACCATCGCCAGGAGTGACGCGACCATCCTCGGGAGGACCATTGGCAGGGCCAACCTCGCGAGGGCGCCTGGAGGGAGCAGCCTTTTGAGGTCCTCAGGGCAATGCCGGTCTTCCTCCACTACCTCCACCACCGAGAAGGAACGAAGATCATCACCAGGACGAGGGGCCTGGGGGCTTCTGATACGTCTCCAACGTATCTATAACTTATGAAGTATTGATGCCATGTTTACAATAGTTTTATATGATTTTGGTATGATTTGATTAGAACTAACCCGGACTGACGCTGTTTTCAATAGAACTACCGTGGTGTTGTTTTTGTGCAGAAATAAAAGTTCTCGGAATGCAAAATCAACGGAGATTTTTTTTGGGAAAATATAAAAAATACTGGAACAAAAATCTACCGGAGGGGAGTCCCGTTGGCTCCACGAGGGTGGGGGGCGCGCCCACCCCCCTGGGACGTGCCCCTGTGCCTCGTGGACTCCCTGTGGGACCCCCTGACTTGTCCTCGATGCTGAACTCTTCTATAAATACCCAAACCTCCAGAAAATAACCTAGATCGGAAGTTCTGCCACCGCAAGCCTCTGTAGTCACGATAAATCAATCTAGGCCCTCTATGGCACCCTGCCGGAGGGGGCCATCATCACCGGAGGCCATGGGGAAGGATCTCAGAGGGGCTATCATCGCCATGAAGGCCAAGGACCAGTGGGGGAACCTCTCTCCATCCATGCGGGAGGCCATGGAGGAGGAAGCACAAGGGGAGAACTTCTCCTCCTCTCTCTCGGTGGTGTCGGAGTGCCATCGGGAGGGGAATCATCGCTGCGGTGATCGTCTTCATCAACATCACCATCATCATCACCATCCTCATTTCTTTTACGCGGTCTACTCTCCCGCAACCCGCTGTAATCCCTACTTGAACATGGTGCTTTATGCCACATATTATGATCCAATGATGTGTTGCCATCTTATGATGTTTTGAGTAGATATCCTTTGTCTTTGGGTTGATTGATGATCTAGATTGGTATGAGTTGTATGATTTATTTTGGTGCTGTCCTATTGTGCCCTCCGTGTCGCGCAAGCGTGAGGGATTCCCGCTGTAGGGTGTTGCAATATGTCCATGGTTTACTTGTTGTCTGCGTTGCTTGAGTGACAGAAGCATAAACACGGATAAATGAATTACGGCGTATGGGAATAAAGGGGACTTGATATGTTAATGCTATGGTTGGGTTTTACCTTAATGATCTTTAGTAGTTGCAGATGCTTGCTAGAGTTCCAATCATAAGTGCATATGACCCAAGAAGAGAAAGTATGTTAGCTTATGCCTCTCCCTCGTATGAAATTGCAATAGTGACTACCGGTCTTGTTAACAATTGCCTAGGATAATTCCACACACCGACCCATTATTATTCCACACTCGCTATTTATAATATTTAGTAATATATTCTAAATTTATGATAACAACACCTACTTTTATATTTTAGCTGTTCTATATCATACAAAGTTATCCTCTTCATACTCACAACATAGTTTTATTTCTCGTTTCTAGTTGGAAGCAAATGTTCGGTGTACGTAGAGTCGTATCAGTGGCAGATAGGACTTGAGAGAATATTGATCTTGCCTTTAGCTCCTTGTGGGTTCGACACTCCATGCTTATCACTTCCACTTTGGAAATTGCTATGATGATTCCCTGCACTTGGGGATTATCAATCTCTTTTCTGGCGCTATTGCCGGGGAGCAATAGCGTGGGGTTGATATTCTCGTGTGTGCTTATTTGCTTTCTTCACTAATTAGTATTTGTTTTCCCTTTTTGATTTGCTTAGTTGTGGGTGAAACATACAAAAAAAATAAAAAAAAATAAAAATACAAAAAGATGCACTTGCCTCATATGACTAAAAAGTTTTTCAAGAAGAGAAGTGATTGGAAAGTTATGTATTGGAGAAGTGAGGGTCGACCTTGAGCACTTGTGTTCATGCTCATGGAAACAATGTAGAATTTTCCATGGAAGTTTCTCTGTAAATAATTATCCCCTTGTATATATCCTTTCTATTATAAAAATAATGTGCCAAGCTTTGGTTTTGGGATGATTAGATTGCTTGTTTACTATGTGCAGTACAAAAAGAGAAACTTTGGCTGTAGCGCGTGAATTTACATTTTTTACTAGAAAGTCAAATGGGTCTGAAACTTTTTGCACATTACTTCTGTATAATTTTTTTAAATTGTCATATTTTATTTAGAATTTGTGGAGTTACAAAAGTTTACTAAATTTCCAGATTACTACAGACTGTCCTGTTTTTGACAGATTTCTTTTTCTATGTGTTGTTCGCTTATTTTGATGAATCCATGGGTAGTATCGGGGGGTATGAACCATGGTGAAGTTGGAATACAGTATATAAAGTGCTAATATTAAATTGAAATGAGTTTGCAACAGTACCTAAAGGTAGTGATTTGCTTTATTATACTAACGGATCTCACAAAGTTTTTGTTAAGTTTTGTGTGGATGAAGTGTTCGAAGAACGAGGAGTTACCGATGTGAGAAGAATAAAGAGAGGCAAGAGTTCAATATTGGGGATTACCAAGGCACCCCAAGTAAATACTTGAAGGATACTCAAGCAACTAAGCTTGGGGATGCCCCGGTTGGCATCCCATCTTTCTTCTTCAACAATTATTGGTATACCTCAATTTTTGTTTTGTTCACATGATTTGTGTCCCTTGTGTTTTTCTTTTTCTTTAGGAACGATGCTAGTATGAGATAGCCCTTCATTGATTTATAGAATGCTTCATGTGCTTCACTTATATCTTTTGAGTATGGTTTTACAGAATGCTTCTTGGATATTGGTTAGTCTATATTAATTGTAGAATGCTCCATGATCTTCACTTATATCTTTTGGAGTATGAATAATACTATCATCTAAAGTGGGTTTGGAAGAGTGTCAACTTTAGGAATTGGTGATCCCACTATTTTGGAGGGTGTTGAATCTTAGTGTTATATTTATGAAAGTGGATTTGGAAGAGTGTCAACTTTAGTTAGTAATGATTCCACTATTTCGGAAGAGGTTCCAATTGATTATGAGAACAAAGTTGCTATCTATGATGATTAATGTGATGACATGTATGCTATAAAGAATAGTTTTAACCATGAAACTTGTCATCATGATTTTTATTTTCAATTGGATTATGCCTCACATGACGGTTATTTTGTTGAGTTTGCCCCACTATTCCGAATGAGAAGATTTTTTGCTTATGTGGAGAGTAGTAAAATTTCTATGCTTGTAGATCATGAAAAGAATGCTTTATGTGATGGTTGTATTGTTAAACTCATTCATGATGCTACTGAAAATTATTATGAGGGAGGAATATATGCTTGTAGGAGTTGCAATAATATCAAGTTTCCTCTCTATATGCTTAAAGTTTCGAAGTTATACTTGTTTTGCCTTCCTATGCTAGTTGATTCTTGTTCCCTTAAATTGTGTGCTCACAAAATCCCTAGGCATAGGAAGCGGGTTAGGTTTAAATTTGCTAGTCATATTCTTCATGATGCTTTCTTTACGTTTCAATTCTTATCTTTTATGTGAGCATCATTGAAATCATCATGCCTAGCTAAAAGGCATTAAAGAAAAGCACTTGTTGGGAGACAACCCAATATTGACCTTTACTGTTTCTGTGTGTCCACATGATTAAGATACTGTAGTAATCATGTTTTATAGCTTTTGTTTCAATAAAGTGCCAAGTAAGACCTTTGGGAAGGACCTGGGTGAAAGTTAATGTGATCTTGCTGTAAAAACAAAAACTTTGCGCTCACGAGATTAGCTGGTATATTTTACAGAAGAGTGATTTTGAGTTGATTCTTTTTGAAGAAGATTATTAGACAAATTCCTCACGTCCACCAGTTTATTTCAGAATTTTTGGTGTAGCAAAAGTATGGTTGTTGTTCAGATCATTACAGACTGTTCTGTTTATGGCAGATTCTGTTTTTAATGCATAGTTTGGTTGTTTTCTTGTTTCTATGGCTTATATTGCTCAATATAAATTGTAGAAATGATATGGTAAAGTAGGCATTGTGTGAGAACAATTATGAATGTTGTCTTTGACAGTACCAAAGTGAATGATTTACTCTTTATCATACTAACCCATCTCACGAAGTTCCGTTAAGTTTTGTGTGATTGAAGTTTTCAAGTTTTGAGTGAGATATCGATATGAGGAGAATAAGGAGTGGAAAGACTCTAAGATTGGGGATGCCCAAGACACCCCAAGGTAATATTAAAGGAAGACTCAAGCGCCTAAGCTTGGGGATGCCCCGGAAGGCATCCCCTCTTTCGTCTTCAAAACCATCGGTATACCTTACCCGGAGCTATATTTTTATTCGTCACATGATATGTGTTTTGCATGGAGCGTATTTTAATTTTACTTTATGTTTTAATAAAATCATTGGATCTGAAATCTTGAATGAAAAAGAATCCTCCCATGGCTAGTTAATTATTTGACTACTCAGTGTTCTTCACTTATATCTTTTTGGAGTAGTTTTCCATTTACTCACGTGCTTCACGTATATCCTATGAGTAAATGGTTGAATGAATTGAATATCATAAATATAAATTTATATATGTTTCATATTCTTATAACATGGGGAGTAATGACTTCACACATAATAAGTATAGGTAGTAAACTTATTGAAAGTCAGCAAACGCAACATTGGTCACTTGAACAATTCATGAAAGAATATTAAAGGAAGAGAGATTTCACATATAAATATACTATGTTGGATATCTTTTGGAATTGTGAGCACTCATTAAAATATGACATGCTAAAAGGTTGATGTTGGACAAGGAAGACAACTTAATGGGTTATGTTTTCCAATATCCTAAACGTTATATTGTCTTGTATCATCCAACATGTTGAGCTTGCCTTTCCCTCTCATGCTAGCCAAATTCTTTGCATCAAGGAGAGATACTACTTGTGCTTCCAAACATCCCTTAAACCAGTTTTGCCATGAGAGCCCACCATACCTACCTATGGTTTGAGTAAGATCCTTCAAGTAAGTTGTCATCGTGCATGCAATAAAATTGCTTCTTAAATATGTATGATATATTAGTGCGAAGAAAATAAGCTTTATACGAACTTGTGATAGGGAAGAAATAAAAGCGACAGACTTCATAATAAAGGTCTTTATCACAAGCGGCAATATAAAGTGACGTTCTTTTGCATTAAGATTTTGTGCATCCAACCATAAAAGCGCATGACAACCTATGCTTCCCTCTGCGAAGGGCCTATCTTTTACTTTTATCTTCTACCCTTATACAAGAGTCATGGTGATCATCACCTTTCCTTTTTACACCTTTTCCTTTGGCAAGCATTTTGTGTTGGAGTGATCCGGATATATATATATATCCACTTGCATGTAGGTTTTCGTAAATTATTATTGTTGGCATTACTCTTGAGGTAAAAGGTTGGGAGGCGAAACTATAAGCCCCTATCTTTCTCTATGTGCGATTGAAACTTTGAAACCATAAATATCACATGAGTGTTAGCAATTGTCAAAGATTAAATGATAGTTGAGTATGTGGAGTTTGCTGAACCAAAGCTCTTACATAGACCCTTCACAAAAATAAGATGAATTGCAATTGTTTGATGTCTAAGAGCATGAATTGTTAGTTTTCAAGAAAGTTTATGATCTATACTTTAACTTGTGAATAGCTTGTTACTTGATCATGAAAAGTTTTATGAGGTGAGCTACTGTTATGATATATAATGATGCTAGAAAAAGTGATTGAAACTATGATTGATCAAACTTAAGCGCTTGTTAGCATTCACACTTCATAAATTATTTCTTTTATCATTTACCTACTCGAGGACGAGCAGGAATTAAGCTTGGGGATGCTGATACGTCTCCAACGAATCTATAATTTATGAAGTATTCATGCCATGTTTACACTAGTTTTATATGATTTTGGTATGATTTGATTAGAACTAACCCGGACTGATGCTATTTTCAGCAGAACTACCGCGGTGTTGTTTTTGTGTAGAAATAAAAGTTCTCGGAATGCGCTGAAAATCAACGGAGATTTTTTTGGGAAATATAAAAAATACTGGAACAAAAATCTACCGGAGGGGAGTCCCGTGGGCTCCACGAGGGTGGGGGGCGCGCCCCTGTGCCTCGTGGACTCCCTGTGGGGCCACTTGACTTGTCCTCAACGTCAACCCCTTCTGTAAATACCTAAACCTCTAGAAAATAACCTAGATTGGAAGTTCCGCCACCGCAGGCCTCTGTAGCCACGAGAAATCAATCTAGGCCCTCTCTGGCACCCTGCCGGACGGGGCCATCATCACCGGAGGCCATGGGGAAGGGTCTCGGAGGGGCCAACATCGCCATGAAGGCCAAGGACCAGAGGGGGAAGCTCTCCCCATCCAGGGGGAGGCCATGGAGGAGAAAGCACAAGGGGGAGAACTTCTCCTCCTCTCTCTTGGTGGCGCTGGAGTGCCATCGGGAGGGAAATCATCGCCGCGGTGATCGTCTTCATCAACATCACCATCATGATCACCATCCTCATCTCTTTTGCGCGGTCCACTCTCCCGCACCCCGCTGTAATCCCTACTTGAACATGGTGCTTTATGCCACATATTATGATCCAATGATGTGTTGCCATCTTATGATGTTTTGATTAGATATCCTTTGTCTTTGGGTTGATTGATGATCTAGATTGGTATGAGTTGTATGATTTATTTTGGTGTTGTCCTATTGTGCCCTCCGTGTCGCGCAAGCGTGAGGGATTCCCACTGTAGGGTGTTGTAATATGTCCATGGTTTGCTTATTGTCTTTGTTGCTTGAGTTATAGAAGCATAAACACGGATAAGTGGGTCACGGCGTATGGGAATAAAGGGGACTTGATATGTTAATGCTATGGTTGGGTTTTACCTTAATGATCTTTAGTAGTTGCAGATGCTTGCTAGAGTTCCAATCATAAGTGCATATGATCCAATAAGAGAAAGTATGTTAGCTTATGTCTCTCCCTCATATAAAATTGCAATAGTGATTACCGATCTTGTTAACAATTGCCTAGGATAATTCCGCACACCGACCCATCATTATTCCACCCTCGCTATTTATAATATTTTGTAATATATTCTAAATTTATGATAACAACGCCTACTTTTATATTTTCGTTCTTCGATATCATACAAAGTTATCCTCTTCATACCCACAACGTAGTTTTATTTCTCGTTTCTAGTTGGAAGCAAACGTTCGGTGTACATAGAGTCATATGAGTGGTAGATAGGATTTGAGAGAATATTGATCTTGCCTTTAGCTCCTTGTGGGTTCGACACTCCATGCTTATCACTTCCACCTTTTGAAATTGCTACGATGATTCCCTGCACTTGGGGATTATCAACTTCCAGGAGCCTCGAGCCATTGCCTGCATCCTGGGCGGCTCACAGGCCCCGGCTTCTCACCGTATCTTCAAGCAATTCGCGTGCGAGGTGAACGCAGCGCTTCCCAAGCCCGAAGCAACTCGCCCGCTCAGGTGATCCAAATGCGCTATCACCTTCAGCTCCTCAGACCAACTCAAGTGCACGGCCACTGCCAAGCGCGCTCCCCATGCTCTGCTCACCCATCATTAGCAACATGGTCGTCACAAGACTCTCATCGATGGTGGAGCGGGGCTCAATGTCCTATCTGTTCAAACGTTCGACAGGCTCCAAGTGCCATACTACTAGCTTCAGCCAACCAATCCATTCTCAGGAGTGACCAACGGTTCCACACACCCGATAGGGCAGGTCCGCCTCCCTGTCACCTTCGGCGAACGCAACAACTACCACACCGAGCTCATCGACTTCGACGTCGCCGACATTCCCCTGCCGTACAACGCCATCCTAGGATACCCAGCGCTGGCCAAGTTCATGGCAGAGACGCACCACGGCTAGAACGTCCTCAAGATGCCAGGAAGTGGCGGTGTCATCACGGTCGCATGACAGGAAAAGGACGCATGTGCTCCCTAGAGCGCGCCTACCAGGCTGCAGCAGTCGAGAACCCTGAAGATGAGGGCGGTGCCCTCCCTCCAGGGGTCGCCCCCAAGACAAAGAAGCTGCATCTAGGTCAGGGATCTCGCGAGGAGGCATCGCCCGAGGATGCTACGCTGAGCCTCGCGTCCCCGGATGGGGCGCCTTCACCTATCACATAGGAAGGCGCGCCAGACGCCCCTGTCAGGCTGGGCTTGGGGGCTCTCCTCGAGAGGGACTCAAACTTAGCCAGAGTCATGAGGGAGGTGCTCGGGCACCATGTGGAGGCATGCTTCAGCGCACGTTTCCCAGGAGAAGGCATCAGACTGAAGGCGCCAGGCGTTCAGGAGTTCATCAACAAGGCAATCGAGGAGATTCAAGAGGCAAGGGTTCTGCAAGGCAAACGCCGCCTACCGCAAAGCGCGGCTCATTGCCTTGTCGAGGGTATGGAGTTCCACGTCTGCATCGACATTCTAGGGATCAACAGGGCCGTATCTCGGCAGCTCTTCTGGCTGTCTCGTGTCGGCCGATGCGAGGGTCCACCCCACAGCTAAGTCCGCATGCCTTTGGGCCTACCAGGCGCAGCTGTGGCGTTCCAGCGCTACACAAGGGACGCCCTGGCGGCTCGCGAAGCCAGGCACCAGGCGACCCTGACGGAGATGGAGGTGCATCTTTGGGAGCCTCCCGGCCCCCCTGGACCGCTCGAGGCTCGGGGCCAGGGCGGCTCGTGAGGAACGACTCCAGCAGCGCGCGTCTTCTGCTACCCCGACATCTCTTCATCGACGGTGCAAGCTGACATCTCTCTAGTTCGTTCAGTTTGGGGGCGCCCCTCGGGCAGCATCATCCCCAAGCCGTGTGGGTCTGTCCTTGCGGCATGTATCGTTTTGCATTCACCAGGATTGTCTAACCATCTTCTATGAGTTTACCTATGATTGTCACTCTGCAGCCTCGAGTCTTATCCACCTCGCGGTCTCCTACATTTGCTGGCTTGTCCCTCGCTCGCCTTGCTGCATGGCTACTCACGTCAGCATGATGCTTGTGCTCGGGTCCATCCCTGCAACACTGACAAACCCGAGGACCGAGCTCTGGCTCGCAACCCGCCTTGCGCACGCCACCTCACCAGGTCCTCGGTGCCTTCGTCTTTCGCCAGGGGCCCTGGGGCGGACAGCCCGCTCCGCAAGGGTTCGCGGCCTCTCCTGTCATCTAACATGCAGGTTCACCTGATGATGATTCATGGGCCGGTTTGGACGACCGCCACCTTACCTCACGAGTCGCTTGCACGTTAAAGGGGGAGGTCCCGAGCATCGCATCTCGGGAGCTCCTACTGGCTCTCCCGCCCTCACCCCCTCGCCTTGACCACGGCATCGCGACCTGGCATACCAGCGGCGGCTGAGCTCGCTCGAGGGCCAGGACTCAAGGACATAGAGTACCTGGGCAAGCGAGGCGAGAGGGTGGTCGTTGCGGGCCGCGCCTAATGATACCACCACAGACGCAAGAGCAGGCACCCCCAACGGATCACAGCAAGACCACTGAAAGATAAGTCGCATGCACTATGATACCAGTTTCACATCCCGCTCGGCCCAACCTCGCAGTCCCACTCCGGCGGCTTCACTCCCCTTTTCCGTTCCTTGAGCGGCTGCTTGCACGCCAAGGGGGACCTCGTGAGCATCGCGTCTCATGAGCTCTCACCAAACCTCGGGCCGCTCACCTCCTAGCCTTGACCACGACATCGCGACCTGGCATACTAGCGATGGCTGAAGCCTGCCTGGGGACTAGGACCCGTCGGTGTAGAGCGTCACGCTGTCTAAAGGAAAGAAAAGGGGGGAGTCGAGCTGAACTGGGATACGCGATGTCATCACAGAATCAAGAAAGCAACGTTGGTACTAAACACACTTCGGTCCTTACAAACCCCATGGGGGCTGGTTTTCATTCCGCGCAGGGAAAGCAAAAGAAGGAAGGCTGCTACCGAGCCATCGAGCATCACTGGCGACACCGAGCGGCAGCCGCTGCTGCGCTCCGACCACGACAGGAGCTTGGCGGCACATAGCTGTCGTCACTAGACTCTGGAGACTCGCTGGGCTCAGGAGAGTTGCTGGATTCCCAGGAGTCGTCGCTGCTGCTGGAAGAGGCGCCGAAGGGGACGGAAGCAGGTCCAGCGCCCACGGCGGCACCTTGCGGGTTGCTTCCTCCGGGGCAGTACTCCAGCCGTTGGCCCTCCTCATCGAAGACCTCAAAGAACAAGGTGGATGTGCCGTCGTTCTCGAAGTGAATCGCGAGGTCTCCCTTGCCGCTGCAGGCTCGGGCGACCTCACCCCATCCGCGGGTCATGAAGACGTCTCCGGGGGGCGCCACCTCGACCTCAGCTCCGGTGGCCAGGCTGCAGCACCCGGTGTGCTGCAGCCACAGCTCAAGCAGCCCCTCGGAGGTAGCTCGCTGGCGAAGAACCTTGGGAGCCGGATCCATTAGTCGGGCGGCATTGCCGCCCACAGCACGAACTCTCGCAAGCTGCCCTCAGCGTGGGTCCATGGCACGGTCAGCAAGGCAATGGCGGCCCGTCCCCCATCATTGGGGGCCGCTCGATGGCGCACATCTTCATCCCGGGCGCGGGCGAACATGGGAAGGGGGAAGCCAGGCGAAGGACTCCATTGCCAAGGCCTGGTCACCTCTCTCCCCATGCTGGAGTCATGAGGGAGGCGGAGTCGCTTCATCGGTGGGGAGGATCAGGCCCCTCCCTAGGGGCCTTCCCCTTTTCGGCCGCCGAGAACCTCCAGATCGGTGCCATGGAAGCAAGACGAAGAAGGAGAAGAAGTGGGCGGCAAGAAGACGAAGGAGAGATGAGCGAGGGGGCTCAGCCCCTCCCCCACATTTATAGCCAAGGAAGTCCAACCGCCGGCCTCCACGACCTCGCGCCATGATGACCTTCTGCATCCGCATCGTTCCGTCAAGTCGAACAGTTGCCGAGGTAGCATGGGAAAGTGGAGACGCCCACGTCCCATCAATCTCCACGCATCATCAAGGCCACAGGCGGTTAGGGCCCGCCGCGCCCCGCACTTGCCCTTTGGCTTCGCCTGGAAGCCAAGTCCGAGCGCGCCTTGGGCCTGGGGGCTACTGTCGGCGTTCTGGATATGGGGGTATCCAGACTTGCCTGCCTACAGCCCACGGCGTAGCTCCACCGATGGCCTGGTACGGCCCAGCTTCTACATCGATGACTCAAGACCCTCGCGAGGGGCCAAGCCTCGCGAGGAGGATGACAGCAAGACTCCCGAGGGGATCGGCCCCTTCAGGCTGGCTCCCGAGGGGCGGAGAGTTCTATGCAAGGTGCACCTCACGAGGCTCAGCTGACGTGAGCCATGACGACAAAGGCCAAGTGGGCACCAGGCGGGCGCCAGCGGGCGCAGAACACCAGTTTCCTCTTTGGTGCAAGGGAGGCAAGCCGCAGGCACGGAGTCCAGAGGAATCAGCCAAAGGTTTCCATTATGGTGCAACAAGACAAAGACCACCAGGACGACAGGGCGTAGGTCATCACCGAGCCCAACGCAGCGTCACGACCAGGGGCTTTTCGCACGCGAAGACCACTTTAGTCAGGATAAGCTGTACTTCTTGTCCCCTTTCAAATCCGGCCGTTGTGGGATCCCTTCCCGCCAACATTTGTGAAGAGGACCAAGGCCACTATAAATAGGACTTAGCCACCACCATAGAAGGGGATCGCTTCGAGTTGAGAACGAGGGATCGGATCCACTCTCACCCGACCACCTCACTAGCTCTCTTGAGCTCAAGAACACCTCACCTCCTGAGGCCAGTTTATCCACTGTACTAGTTCATCCTCAGCCCCTCGAGGTAATCCACCAAAAACGCTGGAGTAGGGTATTACACCGAAGAAGGTGGCCCGAACCAGGATAAACTGTTGTGTCCCTTTGTCTCTTCGAGCCCGACGCGCTAGGCTTAGGAGGATCACGAGTAGGCAGGCTGGGTAGTTTGAGATCTCCACATGCACACCAGAGTTTGAACCTTTCAAGGGTTTGCGGAACCCATAATCCGACACTCGTCACGTCCGTTATCTCATCCGGGACTCCGAACAAAGTTCGGTCATCAAAACACATAACTCATAATACAAATCGTCATCGAACGTTAAGCGTGCGTACCCTATGAGTTTGAGAACTATGTAGACATGATTGAGACACATCTCTGACCTATAACCAATAGCGGAACCTGGATGCTCATATTGGCACCTACATATTCTACGAAGATCTTTATCGGTCAAACCGCATAACAACATACGTTGTTCCCTTTGTCATCGATATGTTGCTTGCCCGAGATTCGATCGTCGGTATTATCATACCTAGTTCAATCTTGTTATCGGCAAGTCTCTTTACTCGTTCCATAATGCTTCATCCCACAACTAACTCATTAGTCACATTGCTTGCAAGGCTTATAGTGATGAGCATTACCGAGAGGGCCGAGAGATACCTCTCCAAAACATGGAGTGAAAAATCCTAATCTAGATCTATGCCAACCCAACAAACACCTTCGGAGACACCTGTAGAGCATCTTTATAATCACCCATTTACGTTGTGATGTTTGATAGCTCACAAGGTGTTCCTCCGGTATTCGGGAATTGCATAATCTCATAGTCTGAGGAACATGTATAAGTCATGAAGAAAGCAGTAGCAATGAAACTGTAACGATCATAATGCTAAGCTAACAGATGGGTCATGTCCATCACATCATTCTCCTAATGATGTGATCCCGTTCATCAAACGACAACACATGTCTATGGTTAGGAAGCATAACCATCTCTGATTAACGAGCTAGTCAAGTAGAGGCATACTAGGGACACTATGTTTTGTCTATGTATTCACACATGTATTAAGTTTCTGGGTGATACAATTTTAGCATGAATAATAAACATTTATCATGAAATAAGGAAATAAATAATAACTTTAATATTGCCTCTAGGGCATATTTACTTCACTATTACATCTCCAAGAGGTGCGTGAACTCGCTAATCTAAGTGATACATCTGTGCTGCAGCTAGGCTCTGCCACTTGTTCATACCCCTAGTACCTATTGTCAGGTTCGTTGCCTCGAAAGTTGGCGCCCACTGTGGGGCTGTACGTCTAGCAAATATCTGGCGTAGGTGGAACTTTTCATCATCACCATGATCCTTGGTGGTGAGACCCGATTCGGAACTCTTAGGTTCATCACCGATGATTCAACATGGCTTTAGGAAGCCCCGCTGGACGTGGATTCACCGCGACACACGAACATCACCACCCTACAGAGTCCTTCTCCGTCAACCATTGGTTCCATACCAAGCGCCCCCTTCATCCTGCTGGTCGCCGTCACAAGCGCTCCAGGCGCTCACAGTTCCAACGATGCGTCAAACACGACATGGCTCTCCAGGCCACGGCCGTACAGGTGGCGTCACTCGAGCCTGACGAGCCTGCCCTTGACCTTTTTACCTGTCTCCATGAGGATTACACATATCGGTCCAAGTGCGAGAGCATTGAGTCCATGATGGAAGTTCTGATGGCCGACATGGAGCAGCACGACCCTTTGGGGGTACATGGGTGCTCACGATGGCCTCGAGGGTGCATCGTGCCGGCATGCGAACGATGACCTCGGTGCTGGCCATTCAGATGACCATGAGCAGTACATTCCTCAACCCCTCATTCAAGAGTAGAGGGAAGAACTTCAGCAGAGGAAAATGCATTAAAACAAAACTTTGCACTGAGAAGAAGTATATGCATTAGACAGTACGAAACTAAGCACCTAAGCTTTTATGTACAAAAAAAGACATCTAAAAGTCAGTAGCCATTCCTCCACACATAAGACATATGAAAACAAACTATTGTTAGTGCAAAATAAGAACCTAGCTCACCTCAAAAGCGGATAGCCTCACAATCTCCACAGAAATCTAGCGATAGTGCAGTCAAAACAGTAACTCTGTTGCACAAAAGATCCGAGATTAGGTAGGAAGGCACAGCAGAAGCGAAGATAGCAATCCTTACTTGAGATCGAATACGTGGAGCTCAGGCCCGACGGCGAGGGCGACAGAGTGGACGAGCGAGTGGGTGGAGACGAGCGCCGGCATGAACTTGCCCGCACCGCTCACCTCCGCCTCCTCGATCGCGGCTTCCTCTATGGCGACAAGCAGCGACGAGCGTGGATTTGCTGCCGGGTTCAAATCAAGAGTGAGGCATGGGAGGCGAGGGAGGGAGCTCGTGAGTGGGGAAATTGCTAGGGTTTATGGCTGGCTCTTTGTGGGATCCAGCGACCAGTCTCACCTAGTAATTTTTTAGGGGAACGTCAAGAGTGTCTGGGTTGAAGAAGTTGAACCTGGGGACATAGATGGAACCCAAAGCCCATAGTCTACTGGGCCTCAGGGTGCCGAGGTCTATTGGAGAACCTTGCACTACTAGGAGAAACCTTATAGACAGAAATTTAGTAGTAGCACTGGTTATGGGTCCAGCGCTACTGCGACTTAGTAGTAGGGCTGGTTGAAAACAAGCGCTATAGGTACAAAAGTAGCAATAGCGCTGAGCCCCCTGACAGCGCTACTGCTAAGTGGTCCCATGGCCATCGACAGGGGCTACACGTAGTAGTCGCGGTTGGCTAGAACTAGTGCTACTAATAGAGACATAGCAGTAGCGCTGGGCCACCAGCCCACCCCTACTGCTAAGTCTGCACGGTGAGCCCAAGTTAGCAGTAGCACTGGGCCACCAGCCAGCGCTACTACTAATGCTACCTTATCCTCTCCCCCACCGGCCCGATCGATCACTCTCCCTCCCACACTGTCATCATCCAACCCCTGCTGCCGCCGCCTGCCGCAGTCGTCGCACCGCTGCCGTCACCCGCTGCCGCCATCGCCCGATATGTCTCCCTCCCTTCTCCTTCCATCCCTCCCTTCGACCCTGCCTATCCCTCCATCCCTTGCCCTTCTTCCACCCTGCTCCCTCCCCTCATCCCTCGCCCTTCTCCCTCCCAGCCCTCTCCCTCCCTCCGATCCCTTCTGCATTGCATAGATAGATGGATAGATAGATGACTGGATAGATAGATAGATAGATGGTTAGAACAATGGTTTTTTGATATATTGCATAGATGGACAAATGGATAGATAGATGGATGGATATATAGATGGATGGATGGATGGATGGATAGATGTTAGGGTTAGAACTACGGGATTTTTAGTAAATGTATAGGTCTTTTCATTTTTTATGGTTAGAACAAGGTTTTACCAATTTTCAGAGTTAGAACTAAGTTTAGACAAATGGCTGGACAGATGGGCAGTACAAATTATTAGGGTTAGAACTAGGTTTTATAAATTTAGGAGAAAGTTTTAGACATAGGGTTTAACTAAGTCCTAAGATGAGGATAATAATGTTTTTGTTTATATTTTGTTTTTGCAGAAATCAAGGAGCCCCTGCATCATCCCCGCCATCGTCCCCATCACCGGCGCCCTGTGACAGCCTGGTTTTGCCCTTTTTTCTGATTTTTATTTGGGTTGAATTTGGAGTTTTGAATCACTTCAGTTGGACTTGAACACTTGGGCATCACCTTGACTTTCACCCAAGTGACTCATTTCCTTCTCTATCCATCATTTTTTCTCTGGTCTACCTCAAAATAATATTATGAATATTTTTCTGAAATGAAAAATATATTTTCCTCTCTAAAACCCTAACCAGCAACTTGTGCTCCAAAGCAACCCTAATTTTTCTTGCCCACAAAAATCTGAGAAAATTCACAAAAATCCTTTGAACCCTAGGGCACCTCCCTGAGCAAAAATATTGCATCACTTTTTGGAATATTTTTGCTACATAAAATATTTTTGTTCTAGACAGAAATGGTAGTTTCTACAGCAACTACCATTTTACTTGCTCCAATGCTGCTGCATTTTCTTCTGCATCACTACCTTCCTAGATGATTCCAAACCCCCAAAGCTCAGATCCCAACTCCCAGTCGTTTGACCACAGTAAGCTCCCAAAGTTACTGTCCAGGAACTTACCATGAAGATAAACTCCAACTTACAACAGCTGAGCTCGATTCAAAGCATTGGCACAACCCTAAACACTAAGGACTACACGCCAGACACAAAATTGGGGCCAGCCGTGGCTCTATGCCAAAGTGCACGCGGTGACCATGCGTGTGCATGGTGCCAACATGCTTGTCGCCGTGCTTTGAGTGCCGCCGAGCGCTTTGTTTGGCGCGTGCTCGCTTCCCCGCCTGCCTAACCTCGCCAAACCTCGCCACCATCACCGTCTCTACTCCATTAACTCCATCCTGGTGCTCGCCGACGCCGGAGCTCGTCGTAGCGAGCACGGGCGCGGTCCGGCCAACCCAACAGTGCGCTGTGTACTGTGTTCGTCGCCACCTACTCGTTCCTGTGCTCATCTCTGCCCACTCACAGTGCCTGCGTGAGCTGCGTCGCCTTCCCCCTCACTCACTGATGCCGCTCGTCGCCAGGCGCCGTGTCCCGGTGTCCTCCGGTGGAGCCCGAACCCCTCTCCTCGCTCGGCTATAAATCTAGCCCTCCCCAGCCCTCTCGAGCATCACCAGCTCCACTCACACACTCCACAAGCCAGTAGGAAGCCGTAGCCCGGCCAGGCAGGCCTCGGGCCGCCGTCCCCGAGCTCGAGCTCACCAGCGATCCCCTTTGTCCGTCCTCACCGCTCCAGCCCCTCCCAAGCTCGGGCGACTCTTCCTCAGCCTCTGTTGTGCTTCAGTGGTGCCGTTCGACTCGGTTGGAGCCACTAGGGCAGCCCCTCGTTGCCGTCGCCCTCAACTCCGGCGATTGCTGCTCTCTATCTATGCTTATCTATGCTGGAGAGGCTCATTCCTTCGCCGTCCAACCACCCCTAGCTATTCTACGGGTGCGGGTAAGTGCACCTCCCTCTTCTCCTTCGATCTATCCCTCCAGATCGGGCCAAGATGCCCTCCTCGCCGGCGTGTGCTCCGTTGAAGCTCCGTCGTGCCATGTTTCCCTCTTCCCCTCCCTCTCACCTGACTAGCGGGCCCCGCTGTCAGCCACTCTGGCCGAGCCCGAAGCGGTACGAGTGGAGGTGCCCTACGGGGTTTACGCCTTCGATGTCACCCCCCAGTTTTGTTTTATTTGAATTCAATTCAAATATTTCCAAAGAACTTCAAACATCCATAACTTTTTAACCATAAGTCCAAATGAATTGATTCTTTTTGCATTGTGTTATGTATGAAAATCTCTAGCAGCACACCAAAGATGAGATTTTTCTCTACTGCCTAGATTTTCTGGTGGATTTCAGAGTGTCTCTTGATGTTTTCCTTTAGTGTTTTTAATGGATTTCAGAAGGTGAAGCTTGTCTTAAGGATCGCCAGGAGGAGTGTGAACCTCATCTGCACTAAGGCAAGCCACAACAACATTTTCATGGTGCCATTGCAATATTTGTGATTTATTTTTCAACTTGAATGAATAATTTAGTTCATGCATTTAAATCACCAAAATAAATAACTATTTTCATTCTATTGAATGCTTGATTATGTTGACATGTTGGTTTACAGTAGATTAAAGCTAACTAAGTTAGTTTAAGTCGTTAGAAATTATCCTTGATTATGAAGAAATAATTTGTATATGAAAAAGAATTAGTGAGGATAATATTTTCTTGGGTAAGAAAATAACTATGCTAAGATATTTTCATGGTTAGTTTGCTGAATAATCATAACCAGAAAGGTGCTCTGAGTTTCTAATATGTATGGTTAGTGCTTGGTATAGTTGACCCGTTATTGTTTTAATGATAAGTGATGCATGTTATTTGAGTGCATTTTCATGGCATGTCATGACACCGATTATTTTTACTTTAAGTTGAACTTGATAATAACTCAACTTGAACATATCATTGATCGGGTCATAGTGCCACTGAATCGAGTTTTTCCCAGTGCAACCACATTTGGCTTTATGGGAAGGCCATTATTCGGTCCGTTTTCATGCCTCTGGTCGGTGCCTCCAACGAGGGAAGGTTATGGGCGTGTGTTACCCTGGCCCGGTAAGTAGACATAACCTTGTGTGCCCGTTGTTGTTGTTATGGTACCTTGTCCCCGTTTGGGACCATTTATGTTTTGCCACGACGGTGGCCGTTGGTGTCTTTGGTAGACACGGGGCCACCCATGACTTAGCCCAGTGGGGAGTGAGTCGGAGTGGCCGGGAGAGTGTCATGGCAATGGAGGGGTTTTGTTGGAATGCCGTTTGTCCACCCGAATGGGAGTGCGAGGCCATGGGTTCCTTGGTGTGGGTATAGTGCGCTACCTCTATAGAGTGTATTTAAATCTTTCGATAGCCGAGTCCACGATTACGGACACACTCGAAAGTAGGTCACACCATGGGTTAACGTTTAAATAATATTGCACACTAAATGAATAACATGGCACTATTGGAAAGTGGATGGTTGAGAAACCATGTTGATGATGGAGACCAAGTTGTTGGTCTGTTTGTGATCCGAGAAAGATCACCATTTGGTTACGAGGTAACCCGTTTGTAGACCAAGTTGTTGGTCCGTTTGTGATCCGAGAAAGATCACCATTTGGTTACAAGGTATCCCGTTTGGTAAGTAAGTCTGAGGGAGTTGAGGCACGAGTTTTCATTCACCGCATCTCTAGTATGAATTTTGCATTAAGGATTAAATTGGTTAACATCATGATATTGTTTCTCATTGTGTTTATGCTTGTTGTGAGCTTGCAAGTACATTCAATGTACTGACCTGGCGTGTCATGCCAGATTTCAGGAAAGTCTCGTTGGAATAGTGTCACATCCCTAGTTCTGGTATGACCTAGACTAGTTAGTCATTTGTGCAACACGTTTAAATTCCATTTAAATTTGAAATGAGGATTTGTGAAACCCTCAGAATCATTTCTGGAAATGACCCAGATAAAAATTGCTCCAAAAAGGTCCAAGAAAATGTTCATGTTGCTCTCTGAAAATATTGGGCAGAGATAAAAATCAAACCAATATTTTTTGGAGCTCATAAGTATTTATTTGGGGCATTTGGAATTAATGCAGTAAATATTTGCTTTGGATAAATATTGTTATATATATATACAATATTGTCCAAAAATTATGCCATTTGTTGAGGAGCTCTGGAATAATACCACTAGCCCCTGCAAAAATTGGCATAAGAAAATAAACTGATTTAGTAGTTTTTTACTAAATCAGAAACAAATGTCAGAAATAAATAAGAAACAAAAAGGGAAGAAACCCACCTGCACTTACCTCCCTGTGCGGCCGAGCACTGTAGCCGGCCCAGCCCACCTGGCCCCCCTCCCCTGTCATCTTCCACCTTGCCAGGAGGATGGGCGCGTGCCCGACGCGCGCGCACCGCCGCGCCGCGCCACCTCCTCCCTCCCTGCCTGCCTGTGCTCCCTCTCGTCGCTCTGGATGCCCCGCGCGACGCCACGCGCCGCCCCGTACCCCTCTCACTCTCCCGTGCCCATTCCTCTCCTCTCCCTCGCTCTCTCTCTCTCGCGCGCGACCGAGATCGCTGTCGCCGCCATCCACAGCCACCGTGGCCTCGGCCACTGCCGCACCTCCCCGACGCGCTCCACAGATCCGCCGCGACCCCCTCTCCCTCCTCACCAAGCCAAGCAACTCGGGCGAGCCCCGCTTCGTCCTCGGCGCCGTCGTCTTCATCTCCGACCGCCAGAGATCGTCTTCGCCGCCCCGCTGACTCCAGCCTCCCCCGAGCTCTCCGACGATGTCCTCGAGCCCTTCGTGAGCCCCCGCATCGGTTCCCCCTTCTCCCCTGCCTCCCCGCGCTCTGTAGCTAGCCCCACCGTCGAAGCCGAACTCCGGCCGCCGACGCAAGCTCGCTTCCGGCGAGCTCCGACCTCCTCGTGTCCAACCACTCGCACCACTGGATGCGGCAGCTCCCCTGCTACACGTAGCACGTCTCCACCGTCGATTTGGTCACCGGAGGACCAAATCCGAGGCCCTCCGCCGCGTCTGGCCTTACCGGCGTCGAGTCGCCGGCGGGTTTGACCCCACTGACCAGGGGTTTGACCTCCCATGGATCGCTGACAAGTGGGGCCAGGCCCCTGCTAGTTTTAGTTAAATATTAATTAAACCTAATTAGCCCGCTGATACTGACATGTGGGCCTAGGGCCTTAACTAAGTTAGATTAGGATTAGATTAGTGCTAATTAACTTAAGTTAGTTAGACACTAACATATGGGTCCCACTGGTCAGGTTTGACCTGGAGCGACCAATTGACCTGTTGACGTCACTCAGACGTCATGCTGACGCAATTAATCCTTTTCTGGTTTAAATTTAAATCAGGAAATTCCAGAAAGTTAGCAAAACTTCAAAAAATCCTAGAAATTCAACCGTAGCTCAAATTGAAATAATTTATATATGAAAAATTATCAGAAAAATACAATCTTTCCATCTGTACTAGTTTCATGCATGACAAACCAACTTATACCTACCGTATAAGTGAAACACTAAAATGGCATATATAAGAGCTTAATTTGGAGTTGCATTTGAACCCTTGTGTAACGCCCCGGATTCGATGCGCCAGGTGTCTGCCAGTTATTCACCATTGTTGCCATGTAACTTACTTGCGTGTTGAATTTTATCATGTTATCATGTGCATCTCATTTTGCATTCATGTTCGTCTCATGCATCCGAGCATTTTCCCCGTTGTCCGTTTTGCAATCCGGCACTCCTATGTCATCCAGCATCCCCTTTTTGCCTCTTCTCTTGTGCGGGTGTTAAACATTCTTGGAATGGAACGAGGTTTGCCAAGCGGCCTTGGTATAGCACCGGTAGACCGCCTGTCAAGTTTCGTGCCATTTGGAGTCCGTTTGATACTCCAACGGTTAACCGGGTAGCCGCAAAAGCCCTCTTTGTGTTGCAGCCCAACACCCCTTCAAAGTGGCCCAAAACCCATCCAAACCCCCACCATGCTCTCGGTCGTTCGATCACGATCGTGTGGGCGAAAACCGCACCCCATTTGGAGTCTCCTAGCTCCCTCTACATATATATATGCCTTCTCCCCCAAAATTCACGGTGCAAACCCTAGCTCTCCCTCTCCTCGCGCCGCCGGACGTTTTCTTCCCACTGGCCGGACATGTCCGCTGCGCCCGGCCACCTCACTCCAGCCAATTCGGAGCCGCCACCTCAGCAGCACCGCCTCCCTCCTCCTCTAGCGCGCCGCCACGTGTCCCCCCCAGCGCCCACTTTGCCGCGGGCCCGCCGAGCCCATTTGAGGCCTGCTCGGGCCGGACCCGCCGCCGCCCGCCCGCTCGTCCGAGGCTCGCCGCCCTTGCTCCGCCGCACTGTCGCCAATGACCAACTCCGCGGCGAGGCGCACCATCTGTCGTCGCCCTGCGCCGCGGCGCCTCCCTCTCGGCGTCGCCCGCGCCTCGTCCGTCCACCGCCCCGCCTGCGCCTCCGCCGCTTGGCTCCGTCTCCCTCGCCGGTGCTGCGCCTCGCCGGCCAGAGCTGAGCCTCCCCGCGCCTCCTCGCTGCCCCGCGCCGGATCCGGCGAGATCCGGCCGGAGGAGGTCTCCCCGGCCCCGGATCCGCCTCCCCGACGTCTTCCCCGTCCTCTCCGGCAGCTACTCCGGCGAGAACCCCGGCCATCCTCGATCCCCGTGCGAATGAGGTTGACCCCGATATTTCACTGTCCCTGAATTTTTTTACATTATCATGCCATATTCATCGCATCATAACTTGCCGAATACTGCTCCATTTCGTGCGTATAATATGTCAGATTGTTCGTCTCGACGAGTACTTAATTTCATTCCATTGCACCATGTTCATTTGAGTCCATCTTGATGCCCTAATCGAGTGCTATATGATGTTAACCTGCTGAAACTGTTATAACATGTTCATTTGTCAGTTTTGCCATGCTTGATGTGTGCATCCTATGAGCATGAGCTCTACATGTGTTTTGATCTAGATCATGTCATCTTTGCAGTGGTGCCATACTTGTATTTTTGTGAGTTGTGTAGCGAGTGCATCAAGCTTGTTAAGTAGGGTACTTCTTTCTTCTTGTTTTCTGTTGAATCTGTTATTTTGTGATGCTATGTAAACCTGCTGCTACAAGTCATTCTACGCATAATCTGGAGATGTTCACTAAGGATGTTTTGTTACACATGTCATGCTATATCCATTCATGCCCCTGATTGCATTTATATCTTGCTGTAGCTTGTTGTAATCTTGCTCCAAAGTTGCTAAATAATGTTGTTGTCATCCTGTTAACATTAAGTTCAATGTTGCCATGATTGTTGTTAGTTATCCATGCACCCTATGAACTTGCTCTTGCCATGCTTAGCTTCATAAACATGCCTTCTTACTGTTGGTTGCAATGCCATGCCATGTATTGCTCTGTGGTGAGTGGTTCAAGCTCACCAACATGCCTACTTATTGTTGTTCCTGCCATGTATGAATCTGTCATCATTTGCCATGTTTACATGGGTGCCATTTTTGTGCCCTTTTGGCTCATGGTCAGTAAGGGACTTTTATTATATGCAATTAGTAGATTCATGCCATGCCTTTGTTTGCCATGTTAAGTTCCTGTAACATGTTTTTTGATATCTCTAAACATTGCAACCTGATGTTATTTCTGCAAAGTCTGAAACTGTTAATATATGCAATCTTGCCATGTGTTTTGGAGCATGTTCTAGTGATTTCTGGAGATAGCTCAGTGTTCATGTTTTGCTATGCTTTACCTGTACTTCATGGCCATGCCTTTTGTTATTATGTTGGGGTGCTGTAGCCTATTGTTTTGATGCTCGTGATATTGTAGGATCGGAAGTATGTCTAGAGGGGGGGTGATTAGACTACTTGACAACTTAAAAGTTTAGCCTTTTGATTAGGACAAGTTTTTAGCAAGTTCACAATGATGAGCAAGTCAAGTATCACCCTACACATGCAATTCTAGAGTAATGGCAGTGGAAAGTAAATTGCACATGTAGTAAATAAGAGGTGGAGAAGAGCAAACGCAATTTGGAGACACGGAGATTTTTCTCGTGGTTCCGATAGGTGGTGCTATCGTCAATCCACGTTGATGGAGACTTCAACCCACGGAGGGTAACGGCTGCGAGAGTCCACGGAGGGCTCCACCCACGAAGGGTCCACGAAGAAGCAACCTTGTCTATGCCATCATGGCCTACGTCCACGGAGGACTAGCCTTACTCGGGGTAGATCTTCACGAAGTAGGCGATCTCCTTGCCCTTACAAACTTCTTGGTTCAACTCCACATCTTGACGGAGGCTCCCAAGCGACACCTAACCAATCTAGGAGGCACCACCCTCAAAAAGGTAATAGATGGTGTTGGTGATGATGAACTCCTTACTCTTGTGCTTCAAATGATAATCTCCCCAACACTCAACTCTCCTCACTGATTTGGCTGTGGTGGAAGAAAGGATTGAGTGGAAAGCAACTTGGGAAGGCTAGAAATCAAGTTTCATATGGTGGGAGTGGAGCAACTTGATCTCAACACAAGGGTAGGTAGTTTTCCTTCTCAGAAATGTAAGGTAGGAGTGGTAGTTCTTTCTGATGGCTCTCTCCACGAATGAAGAGGAGGTGGAGGGTATTTATAGCCTCCACACAAAATCCAACCGTTACACACATTTGACCAATCTCGGTCAGACCGAAGTTGACAACTCGGTGAGACCGAAAGTTCAAATCTTGTGAACGTTGGGATTTTCGGTGGGACCGAAAATACAATCTCGGTTAGTCCGATTCTTCCAAAGACTAGGGTTTGCCATTCTCGGTGGGACCGACTTTCTCATCTCGGTGACACCGATTTGAGTCTGAAGGTTCTGAAGGTTGGCAACACCAATTTCGGTAAGACCGAGTTTGGAATCGGAAAATCCGAAATTTCTAGGGTTTGGGTATATGGCTGAGGTGGTTCATCTCGGTGTGACTGAGTTTATGGAATCGGTGGGACCGAGATTACTTATGAGTTTATGTTGGAATGAAAGATTGCGATAGTTTGAGAGATAAATCACTAAGCACTTTGAGCAACCAGATCATCATCATAACCTCATCCCTTTTAATAGTATTGGCTTTCCTATGGACTCAATGCGATCTTGGATCACTAAACCAAAAATGGAGTCTTGAGCTTTTGCCAATGTTTTCCTTAGCATTTTGAGGGTCCACATCATCGGTCATTGCCATACCCATATCCTTGAACTTTCTGAAATATTCTCAAGAAATAATTAGTTCAATGATATATATGTTGTTATTAATTACCAAAACCACCGGGATTAGTTGCACTTTCAATCTCCCCTTTTGGTAATTGATGACAACATATAGATCAAAACTTCGACAAATGATATAATCAATGAATAACATCGTCGCTTTGAGAAGTATGTGATAAGCAAGAGCTCCCCCTAAATTTGTGCATTATTTAAGATTTGCGTTTGAATGCAAATGCACAATCGATTAGGATCATGGGTCACTCTTCCATGTCACATACATCTTGGTGGAGCGCACAAAATGATAAGAATGAATAGCATGCACCCAATCACCAAGACATGAGTAAATGATCATACAAGATATGAATAGAATATGATAAGCATTAAGCACTCATTAAGCATAGTATGATCAAGCACTCATCAAAGATAGAGCAAACGTAGTATCAAACACACGAAATGTCTCGGAAAACTCAAAAGTATCTCAAGGAAAACCGCAAACGAAAGAGCAAAAACGAGCACTCTCTCTCTCGAAGTCCTCTCTCTCGAAGTCCTATGATCTATACAATTTCTCCCCCTTTGGCAACAAGTTACCAAAAAGTTCGAAAGGTATAGAGCTAAGCGTCACTAGGGACTCTGTTGGCGGCTCTGTCTGCGTCGATGGAGTGGAGATAGCTGCATCTGCAAAAGCTTGGCTAAAGTCTGTGGAGCTGGAGGAGTGGACACTTTGAGCTGGAGCTGAACCGATGGAGCTGTAGGAGGTGCTGATGTTGTAGCCACAGGGTGCATCCTTTGGAATAGCAGCTGATCTGGGCTTTGTGGGCACTGCAGCAGCTGCTCATAGTCATCTGGACTAGATCATTTTCCATCTCCTTCATGAGCTCTGCCTTCTCCCTCTTCGCTTCCTCGATGTCGCCTCAAGCTTGTTGACGGTGACTGCATGCTTGATCGACTTGACATCCGAGCATGGAACTTGTCTTCAACTATCCTCTCAAGACTCTCCCGAGACTGCACTATGCTGGCAGGCGTAGTTCAATCCTCTGAGTAGCTTCAAGAAGTTGTTCTCCAACGCTCTTGGGCTTTCTTGCTGCTGCTGCTTCCTTCTCGACTTTAGCTTGTTTGGCAGCTTCAGACTTAGCGTGTCCTTGACAGATGTGGGAGCATCCTCGGTCATCACAACTTCATTATCTTCATGTTAGAGCTGCGGTGGCAAGTGGGGTCTATCCAACAAGTAGGTGCCCGTGCCAAACTTGGCATTGATGAGCATCTGAATGTGCGGGCAAACCCACATGACCTCTTCGGTTTCTTCTTTGTCCTCTTGATAGTCTCTACTATCGGTCCATCACCTTAAAAGGTGTCTTTGATCTAGAATATGCAGCATGTTGATAGAATAGCCTCTTATCATGCGATGGTCTCGACTTGGGCATCAAAGTATGCCTCGGAATGGTGTTAGTGGTTGGGAGACCTGCTGAAGATGATATCTTGATCCAAGCTTCCATATCTCAACATCCTTATCGGTACCTCATTGTACATGTTCCTCATAGACTCGTGATTTTTCTTGGGGATTCCATAGACATCTACATCATCATCCCTTGATCTTGGAGCGTTTAGCAATGCTGCCCACTCTTCAACTGTTGAAGAGAATCTCGCCTTCATCATCCACACAATTCGCCATCGGATAGAAATGTCTTTGTGGCATAGAACTGCATGATCATTTCATCATTCCAAGCGATCGACCGACCAACGAACTCTGCAACTCCACATGCGGTGAAGCTCTCATGCACATGTGGGAAATAGTCTCTGTGCTCTTCTTTGTCGATGTATTTCCGGTCAACATATCCGTGTCGGCAACAATTGGCTTCTTGTCCATGAGCACTGTTTCATAGAAATCTTGTTGCTCTCTAGTGTGGAACCTTGAGTCAACAGCTGTCCTTCTCTGGTGGCATATGGATCAACTTGCCTCCATAGCTCGAGACCTTTGTCCTTCCTTTCCTTCATATTTTCAGCTCGAGGATGAGCATCATTATGAATCGGCGGTTTACATCGAGCTTGACAATACATGTGCCTCTTCATCGATTCAGCAGTGGCACATTGTCCTTCTTCTTCTCTCAAGCAGGAATATTTCTTCTGTTTTCTTTGGCTTGGCAGCAGGTTTGGCTTGGGCTGCCTTTCTTTGGAGCTGATGGCTTAGATTTTGTGGGTGCTCTGCCTACGATGGCATCTCCCATCAACTTAGGCTTCGAGGAGGCTGGGGTGCTTCCTCATCGAATCATCATCAGCTTCATCATGAACTAACCTCTTCCTCTTGGAAGTTTTCTTTATCTTCTTTGGAGGTTTCTTCTTCCATGCTCAGTTTCAATGGCTGTGGACTTCTTCACTTTCTGGTGCCTTTCTGGTATGTTGCCCTTGATAGTCCTTGGCAACCACTTTCCTTTTAGGCTTGGATGTAATCTCCTCCTCAGCAACAAAGTCAGAATCCTCCTCATCAGAATCTCTCTTCTTCCTGGCCCTGGTGGCAGCAGGAGGCAAACCACTTGGGGTGCTCCTTTCTCCATCATCTGAAAAACTGCTTGCTTCAGGACTTGTGACTGCCTCTGGAATTGCAACTGGTGATTCAGACCTGTTCTGGCTGTCACTTGCATCGGACATGGTGACAACCTGTGAATAGAATAGGTATAGGCAGAATAGAAGAGTTATCACAAACTGCAGAGGATTTTGCAAAATAAATGAGTTCAAACTTCAGTTTTAGGTTTTCACAGAATGCATTTCGGTCTGACCGAGTCTGAAATTCGGTGAATCCGAAGTGTCTAAACAGAACCATTCACACCACTTTCGGTTGGACCGAAATGGGTTTCGGTCTAGCCGAGATCACTAGGGTTTCACTAAATCCTCATTTCGGTCTTACCGATTTGCACAACTCGGTTGGACCGAAAAGTGCAGTGCAATGGCCAGAGGCCAAATCGGTCGATCCGAGAATGTAGAATCGGTCACACCAAGATGTGTTCGTGAAACCTAACCCTAAAATTTTCACTCGAATTTTGTTCTAAGATCTAATCTTCGGATAGGAAGATTTCAAACTTGGCAAGAAACTAGGCAAAACCTATCGTGCATTGAATCGGAGGTTGAAGCACGAGAGGATGAAACTCACCCAACTAGGTGGAGTTTCACTCTGGCGCAACGGCGCGATGAGATTGACCGATTGACGGCGATGGAGACCCGGCGGCGGCGCAAAGCGACAGCGGAGACGATCCGGAGACCACGGCGACGGCAGCTAAGGGTTTGGGGGAGGCGTTTGAAGGAATAATCAGCGCGCTGCCCTCGGGTATATATACCCTTCATTTGTCGGTGGGACCGAGTTGAAAACTTCGGTGGGACCGAGATGGTTAGCGCAAGCGATTACTCACATCGTCACGCCGAAATTTGTAACTCGGTTTCACCGAGGTGAAAACCTAGATCAATCCAAGTGATTTGATCTGTCCGATTTGAGTATATTGGTTTGACCGAAAATACTTAGAAGGTTTTGGAATTTAAGCTTTTGACGGATCGGTGGCTCGAGTGCTCCTCACTCGATGCTGTCCGAAAAAGTCTTGTTCAAAGTTTGTGATATAAGCATGAATAGAGTTTGAGACAAGAAAGCATATATAGCTAGGGGAGGAACTTAGGCATTCTTGTCCATCCATTTGGTCAAAAAGAAAAATCCAAAAGACCAAAGCAACAAATGGATGTCCTCGAATGGATTAAATCATGCATCCAACATGCTCACACAATAAGATAGCAAATGAAATATGTGTCAAACATGCACAAACAAAACTCTAGCTACTAGCACACAATTTGGCGATGACTAAGTCATCTATATATGAGTATATTGACTTAGGAGTCAAATGAGAACATTTGATCATAGGTCATACTCATCGTTTAAGCACAAGTGGGGTTACCACTTTTACATAAAGCATTAATGTGTTCACATCATTTGAAGATGTTTTAGCTCAATTCTTAAGAGCAAAGCTCCCCCTTGATGTGAGAACCCCTTTTAAAGGGTCAAACTAACCTTGGGTTGTCGTTGAAGACTTCATGTAGATGTTGAAGATGTGGATGCTCAATGTTGATGAAGATCACCAAGAGTTGGGAGCAATCCTTTGGATTCGGGCACTTTCAATACCTACATGGGTTAGTCCCACAAGGAACAAACAAGGATATCCATGGACATAGATTGAAGTACACAATAGATGATGTCCATGAAAGCAATGATTACCTTGTCCCTTGACTTACCAACATGAGGGTTTGTGACTCCATGAACTAGTGCAAGATATGGAAGTTGATTGCACAAGTTCTTGCCAAATTGAATGTGAGTGAAGTAAATTGGCGGAGTCACCCTCAAGAACTCTCTAGTTCTTCTTCTTCGGGATCCACATCATCTTGATGGGAATCCTTGGGGTAGTAGTTGAGCTTGTCGAAGTAGAACTTGAAGTTTCCTTGGGAACCCACTTGACCATGGCCTTGGGTGCTTCAATGAATGCATCAATCTCCTCTTGAAGCTTGTCCTTGCCTTTTAGCTTGTGGTCTTGTGGTGGAAGGTCATCTTGAGCTTGTTCCACATTGGAAGAAGTAGGATCATACTTCTCCTTTTGAGAAACAAACTTTGGAGTGGGATATTGACCTTCTTCCCATTCAACACCTTGGCATTGAACCTTCGCTCAAAACCAATTCCTTGATTCTTCCGGTGTCTTCCTTGCTTGCGAACAATTTCCTCAAAGTTCTTGCTTCCGCAAGGCTCTTGTAGACACCTTTCTCTATAATCCCTTTCAATAAACTATTTTCTTGCTCAAGTGAAACTTGGCTTGAAACATTGTTAGTGGAATCAAGAGAATTACTAGAAGTAACAACATTTGATTTAGCATGATTATTGTTACTACTAGATGAAGAATTTTTCTTATGCTTGTCATGCTTAGTTTTAATAGGTGGCAAGAAATTAGACAAGAGAAGTCGTTTGGCAAGATATGAAGAACTCTTCTTTCGAAGATCGTCATTGATAGCTTTTAGAAACTCATGTTCTTGCTCTAGATTGAGCTTCTCGAAGCGTAGCTTCTCATGAGATCTTAGGAGCTCTCTATGATCTTCTTGAGTTGTTTCATGAGCTAACTTAAGAGTGTTAGGTTCTTTAGTTAGACGCTCAATCTCCTTCATAGCATTGTCATTCGACTCTTCTCGACTATAAAGACTATTAGCATGTTCATCATTACTAAGCTCACTAGATTTGTCATGTAAAAGCTCATCTTCACCAAGCAAGTCATCTTCATCACTATCAAAGTCAATGAATTCAGGGTGTGATACCTTGGGGCCTTTTGCCATGAAGCATCTTCCAATTCCCTCATTTGGTGAATCAAACAAGTCATAGGAGTTGGAGTTGGAGGACACGAGAGCAAGACCGGCAACACCTTCATCTTGACTATATTCGGAGTTGGAGTGATAGCTTCTTTCGGAGTGATTGTCGGAGTCGGAGCCGGAGACCCATTCACCAACATGAGCTTGATGTTTTCTTCTTGTGTAGCTCCTTGATGACTTGTCTTTCCTTTCCGAAACCTTGCTTCTCCGAGAGGATCTTCGTTCATAACGATCATCTCTACTCCTTCTCTCTTTTCGAGGTGACTCTTCTCTTGAGCTTCTTCTTCTTGGAGATTCTTCTCTTCTCTTGTGGGGAGTCGAACACTCATTTGAGTAGTGTCCGGGTCTTCCACAATTGTAGCAGTTTCGATCACGACTAGAAGATCTCTTTTCATCATATGATCTAGACTTTGAGCTTCTTTCCTTGCTTCTACTCTTGTAGAATTTGTTGAAGTTCTTCACCATTAGGCTTATCTCTTCATTGGAAACCAGCTTGTCACTTGAGGTTGTGGGAGCTTCAACTGTAGCTTTGTAAGCACCACTTGACTTGTTGTGAAGCTCTTCCTTATCTTTAAGTGTCATCTCATGAGCAACAATTCTTCCAATGACTTCGGTAGGCTTGAGATTCTTGTAGTTTGGCATCATTTGGATCAAAGTGCACACGGTGTCATACTTTCCATCCAAAGCTCTGAGAAACTTCTTGATGATGAATCGGTCGGTCATTTCTTCGCTTCCTAAGCCGGCAATCTCATTGGTGATGAGAGCAAGCCTAGAGTACATTTCAGCGACTCCTTCACCTTCCTTCATCTTGAACTTGTCAAGTTGACCTTGAAGAACATCTAGCTTTGATTCCTTCACGGACTCGGTACCTTCGTGCATTTCGACCAAAGTATCCCAAATCTCTTTTGCATTCTCAAGACGGCTGATCTTGTTGAACTCCTCGGGACACAAAGCATTGAAGAGAATGTCACAAGCTTGAGCATTGTTCTGTAACATCCGCAACTCATCCGCTGTAGCCCGCGATCCGGAACTTTTCTTTCCTCGAAGAACTCACCTTGCAAGCCAACACAAATAATGCCCCATGCGGCAGGTTATGTCCAAGAATATGCATTTTCATTTTATGCTTCCAACTAGCAAAATTTGAACCATCAAAGTAAGGACCTCTCTGAAAATTACCCTCACTAGACGCCATACTCTCCTAGGTTGTGAAACCAAGCTTATGGAGTCCAATGCAATGGAAACCAATCCAATGGAGACCAAAGCTCTGATACCACTTGTAGGATCGGAAGTATGTCTAGAGGGGGGGTGATTAGACTACTTGACAACTTAAAAGTTTAGCCTTTTGATTAGGACAAGTTTTTAGCAAGTTCACAATGATGAGCAAGTCAAGTATCACCCTACACATGCAATTCTAGAGTAATGGCAGCGGAAAGTAAATTGCACATGTAGTAAATAAGAGGTGGACAAGAGCAAACGCAATTTGGAGACACGGAGATTTTTCTCGTGGTTCCGATAGGTGGTGCTATCGTCAATCCACGTTGATGGAGACTTCAACCCACGAGGGTAACGGCTGCGAGAGTCCACGGAGGGCTCCACCCACGAAGGGTCCACGAAGAAGCAACCTTGTCTATGCCATCATGGCCTCGCCCACGGAGGACTAGCCTTACTCGGGGTAGATCTTCACAAGTAGGCGATCTCCTTGCCCTTACAAACTTCTTGGTTCAACTCCACATCTTGACGGAGGCTCCCAAGCGACACCTAACCAATCTAGGAGGCACCACCCTCCAAAAGGTAATAGATGGTGTTGGTGATGATGAACTCCTTGCTCTTGTGCTTCAAATGATAATCTCCCCAACACTCAACTCTCCTCACTGATTTGGCTGTGGTGGAAGAAAGGATTGAGTGGAAAGCAACTTGGGAAGGCTAGAAATCAAGTTTCATATGGTGGGAGTGGAGCAACTTGATCTCAACACAAGGGTAGGTAGTTTTCCTTCTCGAAATGTAAGGTAGGAGTGGTAGTTCTTTCGATGGCTCTCTCCACGAATGAAGAGGAGGTGGAGGGTATTTATAGCCTCCACACAAAATCCAACCGCTACACACATTTGACCAATCTCGGTCGGACCGAAGTTGACAACTCGGTGAGACCGAAAGTTCAAATCTTGTGAGCGTTGGGATTTTCGTGGGACCGAAAATACAATCTCGGTTAGTCCGATTCTTCCAAAGACTAGGGTTTGCCATTCTCGGTGGGACCGACTTTCTCATCTCGGTGACACCGATTTGAGTACAGAAGGTTACAGAAGGTTGGCAACACCAATTTCGGTAAGACCGAGTTTGGAATCGGAAAATCCGAAATTTCTAGGGTTTGGGTATATATGGCTGAGGTGGTTCATCTTGGTGTGACTGAGTTTATGGAATCTGTGGGACCGAGATTACTTATGAGTTTATGTTGGAATGAAAGATTGCTGATAGTTTGAGAGATAAATCACTAAGCACTTTGAGCAACCAGATCATCATCATAACCTCATCCCCTTTTAATAGTATTGGCTTTCCTATGGACTCAATGTGATCTTGGATCACTAAACCAAAAATGGAGTCTTGAGCTTTTGCCAATGTTTTCCTTAGCATTTTGAGGGGTCCACATCATCAGTCATTGCCATACCCATATCACTGAACTTTCTGAAATATTCTCAAGAAATAATTAGTTCAATGATATATATGTTGTTATTAATTACCAAAACCACCCGGGGATAAGTTGCACTTTCAGATATGCCTAGTTGCTGTTTTGGACAGCTTGTCCTTTAAACTTGTATAGAGTGTATGTGTTGAACCGTTGCTCCGTTTGGAGTGTGCTCTATATGGAACTTGCTTGATTTTGCATGTAACTTCATATTATAATGTTGCATCCATGTTTGGGAGTGTTTGCTTCATGTTTGCATGCATTTTGCATCAATGCCATGCTTAACTTGTTTTGCTCATATCTTCTAGGCCGTAGCTCCGAATTAAATGAACTTTATATGTAACTTGACTAGAATCTCGTGTAGATCATCTTGGTGCATCTTAACTTGCTGTTTAACAACTCCAACTTAATGTTTGTTCAGATCTGGACCAATTTCTAAATTTGCATATGAGGACTTACCGGATTTGTCATATGTTGTTTCCGGCCTCATTTAAACTTGCTTTGATGTGTTGGTCTTGTATGCATCATCTCTTGCCATGAGTAGCTTCGTGTAGCTTTGTCATGCATCATGCTTGTTGTGCATCGTGTCTTGTCTATGTGTAGTGTTTTTACCATGTTGTGTGCTTCTTCTCGATAGTTCCCGTTTCATTGCGATAGTGAGGATTCGTCGTCTACGCTTGGTTCGTCTTCGTGGCTTCATCTTCTTCATGGACTCGGTCTTCTTCCTAGCAGGATTTCAGGCAAGATGACCATCACCTTGGATCTCACTACTATCATTGCTATGCTAGTTGCTTCGTTCGATCGCTTTGCTGCGCTTCCTATCACTTGTTCTTCAAGCCTCCTCCCCAAATTGCCATGAACCTCTAACCTTTGACACCCTTCCTAGCAAACCGTTGTTTGGCTATGTTACCGCTTTGCTCAGCCCCTCTTATAGCGTTGTTAGTTGCAGGTGAAGTTGACGATTGCTCCATGGTGGACAGGATTTTGTTGGGATATCACAATATCTCTTATTTAATTAATGCATCTATATATTTGGTAAACGGTGGAAGGCTTGGCCTTATGCCTGGTGTTTTGTTCCACTCTTGCCGCCCTAGTTTCCGTCATACCGGTGTTATGTTCCCGGATTTTGCGTTCCTTACGCGGTCGGGTGATTTATGGGACCCCCTTGACAGTTCGCTTTGAATAAAACTCCTCCAGCAAGGCCCAACCTTGGTTTCACCATTTGCCTCACCACCACCTACCTTTCCCTTGGGAGTAATTAACCCAAGGGTCATCTTTATTATAGCCCCCCCGGGCCAGTGCTTGTCTAAGTGTTGGTCCGAACCGAGCAACCTACGGGGCCACCTCGGGGCAACTCGAGGTCTGGTTTTACTCGTAGCTTGACTTATCCGGTGTTGCCCTGAGAACGAGATATGTGCAGCTCCTATCGGGATTGTCGGCGCATCGGGCGGCTTTGCTGGTCTTGTTTTACCATTGTCAAAATGTCTTGTAAACCGGGATTCCGAGACTGATCGGGTCTTCCTGGGAGAAGGTATATCCTTCATTGACCGCGAGAGCTTATCATGGGCTAAGTTGGGACACCCCTGCAGGGTATAAACTTTCGAGAGCCGTGCCCGCGGTTATGTGGCAGATGGGAATTTGTTAATGTCCGGTTGTAGATAACTTGACACCATATATTAATTAAAATGCATCAACCGCGTGTGTAGCCGTGATGATCTCTTCTCGGCGGAGTCCAGGAAGTCAACACGGTCTTTGGGTTATGTTTGTCGTAAGTAGGAGTTCAGGTTCACCTCTTGATCATTACTAGTTGACGACCGTTTCGTTTGCTCTCTCCTTGCTCTGATTTGCGTATGTTAGCCACCATACATGCTTAGTCGCTGCTGCAACCTCACCACTTTACCCCTTTCCTTACCCTTTAAGCTTTGCTAGTCTTGATACCCATGGTAATGGGATTGCTAAGTCCTCGTGGCTCACTGATTACTACAGCAACAGTTGCAGGTACAGGTTATGCGATGATCATGACGCGAGAGTGATGTTTCCTTGTTTTGGAGTTCTTCTTCTGCTTCGTCGATCAGGGGATAGGTTCCAGGTCGGCAGCCTGGACTAGCAGGGTGGATGTCGTTTGAGTTTCTGTTTGTGTTTCATCCGTAGTCGGATGGTGATCTTATGTAAGATGATGTTGTATTCGTGTGGCATTGTATGCCTTTTGTATGTATCCCCATCTATTATGTAATGTTGATGTAATGATATCCACCTTGCAAAAGCGTTTCAATATGCGGGTCTATCCTTGGTGGGACCTTCGAGTTCCTTTTGGATAGGGTCGCATATTGGGCGTGACAAGTTGGTATCAGAGCCTCGACCGACCATAGGAGCCCCCTTGATTGATCGTGTAGTTTGGCCGTTGTTGAGTCTAGAAGAAAACTATTTTCGGAGTCTAGTTATATCGGAGAGTAGGATTTCTTTTTACTCCTCAGCCCCTTCGTCGCTCTGGCCAGGAATCTTGACGTAGGTGTTTTGTATTATTTCTCTTCCCCTTCAAATTTTTCTTTAGGATCACGCAGTTGGTTTTTCGATCGTTGGTTCTCAACTCTTTTCATCCGGTGCATTTCTCGTCGAGTTGACTCGAGCCTCTTCATCTTTGAGTTCAATCCTCAGTTGTTTTCTTTTCCCACCCGCCCACCTCTTTTTTTTTCTCGGAACCGGAGTCCGTAATCGAGTATCCATCCTACTCGTGCGAAGTCTTTGCTTTCTTTCCTCAATTATTTCAACCGGTGTTTTCTATTCAAGTTATTCGTCGATTTCCCCTTCCAAGTTCCCTTTGTTTTTCCTCCCTCCCACCCTCTTCTTCCCGGAGCCTAAGTCTCTTTCGAGCATCAATTTTCATTCGTACGAAGGTTCTTCAGTCTTCCCTCAATCATTTCAACCGGTGAATTCTCATCTCGTTCGTCATTCTTCATTTTTTTCTTTTTTGGTGGATTCAATTCAAGTTTTTCGGTGTTGATCATATTCTTTTCCTCAGTTCAAGTGTTTTCCCTGCTCAATCGCCTCTCGCCAGTTTATCCTTCCGGAGTGCTCAAGGCATCTCAGGAGATTCGTCTGTATTCCAATTAATTCGAGATTGTCACCTCATTCAAATATTTCAATTGTTCCGGTGCATCATCTATCTTTTCAGCAGTCCTTTTCAACGGTGTTTTTCTTTTAGTGGGCCCTAACCCACAGGTCTTTTCCCAGGATCTTACCTGACTCTTTTAATTCCCCTGGAGCTATTCCCAAATTCTTTTCAAAGTATGACGTAAGAATGGATTCCATCAGTCACATGCCTTCTCCAAGATCGTTTTCAAATTCTTTTCATCTTTGGTTCAACCTTTCCTCTTTTTCATTATTTCGGAGTTTCCCAACAATTTTGGAGGTGTTTCTCGTCGTCATTTGAAGACCGAAGAAGAATTTTTCCTCTAAATCTTGTCCGTTCTTTCAAAGTTTCGTGGTTCTAGCTTCATGTTATCCTCGCGAATTATTTCATTTGTCAGATATTCTTTTCTTACCCATCCGGAGTATGTCAGGAGTTGTTTTTCCATTTCTTTTTTACCGGAGGCCATCATTCCAGTTATCGTTCTCTATTTATCCCGGCGCTCCGTTCAAATGTTCTTTAATCAGCTCATGATCTCTTTGTTCTTTTGCATCTAAATCCCCTCTAGCATATTTGTTTTTCTAATTCTTCCCGGTGATTCATTATCTTTCCTCAGTCATTTTCGAATTCTTCTGGTGCTTCGTTCAAGTATGCTTCAATCAGCTCATGGTCTCTTCTTTCAATTGCATCTTCAGTCCCTCAAGTATATTCTTGTTTTTCCTATTTTTCCCGGTGAGTCATTCTCCTTCGTCATTCAATTTTGAATTCTAACGGTGGTTCATTCAAGATTCTTTTCCTTGTTTATCTTATTAATCCATTCGTTCATTTAAATCCTACCGGTGGTTCATGAAGACCTTCTCAAGTTTGCGATATGTCACTTCTCAATCCTTTTAAAGAAGAATAAGTAGTATGCAAAATCCATTGCTTGTCATCAATTTAATTTGATGAAGGATAAGCATACAATAAATCTTATTCTTATTTCATCTAAGTGATTAATCCTTTTCTTCGGAGTTTGTTCTTGGTGAATAAATTCTAGTTCCAAGTGTTTTCATCTTTTCTTTTTCGAAGTTCATTTTCCTCGGCCATCTCGTCGGAACCTCCATATAAATCACCGCAGGCTTCAATATTATCCCTTTCATCCTTCAATTTTATCAAGTCATCCTTTTGTCAACGGAGTTCTTCATGGTGGTTCTTCATGATTTAATTCATTCTTCAAGAGTTCATCAAGATTTTTGTTGGTGGAATTCAAGTATCTTTCTTCTTGCATCTCGAAGTGCAATTAATTCTCTGTGTTCTTTTGAAGCGGAGTTTTGCATTTCTTCGTTCCTCTCAGCTATTCAATCTTTTCCGCTTGTGGTCGGTTATCACCTCAGTATTTCGAGATGTTTTCCATAAGTCCACGACAAGCTTATTCTTTTCGTTGTTGAGTTTCTCAACAACTCTGATCAATCCTCTCTTCTAAGGTTGCTTTTTATTTCGTTCGTGGCACAAGTTGTCATTTTGTTCTCCGTTCTTTTCATTCAACTCTTTCAATTCTTTCCGAAGGTTTTTGTGTCATGTCTTCATCATGTATCATTCCATCCTCTCAAGCGCGTGTTCTAATCCTTCCTTATTCAGCCGGAGTGCTGCCTAAATCCTTTTCAGTCTTAGTCGTTTCTTATCTCGCTCTAACCGGAGTGGTTTCATAGTCTATCAGATTCCGTGAGCTTTTGATTCGCGTCATTCTCGTCGTTCCTCTCTTCTTCTCGAGGGCTCTCGATTCTTTGCTTCTTCTCTAGAGTTCTTGTTTCACCTCATCCCTTTTCCCCTCCGTCTCGGTCCTAAGATCTCGGGACGAGATCTCTTGTTAGTGGAGGAGTGTTGTAACGCCCCGGATTCGATGCGCCAGGTGTCTGCCAGTTGTTCGCCATTGTTGCCATGTCATTTGCTTGCGTGTTGCATTTTATCATGTCATCATGTGCATCTCATTTTACATTCATGTTCATCTCATGCATCCGAGCATTTTCCCCGTTGTCCGTTTTGCAATCCGGCACTCCTATGTCATCCGGCGTCCCCTTTTTGCCTCTTCTCTTGTGCGGGTGTTAAACATTCTCCGAATGGAACGAGGTTTGCCAAGCGGCCTTGGTATAGCACCGGTAGACCGCCTGTCAAGTTTCATGCCATTTGGAGTCCGTTTGATAATCCAACGGTTAACCGGGTAGCCGCAAAAGCCCTCTTTGTGTTGCAGCCCAACACCCCTTCAAAGTGGCCCAAAACCCATCCAAACCCCCTCCATGCTCTCGGTCGTTCGATCACGATCGGGTGGCCGAAAACCGCACCCCATTTGGAGTCTCCTAGCTCCCTCTACCTATATATATGCCTTCTCCCCCAAAAATTCACAGTGCAAACCCTAGCTCTCCCTCTCCTCGCGCCACCGGACGTTTTCTCCCCACTGGCCGGACATGTCCACTGTGCCCGGCCACCTCACTCCAGCCAATCCGGAGCCGCCACCTCAGCAGCACCGCCTCCCTCCTCCTCTAGCGTGCCGCCACGTGTCCCCCAGCGCCCGCCGCCGCGGGCCCGAGCCCATCGAGGCCCGCCAGCCCGGACGCCGCCCGCCCGCCGTGGCGCGAAGGCCGCTCGTCCGAGCCTTGCCGCCCTTGTTCGTCGCACTGCCGCATCGGCGACCAACTCCGCGACCGAGCGCACCGTCTCTTGGCCGCCGCCCTCGCCGCGCGCCTCCCTCTCGGCGTCGCCCACGCCTCGTCCGTCCACCGCCCTCGCTGCGCCTCCGCCGCCCGCTCCCGTCTCCCTCGCCGGTGCTGCGCCTCGCCGGTCGGAGCTGAGCCTCCCCCGCGCCTCATCGCTGCCCCGCGCCGGATCCGGCGAGATCCGGCCGGAGGAGGTCTCCCCGGCCCCGGATCCGCCTCCCCGACGTCTTCCCCGTCCTCTCCAGCAGCTACTCCGGCGAGAACCCCGGCCATCCTCGATCCCTGTGCGAACGAGGTTGACCCCGATATTTCACTAAGTCCCCAAAATTATTTACATTATCATGCCATGTTCATCGCATCATAACTTGCTGAATACTGCTCCGTTTCATGCGTATAATATGTCAAATTGTTCGTCTCGACGAGTACTTCATTTCATTCTATTGCACCATGTTCATTTGAGTCCATCTTGATGCCCTAATCATCGTTGCAAGAGTGCTATATGATGTTAACCTGCTGAAACTGTTATAACATGTTCATTTGTCATTTTTTCCATGCTTGATGTGTGCATCCTATGAGCATGAGCTCGACATGTGTTTTGATCTATGTCATGTCATATTTGCAGTGGTGCCATCCATGTATTTTTGTGAGTTGTGTAGCGAGTGCATCAAGCTTGTTAAGTAGGGTACTTGCTGTTGCTGTTTTCCTGACTGAATCTGTTATTCTGTGATGCTATGTAAACCTGCTGCTACAAGTCATTCTATGCATAATCTGGAGATGTTCACTAAGGATGTTTTGTTATAAATGTCATGCTCTATCCATTCATGCCCCTGGTTGCATTTATAGCTTGTTGTAGCTTGTTGTAATCTTGCTCCAAAGTTGCTAAATAATGTTGCTGTCATCCCGTTAACATTAAGTTCAATGTTGCCATGATTGTTGTTAGTGATCCATGCACCCTATGAACTTGCTCTTGCCATGCTTAGCTTCATAAACATGTCTTCTTACTGTTGGTTGCATTGCCATGCCATGTATTGTGCTGTGGTGAGTGGTTCAAGCTCACCAACATGCCTACTTATTGTTGTTCCTGCCATGTATGAATCTGTCATATCATTTGCCATGTTTACATGGGTGCCATCATATTTTTTGTGCCCTTTTGGCTCATGGTCAGCAAGGGACTTTTGTTATATGCAATTAGTAGATTCATGCCATGCCTTTGTTTGCCATGTTAAGTTCCTGTAACATGTTGTTTGATAGCTCTAAACATTACAACCTGATGTTATTTCTGCAAAGTCTGAAACTGTTAATATATGCAATCTTGCCATGTGTTTTGGAGCATGTTCTAGTGATTTCTAGAGATAGCTCAGTGTTCATGTTTTGCTATGCTTTACCTGTACTTCATGGCCATGCCTTTTGTTATTATGTTGGGTTGTTGTAGCCTATTTTTTTGATGCTCGTGATACGCCTAGTTGCTGTTTTGGACAGCTTGTCCTTTAAACTTGTATAGAGTGTATGTGTTGAACCGTTGCTCCATTTCGAGTGTGCTCTATATGAAACTTGCTTGATTTTGCGTGTAGCTTCATATTATCATGTTGCATCCATGTTTGGGAGTGTTTGCTTCATGTTTTCATGCATTTTGCATCAATGCCATGCTTAACTTGTTTTGCTCATATCTTCTAGGTCGTAGCTCCGAATTAAATGAACTTTATATGTCACTTGATTAGAATCTTGTGTAGATCATCTTGGTGCATCTTAACTTGCTGTTTAACAACTCCAACTTAATGTTTGTTCAGATCTGGACCAATTTCTAAATTTGCATATGAGGACTTACCGGATTTGTCATATGTTGTTTCCGGCCTCATTTAAACTTGCTTTGATGTGTTGGTCTTGTATGCATCATCTCTTGTCATGAGCAGCTTCATGTAGCTTTGTCATGCATCATGCTTGTTGTGCATCATGTCTTGTCTATGTGTATTGTGTTTACCATGTTGTGTGCTTCTTCTCGATAGTTCCCGTTTCATTGCGATAGTGAGGTTTCGTCGTCTACGCTTGGTTCGTCTTCGTGGCTTCCTCTTCTTCATGGACTCGGTCTTCTTCCTAGCGGGATTTCAGGCAAGATGACCATCACCTTGGATCTCACTACTATCATTGCTGTGCTAGTCGCTTCGTTCTATCGCTTTGCTGCGCTTCCTATCACTTGTTCTTCAAGCCTCCTCCCCAAATTGCCATGAACCTCTAACCTTTGACACCCTTCATAGCAAACCATTGTTTGGCTATGTTACCGCTCTGCTCAGCCCCTCTTATAGCGTTGTTAGTTGTAGGTGAAGTTGAAGATTGCTCCATGGTGGACAGGATTTTGTTGGGATATCACAATATCTCTTATTTAATTAATGCATCTATATATTTGGTAAAGGGTGGAAGGCTCGGCCTTATGCCTGGTGTTTTGTTCCACTCTTGCCGCCCTAGTTTCCGTCATACCGGTGTTATGTTCCTGGATTTTGCGTTCCTTACGCGGTCGGGTGATTTATGGGACCCTCTTGACAGTTCGCTTTGAATAAAACTCCTCCAGCAAGGCCCAACCTTGGTTTTACCATTTGCCTCACCACCACCTACCTTTCCCTTGGGAGTAATTAACCCAAGGATCATCTTTATTATAGCCCCGGGCGTTGCTTGTCTAAGTGTTGGTCCGAACCGAGCAACCTGCGGGGCCACCTCGGGGCAACTCGAGGTCTGGTTTTACTCGTAGCTTGACTTATCCGGTGTTGCCCTGAGAACGAGATATGTGCAGCTCCTATAGGGATTGTCTGCGCATCGGGCGGCTTTGCTGGTCTTGTTTTACCATTGTCGAAATGTCTTGTAAACCGGGATTCCGAGACTGATCGGGTCTTCCTGGGAGAAGGTATATCCTTCGTTGATTACGAGAGCTTATCATGGGCTAAGTTGGGACACCCCTGCAGGGTATAAACTTTCGAGAGTCGTGCCCGCGGTTATGTGGCAGATGGGAATTTGTTAATGTCCGGTTGTAGATAACTTGACACCAGATCTGAATTAAAATGCATCAACCGCGTGTGTAGCCGTGATGGTCTCTTCTCGGCGGAGTCCGGGAAGTGAACACGGTCTTTGGGTTATGTTTGACGTAAGTAGGAGTTCAGGATCACCTCTTGATCATTACTAGTTGACGACCGTTCCGTTTGCTCTCTCCTCGCTCTGATTTGCGTATGTTAGCCACCATACATGCTTAGTCGCTGCTGCAACCTCACCACTTTACCCCTTTCCTTACCCTTTAAGCTTTGCTAGTCTTGATACCCATGGTAATGGGATTGCTGAGTCCTCGTGGCTCACAGATTACTACAACAACAGTTGCAGGTACAGGTTATGCGATGATCATGATGCGAGAGCGATGTTTCCTTGTTTTGGAGTTCTTCTTCTGCTTCGTCGATCAGGGGATAGGTTCCAGGTTGGCAGACTGGACTCGCAGGGTGGATGTCGTTTGAGTTTCTGTTTGTGTTTCATCCGTAGTCGGATGGTGATCTTATGTAAGATGATGTTGTATTCGTGTGGCATTGTATGCCTTTTGTATGTATCCCCATCTATTATGTAATGTTGATGTAATGATATCCACCTTGCAAAAGCGTTTCAATATGCGGGTCTATCCTTGGTGGGACCTTCGAGTTCCTTTTGGATAGGGTCGCATATTGGGCGTGACACCTTGGTTCAAATGGACTTCATTTAAATTGAATACTAGTTGAATTAGCTCAAACAACATCACATATTCATGCCATGATCATGCATCTTATTGTTGCATATGCTTGAGTATTGATTGCCGACACCATTCCTTCTCGATAGGTCCTGCTCCGGAGACCGTTCCAGAGTACCTGTCTGAGGAGCAGTGCCCCTTGTTGATCTACCAGGCAAGCAAACCCACTTGTTCATTCCGATACAATCCTACTCTCACACTCCTGCTCTCAGTTATTGCATTAGGACAACAACGATTCATCTGCTACTTTGTGCTACGGTAGTTGAACCCATTCCTTTGCATGACCTGTCATTGCCACAGTAAATAGTTGAAACCCACTAGCATGTGTAGGAGTTGATTGAGCCATGTTGTGTTCCTACCATGCCATGCCTGCTATTGCTTAGAGTTGTGTCAGGTCTGATTCATTGGGAATGAATTGGAGTGTTATGATATGTTCTGATGCTGAGAGTGAAGTGTGTGAACACGATTTGGTAAAGGTAGCGGTGAGAGGCCATGTAGGAGTACATGGTGGGTTGTCTCACTGGAACCGTCCTTAAGCACTGTGTTCTATGTATGTTGTCCAATGACTCGATACTACCACACATTAGGATCTTTAATTGACTCTCTCGACTTATTAACCGACTTGATCTCTATCCAGGAGTCGCAACTAGTTTCTGGTGTTTGTAGGTAGTGCTATTTTTCTACCAAGTGGCACCCGGCAGGGTGGGCTTGGGATAGACTAGGCACACGTGGCCTGGTGTACCGAGTGGCACACGGATGGTGGGCTCGGGAACCCTGCACACATCGTTTGGGGCCGTGAGCGACACCCCGGCCGGATCTCCTTGCGGATGGAACCCGAATAGGCGATAAACGTGGACTAGAATCTTGTGTGGTTAGTCAGGTCATGGCCGACACCCTCGCCAGGCTTCCGCTTGAAGGTTGCCGAGATACATGACGTGTACATGGCGATAAGTGGCGAGAGTGTGTGTGAAGAAGTACATCCCTGCAGGGTTAACATCATCTATTCGAATAGTCGGGTCCGCGGTTATGGACTTCTTGGATGCTTACATGGTACATAGACAACTTGAAGTGGATACTATAAAATGCTCAATACAAGTGTGAGTGCTATGGATGGCCTTCTCGTAGGGAGACGGGGATGAATCCATAGTAGTGTATTGTGTGGTGATTAGTGGACTCGTGTGCGCCATATCACCTCAAAGAAGTTTCTTGTAGTCGTAGAACAAGATAGCCACTGAGTCAAAGCTGGCTTGCTGCAACTAAACCCCACAATACCGTCTTGATACAAATGCATGTATGATAGGATCTGATGTAAGTCTTGCTAAGTACCTTTGTACTCATGTTGCTTCATTTATATTTTGCAGCGGAGACTTTGGTCTTACTAGTGTTCTCGTGGGCTTTAACAAGTAGCTTGTACCTCAGCTACGATCTTGATAGGATGTTGTAGATAGTTGGGCTCTTCAGCCTTTTTCTTTTGTAGATATCTGTACTCAGACATGTAATGCTTCCGCTTGTTGCTTGTTTGCTCTGAATGTTGGGTCATGTGACCCCTGCTTGTAATAATGCTATGATGGCTCTTCTGAGCCTTTATCTATATGAGTTGTTGAGTTATGCTGTGATGCCATGTTGTACAACACATACTTGCATGTTATGCGTACGTGTAATGTGTATTGCTATGTGTGGGATCTGACTATCTAGTTGTTTATCCTTAGTAGCCTCTCTTACCGGGAAATGTCTCCTAGTGCTTCCACCGAGCCCTGGTAGCTTGCTACTGCTCCGGAACACTTAGGCTGGCCTTCATGTGTCCTTCTTCATTCCTGTGTCTGTCCCTTCGGGGAAATGTCACGTGGTGTCTACCGGAGTCCTGTTAGCTGCTACAGCCGGTTCTCGGAGTCTGCTAGCCAGTTGCTACAGCCCGGATTCATTTGCTGATGACCGACACGTTCGTTGCTGGGTCATGTATGCATGTCCCTGTAAGTTAGTGCCACTTTGGGTTCACGACTAGCCATGTCAGCTCGGGTTCTTTGTCATATGGATGCTAGCAACACTATCATATACGTGTGCCAAAAGGCGCAAACGGTCCCGGGCATGGTGAGGCGACACCCGTGGGAATACCGTGCTTGAGGCCGCAAAGTGATATGAGGTGTTACATGCTAGATCGGTGTGGCATACAATCGGGGTCCTGACAGCTTTGGTATCAGAGCCTGACTGCTTGTAGGATTACCAAGCCAAATTGGTCGAAGGTGAGTCTAGAAATTCTTTAGTTATGTAAGGGAATTGATTGTGGGAAGGAACGTAAGGCTCTTTTTACTCCTTATACCTCATGGCCTTCTGATCTGAGTCATCCTACCTTTCCTACGGGGTTAAGGAACTAGGCTTTCTCTTCCGTCTATCAGGATCACGTGTTACTACTCCGTAGTCCCATAGGATTGGTTGATCAGAGTCATATCTCAGTTTTGAGTACCTCCGGTGTAGCCTGTTTAGTATGATCTCAGAACCTTGACTGGTGATGTTGAGTTGTTACTACCCCATTTTAGCAGGATGTCCCATTTTGAGCATTCTACTACCGTTATGCTGCCGGAATTGCCCTAGGAGTTTGAGAGATACTAATTTCTTTGTCCTACATTCTACAGTCTATAGTTGATGCTGATCCGTCCCTGGTTTCGTTTCTCAGGATGTCATCAGTTAAGCGAAGTTCTGTTGCTCGTAGCCAGAACCACGGAGATGGTAGGAATGAGGATCCTCCCGACCAACCTTCATTGGTAGAGTTCATGTTAGAAATGGAGAGGAACAAGCGTGAGTCTAACCGCTTGTTGGCACGTATCGAGGAGAACACCGCACATCAGTTCAAAGGGTCTGCAACCATTCATGCCTTCATTCGCTTGCACCCACCTACCTTTCATCATTCCATCGAGCCACTCGATGCAGATGACTGGCTCCGTAGCATCACTCATAACCTACGTTCCATGAACGTAGCTGAAGATGACAAGGTCACCTATGCCACATACCAGCTGGAAGGTCCTGCTAGTCTTTGGTGGCAGAACTATGAGGCTATACTTCCAGCTGGCCAGATTCCTACTTGGAGGGATTTCACTGAGGCTTTTCGCGAGCATCACATACCTCAGGCCCTCATCGATCGCAAGAGAGAAGAGTTCTGTAGTTTCACCCAGAGTAAGATGGCTGTTGATGCTTACAACAGAGAGTTTGAGAACCTCGCCCGCTATGCCACAGAAGAGGTGTCCACGGACGCCAAGAAGCAGGCTAGGTTCCGGAAGGGTCATAACCCCAAGTTGCGTCATTGTGATACATTCCAAGCTCTCGTGAACAAGGCCATTAATGCAGAGACAACACAGCTCACTTACGAAGAGTCTTGTAAGCACACCCGTGATTTGGGATCTTCCTCTGGTTCTAGTTCTCAGAAGCGCCGGACTTGGGTTCTGAACTCCACTCTTCCTTCTGGATATACACCGAGACCATCCTATGTGGTGCCTCACCCAGCTCAGTCATATGTTCCACCCAGGCCTACTGGTAGACCGCTTGTCAGTGCGGGTCCACGTCCAACCTCAGGGACTTGCTTCACATGTGGGAAGCCAGGACACTATGCACGTGACTGCTGTCAGACTAGTTATGTTCCACCCCAGCCCGAGAAGTCTGTTGGCTGTGTCAAGCCATCAAGCAAGACGATCAGTGCCAAGCCATCTCGCACTAAACATGGACGTGTGCATCACGTCTCAGCTAAAGACGCTCATGATGATCCAGATGTCGTTCTTGGTACACTCCTTGTCAATTGTCATCCAACATCGGTTCTGTTTGATACTGGAGCATCTCATTCTTTCATTTCTGAAGGCTATGCTCGTTTGCACGACATGTAATTTTATGATATGCCAACTCCGCTTGAAATCCAAACCCCAGGGTCTATATGGAAAACTACCAGAATCAGCTATGGTAATGAAATCCTTGTTGATAGACTTGTATTTCTTGCATCACTTGTAGCCCTCAAGACCTCAGACATTAACATCATCTTGGGTATGGACTGGATGACAACTCATCATGCCAAGATTGACTATTACACCAGATCTGTTCAGCTTACACACCCATCTGGCAAGATAGTCACTGTCTCCACCAGAGTTGCAAAGCGTCAGCTCTATTCTCTTAATGCCAGCCCTCTTCCAGACCTTGAAGATATCCCGACAGTCCGCAACTTTCCGGATGTCTTTCCAGAGGAACTGCCAGGTGTTCCACCTGACAAAGATGTAGAGTTCGTCATAGATCTTATCCCAGGTTCCGCTCCAATCTCTAGGAGACCTTACAAGATGGCACCCTTAGAACTAGCCGAGCTTAAGAAACAACTTGATGAGTCCTTGCAAAAGGGTTTCATCCGTCCTAGTTCTTCTCCTTGGGCCTACCCCGTTCTCTTCGTCAAGAAGAAGGATGGTACGGACCGGATTGTTATAGATTATCGTCCCGTTAATTTGGTCACGATAAAGAACAAATATCTGCTCCCTAGGATCAACAACCTGTATGATCAGCTCGCTGGATCCTCAGTCTTCTCCAAGATGGATTTGAGGTTAGGCTACCACCAAATCAAGATCAGAAACAGGGACATTCCCAAGACAGCCTTTGTCACTCATTATGGCCAGTACGAGTACACCGTCATGTCCTTCGGTCTAACAAACACTCCAGCTACTTTCTCCCGCTTGATGAACTCGATCTTCATGGAGTACTTAGATAAATTCGTCATGGTTTACCTCGATGGTATTCTTATTTACTCGAAGAACGAGGAAGAGCATGCCGAACATCTTAGACTTGTGTTAGAAAAACTCAGAAAGCACCGTCTTTATGCCAAGTTCTCAAAGTGTGAATTTTGGTTGCCAGAAGTGACCTACCTAGGCCACATGATCTCTGGTAAGGGCATTGCTGTCAATCTCGAGAGAGTTAAGGCCGTTCTTGATTGGACTCCACCTGAAACAGTTAAACAAGTTAGAAGCTTCCTTGGTCTAGCCAGCTATTGTCGCCGCTTTGTTGAAAACTTCTCTAAAGTGGCCAAACCCCTCACGGAACTTCTCAAGAAGGATAAAAAGTTTGAGTGGTCCCAACAGTGTGAGTACAGTTTTTAGGAACTAAAAAGACGCCTGACTTCTGCTCCCATACTTGTGCCACCGGATTTCACTATAGACTTTGTTATCTACTGTGACGCCTCACGACAGGGACTAGGTTGCATCCTTATGCAGGATCGTCATGTAATTGCCTATGCATCTTGACAGTTGCATCCACATGAGGAGAATTATCCTACACATGATCTAGAGCTTGCAGCCGTAGTCTATGCACTCAAGACCTGGCGGCATTACCTTCTTGGTAAACGTAGCGAGATCTACACTGATCACCAGAGTCTCAAGTATATCTTCACCCAACCAGATCTGAACCTTAGGCAAAGACGTTGGTTGGAAGTGATCTCAGATTATGATGTAGGGATTACTTACACTCCAGGCAAAGCCAATGTCATGGCTGATGAACTAAGTCGTAAATCCTATTGCAACAATCTCATGTTGCGGCAGGGCCAACCACTTCTTCATGAGGAATTCTGTAAGCTTAATCTTCACATTGCTCCTCACGGATTCCTTTCTACCTTGGTGGCGAAACCTACTCTTGAGGATCAGATCATAACTAGCCAACAATACGATACGGGTATTTCTCGAATCAAGGATAACGTTAAGAAGGGTGCTGCTGGTAGTTTCTCTGTTGATGATCGAGGTATTGTTTTCTTCGAGAACCGTCTGGTGGTTCCCAAGAAGCAACATCTTCGACAACTGATCCTTAAGGAAGCTCATGAATCCCCTCTCACGATTCATCCCGGTAGTACTAAGATGTATCAGGACCTACGCCAGAGGTTCTAGTGGACTAGGATGAAGAGAGAAATCTCCAACTTCGTTGCTAACTGTGACGTTTGTCATCGCGTTAAGGCAGAGCATCAAAGGCCTGCTGGCACCCTTCAGCCTTTAGCTATTCCTGAATGGAAATGGGATAAAGTTGGTATGGACTTCATCACCGGCTTTCACAGGACCAAGAAAGGGAATAATGCTATCTTCGTAGTTGTTGATCGTCTTTCCAAAGTGGCTCACTTCCTTCCTGTCCGAGAGAGTATCACCGCTAGTCAGCTCGCTGACTTATATATTTCTCGAATAGTGTCACTTCATGGTGTTCCACTACAGATCAATTCAGACCGTGGCAGTCTTTTCACTTCTCATTTCTGGAAGAGTTTCCAAACTGCCATGGGAACCCATCTTTCCTTCAGTACCGCTTTCCACCCTCAGTCAAGTGGTCAGGTGGAAAGGGTCAACCAAATTCTCGAAGACATGCTTAGAGCTTGCGTTATCTCATTCAGAATGGATTGGGAGAAATGTCTTCCTTTTGCCGAGTTTGCTTATAACAATAGCTATCAATCCAGTCTCAAGAAAGCTCCTTTTGAGGTTCTCTATGGACGAAGATGTCGAACACCTTTGAACTGGTCAGAAACCGGTGAAAGACAATTCTTTGGACCGGACATGATCCAGGAGGCAGAAGAGCAAGTTCTCATCATTCGTGAGAATTTGAAAACAGTCCAGTCTCGTCAAAAGAGCCAGTATGATCGTCATCATAAGGATATGACATGAAATTGGCGACAAAGCTTACCTTCGGGTTACTCCTTTGAAGGGTACCCATCGTTTTAGTATCAAGGGCAAATTGGCTCCTCGTTACATTGGTCCTTTTCGCATTCTCGCTAAACGAGGAGAGGTTGCCTAGCAGCTGGAACTACCCCCACATCTTTCCAGAGTGCACGATGTCTTCCACGTCTCTCAACTTAGGTGTTGCTTCTCGGATCCCATCCGCGGAGTGGACCACGAAACGCTTGATCTCCAAGATAACCTCACATACCGAGAGTACCCGGTTTGCATTCTTGATCAAGTAGAGCGTGTCACTCGATGTCATAACATCAAGTTTCTCAAGGTTCAGTGGTCTCGTCATTCTGAGAGAGAAGCTACTTGGGAGCGAGAAGATCGTCTTCGACTGGAGTACCCCACTTTCTTTCCGTCGACCCCTGAATCTCGGAACGAGATTCTTTCAAGTGGGGGCGAGTTGTCACATCCCTAGTTCTGGTATGACCTAGACTAGTTAGTCATTTGTGCATCACGTTTAAATTCCATTTAAATTTGAAATGAGGATTTGTGAAACCGTCAGAATCATTTCTGGAAATGACCCAGATAAAAATTGCTCCAAAAAGGTCCAAGAAAATGTTCATGTTGCTCTCTGAAAATATTGGGCAGAGATAAAAATCAAACCAATATTTTTAGGAGCTCATAAGTATTTATTTTGGGCATTTGGAATTAATGCAGTAAATATTTGCTTTGGATAAATATTGTTTTTATATACACAATATTGTCCAGAAATTATGCCATTTGTTGAGGAGCTCTGGAATAATACCACTAGCCCCTGCAAAAATTGGCATAAGAAAATAAATTGATATAGTATTTTTTACTAAATCAGAAACAAATGTCAGAAATAAAAAAAGAAACAAAAAGGGAAGAAACCCACCTGCACTTACCTCCCTGTGCGGCCCAGCACTGTAGCCGGCCCAGCCCACCTGGCCCCCCCTCCCTTGTCGTCTTCCTCCTTGCCAGGAGGATGGGCGCGTGCCCGACGCACGCGCACCGCCGCGCCGCGCCACCTCCTCCCTCCCTGCTTGCCTGTCCTCCCTCTCGTCGCTCTGGATGCCCCGCGCGACGCCACGCGACGCCCCGTACCGCTCTCACTCTCCCGTGTCCATTCCTCTCCTCTCCCTCGCTCTCTCTCTCTCGCGACCGAGATCGCCGTCGCCGACGTCCACAGCCACCGTGGCCTCGGCCACTGCCGCACCTTCCCGACGCGCTCCACAGATCCGCCGCGACCCCCTCTCCCTCCTCACCAACCCAAGCAACCCAGGCGAGCCCCGCTTCGTCCTCGGCGCCGTCGTCTTCATCTCCGGCCGCCGGAGATCGTCTTCGCCGCCCCGCCGACTCCAGCCTCCCCCGAGCTCTCCGACGACGTCCTCGAGCCCTCCGTGAGCCCCCACATCAGTTCCCCCTTCTCCCCTGCATCCCCGCGCTCTGTAGCTAGCCCCACCGTCGAAGCCGAACTCCGACCGCCGACGCAATCTTGCTTCCGGCGAGCTCCGACCTCCCCGTGTCCAACCACTTGCCCCACTGGATGCGGCAGCTCCCCAGCTACGCGTAGCACGTCTCCACCGTCGATTTGGTCACCGGAGGACCAAATCCGAGGCCCTCCGCCGCGTCTGGCTTCGCCGGCGTCGAGTCGCCGGCGGGTTTGACCCTGCTGACCAGGGGTTTGACCTCCCCTGGATCGCTAACAAGTGGGGCCAGGCCCCTGCTAATTTTAGTTAAATATTAAGTAAAACCTAATTAGCCCGCTGATACTGACATCTAGGCCCAGGGCCTTAACTAAGTTAGATTAGGATTAGATTAGTGCTAATTAATAGTTAGTTAGACACTGACATATGGGTCCCACTGGTCAGGTTTGACCTGGAGCGACGATTGACTCTTGGCGTCACTCGGACGTCATCTCGTATAATTAATCCTTTTCTGGTTTAAATTTAAATCAGGAAATTCCGGAAAGTTACCAAAACTTCAAAAAATCCTCGAAATTCAACCGTAGCTCAGACTGAAATAATTTATATATGAAAAATTATCAGAAAAATGCAATCTTTTCATTTGTACTTTCATGCATGACAAACCAACATATACCTACTGTATAAGTGAAACACTAAAATTGCATATATATAAGAGCTTGGTTCAAATGGACTTCATTCAAATTGAATACTAGTTGCATCAGCTCAAACAACATCACATATTCATGCCATGATCATGCATCATATTGTTGCATATGCTTGAGTATTGATTGCCGACACCATTCCTTCTCGATAGGTCCTGCTCCGGAGACCGTTCCAGAGTACCTGTCTGAGGAGCAGTGCCCCTTGTTGATATACCAGGCAAGCAAACCCCCTTGTTCATTCCAATACAATCCTACTCTCTCACTCCTGCTCCCAGTTATTGCATTAGGACAACAACGATTCATCTGCTACTTTGTGCTGCGGTAGTTGAACCCATTCCTTTGCATGACCTGTCATTGCCACAGTAAATAGTTGAAACCCACTAGCATGTGTAGGAGTTGATTGAGCCATGTTGTGTTCCTACCATGCCATGCCTGCTATTGCTTAGAGTTGTGTCAGGTATGATTCATTGGAAATGAATTGGAGTGTTACGATATGTTCTGATGCTGAGAGTGAAGTGTGTGAACACGATTTGGTAAAGGTAGCGGTGAGAGGCCATGTAGGAGTACATGGTGGGTTGTCTCATTGGAACCGTCCTTAAGCACTGAGTTCTATGTATGTTGTCCAATGACTTGATACTACCACACATTGGGATCCTTAATTGACTCTCTTGACTTATTAACCGACTTGATCTCTGTCCAGGAGTCGCAACTAGTTTCTGGTGTTTGTAGGTAGTGCTAATTTTCTACCAAGTGGCATCCGGCAGGGTGGGCTTGGGACAGACTAGGCACACGTAGCCTGGTGTACCGAGTGGCACCCGGATGGTGGGCTCGGGAACCCTGCACACATCGTTTGGGGCCGTGAGCGACACCCCGGCCGGATCTCCTTGCGGATGGAACCCGAATAGGCGATAAACCTGGACTAGAGTCTTGTGTGGTTAGTCAGGTCGTGGCCGACACCCTCACCAGGCTTCCGCTTGAAAGTTGCCGAGATACATGACGTGTACATGGCGGTAAGTGGCGAGAGCATGTGTGAAGAAGTACATCCCTGCAGGGTTAACATGATCTATTCGAATAGCCGGGTCCGCGGTTATGAACTTCTTGGATGCTTACATGGTACATAGACAACTTGAAGTGGATACTATAAAATGCTCAAGACAAGTGTGAGTGCTATGGATGGCCTTCTCGTAGGGAGACGGGGATGAATCCATAGTAGTGTATTGTGTGGTGATTAGTGGACTCGTGTGCGCCATATCACCTCAAAGAAGTTTCTCATAGTCGTAGAACAGGATAGCCACTGAGTCAAAGCTGGCTTGCTGCAACTAAACCCCACAATACCCTCTTGATACAAATGCATGTATGATAGGATCTGATGTAAGTCTTGTTGAGTACCTTGTAATCATGTTGCTTTATTTATGTTTTGCAGGGGAGACTTCTGTCTTACTAGTGTTCTCGTGGGCTTCGACAATTAGCTTGTACCTCAACGACGATCTTGATAGGATGTTGTAGATAGTCGGGCTCTTCAGCCTTTTTCTTTTGTAGATGTCTGTACTCAGACATGTAATTCTTCCGCTTGTTACTTGTTTGGTCTGAATGTTGGGTCATGTGACCCCTGCTTGTAATAATGCTATGATGGCTCTTCTGAGCCTTTATCTATATGAGTTGTTGAGTTATGCTGTGATGCCATGTTGTACAGCACATACTTGCATGTTAAGCGTACGTGTAATGTGTATTGCTATGTGTGGGATCTGACTATCTAGTTGTTTATCCTTAGTAGCCTCTCTTACCGGGAAATGTCTCCTAGTGCTTCCACCGAGCCCTGGTAGCTTGCTACTGCTCCGGAACACTTAGGCTGGCTGGCATGTGTCCTTCTTCGTTCCTGTGTCTGTCCCTTCGGGGAAATGTCACGCGGTGTCTACCGGAGTCCTGTTAGCCTGCTACAGCCCGATTTACCCGAGTCCTGCTAGCCCAGTTGCTACAGCCTGGATTCATTCGCTGATGACCGACACGTCGTTGCTGGTTCATGTATGCATGTCCCTGTAAGTTAGTGCCACTATGGGTTCATGACTAGCCATGTCAGCCCGGGTCCTTTGTCATATGGATGCTAGCGACACTATAATATACGTGTGCCAAAAGGCGCAAACGGTCCCGGGCATGGTGAGGCGACACCCGTGGGAATACCGTGCGTGAGGCCGCAAAGTGATATGAGGTGTTACATGCTAGATCGGTGTGGCATAGAATCGGGGTCCTGACAAACGGAGTGCCGTCTGATTCTAGATCGTGTCCACACTGGTGTCCCTGTGCTATGGAGTCCTGCTTCGTCGTCGTTCCACTGCCGTGTAGCTTTCATGATCGAGGCCCAGTTATGTTAAATAATGTACATATTGTTCAACCGCACCTTGTGTGCCGCTTGGCCTCCTAACTTGTTGTAATATGAACCATGTTCCGCTAGCATCAATAAAGCAGTTGTTTTCTGTACCAAGATGATGTGTGTTGCCAGAGACATGGTCTCTGGGCTGGCAATGCAAGGTAAACCGTCTGCTCTGAGCCGGGGTGCTACACCCCCTCTACCCTCGAGGTGAGACCAGCCAAATCCCCATGTCGGTGATGATGTAGATGTTTTGGTAATTGTAGTAGAGTAGTAGCTACATGAGTATCTGTGACAATTTTCATGGAATAGAAAATTTTCAATGTAGGTATTTCAAATATGATGGATATTTAGACATGTGATATGTAGTGTTCTGTAGTACTAGTGCTTACCCAAGTGGCCTATGTTTGCAGGGAACACCTCATAGTGGCCTATGTTATGCAGGAGTGTTGATTAATTTCCATTCCGGCAAATTTCAGGCGCTCGATATATGTCCTTTTTAGCAAAGGTCATGCCGGATTTTCCCATGAATTTTGGCATGACTTGTGTTAGAATACGTAGGAAATATCGAGTGGCCCTGATTTTGTAGAAAGATAATTAAACGACATTTCGGGTTGACTTTAAGTCTGTCGGGACTCCACCATATATGAGAGGACGAAGAATTCCGACTGTTGTCGTGTGGGTAGCTTCTTCTTCATTCCAAGGTGCTAGACGTTTGGTGTAATGCACCTTGGAATGACAGGAGTAGCTACCGTCACGGACGATCGCAAATGTCAGAGATGAGGAATCCCGACTGTTGTCGTGGGGGTCGCTTCTCCTTTGTTCCCGTGTGCTCGACTTTTTGGTGTAATGCACTCGGGGACGAAGGGAGGAGCAACCATTACTGGCGGTCGAATATATACACCACGTGAGCTGAGAGTTTTCAGGAAAAGACTCGACAGACCGATAGTCAACCCGTGATGAATAATACTGATATAATTAAGTTTTTGTAGTACACATATTGAATTGTACAATTTTAATCTTTGAATTATGAACATAGGAAATGTCTGACAACGACGATAGGCTCCCGGAGTGCGACTGGTGCGGCGACGAATGGGGTTTGTGCGACAGGCCTCACCTAGTAGACGGTCGGCGCTTCAGTATTAAGCTCGACGAGACCTTCGATGTTGAAACGATACGCAATGAAGAGAAGTGTTCTTTCGTAATTAAGCTTGACTTCTACTTCTTCAACGTGTAATTTCCATCTTTTACAATTCGACTAGTTTATCCCATGCCATGCAAGACGATATGTCTTGGAGAACTGGATTTTGAAGATCATGAAAATATGGAGACAGAGATAGTTCAACTAATGACCCATCATGGTTATGATTTTGCTGTAAATGTATACAATTTTGAGAGTGTATCCCATTTTGGTTGCCAATTGGGAAGCACTTTGCAAAGCGTATGATTTTCATGAGGGTATGCTTGTCACCTTCGATCTTAGTGATCCTGACATCGACGAAGGGAATATGGACATTTTGGTCCTTGTTGATACACTTCCACTTCTACCGCTATGTGAGTTTCTCAAACATATTTATTAAGTAATTTATATTGTTTATTTCAAAATAGTTGACAGCTTATTTCCATTGACAGCTTATTTTCATTCTTCAAAAAATGTACGGAAGATGGTAGACAGAACATACTACACTGATGGCGTAGAATTAACTTATGAGGAGAAACATCATTTTATCTCATTTATTAATGATTTTGAGAATTACAATATCAATTATCAAACTCCTGCACATTATGGTCAATACGTGCCACTAGTGCATGTGTTGAACTACGGTAACATCCATGGAGATGGCATGGTAAGATTTTTTTAGTATTACGACATCTGTGCATCTTTTTCATAAATTCTTCTAAAGCTAAACTACATTGCTAACTACGAAGTTATTGCTATGTTTTTAACAGAAAATCCTGAAGGATTGTGTGCCTGATCTGATGTTTCTGAAAGGTCGCCTTGATGTTATTAGCTTACGGCCAGGTCATCCTAGGCTTCACTTCTGTTCATACCTGATTTCTAAAACCGATGAAGACATGACAATCAAAGATTGGATAAAATGTATGGACAATCGTAGGTGCGAAGCGCAAGAATTGAAGACAGGATAATCTTCATTCTCCATAATAGAGAGTCAGGGGCTATATTTTTATGCTATTTTACCTTAGAGAGGGTAGCAGGTCCTAGCTAATACTCATGATCATGTGCTAAGAACAATTAAGTAGGGTTGGTTAGATGACTATGATGATGATGAGTATGACTTGTTATTATGATAACGAGTAGAATTGTATGATGATAATGAGTAGGACTTGTTATTATGATAACAATGATGAGTTATATATTATTATGATGATGCATGTTATATGAGCATGATGAGTTATTATATATATCAGTGGTTGAAATGAACATGGATTAGATTCAAGTGGAGAGTACATCCGATATGTGCACCACATGTTGCCTCCACTTGAATCTAATCAACGTTCATTCACCCACTGATATGTATAATAACTAATCATGGTCATAAAATCATATGATGAAGGTACTTTACATAAAACCTATACAAATACAGCGACAATAAGCTGCATTTTCAAAAATACAGGAAAATTTAGGAGTAGCGTTTTTCATAAGAAATGCTACTGCTACTTACTATTATCAGTAGCGCTGTTCCCGACTAAGCGCTACTCCTAACTAGGTATAGCAGTAGCGCTGGAAAACCAGCGCTACTGCTACCAGTTAGCCGTAGCACCGTAGTGGTAGCGCTTGTGCAAGCGCTACTGATAGCTATAAATCCAATGCTACTGCTAGGGTTATCCCTAGTATTGTTGGGTGGTGCTTGGTTTGGGGCTAAAAGGTGGCTACCCAAGCAAGGTGGGGGGGACCTCGGATCTTCAAGACCTCTATGTTCTTCATCAACGCGGAGTGACCATCATAGTTTTGTGAGAATAAACTTCCTCTCGTTCTTTTGGTAGTGCCATGAGATTAGGGAGTTTTCTGTCCTCGCAGGTTCGATTATTCTGATATGATGAGTTTATGTTGCTTTGTCAAGCTTTTTTTGTTGGTTTGATTCTTTGTGGAGTTGAGATCTTTCATCGACACCATGGTAAAGATATAGTGATTCGACAACCTGCACTTCTAGGGGAACATCCCCGGCCCAAGTACGTTCATCGATCAAGACTTCCCATCTTTTCGGATGGGCGACTAAGGCGCTTTCAAATACCATTTTTTGTAATGTTCGTGCAGGTGAAAGAGTGACACCATCGTTTCTCCAGTCTAATTGCAACCTCTTTACCGAAGTCTTTGGAGTATTTTTTTGGAGAAGAGATTGGTCCCGTGAAGGTGTTTACAAGAGATTTCATCGTAATTCATAGTAATAGGAGTTACTTTGTATTTTCTTGAATATCAATAAAGTTACAAGTGTTTCTAAGAAAAGCAAAACAAAAACTTGCCAATATTTGCCAATTTTCCTTGATGGCCTAAAAGAATGGTAGGCTACCAATTATAGTAGCTAAAGTTTGGCATCAGACAAAGCAGCCACTTATAACCCACTCATTGTTCTCAAATAGATTAATACTTTTTAAACACACTAGCATTTCTTTGGTTAGTCATATTTTTTCAAAAAATGAGCATTTTAATTAGATATTAGTAAAAAAGCAGATTAATATTGCACAAAATAGGTTTTTTTATTTTACTGAAACTATTGCTAAAACTAGACTAGATCTTTTTTTTACATGTATGAATTCTCTTAGCATAGCATACTTTTTTTAGCTGGTGAAACATATTTCAAAAAATAAACCTGATGTGTTTGTTTATATACTCTATCATAGACTTATTTTGTCATCAGAGAAAAATTAAAAATCATTCTTGTTTAGTTTATAAAGTATAAACATAGATAAATATATGTGGCAGGTAGGCATATGTTAAAACAAACCAAATTATTTTATTTAACATATGTTAAACGGGGCATGTATTGTAAGCCAAGTTCCCCCGCAAAAAAAAAAGTAAGCCAAGTTCACCTCCATCATATGTTAAACGGGGCATATATTGTAAGCCATGTTAAACGGGGCATGTATTGTAAGCTAGGTGTTCACCACAGGATTGGAGGAATGTTGAGATGCAAATGGTGATTAGAGGAATATTAAGATGCAAAAGGCTAAACTATAGATCATGTCTTCGATGATAAGAAGGCCTTTTTATTTTAACGAGGTTTTTTTTTTGAAAAGGAGGATTACCCCCGGCATCTGCATCTGGGCGATGCATGCAACCATTTTATTAATTAGTCACAAAGACCTTACAAAGTAGTACATCAGGTAGTCTGAAGCCACCATCTTAGCAACAATTGTCGCAACTTTTATCCACATGATGAAGGGGTGCCGATAGTCCGAGCCTAATACCAAACAGACATCGCACCAAAACCTAACATCTAAAGCCGGAGGTCCGAACCGAGCCACATACTGGGTTTGGGGTACAAACCGGTCCGACGCACTCTCATGTGTCGTCGCCGCCATCCTCTAACAGTAGACCAGAAAATAATGCACCGACCTTGCTAGGCATCTCTGCCATCAACGCCACCATGACGCCAGACATCGTCATCCTCCTGCTCGAGTCCATCTCCGCGCATCAGACGTCGAGTCTCCACTGCACCACACAGCCGAGATCCGTCGCCATCAATGAGTAAGATGAAGCACCGCTCCACCAAAGAAGCCGTCCACCGGTCCCTCGAGCCCGTGTACACCTCCAAGAATGACGCCCCCAAGGGGGAAACAACAACAAAGCACTGCCTTCATCCGATCTACCAATCTAAGATTTCCCGCAGAGGTAGCGGACAAAGGTCTGGAGCTTCTCCACGGCGATGCCTTCAAGAAGGTAACGACACAAAAGAGTGCCGCCATCGCCGGTCTTGGCAAAAAGCCGAGAACGAGGTTTTCACCTGGATTCGCTCAACGAACCTCCATCTCGCATCGTGCGCACGGACCACCACCGATCTCCGCTGCTACGGAGCGAGCAAGCCACTCTGGCCAGATCAGATCTGACCGGAGAGCCAACCACACCGGCAGCCGACCAGTCCACCAAAGCCCTCCACGCCGCCGCCGATCCGAGGTGCCGCAACGCCGCGGCCATCCGCCGCGGGGAGTGAGCCACCGTCGCACTTCCGCTCGCCCGGGTGCCCGGCGCCACCCGCACGCGAGAAGGAGAGGCTCCTTCACCACCGCGGCCAGCCACCCGGGCTTAGCCCGCCGGCTTCCTCCAGCGGCGGCGGAGGGGAGGGGTGGGAGGGGGAGTGGCCGGCGGCTAAGGTTGGGGCCCCTAGGCCGCCCACGCAGGGGGCGACGGAGGGGAGAAGAAGGGAGGAAGCAGCTGGCAGTGGCGCTGTTGTCTTTTTAGCGAGGTTATATCCATAACAATATATTTTTTATTTTTAATTATCCAAAATACTTTACTTAATTGAGAAATGTGAAAAGTAAGTATGGTTTGATAAAAAACATTGAGTGTTTACTTTTTTCTCAAAAGATGGGCGTCTAGTTTCCAACCACTTTTATTGCTCAAACATAGGCATTCCACATGGTTACACTACACCGGACATCAAGTTGGGAATATGTACCTTTGAAAGGCTTCAAAAATTCAGAGAAACTCATGGCAACTATAAATACTCTCCCTAGAAAGATCTGCAAATTCTCAGTGTTGTTCCTTTCTGTAAGGTTCACAAATGATCCTTTTTGCCCTCACAAATGATCACATATTTATTTGAAACATGTAACTTTGAACTCACGAGTTATATCTTGACAACAGTGTGTGCGCATACGTGGCCGCGGATCCTCGTCTATTCTTTTCTCAGTGAACTTTTTCGCTTTAAAACTATCTGGTTGCATCATTGATGCAGTGCCATCTTATCTAATCAACACTTTAGCTGTAGATAAGTTCCACGTACACAGAAAGAAGAAAGATAGATATCCAGGAGAGGACGTGAGAGCAAGCCAGCGTCGCCGAACGGACGTAGACGCCTGCTCGATCGAGCTCGACCATACGAACCGTGCGAGAGACGATAAGGGGCGTCCCCTCCGTGGGCGGCCAATGGCGCGCCGGAGACACGCACGCATGGGTGCGGCGTCCACACGGCCATGCCCCCGTGACAGGGACGCGCTCTCCCACTCCCGGGTGCCTGCCGAGGAGGTGAGGAGAGGAGCGGAACATGTCGCTCCACGCCGCTCCCGGCGTGCCCCGCGCATGCCGATCACATGATCGAAAGGCTAGCCCGGACACGACACGACATCGTATGCGTCGACGTATCGATCCATATCCAACCCCCCAGACGCCCAGACACGATGTATGCATGCACTCGGGACAGCACCCAAAGCCCTGCCGAGTGCCGACGTCCGGTCGATGGCTCGGCTCGGCTGATACGTACTACATACCTGATGAAAGCGGCACGACCGGAAAAAGTGAGTGGGACGACCGATCATCGATCGAGATGGGTGGCGGGATAGAAGTAGAACCGATAGACCAACACTGCAACCGCGTCTTGCCTTTTTGTTGCCTCACGGCATCTACGCCAACTGTTGTTCGGTGATGAAGATGCCGGGCACCGACGTGGCTAGACATACCGACAGTCTTTGCAGGCACCTGCAGGCTACCGCCCAAGTATGTGGCTGTTTTAGTTTGCAACGGAAACAAAAGTACTGGGGTGTATGTAGTTGCCGGGGCATGTCGATCATACCATGTCGTCATGGAGGAGTACATGCATGTGCCGAGGATTATCATCAGAATTACCTCACAATTAGAGTAGTTACAAGAGGATAATGCTTCATGAGAAAGGCATGGGCGACCTAACCCTAAGCCGCCAACCCGTGATCCGATCCCTCTCGCTGCCCTCAGGGTTAGCCGTTGGGCAAATACCGCATGGCGCCGGCGACCACGGATGGGCTGCTGCTCACTGGGAGCCCGGTAGGGAGGAGTTGGTGGGCTGCTGCGGGACGGCCACGGTGATGCGTGGTGGGACTGCGGTTGTTGGCATGCCATGCTCGACGGCGGCGTTGGTGATCCAGTGTGGCGATGCTCGACAGAGGAGTTGGTAATCCAGTGCGGCGCATGCGATCTTCAACGGCGATACGGCCTCCCTAGTGTTGAGTATTTGGTCGTATCTTGTCTTGTATTTTAAGTTGGTCATTTTACTTGTGCTCATGAAACCCAAGCAATAAATATCGATTTCACCAATTCCCTCTCTATTCCTTCTAATATGATACCAGCCTAACCGATTCAACCCTAGCCGCCGCCCGTCGCTTTCACCCCGCGCGCCGTCCCAGGGCGATTGACCTCCATGACCGCCGCCGGGGGCCGCGTCGCCCGTACCTACGGTTCGTTCGTCGGTCGTGTTGACCAGTTGCCCTAGAGACTCTTTTTCCCGATCCTTTAATCCGGATTTTCTCTCTTTCTCGTCGGCCGCTTTGATCAACATTTATCTTTTGATTTTCTGATCTAAGATCGGTTTGCGTCGCCCGCCACCGCCATCGACCCTTGTGCCTCTACTCCGACATTGGCGTCGACTCTACACCGGCCATTTCATCATCAACTGCGCGGCAAGGCAAGACGCGCCGCCCAAGGGATGCCTTCGTGCGTCGCTGCAGGCCGCTCGTCCGCCGCCGCCGTCGACCCCCCTCGCTGCTGGCCCCTAGAGACTCTTTTCCCGATCCTTTGATCCGGGTTTTTTCTGTCTCACGCCGGTCGCTTTGATCGGCATTTACTTTTTGATTTTCCGATCTAAGATCGGTTTGCGTTGCCTGCCGCCGCTGTTGACCCCCGTGCCTCTATTCCTACATCGGCGTTGACTCTACACCAGCCGTTTCATCATCAGCTGTGCGGCAAGGCTAGACGCGCTGCCCAAGGGATGCCTTCGTGCGTTGCCGCAGGCCGCTCGTCCGCACGAACTCCATTGCCGGTCCGTTTTCGTCGTCATCGCCTGGGACTTCACCGACAATGTCGCCATCGACTTTGATCTACGCGTCATCCCCGCCATGGCGCATACGGCGCCTCCGTCGGTCTGATCAATCGGTCACCCGCATGTCTTCGCCAAGCCCGTCCCGAGCTCACGCCTAGCATCGATTGAGCCACAGGTTGCCGTCGCGCCGTCCCTTCAGATCGCTGAGTCGCCGCCTCGAGGTCATCCCGCCGGCTGCCCCGACCCGCGCACAGCTCCCGCTGACGCCCCTTCGGGCTGTCGCGCGGCGACATGCGGTCCACGCCGCCCCCCCCCCCCCTTCCGTGATCCTCCCGCCGGCTACCCCCGTAGCCAACGCCGCCTTTGTGTCGCCCCTCCGGGCTGTCGCGCCGCGGCACGCGGTCCACTTCCACATGTCGGGCCATCTCCACTGGCCAGTGGTTCTCCCCATGGCTGCCCCGTCCTGCGAGATGTCGCTACACCGCCCCTTCGGGCTGTAGCACTGCGGGATGCGGTCCCCGCCGTCCCCGTGGCTACACCGACCCATGCTGCGCCACCCCTTTGGGTCGTAGCGCCGCGCCCCACGGTCCACGCTGTCGCCCTGAGGTCTTTCCGTCGTCGCCCTGACCCGCCTGCTGCCGCTGCATCGCCCCTTCAAGTCGTAGCGCCGCGGTACGCAGTCCACTCCGCTATTCCCGCGTGTCGACTTCCCGTGTTATGCATCGCGCCGCCACCCTTGGCACGGAACTTCACCGTCCGCGCCGGCCTTCATCACGCTGTCGGGTTTTTCGCCTACTTCGAGCACTGTTGCGCGCTTCTAACCTAGGCTTCGCCATTGCCGTCAGGCCGCCGTCGACGCTGCTACCCTCATAGCCGCCGCCCGTCCACCCCTTCGTCTTCATCCACCACCAACTCATCGCCAGCGTCGCCGTCATCTTCCCCAACCACTTTGTATCCCCCGGCCACCGTTGGTGACATTGCCCCCACGTCGATTGGCGCCACAACCGTCGTCGAGTCTCCTTCCCTACTGGCCCCTCCGACTCCTCGACATGGCGTATAGCTCGTGCAGGTGCCTTGTCCACGCATGACCGGTGCTGGCAACACTGATGGGTGATTTCGTCCATGACGTGTCCCCGACAAGGCCGGTCCTGAGATTTTGGGGGCCCGGGGCGAGTCTAAACTCCAGGGCCCTTAATGTGGTCTTCATAAAAATAAAATTTAATATGCATATATATAAATATTACCAATAACATTTAAATGCGTCCAAAATTAGTATATATATCAAATAATTTATACATATTTCCCAAAAATTTCCTAATCTATCATGTTCTAAAGATCTATCATTCTTGCTAATGGTAGAATTAAAGATCTTACAGTAGACACAAAAAACTTTGTCAACATCTTTTGAATAAACTAGTCATTTTGTACCATGTTCCTCCCCATTGCTTAACATCCTATGATAATGGGCATATGAAAAACATCTTCCTGCATTGTCTGGATGGCATGCCATTTTGTGTCCTCTCTCATGGACCCTTGCTCAACTAAGATATCTCTTGCTTTATTATCAAGATTATCCCAATATTTTTCATAAGTATTATCAATATAAACTGCTTGTTCATCATCATCACTAGCGGACTGTTCATGTGCATCCGATGAATTACCTACATGCTTAGAGCCACTTACGTTGTTATCATTGATGTGGGGTTGGCATTTTCTTCTGCCTGATCAAATTCTGAATTGCCATTAGTTGGTTGCCCTTCCTTTATGCCAACTATTGCCAACTCTCTTTGAAACAATTCTGAATATTTCCGCACTATGATTGTACTAAATCATCCACAACTTTCTTCCTTCTTCTTTCATTGCTACCAGATGGATACTTTCTTACGGATGAAAAGACAAAATGCTCAAAATAAATAAACTGCTCAATTGACAACTGTTGAACATTACCGATGTGCCTGCTATTCATCTAGGAGGAGACTAGGAACCTCTATATGAATAGAAGATATACCTCGGATGGTCGAATCGTTCATGGACGAACAGCAAAGCAGGGTTCCGATGGCCCCCAGGGAATTGAAATCGGCGGTCGATCTGAACTAGGGAGGAAAATTCTATTTTTTAGAAGAAAAGGACTGTCGAACTCGCAGTCACGAAGAGATGAAGCCTCGGTGGTGGCCACTGCGAAATTGGGAATCGCTGTGTTAAATGCGTGCATGATTGAATAGGAAAGGATCAATATGTTCCTTTTTTTCCTGACATGCAGTTACTAACCAAAGGTATGAATCGAAAAGGATCAATCAGTTTCCTTTTTTTCGCCGTGCACATAGTAACTAGAACGAACAAATCGATCGCTGGCTCCCCGTGCATACATTCCGTCGTGCTGCGTGATGACCGAACATATGTTGGGCCATAGCCTATATGTATACACCTTGGGATGGGGCCCCTCGATCTTGGGGGCCCGGCGGCCGCCCCCCCTGCCCCCCCCCCCCCTCAGGGCCGGCCCTGGTCCCCGAGCCTGGCAAGCCTGGTGCAGTGCTTCATCAACTTCGTCTTCGTCCGTCTACGCATGCCCAACGCTGGCAACATCGACGTGTGCCTGCGTCTACGATGTGTCCCCAGATTGGGCAAACCAAACACGACGCCTTATCAATAAAGTCTTCTTCCCGGCGCACCACTACTTCGACACCTCTGCGCCCATGACTAACTCAGCGCCTCCTTGCACCCGCAGCTCCACGATGACTTCCTTGACATTGGCTACCCCGACTCGACATGGACCACGACATTCTTCACACGGCTACCTCGACCACGGCTGCACCACCCTACGCTCTCGGCTACCTCATTAATGGCACAAAGGGCTACCGCCTTGCTTCAGCAACCTCATCGGTTTTCAATCCAGCCACAACTTCCGTGATGCATCGACCGTTAGGACAGTGGGGGGATGTCCGTCGGCTTACCTTGGGATTCTTCTTCAGTCGCACCATCTACATCACTACCGTTGTGACTTGCGGGGGGATGTTGAGTAATATGATTATTAGAAAGTATAGGATAGACTAGGATTTGGTCCTGCCTTGTCTTGTACTCCAAGTTGGTCATTGTACTCATATCTGCAGCCTCGGTGGTGGCCCACGAGGATCAAGCAATAAACATCGATTCCACGAATTCCCTCTCTATCCTTTCTAACATATATGTCCCAGAGAAGATGGAATCGGTGCAAGGTCCTTGACGGAGGCGAGGTCAACATCACACCCAGACCTGTTTTGTAATAGCATCGGTGATTTTGTTTTCCAGATTTTCGATAGGGAGTCTTACAGTTTGGTTTGGGGTGGGGAGATGGCGGCACTATCCCAGTCTAGGAATAATGTTCTCCCCTCTCTCTTCTCATTCTGTCCATGTGTTTATTACCGGCGAGTGCTTGTCGAGTCGTGTCTCCGGCAGTTCTTTCAGGATCCGGTCGGTTCAGATATTTGGTGGATCCGTCTGCATTCGACCGGCGTTCATGGTCTTCGGAGTTTACAGGCCCTTATCAGCGTTTTCTTCTCTGGGTGGAGATTTGCCTTGCAGATCGCGATCGCCAGCGTCTCTTGGTCTGCATCGTGACTTTTTTGGCCGCCGTTTCTACAAACTCCTCGGTTCAAAAAAATTTGATTCGCCGAGGCGGATGGAGGCCTAGATGGCATTGAGCTATACTCATGGCGTGCTGGCAGTGGATGCACGAGGAAGAAGACTTCGGCAACCCCAAAAATTTGAATGCAGTCGCCCCGATTTATATTATTTGCCGCTGTACTAAATCATCGACAATTAACATAGATTGAAGGGAGTAATTTCATCTTTCTGTATGCTTGTGTTTGTAAGGATCTGTGATACTAGTTAATACCCCCTCCGTTCGGAATTACTCGTCCAAAAAATGAATGCATCTAGATGTATTTTAGTTGTAGACACATCCATTTTTATCTATTTTTGTGACAAGTAATTCCGAACGGAGGGAGTATATGGCATTGAGCGCTTTCGCAAAAGAAAAGGCTAGAAGATGATAATGTCCCAATATAAGAAAAAAAAAACTCCCAACCGGAGGTGCATCCCCACCCTCCCAAGTCTAGAAAGGGCTTTTCTTAACCACTGCCGGAGCAAAAAGAAAAAAAAAAGAAAAAAAAAGACAATGGACAAGAGTGCAGTGACAAAATAATCGCTGATTGACTAAGTGATAGAACAAAAAGTGATTCATATTTACGCTTCAGCATTTCCATTTCACCTGTTACAAAATATATGGCCTATAAGTTTTGTCCTAAGTTAGTTTCTTTTAAAATTTGCCCAAATTTACGGGGAAAAATCTTCCTTTTTAATATCGAACAAATACAACATAAACACACTTCATAATGGATCTATGTCATTTGCTTCACCCGTGAGGGCCTCCTATTTGTTCATCTATATGTCGGTCAGTGCAACACCCCCGCCCCTACCGGGAGACATCCTCAAAGTCCCTCTATAGTGCCTCAACCATAAACCCTTACTCCCGGCTAAGGTTGTCAGAATCGTAATCTGAATTGGATCGGAACCCTTAAGGTAGGATTGCAAATTGTAGGATTGATCATAATTAACAGAATCTTACTCGTAGATTCTATCAACTAGAATCAGAGAATCAGTCCAACAAATATGGATAAATTTGTAGAATCAGATGAAAAAATCGCGATTATGACAGCCTTGGTCTCTGCTAAGCTCCTCCTCATCTCCACCACCATCGGGCGGGGAAAGAAAATCAGCGGAGAGTGCATACACAAAATAATCGGCTGTTGAAGCCCAACGAAATGTTTAGTTGACTACGTAATAGCAAAACGTGCTTATCTATATGTTCCACTAGTTAGGTTCCACTTGCACCTTGGCAGAAGCAAGGAAAGGAGGGGCCAGCATAGTGGGATATTAAGCTAGGTGTACATAGGGAACCAGCTGGGTACCGATGTTTGCCTGTGATCGAAGGCAGAGATAAATTCCTTCGCACACCTAGCTCCGGCTTGGAAGTGATCAAGGTCAATCCACACATGCATGATCAATTATACTGTATGTATCATCGAAGTCATGAAATGACAATCAAAGATGGTCTATTCGAAGACTAAAGCGCGCGGAGATTTGCTCATAGTCCTCAGACAAATTAAATTGGACGACACGCAGAGCTGGACGACTTCTCGATCATGTTCCCTTCCTGTCAGGGCAAATTAAACCAGGCGCGGAACAAGTAGTAGTGCACTAGCATTCGTAGTACCTGATGGAAATAGGAGTAGCTAGAGTGTAAACGGGCTCAAAAAACACAGGCAACACGGCGTGCACCTGGTGGATGTGTCACCCAAGAATGCTACACCCGCTCGGTGAGCGGGGGTACGTGCGTGACTCCATGTGACAAAACAAACTGTTCGTCGCTCGGGTCGCGGTCGCCGCACAGCGAGAGCCAAGGTGCACTGGGCCTCCCAAACGATGTATAAATGGACCTACCGTTGCACACACAACACAAAGCACAGCATGAAAAGCACAAGCGAACCTGATTCTTCTTCTTCCAGATAAACCAGTCCAAGAAAAAGAGCCCGCCGTGGTTTTCTAGCTAATAATTCAACTTCCTGAGCTAGACATGGAGGCGGTGGAGTCGTCGGCGGTGGTGAGCTGCGAGTGCTGCGGCCTGGAGGAGGAGTGCACCGGCGAGTACGTCGTCGGAGTGAGGGCCTACTTCGGGGGCCGGTGGCTGTGCGGGCTGTGCTCCGAGTCCGTCAAGTACGAGGCCGGCCGCAGCAAGCGCGCGGCGGCGATGGGCGTGGAGGAGGCCGTGCGGGCGCACATGGCCTTCTGCCGCATGCTTCGGCGCGCCGGCCCCGCGGAGCGCGTCGCCGAGGGCATGTGCCAGATGCTTAGGCGGCGCACCGCGTGTGGGAAGCGCCGGGCCGCCATCTCATCGTCCTCGTCGCGGCGGACGACGCCGGCGCAGCTGTCGACCGGTCTCTGAATATCTGGTCGGTCCTCTGTCCAAGAGGACCGACGTACGGGCTGGCGGCGGCGACCGCCCCGCCTGACTTGATGCCTGGTTCTTTATTTTCATAAGTGCATGCTTCGGCGTACGTCTTCCTCCTCACCTCAGAGCGCAAGCTAGCTACCTACATAGTACTCCGGAAACTACGCACAAGTGCTGGAGTTCATTTCTACGTGTAAGTTTCGCTCGATCGATCCGATGAAACTTAATTACCGTACGAGGTTTAATTTGTGTATATACGAAGTTAAATCAACTTCGATTAATCATCACCCGAGGATCTTACCTATCGGCCGGCTTCTGCCGAGCTGTTCTTGGCAATCAATAATATATATATCCATCGGTGCGATCGATCTGCTTCCAAATTCTTTCTTCAACCCCATTGGTGATGAGAATGATCTTGCTTGCTCTTGTTGTCGGGACGGTTTCTTTGCGCACCTCAGTTTTCTACCACGACGAGGCTATGGGCCTGTCGCCTTCGTCGTCTGTACGTTGTTTTCCGTATCCACGCTCTCAACACACGTGCACAAACATGAGGGCATCTCCAACAGGGGCACAAAAATTTCGTGTCATAAAATAGTTTAGCGCGTCATTATAGCACTTTTACCAGATGCCAAAAAACGCGCGCCCAAAAGACATGCAGTGTAAATTATGAAGCGCGCGTAATCGGCGCCTCAAATTTGCAGCATGCGATAGCGTTTTTCAGCGTGCGGCTAACCATTTTTTATGCGCACACTATTTTACAGTTTCTGCTGGAGCTGTCCGGCACCCAAAAAATCCGAATTTTAGCGCACGGAATAGTTTTTGGGCGCCTGCTGGAGATGCACTGAGAGGGTGATGGTGGCGCTCACCGGTGGAGAATTTTGCGTAGATAATGGAAGAAAGCTTCTCCCGTGGAGAACGTGAGTCACCCGGAGATTTGTATCCACTACAAGTTTGTCTCATAGACGTACGTCCTAAATACAAAAGCTGTGGCATGCATCTTAGCTTGACACTTGTTGGCTACCAAGCTAACTGCTTTTCTGAGAGATCCCAATCTAAGTATATTAGAGCATTTCTAACCGATCCCCTATATCTTCTTAGTGGAGTAAATTTGGCTTTTTACTCCACTAAGTTTGACCTGGCCGATCCCCTAGACAGCTTATTGGAGTAAATTTTTTACTCCATCCCTAAAAATATGAGTATATTTACACCATCTCTACGCGGTCGAGAAAAATCGGCGCCTCTTCTGCCCCGCACCACCACTAGCGCGCCCCCGCCCCTCTGATGGCCGGACGTGTTGGCCGCCGGTCCCCGCCACCGATCCGCATTTTGTCAATTTGAAAAGTTATGATTATTTTGAACAAAAGCATTTGCAACATTTTATGAAAACAAGAACATTTTCTGAAATTGCGAACATTTTTTAAAAAGTGACCATTTTTTAAATTCTGAACATTTTTTTAAAGGCAAGAATACTTTTCTAAATTGAAGAACAACTTTTAAACACGAACTAAGTTTAAAAAATATAAAATAACCTTGAAAAGGAAAAAAGAAACAGAAAATGAAAAGAAAAAGAAAAAGAAACATAAACAAAAAAAGGAAACAGAAAAACCAGTAAAATAAACAAAATACCGGCTCAGGGAACCTTCTAGAAGGTTATCAAAACCAGCCGGCTAGTTGCGATTGTACGCGCAAAAACTGCGCCAGCCCATCGCGTCGTTACTCGGTCGCTCGCCTGTGCGAAGCGCCGGCAGTTTGACGCAATGAACGTCAAATAGGATATTCTCTTGGTTTGGGGCTAAAAGGTGGCTACCCAAGCAAAACCAAAACTAGACAAATATTTGTCAATTTTCCTTGACGGCGTAAAAGAATGGCAGGCAACCAATTAGTAGCTAAAGTTTGGCATCAGACAAAGCAGCCACTTGTAATCCACTCATTGTTCTCGAATAGATTAATTTTTGTTGCGGGAAAAACTTTTGATCTATTCATCTTCAATTATGGTAGCAGAACGAACACTGAAAATAATAAAAATTACATTCAGATCCGTAGACCAACTAGCAAAGACTACAAGCACTGGAGCGAGCCGAAGATGCGCCGCGGCCATCGCCCCTCCCTCGCTGGAGCCGGGCAAACCTTGTTGTAGTAGACAGTAGAGAAGACGTCATGCTAATGCCCCATGGAACCAACGCACCGGAACAATATTCGCCGCTGATGAAGAGTGTAAAGTAATGTTTTTTAAACACGCACATTTCTTTGGTTAGTCATATTTTTTAAAAAGGAGCATTTTAATTAGGTATTAGTACAAAAAGCAGGTTAATACTGTATTGCACAAAATAGTTTTTTTATTTTACTGAAACTATTGCTAAAACTAGACTAGATCTTTCTTACATGTATGAATTCTCTTAATATACATGCATATATTTTTTAGTTGGTGAAACATATTTCAAAAAATAAACTTGATGTGTTGTTTAGATACTCTATCATAGAATTATTTTGTCATTAGAGAAAAATGAAAAATTATTCTTGTTAAGTTTGTATAGTATAAACATAAATAAATATATGTGCTAGTTAGGCATATGTTAAAACAAACCAATTTATTTTATTTAACATATGTTAAACAGGGCATGTATTTAAGCCGAGTTCACCCCCATCACATGCTTATAGGTGTGTCCTACTGCTTTTTTTCACCAGAGGATTGGAGGAATGTTGAGATGGAATTGATGATTGGAGGAATATTAAGATGCAACAGGCTAAACTATTGGTCATGTCATCGTAGATAAGAAAGCCTTTTATTTTAGCGAGGGTTATATCCATATTTTTTTCATTTTAATTGATACAAAATACTTTATTTAAGTGAGAAATGTGAAAAGTAAGTATGGTTTGATAAAAACATTGAGTGTTTACTTTTTTTCTCAAAAGATGGACGTCAAGTTTCCAACCACTTTTATTGCTCAAAAATAGGCATTCCACATGGTTACGCCGGACATCAAGTTGGGAATATGTACGTACCTTAGAGAAACTCATGGATGTAGTACTGTAGATATGATAACATAAACACTTGCCAAGATTTGTGCAAAAATTGTGATCCTTTGTGTACCTTCAAAAACAAGAGACGAAGTATATTTAGATATAGCAACTTTTGCGAACCAACCTGTGGTTGGATGGTTAGAGGGAGAGACGTTCCCGTCGACGACAAGGTGCCTATAGTGACTTCGTAAATTTCAAGGTGATATGTCGGCTCGGTCTTTTGCGGGACACGCATAGCAACTATAAATACTCTCGCTAGAAAGAACAGTAAATTCTCAGTGTTGTTCCTTTCTGTTAGGTTCACAAATGATCTTTTTTTTTGTATGCCTTTTTACCCTCACAAATGATCACATATTTGAAACATGTAACGTTGAACTCACAAACTATATCTTGACAACAGTGTGTACTTTTCTCAGTGAACTTTTTCCCTTTAAAGCTATCTAGTTGCATCATTGATAGAGCCATCTTATCCAATCAACACTTTAGCTCTAGATAAGTTTCACGTACACAGGAAGAAGATAGATAGCCAGCGTTCCCGAATGGACGTAGACGCCTGCTCGAGCTCGACCATACGAACCGTGCGAGTGACGATAAGAGGCGAGAGGGGCGTCCCTCCGTGGGCGGCCAATGGCGCGCCGGAGACACGCACGCATGGGAGCGGCGTCCACGGTCATGCGCCCGGCCGTGACACGGACGCGCTCTCCCACCCCCCGGTGCCTGCCGAGGAGGCGAGGAGAGGAGCATGTCGCTCCACGCCGCTCCCCGTGTGCTCCGCCCATGTCGATCGATCACATGATCCAAAGGTTAGCCCGGACACGACACGACGCGACATCGTATGCGTCGACGTATCGATCGATATCCAATCCCCCAGACGGCCAGACATGATGCATGCATGCACTTTTTTTTGTTGCATGCACTCGGGACAGCGTTGTCGGATCCCCGTCTCGACAGCACCCGCGCGCCGTGCGGACGTCCAGTCGATGGCTCGGCTCGGCTGATACATACCTGATGAAAGCGCCACGACCGGTAAAAGTGAGTAAAAGTGAGCGGCACGACCGATTATCCAATCCCCCAGACGGCCAGACATGATGCATGCACCCAAAGCCCTGTCGACGGCTCGGCTCGGCTCGGCTGATACACAAAGGGCGTGTTTGGTTGCAGTTCGCTACAGTACCTGCATTGCATACACTTCTCCAGTCAGTCTGATTCTTCATATGCAGCCTCATATGCAGCAGATGCAACCTGTTTGGTTGCCTGCATCGCATGAAGTGGCACTTACCCCTGTTGTTTGGTTCCCGTTTTTGTGCTTAGGATGTGAACGATGCAAACTTCAGCTATTTGGTTGCAAACAACGTTTGTGTTGTGCTCACCCCTTAAAATGTGATGGCCTTACCACCATATGATCAGCACAATAGCAAACACATATGAGATTAAACAAATCAAGCAACGAAATGAGATCAAACAAAGCAAGCAAAGAAATGATAGCAAACTACTTAGATTAACAGCAGGGACATCCTCCTTCCCTACTCCACGCCAGGGTACTGCTCCTGGCCAAAATATTAACAAGTTCCCAGCACAAGTACCATAAGTCTAGCCACACACCATGAAAGTTCAACAGTAACACCATAAAAATTAACTACATTGCATGCTCAATGTCACCAACGGATTTGTGCCTGCGGCAATGAAACCTGCACATGACCGAGGAGTCGTGGTTGTAGATTTGGACCTTGAGGCCCAGTCCTGAGATGCGCACAACAACGAGGTCGCCAGGGACGATCCGGTGGCGGCGGCAGAAGTAGTTCCAGTCCCGTCCAAGCACCATGTGCCCCTCGAAGTTCTGTACCTGCACCCAGAACACGCATCGCTTGTTCGCCAACAGCCTGACCACGCGTGGGAGCTGCTCGATGACCAGCCATGCGTTCATCACCTCCACGAACATGCGAGGGATGACGAGCATGGCGAGGTCCTCGTTGTCCTTGATTTGCTAGTAGAAGCGCAGCGGCTCTCGGGCCCCCTTCTCGTGGCTCAGCCTCGGAGATCGTCCCCTTGAACGAGGCATGCCCATGAAGGTAATCCTGCCAGGCAGGTCCACCATCCCGAGCCACCTGTTCGCGGGGATGAAATCCTCGGCGCCCTCAGCTCGGGCCGCCACCTGAGCTACTCCACCCGCCACATCCCAGTCATTCTTCAATATCTTGTCAGGTAAGATGACAAGTATTAGTGCACAAACTCTTTGCCAAATGCCACTTATCAAATGCCACCGATCAATTGCACTAGCACTACAGCAAATGGCACTGACCAGAGACATTTTCCCAAGAGCAAATGCCACTGACCAGTGCACAAACTCTTTGCCAGATGCCACTTATCAATGGCACTTGTTCTTGGGCAAATGCCACTGATCAGTGCCACTGATCAGGGTACTTGCCCAACAGCAAGTGCCCTGATCAGTGGTAGTTGCCCATGAGCAAATGCCACTGATCAGTGGCATCTGATTTTCTGCAACTGCCACTCATCAGTGTACTATCCTAAGCATGGAAACATCTAAAAAGAGCAACAACAAGTGCCCCTCATCAATAGCACCCATGTGCACCCATGCACATTTGGCAGCATCCTAAAATGGTCCTACTACATGCAAGTATAACAATCTAGAGCATGCAACACAAACCCTAGCTTCAACATGTATAACAATCTAGAGCATGCAACATGAACAACAACATGAACATGATCCTAGCTTGAACATGAACATGCCATTTGCATGAACATAGATCCTAGCAAAACCCTACCATGAACATAGATCCTAGCAAAGCACACTAACATTGGGAATTCTAGCATGAACACAGCTCCTAGCATGAACACAGATACTAAGAAAGCACTAGCAGAAGAACATTATCCTAGGACACATACTTTAGCACATAATAACAGATTGGTCGAATTGGATTCGATTGGGATCGCATCCAATCGGATCTACTCGAATCCTATCTAACCCTATTGAATCCACTAAGTACTAGAACATGCCTAAGAAATAAACCCCTAATCTACATCTACGAGCAAGCATTGGGGGGTTTAACTCACCGGAGCTTGCGCAATCGCAGCGAACCGAGCCCAGGGTGAAAACCCTGGCGGGAAGGAGAGAGAGGCCGTGAAGCAGAGGAGGAGTTGGCCTTGGCAACAGCCTGCGACATCGGCCCCGTGCTCATGGCCACGCCGGAGGTCGAGGAGGACGACACGCCGACAGGAGAAAACCCTTGGACGGGGGTCAAGAAAACCCCCCTGCCCAATAGGGTCCCAAGAAGCGGCAGCTCCGTGGACGGCGCCGGTGCCGATCCTAGGATCACGAGGTCCGGAATCGGCGGCGGAGCAGGAACGGCCGGCACCGCGCTGGCCGGCGCTCGTGGTGGACGGCAGCAGATGGGGGACGGCGCTCGCAGCGTCGACACCAGGTCCCTGCCCGAGTTCTGGAGCCCGGCAAGCCAGGGCTCTGATGTTGCTTGAAGCTACGTCGGTATTTCCCCAAAGAGGAAGGGATGATGTAGCACAGCGGTGGTAGGTATTTCCCTCAGATATGAAACTAAGGTTATCGAACCAGTAGGAGAACCAAGCAACACAACGTAAACAACCCCTACACACAAATAACAACACCTCGCAACCCGATGTGTTAAAGGGGTTGTCAATCCCTTTCGGGGTACGGCGCCGCAAGATAGGCAAAGGACGTGAGGTAAATTTGTAGATGGGATAAATAGATCGCGGAACAAATAAATTGCAGCAAGGTATTTTTGTATTTTTTTTGTTTAATAGAACTGAAAATAAACACAAGGAAAAATTAGATTGCAAGGCAAATAAATGAGAAAGAAGACCCAGGGGCCGTAGGTTTCACTAGTGGCTTCTCTCGAGAAAAAATAGCAAACGGTGGGTGAACAAAATACTATTGGCCAATTGATAGAACTTCAAATAATTATGACGATATCTAGGCAATGATCATTACATAGGCATCACGTCCAAGATTAGTAGACCAACTCCTACCTGCATCTACTACTATTACTCCACACATCGACCGCTATCCAACATGCATCTAGTGTATTAAGTTCATGGAAAAACGGAGTAATGCAATAAGAACGATGACATGATGTAGACAAGATCCGTTTATCTATTTATTTAGATATAGACCCCATCTTGTTATCCTTAGTAGCAATGATACATACGTGTTGGTTCCCCTTCTGTCACTATGATCAAGCACCGTAAGATCGAACCCACTACAAAGCACCTCTTCCCATTGCAAGATAAATAGATCAAGTTGGCCAAGCAAAACCCAAATATCAGAAAATAAATACAAGGCTATAATCAATCATGCATATAAGAGAACAAAGAAGACTCAAATAACTTTCATGGATAAAAACATAGATCTGATCATAAACTCAAAGTTCATCGGATCCCAACAAACACACCACCAGAAGACTTACATCATATGGATCTCCAAGAGATCATTGTATTGATAATCAAGAGAGAGAGGAAGCCATCTAGCTACTAACTACGGACCCGTAGGTCTACAAAGAACTACTCACGCATCATCGGAGAGGCACCAATGGAAGGTGAACCCCCTCCGTGATGGTGTTTAGATTGGATCTGGTGGTTCTAGACTTTGCGGCGGCTGGAATTGATTTTCGTCGACTCCCCTAGGGTTTCTGGAATATTGGGGTATTTATAGAGCAAAGAGGCAGTTCAGGGGGCACCCGAGGTGGGCACAACCCACCAGGGCGCGCCTGGGCCTCCTGGCGCGCCCTGGTGGATGCTGCTCCCGTAGGGGCACCACCCCAGGTGCTTCCTTGGCCCATTGGATGTCTTCTGGACAAAAATAAATCCTCAAAAAGTTACGCTGTATTTGGACTCCGTTTGGTATTGATTTCCTGCGATGTAAAAGACATGCAGAAAACAACAACTAACACTGGGCACTAGGTCAATAGGTTAGTACCAAAAAATGATATAAAATGACTATAAAATGATTGTAAAACATCCAAGAATGATAATATAACATCATGGAACAATCAAAAATTATAGATACGTTTGAGACGTATCATCATCCCCAAGCTTAATTCCTGCTCGTCCCCGAGTAGGTAAATCATAAAAACAGAATTTTTGATGTGGAATGCTGCCTAACATGTTCATCACATTTCTTTTCTTTATAGCATGGACATTTGGACTTTTATATGATTCAAAGCAATAGTCTAGTTTTGACATGAAGACTTTAATACTCAAGCATACCAACAAGCAACCATGTCTTTCAAAGTATCAACACTGAAGCAAGTTATCCCTAGCCCATTATGCTCAATCATTGATCCATTCATGAAGCACACTCGAATATTAGCTACACCCAATGCTCAAATATGATCATAGTGCCCCTTAGTTGGTGCTTTATAAGATAAGATGGAGACTCAAATTCAAAATAAAAATTGCATAAGTAAAAGAAAGGCCCTTCACGGAGGGAAGTAGGGATTTGTAGAGGTGCCAGAGCTCAAAGCTTAAATTGAGAGATACAAAAAAATCGAGAGGCATACTTTTCCCACCAACAAAAACGACTTAGAGATCTCAACACTTTCCATGCTAGTTACAGCATAGGCGGTTCCCAAACAAAAAATAAAATTTATTCCTTTTTCCACCATTACTTTCACTTTCCATGGCTAACCGTATCCACGGGTGCCCTCCATACCAACACTTTTCAAGGAATTTATTATTTGACAACATAAAGTAAATTCATTTTTCATTTCGTGACTGGGCATCCCTAATACATTTGTCGTACTCTCGTGCGATGACAAGTGAATACACGCTCATCATGAGAATAGCACATCTAGCATGGAAAATATTGGTCACCCTTCACCGCCTCGCGAGCGGTAGAGCACACAGAAGAGAAATTTATTTTGAAAATTAGAGATGACACATGAAAATTTTCTTAGAAAGGCATGGAAATACCGGATATAGGTAGGTATAGTGGACTCAAATGGTAAAATTGGTTTAAAGGTTTTTGGATGCACAAGTAGTGATCATACTTAGTGCAAAATGAAGGCTAGCAAAAAGATTGAGAAGCGACCAACCAAAAAGCGAAAAAAATCTTGTACCCAAGCATTAAGCATAAGTAACACCGAATAATGCACCATAAGTAGGATATAAATTTTATTGCATAACTATTGACTTTCGTGCTTTCATAGCGACAACCTTAGCATCAATATTCTTACTAAAGCACAATTACTCATCAACATGACTCACATATCATATCGTCATATCTCAAAACCATTACCAAGAATCAAGTTTATTTTGTCCAATGATCTTCATGAAAGTTTTTATTATATCCTCCTTGGATATCTATCACTTTGGGACATATGTTGCTTTTGATAAGCTCAAACAAATATAAGTGAAGATCATGAGCATAATTTTTTTCTTCCTCCCAAAATAATCTTAGTGAAGCAAGAGAGAATTTCTTAATACATTAATAACTCCCAAATAAATGTAAGTGAAGCATTAGAGCATTTCTTCAAAAATAACAAAGCACACCGTGCTCAAAAAGATATAAGTGAAGCACTAGAGCAAATCCATGGCTCTAAAAATTTAAGTGAAGCATAGGAGCAAGCATAGCATAATTTTTGGCTCTCTCGAAAAGGTGTGTCCAGCAAGGATTCAACACTTAAAACACAAATCAAAACAAGCAAAGACTCATACCATACAAGACGCTCCAAGCAAAACTCGTAGTATGTGATGAATAAATATATAGTTTCAAGTAAATTACTGATGGTTGTTAGAAGAAAGCGGGGATGCCACTCGGGGGGCATCCCCAAGCTTAGTAGCTTGCTACTTATTTAATATTATCTTGGGGTGCCTAGGGCATCCCCAAGCTTAGTCTTTTGCTAATTCTTATTCCTTCATCCATCATAAGATCACCCAAAACTTGAAAACTTCAATCACACAAAACTCAAACAAAACCTTCGTGAGATCCGTTAGTATAAGAAAACAAACCACTACTATAAGTACTGTAGCAAACTTATTCTTATTTTGTTTTTGCATTATATCTACTGTATTCCAACTTTTCTATGGAAAAAACTCATCAAAGAAAACCATAGAATCATCAAAACAAGCACACAACGCAAAAGAAAATAGAATCTGTCAAAAACAGAACAATCTGTAGCAATCTGAATATTTCGAGTACTTCTGTAACTCCAAAAATTCTGAAATAAATTGGTGGACGTGAGCAATTTGTCTGTTAATCGTCTTCAAAAACAATCAACGCAAAAGCACTCTTCTGTTAAAAATGTAAAATAATCTCGTGAGCACAAAAGTTTCTGTTTTTCAGCAAGATCAAATCAACTTTCACCCAAATCTTCCCATAGGCCTTACTTGGAACAAACACTAACTAAAACACAAAAAAGACAATCATAACAGTAGCATAATTGTGATAACACACAAGAACAGAAAACAAAAAGCAAAAATAAATTTTATTCATTGGGTTACCTCCCAACAAGCTCTTTCTTTTATAGCCTTTAAGATTGGCTTTGAGATTCCAATGATGCTCACATGAAAGAAAATAATTGAAACACAAAGAGAGCATCATAAAACACGTGACAAACACATTTAAGTCTAACATACTTCCTATGCATAGTAATTTTATAAGCAAACAAATTATTAAGATAAGAAATATCTAGCATATGCAAAGGAGAGGAATAAAACATTGCTAATCTCAACATAATGAGAGGTAATTTATTAACATGAAAATTTCTACAACCATACTTTCCTCTCTCATAATAATTACATGTGGGATCATAATCAAATTCAACAATATAACTATTACACAAAATATTCTCTCCGTGATCCAAATTCATGGAAAGTTGACACTCTTCCAAAATAGTGGGATCATCAAATAAAGTCATGACCTCTCCAAGCCCACTTTTATCAAAAATTTCATAAGATTGATCATGCTCCAAAGTAGTGGGATCATTTTTACCTAGAGTTGACACTCTTGCAGACCCACTTTCAATATTATCACAAACATATTCATCATGAGGCTTAAATAAATTCTCAAGATCATAAGAAGAATCACCCCAATCATGATCATTGCCATAAGTAGCGGACATATCAAAATTAGCATCCCCAAGCTTGGGGTTTTGCATATTATTAGCATAACTGACATTAATAGAATTTATAATAACATCATTGCAATCATGCTTTTCATTCAAGGAGCTATCATGAATCACTTTATAAATTCCTTTATTTAACACTTCGTCACAATTTTCAGATTCATAAATCTGAAGCAAAACTTCATAGAGATAATCAAGTGCACTCAAATCACTAGCAACTGGTTCAACAGAATTGGATCTCTTAAAAACATTAGCTAGTGGATGAGGATCCATATCAATAGATTTTTAGCAAGCTAAGATGCAAGCAAATAGGAAGCACATGGCAACACAAGCACACATATTTTTGGTATTTTCTTGAGACAAAGCGATAAGGCAAACAAGAACACAAGAAAACAAGAGATCTTACGAGAAAAGTTCAAACGAAAAAGAGGGCGAATAAAACGGCAAATTTTTGTGAAGTGGGGGAGAGGAAAACGAGAGGCAAATGGCAAATAATGTAAATTGCGAGAAGATGAGATTTGTGATTAGGAACGTGGTTGATGTTGAAGATCCTCCCCGACAACGGCGCCAGAAATTCCTTTTGATGTCTGCTAGAACTATGTCGGTATTTTCCCAAAGAGGAAAGGATGATGCAGTATAGCAATGATAGGTATTTCCCTCAGTGATGAGACCAAGGTTATCGAAACAGTAGGAGAACCTCCTCACACCACGTAAACAACACATGCACACAAATAACAAATACTCGCAACCCGACGGTTAAAGGGGTTGTCAATCCCTTTCGGGTAAGATGCCTCAAAATAGGCAAATAACGTAAGATAAAAGTGGTAGATAGGATAAATAGATCGCAGAACAAATAAATTGCAGCAAGGTATTTTTGTATTTTTTGGTTTAATAGAACTGAAAATAAATGCAAAGGAAAATAGATCGCAAAGGAAAATATGATAAAAAGAGACACGGGGGCCATAGGTTTCACTAGTGGCTTCTCTCGAGAAAAATAGCAAACGGTGGGAAAACAATTACTGTTGGGCAATTGATAGAACTTCAAATAATCATGACAATATCCAGGCAATGATCATTATATAGGCATCACGTCCAAGATTAGTAGACCGACTCCTGCCTGCATCTACTACTATTACTCCACACAACGACCGCTATCCAGCATGCATCTAGTGTATTAAGTTCATGGAAAAACGGAGTAATGCAATAAGAATGATGACATGATGTAGACATACCTATTTATCTATTTATTTAGATATAGACCCCATCTTGTTGTCCTTAGTAGCAACGATGCATACGTGTCGGTTCCCCTTCTGTCACTGGGATCAAGCACCGTAAGATCGAACCCACTACAAAGCACCTCTTCCCATTGCAAGATAAATAGATCAAGTTGGCCAAACAAAACCCAAATATCGAAGAAGAAATACGAGGCTATAAGCAATCGTGCATATAAAAGATCAAAGAAAAATCAAATAACTTTCATGGATAAAAGCATAGATTTGACCATAAACTCAAAGTTCATTGGATCCCAACAAGCACACCGCAAAAAGGCTTACACCATATGGATCTCCAAGAGACCATTGTATTGATAATCAAGAGAGAGAGAGAGAGGAAGCCATCTAGCTACTAACTACGGACCCGTAGGTCTACAAAGAACTACAAAGTTCATCGGAGCGCCCCTCCTGCCCTCCTACCCATCTCGACCCCCTCCTCCTTCATCTCCCTTCGCCGCCCCCGGCAGCGGCCTCCGGCGTGCCCGGGCGGCGCCGGCTGTCGGTGTCAAAACCGGCGGGTCTCGGGCAGGGGGTCCCGAACTGTGCGTCTAAGGCTAATGGTAACAGGAGACAGGGGACACGATATTTTACCCAGGTTCGGGCCCTCTCGATGGAGGTAATACCCTACTTCCTGCTTGATTGATCTTGATGATATGAGTATTACAAGAGTTGATCTACCACGAGATCGTAGAGGCTAAACCCTAGAAGCTACCTATGATTATGATTGTCCTTTTTCTACGGACTAAACCCTCCGGTTTATATAGACACCGGAGGGGGCTAGGGTTACACAGAGTTGGTTACAGAGAAGGAAATCTACACATCCAAATTGCCAAGCTTGCCTTCCACGCAAAGGAGAGTCCCATCCGGACACGGGACGAAGTCTTCAATATTGTATCTTCATAGTCTAACAGTCCGGCCAACGTATATAGTCCGGCTGTCCGAGGACCCCTTAATCCAGGACTCCCTCAGTAGCCCCTGAACTAGGCTTCAATCACGATGAGTCCGGCACGTAGATTGTCTTCAGCATTGCAAGGCGGGTTCCTTCTCCGAATACTCCATAGAAGATTTCAAACACAAGAATCGTGTCCGGCTCTGGAAAACAAATTCCACATACCACCGTAGAGAGCACAATATTCCAAAAATCTAATCTGCTGACAACTTTCTATAGCATGACATCACGCCATGGTCCGGTCATTATTCGAACCGTTTTTTGCAACCAGCCCCTGCACGTAACGCGAGGCGGTTTCCTTGACACGTCTTGTCGAAGCAGAGATCGTGTCCCCTTATCGCGGGATTCTCATCAATATGGGCATGGGTAACCCAACCGCGCCATCAATCGTGGCGCTTGGGGAATAGGCGATTTTAACGGGCAAGCTGGGAGGCACACCAATTCTACCGCCTTTATAAAGAGATAGGGATCCTCCTTTTTCACCCACGCCTTCTTCTTCCCTCGCTCATCCATTCTCGCACTTTCGAGCTCCAGCGCCCCAGTTCTCACCTTCTCCATACAGCCATTCCAAACATGTCAGCGGCGGGAGGCAAGTGGATGGCCTCCTCCGTCAAGAAGGAGGACATTACAAAGCTCCGGGAGGCCGGATACCTGGCCGCAGACATTGCGCACCGGCTCCCGGACGTAGGGCAGATCGTTCCGACTCTGGAACCCCATGAGAGGGTTGTGTTCCTCCCCCACTTCGTCCGCGGACTGGGATTCCCCCTCCACCCATTTGTCCAAGGGCTCATGTTTTACTATGGGCTAGATTTCATGATCTGGCCCCTAATTTCATCCTCAACATCTCGGCGTTTATCGTCGTGTGCGAGGCTTTCCTCCACATCAATCCCCACTTTGGCCTGTGGCTGAAGATTTTCAATGTGAAGCCGAAGATAGTGGTTGGCCAGCAAGCGGAGTGCGGAGGCGCCATGGTGGGCAAGATGCCCAATGTCACCTGGCTCGAAGGCTCCTATGTGGAGACCGTGAAAGGGTGGCAGTCGGGATGGTTCTACATCACCGAGCCGCGTGACGCCAACTGGGCGGCGGCCCCCGAATTCCGATCCGGCATCCCCATGCGGCTCACCTCCTGAAAGAGGAAGGGCTTAGCCTGGGGTGCGCCTGCGGAGCTGAACAGACTCCAGAAGTGCATCAAAAATATGATAAGCAAGAAGATCAAGCTTGTTAATCTGGTCCAGGTCATGCTCTTTCGCCGGATTCTCCCGTGCCAAAGACGGGCATTCAACATGTGGGAGTTCGACTCGGCCAAACAACAGACGCTGCGAGAGCTCTTCGACACGACGCATAAAGACGTCTGGAAGGTGTTGTTCAAGGCCGCCGAAGTACCTCCTCCCACCACCGAGGACCGCGGGCTCAGCGCAAGGCTCCCCGCCAATCCGGTAAGCTCTCTATGTTTCACGAGATGTGCCCTTCCTTAGTATGTTTGTGGGAGGAATCTAAGCCATCATACTGATTGAGCAAGACTATGTGGCGACAGCGGAGTGGATCGACTGTCTAGCTCCATTAACTGAAGATCCAGCAACTGCTCTCCCGGCGGAGATGCTATTTCCGGCGCCCTATGAGGTGCCGGAGAAGAAGGCCAAGAAAAAGGCCACGGGGACCAGGAAAAGTCTCCAGCACAAGGTGGTGTCGAACTCATTGTCCGAAGACACCGAGGCGCACTCTTCCAACGACAATGAGGAGGAGGAAGAGGAAAACCCTCTCCCCCAAACCGAGGGGGAGAAGAAAAGGAAGCCGCCCCTTCCGGGGAGGCCGAAGGGTCCAAGAAGGGAAGGACCCTCCCTCCGGACCACTCCACCACGGCCGCCTACAGCGACGAGGAGTGGCTACCCAGGAACAAGCCCCTGGCGAAGTCGTAAGTATCCGGATACCATAATACTTCTGGCAGGTTTTAGCTTTATGGCTTCTTATCATGTCAAAATATATTTGTGCAGTCCGTCCAAAGCCTACATTGACTTATCCTCCTCGGATGGGTCCTTGAGCTCGTCGGAGATGAACAACTATTCGCTCCCGACGGCCTGCACTCCTCGGCCCGCGGATGACACTGAGGTGTTATCTCAGAGGATACCGGGCCAGGAGGAGATAGTTCTGGAGGCGCCTCAAGGAGAAACCCCCGATGCCGGGCTCATGGGGGGGGGGGGGAGATCCCCATGAATTCTGACGAGGGGGGTCGCAGCATGCTTGGCCCCCAGACGGATACTGCGCCGGAACCTCCAGTGGTTCCGGATTCAGGCGCAGGCAGCTCCTCACCAAGGGGGGCGAGCCGCCTGTGCCGATGACCTCTGTCCATCCAGAGGCATCGGATAACTTGGTGGAAGCGCTTCAGAGCGCTTCCCTTGATGAAGGACACCATACTCTTATGAGTACGGTGATTGCGAAGGTTCAGTCCGCCAAAAGCGGATTGACCGAAGCCTGCGCCAGCCTCCTAACAGGCTTTGAGGTAAGTAATTTGAATTATGAGAAAGTATCACAGTATAGACAGTAGCCCCTGATGCTCTGTTTGGTGTTCGGAAAGAAAGGATGAACAGAGGATCAAATATTATTCCTAGGAGTATAATCATATTATGTCTATGTGAATAAGCAGGCGTCGCTGCTTGCCATCGCCGCCACCACTGCGAAGGCCTCCGAACTGAGGCAGAACCTGGGGTGGGCCAAAGAAGAGCTCGGCCTCGTGAAGAGGCAGCTCGAGGAGAACAAAGGTAGGAGATACCCCGTCTGAATGTTATATAAAGGAAAAAAATTGTTGATGCTAATAGAAGCATGATGAATTTTAATAGGGGCCATGACCAAAGTGGCGGCCCTTAAGAAGGCGTTGTCCGAGGCCGAAGGCAAAGCGGCCAGGGAGCGCACCGAGCACGAAAAACAAGAGGCTCGAGTTGATGAGGTCCAGCAAGAGCTCCAGGTTTCGTCAAGAAATTCAAGTCCTTGGAGCGTGACTCCAAGACGCAAGAGTCGGAGCTTGCAAAGGCCCGTCAGAGCGCGCAAGACGCCAAGGTCGAAGCCCAGAAGGCCCTCCAGGAAATTGAGGCGACCAAGAAGATAGCTGCGGGTAAGGCTTTCATTATGCAAAGCAAGCATGTGAAGGAGACTTTCCTTTTACTTACCTGAATTCGGAGCTCTCCAGGAGCATTCGCAGATCTGCCGTGCAACATCTCTGATGCCACAGAGTTCTACCGGGCTGAGGAAGGGAGCTCAATGGATAAGCTTTTTTTGTCCCAGTATATTGGGGTCGAACATCCGATGTGCTTGAGCGACCAGCTGAAGCAACTGGTCGAACTTCACAAGGCGGCCGAACTGGCCATGAAGGACTTCATAGTCCGGCTGTGGCCTGGCAATCCCCTGCCCAGCAGCTACTTCAGCCTTGTCAAGCGGATGGTAAATGCCTGTCCGCGGCTTGAAGTCATTAAGCGGTCCGTCTGCATTGAGGGTGCGTGCAGGGCCTTGGCCCGTGCTAAAGTGCACTGGGGGAAGATGGACTCCGAGAAGCTTGTGAGGGAGGGGCCGTCGAAGGGCAAGGAGCATCGCCACCCCGAACAATACTATGACAATATCATTAAGGGTGCCCGCCTTGTGGCGGATGAGTGTACTAAGGATGTAATATTTGAATGAATGTACTTCTGTCATCCTGTAATATGAAAACCAGTTCATGTGCGCTATATGGCGCTTGTTAATTTAAAATATTACCTTCTGTGCGGTCGTTTATAAAATCTTGAGAGTCGGCCAGTCGTCGGCTTCTGCCCCCATGTAACTAGTAATGGGGTGTTCTGGATAAATATAAACACTCTTTATCCAAATTTTTGGTCGTTTTAAGGAGGTGTTTAGCGCCGCGAACAAGCCAATCGGACTATACGGCTTTATTGCTCTCACTTGGCCATAGAAGTCTACAATTTTAAATTTTGGCGAAGCCCCTAGTATCCGGATGGCCGGACTCGGGGCGCTATACACGCCTAAATAGGAGGCCGATTCCTCTCCTAAAGCGGAAAAAATCTTTAAGGATTTGAGACCTCTCGAACAGCGACCAACTCTTGCCTTATCATGACAGTCAGTTTTCGGCTTTCTCTACTGAGGTGCTCGTCCGGAAGAACCGGGACACTGTAGGATCGGAAGTATGTCTAGAGGGGGGGTGATTAGACTACTTGACAACTTAAAAATTTTGCCTTTTGATTGGAGTAGTTAATAAGCAAGTTCACAATGATAACCAAGTCAAGTATCACCCTACACATGCAATTCTAGAGTTGTGGCAGCGGAAAGTAAATTGCACGTATAGTAAATGAGAGGTGGAGAAGAGCAAACGCAGGTTGGTGACACGGAGATTTTTTTCTCGTGGTTCCGATAGGTGGTGCTATCGTCAATCCACGTTGATGGAGACTTCAACCCACGGAGGGTAACGGCTGCGCGAGTCCACGGAGGGCTCCACCCACGAAGGGTCCACGAAGAAGCAACCTTGTCTATGCCATCATGGCCTACGTCCACGGAGGACTAGCCTTACTCGGGGTAGATCTTCACGAAGTAGGCGATCTCCTTGCCCTTACAAACTCCTTGGTTCAACTCCACATCATGACGGAGGCTCCCAAGCGACACCTAACCAATCTAGGAGGCACCACCCTCCAAAAGGTAATAGATGGGGTTGGTGATGATGAACTCCTTGCTCTTGTGCTTCAAATGATAATCTCCCCAACACTCAACTCTCCTCACTGATTTGGCTGTGGTGGAGGAAGGGATTGAGTGGAAAGCAACTTGGGAAGGTTAGAAATCAAGTTTCATATGGTGGGAGTGGAGCAACTTGATCTCAACACAAGGGTAGGTAGTTTTCTTCTCGAAATGTAAGGTAGGAGTGGTAGTTCTTTCGATGGCTCTCTCCACGAATGAAGAGGAGGTGGAGGGTATTTATAGCCTCCACACAAAATCCAACTGTTACACACATTTGACCAATCTCGGTCGGACCGAAGTTGACAACTCGGTGAGACCGAAAGTTCAAATCTTGTGAGCGTTGGGATTTTCGTGGGACCGAAAATACAATCTCGGTTAGTCCGATTCTTCCAAAGTCTAGGGTTTGCCAATTTCGGTGGGACCGACTTTCTCATCTCGGTGACACCGATTTGAGTCTGTATGTTCTGAAGCTTGGCAACACCAATTTCGAATGACCGAGTTTGGAATCGGAAAATCCGAGATTCTTAGGGTTTGGGTATATGGTGAGGTGGTTCATCTCAGTGTGACTGAGTTTGGAATCGGTGGGACCGAGATTACTTATGAGTTTATGTTGGAATGAAAGATTGCTGATAGTTTGAGAGATAAATCACTAAGCACTTAGAGCAACCAGATCATCATCATAACCTCATCCCTTTTAATAGTATTGGCTTTCCTATGGACTCAATGTGATCTTGGATCACTAAACCAAAAATGGAGTCTTGAGCTTTTGCCAATGTTTTCCTTAGCATTTTGAGGGGTCCACATCATCAGTCATTGCCATACCCATATCACTGAACTTTCTGAAATATTCTCAAGAAAAGATTAGTTCAATGATATATATGTTGTTATTAATTACCAAAACCACCTGGGGATTAGTTGCACTTTCAGACACAATCGCAATAGTTCTCCCTGTGCTACCTTAGCCGATCTAGCGGAACGTAAGGTACCAAAACATAGGAGCCGGGCAAACCCAACTATTGACCCAAGACATGATTCGGAGCTGATGCATATAGTGCTATAAGTTCGGGGTGCCGCACTGTCAAAAGTGTTTGGACTTTTCTTGCCAGGTTATGGGGTACACTGAAGCCCCTGTCAAACTGGTCGTGCAAAAATGCGTGGGTATAATAAATAAGCAGGAGAGGAAATGGGTAAATAAATGTAATAGTAAGCTGACGTTGTACACTATTTTCCCTTGTTATTCAAATGATACGTCAAAGCGTACATATACAAGTAGTGCGATAAGCAAAATAGGACTGTTTGACACATCTGACCAGGAGCGGGCTATATGCGGGTATGTAAAACAGGTATAACAATCGTTATCAGAGACCACCTGAGGATTCCCTTGGACACCCCAGCTTCTTGTATTCTTGGTGTGTCTGTCCCGCTATGTGTCCGATAGTCTGTCTATTGGAGGAGCCTCCTGAAGATGAGGACCTGAAAGAAAATGGGTGCAAAGATGTGTGTGTCCTGGGGCGGTCGAACCGCATTGCGGACCGTGTCATAGTCGTGCCTCCGCCTATGCCCATGGTATTTTAAGTGCGTAATTATGTACGCGCAGCACAAACTTCGCCGCTTGTCTGGGACTAGGACGGAGGCCGAATTACTAGTCGAGCTCTGAACGTCCCGGATGATCCTGTTGCGGGGTACTCCGGACTCGCTTGACGGTGTCCGGGTTCTTTATCGCCGAATGGGCTGTTTGCCTAAGAAGGCTGCTTTGTACTTCCGCCACGAGGGCCGCAGTGCACTCCTCTGTACGGAGCGAGCGCTCTGTATTTCCATTAACTGTTATAATCCCGCGAGGTCTTGGCATTTTGAACTTGAGGTATGCATAATGCGGTACCGCATTGAATCTGGCAAATACGGTTCGTCCGGGCAGTGCGTGATAGCCACTGCGGAAGGGGACGATGTCGAAGATTAACTCCTCGCTCCGGAAATAGTCCGGAGATCCGAAGACCACTTCCAGTGTGATTGAGCTTGTGCAATAGGCCTCCACACCGGGTATGACGCCCTTGAAGGTGGTTTTCGTGGGCTTGATCCTTGAGGGGTCGATGCCCATTTTGCACACCGTATCCTGATAGAGCAGGTTCAGGCTGCTACCACCGTCCATGAGGACTCGTGTGAGATGGAATCCGTCGATGATGGGGTCAAGGACCAGTGCGGCCGAACCATCGTGACGGATACTGGTAGGATGGTCCCTGCAATCAAAAGTGATCGGACAAGAGGACCATGGGTTGAACTTTGGGGCGACTAGCTCCATCGCATAGACGTCCCTTAGTGCACGCTTCTGCTTGCGCTTGGGAATATGGGTTGGGTATATCATATTCACCATTTTCACCTAGGGAGGGAATTTCCTCTGTCCTCCTGTGTTCGGCGGCCGGGGCTCCTCGTCATCATTGCTATGCAGCCCCTTTTCCTTGTTTTCGGCATTTAACTTACCGGCCTGTTTAAACACCCAGCATTCCCTGTTGGTGTGGTTGGCTGGTTTGTCGGAGGTGCCGTGAATTTGACACGAGCGATCGAGTATGCGGTCCAGACTGGAAGAGCCCGGACCGTTTCTTTTGAATGGCTTTTTCTGCTGTTCGGATTTGAAGCCTCTGAATCTGGCATTAATTGTTGTGTCTTCGGCATTGTCGCCATTGTTGCGACGCTTGTGTCTATTGCGTCGCGGCCTGCCGTTGCTATCTATGGTGTCTGAATCGCCGGTGCTTTTGGTGTGATGTTGCTACGAGGCAGCCAGCTATCCTCGCTTGCGCAAAAGCGGGTCATGAGTGTCACGAGGGCTGCCATGGACTTTGGCTTCTCTTGGCCGAGGTGTCGGGTGAGCCATTCGTCACGAATGTTATGCTTGAAGGCTGCTAAGGCTTCGGCATCTGGACAGTCGACAATTTGGTTCTTCTTAGTTAGGAACTGAGTCCAGAATTTCCTGGCTGACTCTCCGGGCTGTTGGGTTATGTGAATTAAGTCAACAGCCTCCAGTGGTCGCACGTAAGTGCCCTGGAAGTTATCAAGGAATGCGTCTTCCAGGTCCTCCCAACTGCCAATGGAGCTTGCTGGCAGGCTATTGAGCCAATGCCGAGCCGGTCCTTTGAGCTTAAGTGGTAGGTACTTTGTGTCATGTAAGTCATCTCCGTGGGCCATGTGAATGTGTAGGAGAAAATCTACAATCCATACCGCGGGGTTTATTGTGCCATCATATGATTCAATGTTTACCGGTTTAAACCCTTCTGGGAATTCATGATCCATAACTTCATCACTGAAGCATAGGGGGTGTGCGGCACCTCTATGTCGGGCTACATCCCAACGTAGTTCCAATGAGTCTGGTCTGTTGTATTCGGCCCGGCCGGACTTTAGCTTATTGTATCTAGCGTGATGGTCATCGTCACATGTTGTGGCGCACCCCCGTGATCCGTAGATCGGTCTTGACTGACCTGCTTAGTATTCCAATACATCTCGCAGGTCCTTCATGTAGCCCCAGGCCTTAGTATTATCGTTTGATTGGTGGCGGGGTGCGGTCTGGACTTTGGGCTGGTATGCCGCTTTGTCTCGGCCACGGGGTGGCCGGTCAGCCGCATCATGCGCTGGTAGTGTGGGCTTTAACGCCTCCTCCTCGAGTTGAGGTAGCAACCTGCGCTTTGGGTAACTTTTGGTAGGGCACTCGAGTCCGTATTCCTTGGCAGCCAGGACCTCGGTCCATCTATCAGTTAGTAGATCTTGATCAGCCTGAAGCTGTTGCTGCTTTTTGTTCAGGCTTTTTGCAGTGGATATAAGTCGGCGCATGAAGTACTCCTGCTCGACGGGATCCTCATGCACGATGAATTCTTCGTCGCCAAGGCTCACTTCGTCTTCGGAGGAAGGCATGTAATTATCGTCCTCTGATTCTCCATCTGTTGCCTATTCCTTAGGGCTAGCTTGACCATTCTCTTGCCCGGCCTGCTCGAAGCCTGGCTGGGCAGGATTGTTTTCGTCTTCGGCACCATCCGGATTGTTGTTTGTGCCGGTATCACTATTTTTGCTATGGCGGGGACTGGAGCGGCGCCTATGACCCTGGTGCCTAGATTGCTTCTCCAAGGGGTTATCTTACGTTGCCTCATCGCCATTGCTTTCTTCGGGGGTGTCCACCATATATATATATATCATATGATGAGGTGGATGTCAACCACCCTATAGGCGTTGGTTCCTGTTATTCTCCTACATCGTCGTCCATACCGTCGATGTCGTCGGAGTTGAAATCAAGCACGTTGGTTAAGTCATCAACAGTGGCTATTAAGTGGGTGGTGGATGGGGACCGAATTTCTTCGTCGTCTGATGACCCAAAAGTATAGGGGATCTATCATAGTCTTTTCGATAAGTAAGAGTGTCGAACCCAACAAGGAGCAGAAGGAAATGATAAGAGGTTTTCAGCAAGGTATTCTCTGCAAGTACTGAAATAAGTGGTAACAGATAGTTTTGTGATAAGATAAATTGTAACGAGCAACAAGTAACAAAAGTAAGTAAAGTGCAGCAAGGTGGCCCAATCCTTTTTTTAGCAAAGGACAAGCCTGGACAAACTCTTATAATAGGAAAAGCGCTCCCGAGGAAACATGGGAATATCATCAAGCTAGTTTTCATCACGCTCATATGATTCGCGTTCTGTACTTTGATAATTTGATATGTGGGTGGGCCGGTGCTTGGGTGCTGTTCTTACTTGAACAAGCATCCCACTTATGATTAACCTCTATTGCAAGCATCCGCAACTACAACAAAAGTATTAAGGTAAACCTAACCATAGCATTAAACATATGGATCCAAATCAGCCCCTTATGAAGCAACGCATAAACTAGGGTTTAAGCTTCTGTCACTCTAGTAACCCATCATCTACTTATTACTTCCCAATGCCTTCCTCTAGGCCCAAATAATGGTGAAGTGTTATGTAGTCGATGTTCACGTAACACCACTAGAGGTTAGACAACATACATCTCATAAAAATATCGAACGAATACCAAATTCACATGACTACTAATAGCAAGACTTCTCCCTTGTCCTTAGGAACAAATGTAACTACTCACAAATCATATTCATGTTCATAATCAGAGGGGTAATAATATGCATAAAGGATCTAAACATATGATCTTCCACCAAATAAACCAACTAGCATCAACTACAAGGAGTAATCAACACTACTAGCAACCTACTAGCACCAATCCCGGACTTGGAGACAAGAATTGGATACAAGAGATGAACTAGGGTTTGGAGATGAGATGGTGCTGGTGAAGATGTTGATGGATATTGTCGTCTCCCGATGAGAGGAGCATTGGTGATGACAATGGTGATGATTTCCCCCTCCCGGAGGGAAGTGTCCCCGGCAGAACAGCTCTGCCGGAGCCCTAGATTGGTTCCGCCAAGGTTCCGCCTCGTGGCGGCGGAGTCTCGTCCCGAAAGGTTGCCTTCTATTTTTTTCTCATCGAAAGACTTCATATAGGAGAAGATGGGCGTTGGAGAGCCACCAGGGGGCCCACGAGGTAGAGGGGCGAGCCCCGGGGGGGCGCCCCCCACCCTCGTGAGCAGGGTGTGGGCCCCTGGAGTTCATCTTTGGCGACGATTTTTCTTTATTTATTTTAAGATATTCTGTGGAGTTTCAGGACTTTTGGAGTTGTGCAGAATAGGTCTCCAATATTTGCTCCTTTTCCAGCCCAGAATTCTAGCTGCCGGCATTCTCCCTCTTCATGTAAACCTTGTAAAATAAGAGAGAATAGCCATAAGTATTGTGACATAACGTGAAATAACAGCCCATAATGCAATAAATATTGATATAAAAGCATGATGCAAAATGGACGTATGAACTCCCCCAAGCTTATACCTTGCTTGTCCTCAAGCGAAAAGCCGATAACAATAAATATGTCCTCATGTTTATAGGTAGGGGCGTTGATAAAAATAAAATACGAACATGAAGGCATCATGATTATTTCCATAACAGCAACATATATAGATTTTGTCATATGATTACTTATGTTCAAGTGATGATCTTTTCACAAAGCAAAAGTATGAATCGGAAACCTTATTGAGCACCAACAAATTATAACCTCAGTTATTGAAGCAATTGCAATTTATCATAACATCGGAAAGAGTCTATGTCAGAGCTTAAAAGCAAGTCCACATACTTAACTATCACTTAGTCCTTCATAATTGCTAACACTCACGCAATACTTGTGGTTACGGAGTTTTAATCGGACACAGAGAAAGATAGGGGCTTATAGTTTTGCCCCACAACCTTTTACCTCAAGGGTAATGTCAACAATAATAATTCATGCTCCCCTACATCCAATTAGATATATATATCATGTTCTTTCCAACATGCTGATCTTGCTAAAGGATAAAATGAAAAAGGAAAGGTGAAGATCACCGTGACTCTTGCATAAGGTAGAGGATAATAATAAAAGATAGGCCCTTCGCAGAGGGAAGCAGAGGTTGTCATGCGCGTTTAGGGTTGATGCACAAAATCTTAATGCAAAAGAACGTCACTTTATATTGCCCCTTGTATGTGGACCTTTATTATGCAGTCCATCGCTTTTATTACGTCCACAACAAGTTCGTACAAAGCTTATTTTCTCCGCACTAATAAGTCATGCACATTTAGAGAGCAATTTTTATTGCTTGCACCGATGACAGCTTACTTGAAGGATCTTACTCAATCCATAGGTAGATATGGTGGACTCTCATGGCAAAACTGGTTTAAGGGTATTTGGAAGCACAAGTAGTATTTCTACTTGGTGCTGAGAATTTGGCTAGCATGAGGGGGAAAGGCAAGCTCAACACGTTAGAGGATCCATGACAACATACTTTATCTCAGATATAAGAAAACATAACTTATTATGTTGTCTTCCTTGTCCAACCTCAACTCTTTAGCATGTCATATTTTAATGAGTGCTCCCAATCATAAAAGATGTCAATGATAATATATCTATATGTGAAACCTCTCTTTCCTTATTACTTCCTATTAATTGCAACGATGACCAAAGCTATATTTGCCAACTCCCAACAACCTTTAATCATCATACTCTTTCTATGTGAAGTCATTACTTTCAATAAGATCAATATGAACTCTTTGATTCTTTTTATTCTTCTTCTTCTATTCACCCAAGATCATGGCAAAATAATCAATCCCTTGACTCAACACTAATCTTTATTATATAGCTCACGGACTCGATTACAAAGAAGGATCATAAAGCAAAACTCAAAACTAGATCATGCCATGACTTTATTCTACTAAATCAAGATACTACTAAAAGGATCGAACTAAGAAAAACGGTAAAGATAGGAGTTGTGATGGTGACACGATACCCGGGCACGTCCCCAAGCTTGGAAGTTTCCAAGGGGAGTGCCCATACCCATGTGATTATGTCTCCTTCTTTATTGTTGGTGGTGGAGTTGTTGCATTTTTCTTCTCTAGCTTGCGTCTGAGGCTAAAATTTTCCTCCCTCAGATCCTCATTCTCGAGCTCAAGTTTCATTATCTTTTTGCATAGTGCTGCCTTGCTGTCCTGCAAAAAACGAGGCGGGATAGATTGGACCTTAGGGAGGCTTGACTTCTTGAACTCCACATGCATATCACCATGTTGAGGTAGTGGATAGTCCTCTTCATCGGAGGTTGTTTCCATCTTCCTCTTCGGATCATAGTCTTCTTCTTCCTCCGTGGTGCAGCCATAATGTTCCACATCCCCATATACTTTTGGGTTTGCAATATAATAAGCCATGTAGCTCTCTCCCTCCGAATCTTGGGACGACATCTTGTTCCAAATCTGCAACAGGAACAGCTCGAAACGAAAACAGAGGATAATTGCGTGATACGGGAGTCAAAACCTTCGGGAGTATATATAATGAATTTTTACCGACCAAAATACGTAACGTGCAAGAAAACAGAGTCCAGAGGGCACACGAGGTGCTCACGAGGTAGGGGGCGCGCCTAGGGGGGTAGGGCGCGCCCTCCCGGACTGCCACTTATTTTTCTATTTTTCTAAATATTCCCAAATGGAGAAATATTGCCTTAAAAATTGTTTCGGAGTCGGTTTACTTACCGTACCACATACCTATTCCTTTTCGGAGTTTGGAACGGTCTGGAAGGTGTCCCTTATGTATTCCTCCGGGGTTACGGTTTCAATAATATTGGTTTCAACATTTATAGGATTACCTGAGATATAGTGTTTGATCCTTTGACCGTTTACCACCTTAGGATTTGTGCCTTCGAAGTTGTTGGCACCGGAACGATAGACCTCCTCGATAATGTAGGGACCTTCCCAGTTAGAGAGAAGTTTTCCTGCAAAAAATCTTAAACGAGAGTTGTATAGCAATACATAATCACCTACATTAAACTCACGCTTTTGTATCCTTTTGTCATGCCATCTTTTAACTTTTTCTTTAAACAACTTGGCATTTTCATAAGCTTGAGTTCTCCATTCATCAAGTGAGCTAATATCAAATAACCTCTTCTCACCGGCAAGTTTGAAATCATAGTTGAGCTCTTTAATAGCTCAATTATCCTTATGTTCTAGTTCGAGAGGTAAGTGACATGCTTTTCCATAAACCATCTTGTATGGAGTCATACCCATAGGATTTTTGTATGCAGTTCTATAGGCCCATAATGCATCACCAAGTTTCTTGGACCAATTCTTTCTAGACCTATTAACAGTCTTTTGCAAAATTAATTTGAGCTCTCTATTGCTCAATTCTACTTGACCACTAGACTGCGGGTGATATGGAGATGCAATTCTATGATTAACGTCATATTTAGCAAGCATTTTACGGAAAGCACCATGAATAAAGTGTGAACCACCATCAGTCATTAAATATCTAGGGACTCCAAACCTCGGGAAAATAACTTCCTTAAGCATTTTAATAGAAGTGTTATGATCAGCACTACTAGTTGGAATAGCTTCTACCCACTTAGTAACGTAATCAACAACAACTAAAATATGTGTATATCCATTAGAGGCAAGAAAATGTCCCACATAATCAAAGCCCCAAACATCAAATGGTTCAATAACAAGTGAATAATTCATAGGCATTTCTTGGCGTCTACTAATATTACCAATTCTTTGACATTCATCGCAAGACAAAACAAACTTATGGGCATCCTTGAAGAGAGTGGGCCAATAAAAACCGGATTGCAGTACCTTATGTGCATTTCTGTCTCCAGCATGGTGTCCTCCATAAGCTTCGGAGTGACACTTGCATAGGATCTGTTCCTGTTCATGCTAAGATACACAACGTCTAATAACACCATCTACTCCTTTATAAAGATGTGGGTCATCCCAAAAGTAATGTCGCAAGTCATAGAAAAACTTTTTCTTTTGTTGGTATGTGAAGCTAGGTGGTATAAATTTAGCAACAATATAATTAGCATAATCAGCATACCATGGAGTGCTACGAGAAGTGCTTATGACATTTTATTGTTCATCAGGAAAGCTATCATCAATAGGTAGTGGGTCATCAGGAACATTCTCTAACCTAGATAAGTTGTCTGCAACGGGGTTCCCAGCTCCTTTTCTATCAACAATATGCAAATCAAATTCTTGCAGCAAGAGAACCCATCTAATGAGTCTAGATTTTGCATCTTTCTTTTCCATAAGATATTTAATAGCAGCATGATCAGTGTGAATAGTTACTTTAGAATCAACAATATAGGGTCTGAATTTATCACAAGCAAATACAACCGCTAAAAGTTCCTTTTCGGTAGTAGCATAATTTCTTTGAGCATTGTCTAGAGTCTTACTAGCATAATGGATAACATTTAATTTCTTATCAACTCTTTGCCCTAGAACAGCACCTACAGCATAATCACTAGCATAACACATAATTTCAAAGGGTAAATTCCAATCAGGTGGCTGAACAACAGGTGCAGAGACTAATGATTTCTTAAGTATTTCAAATGCTTCTACACAATCATCATCAAAGACAAATGGTACATCTTTTTGTAATAAATTAGTCAGAGGCCGAGAAATTTTTGAGAAGTCCTCAATGAACCTCCTATAAAATCCGGCGTGACCAAGGAAACTTCTTATACCTTTGATGTCCTTGGGACATGGCATCTATTCAATAGCATCAACCTTGGCTTTATCAACTTCAATACCTCTTTCAGAAACTTTGTGCCCCAAGACAATACCTTCATTAACCATAAAGTGGCACTTTTCCCAATTTAAGACAAGATTAGTTTCTTCACATCTCTGCAAAACTCGAGCAAGATTGCTCAAGCAATCATCAAAAGACGAACCATAGACGGAAAAGTCATCCATGAAAACCTCACAAATCTTTTCGCAAAAGTCAGAGAATATAGCCATCATGCATCTTTGATTGGTAGCAGGTGCATTACATAAACCAAAAGGCATACATCTATAAGCAAAAGTACCAAAAGGGCATGTAAAAGTAGTCTTTGATTGATCTTTAGCCGACACAGGTATTTGAGAGAAACCAGAATAACCATCTAGAAAGCAATAATTTGTATGTTTGCATAATCTTTCTAGCATCTGATCAATGAAAGGTAAGGGGTAATGATCTTTCTTAGTAGCCTTATTTAATTTGCGGAAATCAATTACCATCCTATAACCTGTGATAATTCTTTGCAGAATCAATTCATCTTTATCATTAGCGACAACAGTAATACCTCCCTTCTTAGGGACACAATGGACAGGACTTACCCACTGACTATCAGCAACGGGATAAATTATACCTGCCTCCAGAAGCTTGAGTATTTCTTTTCTTACCACTTCTTTCATTTTAGGATTCAAACGTCGTTGAGGATCACGAACTGGTTTGGCATCCGCTTCCAAATTTATTTTATGTTGACATAAAGTGGGACTGATGCCCTTAAGATCATCCAGAGTATATCCAATAGCGGCACGGTGCTTCTTCAGAGTTTTCAATAATCTTTCTTCTTCATGCTCTAAAAGGTTAGGACTAATAATGACATGATATATTTTCTTTTTCATCAAGATAAGCATATTTAAGATTATCAGGCAACGGTTTAAGCTCAAACACGGGATCACCCTTGGGTGGAGGAGGATCCCCTAGGATTTCAACAGGCAAATTGTGTTGCAGAATAGGTTCCTGTTTAAAGAATACTTCATCTATTTCCCTTCTTTCATTCATGAATATATCATTTTCATGGTGTAGCAAATAGTGTTATAAAGGATCACTAGGAGGTACGGCAATAGAAGCAAGACCAATAATTTCATCCTTACTAGGCAATTCTTCCTCACAATGTTGTTTACTAAATTTAGAGAAATTAAACTCATGAACCATATCATCCAAGCCAACAGTAACAACATTCTTCTCGCAGTCTATCTTAGCATTAACAGTATTCAAGAAGGGTCTACCAAATATAATGGGACAAGAGCTATCTTGTGGAGAACCAAGAACAAGAAAATCAGCGGGATATTTGGTTTTTCCACACAAGACTTCAACATCTCTAAGAATTCCCATTGCAGATATAGTATCTCTATTGGCAAGTCTAATTGTAACATCAATATATTCTAACTCAGCAGGTGCAATATCATGCATAATTTCTTCATACAAGGTAATAGGTATAACACTAGAACTAGCACCCGTATCACATAAGCCATGATAACAGTGATCTCCTATTTTAACAGAAATAACAGGCACGCCTACCACAGGTCTGTGTTTATCTCTAGCACAAGGTTTAGCAATTCTAGCAGTTTCACCACGGAATTGAATAACATGCCCATCGATATTATCAGACAAGAGATCTTTAACAATAGCAATATTGGGTTCTACTTTGACTTGCTCAGGAGGTGTATAAGTTCTAATATTGCTTTTACAAACAACAGTTGAAGCTTTAGCATGATCCTTCATTCTAACAGGGAAAGGTGGTTTCTCAACATAAGAAGTGGGAACAATAGGATCATTATAAGTGACAGTCTTTTCTTCAACTTTAATAGGTGCAGCTACTTTTACTTCTATGGGAGGATGATATTTAAACCACTTCTCCTTGGGGAGATCAACATAAGTAGCAAAAAATTCATAGAAAGAAGCTACTATCTCAGAGTCAAGTCCATATTTAGTGCTAAACTTACGGAAAATATCGGTATCCATAAAAGATTTAACACAATCAAACTTAGGTGTCATACATGTCTCCTTACCTTCATCGAGGTCCCAATCTTCAGAGTTGCATTTAATTCTATCCAATAAATTCCATTTAAATTCAATAGTCTTCATCACAAAAAAGCCAGCACAGGAAGTATCGAGCATGGTGCGATTGTTATCAGAAAGCAGAGCATAAAAACTTTGCATAATTACTTCTCTTGAGAGCTCATGATTGGGGCATGAATATAACATTGATTTAAGCCTCCCCCAAGCTTGAGCGATGCTTTCTCCTTCGCGAGGCCAAAAATTATATATATAATTGCGATCACGATGAACAAGATGCATAGGGTAATACTTTTGATGAAATTCCAATTTCAATCTTTTATAGTTCCATGATCTCATATCATCACATAGCCTATACCATGTCAATGCGTCTCCCTTCAAAGATAAAGGGAAGGCCTTCTTCTTAACAACATCATCGGGTATACCTACAAGCTTAAATAGTCCACAAACTTCATCCACATAGCGTAGATGTTCATCAGGATGCTTTGTTCCATCTCCTGTAAAAGTGTTAGCTAGCAGTTTTTCCATCATACCCGAAGGAATCTCAAAAGGAGTTTCATTTTCAATAGGTTCAGTAGGTTGAGTAGGTTGAGGAGCAACTCTTTGCTCTACTGGACGGGGTGAAGTTACCCCGAACAAGCCCCTCGGAGAATTACTTTCCATAGTAACAAGTGACAGAAAATTTCAGCACACTAAATAAATTTTTCCTTACCAAATTCCACCTACCAAAGGCGCTTCACTCCCCGGCAACGGCGCCAGAAAAGAGTCTTGATGACCCACTAGTATAGGGGATCTATCGTAGTCCTTTCGATAAGTAAGAGTGTCGAACCCAACGAGGAGCAGAAGGAAATGATAAGCGGTTTTCAGCAAGGTATTCTCTGCAAGTATTGAAATAAGTGGTAACAGATAGTTTTGTGATAAGATAAATTGTAACGAGCAACAAGTAACAAAAGTAAGTAAAGTGCAAAGGACAAGCCTGGACAAACTCTTATAATAGGAAAAGCGCTCCCGAGGACATATGGGAATATCGTCAAGCTAGTTTTCATCACACTCATATGATTCGCGTTCGGTACTTTGATAATTTGATATGTGGGTGGACCGGTGCTTGGGTGTTGTTCTTACTTGAACAAGCATCCCACTTATGATTAACCTCTATTTCAAGCATTCGCAACTACACCAAAAGAATTAAGGTTAACCTAACCATAGCATTAAACATATGGATCCAAATCATCCCCTTACGAAGCAACACATAAACTAGGATTTAAGCTTCTGTCACTCTAGCAACCCATCATCTACTTATTACTTCCCAATGGCTTCCTCTAGGCCCAAATAATGGTGAAGTGTTATGTAGTCGACGTTCACATAACACCACTCGAGGTTAGACAACATACATCTCATCAAAATATCGAACGAATACCAAATTCATATGACTACTAAAAGCAAGACTTCTCCCTTGTCCTCAGGAACAAACGTAACTACTCACAAAGCATATTCTTGTTCATAATCAGAGGGGTAATAATATGCATAAAGGATCTAAACATATGATCTTCCACCAAATAAACCAACTAGCATCAACTACAAGGAGTAATCAACACTACTAGCAACCTACTAGCACCAATCCCCGACTTGGAGACAAGAATTGGATACAAGAGATGAACTAGGGTTTGGAGATGAGATGGTGCTGGTGAAGATGTTGGTGGAGATTGCCCTCTCCCGATGAGAGGAGCGTTGGTGATGACGATGGTGATGATTTCCCCCTCCCGGAGAGAAGTGTCCCCGGCAGAACAGCTCTGCCGGAGCCCTAGATTGGTTCCGCCAAGGTTCCGCCTCGTGGCGGCGGAGTCTCGTCCCGAAAGGTTGCCTTCTATTTTTTTCTCATCGAAAGACTTCATATAGGAGAAGATGGGCGTCGGAGAGTGAGGGAGTCCTGGACTAGGGGGTGTCCGGACAACCGGACTATCATCGTCCGCCGGACTCCAAGACTATGAAGATACAAGATTGAAGACTTCGTCCCGTGTCTGGATGGGACTTTCCTTGGCATGGAAGGCAAGCTTGGCAATACGGATATGTAGATCTCCTACCATTGTAACCGACTCTGTAACCCTAGCCCTCTCGGTGTCTATATAAACCGGAGGGCTTTAGTCCGTGAGGACATAACATCCATTACAACAATCATACCATAGGCTAGCTTCTAGGGTTTAGCCTCCTTGATCTCGTGGTAGATCCACTCTTGTACTACCCATATCATCAATATTAATCAAGCAGGACGTAGGGTTTTACCTCCATCAAGAGGGCCCGAACCTGGGTAAAACATCGTGTCCCTTGTCTCCTATTACCATCCGCCTAGACGCACAGTTCAGGACCCCCTACCTGAGATCCGCCGGTTTTGACACCGACATTGGTGCTCTCGTTGAGAGTTCCTCTATGTCGTCACCGATAGGCTTGATGGCTCCTTCAATCAACAACACTATCCAGGGTGAGACATCCCCGGACAAATCTTCGTGTTTGGCGGCTTCGCTGCGGGCCAATTCACTTGGCCATCTGGAGCAGATCGAAAGCTACGCTCCTGGCCGTCAGGTCAGATTTGGAAGCTTAAACTTCACGGTGGATATCCACGGAGACTTGATATTCGATGGATCCGAGCCGCAGCCGAGCGTGCCGCACTGTCATGATGAGCATGATCTAACTCTGCCGCCGTACAGTACCTTGGAGGCCGCACACGAATCCGCTCCGACCCTTAATTCGGAACCGATCGCGCAGATTGAGGACTAGTGGCTGGACACCGCCTCGGGGGCTGCGGCGCCCACGGAAATGGAGCCGAATACCGACCCTGTCCCTTATAAAGCTTGTGACTCCGAGGCGCCGGACTCCTTGCCGGACTCCGAACCTCCCGCGCCCCTGCCAATCGAATCTGATTGGGCGCCGATCATGGAGTTCACCGCTGCAGACATCTTCCAACACTCACCCCTTGGCCACATCCTAAATTCGCTAAAGCATCTCTCGCTATCCGGAGAGCCCTGGCCGGACTACGGCCAGGATGGTTGGGATGCGGACAACGAAGAAATTCAAAGCCCACCCACCACCCACTTTGTAGCCACTGTCGACGATCTAACACACATGCTAGACTATGACTCCGAAGACATCGATGGTATGGACGACGACGCCGGAGACGATCAAGAACCAGCGCCTACAGGGCACTGGAAGACCACCCCAACACACGACATATATATGGTGGATACCCCAAAAGGAAGCGACGACGAGGAACAATAGGGCGCGACAAAGGATAATCCCGTCGATAAACAACCAAAACGGCGACGCAAGCGCCGCCCTAATCCCCGCCTCGGCAAAGACATCATTCCTAATGACCCAGCGTTAGAGCAGGGCAAACCAGTGGACGACGAACATGCAACCAAGCAACCGTCTGAACAGGACGAATCGGATTATCAACCCAATCCCGGCGAAACCAACAGTCCGGACGACCTCACACCGGACATACCACCGGAGCATAAGAACCTTCACGAAAGACTCGTCGCCACCACAAGAAGCTTGAAGAAGGAAAAACGGAAGCTCAAAACAGCGGAAGACATACTCAGAATGAGGTGGAGCAAAGTACTCAAGACCGCAGACAAATATGGCAATGACCATCAATCAAAGAGCTACCCGAAGCGCAAGCTGCTGCCAGAATTCTACGAGGAAGCCATAGAGCCACCACAGTCAAAAATTAAAGAAGCCGCCTAGCCGGATAGACGACCAGATGACAGGCCAAAAGCGACAAGCGGCGCCGTACTCAAGCCGACTCATGATCCTGGGAAAACAGATGGCCCAGCCAGGTCCATTTACGGGCCAAGAAAGAGGGCCCCAGGAAGCATCACAACTCGCCAAGTGTTCAAAGACAGCGGCACACCCAAATACAGGGGCGCCGCACACCCACTATGTTTCACCGATGAGGTGCTGGATCATGAATTTCCAGCAGGGTTCAAACCCATAAACATAGAGGCATACGACGGAACAACGGACCCTGGAGTCTGGATAGAGGATTACATACTACACATACATATGGCTAGAGGAGATGATCTCCACACCATAAAATATCTACCCCTCAAGCTCAAAGGGCCAGCTCGGCACTGGCTCAAAAGCCTCCCGAAAACACTGTTGGAAGTTGGGAAGAGCTCGAGGACGCGTTTAGAGCAAATTTTCAAGGGACTTATGTCCGCCCTCCGGATGCAGACGATCTAAGTCATATAACTCAACAGCCCGGAGAGTCAGCGCGCAAATTTTGGAACAGGTTCCTTACCAAAAAGAACCAAATAGTCGACTGTCCGGACGCGGAAGCCTTAGCAGCTTTCAAACACAACGTCCGTGACGAATGGCTCGCCAGACACCTCGGCCAAGAGAAGCCGAGGACAATGGCCGCGCTAACAAGCCTCATGACCCGATTTTGCGCGGGGGAGGACAGCTGGCTAGCAAGATGCAGCACCAGCGACCCGAGTACATCCGAGATTAGAGATGGAAACAGAAAATCACGGCGCAGAAAGGATCAGCGCCGGAATAAAGAAAAAAGCCCAAAGAATACGGCGGTCAACGCCGGATTCAAAAGCTCGCGGCCAAACAACAAAACACTGCCTCTTAATGATAACAGTGATGAGCTATCCAACTTAAACAAAATTTTGGATCGGATATGTCAAATCCACAGTACCCCCGGAAGGCCTACAAACCACACCTGTCGAGATTGTTGGGTTTTCAAACAGTCCGGCCGACTAAACGCCGAACACAAGGGGCTCGACGCATCAAGCGAGGATGATCATAAACCCTACCAGCAGAGCACTGGAAAACAAAAGACTTTCCACAAGAGGTCAAAACAGTAAACTCACTTCATGTGATGTTACCGAAAAACAATGTGGCACCCGTCAAAATAAGTGCCGCACGGTCCACCCCAGCGGAACCTCGAAGTTGGACGTCAAAACCAGTCACTTTCGACCACCTGGATTATTCCAGAAGCATTTGGAACGCAGGATGGACTGCTCTGATATTGGATCCTATAATCGACGGACTACAATTTACACAAGTCCTGATGGACGGCGGCAGCGATTTAAACCTGCTATATCGGAACACAATCCGCAAGTTGGGGATAGACCCTACTAAAATTCGCCATAGCCGCACTTCCTTCAAAGGAGTGACGCCATGCCCTTACGCCAAGTGCACAGGCTCCTTATTACTAGAGGTTGTGTTCGGGTCACCGGACAACTTCCGACGCGAAAAGCTAATCTTCCATGTCGTCCCATTCAAAAGTAGCTATCAAGCACTATTGGGGCGTGAAGCTTTTGTTCGCTTCAACACCATACCACATTACGCGTCTCTTAAACTCAAAATGCCCGGTCCACGTGGCATCATTTCATTATGAGGGTCATTCAAAGACCCCGGACACGGCTAGACGAGTCCGGCATAAATAAGCTAGGGGCTCCCTAACCGCACACCCCTTCACAGGGGGCTGCGCATATAAGCAACAATGGGCTAATATAGGCTCAGATTTATTAATTTATTAATATTTTTCTTTCTGCACTTTTCGCACGATTTCTTTTCAAACTAAGTTCCTCTCTTTTTACAGATGAACACCGTGCACACCCGTCCAGGATAACGGCACAGCGGAGACACAGGCGCAGACGTGCAGTAGGGACCCGGTGCTAGGATTCTTTTCAGATTAAGACCATGCGCAAACCTTTTTTACTGTCTCTTGTTGCTATAATCCCCTGGTTTTTTCATGATAACCAGAGAGGATCTTGACGTTTTGGCATCGGCGCGTCGGAGGACCTCGCCTGCACAGGACACAAGGGGCTTAGGGCATTGTTTTGCCCGTTATTATAAAGACCGAACACCTTAGCGAGTGTTCGGCGTCTCGAGATTAGGCCTTATATGCATCAGCTTGAATCATGTCTTTGGTCAAATGTTGGGTTTGCCGGCTCACGTGTTTTGCTGCCTTACGTTCCGTATCATCGGCTAACGCGGCACTAGGAGAACTCTGCGATTGTGCCCCGATTAATTTGGCGAGCACCTCGATGAAAGCGTAAAACCGAGTGTCATGATACATCGAGAGACTGGTCAACCACTGGATCGACCACCGGAATATTTAGAATTCCTCCGCTTTGACGAAGGACCGTTTCCCGGTCAGGCACATACACGCCCCGAATTCGGAGAGCGCGGTGCCCCCAGGGGCTATATCGTAGCCCCACCCTCGAACTCCAATGGCTAAGTGAAAGTGATAAAGCGTTATAGTTTGGTTGCCTTGTTTGCTATGCTACCACCTCCTCAACAGGACCGAGACGTTGGATTAAGTGTGAAAATGCGCTATTTTTGCGAACACCCCCGCACCTTGTGCGTGGGGGCTGAAGCCGAATACTGCCATCTTTCAGGTTATACACACGTATACATAAACGGCCGCATAGGAGATATTTCAATACTTGAACGCACAAGTATAAAAAGCAATTACATCATAACCATTGTTTTACAAAATAAAACGTTCATTTGAACGTGACATTTTTCGAGCACTGCGACTCTATTACGTGGGCACCACGCATAACTTCCCCAAAATAGTGCTCGGTGGGTAGCCGGCTTTTGTCCGAACCCTGGGTCGCAACAGCGGTGGAATCCATCTCTGTCCAATGTGTCTTCACATGGGCGAGGGCCATCCGCGCACCCTCTATGCAGGCCGACCGCTTAATCGCCTTAATATGCGGCACCGCCCCAAGAAATTGCTGCAACAAGCCAAAATAGCTCTTCGGCTTGGGCCTATCCGGCCAGACATGAGTCACGATATCCGTCATGGCAAGCCCTGACAACCTATTCAGCTCAGCCCATTCGGCCAACCGGTCGGTCAGCGGAAGTGAACGATCCAGACTATGGAATTGAGACCAAAACAGTTCTTCCGTCTTGTGATCCTTCTGGCCCCGGAAGTGCACAACAACATCTGCCGCACTCGCCGCCAAGTCCATATATGGATCCTCCGGGCCCCACAGCTGGCCAAGCTGACCATACTTTGGATCCATAAACCTGCGGCACAGCAGAAAAGGCTTGCCAGCCACAATATCTCCGGCCTCACGCAGCTCCTCCTTCATAGCCCACATTGCAGAACAGGCATCCTTGGCTTCGGCGGTGGCCTTCCCCAGGTCTTCTCGCTCCGATAGGCGCTCCTTTTCAAGAGCCTCATTGCGGTCGGTAGCATCCTTTAATTTAACGGCCAGTTCGGCCATCTCTTCCCTGCTTCAGCAGTGTGCAGCCCTTTCGGCTTCTAACTCCTCGGCCGCCCTCGAGGCAGCCGCATTACTCCTTCTGGCTTGAGCAAGTTCTGCCCGAAGGCTCTCCACAGCAGCAGCACCATCTGTGTTAAGCACAAATATTGTAAGAGGTGGGCTTTGGCTCCCTTAATAGGTGACTACAGAGAGAAAACTTACCTTGCGACTCGTCAAGTCGCTTGTTGACTAGCGCGATGTCTGCATCCGCAACATCGAGTTGCCGCATTAATTCAGCAACTCCATCAGTCCGGCTAGCCCCCGGACTATCCGCCACCTGCATAGGAAAGGTGACATCAATACCTGCGATTTTGATCCTCGGCATGCTGTCGCTTTCGACAACCTACCGAGTCTCAGGGGCTACTATCTATACAGGGCGCACTTCCATGCGCAAAATTGTCAAAAGGTGTGTCATTTGTACGTACCTCAAACCCCGCCAGCAAACTCCTGACGGCATTATGCAATCCGCTTTCGGAGGACGAAATCCTTCCAATCACCATATTCATCAATGCATGGTGATCTTCTGAGATGGACGCCCTCTCAAGCAGATCCTTCAGCTCCCCCGGCCGAACACTAGTCGGCGCCGAACTCTTTGGCTCTGCCGGGCTCGGGGATACCCTCTGTGACGACACTTTAGGCTCGTCCGCCCTATCCGACGGCGCAGCAGACGGAGGCGTCTCGCTCTCCATCATCTCCGGACAAAGATCCCCCGAAGACGAGCTGATCTGAGAAGGTCGCAGATCCGAACTACAAGGTAAAAATTTCGGTTATCCTCAGAAGCACAAATAGGGATGTTTCTTATTAATGAACTCCCCTTTTCTACTCACGGCTCATTGGAGGCTGATTCTTTAGAGAACAGCATGCGGCGGGACCTCCCCGACGCAGGACCCTTTGGCGAAGATTTCTTCCCCGCTTAGGGCTTTGGCCTCAGATTTTGAGGCGGTCCTCTTCTCCCCGACGGAGGAGGATTCTCGATCCCCCTTCTTCAAGCGCCCCTTAGGCGGCGGTAGCTCCTCCATTTTCCCCTTCGCCTTCTTACAAGGCGCAACCTCAACATTCGACCAAAGACGGGCTCGTGCGATCTCTCGGGAGGGCGGACACCGATCAGCTTTGCTTGCGCTATCCACTCCTGTTGAAGGATAATGGGTTAAAAGGAGAATTGTAGAAAGGCAAACAAACGGTACGTCCGAACACTTAGCTACTTACTTGAGTATCCGGGCGATTGCAGCTTAGGCGGCATCCTCGGTCAATTCGGAGACACACTTTGTGATCCGAAGAACAACTTGTACATCTCCACGGGTGTCGTACCCATGAAGTGTTGGAGAATCCGTGGTCCCTCCGGATTGAACTCCCATAGCTGGAGAGGACGGCGTTTGCAGGGCAGGAGAAGCCTAATTAGCATAACCTGCATCACCACGACCAGATCGATCTCCCTCGCTTGGAGGTCTCGAATCCGGCCCTGCAATAGGGGCACGTCTTTTGACGGCCCCCAATTGAGCCCTTGGTTGACCCACGACATCAACCGTGGTGGAGGTCCCGGGCGGAATGGAGGCAGCGGCTACTACCTGCTGCCCTTCGGAGCGGCGATATAGAACCACTCCTGCTGCCACAAGCCGAGCTCCTCTTGGAAGGAGCCCTCGGGGCCACGGGCATCGGCCCTCCCCTTCTGACCGCCCGCCGCACTCTGCTTGACGCCCCCCGATCATCTTCGGCTCTACATTGAAGGTCTTCAGCCACAAGCCAAAGTGGGGGGTGACGCGGAGGAAGGCTTCACAGATGACAATAAACGCGGAAATATGGAGGATGGACTCCGGAGCCAAGTCGTGGAATTCCAACCCATAGTAAAACATGAGCCCTCTCACAAAAGGATCCGTCGGGAAGCCTAAACCCTGATGGAGGTGAGATACAAAGACGACATACTCGCCAGGCTCGGGGGTGGGGATGGCCTGCCCTTCGGCGGGCAACCTGTGCGAAATCTCGTAGGACAGGTACTTGGCTTCTCGCAGCTTTAGCATGTCCTCCTCCGTAACGGAGGAGGGCATCCACCGACCACGAAGGTCGGAGTCGGACATTGTTGAAGGTCAGGCGCTCGAATCTGGGGCTCTGGGTGTTGGAACTTGGAGCAAGGAGAAGATTGATGGAAGATTGAAGAAAAAAGCGAGCCTTGGTCCTATTATAAAGAGGAGAATACCAAGAGCCGTCTCTGTGACCGTTCGGGACTCGCCGATAGAGGCGTGGCGGCAGGCGTGGTTGGAGTTACCCATGTCCGTATTGATGAGAATCCGGAATAAGGGAACACGATCTCGCTTCGACAAGGCGTGCCAAGGAAACCGCCGTTAAACGCGATGAGGTGGTATAATAAAAACGATTCAAGTAAAAGCTTGGTAGTGGTGTGACGTCACGCCGCCAAAATCGTCGCCAGATTGAACTTGTGCATATTATTCTCTCTACGGTGGAATGTGGAATCAATTTTGCAGAGCCGGACACTATCCAGGTGTTCACAATCTTCTATGGATTATTTGGAGGAGGAACCCGCCTTGCAATGCCGAACATTATGCGCGCCAGACTCATCGTCATTGAAGCCAGGTTCAGGGGCTACTGAGGGAGTCCTGGACTAGGGGGTGTCCGGACAGCCGGACTATCATCGTCCGCCGGACTCCAAGAATATGAAGATACAAGATTGAAGACTTAGTCCCGTGTCCGGATGGGACTTTCCTTGGCGTGGAAGGCAAGCTTGGCAATACGTGTTGGGGAACGTAGTAATTAGAAAAAATTTCCTACGCACACGCAAGATCATGGTGATGCATAGCAACGAGAGGGGAGAGTGTTGTCTACGTACCCTTGTAGACCCGAAGCGGAAGCGATCTGGCGTAGAGGAAGTAGTCGACGTTCTCCTCGCGATCCGACCGATCCCGACGCCGTTACTCGGCGCCCCGAGTTCTTGACACACGTACAGCTCGATGGCGTCCCTCGTACTCGATCCAGCCGAGTGTCGAGGAGAGTTCGTCGGCCGACGGCGTGGTGACGATCTTGATGTTTCACCGGCAGAGCCGCCTAAGCTTCGCGACGGTATGACCGAGGTGGAATATGGTGGAGGGGCACCGACACGGCTAAGGAACGATCCGTAGATCAATACTTGTGTGTCCTAGGGTGCCCCCTGCCTCGTATATAAAGGAGGGAGGGAGGCCGGCCGCCCTAGTGGTGCGCCAAGGGGGAGTCCTCCTCCTAGTTGAGTAGGACTCCTCTCCTAGTCCAACTAGGAAGGAGAAGGGGAAGGAAAGAGGGGAGAGGGAGAGGAAGGGGCCGCCCCCTCCTTGTCCTATTCGGACTCCCACAGGGGGCGCCACCTCTGGTGCGGCCCTCTCTCTCCCCTTTGGCCCACTAAGGCCCATAACTTCCCGGGGGGTTCGGTAACCCTCTCGGCACTCCGTTTTCTCCGGAAACTTCCGGAACCTTTCGGTGTCCGAATATAGCCGTCCAATATATCAATCTTTATGTCTCGACCATTTCGAGACTCCTCGTCATGTCCGTGATCACATCCGGGACTCGAACTTCTTCGGTACATCAAAATACATAAACTCATAATAAGCGCCATCGAAACCTTAAGCGTGCGGACCCTACGGTTCGAGAACAATGTAGACATGACCTAGAACTATTCTCGGTCAATAACCAATAGCGGGACCTGGATGCCCATATTGGTTCCTACATATTCTACGAAGATCTTTGTCGGTCGGACCGCATAACAACATCGTTGTTCCCTTTGTCATCGGTATGTTACTTGCCCGAGATTCGATCGTCGGTATCCAATACCTAGTTCAATCTCGTTACGCAAGTCTCTTTACTCGTTCCGTAATACATCATCTCACAACTAACTCATTAGTTGTAATGCTTGCAAGGCTTGATGATGTGCATTACCGAGAGGGCCCAGAGATACCTCTCCGACAATCGGAGTGACAAAACCTAATCTCAAATACGCCAACCCAACATCGCCTTTGGAGACACTGTAGTACTCCTTTATAATCACCCGATTCGTTGTGACGTTTGGTAGCACCAAAGTGTTCCTCCGTAAGCGGAGTTGCATAATCTCATAGTTACAGGAACATGTATAAGTCATGGATAAAAGCAGTAGCAACATACTAAACGATCGTGTGCTAAGCTAATGGAATGGGTCATGTCAATCAGATCATTCTACTAATGATGTGACCTCGTTAATCAAATAACAACTCTTTGTTCATGGTCAGGAAACATAACCATCTTTGATTAACAAGCTAGTCTAGTAGAGGCATACTAGTGACATATTGTTTTGTCTATGCATTCACACATGTATCATGTTTCCGGTTAATACAATTATAGCATGAATGATAAACATTTATCATGAAATAAGGAAATAAATAATAACTTTATTATTGCCTCTAGGGCATATTTCCTTGATCTCCCACTTGCACTAGAGTCAATAATCTAGATTACATAGTAATGATTCTAACACCCATGGAGTCTTGGTGCTGATCATGTTTTGCTCGTGGAAGAGGCTTAGTCAAGGGTGCGCAACATTCAGATCCGTATGTATCTTGCAAATCTCTATGTCTCCCACGGACTAAGTCCGGATGGAATTGAAGCGTCTCTTGATGTGCTTGGTCCTCTTGTGAAATCTGGATTCCTTCGCTAAGGCAATTGCTCCAATATTGTCACGAAGATTTTCATTGGACCCGATGCACTAGGTATGACACCTAGATCGGATATGAACTCCTTCATCCGAGACTCCTTCATTAGCTGCTTCCGAAGCTGCTATGTACTCCGCTTCACATGTAGATCCCGCCACGACGCTTTGTTTAGAACTGCACCAACCGACAGCTCCTCCGTTTAGTGTAAATACGTATCCGGTCTGCGATTTAGAATCGTCGGATCGGTGTCAAAGCTTGCATCAACGTAACCGTTCGATGAGCTCTTTGTCACCTCCATATCGAGAAACATATCCTTAGTCCTTTTCGGTATTTCAGGATGTTCTTGACGCTGTCCGATGATCCACTCTGGATTACTTTGGTACCTCCTGCTAGGCTTATAGCAAGGCACACATCAGTCAGTACACAACATTGCATACATGATAGAGCCTATGGCTGAAGCATAGGGAACATCTTTCATTTCTCTCTATCTTCTGCGGTGGTGGGCATTGAGTCTTACTCAACTTCACACCTTGTAACACAGGCAAGAACCCTTTCTTTGCTTGATCCATTTTGAACTTCTTCAAAATTTTGTCAAGGTATGTGCTTTGTGAAAGTCGAATTAAGCGTCTTGATCTATCTCTATAGATCTTAATGCCCAATATGTAAGCAGCTTCACCGAGGTCTTTCATTGAAAAACTCTTATTCAAGTATCCCTTTATGCTATCCAGAAATTCTATATCATTTCCGATCAGCAATATGTCATCTACATATAATATCGAAATGCTCTGAGCTCCCACTCACTTTCTTGTAAATCTGAGGCTTCTCCAAAAGTGCAGACAAACCCAAATGCTTTGATCACACTATCAAAGCGTTTATTCCAACTCCGAGATGCTTGCACCAGTCCATAAATGGATCATTGGAGCTTGCACACTTTGTTAGCTCCTTTGGATCAATAAAACCTTCGGTTGCATCATATACAACTCTTCTTCCGAAATCCATTCAGAATGCAGTCTTTACATCCATTTGCCAAATTTCATAATCATAAAATGCGGCAATTGCTAACATGATTCGGACGGACTTAAGCATCGCTACGGGTGAGAAGGTCTCATCGTAGTCAATCCCTTGAACTTGTCGAAAACCCTTCGCGACAAGTCGAGCTTTGTAAACGATAACATTACCGTCGGCGTCGGTCTTCTTCTTGAAGATCCACTTGTTTTCTATTGCTTGCCTACCCTCGGGCAAGTCAACCAAAGTCCATACTTTGTTTTCATACATGGATCCCATCTCAAATTTCATGGCCTCAAGCCATTTTGCGGAATCTGGGCTCACCATCGCTTCTTCATAGTTCGTAGGTTCATCATGATCTAGTAGCATGACTTCCGAACAGGATTACCGTACCACTCAGTGCGGATCTTACTCTGGTTGATCTACGAGGTTCTGCAGTAACTTGATCTTAAGTTTCATGATCAACATCATCAACTTCCTCACTACTTGGTGGTAGATGTCTCAGAAACCGGTTTCTGCGACGAACTACTTTCAAGTAAGGGAGAAGGTACTATTACCTCATCAAGTTCTACTTTCCTCCCACTCACTTCTTTCGAGAGAAACTCCTTCTCTAGAAAGGATCCATTCTTAGCAACGAATGTCTTGCCTTGGATCTGTGATAGAAGGTGTACCCAACTGTCTCCTTTGGGTATCCTATGAAGACACATTTCTCCGATTTGGGTTCGAGCTTATCAGGTTGAAGCTTTTTCACATAAGCATCGCATCCCCAAACTTTAAGAAACGACAACTTTGGTTTCTTGCCAAACCACAGTTCATAAGGTGTCGTCTCAACGGATTTTGATGGTGTTCTATTCAGTGTGGATGCGGCCGTCTCTAGAGCATAACCCCAAAGCGATAGCGGTAAATCTGTAAGAGACATCATAGATCGCACCATATCTAGTAAAATACGACACGACGTTCGGACACACCATTACGCTGTGGTGTTCGGGTGGCGTGAGTTCTTGAAACTATTCCGCATTGTTTCAAATGTAGACCAAACTCGTAACTCAAATATTCACCTCCACGATCGATCGTAGAAATTTAATTTTCTTATTACGATGATTTTCAACTTCACTCTGAAATTCTTTGAACTTTTCAAATGTTTCAGACTTATGTTTCATTAAGTAGATATACCCATATCTCGCTTAAGTCATCTGTGAAGGTGAGAAAATAACGATATCCGCCACGAGCCTCAACATTCATCGGACCACATACATACGTATGTATGATTTCCAACAAATCTGTTGCTCTCTCCATAGTACGGAGAAGCGGGTTACGGTCATCTTGCCCATAAGGCACGGTTCGCAAGTGCCAAGTGATTCATAATCAAGTGACTCCAAAAGTCCATCATCATGGAGTTTCTTCATGCGCTTTACACCGATATGACCTAAACGGTAGTGCCACAAATAAGTTGCACTATCATTATCAACTCTGCATCTTTTGGTTTCAACATTATGAATATGTGTATCACTACTATCGAGATTCATCAAAATAGACCACTCCTCAAGGGTGCATGACCATAAAAGATATTACTCATATAAATAGAACAACCATTATTCTCGATTTAAATGAATAACCGTCTCGCATCAAACAAGATCCAGATATAATGTTCATGCTCAACGCAGCACCAAATAACAATTATTTAGGTCTAAAACTAATCCGAAGGTAGATGTAGAGGTAGCGTGCCGACCGCGATCACATCGACTTTGGAACCATTTCCCACGCGCATCGTCACCTCGTCCTTTGCCGGTGTTAAGCAATCCGTAGTCCCTGTTTGAGTTGCAAATATTAGCAATGTAACCGGTATCAAATACCAGTGCTCTGCGAGCTCTAGTAAGGTACACATCAATAACATGTATATCACATATACCTTTGTTCACCTTGCCATCCTTCTTATCCGCCAAATACTTGGGGCAGTTCCGCCCAAATGACGATCGCTTGCAGTAGAAGCACTCGATTTCAGGCTTAGGTCCAGACTTGGGTTTCTTCTCTGAGCGACAACTTGCTTGCTGTTCTTCTTGAAGTTCCTTCTTCTTCCCTTTGCCTTTCTTCTTGAAACTAGTGGTCTTATTGACCATCAACACTTGATGCTCCTTCTTGATTTCTACCTCCGCAGCCTTTAGCATTGCGAAGAGCTCGGTATAGTCTTTACTAACCCTTGCATATTATAGTTCATCACGAAGCCTTTGTAGCTTGGTGGCGGTGATTGAAGAATTACATCAATGACACAATCATCCGGAAGATTAACTCCCAATTGTGTCAAGTGATTGTAGTACCCGGACATTACGAGTATGTGCTCACTAATGAACTATTCTCCTCCATCTTGCAGCTATAGAACTTATTGGAGACTTCATATCTCTCAATCCGGGCATTACAGAGGAATATTAACTTCAACTCTGGAACATCTCATATGCTCCATGACGTTCAAAACGTCGTTGAAGTCCCGGTTCTAAGCCGTAAAGCATGGCACATGAACTATAGAGTAGTCATCGCTTTGCTCGCCAGACGTTCTTAACGCCGTCGGTTGCATCAGAAGAGTTCGGCACCTAGCGGTGCATCCGGGACGTAACTCTTACGTGCAGCAATGAGGATAATCCTCAGATTACGGACCCGATCCGTGTAATTGCTACCATCATCTTTCAACTTTGCTTTCTCAAGGAACGCATTAAAATTCAACGGAACAACAAAGACGACCTATCTATCTACAATCAAACATAAACAAGCAAGATACTATCAGGTACTAAGTTCATGATAAATTTAAGTTCAATTAATCATATTACTTAAGAACTCCCACTTAGAAAAACATCCCTCTAGTCATCTAAGTGATCACGTGATCCAAATCAACTAAACCATAACCGATCATCACGTGAAATGGAGTAGTTTTCAATGGTGAACATCTTATGTTGATCATATCTACTATATGATTCACGCTCGACCTTTCGGTCTCCGTGTTCGAGGCCATATCTGCATATGCTAGGCTCGTCAAGTATAACCCGAGTATTCTGCGTGTGCAAAACTGGCTTGCACCCGTTGTAGATGGACGTAGAGCTTATCACACCCGATCATCACGTGGTGTCTGGGCACGACGAACTTTGGCAACGGTGCATACTCGGGGAGAACACTTCTTGATAATTTAGTGAGAGATCATCTTATAATGCTACCGTCAATCAAAGCAAGATAAGATGCATAAAAGGATAAACATTACATGCAAATCAATATAAGTGATATGATATGGTCATCATCATCTTGTGCTTCATGATCTCCATCTTGCGGCACCACCATGATCACCATCGTCACCGGTAGCGACACCTTGATCTCCATCGTAGCATCGTTGTCGTCTCGCCAATCTTATGCTTCTCGACTATCGCTACCGCTTAGTGATAAAGTAAAGCATTACAGAAGCGATTGCATTGCATACAATAAGCGACAACCATATGGCTCCTGCCATTGCCGATAACCGGTTACAAAACATGATCATCTCATACAATAAAATATAGCATCACGTCTTGACCATATCACATCACAACATGCCCTGCAAAAACAAGTTAGACGTCCTCTACTTTGTTGTTGCAAATTTTACGTGGCTGCTACGGGCTTAAGCAAGAACCAGTCTCACCCACGCATCAAAACCACAACGATACTTCGTGAAATAGACTCGTTTTAACCTTCTCAAGGACCGGGCGTAGCCACACTCAGTTCAACTAAAGTGAGAGAGACAGTACCCACCATCACCTTTAAGCAACGAGTGCTCGTGGCGGTGAAACCAGTCTCGCGTAAGCGTCTGGCGTAATGTCGGTGCAGGCGCTTCATCTCACAATACCGCTGAACCAAAGTATGACATCTTTGGTAGGTAGTATGACTTGTATCGCCCACAACTCACTTGTGTTCTACTCGTGCAAAACATCAAACCATAAAAACCTAGGCTCGGATGCCACTGTTGGGGAACGTAGTAATTTCAAAAATTTTCCTACGCACACGCAAGATCATGGTGATGCATAGCAACGAGAGGGGAGAGTGTTGTCTACGCCCTTGTAGACCCGGCGGAAGCGATCTGGCGTAGAGGAAGTAGTCGACGCGTTCTCCTCGCGATCCGACCGATCCCGACGCCGTTACTCCGGCGCCCCCGAGTTCTTGACACACGTACAGCTCGATGACGTCCCTCGTACTCCGATCCAGCCGAGTGTCGAGGGAGAGTTCCGTCAGCACGACGGCGTGGTGGACGATCTTGATGTTTCACGGCGCAGGCTTCGCCTAAGCTTCTTGACGGTATGACCGAGGTGGAATATGGTGGAGGGGCACCGCACACGGCTAAGGGCGATCCGTAGATCAATACTTGTGTGTCCTAGGGTGCCCCCTGCCCCGTATATAAAGGAGGGAGGGGAGGCCGGCCGGCCCTAGTGGTGCGCCAAGGGGGGGAGTCCTCCTCCTAGTTGAGTAGGACTCCTCTCCTAGTCCAACTAGGAAGGAGAAGGGGAAGGAAAGAGGGGAGAGGGAGAGGGAAGGGGCGCCCCCTCCTTGTCCTATTAGGACTGGGGCGCCACCTCTGGTGCGGCCCTCTCTCTCCCCTTTGGCCCACTAAGGCCCATAACTTCCCCGGGGTTCGGTAACCCCTCGGCACTCCGGTTTTCTCCGGAAACTTCCGGAACCTTTCCGGTGTCCGAATATAGCCGTCAATATATCAATCTTTATGTCTCGACCATTTGAGACTCCTCGTCATGTCCGTGATCACATCCGGGACTCGAACTTCTTGGTACATCAAAATACATAAACTCATAATAAGCATCATCGAAACCTTAAGCGTGCGGACCCTACGGTTCGAGAACAATGTAGACATGACCTAGAACTATTCTCGGTCAATAACCAATAGCGGACCTGGATGCCCATATTGGTTCCTACATATTCTCTGAAGATCTTTGTCGGTCGGACCGCATAACAACATCGTTGTTCCCTTTGTCATCGGTATGTTACTTGCCGAGATTCGATCGTCGGTATCCAATACCTAGTTCAATCTCGTTTACGCAAGTCTCTTTACTCGTTCAGTAATACATCATCTCACAACTAACTCATTAGTTGTAATGCTTGCAAGGCTTCACCGATGTGCATTACCGAGAGGGCCCAGAGATACCTCTCCGACAATCGGAGTGACAAAACCTAATCTCGAATCGCCAACCCAACATCTGCCTTTGGAGACACCTGTAGTACTCCTTTATAATCACCCGATTACGTTGTGACGTTTGGTAGCACCAAAGTGTTCCTCCGTAAGCGGAGTTGCATAATCTCATAGTTACAGGAACATGTATAAGTCATGGATAAAAGCAGTAGCAACATACTAGACGATCGTGTGCTAAGCTAATGGAATGGGTCATGTCAATCAGATCATTCTACTAATGATGTGACCTCGTTAGTCAAATAACAACTCTTTGTTCATGGTCAGGAAACATAACCATCTTTGATTAACAAGCTAGTCTAGTAGAGGCATACTACTGACATATTGTTTTGTCTATGCATTCACACATGTATCATGTTTCCGGTTAATACAATTATAGCATGAATGATAAACATTTATCATGAAATAAGGAAATAAATAATAACTTTATTATTGCCTCTAGGGCATATTTCCTTCAATACGGATATGTAGATCTCCTACCATTGTAACCGACTCTGTGTAACCCTAGCCCCCTCCGGTGTCTATATAAACCGGAGGGCTTTAGTCCGTAGGACATAACATCCATTACAACAATCATACCATAGGCTAGCTTCTAGGGTTTAGGCTCCTTGATCTCGTGGTAGATCCACTCTTGTACTACCCATATCATCAATATTAATCAAGCAGGACGTAGGGTTTTACCTCCATCAAGAGGGCCCGAACCTGGGTAAAACATCGTGTCCCTTGTCTCCTGTTACCATCCGCCTAGACGCACAGTTGGGACCCCTACCCGAGATCCGCGGTTTGACACCGACAGAGAGCCACCGGGGGCCCACGAGTGGGGCGCGCTGTGGCGCCCCCCCCTCGTGAGCAGGGGGGCCCCCGGCCTTCATCTTTGGTGACGATTTTTCTTTATTTATTTTAAGATATTCCGTGGAGTTTCAGGACTTTTGGAGTTGTGCAGAATAGGTCTCCAATATTTGCTCCTTTTCCAGCCCAGAATTTCAGCTGCCGGCATTCTCCCTCTTCATGTAAACCTTGTAAAATAAGAGAGAATAGCCATAAGTAGTGTGACATAACGTGAAATAACAGCCCATAATGCAATAAATATTGATATAAAAGCATGATGCAAAATGGATGTATCATCGTCCGCTTCCCACTCAAGCCGGACATAATTCGGCCAAGAATCTCTCGACAAAGAAAGAGACCTTAATGAGTTTAGCACATCACCCAAGGGCGAGTGTTGAAAAATATCCGCGGAGGTGAACTCCATGACCGGTGCCCAATCAGATTCGATAGGCATGGACACACGCGGTTCGGATCCTGTAGCCGGAGACGAGTCCGGGGGTCCGATGACCTCATCCTCACCAGAGGTGGGATCAGTGTTCGGCTCCAACGCCAAGAAGTGTAGGACCTCCGTGGCGGGGTCCATCCACCCGTCCTCGGAAGGCCCGATTTGTTCCGGATTGATTCCCGGGGCCGCCGCAGGTGCGATCTCCCGAACACAGTCTGATGGCAGATCTAAGTCATGCTCATCACGACTTTTTGGCGTACCTGACATGGGCTCGAATTCGTCGAAGATCAAGTCTCCGCGGATGTCGGCAGTATAGTTCAAGCTTCCAAACCTGACCTGATGGCCAGGGGCGTAGCTATCGATCTGCTCCAAGTGGCCAAGCGAGTTGACCCGCAGTACGAAGCCGCCGAATACGAAGATCTGTCCGGGAAGGAAAACCTCCCCTTGGACTGCGTCATTGAAGGTGATTGAAGGAGCCATCAAGCCTTACCGCGACGACACAGTGAAACTCTCAATGAAAGCACCAATATCGGTGTCAAAACCGGCGGATCTCGGGTAGGGGGTCCCGAACTGTGCGTCTAAGGCTAATGGTAACAGGAGACAGGGGACACGATGTTTTACCCAGGTTCGGGCCCTCTCGATGGAGGTAATACCCTACTTCCTGCTTGATTGATCTTGATGATATGAGTATTACAAGAGTTGATCTACCACGAGATCGTAGAGGCTAAACCCTAGAAGCTAGCTTATGCTTATGATTGTCCTTTTTCTACGGACTAAACCCTTCGGTTTATATAGACCCGGAGGGGGCTATGGGTTACACAGAGTCGGTTATAGAGAAGGAAATCTGCACATCCGAATTGCCAAGCTTGCCTTCCACGCAAAGGAGAGTCCCATCCGGACACAGGACGAAGTCTTCAATCTTGTATCTTCATAGTCTAACAGTCCGGCCAAAGTATATAGTCCGGCTGTCCGAGGACCCCTTAATCCAGGACTCCCTCACCGGCAGCGGCGGACGTTCCTTTCCTGCACGCCTGGAGGGGGAGTCAGGGCTCCCTCCTGCCGGCGGCAGCGCTGTTCGGCTCGCGGCGGTGGGGCCCGGCGGCGGATTTCTGCGGGCTTCGGTTGCTCTCGACGCGGCGGCATGGCCGTTGGCTGCGGGGCGGCGCAGTGGGCGGCTGGCTGGCGGCGCCCGCTTGGCCCAGATCTGGGCCCTTTCGGGCCCCATTTGGGCTGGGGCGGGCCTGCGGTTCGGGGTGCGACAACGTAGACCCCTGGAGGTGAGGCGAGGCAGCCGTGGATGCGATGGTGATCGCTTCGGCGGCTGACGTGCTGCAGCGTGGCTACAGGGACTGTCCGGACCTGTTGGGGTCCGGTCGGGCCGGTGGTCGCGTGGCAAGTCCATGTCGCTATGTCCGCTCGGCTCTGCACGGCGGTGGAGGTTGTTCCCTCATGTCGGCGGCGTTGCGGTTGCCACCGAGCCCGGTGTCTTCTCGCCCTACCTCCAGGTCTCGTGTTGGTGGCCTAAGTGAGATGGTGAAGATGGTGCGGTATCCGTGGTGGCACAGGCTGATGGGCGGCATTGTTGGGCGGTGCGCTTCCGTTTGTCTGGGGTGGCAGTGGTGGTTTCGGGGCGGGAGAAATCTCTGGCGGCTCGTTCGCCACCGGCGCGGCTGCGCCCGTGGGCGTTGCCGGACCTCCTGAGGGGCGTCGGTGATACCCCTTCCACACTGCCATCCGTGTACCGGTGGAAACCCAAGGACTTTTCCGTGCAGCAGCGTCGTCGTCGTCGCATTTCTTCATGAAGATGTTGCTTGGTACGCGAGGCTTCGGAGTGCTTGGCGGGTGGTGGTACTTCTTCGAAGGGTGCAGCGGGTGTCGGCCATCTTTGCTTAGTTGAGCTGCCGGCGTCGGCATTTATTTCTTTTTCTCTTTCTGTCTTTCTTTTTTTCTTTTGAGCTTGTTGGTGCCGCGGCCCCAGCAAGCTGGTTGTATCGGTTGGATGTTGCTTTATAATCTAAAGCGGGGGAAACACTTTTTCGTATGCACTTGGTGGACGTGCCACCTGGCCGGCCGGTGAGCGGGGTACGTGAGTCCATGTGAGGCGAGAGCGAGTGAAGTCTGTTTTGAACCTCCAAATCGTACGGCTCGTCGGAATCAAACCCTAACCTTTAAATCCCTGAAATTGACGCCCTGAACTTATCGATCCCAGTCTATCTTGACCCTAAATCCGTTTAGACTAGTTTGTCATGCTGGGAAAATGACTATCCCTGCGGGGATTGCATTGTACTCTCACTGACTCATGGGTCCACATGTCATATCCATCTTCTTTCGCGTTATTTTATATCTCCCGAAGAACTACGGCGGTCATTTGGAACGGTGAGGTGTGGGCAGCGGAGCGCTGGGGAGGTCCAGGCATGTCTCACGGGCAAGAAGGGCGAGAGGAATGAGCGCGTGGGCGCTTGTGTTGACGCCGTTCTCGTCGTTCGCGCAGCATGGTGAGCAGCATGTATGCGTTCGCCCTGGCGTGCACTGGTGCAGAGCAGCGGACCAGCGGTCTAGCGAGCAGTCGACGGAGAGATAGAGGGAAAGGGATTGATTGGAGCTCATCCAATGATGTGGTATGGTGAAGCAGAGTCGCGGGAATCCACAGGGGCGGTCCGAGGGAGCTCGGAGGCTAGGTGAGCTACAGGGAAGTGCACGCATACCAACTGTTCGACGAAATGTTGGTGAGTGCGCGAAGATGCTCGGCAATAGCGGCTACAACACGGCGTACAAAACGGCGTCTCTCGTGTCCGCGTCTTCACACGCAAGCATGCACTGCAGCTGATGGCGAGTTGCACATGCATTGCAAGAGCCTGCTGAAGCATCTTGTTAGCAGAACGTCCATAACGACAACAAAGGCGTCTGCAGCACGGCGTACAAGGCTGTGCCCGACGGCGGCAGCGTAGCAAGACAGGATTCCGACGCGGCGGAATGACGGCATGATGCCCAAACTCGCGCACGGGAATATCAAAAGCAGGAACATACTGCTCGACGGGTCCAGTGAGGCGTGGCTCGTAAAATGCGGGCTGGTGTAGCTAGACACGTCATCGTCGTCATCGTCGTCAGTGGCGAGCTCGGCAGGTTACGGCACGGCCGAGGCTGTCGTTCTCTGCGTCCAAGCAGCGCATGACGAACAGGATTCTTATGGGCGCACCAAGGCTGCGAGCCGGAGGACCTGCACACGAGCATGGGCTGCTGTCATGGCTGGGTAGTGGATGAAAATAAATATGACACGCGGGACATAGATGTCAGTGAGAATAGCTTCTGATCCCAGTCGGAATTGATTTTTCCCAGTGCGCCAAACAGCTTCTGGGTCGAGCTTGACCGGGATTGATGAGTATAGGGTACCGATTTCAGGGATTAGAAGGTCAGGGTTCGATACCGACGTGGGGTATGAGTTTAAGGTTTTTTTCAGACTTCACCCGGCGAGAGCCGAGGTGCCCTGGGCTTCCGAAACGATATATAAACGAACCTACCACTGGGCACTGTCTGCACACACCACACAAAGCACAGCACGAAAAGCACAAGAGAACCCCTTTCAAAAAAAGAAAAGAAAAGAAAAGCACAAGAGAACCTGAGTCTTCTTCTTCTTCTTCTTTCAAATTAACCAGTCCAAGAAGAAGAGCCCGCCGTGGTTTTCAAGGTAATACTCCAACTTTCTAAGTTAGACATGGAGGCGGTGGAGCCGCCGGTGGTGGTGAGCTGCGAGTGCTGCGGCCTGGAGGAGGAGTGCACCGGCGAGTACATCGGCGGCGTGAGGGCCTACTTCGGGGGCCGGTGGCTGTGCGGGCTGTGCTCTGAGTCCGTCAAGTACGAGGCCGGCCGCAGCAAGCGCACCGGGGCCATGGGCGTGGAGGAGGCCGTGCGGGCGCACATGGCCTTCTGCCGCATGTTCAGGCGCGGCGGCCCCGCGGAGCGCGTGGCCGAGGGCATGTGCCAGATGCTTAGGCGCACCGCGTGCGAGAAGCACCAGGCAACCTCATCGTCCTCGTCACGGCAGACAGCCCCGGCCACGGTGGCGTCAGAGTCCGGGCACCACCGCACCTCGGTGCCGTCCGCCTGAGTTGATGTCTGCTTCTTGCGACGAGGTGATGCTTCGGGAATACATCTTCCTCGGTGCCGTCCGCCTATATGCCTATATGCATGTGATATGTAGTACATATATTGTTTTGAATCTATTCCGGAAACTACACACAAGTGTTTGATGGAGTACTATATACGAGGTTAAAGATCAATTAATCTTCACATGAGGATCTTGATCTACCCAACGACCGAGTAGCTGTTCTTGGCCCAAATCCTTTCGAGGTGTAATAATATACCGACTGGTGCAGTGCACGTTCGATCGATCTGCTTGAAAGTTCTTTCCTCTTCCGTCAGAATGATCTTGCACTTGTTCTTCTGAGTTTTTTTATTTGTTTCTTTGCGCACCGGCTTCAGTTTTCGACCCGATCGACGAGACGAGGCCATGGCCGGGCCCGTCGGCTTCGTAGTATGTTGCTTTCGCTATCCTCGCCCTCAACACACGTGCAGAATCATGAGAGGTTGATACTGCTAGTGCATGCTCACCCATGGAATTTTGTTTAGATAATGGATGGAAGAAAACTTCTCCCGTGGAGAATCAAATGTGAGTCACCTGAAAATTTGTGTCCACTGCAAGTTTGTCTGATAGACGTACGTCCTGAGTACAAAAGCTCTGGCAATGCTTGACACCAAGCTAACAACTCCATCCGTCCAATAATGTAAGACGATTATGACAATAGCGTAGTGTCAAAAAGCGTTTTACATCATGGGACGGAGAGAATACTTTTCTGACTGATGCAAATCTAATAAGTACTCCACTTAGAACATCTCCAACAGCCATACTAAACAAGCGCCGCGCCGCAAATTTGCCCATTTTAGCGCGCGCGCAATCAGTAGAGTGTCTCCAGCGGGCGCGCAATAACCGCGCGCGCGGCATATAGAGTTGGGCGCGCGGTCCGAATCGCCATCCCGCGCAACGTATTTGGAGCGCCCGCTTCCGCGCGCAGCACACACGTGCGCTCGCGCCGCACTCTCTCCACCGCGCCACCTTCGCCCCGCACGCGCCGGCGCCGGCGAGCTGACCCGATGGATGCACGTGCCGGCACCCCCCTCACCCCATCCCACAGCCGCGAACCCTCCACCGCCGCCGCCGCCGCCACCGCCGCAAACCCTAGCGCTGGGAGCATTGGCCTCGCCTCCGCCGGAGCTCCTCCGAGCATCGGCCTCGCCCGCGGCCCCTTCATGCCGCCGCGGATGACCTCAGCGGCGGGCGGCATTGAGGCCGGCTCCGGCCGTGATGAAGCCACGTGCACCCCCCTCGAAGCTCCCAAATGCGGCGTGGCCGAAGAAGGGCAAGACATCCGCGAAGAAGAACAAGGCGGCGGATGGCTCCAGCTCCTCGAAGGCGTCGAGGAAGAAGCTTGCAGGGCGTGTGACGAACGCGGAGGCTACCGAAGCGCCGGCGAGCACACTTGTTGAGCTGGTGGCCGACGCGCATAAAGTGTTCGACGATATGCCCCAAAGGTAAAAAAGTTCCTCAACTTTTTTTCCTTCTTAATTTTTTGAATGCATACATATAGATAGCTTATTGCATTGTTCTATATACTTTATAGTGTGAACGATGATGCATACATGTCAACTATGGGTCTTGGCTCGAACAATTCGCATTGGTCTCAAACCAATGACATGCATTTCGAAGACCATGAGTTCGAGGTGGACGAGGATGGTGAAGGCATTGTCGACGCACCGAAAGGAGGAGGAGGCAACTACACCAACGACGAAGACGTTGTGCTATGCAAAACTTGGTTGGACGTGTCGAGGGATCCATCCATTGGAGGTGATCAAAGTAGAGATGCTTATTGGCTCCAGATGAAAGAATACTTTGATCTTCGCAACATGAGTGGAATTGACCGCTCCGTACGATCGCTTCGCTCCCGGTGGTCGACCATCAATAGGGATTGTCAACAATGGGCGGACGCACAAAAAGCGGTTGACAAGTTGAACCCAAGTGGCACCAATGATGACGATAGGGTAAGTGTCATTTCATCATTCCTCATGTTCATCATGCTTGTTGTTGGTGTTTCTTGTGCTAACTTGTTTTGTTTTCATGTAGTTAAATATTGCACAAAACTTGCTCAAAGGAGAGGAGAAGAGGACCAAGAAGGGGAAGATCAAGAAAGGAAGGCTATTTACCTTGCCTCATTGCTATGAAGTATTGAAGGATGATGACAAATGGAAGAAGCGTGAGGATATTGATGATTTGGATTTGAGCAAAAAACGCAAGCGAACAATTGATTTGGAAGATGATGATGAGGAGGATGCATCAAGTGAAGATGGCAAGAGAAGCCCCACACCAAACTCGGTTTCATACTCGAAGCCAAAATGACCGGATGGCACGAAGAAAGACGCAAAAGAAAAGAAGAAGAGGAAAGGAGATGATGAGCTAAAAAATGCTATGGAAGCAATTGTCAACGCAAGAAAAGAAGCAAACGAGGTGAGGAAAATGGCAAGGAACCAAGATGCCGCGACCGAGGAGAGGAGGTTGGCGGCCGAGGAGAGGAGGGTGGCGGCCGAGGAGTGGAAAGTAGCATTGGAGGAGAGGAAGGTGGGCATGGAGGAGCGAGCTAAATTGTTTGAACGGGAGAAGCACTTGTTCTTCTTGGACACATCTTTGTTCAATGATGCGCAAAAGGAGTATGTCAACCTTGCCCGTGAAGAAGTCTTGATCCAAAAAAGAGCCATGATTCGCACAATGGGTGGCGGTGGCCTTGGCGGCATGGGTGGCGGTGGCATTGGTGCCATGGGTGGCTTTGGAGCTACCATGGGCGGCTTGGGTTCCATGGGTGGCTTTGGAGCTACCATGGAGACCATGGGAGGCATGTGTAGCTTTGGAGCACCTCCGGGCGGCTTGGTCGGCATGGGTGGCATGGGTGGCATGAGTTTTGCGTCTCTCATTGGGGGCATGGGTGCACCTCCGGGCGCCGGTGTGCCACCTTCGCATGAAGATGCCGTTGAAGATCTTGGCAACACCTTCCGAGCTTCACGTGATGAGGATACGGCCCACAACAATGAAGAGGAGGAGGAACAATTGTCTTCGGAGGAGTCAGATGAATCTGAGGAAGACGAAGACGAGGACGAGGCTTGATTGTTGTGCGTTTCGTTTATGTCATGAACTTGGTTTGCATTTTGAAATTGGTTGAATTATGTTGTGGGCATGAATTTGAACTTGTGGGCATGAAACTTTGGGCACGAACTTGGTTGAATGATGTTTGTGATTCAAATTACATGCCATGTGTTTTGTGTTGATGTGTGGAATTTGTGCCCAAAATGAACAAATGTAGGCGTCGGCTGCTTTCACAAGACTTGCATTTTAAGCTGACTCTTGGAGCCAGCACATTGCTTGTGACGCGCCAAACCTGGCGATGGGCGCGTCGCAAACCAGATTTTAGCACGCCGCGCGTTGGGTGCCTGTTGGAGATGCTCTTAGCTTCCCTTTTGTGTCCCAGAGAAACTGCACAGTGCAAACATGTATACATGAGCTCTTCTACAGTGATTGGGGCAGTACTCAAAGTGCTGCCTAGTACCGACCCCTCTAATTGTTGTTAGCTGTCCGATTTGTCGGAGGATTAAAAATAATTAAATTTAATTTTTTTAATCTAAGAAGGGCATAATGATCCAGGATGAAATATTTTTTCTACCGATCACCTCCACAACCAGAACCACGTCTAATCGATCTAGGTCGAGGTCAAGTCCTTGTCCTCGCCCCCTTCACTGTCCCCGTCCTGCGCGGTGAGAGGAATCAATTCACCGTCCTCATCCTCGTCCTCCTTCCCTTCACTATCCTCGACGTGACCGGTGACAAGAAGAAGAATAAGGCACTACATCCGCACCGGCTGAATCGGCGGCGAAACTATTAATCTGGAGGAACTCGATGCCGACCGATCCCGTCTCTTCCCGTCTTCCATCCTAAGGTATGAATTGACTTGACTCAGATTCGTAGCCTCATCTTCCTACTTAGTTTTGTCATCATCTATTTAGGTTTCCGTAGTGCATGCAAAATAATTTAGGTTTTTTCGTCATTGATGCTTAGTTTAGTAGTTTTTCAACATTGATACTCGGTTGGCCTCACATGTACAATGACCAAAGTTCAATATTCCACCCAAGATTTCATACTGACTTTTCATGCACTTGTTTTTGTGTGTGAGCTATTTTTCATCTACAACATGGATAAACAACAACTGTGCATTTTGTATGTTATATGCAGGAGGATATGGCGGATGTAAGTGATGGGTGTATGTTCGAGCCCTATCATATTGCTAATAGGATATTTCATAGTGAGGATGAAGCTTATAGATTCTATAACAAATATGCTCTTCAGAAAGGTTTAAGTGTGCGAAGAAGCTATATTGAGTGGGATGGATCCAACAATCATATAAAAGGAAAATTGCTTGTAGTCGTGAAGGGGTGAAGAGAAGCACATGCAGAGGAAGATGGAAGATAAAAAGAGGAGGCCACGTAATATAACTCGTGTTGGGTGTAAAGCTAAATTGGTCATTGCAAGATAGGAGTAAATAGGTCGGTGGTTTGTGAAGGATTTAATCGATGAACACAACCATCCTCTAGCCCCACGGGACCTTTCGTGTCTTTTGCGTTCATGCAGAAGAATTAGCGATGAGCAGAAAGCAGACATTGCAGACATGAAAAAATGTGTGATCCGCAAACACCATATTTTGGATGTTTTGTGCATGCAATACGGTGGATATGATCAGGTTGGATGCATGAGGTGGGACATTTACAATTTCTGCCATGCTAGTAAGCAGGAATCAATCACAACCGGTGATGCTCAAACGGTGATCAGCCACATGATGGCGCAGCAAGAGCAGGATCTAGATTTTTTTGTTCAAGTACTTGCTTGATGAACTTGGCCATCTAAAGGGACTGTTCTGGTCTGATAGTCAATCCCAACTTGACTACGAGGCTTTCAGAGACGTTATTGTTTTTGATAGCACATACATAACCAATAAGTACAATACACCATTTGTGTCGTTTGTCAGGTTGAATCACCACCGCAACACTATTTATTTTTGGATGTGGTATCATTTCTCATGAAACAAGCCATGAATACAAGTGGATGTTGCGGAACTTTTTTGATGCCATGGGACAGAAGAATCCGATATCTGTGATCACGGACGGGGACCCTGCAATGCAGAGAGTAATCAGGGTGGTCTGGCCTGACTCAAACCCCATGTTGTGTATATGGCACATTCAGAAGAACATTGTACATCATATGCATGATGACGCGGTAAAGGAGGAACTCAAATCTTTCATATATGATTAATCTTCCATTGAAGAGCATGAGAGAAAATGGATAAAATTCCTACAACAGAATAAAGTAACCAGTGAGGAGTCGTCGCTATATCAGATGTATCACATGAGAAAGTTGTGGTGTTCTCCATATCTTGAAGGGTGGTGTTTCCTAGGTTTGAGTAGTAATCAGCGGAGTGAGACCTTGAACTCGGTGCCACATACACATCTTGAGGGTAAAATTACGTTGTTTCAAATGCTAAAGCACTATGAGTGTTGCCTTGCGTCGTGACACTTGAACGAGGCTCTGCAAGACATCGAGGCCATGAAGTTTTCACTCCTACTGTATTGAAGTTGGTCTTATAGAGCATAAATATTGTCAACAAATATATGATCATAGAGGTACTAGAGGCATTAGATGTTACCACCTATGTTGTGTCTAAGAAGGAAAGAATGGATGAAAAGTTCAAAGTGCACAACAAGGAGCAGGAAGGTCTTTTGCACAGGATCAGTTGTTCTTGCCGTAAGGTGGAATGCGCAGGCATACCATGCCCTCACATTTTTACATATTGGTAATTTTACAAGACGAAAGACTGCCCAGGTGTTGTGTTCCCACTAGGTGGACAATGAGTGCAAAATCTACATAAGCACCAACAATAAAGAGCGAGATGTATGACTATTCGGCAAGCCTGCAGAGGTACCGTAGTTGCAGAATTTTAGTCACGCAGCATGTTTCAAGGCATATGCCACTCTGATGAGGCGTATCAGCGTCTAAAGATGGTTTTGGATGCAAAAGATGATATCAAGGAATCAACTATTGAACAAGCTGACAGCAAGGAATCAACTAACGCTCACAGTAACAACATTAGGTTTGGCCCGCTGATGCCGCAATCGGCAAACCTTGATGATGAAGGTTTGGATAAGGTTTATGGATCCCGTGCATGTGCCGGGACGAGGTGCACCGTAGAAAAGGCTACACGCAAAGATGACGAATACAAGATCAAAGGGTAAATGTGCCTTTTGTAAGGGGCCACGTCACAATCGACATAAATGCATCCAATTGTTAGAGGTAGCAAATATGTCTATATTTAATTTTCGGATGTGTTTTACTCATTAATATAGTGCATGACATTCATTATATTCTTCTGTGCAGGATCTCGAAGTAGAACTCTGATAGATACGGCTTTGTGCACACGGTCGGTGGGTGTATGGAATCAACGATGAACCTGTTGGGGAACGTAGTAATTTCAAAAAAATTCCTACGCCCACGCAAGATCATGGTGATGCATCGCAACGAGAGGGGAGAGTGTCGTCCACGTACCCTCGTAGACCGTAAGGGGAAGCATTATGACAACGCGGTTGATGTAGTCGTACATCTTCACGATCGACCAATCCTAGTACCGAACGTACGGCACCTCCGCGATCTGCACACGTTCAGCTCGGTGACGTCCCATGAACTCCGATCCAGCAAAGTGTCGAGGGAGAGTTTCGTCAGCACGATGGCATGATGACGGTGATGATGATGCTACAGATGCAGGGCTTCGCCTAAGCACTACGATGATATGACCGAGGTGGATTATGTTGGAGGGGGGCACCGCACACGGCTAAGAGATCAATGATCAACTTGTGTGTCTTGGGTGCCCCCCTGCCCCCGTATATAAAGGAGCAAGGGGGAGGCGGCCGGCCTAGGAGGAGGGCGCGCTAGTAGGACTCCCCTTTCCTAGTAGGAGTAGGAGAAGGGGGAAGGGAAGGAGAGGAAGAGATGGAAGGAGGGGGCGCCGCCCCTCCCCCTAGTCCAATTCGAACTAGGCTTGGGGGGCGTACGGACCAGCCCTAGGCAGCCTCTCTCTCTCTCTCTCTCTCTCTCTCTCTCTCTCTCTCTCTCTAAAGCCCATTAAAGCCCGCATACTCCCCGTGTGGGGGGGTTCCGGTAACCTCCCAGTACTCCGGTATTTATCCGGTGACCCCGGAACCCTTTCGGTGTCCGAATATAACCTTCCAATATATCAATCTTTATGTCTCGACCATTTCGAGACTCCTCATCATGTCCGTGATCTCATCCGGGACTCCGAACAACATTCGGTACATCAAAAAAGATAAACTCATAATATCGGTCGTCACCGAACGTTAAGCGTGTGGACCCTACGAGTTCGAGAACTATGTAGACATGACCGAGACATGTCTTCGGTCAATAACCAATGGCGGAACCTAGATGCTCATATTGGCTCCTACATATTCTAAGAAGATCTTTATCGGTCAAACAGCATAACAAAATCTGTTGTTCCCTTTGTCATCGGTATGTTACTTGCCCGAGATTCGATCGTCGGTATCTCAATACCAAGTTCAATCTCGTTACCGACAAGTCTCTTTACTCGTTCCGTAATGCATCATCTTGTAACTAACTCATTAGTCACATTGCTTGCAAGGCTTATAGTGATGTGTATTACCGAGAGGGCCCAGAGATACCTCTCCGACAATCGGAGTGACAAATCCTAATCTTGATCTATGCCACTACAAGAAATATGTCAACTTGTGACAAGCACTATTGGTCACTGAATGGTCACTGTTTTCAATTTGTGACCTTTTTGTGACCAAAAACATTAGGTCAAAAGCTTGCGGTCGTAAACTGACTATAGCAACCTTTCTTCTGGAATGGTCGTAGAAGTTTATGACCAAAATACGTCTACTGTGGTGTTTTGGTCACTAGCAACCTCCCCAGGCCACGTAGGCATCCAGCGTGGCAATCTGATGTGGCACAAGATTCAGCCCGGTCCAATTCGATTTTCTACATGGGCCGAGCCCAACAATTCGGCCTATTTGTGTTTTTTTCTCATATTAATTTTGGCTAGGTAGATGGGCCAAGCCCAACAATTAAGCCTTCTCATTTTGGGGCCGTGGCCTTTTCTGCTAGAAAGTTTTAGTTTTTTTCAAATGGGTCCGAGATGTCAGGTTCAGGTACGTGGGTCCCAGCTAGCAAGTTCATATTCTTCATATTTCAATTTAACAGTAAATAAATAACCAGTATTTAAATTGGCACAAACAAAAAAAACACATAATACTCCAAATATTATCAGCCAGATTCAGTACAGAGCTCCTATTGTACAAATAACATATACTTTCCCAGCTCTACACATAATAAGCTCTAACATATACAAGCTCTACACGTGATACTCCAAACATTCTCCAGAAGCTCTACAAGTATGGCAATCATAGTTACAAGCTCCACATGTGATACAGTTACAAGCTATTTTCTTCGGCATGGAGCTCCTTCGATAACAATCACAAACTAGGCACCTACTCCTGTCAGGACTGGGCCAACTTAACGGTGATATGCCTTCCACGGTCACCCTGATACATGAATCACCAGAGAAGAATTAGGAAAACTGGAGCCAATATAGCAAGAAGAGACCATTCAAAAAATAATAGCTATTTCTATTAGAATGACGACACAAATTCAGCAGGTTAATGACAACAGTAGTTTGACAACAACAACAGGTCAATAACAAAAAAACAGACCTGGATAAAATGCATCCAAATGATTCTCAACAGGAATAAGATGCATCTACAGATCAGAATACATTTTCAAGTAGCCAAGCATGATCTAATCTGGAAGGGCAAGATTAGCAGGCAAGGCAAATAATTAACAAGGTAATTCAGGGTCAGAGCAAATTGGAGATGCAAGGGGTCGTCTGCAGAAGCACCCAACAGTTTAAATTGGCTAATGTATATTATGTAGCACATAATTCAACATCATGCAAATGCACTATAGACACTTAAAGAAGAAAACACATACCCACATTGTTATATATAGTTCCACTAGGGAATTTTAAAAACATAATCAAATGCAAATAGGAAAGCACCAAGATTGGTTTCTGTACTCACAATAGCATTGTTGGCCTGTGAGAAGGAACTATTAAGTAACTTGAGATGCCTTTATATCAGTTATGTGAAGCAAATCTACATATCATATTTCTAGAATGGGCGCACCCAGTTGCTCACAAGTAGATTCAAACCCAACTTGTAATGCAATGATGTTTCTTGTACAGTATTACTATACTTACCTAAATTGTCATGGGAATACTGACAGCAGAAACAGGGGAACAAGAAGTAAGTTAAATTAGAGCTAGCAGTTCCAAACAATCACTAAAAACAACAGCAAAAGCAAACACAGATGCCCGCCAGAGCCATTCCCACAGGCAAAGCAAGCACCTTAAGCCCTCTCGCCACAGATCCTCGAAGAGACCCACCAGGTAGGCCTCTGCAGCCTCCTGAATGGCCAACACCGCATGGCTCTGGAAGCGGAGGTCAGCCTGCACAGACAGAACAGGATGGTGCTTTTAGTTTACTTGATTCATCATACTATAAGAGTTGACACAACAGGAGCATCACAATGTAGTGCACAAGTTGATTGATCACCTTGAAGTCATGGGCAATCTCCCTAACAAGCCTCTGGAATGGAAGCTTCCTGATGAGCAGCTCCATGCTCTTCTGGTACTTGCGGATCTCACTGCAAAGTCAAGCACAAAATTTACTCATTTGAGAATACTTCAAAACAAAAGTGTAACACATGCTAGAATAGGTTGGAAGATTTTACACACCGAAGAGCAATAGTTCCAGGGCGGTAACGGTGAGGCTTCTTCACTCCTCCAGTTGTGGGAGCAGACTTACGGGCAGCCTGTCAAAAAGCAAAGTAGAGCACATGGTCAAATTAACAATAATACCATGATAGTCCATATACATCAGTAGGATATCTGGTCATAAGCTGGCAATGAAGGTTGAGGTTCAAATTGTTCAATTTACCTAAACCATAAATAAAGATATGGCATAGGTAAACTATCAATATTGCAGTCACAAACCTTGGTGGCTAGCTGCTTCCTAGGAGCCTTTCCTCCAGTGGACTTCTGAGCGAGCACCGCTTAGTACGAGCCATGAGCAAAACCTTGGTTTACCTGAAGCAAAAACAGAACATAGTCAATTCTATAAATTGAATGTCACAATAACACAACTATAGTCTTCTCATAACCAGTAAATTTTGCCTGGCACCTTGTTGCTAGCAAATCCATTCAATAACTATAGAGTCCCAACAATCATCAGCCTAGAATACCTTCCAAAATTTTGTACATCAAAAACTAACAACGTCATACAACACAGCTATACACCCCTTCAGATAGAAAGTAGTGTATTTCTAACTAAAACTTTTCATTCAAAAGATCATACCCAAGATAGAATTCCACTTCAGATGAAAGAACTGATCTACCTTTAGCATAGTTTGTTCACTCGAAAGGCACATATAAAGATGACACACTAAAAAACTGCAGCCTAGTACTTTTTTTAACACTAAAGAAAACAAGGCTACCATGATCACCTAATTTTGCAAACAGAAGCAAGAAAAGAAATAGCAGTCCACTGATAAAAATATGCTTCCTAGTTTTCACATGTAATGGTTGAACGTCAACTTCACATAGTTATGTGCATATGATTTTAGTAATTAGCTAACTGGCAAATTGATACAATTCAGATACAATAAATGCGAATGTGCATGTACTCAATGTGCATGTACTAAGAAGCCAAGAACACTGAAGAATTTACTGAATGTGCATGTACTGCGACTAGTATGTGTGTCTATCTGCAAGTGATAGTAGTAGCTAATATGTGCAATCCAGATGTATAGCACGAGGACACGGTCCCAGTCCCAGCTAGCGCTATCGGAATCTGCCCAGAATTGCTCCCTGACCCGAACCAATATGGCAACTGTGCTATCTATTGTAACTAATAGCACACCAAAACACGATTCAGACACGCACCTGGATTCTGGAACTCCTGATGGCGCGGTCCGAGCCGGCGACGGGCACGGAGAAAGCCACCTGCAGAGAGTGAGGGAAAAGGTGAGAACACGGAAGCCGTCGCCCAGGAGCGGTACGGGGTCGGCGCGGACGTACCTGGGACGACCTCGCGGACGAATACGGTGATGTGCGGCGCGGAGGGGAAGGAGTGGCCGAGTGGGATGGCGAAGCGGTGGTCACGGAGGCTGCGGTCCGGCACCACGTACCACGGCCCGGCCTGGTGCGGCGCGGGCGCGACCGCGGCGGCACTGGCGGCCGACGAGGATGATGACATGGACATCCTCATCGGGATCCGGTGGCGCGGGAAGCGGAGGCCAGGATGTAGTCGTCCCTGCCGACGAGGATGGAGAGCTCGAGCGTGGCGGATTCGGCCCCAGTCCCGTCGGCAAAGTCGGATCTCCCGGCGGCGGCCTTGGCGGAGTAGGGAACCTGGGCGAGGGACGAGGAGGGAGGTGGTGCTGGCGATCTGGAAGGGGAGGGGAGCAGGGAGCCGGGGCAAGGAGGGAGGGAGGAGGATTGGATCTGGCATCGGGAGAGGGGTTCCGGTTGAGGATGGATTGATGGATGTGGGATCTTGCCGGAGGGGAAGGAGGGAGGAGCAGAGCACGGCGATCTTGCCGGAGGGGAAGGATGGAGGAGTAGAGCACGGCGATCTTGCCGGAGGGGAAGGATGGATCTGCGAGGGGAGGGGCGGGTGGCGGCGAGGGGAGGGATCTGCGAGCGCTAGGGTTAGCTGAGAGAGCGGAGGGGTGGATGGACGGACGGACGGATGGATGGATGGATGGACAGATGTTTTCCATGTCACTAATCCATGCCACAGCTGGTTCCACCAATTAGAATTAAGCATTTTTTGTTTTTTCTCTTATAGTTTGTACCCTCTTATTCAGGCAAACATTTAACCTCCTACAGTTAGTTCAAATAAACCAATATTTTGTACATTTGTGTATTTAGGCATGACAAACAATGTTGATTTGGGAGGTTTTCATTTTCTTTGCTCAAAAGAACCATTTTTCATTTTCTGAGTGACCAAAATGTGTTTTTTTGTGAAGGACCTACCATATGTTTCTTGCAAAATTGGACCAAATCATTTTTCTAAAATACTAGGCCATATTTAATGCACATTTGACCAAATGGTTGGGTGTAAAAAGTTTTGATCCACCTCTCGTGAAAAAGACAAATTCGCCGATTCAGTTGGAAGCGGGTCAAATTTGAACTGTAGCTGCCTTATAGTTTGCTCTTTATTTTTTCCAAAAATCATTTCTAGGTACATAAGTATCTATTTAATCAGAGAAACACAAAAAAATTCCAAGATTCAACCACTAGCTAGGAACGGTCATTCCCGCCGTTTTGACCGCATTTTGAAACGGGCATAAAAAATTCAAAAAAAATCAAAAAATTGGGAAACCTTCGCATTGTGTCATTATATGTGGCCAAGTTCCCAGGAAAAATAATAAACTTGTAATACGGCAGTTATTTTAAAAAAGTGTTCTTAGAAGTGAGCTATCATGCGTGAAGATTCATGGCTCTCATGCCAAATGATCAATCTTATGGCCACATTCATGGCATAGTTTGTTCAAATGATCTCATATTGTGCACAAGGGTGCATCTTGGAATTCCAAACAATGTTGCCTAAGGGAGTTTTCACTTTCATTGCACAAAAGAGCCATTTTTCATTTTTTGAGTGCCCCAAATGAGGTTTTTTTGTGAAGGACCTACCAAATAATTATTGCAAAATTGGACCAAATCATTTTGCTAAAATACTAGGCCATATTTAATGCACAATTGACCAAATGGTTGGGTGTAAAAAGTTTTGATCCACCTCTCGTGAAAAAGACAAATTCTCGCTGATTCAGCTGGAAACGGGTCAAATTTGAACTGCAGCTGCCTCATAGTTTGCTATTAATTTTTTTCCAAAAATCATTTCCAGGTACATAAGTATCTATTTAATCAGAGAAACACCAAAAGTTTTCCAAGATTCAACCACTACCTAGGAATGGTCACTCCCGCCGTTTTGACCGCATTTTGAAACAGGCATAAAAAATTCAAAAAATCAAAAAATTGGGAAACCTTCGCATTGTGTCATTATATGTGGCCAAATTTACAGGAAAAATAATAAACTTGTAATACGGTAATTATTTTTAAAAAGTGTTCTCAGAAATGAGCTGTCATGCGTGAAGATTCATGTCTTTCAAGCCAAATGATCAATCTTATGGCCACATTCATGGCATAGTTTGTTCAAATGATCTCATATTGTGCACAAGGGTGCATCTTGGAATTCCAAACAATTTTTCCTAAGGGACTTTTCACTTTCATTGCACAAAAGAGCCATTTTCCGTTTTTCGAGTGCCCCCAATGAGGTTTTTTTGTGAAGGACCTCCCAAATAATTATTGCAAAATTGGACCAAATCATTTTTCTAAAATACTAGGCCATATTTAATGCACAATTGAACAAATGGTTGGGTGTAAAAAGATTTGATCCACCTCTGGTGAAAAAGACAAATTCCCGCTGATTCAGCTGGAAACAGGTCAAATTTGAACTGCAGCGCCTCATAGTTTGCTATTTATTTTTTCCAAAAATCATTCCTAGGTACATAAGTATCTATTTAATCAGGGAAACACCAAAAGTTTTCCAGGATTCAACCACTAGCTAGGAACGGTCAAGCCCGCCGTTTTGACCGCATTTTGAAACGGGCATAAAAAATGAAAAAAATAAAAAAAATTGGGAAACCCTCGCATTGTGTCATTATATGTGACCAAGTTTCCAGGAAAAATAATAAACTTGTAATACGGCAATTATTTTAAAAAAGTGTTCTCAGAAATGAGCTATCATGTGTGAAGATTCATGGCTTTCAAGCCAAATGATCAATCTTATGGCCACATTCATGGCATAGTTTGTTTAAATGACCTCATATCGTGCACAAGGGTGCATCTCGGAATGACAAACAATGTTGCCTAAGGAACTTTTCATTTTCTTTGGACGAAAAATTCATTTTCCATTTTTTCGAGTGCCCAAAATGAGTTCTTTTGTGAAGGACCTACCATATATTTGTTGCAAAATTGGACCTAATCAATTTTATAAAATACTAGGCCATATATAATGCACAATTGACAAAAAGGTTGGGTGTCAAAAGTTTTGATCCACCTATGGTGAAAAAGACAAATTCCCGTCGATTCAGTTGGAAGCGGGTCAAATTTGAACTGCAGGTGCCTCATAGTTTGCTCTTTATTTTTTCCAAAAATCATTTCTAGGTAAATAAATATCTATTTAATCAGAAATACATGGCTTGATGGCGAGACATCGAGGTTTGGATGGTGGCCGAGGGCCCCAACTCTAGAGCGCATACGCTCGCATGCCGGCACGTGGTCACCGCGTGACCGTGGCGTTGCCATGCGTTCTGGGCGGCCTAGGCATGTATAGTGGGTTGGGCACTCCCCAGGTAGGTGCTAGGAAGAAAATTATAACATAAGATTCTCATGAGAAGACCGAACTATGCTCAAACATGAATAAGCAGCCAAGTGTTTGATTAGCGGTACAGGAAATGCACATGGCTAATGGGCGTGAGTTTTGGCTGAGGATGATCAGTTACTAAGAAGACTGTCTTCAAAAATTTTGAGCTCAAAAGGAGGAGCCTAGTTGGTACTTGCTTTGCAAAGAACCACACTGGACATAAATATGAATGTTGAAGTTGGGCTCAAAATAATGAATGGACTGGGCTGAAATTTGGTGGAGGATGGTTATTTGGGCATAGGAAAGCACTGTAGAAAATGGATACCATTTGGACATGCCAAAGTGGTACTTCCTTCACATGCCAAAGTGGTACTTCCTTCACAATGCTCTTCACAATGCTCTTCTCTGAATTAGCAGCCAAGTGTTTGATTAGCGGTACGGGAAATGCACATGGCCAATGTGCGTGAGTTTTGGATGAGGATGATCATATACTAAGAAGAATGTCTTCACAAATTTTTAGGGAAATCAAGAATATATAAATAACACTTCCTTCACAAAGTGCTGCTCTGAACAGAATAGGAAAATGAATATTTTTGAGTTATTTTTGAACTAGGCAAGGAAGGTTTTTGACATATTTGATGAAGATATGATCCAAACAATTTATGAGAATTTTTTGGGAATTTTTGCAATAACAGAAATATAGGTTGCTTCACAAACTAGGGCAAAAATTGACACATGGACATGACACATAGGCAAAACTGATGAGATGGCGCCTAGTCATCACAACCCACCACAATCTACGAGGCTATGACCATCTATATTGGTCGTTAACAACTAGAAATAAGGCAGCGGACCAGCACTATTTGCTTTATGACCATTTCGTGTAAGGAAATTGTGACCTTTCTGACCAAAATGGTCGCAATGGTTTAGGGTTTGGAGCCCCCCGAACAGCTTTTGACCGATTGGTCTCAAATGGTCATAGATCTATGACCAATTCTTCCAGGTTCACTAACATAAGGTCACTAGTTGACATATTTCTTGTAGTGTGCCAACACAGCAAACACCATCGAAGACACCTGTAGAGCACCTTTATAATCACCCAGTTACGTTGTGACGTTTGGTAGCACACAAAGTGTTCCTCTGGTATTCGGGAGTTGCATAATCTCATAGTCATAGGAACATGTATAAGTCATGAAGAAAGCAATAGCAACAAACTAAATGATCAAGTGCTAAGTTAACGGAATGGGTCAAGTCAATCACATCATTCTCTAATGATGTGATCCCGTTAATGAAATGACAACTCATGTCTATGGCTAGGAAACTTAACCATCTTTGATTCAACGAGCTAGTCAAGTAGAGGCATACTAGTGACATTATGTTTGTCTATGTATTCACACATGTACTAAGTTTCCGGTTAATACAATTCTAGCATGAATAATAAACATTTATCATGATATAAGGAAATATAAATAACAACTTTATTATTGCATCTAGGGCATATATCCTTCACTCTCCCACTTGCACTAGAGTCAATAATCTAGTTCACATCACCATGTGATTTAACACCAATATTCACATCTGTATGTGATTAACACTCATAGTTCACATCGTCATGTGACCAACACCCGAAGGGTTTACTAGTCAATAATCTAGTTCACATCGCTATGTGATTAACACCCAAAGAGTACTAAGGTATGATCATGTTTTGCTCGTGAGAGAAGTTTAGTCATCAGGTCTATCACATTCAGAGTTGTATGTATTTTGCAAATATTCTATGTCTACAATGCTCTGCACGGAGCTACTCTAGCTAATTGCTCCCACTTTCAATATATATCTAGATTGAGACTTAGAGTCATCTAGATCGGTGTAAAAGCTTGCACCGATGTAACTCTTTATGACGAACTCTTTTATCATCTCCATAATCGAGAAACATTTCCTTAGTTCTTACTAAGGATATTCTTGAACGCTGTCCAGTGATCTACTCCTAGATCAAAATTATACTCCCTTGCCAAACTCAGAGCAAGGTATACAATAGGTCTGGTACACAACATATCATACTTTATAGAACCTATGACTGAGGCCTATGGAACGACTTTTCATTCTCTTTCTATTTTCTACCATGGTCGGGTTTTGAGTCTTACTCAACTTCACACCTTGCAACACAGGCAAGAACTCCTTCTTTGACTGTTCCATTTTGAACTACTTCAAAATCTTATCAAGGTATGTACTCATTGAAAAATCTTATCAAGCGTCTTGATCTATCTCTATAGATCTTGATGCTCAATGTGTAAGCAGCTTCACCGAGGTCTTTCTTTGAGAAACTCCTTTCAAACACTCCTTTATGCTTTCCAGAAAATTCTACATTATTTTTGATGAACAATATGTCATTCACATATATTTATCGAAAAGGCTGTAGTGCTCCCACTCACTTTCCTGTAAAATACAGGCTTCACCGCAAGTCTGTATAAAACTATATGCTTTGATCAACTCATCAAAGCGTATATTCCAACTCCGAGATGCTTGCCCCAGTCCATAGATGGATCAATGGAGCTTGCAGACTTTGTTAGCACCTTTAGGATTGACAAAACCTTCTGGTTGCATCATATACAACTCTTCTTTAATAAATCCATTAAGGAATGCAGTTTTGACATCCATTTGTGAGATTTCGTAAAATGTGGCAATTGCTAACATGATTCGGACAGACTTAAGCATCGATACGAGTGAGAAAATATCATCGTATTCAACACCTTGAACTTGTCGAAAACTTTTTGCAACAATTCAAGCTTTGTAGATAGTAACACTACTATCAGTGTCCGTCTTCCTCTTGAAGATCCATTTATATTCTATGGCTTGCTGTTCATCGGGCAAGTCAACCAAAGTCCACACTTTGTTCTCAAACATGGATCCCATCTCAGATTTCATGGCTTCAAGCCATTTTGCGGAATCTGGGCTCATCATCGCTTCCTCATAGTTTGTAGGTTCATCATGTTCTAGTAACATGACTTCCAGAATAGGATTACCTTACCACTCTGGTGCGGATTGTACCCTGGAAGACCTACGAGGTTCGGTAATAACTTGATCTGAAGTTTCATGATCATCATAATTAGCTTCCTCACTAATTGGTGTAGGAATCACTGGAAATGATTCTTGGGATGAACTACTTTCCAATTCGGGAGAAGGTACAATTACCTCATCAAGTTCTACTTTCCTCCCACTCACTACTTTCGAGAGAAACTCCTTCTCTAAAAAGGATCCATTCTTAGCAACGAATATCTTGCCTTCGGATCTGTGATAGAAGGTGTACCCAACAATTTATTTTGGGTATCCTATGAAGACGCACTTCTCCGATTTGGGTTCGAGCTTATTAGGTTGAAGCTTTTTCACATAGGCATCGTAGCCCCAAACTTTAAGAAACGACAACTTTGGTTTCTTGCCAAACCACAGTTTATAAGGTGTCGTCTCAACGGATTTTGATGGTGCCCTATTTAAAGTGAACGCAGTTGTATCTAACGCATAACCCCAAAACGATAGTGGTAAACCGGTAAGAGACATCATAGATTGCACCATATCCAATAAAGTGCGGTTATGACGTTCGGACACACCATTAGGCTGTGGTGTTCCAGGTGGCGTGAGCTGTGAAATTGTTCCACATTGTTTTAAATGAAGACCAAACTCGTAACTCAAATATTCTCCTCCACGATCAGATCGTAGAAAGTTTATTTTCTTGTTACGATGATTTTCCACTTCACTATGAAATTCTTTGAACTTTTCAAATGTTTCAGACTTATGTCACATTAAGTAGATATATCCATATCTGCTCAAATCATCTGTGAAGGTCAGAAAATAACGATACCCTCCACGAACATCAACACTCATTGGACCGCATACGTCGGTATGTATTACTTCCAATAAGTTATTAGCTCGTTCCATTGTTCCGGAAAACAGAGTTTTAGTCATCTTGCAAATAAAGCACGGTTCGCAACCATCAAATGATTCATAATCAAGTGATTCCAAAAGTCCATCTTTATGGAGTTTCTTCATGCGCTTTACACCGATATGACCCAAACGGCAGTCCCACAAATATGTTGCACTATCATTATTAACTTTGCATCTTTTGGCATCAATATTATGAATATGTGTATCATTACAATCAAGATTCAATAAACCATCAACATTGGGTGTATGACCATAGAAGGTTTTATTCATGTAAACAGAATAACAATTTATTCTCTGTCTTAGATGAATAATCGTACCGCAATAAACATGATCTATCATATTTTATGCTCAACGCAAACACCAAATAACATTTATTTAGGTTCAACACTAATCTCAAAAGTATAGGGAGAGTGCGATGATGATCATATCAATCTTGGAACCACTTCCAACATACATCGTCACTTCACCCTCAACTAGTCTCTGTTTATTCTGTAACTCCTGTTTCGTACTACTAATCTTAGCAACCGAACAAGTATCAAATACCCATGGGCTACTATAAACACTAGTAAGGTACACATCAATAACCTGTATATCAAATATACCCTTGTTCACTTTTCCATCCTTCTTATCCACTAATTATTCAGGGAATTTCCGCTTCCAATGACCATTTCCTTTGCAGTAGAAGCACTCAATTTCAGGCTTTGGTCCAGCTTTGGGCTTCTTCACGGGAGTGACAACTTGCTTGCCATTCTACTTGAAGTTCCCTTTCTTTCCCTATGCCCTTTTCTTGAAACTAGTGATCTTGTAAATCATCAACACTTGATGCTCTTTCTTGATTTCTACCTTCGTCGATTTCAGCATCACGAAGAGCTCGGGATTCATTTCTGTCATCCCTTGCATACTATAGTTCATCACGAAGTTCCAGTAACTTGGTGATGGTGACTAGAGAACTCTGTCAATCACTATCTTATCTGGAGGATTAACTCCCAGTTGATTCAAGCAACTGTAGTACCCAGACATTCTGAGCACATGCTCACTAGTTGAGAAATTCACCTCCATCTTTTAGGCAAAGTACTTGTCAAAGGCCACATACCTCTTGACACGGGCATGAGCCTGAAATACCAATTTCGGCTCTTTGGAACATCTCATATGCTCCGTGACGTTTCAAAAACGTCTTTGAAGTCCCAGTTCTAAGCCGTAAAGCACGGTGCACTAAACTATTAAGTAGTCATCATATTGAGCTAGCCAAACATTCATAACATCTGCATCTGCTCCTGCAATAGGTCTGTCATCTTGCGGTGCATCAAGGACATAATTCTTATGTGCAGCAATGAGGATAATCGTCAGATCACGGACCTAGTCCACATCATTGCTACTAACATCTTTCAACTTGGTTTTCTCTAGGAACATATCATAAATAAAACAGGGAGCTACATCGCGAGCTATTGATCTACAACATAGTTATGCAAATACTATTAGTAATAAGATCATGATAAATTAAAGTTCAATTAATCAAATTACTTAAGAACTCCCACTTAGATAGACATCCCTCTTGTCATATAAATGATCACGTGATCCAAATCAACTAAACCATGTCTGATCAACACATGTGTGATGGAGTAGTTTTCAATGGTGAACATCACTATGTTGATCATATCTACTATATGATTCACGTTCGACCTTTCGGTCTCCAGTGTTCCGAGGCCATATCTGCATATGCTAGGCTCGTCAAGTTTAACCCGAGTATTCCACGTGTGCAAAACTGGCTTGCACCCGTTGTATGTGAACGTACAGTGATACGTCTCCAACGTATCTATAATTTTTTATTGTTCCATGCTATTATATTATCTGTTTTGGATGTTTATGGGCTTTACTATACACTTTTATATCATTTTTGGGACTAACCTATTAATCGAAGGCCCATCCCAAATTGCTATTTTCTTGCCTATTTCAGTGTTCCGAAGAAAAGGAATATCAAACAGAGTCCAAAGGGAATGAAACCTTTGGGAGAGTTATTTTTGGAACGGCAGCAATCCAGGAGACTTGGAGTATACGCCAGGGAAGAAACGAGGAAGCCACGAGGTACGGAGGCGCGCCCTACCCCCCTGGGCGTGCCCCCACCCTCACGGGCCCCTCGTGGCTCCCTTGACGGACTTCTTTTGCCTATATATGTCCATATACCCTAAAAACATCGAGGAGCACAATAGATCGGGAGTTCCGCCGCCGCAAGCCTCTGTAGCCACCAAAAACCAACCAGGGACTCATAGTAAAAAAAACCAACCGGGGACCCTGTTCTGGCACCCTGCCAGAGGGGGGATCCCTCACCGGTGGCCATCTTCATCATCCCGGCGCTCTCCATGACGAGGAGGGACTAGTTCACCCTCGGGGCTGAGGGTACGTACCAGTAGCTATGTGTTTGATCTCTCTCTCTCTCTCTCTCTCTATCTATCTATCTCTCTCTCTCTTGTTCTTGATTCGGCATGATCTTGATGTATCGCGAGCTTTGCTATTATAGTTGGATCTTATGATGTTTCTCCCCCTCTACTCTCTTGTAATGGATTGAGTTTTCCCTTTAAAGTTATCTTATCGGATTGAGTCTTTAAGGATTTGAGAACACTTGATGTATGTCTTGCATGTGCTTAACTGTGGTGACAATGGGATATTCACGTGATCTACTTGATGTATGTTTTGGTGATCAACTTGTGGGTTCCGTGACCTTGGGAATCTATGCATAGGGGTTGGCACACGTTTTCGTCTTGACTCTTCGGTAGAAACTTTGGGGCACTCTTTGGAGTTCTTTGTGTTGGTTGAATAGATGAATCTGAGATTGTGTGATGCATATCATATAATCATGCCCACGGATACTTGAGGTGACAATCGAGTATCTAGGTGACATTAGGGTTTCGGTTGATTTGTGTCTTAAGGTGTTATTCTAGTACGAACTCTATGATAGATCGAACGGAAAGAATAGCTTCCTGTTATTTTACTACGGACTCTTGAATAGATCGATCAGAAAGGATAACTTTGAAGTGGTTTCGTACCCTACAATAATCTCTTGGTTTGTTCTCCGCTATTAGTGACTTTGGAGTGACTCTTTTTTGCATGTTGAGGGATAGTTATATGATCCAGTTATGTTATTATTGTTGAGAGAACTTGCACTAGTGAAAGTATGAACCTCGGGCCTTGTTTCCTAGCATTGCAATACCGTTTACGCTCACTTTTATCATTAATTACCTTGCTGTTTTTATATTTTCAGATTACATAAACCTATATCTACCATCTATATTGCACTTGTATCACCATCTCTTCGCCGAACTAGTGCACCTATACAATTTACCAATGTATTGGGTGTGTTGGGGACACAAGAGACTCTTTGTTATTTGGTTGCAGGGTTGCTTGAGAGAGACCATCTTCATCCTACGCCTCCCACGGATTGATAAACCTTAGGTCATCCACTTGAGGGAAATTTGCTACTGTCATACAAACCTATGCACTTGGAGGCCCAACAACATCTACAAGAAGAAGGTTGTGTAGTAGACATCAAGCTCTTTTCTAGCGCCGTTGCCGAGGAGGTGAGTGCTTGAAGGTATATCTTTAGATCTTGCAACCGAATCTTTTAGTTTCTTGTTTTATCACTAGTTTAGTCTATACAAGAAAATTGAAAAAAAATGGTATTGAGTTTGTCTCATACGCTTCATCTTTTTAATATCTTTCGTGAAAATGATGGAAAGGAAAATTGTGCTCAATTGCTAGAAGAAGAATGCATTAGAATGTTTGGTACTAGATCTTTGTATGATGAGCATGATTGCAATGTTGTTAGTATGAATTCCTTGAATATCCATGATGCTAATGATATGCAAAGCCACAAGCTTGGGGAAGCTATATTTGATGAAGATGATATTTTTTGTCCCCCAAGTTTAGGTGAGCAAATTTATTATGATCAAAGCATGCCTCCTATTTATGATGATTATTGTAATGATACGTACGCCATAAAGAATAAACTTGCTTATATGGAGAATAGTAAAAAAATATGCAAGTAGATCATGAAAAGAATGCTTTATGTGCTGGTTATATTGTTGAATTTATTCATGATGCTAATGAAAATTATTCAGGGATACCCATCAATACGGACATGGGTAACCCAATCGCGCCATTGATTGTGGCGCTTGGCAGATAAGCGAGTTTTACCAGGCTGGTGGGGACGCATAGTCTTCGTCCGCCCATATATAAGGGGATAAGGATCCACCTTTTTTACCTACGCCTTCTTCCTCCTTTGCTTATCCATCTCCGCGCACTCGAGCTCCAGCGCCCAAGTCCGCACATCTCGTCTCAACCTTCTCCAGCCATGTCCGGGCGGGAGGCAGTGGATGGCCTCCTCCGTACGGAGGGCACATCGAGAAGCTGCTGGCGCCGGATACCTATCCAGCGACATTGCGCACTGGCTGCCCGACGAGGGGCAGCTCATCCCCACCCCCAGGCCTCATGAGAGGGTCGTATTCCTTCCCCACTTCCTCCGCGGACTGGGCTTCCCACTTCATCCCTTTGTCCGGGGGCTCATGTACTACTACGGCCTGGACTTCCACGATCTGGCGCCAAACTTCATCCTCAACATCTCGGGGTTTATCGTCATGTGCGAGGCCTTCCTCTGCATCCAGCCCCACTTCGGCTTGTGGCTAAAAACCTTCAATGTCAAGCCGAAGGTGGTGAAGGGCGTCCAAGCGGAGTGTGGAGGCGCCATGGTGGGCAAAATGCCCAACGTCATCTGGCTCGAGGGTGCCTTCGTGGAGTCCGTCAAAGGGTGGCAATCGGGGTGGTTCTACATCACCGAGCCGCGTGACCCTAAATGGGTAGCGGCCCCCGAGTTTAGATCTGGTATCCCCATGCAGCTCACCTCCTGGAAAGAGAAGGGCTTGCTATGGGGTAGTTCAAGTAGTCGACAGACCCCAGTCCTGTCTCCTGCACTCCAGTGAACAAGAAGCTTAAGCTTGTCAGCGTGATCCAGTCATGCTCGTCGCCGGATTCTCCCCGCCAAAGAACGGGCCTTCAATTTGTGGGAGTTTGATCCGGCACAGCACGGACCTGGCGGGCTCTTGACATGATGTCTGGCTGCACGGAGGGTGCTGTTCAAGGGCGGAGAAGCCCCCGCATCCGCAACTGAAGATCACGGATTCAGCACGAAGCGCCCGGCCGGCGAGGTAAGCTTTGCTATCCTTTATGGGACACTTATTTCTTTCATAGTTTGACTCTATATGGGATCTAAAACTCCCAATGCCTTTAACAGGACTGGCAGAAGACATCCGGACAGGTTAACTGTCCGGCTCCCCTTCCCGAAGACCCAGCGGACACCCGTTTGACGGGGCTGCTGGTTCCGGCCCTTTACGTGGTGCCGGAGAAGAAGGCCAAGAAGAAGGCCACGGAACCCAAAGGAGTTCTGGCGCCAGTGGTATCGGACTCATCGTCCGATGGCTCGAGGCGGACTCCTCCCAAGACGAGGAGGAGAAAGAGGACTCTCCCGGAGGGGGAGAGAAGAAGAGGAAGGCTTCCCCAACGAGGGAGGCCGAATGGTCCAAGAGGGGAAGGACCCTTCCTCCGGACTGCTCCGCCAACGCCAACGACGGCGACGAGGGGTGGCCCTCAAGGGCCAAGCCCCCGGCAAGATCGTAAGTATCCGGATTCCTGAATGATTTATAATTTCTCCTTTTTTGCCACATGGTGTCCTTCTAATGCCGCATACAACCTGTAGTCCGGCCGAGGACGATCTTCCCGCTTCTTCGAGCGGGTCCTTGGCTCCGTCGGATGTGGATTCCATTCCGACCGCCTCCACCCCTCGTGATGCTGAGGACGCCGAGGTAGGATCCCAGGAGGGGACCCGCCAGGAGGGGGAGGCTCCGGAGGTGCCACAGGGCAACCTCCCGGACTTCGCACCGAACTCCGCCCTGGAACCCGCAGTGGCTCCGGAGTCCGGCAGGCGGCCCCTTCGTAAGAAGGGCAAGACCGTGACACCGGCGGCCTCCGTCCAACCGGAGGCGCCGAACAACTTGTTGGAGGCGCTCAACAGCGCTTCCATCAAGGAAGAACACCGCACTGTCATGAGTGCGGTGATTCAGAAGGTTCAGCTCGCCAATAGCAGGCTGACCGAAGCCTGTAGTAGCCTTCTAACAGGCTTTGAGGTAAGAAAATTTTAAAATATGCAATGTAATACCGCATAGACAGTAGCCCCTGATGCTCGGTTCGGTGTTCGGAAAGAAAAGCTGGACTGAGGATCTAAAAAGATATACGCAGGAGTTCTAAAAATTATGTCAATATGGGATTGCAGGCTGCGCTGCTTGACCTCTGCCAGACCGATGGCTGGAGGTCGATGCTTTGAAGCAGAACCTCGAGCGGTCCGAGAACGAGCTCGGCCTTGCCAAGAAGCAGCTCGAGGACAAAGAAGGTGAGTAACACCGTATTAAAATTATACCTTACAGAAAAGGATTTTGGTTGCGAGAGAAATAACAAGGATAATGTGAGCACTGTAGGGGCCACGAACGAGGTGGCGACCCTGAAGGAGGACGTGTCCGTGGCTGAGCGTAATGCGGCCGCGGAACGAGCTGAGCGAGAGAAGCAGGAGGCGCGGGTGGCGGAGGTGCAGTAAGAGCTCCAGGCTCTCGTGGAAAAGCATGAGAGTTTGGAGCGCGACTCGAAGACTCGAGAGTCCGAGCTTGCCTCGGCTCTTGAGAGTGCCAAAGCCGCTAAGGCCGAGGCCCATAAGGCCCTCCAGGAGATTGAGGCGGTGAAGAAAATAGCGGCGGGTAAGGCATTTTTCATGCAAAGCAAGCATGTGAATGTGAATTACCTGTTACTTACCCGAATTCGGAGCTCTCCAGGAGCATTTGCAGATCTGCCTCATGGCGTGTCCGATGCTACCGCATTCTACCGGCCGAGGAGGGAGCTCGACGGAGAAGGTCTTCGGTCAAGTATCTTTGAGGCCGGACAGCCGGTGTGCCCTTAGCGACCGGTGAAGCAGCTGGTCGAGCTCCTAAGGTAGCCGAGCAGGCCATGAAGGGCCTCATAGTTCATTTGTGGCCGAAGAGGCCATGCACAGGAGCTACTTGACTGGCTGGCGGCGGCTAGTGGATGCGTGTCCCTGGGTGGAGGTCATCAAGCGCCCGCTTTGCATTGAAGGTGCCGTCGGGCCCGTGCAAAAGTGCACTGGGCAGGCTGGATGTCGAGAAGCTTCGACAGACGCGCCGGCGGGCAAGGAGTATCGCACGCCCGAAATGTACTATAAGAGTGTCCTGAAGGGTGCCCGCAAGATTGCGGATGAGTGCTCCAAAGATGTAGTATTTGAGTAGACTCGCAATGTGTTATCCTGTGCACTGAAAACTTTGTTCATATGCGCTAAGCAACGCTTATTAATTTAAAATATTAACTTTTGTGCGGCCGTTTATCAAATCTGAGAGATGGCAAGTCGTCGGCTTCAGCCCCCATGCCACAGTCTTTGGGGTGTTAGGGATAAACTTGGCGCTCTTGTTCCCATTTTGGGTCCATCTAGGGCGCGCTCAACACGACGAACAAGGCAACCGGACTTATAATGCTTGAACACTCTCACTTAGCCATAGAATTCTATAATTTTAAATTTCGGTGAAGCCCCTAGTGTTCGGAAGGCCGAGTTCGGGGCGCTATCCATGCCTGGGCCGGACGAAGCTGGTTCCTCGCTCTAAGCGACATAAGTCTTTAGGGACTGAAAAAGACCTCTCGAACAGCGACCAGCTCTCGCCTTATCATGACGGTCAGTTTTAACTTTCTCCACTGAGGCGCTCGCCCAGCTCAACCGGGGCGCAATCGCAGTGGTTCTCCAGTCTACCTTAGCCGATAGAACGGGCGTAAGGTACCAAAACATGGGAGCCGGGCAAACCCAACTATTGACCCAAGACATGATTCGGAGCCGATGCATATAGTGCTATAAGTTCGGGGTGCCGCACTTGTCAAAGTGTTTGGACTTATCACACCATAATGCGGGGAACATAAGCCCCTGGTGTATTCGGACATACCAAAGTGTACGGATGCAAGACGTCATAAATGAACATATATGTAAGAAAGGAATGCAATTATAAGCGAAAAGTAATGCATTGTTTATTCAAGGAATTCTGCCATGAGTGCAGAACGATACAAATAGTGCGGTAAGCAAGGATTGGACTATTAGACATGTCCCCCTCGAGGGGTAGGCTGCGGAATGGTGTATTAAACAGATTTAATGCTCATAATGGAGACCACCTGAGTGTTCGTCGTAGCCATTGTCCTTCCCTGGCTGTTGCATCGTGAGTTCGGCAGGTCCACTGCCGGACAGGGCCTCTGGTGAACGGAGTCCTATGGATAAAAAAGAAAAACAAAAAGGGAGACACACTTGGGAGCCCCCGGTGTGGTTGAGCCGCACTCTGGGCCTGTCGTGGTCGTGCCCCTCCCCCTATGCCCATGGTATCTCCAGAGCGTAATGATGTACGCGAAGGGCTAGTCTTGCAATCATGCAGGGGCTGGGGTTGGGGCCTCATTGCTACGTGTGCTCGAAACGTGCCAGGTGGTCTTGATGTATGTTACTCCTGGCGCGTTCGGCCATGTCCGGTCGATTAACGGCCGGACTCGAAAATTGCCTTAAGAGGCTGCTCTGTACTTCTGCCGCGAGAGCCGCTGTGTGTTCCTCCGTTCGGAGGGAGCGTTTAGTGTTTCCGTTGATCGTGATGACTCCATGAGGGCCTGGCATCTTGAGCTTAAGGTATTCATAATGCGGCACCGCGTTGAACTTTGCAAACGCGGTTCGTCCGAGCAGAGTGTGATAGCCACTACGGGCGGGACTATGTGAAGATTAACTCCTCGCCGGAAGTTATCCGGGATCCGAAGACCACTTCGGTGTGGTGAGCTGCACAATTGGCCTCTACACCTGGTATGGCGCCTTTGAAGGTCGTCTTTGTAGGTTTAATCCTTGAGGGTCTATGCCCATCTTGCGACCGTATCCGATAAAGCAGGTTCAGTTCTTGCCGCCGTCCATCGGGACTCTAGTGAGGTGAAATCCATCGATGATTGGGTCTAAAACCAATGCGACGAATCTGCCATGGCGGGTACTGGTGGGGTGGTCCCTTCGATCGAAAGTGATCGGGCAAGAGGACCATGGATTGAACTTCGGGGCGACCGGCTCCATCGCATATACGTCCCTAAGTGCACGCTTCCGCTCCCTTTTGGGTATGTGGGTTGCATATATCATGTTTATCGTCCGCACTTGTGGGGGGAAACCCTTCTGTCCTCTACTGTTCGGCGGCCGGGTCTCTTCCTCGTCATCGCTATGCAGCCCCTTGTCGTTGTTTTCGGCAATTAACTTGCCTGCCTGCTTGAACACCCAACAATCCCTATTGGTGTGATTAGCTGGCTTTTCGGGGGTGCCATGTATCTGGCAGGAGCGGTCGAGTATTTGGTCCAAATTGGACGGACCCGGAGTAGTTCTTTTAAATGGCTTTTTCCGCTGACCGGGTTTAGAGCCTCTGAATCCGGCGTTGACTACCGTATCCTCAGTGTTATCGCCGTTAATGCGGCGTTGTTTTTGTTACAACGCGACCTGCCATTGCGGTCCTTGTTGTCCGGACTGCGAAATTTTCTTTGAGGTTATTCTGCGGGCTAGCTAGCTGTCCTCCCCGCCTGAAGCGGGTCATGAGTGATGTGAGGGCTGCCATGTATTTCGGCTTTTCCTGTCCTAGGTGCCGGGCCAGCCACTCGTCGCGGATGTTATGTTTGAAGGCTGCGAGGGCCTCTGCATCCGGACAGTCGACGATTTGATTTTTCTTTGTTAGGAACCAAGTCCAGAACTGTCTGGCCGATTCGTCTGGCTGCTGAATTATGTGGCTTAGGTCATCGGCGTCTGGTGGTCGCACATATGTGCCCTGGAAGTTGTCGAGAAATGTGGCTTCCAGGTCCTCCCAACACCCAATTGATTCTGCTGGCAAGCTGTTAAGCCAATGCCGAGCTGGTCCTTTAAGCTTGAGTGGGAGATACTTGATGGCGTGGAGATCGTCACCGCGGGCCATATGGATATGAATGAGATAATCTTCGATCCAAACCGCGGGGTCTGTTGTGCCATCGTAGGATTCAATGTTCACGGGTTTAAACCCTTCAGGGATTTGATGATCCGTTACTTCATCTGTGAAGCATAGTGGGTGTGCGGCGCCTCTATACTGGGCAATATCACGACGTAGCTCAAGAGAGCTTTGTCTGCTGTGTTTGGCCCGGCCGGAGTTGCTGTATCCGGCGCGAGGGTAGTCGTCATGGATCGTGGGGCGCCCACGTGATCCGTAGATAGATCTTGATTGTCTTGCCTTGTCCTCCAATATGTCTCGCAAGTCCGGCGCATTCCCCGTGGCTTCACGCTTTTCGAGCGGTGCCGGGGTATGGTTCTGGTGGAGGGCTTAGATGCCTCTCTGTCGCGGCCGCGAGGTGGTCGGTCTGCCGTATTGTGCACTGGTGATAAAGGTTTATATGCCTCCTCCTCTAATCGGGGGAGCATCTTGCGTTTTGGGTAGCTTTTGGAGGGGCGTTCGAGTTCATGCTCTTCGGCCGCGAGGACCTCGGTCCATCTGTCGGCCAACAGGTCTTGATCAGCTCGAAGCTGTTGCTGCTTTTTCTTTAGGCTGTCCGTCGTGGCCATTAGCCTACGTTTAAAACGCTCTTGTTCGACGGGATCCTCGGGCACGACAAATTCGTCGTCGTTGAGGCTTGCCTCCTCTCCGGATGGAGGCATGTAATTATCATCCTCTACCTCCTCGTCTGCCGCTCTCTCTTGAGGGCTGGCTTCTCCGTCCTCTGTCTTTGAATCTTCTTTGGAGGGGTTATCTTCGGCACTCTCTGGAGTGTTATTGTCTCCGGTGCCGGAATCTCCATTCTTGCTGTGGCAGGATTTAGAGCGGCGCCACTGACATCGGCGCTTGGGCTGTTTCTTAGAGGAATCTGCCTCAGCTGCTTCTTCGCCATTCCCATCCTTTGGGATGTCCACCATGTATATGTCGTATGACGAGGTGGTCTTCCAGTGCCCCGTAGGCGCTGGTTCTTGGTCGTCTCCGGCATCGTCGTCCAGACCGTCGATGTCTTCGGAGTCGTAGTCTAGCATGTCGGTTAGATTGTCGACAGTGGCTACAAAGTGGGTGGTGGGTGGGCTTTGAATTTCTTCGTCGTCCGCATCCCAACTATCGACCGCGATCCGCCAGGGCTCTCGATAACGAGAGATACTTTAGCGAATTCAGGATGCCGCCAAAGGGTGAGTGCTGGAAGATGTCTGCAGCGGTGAACTCCATGATCGGCGCCCAATCGGATTCGATTGGAAGGGGCGCAGGAGGTTCAGAGTCCGGCGAGGAGTCCGGCACCTCGGAGTCACGAGCTTTGCGAAGGACAAGGTCGATGATTCGCTCCATCGCCGTAGAAGTTGCAGCCCCGAGGCGGTGTCCAGCCACCTGTCCTCGATCTGCGCGGTCGGCTCCGAACTATGGGTCAGAGCGGACTCATGTGTGGCCTCCAGTCTTGTCCGTGGCGAGCTAAATCATGCCCATCGTGATAAAGGCGGCGTGCTTCGGCCGTGGCTCGAATCCATCGAAGATCAAGTCTCCGCGGATGTCGGCCCGAAGTTTAAACCTCAAACCTGACACGATGGCCAAGGGCGTAGCTTTCGATCTGCTCCGGATGGCTGCGAATTGGCCCTTGATGCAAAGCCGCCGAACACGAAGTTCTGTCCGGGGAGAAAAGTCTCACCCTGGACTATGTTGTTGTTGATTGAAGAAGCCATCAAGCCTATCGGTGACGACACAGAGGAACTCTCAATGAAAGCACCAATGTCGGTGTCAAAACAGGCGGATCTCGGGTAGGGGGTCCCGAACTGTGCGTCTAGGTGGATGGTCACAGGAGACAAGGGACACGGTGTTTTTACCCAGGTTCGGGCCCTCTCGACGGAGGTAAAACCCTACTCCTGCTTGATTGATATTGATGATATGGGTAGTACAAGAGTGGATCTACCACGAGATCAAGGAGGCTAAACCCTAGAAGCTAGCCTATGGTATGATTGTTGTAATGGTTGTTCTCCCTACGGACTAAAACCCTCCGGTTTATATAGACACCGAAGAGGGCTAGGGTTACATAGAGTCGGTTACAATGGCAGGAGATCTACATATCCGTATCGCCAAGCTTGCCTTCCACGCCAAGGAAAGTCCCATCGGGACACGGGACGAAGTCTTCAATCTTGTATCTTCATAGTCTTGGAGTCCGGCCGATGATGATAGTCCGGCTATCCGGACACCCCCTAGTCCAGGACTCCCTCAACCACAATCATCCTTGATGTACACACCTTTTGGGAGACACACCCATGATTTGGAATTTATTAGAATACTCTATGTGCTTCACTTATATCTTTTGAGCTAGATAATTTTTGCTCTAGTGCTTCAGTTATATCTTTTAGAGCACGGCAGTGGCTTTATTTTGTACAAATTGTTGATCTCTCATGGTTCACTTATATTATTTTGAGAGTCTTTTAGAACAGCATGGTATTTGCTATGGTTATAAAATTGGTCCTAGAATAATGGGCATCCAAGTTGGGTATAATAAAAACTATCATAGAAAGTGAATTGGATGCTATGATCAATTTGATGCTTGATAATTGTTTGGAGATATGAGGATGGTGATATTAAAGTCATGCTAGTTAAAGTAGGTGTGAATTTGAGGAATACTTGTGTTGAAGTTAGTGATTCCCGTAGCAGGCATTTATGGTGAACCGCTCTGTGATGAAGTTGGAGCATAATTTATTTATTGATTGTCTTCCTTATGAGTGGCGGTCGGGGACGAGCGATGGTCTTTTCCTACCAATCTATCCCTCTAGGAGCATGCGCGTAGTACTTTGTTTCAATGACTTGTAGATTTTTGCAGTAAGTATATAAGTTCTTTATGACTAATGTCGAGTCCATGGATTATACGCACTCTCACCCTTCCACCATTGCTAGCCTCTCTTGTGCCGCGCAACTTTCGTCGGTACCATACGCCCACCATATACCTTCCTCAAAACAGCCACCATACCTACCTATTATAGCATTTCCATAGCCATTCCGAGATATATTGCCATGCAACTTTCCACCGTTCCGCTTATTATGACACGCTCCATCATTGTCATATTGCTTTTGCATGATCATGTAGTTGGCATCGTATTTGTGGCAAAGCCACCTTGATAATTCTTTCATACATGTCACTCTTGATTCATTGCATATCCCGGTACACCACCGGAGGCATCCACATAGAGTCATATTTTGTTCTAAGTATTAAGTTGTAGTTCATGAGTTGTAAGTAAATAAAAGTGTGATGATCTTCATTATTAGAGCATTGTCCCAAGTGAGGAAAGGATGATGGAGACTATGATTCCCCCACAAGTCGGGATGAGACTCCGGACTTTATGAAAAAATAAATAAAAATAAAAAGTCCATAAAAAAGGCCCAAAAAAAGAGAGAGGCACAAAAAAATAAATGAGAGAAAATGAGAGAAGGGACAATGTTACTATCCTTTTACCACACTTGTGCTTCAAAGTAGCACCATGATCTTCATGATAGAGAGTATCCTATGTTGTCACTTTCATATACTGGTGGGAATTTTTCATTATAGAACTTGGCTTGTATATTCCAATGATGGGCTTCCTCAAAGTTCCCTAGGTCTTCGTGAGCAAGCAAATTGGATGCACACCCACTTAGTTTCTTTTGTTGAGCTTTCATACACTTATAGCTCTAGTGCGTCTGTTGCATGGCAGTCCCTACTCACTCACGTTGATATCTATTAATGGGCATCTCCATAGCCCGTTGATACGCCTAGTTGATGTGAGACTATTTTCTCCTTTTTTGTCTTCTCCACGACCACCATTCTATTCCACATCTCTATGTCCATGGCTCACGCTCATGTATTGCGTGAAAGTTGAAAAAGTTTGAGAAAATAAAAGTATGAAACAATTGCTTGGCTTGTCATCGGGGTTGTGCGTGATTAAATAATTTGTGTGATGAAGATAGAGCATAGCCAGACTATATGATTTTGCAGGGATAGCTTTCTTTAGCCATGTTATTTTGAGAAGACATGATTGCTTTGTTAGTATGCTTAAAGTATTATTGTTTTTATGTCGATATGAACTTTTATCTTGAATCATTTGGATCTGAACATTCATGCCACAATAAAGAAAATTACATTGGGAAATATGCTAGGTAGCATTCCACATCAAAAATTCTGTTTTTATCATTTACCTACTCGAGGACGAGTAGGAATTAAGCTTGGGGATTCTTGATACGTCTCCAACGTATCTATAATTTTTGATTGTTCCATGCGATTATATTATCTGTTTTGGATGTTTATGAGCTTTACTATACACTTTTATATCATTTTTGGGACTAACCTATTAACCGGAGGCCCAACCCAAATTGTTGTTTTCTTGCCAGGGAAGCAACGAGGAAGCCACAAGGCAGGGAGGCGTGCCCTACCCCCCTGGGCGCCCCCCCCCCACCCTCATGTGCCTCTCGTGGCTCCCCTGACTAACTTCTTTCTCCTATATATGTCCATATACCCTAAAAACATCGAGGAGCACAATAGATCGGGAGTTCCACCGCCACAAGCCTCTGTAGCCACCAAAACCCAACCAGGGACCCTGTTCTGGCACCCTGCCGGAGGGGGGATCCCTCACCGATGGCCATCTTCATCATCCTGGCGCTCTCCATGACGAGGAGGGAGTAGTTCACCCTCGGGGCTGAGGGTATGTACCAGTAGCTATGTGTCTAATCTCTCTCTGTCTCTCTCGTGTTCTTGATTTGGCACGATCATGATGCATCGTGAGCTTTGCTATTATAGTTGGATCTTATGATGTTTCTCCCCCTCTACTCTCTTGTAATGGATTGAGTTTTCCCTTTGAAGTTATCTTATCGGATTGAGTCTTTAAGGATTTGAGAACACTTGATGTATGTCTTGCATGTGCTTATCTGTGGTGACAATGGGATATTCACATGATTTACTTGATGTATGTTTTGGTGATCAACTTACGGGTTCTGTGACCTTGGGAATATATGCATAGGGTTTGGCACACATTTTCCTCTTGACTCTTCGGTAGAAACTTTGGGGCACTCTTTGAAGTTCTTTGTGTTGGTTGAATAGATGAATCTGAGATTATGTGATGCATATCGTATAATCATGCCCACGGATACTTGAGGTGGCAATGGAGTACCTAGGTGACATTAGGGTCCTGGTTGATTTGTGTCTTAAGGTGTTATTCTAGTACGAACTCTATGATAGATCGAACGGAAAGAATAGCTTCGTGTTATTTTACTACGGACTCTTGAATAGATCGATCAGAAAGGATAACTTTGAGGTGGTTTCATACCCTACAATAATCTCTTCGTTTGTTCTCCGCTATTAGTGACTTTGGAGTGACTCTTTTTTGCATGTTGAGGGATAGTTATATGATCCAGTTATGTTATTATTGTTGAGAGAACTTGCACTAGTGAAAGTATGAACCTTAGGCCTTGTTTCCTAGCATTGCAATACCGTTTACGCTCGCTTTTATTATTAGTTACCTTGCTGTTTTTATATTTTCAGAATAAAAAAACCTATATCTACCATCTATATTGCACTTGTATGACCATCTCTTCGCCGAACTAGTGCACCTATACAATTTACCATTGTATTGGGTGTGTTGGGGACACAAGAGACTCTTTGTTATTTGGTTGCAGGGTTGCTTGAGAGAGACCATATTCATCCTACACCTCCCACGGATTGATAAACCTTAGGTCATCCACTTGAGGGAAATTTGCTACTGTCCTACAAACCTCTGGACTTGGAGGCCCAACAACGTCTACAAGAAGAAGGTTGTGTACTAGACATCATAGAGCTTATCACACCCGGTCATCACGTGGTGCCTTAGCACGAAGAACTGTCGCAACGGTGCATACTCAGGGAGAACACTTATACCTTGAAGTTTTATTAAGGGATCATCTTATAAAGCTACCGCCGAACTAAGCAAAATAAGATGTATAAAAGATAAACATCACATGCAATCAAACTATGTGACATGATATGGCCATCACCATCTTGTGCCTTTGATCTCCATCTCCAAAGCATCGTCATGATCTCCATCATCACCAGCATGACACCACGATCTCCATCATCTTGATCTATATCAATGTGTCGTCACATGGTCGTCTCGCCTACTATTGCTCTTGCAACTATTGCTATCGCATAGTGATAAAGTAAAGCAATTATTTGGCGCTTCCATCTTATGCAATAAAGGGACAACCATAAGGCTTCTTCCAGTTGCCGATAACTTCAACAAAACATGATCATCTCATACAACAACTTATATCTCATCACGGCTTGACCATATCACATCACAACAAACCCTGCAAAAACAAGTTAGATGTCCTCTACTTTGTTGTTGCAGGTTTTACGTGGCTGCTACGGGCTTAGCAAGAGCCGTTCTTACCTACTCATCAAAAACAACAATGATTTTTCGTCAAGTATGTGTTGTTTTAACCTTCAACACGGACCGGGCGTAGCCACACTCGGTTCAACTAAAGTTGGAGAAACTGACACCCGCCAGCTACCTGTGTGCGAAGCACGTCGGTAGAACCAGTCGCGTACGCGTAATGTCTGTCCAGGCTGCTTCATCCAACAATACCGCCGAATAAAAGTATGAAATGCCGGTAAGCAGTATGACTATTATCGTCCACAACTCACCTGTATTCTATTCGTGCATATAACATCTACGCATAAACCTGGCTCGGATGCCACTGTTGGGGAACGTAGTAATTTCAAAAAATCCTACGCACACGCAAGATCATGGTGATGCATAACAAAAAGAGGGGAGAGTGTCGTCCAAGTACCCTCGTAGACCGTAAGCGGAAGCGTTATGACAACGCGGTTGATGTAGTCGTACGTCTTCACGATCGACCGATCTAAGTACCGAACGTACGGCACCTCCGCCATCTGCACACGTTCAGCTCGGTGACGTCCCACGAACTCCGATCCAGCAAAGTGTCTAGGGAGAGTTTCATCAGCACGACGGCGTGATGATGGTGATGATGATGCTACCGATGCAGGGCTTCGCCTAAGCACTACGATGATATGACCGAGGTGGATTATGGTCGAGGGGGGCACCGCACGTGGCTAAGAGATCAATGATCAACTTGTGTGTCTTGCGTGCCCCCTGCCCCCGTATATAAAGGAGCAAGGGGGGTGGCCGGCCTAGGAGGAGGGCGCGCCAAGGGGGGAGTCCTACTCCCACCGGGAGTAGGACTCCCCTTTCCTAGTAGGAGTAGGAAGGAGGGGGCGCTGCCCCTCCCCCCTAGTCCAATTTGGACTAGGCTTCGGGGGCGCGCGGCCCAGCCCTAGCCAGCCCCACTCTCTCTCCCTAAAGCCCATAAACGCCCATATACTCCCCGGGGGGTTCCGGTAACCTCGCGGTAGTCCGGTATTTATCTGGTGACCCCCGGAACCCTTCCGGTGTCCGAATATAACCTTCCAATATATCAATCTTTATGTCTCGACCATTTCGAGACTCCTCATCATATCCGTGATCTCATCCGGGACTCTAAACAACCTTCGGTACCTCAAAACACATAAACTCATAATACTGATCGTCACCAATTTTTAAGCGTGCGGACCCTACGGGTTCGAGAACTATCTAGACATGACCGAGACATGTCTCCGGTCAATAACCAATAGCGGAACCTAGATGCTCATATTGGCTCCTACATATTCTACGAAGATCTTTATCGGTCAAACCGCATAACAACATACGTTGTTCCCATTGTCATCGGTATGTTACCTGCCCGAGATTCGATCGTCGGTATATCAATACCTATTTAGATCTCGTCACCGGAAAGTATCTTTACTCATTCTGTAATGCATCATCTCGTAACTAAGTCATTAGTCACATTGCTTGCAAGGCTTATAGTGATGTGTATTACCGAGAGGGCCCAGAGATAGCTCTCCGACAATCTGAGTGACAAATCCTAATCTTGATTTATGCCAACTCAATAAACACCATTGGAGACACCTGTAGAGAACCTTTATAATCACCCAGTTACATTGTGATGTTTGGTAGCACACAAAGTGTTCCTCCGGTATTCTGGAGTTGCATAATCTCATAGTCATAGGAACATGTATAAGTCATGAAGAAAGCAATAGCAACAAACTAAACGATCAAGTGCTAAGCTAACGGAATTGGTCAAGTCAATCACATCATTCTATAATGATGTGATCCCGTTAATCAAATGACAACTCATGTCTATGGCTAGGAAACTTAACCATCTCTGATTCAACGAGCTAGTCAAGTAGAGGCATACTAGTGACATTATGTTTGTCTATGTATTCGCACATGTACTAAGTTTCCGGTTAATACAATTCTAGCATGAATAATAAATATTTATCATGATATAAGGAAATATAAATAACAACTTAATTATTGCCTCTAGGGCATATTTGTGACACCCAAAATTTTGACCTTGTTTTATTAATTAAAATTTTGCCAGGAAATTAAAACTTTTATTTTCTGGGCTCCCTTTTTATTTTTGAAACTCTTTCTCCCTTGCTATTATGGAGTTTTCCCCATACAGAAAACTTTTCAAATATGTTATTGGACTTGTTTAACCTCTCAAGAAAAACTTTTCTTTTATTGGTAGGACTAGTTACATAATTAATTTGCTTGATCTTTATTTTCTTGAAAAATGGTTTTTCAAGGTTATATGGCCCTATTTGAACTACAACCATTTGATATGTTTATCTAAAAATCCAACCAAAATTTGGAGATGTCATATGATGTTTTCAAATCACTTTTATACAAAAATATCTTTTATTCTTGAAATGTTTTGAGTGCTACATATGCTTTTCTTCTCTGGTCCAGAGAGCAACTTTGCACTACAACCCTTTTAAATAATTCTTTCTAGCCTCTACCAAAATTATGGGATGTCAGTAGGAGCATATTATTCCACTTTGTGCAAAAACCCAGTTATGTTCTTTGAAAATTTTGAGTGAATCATCCTCATTTCCATTCTGGTCCAACTTGATGGTTTGTACAGCAACCATAATTTTTCTTACTCTTTAGCCCTTGATTATTTCTCCCTCTTGGTAGTACCCTTGCCAAACCACTAAGTCCGAAGCATGCACTTATGGGATCATTTTTACTTCATGAAATGATGCCATTCATCCCCGCCTGAAGTGTATTTTTGCAAAACTTGCACTAGCAAGTTTCTCCTTTCTGCAAGATAACTTCACCAACCTCTCTTTCATCCACAGAGACACCGATCCGGACGTTTGGCCACTCCAAGAATTGCTTTGATGCCTTTGGCATTTTATCAAACAACCTATGTGCATGTCGGTTGGCATGATCTTAAGTCTACACTATGGACTTGCACCTCCGATCAAACAAGCATGTCCACTAGACTCCCGTTACTCCTAACCTAGATCGCTAAATGCCAGCCTCACCCAAGCTCAGTAGCATGCTCGGCATTTCGTCGAGCACGTCCGTGCTGCGCCAGAGCGCGAAGCGAGCGTGCGTTGGCACGCGACTTGCGCCGAGCCGACACGCTGGCCCCCACGGCTTTGTCCCGCTCTGCAGCACCATGCGACGCGCTCCCGTGCTCGCAGCAACGCGCCAAGCCACCCTGGCGTGCCTACAGCGCCGCCGACAGAGCTTTTGGCGGCACACCGGCGGCCGCAGCGCGCCTCTGCCACGGTCGGCGCCGCCCAAGCCACCCCAGCTCGCCACCTGGCCCTAGCACAGCCCGAGCTCATCCACAAGGGCGTCGCCTAGCCCTCGTCGGCGCCACGTTGCCCTGCAAGCTACAGAGAGGCGGTTCGCCGGCATCCTCATCCGCCGCCACGGAACCGACCTCGACGAGCTATAAAAGGAGGCCCCGGAGCTTCCCCGAGCACGCAGGCAACCTCAGGCCACCCCAATGACACCCCCACAGCCCGCAATCGTTCGGGAAACGCCGTCTTCCTCATCTCCGGCAGCTCCTGCCGCCGCCACCGCCCCGGCCAATCCGGCACCCCTAGTGCTTCCCCCTCCCTGTTCTCTTCGCCAAGAACTCCCAATTCCTCTCGCGAGCGCAACCCCTCGATCAATTTTGGCAGGAGACCACCGCAGCCCAAAAATCACTCCGTCACCGAAGCTCCCTCCGCCGCGGAGCTCGCCGCCGACGAACCCCTCCGTCCCCGCCGGCCAGTCGACCACCGGGAGGACCGCCTAGGAGAGGTGGGTCCATCCCTGGCCTCGGATGCCCTCGACGAGCCTCCATTCGCCGGCGACGATCGCCGGAGCCGCGCCTCTGCTCGGCCGAGGAAAAAGGAGAGGGAGGAGACCGGTCAAACCCGACCAGTGGGCCAGGCGGGCCCACTGTCAGTGACCCACTCCGCCGGTCCACGTGTTTAAGTGAAAGCGTAAAAAGCCAAAGTACGTTTCCCGCTCAAAGCGTATTTACTGCCAAACGTTTTTTTTACATTTTATTATTTAAAACCAGATTTGACCGTAACTTTGACTGGTTATATCTTTTAAATACAACTCCAAATAAAATGATTCTTTTCCCACCTCTCTAAAATTTGATCTAGTTTATTTTAAGATTTATTTGAAAAAATTTCAAAACAACTTTTGGTGCTGTTTTTGTTTTGTGTGTTAATTCTTTATATTGCAAAAATAGGATTTTTGGAGAGAGGAGAAAGCATTCAAACGTTTTGGAGTGCACCCTACCCTTCCACACATTGAAGGCAAGCATTCTGAACCCCGGCATAATATTTTTGGTGTGTTCGTTGACACGTTTATAACACCACCTTCTTTCGAAGGACTCGTTATTTCATGTGACATGATCATTTGCATGGATGCATATTGGTGATTTCCATGCTGTTGGAAATGAGTATACTTGTGATGGTAATCATCCTCATGTATCTTGCATGCATGCCGGAGAGGAATCCGGGAAAGCCTCTGCCTTGGGTAGGTGTGAGCTTGTCGCCGGTCTCCGTCGGGACGGGTATGTCCGGTGTGGCATGGTAAGATATAATGAGTGTTGATTGGATTGCTTGAAATATATTGGTATGCATGTCATGCAGGAAACTATAAACCTCCTGAGTCGACCGTAGATCGAGTCTTGTTCCAGTAACCCCCACACTGGTTTCGTGCTACCACTTGTCCCTGCCACAGGCAGGGTACGGTTCAGTAATTTGTCAACCCCTTTCTAGCACACACCGCATGTAGGGGCGGGATGAGGGTACCATGGCCATGGATTAAAGCCAGTCATCCGTGCAGGGGCATGGGTGTTTCGGTTGGGACCGAGAGGAGGCCACCCCTTAGTCTTGCGATATAAATTTGATCCCATGCTACTCGAGGTTGTAGCCTCCCCGCTTAGAGTTTGCTTGACAAGTGTCATGGGTGATTCCAGACACGAGTGAGTTAAGCTGGTGTGTGCAAGTCAGGTGTGTTTTCATTTAAAAGACCGTAAGCGGAATTAGTCCCGATGGACTAAAGGAATCCGTTACTCGTGGGTAAAGAGTACACCCTCTGCAGAGAATTAAACCTATTCGAATAGCCGTGTCCATGGTTAAGGGCTACAGTCTGGGATGGGTCAAGTGTCGGTCTTAGTGTCGGTCTTCGGAGGTGAAGCTGTTAACTAGAACTGGGACAACATGGACTGTGACTTGTGACTAATGATGATTATGATTATTATTATTGTTGACTAACCCGTGATATTATTGTTATTAGTGAGTATCTCTGGGATGGTTCTACCTCCGGGATATTCACTATGATTGTTCATTTCTTTTTAAAGCCCTTTATGTGGTGTCGCTCAGACGCCCGACTGTGGCATTTCTTTTGAAGCCCTTTATGTGGTGTCGCCGACGCCTCGACCGTGGCATTTCTTTTGAAGCCCTTTATGTGGTGTCGCTCGGACGCCCGATTGTGGCATTTCTTTTAAGCCCTTTATGTGGTGTCGCTCGGGCCTTGACCGTGGCATTTCTTTTAAGCCCTTTATGTGGCGTCGCTCGACGCCCGATCGTGGCATTTCTTTTAAAGCCCTTTATGTGGTGTCGCTCAGACGCCCGACTGTGGCATTTCTTTCAAAGCCCTTTATGCGGTGTCGCTCAGACGCCCGACTGTGGCACGCTTGTTATTTATTTCATAGTTTTTAATACTTACGTGACATTGCATATTCATACATCAGAGTTATATTTATCTTTGTGGTATCACGAGCATAAAATATTGTCGACATCATTGTTATATTATACTGTGTTCTAAATGTTTGCGAGTACATTCAAAGTACTCACGGCTTGTCCACGGCTATTGTCTTGGCCAGATTTTCTTGCACGGAGAGGAACGATGCGATGACAGCCGGAACCTAAGCAATGGAGATAGCAGCCTCGCGAAGATAGGAGTTAACCTGGTCACTGTTCTGTGGGAAATGGAGTCCCATAGACACCGATGATCCACAAACCGCTTCGCCATCAACCACTAGAAACCTTTTGTTGTACTCACAGCCGTAATGGTCTTGTACCACATATTTTGTATTTTGCTTGGAATTTCAGTATCAAGTTGGAGCCTCATCACCTAACAGTAATCCGGGGCTGATGAGCACGACGGTCTTTTCTGGAAATTGATTTCCCGGAAAACCGGTCGTGACAGACTTGGTATCAGAGCCCAGGCTGACCATTGGCTAATCCTATCTTAGCCAGGTCAACAAACTTAGGCAAATCAACCCACCAGACCATAACCAAAACCCAGCCAAGCTTCTCGTGCAAGATAGCCACACAGTGACCCCGACATTTTTGGCAGTCGGTGCCCAACCTACCAACCTAGCTTGTCGATCACGCGCCAGTAACCAGCAACCAGGATGTCTCCCCCACAAGCGTGCGAAGGAAGACTCCGTCCCTTTTTCTATAAAAGGGCACGCTAATCCCAACCCAAAGACAAAGACGGCAGCGTCTTCCCCAACCTAGCCACAATGCGGCCCCATAGTGCACAATGAGACCACAAGAACCAACCTTGGAGGTTTTGTGACCATCCTCGCAAACCTCACCCGTCGTGCCTATCGTTAGAGGAGCCACGGAATATGTTGTGTACCAAGGACCCATGAGCGGTGAAGACCGTCAATTACAGGGCCATGTGCACATCTACGGTAGGGGTCTAGCGCTCAACGCCCTTACAGTTCACCGGAAGAACAACTTCCTTTGAGCCACAAGCCATTCAACTAGCTGCTCGAGAGGCTATAGTTCATCTCGGGCACTTGTCGCGCGAGTTAGCGTCGCTCGTTCCACTACTACCCCTGCACGAAGGGTATGGTAGACCACCCAAGTTGCCAGCGGAGATCACGAGATGGATCCGCATTGTTGCACCTAGTGCGCTATGTAAGTGCACTAGAGGCACTGTTCGACCAGATCACCATTGATCTGATCGCAGCTCGAGGAGAGCTGGTTCGTCGAACCCCAGCTAGAAGAGAAGACGAGCCCGACGCCGACAACCCAGTCGTGCTGTTTGGACAACCGATCGAGACCCTGAGGACAGCTCCAGCCATCAACCGAGATGCTTTGATGACCCCAGAAGTGCTTCGTCACCTTTTGGGAGCACACACCAACGGGGTTGTGGCCAACAATCCCCGCGATGGTCATCATCGCTACCCCGACCCTGTCGTTCCTCCGCCATCTCCGACAAATCCCGGCAGTGAGACACGTGGAGAAGACTCAACATCCACCCGGCACGCCCGTTTAGACATAAACGAGGTAGACTAAGCCGTACGAGTAGTACCGAGTCTTAGTGTATCCTTACTTGTAATCGTGCGACCATGTATATTAACGCAGCCTGTCGTTGTGCCTCTGTTTTAATAGTAGCCTTGCATATTTTGTCAGCGCACCGTTGCATAATTTCCGGGCGCAGCTACCAAGACCAACCTTGACGACAACCACAGTAACACGTCCCTTTATGAGATATGTGTATCTCTGGCACGGACCCCGACCCTTGAGGTAATCTGGCAGATTTATTACCTTTCACCACGGTAAATAAACCAGCCCAGATGCTATATAAGAAGGCCACCTTGTGACCTTGCCCAGCAACCCTCACCTCGTGCACCACTCTCACAACCATCTCTTGTCATGCCGAACCCCAGCATTCATCTGAGAACCCCAGATGCAACCCCAGGCAGCTTTGTCAAAATATTGCGGGACTTTACCCGCAGTACCATGGGTTCTACCCAGCCACCCCAAATCTGAGCTGTTCAAATCAAGGATCACCCCATCCACCTCGGAGTATTGGGCAGCAAGACACATTCCTCCCATAGACCCCAACCAAGATCCAACGAAGTTTCCTTCATGGGGAAATCTATGCCAACCCCACAATCGCCATAGAAGATGCTGCGAAGAAGCGATTGCTCGCTTCGATCCGCAATATTTTATGCCATGACAACGCGATATTATTATTTTCCGAGTCGTGCAACACCCGGAGGAGTGACATCTTTTCCCGGTGGGCGTATTGAGAAAGACCCAGTTCTGGCCGACCTTATCCAGTACATCATCGCTCTAGAGCATTTGAACCAGCGGGTGATGGATTATCTCCGGAGTCTCGCTGATTTAAATCCTCAGATTGCAATCGGCAGATCACTAAGGCCCGACCCGGAGAGACGCATACATCGACTGGTCAATCCACTGCCTCCGATAGACGAGGAGTGTATCCCTTTACCAGAGACATTTTATCAGGACCACACCCAGTTACCGTTTTCTTTTTAGACGTCACGACTGTATTTGTTTTTGCAGCATTTATATTTGCATTATAACTTATGCGTCGTACCTCAGATTTGTGCGGTAAGTCGCGTATTTAGTCTCTGCTAATATGAGTATTTTCCTTCGTGAATAAACTGGTGTAACCGCGAACAATCCTAGTATGAGTTTTCTTCTTACTGAATTGCTGCATCATACATTTTCTCACGACATGGATTATTTTATTTCACACAGCACAACGACCACAGACACTCGACCATAATCATCCGAGCACCTACACTGTTTGCAAAACTTTGCAACGGCGTTACATCTGGCTAACCACCCCCTAACAACAGTTAGCACCCGGCACACCCCACCTACTCCTCGTGATTACCGCCACCGCGGAGAGCCAGCACCCGAGCAGCAGCATCACGGCGATCATCAAGGATCATCGCGCCGAGAGCACGGAAGCCCCAAAGATCGCCGCCAGCCCTCCGCGACAACAGATCACGTATCAGTCCGCACCACCTCCGCCATTAGAGCCTCGTCTCGAGCTCCGCCAGCGAAACAGAGGAGGAGAAGAGAGGAGGAGCGAGGCTGTGTGAGGAAGAAGAGGAGAACGCCGCGGTCATTTTATAGCTCGAGCTTCGGTGTACGGTGGGCGAGGTCCACCAGCGCTCGCCGCCGATCGCCGGTGTTCGAGGCGAATCCATGGCGAAGGCCGACAGCGCAAGAGCGGCCCGCGAGGTGAGTGCACACTGCACCGGCAAGAAGCACGCCACAAGACTACCGCGAAGACGGCCTAGATGCCCTATGCGCTAGACGTCGCCGGTGGAGAAAGCCGGGAAAGCGCGCGGGAGAGAGGGAGAAGAGAGAGCCAGAGGTAGAAGGAGAGACTGACAGTGGGCCCCGGTCCCACCTGTCAGCCAGAGAGAGCACTGTGCCCTCGGGTACGACCAGCGTATTGTTAAATTTAGAATTTATTCTAAATTCACGGCGTCCAGCGTAGAAATCGCCCGTTTTCATAAGCATGGATTTTTCTTTCACGCAGCGCCAGTACCACACTGTAGTTACTCACCACTTATTGCCCTCTCGCTGTAGCCTCTTTTTACCGCCTGTGTAAAATGATCTTTTGACCAAGTAAAAGTATTTTGTTTGTTTTACAACTCTTAGCAAATCTCGAGGACGAGATTTTCTTTTAAGGGGGGGTAGTGTTGTGACACCCAAAATTTTGACCTTGTTTTATTAATTAAAATTTTGCCAGGAAATTAAAACTTTTATTTTCTGGGCTCCCTTTTTATTTTTGAAACTCTTTCTCCCTTGCTATTATGGAGTTTTCCCCATACAGAAAACTTTTCAAATATGTTATTGGACTTGTTTAACCTCTCAAGAAAAACTTTTCTTTTATTGGTAGGACTAGTTACATAATTAATTTGCTTGATCTTTATTTTCTTGAAAAATGGTTTTTCAAGGTTATATGGCCCTATTTGAACTACAACCATTTGATATGTTTATCTAAAAATCCAACCAAAATTTGGAGATGTCATATGATGTTTTCAAATCACTTTTATACAAAAATATCTTTTATTCTTGAAATGTTTTGAGTGCTACATATGCTTTTCTTCTCTGGTCCAGAGAGCAACTTTGCACTACAACCCTTTTAAATAATTCTTTCTAGCCTCTAGCAAAATTATGGGATGTCAGTAGGAGCATATTATTCCACTTTGTGCAAAAACCCAGTTATGTTCTTTGAAAATTTTGAGTGAATCATCCTCATTTCCATTCTGGTCCAACTTGATGGTTTGTACAAAGAACCATAATTTTTCTTACTCTTTAGCCCTTGATTATTTCTCCTCATGGTAGTACCCCTTGCCAAACCACTAAGTCCGAAGCATGCACTTATGGGATCATTTTTACTTCATGAAATGATGCCATTCATCCCCGCCCGAAGTGTATTTTTGCAAAACTTGCACTAGCAAGTTTCTCCTTTCGCAAGATAACTTCACCAACCTCTCTTTCATCCACAGAGACACCGATCCGACGTTTTGGCCACTCCAAGAATTGCTTTGATGCCTTTGGCATTTTATCAAACAACCTATGTGCATGTCCAGATTTGGCATGATCTTAAGTCTACACTATGGACTTGCACCTCGATCAAACAAGCATGTCCACTAGACTCCCGTTACTCCTAACCTAGATCGCTAAATGCCAGCCTCACCCAAGCTCAGAGCATGCTCGGCATTTCGTCGAGCACGTCCCTGCACGCCCAGAGCGCGAAAGCGAGCGTGCGCTTTGCACGCACATGCGCCGAGCCGACACGCTGGCCCCCACGGCTTTGTCCCGCTCTGCAGCACCACGCGACGCGCTCCCGTGCTCGCAGCAACGCGCCAAGCCACCCTGGCGTGCCTACAGCGCCGCCGACAGAGCTTTTGGCGGCACACCGGCGGCCGCAGCGCGCCTCTGCCACGGTCGGCGCCGCCCAAGCCACCCCAGCTCGCCACCTGGCCCTAGCACAGCCCGAGCTCATCCACAAGGGCGTCGCCTAGCCCTCGTCGGCGCCACGTTGCCCTGCAAGCTACAGAGAGGCGGTTCGCCGGCATCCTCATCCGCCGCCACGGAACCGACCTCGACGAGCTATAAAAGGAGGCCCCGGAGCTTCCCCGAGCACGCAGGCAACCTCAGGCCACCCCAATGACACCCCCACAGCCCGCAATCGTTCGGGAACGCCGTCTTCCTCATCTCCGGCAGCTCTGCCGCCCGCCACCCCCGCCAATCCGCACCCCTAGTGCTTCCCCTCCTGTTCTCTTCGCCAAGAACTCCCAATTCCTCTCACGAGCGCAACCCTCGATCAATTTTGGCAGGAGACCACCGCAGCCCAAAATCACTCCGTCACCAAGCTCCTCCGCCTGGAGCTCGCCGCCGACGAACCCTCCGTCCCCGCCGGCGATCGACCACCGGAGGACCGCCTAGGAGAGGTGGGTCCATCCCTGGCCTCGGATGCCCTCGACGAGCCTCCATTCGCCGGCGACGATCGCCGGAGCCGCGCCTCTGCTCGGCCGAGGAAAAAGGAGAGGGAGGAGACCGGTCAAACCCGACCAGTGGGCCAGGCGGGCCCACTGTCAGTGACCCACTCCGCCGGTCCACGTGTTTAAGTGAAAGCGTAAAAAGCCAAAGTACGTTTCCCCGCTTCGAAAGCGTATTTCTGCCGAAACGTTTTCTTTTCTGTTTTATTATTTAAAAACCAGATTTGACCAGAACTTTGACTGGTTATATCTTTTTAAATACAACTCCAAATAAAATGATTCTTTTTCCCACCTCTCTAAAATTTGATCTAGTTTATTTTAAGATTTATTTGAAAAAATTTCAAAACAACTTTTGGTGCTGTTTTTGTTTTGTGTGTTAATTCTTTATATTGCAAAAATAGGATTTTTGGAGAGAGGAGAAAGCATTCAAACGTTTTGGAGTGCACCCTACCCTTCCACACATTGAAGGCAAGCATTCTGAACCCCGGCATAATATTTTTGGTGTGTTCGTTGACACGTTTATAACACCACCTTCTTTCGAAGGACTCGTTATTTCATGTGACATGATCATTTGCATGGATGCATATTGGTGATTTCCATGCTGTTGGAAATGAGTATACTTGTGATGGTAATCATCCTCATGTATCTTGCATGCATGCCGGAGAGGAATCCGGGAAAGCCTCTGCCTTGGGTAGGTGTGAGCTTGTCGCCGGTCTCCGTCGGGACGGGTATGTCCGGTGTGGCATGGTAAGATATAATGAGTGTTGATTGGATTGCTTGAAATATATTGGTATGCATGTCATGCAGGAAACTATAAACCTCCGAGTCGATCGTAGATCGAGTCTTGTTCAAAGAACCCCACATTGGTTTCAGGTGCTACCACTTGTCCTCGCACATGTGGTACGGTTCGATAATTTGTCAACCCTTTCTAGCACACACCGCATGAGGGGCGGGATGAGGGTACCATGGCCATGGATTAAAGCCACCATCCGATCAGGGGCATGGGTGTTTCGGTTGGGACCGAGAGGGAGGCCACCCCTTAGTCTTGTGATATAAATTTGATCCCATGCTACTCGAGGTTGTAGCCTCCCCGCTTAGAGTTTGCTTGACAAGTGTCATGGGTGATTCCAGACACGAGTGAGTTAAGCTGGTGTGTGCAAGTCAGGTGTGTTTTCATTTAAAAGACCGTAAGCGGAATTAGTCCCGATGGACTAAAGGAATCCGTTACTCGTGGGTAAAGAGTACACCCTCTGCAGAGAATTAAACCTATTCGAATAGCCGTGTCCATGGTTAAGGGCTACAGTCTGGGATGGGTCAAGTGTCGGTCTTAGTGTCGGTCTTCGGAGGTGAAGCTGTTAACTAGAACTGGGACAACATGGACTGTGACTTGTGACTAATGATGATTATGATTATTATTATTGTTGACTAACCCGTGATATTATTGTTATTAGTGAGTATCTCTGGGATGGTTCTACCTCCGGGATATTCACTATGATTGTTCATTTCTTTTTAAAGCCCTTTATGTGGTGTCGCTCAGACGCCCGACTGTGGCATTTCTTTTGAAGCCCTTTATGTGGTGTCGCTCAGACGCCCGACTGTGGCATTTCTTTTGAAGCCCTTTATGTGGTGTCGCTCAGACGCCCGACTGTGGCATTTCTTTTTAAGCCCTTTATGTGGTGTCGCTCAGACGCCCGACTGTGGCATTTCTTTTTAAGCCCTTTATGTGGCGTCGCTCAGACGCCCGACTGTGGCATTTCTTTTAAAGCCCTTTATGTGGTGTCGCTCAGACGCCCGACTGTGGCATTTCTTTCAAAGCCCTTTATGCGGTGTCGCTCAGACGCCCGACTGTGGCACGCTTGTTATTTATTTCATAGTTTTTAATACTTACGTGACATTGCATATTCATACATCAGAGTTATATTTATCTTTGTGACTGACGTCACGAGCATAAAATATTGTCAGCACATCATTGTTATATTATACCTGTGTTCTAAATGTTTGCGAGTACATTCAAAGTACTCACTGGCTTGTCCCTGGCTATTGTCTTGGCCAGATTTTCTTGCACGGAGAGGAACGATGCGATGACAGCCCCGGAACCTAAGCAATGGAGATAGCAGCCTCGCGAAGATAGGAGTTAACCTGGTCAGCTGTTCCTGTGGGAAATGGAGTCCCATAGACACTGATGATCCACAAACCGCTTCCGCCATCAACCACTAGAAACCTTTTGTTGTACTCACAGGCCAGAATGGTCTTGTACCACATATTTTGTATTTTGCTTGGAATTTCTGTATCAAGTTGGAGCCTCATCAGCTAACAGTAATCCTGGGGCTGATGAGCACGACGGTCTTTTCTGGAAATTGATTTCCCGGAAAACCGGTCGTGACAATATTTCATTCCGAACCTGATAGTGTCGTGTGCCATGTTGTATGTTTAGTATCATGTGACGTGGTGTTTAAAATCGACTTCATCTTGTTAGTTATTGGTGACTTGTGGATTTTTTATGTATTACTCAACGAATTGGTGCTCCACTGCCTTGTAACCGTATGAATTCGAGATCTTTGGTTTGCATTTTCTATGTGACCTTTTGATACGTCTCCGTCATATCTATACTTTTTTATTGTTTCATGTCAATATTCTACAACGTTCATATACTTTTGGCAACTTTTTATACTATTTTTGGGACTAACATTATTGATCGAGTGCCCAGTGCCAGTTCCTGTTTGTTGCATGTTTTTTATTTCGCAAAAAAACCATATCAAACGAAGTCCAAACGCGATAAAAACTTACGAAGATTTTTCTGGAATATATGTGATTTTTGGGAAAAAGAATCGACGTGAGACGATGCCCGGGGGGCACAAGGCATAGGGGCGTGCCCCAGGGGGTAGGGAGTGCCCTGGACCCTTGTGGCAACCTCGTAAGGTAGTTGGTGCCCTTCTTTCGTCGCAAGAAAGCTAATTTCCGGATAAAAATCATGTTAAAATTTCAGCCCAATTGGAGTTACGGGTCTCCTGGAATTTAAGAAACGGTGAAAGGGCAGAAACTAGGAGCACAGAAACAGAAGGAAACAGATAGAGCGATCCAACCTCGGAGGGGCTCCCGCCCCTCCGCCGCCATGTAGGCCAAGGACCAGAGGGGAAACCCTCCTCCCATCTAGGGGGGAGGTCAAGGAAGAAGGAGGGGGCTCTCTTCCCATCTCTCCCAGTGGCGCCGGAACGCCGCCGGGGCAATCATAGTATGAAGGCAATCTACACCAACACCTCCGTCATCTTCCCCAACATCTTCATCATCTTCCCCCATCTATATTCAGCGGTCCACTCACCCGCAACCCGTTGTACACACTACTTGAATATGGTGCTTTATGCTTCATATTATTATTCAATGATGTGTTGCCATCCTATGATGCTTGAGTAGATTTTTGTTGTCCTATCGGTGATTGGTGAATTGCTATGATTAGTTTAATTTTCTCATGGTTACGTTGTTGTCCTTTGGTGCCCACGTGTGGATGACACCATAGCTAGGGTTAGTTGTATGTTGATAGGACTATGTATTGGAGGGCAAGGGTGATAGCGGCTTCAGCCTTCTTAATGCTATGGTTCGGTTTTAGCTTAACAAACGTTAATAGTTGTGGATGCTTTCTCATAGTTCCAGTCATAAGTGCATAGAATTCCAAGTAAGGGATGACAGGCTAGCAGTCGTCTCTCCCACATAAAACTTGCTATCAGTCTAGTAACGTACTCAATTGCTTATGGATAATTCCGCAACTCCTACCACCACTTTTCCACACTCGCTATACTAACTTTATTTCTTCTTTATCTAAAAAGCCCCTAGTTTTTATTTACCTTCTCTTTATTATCTTGCAAACCTACCCTACAACACGTACAAAGTACATCTAGTTTCTGAAGGAAATATGCCCTAGAGGCAATAATAAAGTTATTATTTATTTCCTCATATAATTATAAATGTTTATTATTCATGCTAGAATTGTATTATCCGGAAACATGATACATGTGTGAATACATAGACAAACATAATGTCACTAGTATGCCTCTACTTGACTAGCTCATTAATCAAAGATGGTTATGTTTCCTAACCACAGACATGTGTTGTCATTTGATTAACGAGATCACATCATTAGGAGAATGATGTGATTGACTTGACCCATTCTGTTAGCCTAGCACTTGATCGTTTAGTATGTTGCTATTGCTTTCTTCATGGCTTATACAAAGTTCCTACAACTATGAGATTATGCAACTCCGTTTACGGAGGAACACTTTGTGTGCTACCAAACATCACAACGAATCGGGTGATTATAAAGGTGCTCTCTGGTGTCTCCAAAGGTACATGTTGGGTTGGCATAATTCGAGATTAGGTTTTGTCACTCCGATTGTCGAGAGGTATCTCAGGCCCTCTTGGTAATACACATCACTTAAGCCTTGCAAGCATTGTAACTAATGAGTTAGTTACGGAATGATGTATTACGGAACGAGTAAAGAGACTTGCCGGTAACAAGATTGAACTAGGTATTGGATACTGACGATTGAATCTCGGGCAAGTAACATACCGATGACAAAGGGAACAATGTTTGTTGTTATGCGGTTTGACCGATAAAGATCTTCGTAGAATATGTAGGAGCCAATATGAACATCCAGGTTCCACTATTGGTTATTGACCGGAAACAGTTCTAGGTCATGTCTACATAGTTCTCGAACCCGTAGGGTCCGGACGCTTAACATTACGATGACAGTTTTATTATGAGTTTATAAGTTTTGATGTACCGAAGTTTGGTCGGAGTCCCGGATGTGATCACGGACATGACGAGGAGTCTCGAAATGGTCGATACATAAAGATTGATATATTGGACGACTATATTCGGACACTAGAAGTGTTCCGGGTGATTTCGGAGAAAAACGGAGTGCCGGGGGGTTATCGGAACCCCCCTGGGAGAAGTAATGGGCCTTAGTGGGCCTGAGGGGAGAGAGAGGGCAGCAGCCCAGGAGGTGGCGCCCCCCCCCCCTTGAGGAGTCTGAATTGGACTAGGGGAGGGGCGCGTCCCCCTTTCCCTCTCCCTCTCCCTCTCTTTCCTTCCCCCTTCCTCCTTCCTAGTGGGACTAGGAAAGGGGAGTCCTACTCCCACTAGGAGGAGGACTCCCCCTCCTTGGCGCACCCCTAGGTCCGCCGGCCTCCCCGCTGCTCCTTTATATATCAAGGGGGGCACCCCAGAGACACACAAGTTGATCTACGGATCGTTCCTTAGCCGTGTGCGGTGCCCCCCTCCACCATATTCCACCTCGGTCATATCATCGCGGAGTTTAGACGAAGCCCTGCGCCGGTAGAGAATCATCATCATCACCACACCATCGTGCTGACGTAACTCATCCCCGACACCCTGCTGGATCGGAGTCCGGAGAACGTCATCGAGCTGAACGTGTGCAGAACACGGAGGTGCCGTAAATTCGGTGCTTGGATCGGTCGGATCGTGAAGACGTACAACTACATCAACCGCGTTGTCATAACGCTTCCGCTTTCGGTCTATGAGGGTACATGGACACAATCTCCCCTCTCGTTGCTATGCATCACCATGATCTTGCGTGTGCGTAGGAATTTTTTTGAAATTACTACGTTCCCCAACAGTGGTATCAGAGCCTAGGTTTTATGCGTTGATGTTATATACACGAGTAGAACACAAGTGAGTTGTGGGCGATACAAGTCATACTGCTTACCAAAGATGTCATACTTTGGTTCGGGCGGTATTGTTGGATGAAGCGCCCGGACCGACATTACGCAGACGCTTACGCGAGACTGGTTCTACCGACGTGCTTTGCACACGTGTGGCTGGCGGTGTCGGTTTCCCAACTTTAGTTGAACCGAGTGTGGCTACGCCCGGTCTGGCGAAGGTTAAAACAACACTAACTTGACAAACTATCGCTGTGGTTTTGATGCGAGGTAAGAACGGTTCTTGCTCAGCCCGTAGCAGCCACGTAAAACTTGCAACAACAAAGTAGAGGACGCCTAACTTGTTTTTGCAGGGCATGTTGTGATGTGATATGGTCAAGACGTGATGCTATATTTTTATTGTATGAGATGATCATGTTTTGTAACCGGTTATCGAGAATGGCAGGAGCCATATGGTTGTCGCTTTATTGTATGAAATGCAAACGCCCTGTAATTGCTTTACTTTATCACTAAGCAGTAGCGATAGTCTTAGAAGCAATAGATGTCGTAACGACAATGATGCTATGATGGACATCAAGGTGTCGCGCCGGTGACGATGGTGATCAGGACGGTGCTTCGGAGATGGAGATCACAAGCACAAGATGATGATGGCCATATCATATCACTTATATTGATTGCATGTGATGTTTATCTTTTATGCATCTTATCTTGCTTTGATTGACGGTAGCATTTTAAGATGATCTCTCACTAATTATCAAGAAGTGTTCTCCCTAAGTATGCACCGTTGCCAAAGTTCGTCGTGCCCAGACACCACGTGATGATCGGGTGTGATAAGCTCTACGTCCATCTACAATGGGTGCAAGCCAGTTTTGCACACGCGGAATACTCAGGTTAAACTTGACGAGCCTAGCATATGCAGATATGGCCTCGGAACATGGAGACCGAAAGGTCAAGCGTGAATCATATAGTAGATATGATCAACATAGTGATGTTCACCATTAAAAACTACTCCATCTCACGTGATGATCGGTTATGGTTTAGTTGATTTGGATCACGTGGTCACTTAGATGACTAGAGAGATGTCTGTCTAAGTGGGAGTTCTTAAGTAATATGATTAATTGAACTTAAATTTATCATGAACTTAGTACCTGATAGTATTTTGATGGCTCGTGCTGTTGTTCCGTTGAATTTTAATGCGTTCCTTGAGAAAGCGAAGTTGAAAGATGATAGTAGCAATTACACGGACTGGGTCCGTAACTTGAGGATTATCCTCATTGCTGCAGAAGAATTACGCCCCGAAGCACCGCTGGGTGCCGTGCCTACTGCAGAGCAACGCCAGATGTTGTGAACATCTGGCAGAGCAAAGCTGATGACTACTCTATAGTTCGATGTGCCATGCTTTACGGCTTAGAACTGGTCTTCAACGACGTTTTGAACGTCATAGAGCATATGAGATGTTCCAGAGTTGAAGTTAATATTTCAAGCAAATGCCCGGATTGAGAGATATGAAGTCTCCAATAAGTTCTATAGCTGCAAGATGGAGGAGAATAGTTCATTAGTGAGCATATACTCAAAATGTCCGGGTATAATAATCACATGATTCAACGGGAGTTAATCTTCCGGTGATAGCATCATTGATGATTTCTCCAATCACGCCACCAAGCTACAAGAGCTTCGTGATGAACTATAATATGCAAGGGATGAACAAGACAATTCTCGAGCTCTTCGCAATGCTAAAAGCTGCGGAGGTAGAAATCAAGAAGGAGCATCAAGTGTTGATGGTCAACAAGACCACTAGTTTCAAGAAAAGGGCAAAGGGAAGAAGAAGGGAACTTCAAGAAGAACAGCAAGCAAGTTGCTGCTCAAGAGAAGAAACCCAAGTCCGGACCTAAGCACAAACCGAGTGCTTCTACCGCAAGCAAACTAGTCTTCGAAGCGGAACTGCCCCAAGTATTTGGCGGATAAGAAGGATGGCAAGGTGAACAAAGGTATATGTGATATACATGTTATTGATGTGTACCTTACTAGAGGTCGCAGAGCACTGGTATTTGATCTTGGTTCATTGCTAATATTTGCAACTCAAAGCAGGGGACTCTGTATAAGCGAGCAGCCGCCAGGACGAGGTGACGATGCGCGTGGGAAATGGTTCCAAAGTCGATGTGATCGCGGTCGACACGCTATCTACCTTCGGGATTAGTTTTAGACCTAAATAATTGTTATTTGGTGCCAGCATTGAGCATGAACATTATATCTGGATCTTCTTTGATGCGAGACGGTTATTCATTTAAATAAGAGAATAATGGTTGTTCTATTTATATGAGTAATATCTTTTATGGTCATGCACCCTTGAAGAGTGGTCTATTTTTATTGAATCTCGATAGTAGTGATACACATATTCATAATGTCGAAGCCAAAAGATGCAGAGTTGATAATGATAGTGCAACTTATTTGTGGCACTGCCGTTTAGGTCATATCGGTGTAAAGCGCATGAAGAAACTCCATACTGATGGACTTTTGGAACCACTTGATTATGAATCACTTGGTACTTGCGAACCGTGCCTCATGGGCAAGATGACTAAAACACCGTTCTCCGGTACTATGGAGAGAGCAACAGATTTGTTGGAAATCATACATACAGATGTATGTGGTCCGATGAATGTTGAAGCTCGTGGCGTATCGTTATTTTCTCACCTTCACAGATGATTTAAGCAGATACGGGTATATCTACTTAATGAAACATAAATATGACATTTGAAAAGTTCAAAGAATTTCAGAGTGAAGTTGAAAATCATCGTAACAAGAAAATAAAATTTCTACGATCTGATCGTGGAGGAGAATATTTGAGTTACGAGTTTGGTTTACATTTGAAACAATGCGGAATAGTTTCGCAACTCACGCCACCCAGAACACCACAACGCAATGGTGTGTTCGAACGTCGTAATCGTACTTTACTAGATATGGTGCGATCTATGATGTCTCTTACTGATTTACCACTATCATTTTGGGGTTATGCTTGGGAGACGACTACATTCACGTTAAATAGGGCACCATCAAAATCCGTTGAGACAACTCCTTATGAACTATGGTTTGGCAAGAAACCAAAGTTGTCATTTTTGAAAGTTTGGGGCTGTGATGCTTATGTGAAAAAACTTCAACCTGATAAGCTCGAACCCAAATCAGAAAAATGTGTCTTCATAGGATACCCAAAGGAGACAGTTGAGTACACCTTCTATCACAGATCCGAAGGCAAGACATTCATTGCTAAGAATGGATCCTTTCTAGAGAAGGAGTTTCTCTCGAAAGAAGTGAGTGGGAGGAAAGTAGAACTTGATGAGGTAACTATACCAGCTCCCTTATTGGAAATTAGTTCATCACAGAAATCGGTTCCTGTGACACCTACACCCATTAGTGAGGAAGTTAATGATGATGATTATGAAACTTCAGATCAAGTTGTTACTGAACTTCGTAGATCAACCAGAGTAAAATCCACACCAGAGTGGTACGGTAATCCTATTCTGGAAGTCATGCTACTAGATCATGGTGAACCTACGAACTATGAAGAAGCGACGGTGAGCCCAGATTCCGCAAAATGGCTTGAAGCCATGAAATCTGAGATGGGATTCATGTATGAGAACAAAGTGTGGACTTTGGTTGACTTTCCCGATGGTCGGCAAGCAATAGAGAATAAATGGATCTTCAAGAAGAAGACTGACGCTGACGGTAATGTTACTGTTTACAAAGCTCGACTTTTTGCAAAAGGTTTTCGACAAGTTCAAGGGGTTGACTACGATGAGACCTTCTCACCCGTAGCTATGCTTAAGTCTGTCCGAATCATGTTAGCGATTGCCGCATTTTATGATTATGAAATATGGCAGATGGATGTCAAAACTGCATTCTTGAATGGATTTCTGGAAGAAGAGTTGTATATGATGCAACCGGAAGGTTTTGTCGATCCTAAGGGAGTTAACAAAGTGTGCAAGCTCCAGCGATCAATCTATGGTCTGGTGCAAGCCTCTCGGAGTTGGAATAAACGCTTTGATAGTGTGATCAAAGCATATGGTTTTATCTGAGACTTTTGGATAAGCTGTATTTACAAGAAAGTGAGTGGGAGCTCAGTAGCATTTCTAATATTATATGTGGATGACATATTGTTGATTGGAAATGATATAGAATTTCTGGATAGCATAAAAGGATACTTGAATAAAAGTTTTTCAATGAAAGACCTCGGTGAAGCTGCTTACATATTGGGCATCAAGATCTATAGAGATAGATCAAGACGCTTGATTGGACTTTCACAATGCACATACCTTGATAAAGTCTTGAAAAAGTTCAATATGGATCAGGCAAAGAAAGGGTTCTTGCCTGTATTACAAGGTATAAAATTGAGTCAGACTCAATGCCCGACCACACTCTGAAGATAGAGAGAAAATGAAAGGAGTTCCCTATGCTTCAGCCATAGGCTCTATCATGTATGCAATGATGTGTACCAGACCGATGTGTGCCTTGCTATTAGTTTAGCAGGAGGTACCAAAGTAATCCAGAGTGGATCATCGACAGCGGTCAAAAATATCTGAAATACCGAAAAGGACTAAGGATATGTTTTCGCTTATGGGGGTGACAAAGAGCTTGTCGTAAAAGGTTACGTCAATGCAAGCTTTGACACGATCCGGACGATTCTAAATCGCAAACCGGATACGTATTTATATTAAACGGTGGAGCTGTAAGTTGGTGCGTTCAAACAAAGCGTCAGAAAGGGATCTACATGTGAAGCGGAGTACATAGCTACTTGAAGCAAGAATGAAGGAGTGCGGATGAAGGAGTTCATTTCGATCTAGGTGTCATAGCTAGTGCATCGGGACCAATGAAGATCTTCTGTGACAATACTGGCGCAATTGCCTTGGCAAAGGAATCCAGATTTCACAAGAGGACCAAGCACATCAAGAGACGCTTCAATTCCATCCGGGACCAAGTCCAGGTGGGAGACATAGAGATTTGCAAGATACATATGGATCTGAATGTTTTAGACCCGTTGACTAAGCCTCTTGCACGAGCAAAACATGATCAGCACCAAGAATCCATGGGTGTTCGAATCATTACTATGTAATCTAGATTATTGACTCTAGTGCAAGTGGGAGACTGAAGAAAATATGCCCTAGAGGCAATAATAAAGTTATTATTTATTTCCTCATATCATGATAAATGTTTATTATTCATGCTAGAATTGTATTATCCGGAAACATGATACATGTGTGAATACATAGACAAACATAATGTCACTAGTATGCCTCTACTTGACTAGCTCATTAATCAAAGATGGTTATGTTTCCTAACCATAGACATGTGTTGTCATTTGATTAACGAGATCACATCATTAGGAGAATGATGTGATTGACTTGACCCATTCTGTTAGCCTAGCACTTGATCGTTTAGTATGTTGCTATTGCTTTCTTCATGACTTATACAAAGTTCCTACAACTATGAGATTATGCAACTCCCGTTTACCGCAGGAACACTTTATGTGCTACCAAACGTCACAACATAACTGGGTGATTATAAAGGTGCTCTACAGGTGTCTCCAAAGGTACATGTTGGGTTGGCATAATTCGAGATTAGGTTTTGTCACTCCGATTGTCGGAGAGGTATCTCTGGGCCCTCTCGGTAATACACATCACTTAATCCTTGCAAGCATTGTAACTAATGAGTTAGTTACGGAATGATGTATTACGGAACGAGTAAAGAGACTTGCTGGTAACGAGATTGAACTAGGTATTGGATACCGACGATCGAATCTCGGGCAAGTAACATACCGATGACAAAGGGAACAATGTATGTTGTTATGCGGTTTGACCGATAAAGATCTTCGTAGAATATGTAGGAGCCAATATGAACATCCAGGTTCCACTATTGGTTATTGATCGGAAACAGTTCTAGGTCATGTCTACATAGTTCTCGAACCCGTAGGGTCCGCACGCTTAACGTTACGATGACAGTTTTATTATGAGTTTATAAGTTTTGATGTACCGAAGTTTGTTCGGAGTCCCGGATGTGATCACGGACATGACGAGGAGTCTCAAAATGGTCGAGACATAAAGATTGATATATTGGACGACTATATTCGGACACCGGAAGTGTTCCGGGTGATTTCGGAGAAAAAAGGAGTGCCGGAGGGTTACCAGAACCCCCCCCCCCGGGAGAAGTAATGGGCCTTAGTGGGCCTGAGGGGAGAGAGAGGGCAGCAGCCCAGGAGGTGGCGCCCCCCCCCCACCCTTGAGGAGTCTGAATTGGACTAGGGGAGGGGGCGCGGCCCCCCCTTTCCCTCTCCCTCTCCCTCTCTTTCCTTCCCCCTTCCTCCTTCCTAGTGGGACTAGGAAAGGGGAGTCCTACTCCCACTAGGAGGAGGACTCCCCCCTCCTTGGCGCGCCCCCTAGGACCGGCCGGCCTCCCCCTTGCTCCTTTATATACGGGGGCAGGGGGCACCCTAGAGACACACAAGTTGATTTACGGATCGTTCCTTAGCCGTGTGCGGTGCCCCGCCTCCACCATATTCCACCTCGGTCATATCGTCGCGGAGTTTAGACGAAGCCCTGCGCCGGTAGAGAATCATCATCGTCACCACACCGTCGTGCTGACGGAACTCATCCCCGACACCCTGCAGGATCGGAGTCCAGGGAACGTCATCGAGCTGAACGTGTGCAGAACATGGAGGTGCCATCCATTCGGTGCTTGGATCGGTCGGATCGTGAAGACATACGACTACATCAACCGCGTTGTCATAACGCTTCCGCTTTCGGTCTACGAGGGTATGTGGACACACTCTCCCCTCTCATTGCTATGCATCACCATGATCTTGCGTGTGCATAGGAAATTTTTTGAAATTACTACGTTCCCCAACAGTTTCATACTTGTTCTAGGTAAAGCGAACGCTAAGCATGCGTAGAGTTGTATCGGTGGTTGATAGAACTTGAGGGAATATTTGTTCTACTATTAGTTCCTTGTTGGGTTCGACACTCTTACTTATCGAAAGAGGCTATAACTGATCCCCTATACTTGTCCGCTATCAAGACCTTTTTCTGGCGCCGTTGCCGGGGAGCAATAGCGTGGGGTGAATATTCTCGTGTGTGCTTGTTTGTTTTATCACTTAGTAGATATTATTTGTTGTTCTAAGTTGTTCTCTATCTTTAGTTATGGATATGGAACACGAAATGCCAAAAAAAATTAGGTGTACTTGCTACTCATGGAGATGGGGAACCTCCTAAAACTCTTGATACTCATTATGTGAAAGATATTATGCACTACTTTGATAATCCTGAGAAAACCCCATTCAACTATATAATGGGAGACACATTGGATCAACGTGAATACTTTAGGGATTATCGCTTGACTCAAAAATGAAAACTATTATGGGATCAAATTCATATGTGGCATTGGTATGCTCGGGATCTATGCTTGAGATATGATTATACTTGTTGCTCTAGGATGAAGGCTCCACACCTTCCCTTTTCATGCAAATTTAACGATAATGAAAACTTAGCTTCTTATGCTAATGCTATTTATGATTACTATGATGTGGAATGAATAGAAGAATTTGTTGCTTTTCAGGGTGCTTACAAAATTGAATCTTTGTTTGAAAAGTGTGAAAATTATGGTGATGCTGTTTACAGACCTGAAAATTATGCTATACTTAAATATTTCTATGAGAAATAAGAATATAATGCCGATATTGATGCGTTTATTTAGAAAGTCTTCGTTGTCCAAGAAGAGACTAATATTTTGCAGGAAACTATGGAAGAAGAAATTGATGACACTGTGCGCTCATTAGATGAAAAAGATGAGGAAGAGAGCGCAGAACAAAAGGAGGAAGAGCGGATTAGCTACCCATGCCCACCTTCTAATGAGAGTAACTCTTCAACTCATACATTTAATTACCCTTCATGCTTACCGAAGGATGAATGCTATGATGATTGCCATGATCCCTTGGATTTGTTCAAATATCCCTTTTTGATGAAATTGATACTTGCTATGCTTGTGGCCATGATGCCAATATGAATTATGCTTATGGAGATGAACTTGCTATAGTTCCTTATGTTAAGAATGAAATTGTTACTATTGCACCCACGCATGATAACCCTATTATCTTTTTGGATTCTCCCAACTACACTATATCGGAGAAGTTTGCGCTTATTAAGGACTATATTGATGTGTTGCGTTCTACTATTGCACATGATGATTTTGATAAATACAATATGCATGTGCTTACTGCTCCTACTTGCAATTATTATGAGAGAGGAACTACATCCCCGCCTCTCTATGTTTTCAATAGGATAAAATTGCAAGAAACTGTTTATACTATGCATTGGCCTTTACGTGATGTGCATGAATTGTTCTTTTATGACATGCCGATGCATAGGAAGAGAGTTAGCCTTCGTCATTACTTGATATATGTTGCTTTGTGCTCACTACTAAATCACAAATCATTGTTAATTAAAATTAGCTTTGATATACCTTGGGATCCGGGTGGATCCATTACTTGAGCACTATATGCCTAGCTTAATGGCTTTAAAGAAAGCACTGCCGGGGAGACAACCCGGATGTTTTAGAGAGTCATTTTTTCTGTTGTGTGCTTTCATAAAGTTTAAAAAGAAAAAAATAAAGTGGCGAACCTAAAACTTTTTCAAAAAGAGAAGTGAAAGTAAAAAAGACAATCATCGTTGAAGTGGGGGAGCTCCTTGAACTTTGTTCAAGCCCATGGAAACTTTGCAAACCTTAAGTACAGAAAATTTTCAAAAAAAATAATTATTCCCTTGTACAAATCCATTGTATTATAAAAATAATGTGCCAAGATTTGCCTTTAGGATGATTAGATTGTTTGTTTGGTTTGTGCAGTGCAAAAACACAAACTTTGGTTGTAGTGCGTGAATTTATATTTTTTTTACTAGAACGCCGAATGTTTCTGAATTTTTTACACACTACTTCCATGCAAATTGTTTATTTTTTTCCTAAATTTTCAGAATTTTTGGAGTTACAGAAGTATGGTAGATGTTCAGATTACTACACACAGTCATGTTTAAGACAAATTCTGTTTTTGATGCATTGTTTTGCTAGTTTTGATGAAACTATCGATTTTATCGATGATATAAGTCATAGAGAAGTTATAATATAGTAGTTACAATGCAAAAATAGAATATGAATGGGTTTGCAATAGTACTTGAAGTGGTGATTTGCTTTATTGTACTAACGGATCTCACGAGGGTTTTGTTAAGTTTTGTGTGATTGAAGTTTTCAAGTTTTGGGTGAGATCACGATGGATGAGGGAATAAGGAGTGGCAAGAGCCTAAGCTTGAGGATGCCCGAGGAACCCCTAGGTAATATTCAAGGACTCCCAAGCAACTAAGCTTGGGGATGCCCCGGAAGGCATCCCCTCTTTCTTCTAACGATCATCGGTAATTTTACTTGGAGCTATATTTTTATTTGTGACATAATATGCGTAAATCTTGGAGCGTCGTGTGCTTTTTATTTTTCTTTTAATAATTCACCATGCTGGCATGAGATAGTGATTGGTTGATTTATAGAATGCTCTTTGCACTTCACTTATATCTTTTGAGTATGGCTTTATATAATGCTTCATGTGCTTCACTTATATCATTTGAAGTTTGGATTGCCTGTTTCTCTACCCGTAGAAAACCGCCATTTGTAGAATGCTCTTTTGCTTCACTTATATTTGTTAGAGCGTGGGCATATCTTTTATAGAAAGAATTAAACTCTCATGCTTCACTTATACCTATTTAGGGAGTAGACGGTAATTGGTCATTCACATGGTTAGTCATTAAATCCGACATAAAACTTGTAGATCACTGAATATGATATGTTTGATTTCTTGCAATAGTTTTGCGATATAAAGATGGTGATATTAGATTCATGCTAGTGAGTAATTATGTATTGGTAGAAATACTTGTGTTAAGGTTTGTGATTCCCGAAGCATGCACGTATGGTGAACCGTTCTATGATGAAGTGAGAGCATGATTTATTTTTTGATTGTCTTCCTTATGAGTGGCGGTTGGGGACGAGCGATGGTTTTTTCCTACCAATCTATCCCCCTAGGAGCATGCATATTAGTACTTTGTTTCGATGGCTAATAAACTTTTGCAATAAGTATGTGGGTTATTTATGACTAATGTTGAGTCCATGGATTATACGCACTCTCACCCTTCAATTATTGCCAACCTCTTCGGTACTGTGCATTACCCTTTCTCACCTCGATGGCACTGGTGTGCTGCATCTCCCCTCCACGAGCTCACTATTCGAGTTTGGTAGGTGCCAGATGGTTGGTTTGCACAATGCAACAAGATGGATGGGGCCAGTGACCATGGTGCGCAGAGAGGAGGAGCGGAGGACCCGGCGGCCTGAAGGAGGGGGCGACCGTCTTGCATCCGGCGGTGGCTTGCAGGGCGGGCTAGGACTCGGTACTGTAGATTTGGGGGTAGATTTCTCGTGTTTTTTTAGCATAGATCGATTTCTCATGTGCATCGTTTTTTGAGAGGGAATCATGCGCATTTTGTACATGTATATTGAAGAGCTTTATCCTATTCTGGGCTGGTCTAAAGGCCAATAGGAAACATGCCAAAATAATCCCTGTACTGCTTAAAGCCCACATCCTTTTATCCACTTTTCTTCCTAAACTGTAGGAATCATTTCGACAGGAAACAGTTGCAACATGATGGCCATGGAGATCTGATGGCATAGGGCTAGCAAGGGGCTTAAGGGGCACCTACTCTACCGCCAGCGACTCCAAATGGCTGCCCCTACTTGGGAACGATTTAGCACGATTTGGTACACAGTTTTTTGTCTGTTGATTCAGGCTTAAACCCCAATCTGAATACAAACTAATATCTAGCTTGTATTTTGTTACTTCCGAGTTATATGTATAGAAGCACCTCACTAGACTCAATGCAGTGGCGACCAAAGCCCATGTCAGAAGTTTGCCCATGTTTATTTCTACTTTGGTTTATGATTGTCTGATCTTGCTATCGTTGTCATGCAAAGGACCTAATGTATGTAGTGTAAAAGAAAAGATGCCAAGTTCTCTCTGTACGTATACACTAACTAATATCTACTTGTATTCTTATGAAATTCCATTTTTATTTGTGCTTTTTTCTGCTCAACCTACAGAGTGACACATGTAAAACTCTTTTTTGCAGTTATGATTTTAGAGATATGGCTGATTTCACATGTTTTTGGGTCATAAGATATCTGCCATTGCGAGGCACTCTATAGTCAATTTCAAAGCTACTTTGTTACTAATCATGAATCACAATGTAATTCCCTTCGAAATAGTTAGATGATTTTTTTTGGCAGTTTGGTGACATTTTACATGAGAAAATGCATGTTGTACTTATCTTTATGTGTTGCAATATATCACTTAATATTCATGATCATCGCCTTCTTCTTCATTTCTTCACATATATATACTTAAATTATTTCTTGATCTCCCGCCGCAACGCGCAGGATATCCTCTAGTTCTAAATCAAGACATGTATTGTAAGCCAGGTCCACCGCCACCCCATGTGTATGGTGTGTTCTATTGCAGTGTTTTTCACCCGAGAATTGGAAGAATGTTGAGATGCAAATGTGGAGATATAGACAATTTCTTCAATGACAAAAAAGACTTTGACTAACACGGACATTTATCAATAAATTTTTCATTTTAATTTACCCAAAATACTTTATTTAATTAAGAAATGTGCAAAGTAGTGAGGTTTGGTAAAGAACTGAGTGTTAAGTTTTCTTTCAGAATATAAGAGTGAAGTTTTCAACCTGTTTTGTCGCTCGAAAGTAGGCTTGTTTTTCGCTTGGTTATGTTGGACTTTGAGATGGGAATATGTATGGAGAAACTAGAGAATACCTCGCGCGTTGCTGCGGGAATTGGTGGATAAAAATTTGGGTTGATAACATGAGAATTAAAATTAAATATTCATATATGAATTACTATATTTGATTATGTGTAGTTGTAACAATATTTATGGAATATAAGTAGAATAATTGAATGAAAACATTTTCCAATGCATGGTTGAATGTTGTGATGGGTCTTTTCCCATGCATGACTGCATGTTGAGGTGAACCTTATCCTCTTCATAATTCTATGATGAGGTGACATGGTTGCATGTTGAGAAAAATATAAGTTAGTGGGATGACTCTCTTAGGTATAAAGGATCAGAATATACTCCCTCTGTCTGGTGAAAAGTGTACATATAGAAATTTTAGGATAAATTATGGAGTGGAGTAAAAAATGCATTGGAAAAGTGCAAGCCACCATCTCTCTCATGTTTAATTACCCAACCCCCAATGAGGTAAGTGCATGTAGAAATTAAGGAGACCTTGTGTAGGAAGTTATTGGTCTTGATTACCGTGTGATGAGAGAGAAACATTTTTTTTCTATTTTAAAGTGCATTGGAAAAATAGAGGTACACTCTTTTGTGGATAAATTTCAAAGCCAAATGTACACTCTTCACCGGACGGAGGGAATATGATACATGGATGTACTATTGGTCTGATAACATGAACACTTGCCAAGATTTGTGCAAAATTATGACCCTTTTGTGTACCTTAAAAATAAGAGACAAATTATGAGTATACCAGCTATAAATGCTCATTTTTTTCGTAAGGTTCACAAATGATCTTTGTTTTGTCTATATCCTGTTACCCTCATTATTCTAACGTTTTAATCGTGTGACTTTGAACTCACAAACACTTTGACAACACAGTGTGCCCGCACTAAGCTGCAGCGATATTTTAAAGTCGGTTAGTCCAGTCATTTCAATCAAAAGTGAAAATATCTTTTATCTTGTCCCGAGTTAGCTTTGTTGATTTGTACACAGAAGGAGGATATTCAGCTGGTGAGTTCAGTTCCATCATTCAGAAACAATATCATGCACCTGTCTAATTAACACGTTAGCTTTGCTAGTTCCACACAGGAAGAAGATATTTATCCACTCATCAAAAAGAAACGAAAAGAAGAAGATATCCATGAGAGGACTTGACAGCGTTCCTTTTTTCTTTTCTATTTTTTAAACATCAGTCCCTCTAACCATTGAAAGACTGAGCTGGCATATCATGGAACGTCTCCTTTCAGGATTTGAACCCCTGATGGGCTGGGAATACCACAGTCCCTCTAACCATCCAACCACATGTTGGTTCGCAACGTGACAGCGTTCCTGACGAATGGAGGTAGAAGCCCTGCTCGACCATACGAACCGTGCAAGACGATAAGAGGTGACAGAGAGGCCAATGGCGCGCCAAAGGCACGCATGGGAGCGGCGTCCACGGCCATGCCGCGCTCTCCAAGGTGCCTACCGAGTGAGGAGAGAAATATCTGGCTCCACCGCCGCTCCACGGCCATGCCGCGCTCTCCAAGGTGCCTACCGAGTGAGGAGAGAAATATCTGGCTCCACGCTGCTCCCGGTATGTCCCTCCCGCGCATGTCGATCACATGATGGAAAGACTAGCTCAGCTCGGGCACGACACGACATCGCATGCACTCGGGACAGCGTTTGGCAGCACCCACCCACCGTGCCGACGTTCGGTCGATGGCTCGGCTCGGCTGATACGTATACCTATCATCGATCGAGATGGGTGGCGGGATAGAAGTAGAACCGATCGACCAACACGGCTTCCACAATGATCGACGCGCCGCGTCTTGCCTCTTTGCTTCACGCCATCTACTCGAACCGCTGTTCGGTGAAGATGCCGGGCACGGACGTGGCTAGACATACCGACAGTCTTTGCAGGCACCTGCAGGCTACTGCACATGTATGTGGCTGTTTTAGTTTGCAAAGGAAACAAGAAGTAGGGTGTATCTAGCTGGGGCCTGTCCATGTCGTCGTGGAGGAGTACATGCATGTGCTGAGGATTATCATCAGAATTACCTCACAATTAGTTAGAAGAGGATAATGCTTCGTGACAAAGGCACGGGTGACCTTAGAGCATCTACAGGCGGACTTGATAAATCCGGTTCTCAAACGCCCGCGGATGCGTCCGGACGTGTCCGCGGCGCACTTACCGGTCATCTCAAATTTTTCTTCTCACAACCGGACACCTCAATTAGCAATACCTCAAGTCCATAAAAATCATGCAACTACATAAACATCGTCCGGCTACTACATCATGACATCCCATCGGACTATTAAAATTTGGCATGTTCTACCTACATGCAAGTTATGTTAAAGATCTTCCACGGTTGTCCTGGCACTTCCCGGCGCCCTTCTCGCGGAAGTAGCTATCAAAAACGCGGTATGGATCGAGCCGGATCTGCTCATCATCGAAATTGTCCGACCTATCATTCTCGCCCTTCTCCTCCTTGGGGGGGCAGTCCGCCATTTCACAGACCACCCGATTCAGCTCTCGGGCGAGGGTGTGCGTGTTCCTCTGCTGCCGCTTCTTTACAATGCAGGCGCGGATGGCTTGCTCCTCTGTGGCAGCGCGCGCCGCCGCATCAACCGCCTCCGCCACCATCATGTCGGCAGCGAGCCAGGCCTCAGCAACCCTTAACCTCTCCTTCCCACGACGGGCACACCGGTCCCTGTAGGACTCATACTCCGGAAGACCGGTGATGGGAAAAATGAAATAGGAAGGCTCTCAGGAGGACCATGATGATCCAGTCCCGAAGGATCCGATCGACCGCTGCATCGATGGAATGGACTAGCGCCAGGCAGATCCCGCCGTCGGTCAGGCGCAGTCCTCCTGGGAGCGGCGGAGTACAATGCAGATGGCCATTGCCTCCTCCAACCCGCACGGGACAACACCCCAGTCAACGGATTTGGACTGGTCGGAGTCAGATTCACTACCCGCCATGCCGGAGATGACTGGCTAGGAGCTTGCGTGGTGGAGTGGAATGGAGGGGAGTAGAGTGAAGTGGCTAGGGTTTCGACCAGGGGAGCGGATGAGGACGAATATATGTGGGGTCGAGTGGGCAAGCGTGGGTCGGGTTTGACGTGGCGGATGCTCTCAGTCTCGCTCGGGCCTCTCCATATTCGTCCCATATTTTGGCTAGATATGAGGGGTGTCAGTCAGCCCAGGCGTTTGAGGCCGGTTTGAGGCGCCCGTGTGAGTCTTTCTTGTTTGACCGGTCAGTGACTGAGCCGTCCGCTCGGGCGTACGAGGGGGGTTTGAGGCTCCCGACTATGGATGCTCTAACCCTGGCCGCCACCCGTGATCCGATCTCTCTTGCTGCCGTCAGGCAAAGCCCACGTGGCGTCGGCAAGGAGAGAGAGGCTGTATGAGGAGCTCGTAGGTTGCTGCGGTACGGCGACAATGTTTCGTGGTCAAGCTGCGGCTGTAAGCATGTGATGCTCGACGACGGTATTTGTGGTCTAGCGCGGTGATTTTCAACGGCCACACGGTCTGGTTGGCCACTGGAGAACAGGGAGTTGGTGTATGATCCTGGACAGTGGCGAGGCCGACATCAGAACCAGAAGGATCATGCAACGTCATCGGTGATTTTCTAAGGTTTCTTAGGGAGTCTTCGAGTTTGGTATGGGGCGGCGAGACGGTGGTGCTGCCTCGTATAGGAATAATGTTCTCCCTGCTCTTTCCCTGTTCTGTTGGTGTGTTTATCAACGGCCAAGGACACGTAGATCCGTGTCTCCGGCGGGTCTTCAAGGATTTGGTCGGTTTAATTACCCGGTGGATCCATCTGGATATGGCCGGCGTTCGTGGTCTTCAGAGCTTACATGGCCTTATCGGCATTTTCCTCTCTAGTGTGGTGATCGCTCAACCCTTTGAACGCACACACACACACATCCTACCCCTATGAGCACCTCCGAGAGACTGAGCCAGCATATCATCTTGAGATTTTATGAAGTCACCGTAGGCGCCTCGTAGTCGACGGGTCTCCTCCCACTAAAAGCATGTCGCCGGAAATCGTGAAATAAATCCAGGATAAACGCGAGCACCAGGACTTGGTGGGCTGGGGATACCACTGTCCACCTAACCATCTCAATCACAGGTTGATTCGCAGGACTAGTGATACTTAATAGATGACATTGAGCCCTTTCGCAAAAGAAAAGGTTAGAAGAGGATAATGACCCAATAAGAAAAAATAAACCTCTCCTTACCGGAGGAGCATCCCTCCAAGTCTAGAAAGCAAGGGCTTTTCTTAATGACTGCCAGAGCAAAAAAGAGTGCAATGACAAAATAATCGCTGATTGACTAAGTAATAGCACAAAAAGTGATATCATGGGTCTACGGTGACTTCACAAAATCACAAGATGACTAGTTTAATCACAACAAAAATACGTCATGATATCATGGGTCTACGGTGACTTCACAAAAATTGTAGGATCCTAGCCAACATAATCTTAGATCCTAGATTTTGTCAGCTGGAATTGTAGAATTGGCCCAACAAAAATACTGAAAATTTTGTATAATCACAAAAATAGAAAGTCGTGATTCTCACAACTTTGGTCTCGGGCTCTCGGCCAAGCTCTTCCTCATCTCCACCACCATCGGGCGGGAAAAAATAAATCAGCGGAGAGTGCATACACAAAATAATCGGCTGATGAAGCCCAACAATGTTTAGTTGACTATTATAAGTAACAGCAAAACGTGCTTATCCATATGTGCCATTAGTTAGGTTCCACTTGCACATTGGCAGGAGAAAGGAAAGAACGGCTGGCATAGTGGGATATTAAGGTGTACCTAGGGAACCTGCAGCTGGTGCCGATCTTTGCCTGTGATATATGGCAGAGATGAATTCCTCCGCGCACCTAGCTCCGACTTGGATTTGGAAGTGATCAAGGTCAATCCACACATGCATGATCAATCATATGTATCATCGAAGTCACCAAATAGCAATCAAAGAAGGTCTATTCGAAGACTAAAGCGCGCGGAGATTTTATCATAGTCCTCAGACAAATTAAATTGGACGACACAAAGAGGTGGACGAAATGTTCTTCTCCTGTTCCCTTCCCGTCAGGGCAAATTAAACCATCACTAGCGTACGTAGAACCTGATGAGAACAGGAGCAGCTAGCATAGTGTAAACGGGCAAAAATATCACCTGGCCGGCCGGTGAGCGGGGGTACGTGAGTCCATGTGACAAAACAAACTGTCCTTCGCTCGGGTCGCGGTCGCCATGACAGCGCGCGAGAGCCGAGGTGCCCTGTGCCTCCCAAACGATATATAAACGAACCTACCACTGTCTGCACACACCACACAAAGCACAGCACGAGAAGCACAAGAGAACCTGATTCTTCTTCTTCTTCTTCTTCTTCTTTCAGATTAACCAGTCCAAGAAGAAGAGCCCGCCGTGGTTTTCTAGGTAATAATCCAACTTTCTAAGTTAGACATGGAGGCGGTGGAGCCGGCGGTGGTGGTGAGCTGCGAGTGCTGCGGCCTGGAGGAGGAGTGCACCGGCGAGTACATCGGCGGCGTGAGGGCCTACTTCGGGGGCCGGTGGCTGTGCGGGCTGTGCTCCGAGTCCGTCAAGTACGAGGCCGGCCGCAGCAAGCGCACCGCGGCCATGGGCATGGAGGAGGCCGTGCGGGCGCACATGGCCTTCTGCCGCATGCTCAGGCGCGGCGGCCCCGCGGAGCGCGTGGCCGAGGGCATGTGCCAGATGCTTAGGCGCACCGCGTGCGGGAAGCACCGGGCCACCTCATCATCCTCGTCGCGGCGGACAGCGCCAGCGACGGTGGCGTCAGCGTCCGGGCACCACCGCGCCTCGGTGCCGTCCGCCTGAGTTGATGTCTGCTTCTTGCGACGAGGTGCATGCTTCGGACATACGTCTTCCTCACCACAGCTTAGATGCATGCCATGTGATAGTATCATAGTACTAGTATATTTTGTTTTGAATCTATTCCGGAAACTATATACAAGTGATGGAGTTCTATATGTAGTACGAGGTTAAAGTTCAATTAATCTTCACATGAGGATCTTGATCTACCCAACGACCGAGCAGCTCTTCTTGGCGTCTATCCTTTCGAGGTGTAACATTCGATCTGCTTGAAAATTGTTTCTTCTTCGTTGCGGTTCCCTATCCGTCAGAATGATCTTGCATTTGTTCTTCTGAGTTTTATTTTATTTGTTTCTTTGCGCACCGGCTTCAGTTTTCGACCCGATCGACGAGACGAGGCCATGGCCGGGCCCGTCGTCTGTTGCTTTCGCTATCCTCGCCCTCAACACACGTGGAGAAACATGAGAGGTTGATACTGCTAGTGAATTTTGTTTAGATAATGGATGGAAGAAAACTTCTCCCGTGGAGAATCAAACGCGAGTCACCCGAAGATTTGAGTCCACTGCAAGTTTGTATGATAGACGTACGTCCTGAGTACAAAAGCTCTGGCATGCATCCTAGCTTGACACTTGTTGCCCAGCGAGGCAACTGCTTTTTTGAGAGATGCCAATCTAAGTACTTGGAGGATCTCTAGTAGATCGTGTAATATCACTCGTCCCATAATAGTCGTTTAGAGGATCCCATAAAACAGATTTTTACACGTTTTTACAGTATGGCATGTGCTCTCACAGGATAGATCCAATAAAAATCTTTAATATCAGACGTGGAGCCTATTTATCAGTAATTGCATTTACAATAGGGTCCCTAGAAAATAGCATAAAACACCCTAAAATGAAATCTAGATTACAATTCGATCCAGGCCGCTCCAGTGCAACACCGCATGCTCCGGCCGCCCTGCTCATGGGATGCGGCTGAGCTCCTGCTCGCGCTCCGCTCGTGCTAGCTAGCTTGCGCGTTGCTGTTGCACCGGTGCTAGCTAGCTTGCGCGCTGCTGTTGCGGATGGCCCAGTTTGCGAGCTCTTCTAACACGACGTCCAAGTTTCAAGATGCTCGATTTGCTTTAGATAATGATGATGATGATGATGATATGTACACACACGTGCACGGCGCAGATCGATCAAGCACAATCATGACACACTGCACATTATGTAGACTAAAAGAAAAGGCCGAATTCGAGATCAATATATTCTTCCTTCAGAGCAAAGTAATCAATCACGGATCGTTCTCCACTCCATCGAGTCATGCATGCTTTGCTCGATCAACAACTACTTCAGTCAAAAGGAGGAGCTCAGCCGCTTGCCTCAGAGACAGCGACACTTCAAAATCTCTTTTTTTTTAAAGGAGGAAGACCCCTTGTATGTGTATCTGGACGATGCATACAACCACTTTATTAATTATTGACACAAGACCTTACAAAGTCACAGAACAGTAAGACTAAAGTCACCGTCTAGGCAACATCTGTCGCTACTCCTATCCAGTTGATGAAGGGATACTGATAGTCTGGGCCTAATACCAAACAGACCTTGCAGCCAAACCTAACATCTAAAACCTAAGGTCCCAACCAGGACGCCTACTGGGTATGGTGCACCCATCAGTCTGGCATGCTCCTCAACCAGGACGCCTGCCAGGTATGAGGTCGCCGCAGCCACCTGCCACCAATCCATCTTCAGAGTTGTACTGCTGCATCTACCTTGCCCTGTCTCGCTGCCGACGCCAGCACGACGCCAGTCAGCATTACAATTGCCGTTGAAAATTGCAGAAGCTTCCCAAGATGATCAACCGAACAAAAAGAAGATTACTCACCAAGAGTCGGGCGATGGCCACTTCCAAACAGCCTGGGAGAGAAAATAAAGAATGGGGACGTATAGAAATCGTGTCGACATTTACTTGGCCGGCGTCACCCGCCAGAGGAAACAAAAACCTACGGTTTGGTGGATCGAGCTCGGATGGTGATGGGGGTATATACTGCTCCTGCAACGAGCAACAGGCGCTCCCTCATTCGTTTGCTAAGAGCATCTTCATTCGCGCCCCAAACAGGCCTCCAGGGCAAGTTTTTTCGCGTTGGCGCCGAAAAACCCCAAGTCGCGTCCCCATGATGCTGAATTCCACCGGCTTGGCCCATATTTTGGTCCGGCGATCCCAGGCCGAACCCAGCACATTGGGGGGGGGGGGGCGCTTGGGGGCTCCGACGGAAGAAAAAACCACGCCTGGGACATCACTGTCAGGCAAAAAGCATCATGCACGTCCAGATCCCCCTCCCCCGCGCACGCGCACGCCCTTCCGCCGCCGTGTCGATCCCGGCGCCGCCTACGTACCCACCGCCGCTAGAAAGGTCATTCCCCTGCCGAAAAAGAGAGGGTTCACCGCGGCAGCCTCCATCCCGCTCCTGGGCGAGCTTTCAGGCGCTCCGGCCATGCAGGACGGGGATACCGGCGGCTGCGTGCCTACCACGCCCACCAGGTGTTCGGCGATGGACTGGAACGACGAGGAGGCGTTCGCGGCGCTGCTGGAGGAGGAAGCTGATGTCGACACCTAGGACGAAGAGCACCTCATGGTCCTCGCCGCTCTGTTAGGCCTATTTGCAAGCAATGCAAAGCCGCGGCGAGGTGCTTGGCGCCGGGCCAGCTGAAGGCAAAGCAGAGGCATCGACTGGAAGGCTATTGCTTGCTCTACACCGACTACTTCGCCGATGCTCCAATCTCGAGCGGGCATTTGGTGTGCTCCAATCTCGATTTGCTATTGTCTGGTACCCCGCTCAGACCTGGTCGAAAGATCCAATGTGGGAGGTCATGACTTACTGTGTCATCTTGCACAACATGATCATTGAGAGTGACCAGGAAGAGCAAGTATTTGACATTGAACCATATTACAGGCAGGGTCCTCTTTCCCAAGTTGATCACCAGCTATCGGCAACCTGGATTACCTTCCTCAATATGCGTCAGGAGATCCGAGACCCACAGGTGCATCAACAACCGCAGTACGATCTGGTGGAGCACCTATGGAGGCTCAAGGGCAACGCCTAGCTCGACGTGTGATGAAATATGAGTTTTTATTTGTTGAACTATTTGATTTGTATTGATTTGTTGAACTATTTGATTTGTATTGATTTTCTGTGATGAACTATGTGATAAAAATTAGCTTTTGTTGAATTTGTGACGAAGCACGCCGAATATGGGTCGAAATTGGTCCAATTTGCGCCGAAAGTGGGCCGAAATCATCGCCTAGGGGCGACATTGGGGGGGCGGCTGGGAACCCGAGCCCCTCACGCCGAGTTTTCTACCGGCGCACTAGGCGGCGCTATTTCAAGCCCCTAGGGGGCCAAACGGCTGGAGATGCTCTAAGCGTCACGTTGTTTTTCTCTGTTCAGGTTCTGTGTCTATTTGAAATCGTCAATCTGACGCGATGTGATTGCGACACACAAATTAACGGTGTGAGGTTCTGGAGCGTCGCCGCATCACCGACGCCGTGGGGTGGATTCCAGCCGCACACCGGCGGAAGCTCGTGGGGGTGAGAGCATCTCCAGCCGTTTTTCGACGCCCCCAAAGGCTAAAATAGCGCCTCCTGGGGGCTAGCCAGCGCTTTTTCCGCCGTGGGGCAGTCGGGTTCCCAACCGAACCCGACCGCCACCCCAAGTTGGCTCCATACGCCGGTTTTTAAAAATCAAATTTGGCCAAACTTCGTATAAAATGACACAAATTTGGAGTAAATTCAGGCATTCTCATTGATATTTCTACAAACTTAAAACATAATTTAAAAACTAAACTAAAACTACTACTACTACGCCGCCGCCGCCGAGCCTTCTACATGCCGAGGAGCATGTAGAAGTTGGTGTAGTCGCCGTCGTCGTCTTGCACGCTGCCGCTGTCCTTGCTGCAGCCCGGCCCTGGGTCACAGTGGCGGACGGGGTTGTACGGCCTGGGTGCCTCCTCATCGCTGTCGTTGAGGATGACAACCTCACCCTCCTCGCAACTGCGGCACCGAGTGGCGATCTCCTCGAGGGTGCGGCGCTGGCGCTCCATCTCCTCCCGGACGTAGTTGTCCCGCACCCATTTAAGGCCGGTTTCCTCGCCGGCGGCGATGGCGAGGTGCTCCTGCTTAACGACTGGCGGCGTCACTGCCTCCTTCGGCCTGACCAGGCGAAGATGGCCACGTGGAGGAGGGGAAGGTTGGCGGCAGCGGCCCACGTTTATGACGAGGTTACACTAAAAGAAATATGTCAACTTATGACCTTCTGTCAGTGACCCTGGAAGAATTGGTCATAGATTTATGACCATTTGAGACCAATTGGTCAAAAGCTGTTCAAGGGGCTCCAAACCCTAAACCATTGCGACCATTTTGGTTAGAAAGGTCATAATTTCCTTACACGAAATGGTCATAAAGCAAACAGTGCTAGTCCGCTGCCTTATTTCTAGTTGTTAATGACCAATATAGATGGTCATAACCTTGTAGATTGTGGTGGGTTGTGATGACTAGGCGCCATCTCATCAGTTTTGCCTATGTGTCATGTCCATGTGGCAGATTTTGCCCTAGGTTGTGAAGCAACCTATATTTCTATCATTCCCAAAATTACCAAAAAAATCTCATAAATTGTTTGGGGCATATCTTCATCAAATATGTAAAAATCCTTCCTTGCCTAGTTCAAAACTAATTCAATAATATTCATTTTCCTATTCTATTCACAACAACACTTTATGAAGAAACTGCTATTTATATATTCTTGATTGCCCTTGGAATTTTTGGGCACTCTTTCCTATCCAAATCATTACCGCATGACAAAATTCAGCTCCATTTGCCTAGCAAATTTTCTTTGGCAAATTTCCAAAGTTTTTGTCCACCTAGAAGCATTGTGAAGGAAGTACCTTTTTTATATCTCTAAATGACATGAAATTTATACAGTTCCTTCATATGTCCAAATTATCACCCTCCTCCAAATTGCAGCTCAGTAAAATCATCTATGTGAGCCCAAGTTCAATTTATATTTTATGGCCAAATTGGCACATTGCAAAGCAAGTGTTATATAGACCCCTCCTATTACCCTCAAACTTTTCGGGCACTCTTCCATACCAAAATCATTGCCACATGATAATATTCAGCTCAATTTTCCTAGTAAATCTTTCTCGGGAAATTTCCAAAGTTTCTACCTCGAGAGAAGCTTTGTGAAGTAAGTACTAGCTAGGCTTACCCAAATGATCTGAAAATTTACCAGCGCATGACCATACCTAAGTAACTTACCTGCACCGGTTTTGAGCTCATTTCATTCATCCAATCTCTCTCACTAGTTTTTCCAAGTTTCTGTCCATAGAAGAGCATTGTGAAGGAAGTACTACTTTGGCATGTCCAAATGGTATCAATTTTCTACAATGCTTTCCTATGCCCAAATAACCATCCTCCACAAAATTTCAGCTCACTCTATTCATTATTTTGAGCCCAGCTTCAACATTCATATTTTTGTCCAGCGTGGTACTTTGCAAAACAAGTACCACCTAGGATCCTCCTTTTGAGCTCAAAATTTGTGAAGACATTCTCCTTAGTAGATGATCATCCTCAGCCAAAACTCACGCCAATTGGCCATGTGCATTTCCCGTACCACTAATCAAACACTTGGCTGCTAATTCATGTTTGAGCATCGATCGGTCTCCTCGTGAGAATCTTATATTGTAAATTTCTTCCTAGCACCAACCTGGGGAGTGCCCAACCCACTAGACATGCCTAGGCCGCCCAAAACACATGGCAACATTATGGTCACGCGGTGACCACGCGATGGGCATGCGAGTTTACGCGCTCTAGAATTGGGGCCCTCAGCCACCGCCCAAACCTCGACGTATCGCCACCAAACCATGTATTTATGATTAAATAGGTCCTTATGTAACTAGAAATGATTTTTTGGAAAAAATAAATAGCAAACTATGAGGCAGCTGCAGTTCAAATTTGACCCGCTTCCAACTGAATCGGCGGAAATTTGTCTTTTTCACGAGAGGTGGATCAAAAATTTTTACACCCAACCATTTTGTCAATTGTGCATTAAATATGGCCTAGTATTTTATAAAAATGATTTGGTCCAATGCAACAATTATTTGGTAGTTCCTTCACAGAAAAACCTCCTTTCGGGCACTCGAAAAATAGAAAATGGTTTTTTCTTCCAACGAAATGAAAACTTCCTTAGACAACATTGTTTGCCATTCCGTCCCATATTTCGGCTAGATATGAGGGATGTCAGTCAGCCCAGGCGTTTGAGGGCGGTTTGAGGCGCCCGTGTGGGTCTTTTTTGTTTGACCGGTCAGTGACTGAGCCGTCCGCTCGGGCGTATGAGGGGGGTTTGAGGCTCCCGACTATGGATGCTCTAACCCTGGCCGCCACCCGTGATCCGATCTCTCTTGCTGCCGTCAAGCAAAGCCCACATGGCGTCGGCAAGGAGAGAGAGGTTGTATGAGGAGCTCGTGGGTTGCTGCGGTACGACGACAATGATTCGTGGTCAAGCTGCGGCTGTAAGCATGTGATGCTCGACGACGGTATTTGTGGTCTAGCGCGGTGATTTTCAACGGCAACACAGTCTGGTTGGCCACTGGAGAACAGGGAGTTGGTGTATGATCCTGGACAGTGGCGAGGCCGACATCAGAACCAGAAGGATCATGCAACGTCACCGGTGATTTTCTAAGGTTTCTTAGGGAGTCTTCGAGTTTGGTTTGGAGCAGCGAGACGGTGATGCTGCCCCGTATAGGAATAATGTTCTCCCTGCTCTTTCCCTGTTCTGTTGGTGTGTTTATCAACGGCCAAGGACACGTAGAGTTGTGTCTCCGGCGGCTCTTCAAGGATTTGGTCGGTTTAATTACCCGGTGGATCCGTCTGGATATGGCCGGCGTTCGTGGTCTTCAGAGCTTACATGACCTTATCGGCATTTTCCTCTCTAGTGTGGTGATTTGCTTTGCAGATTGCAGTCGTCGGTGTCTCTTGGTTGTATCGACGACTTCCTGGCTGCTTCTACAAACTTCTAGGTTTTAAAAGTTTGCTCCGTCGAGGTGTAGGCCTAGGCGGCATCGAGCTATGCTTATGGCGCTCCGCCAGTGGATGTAGGAGGAAGAAGACTGTCACGGTATAGACGCAAACGCTCATATATACGCGCATATACTCAATCCTTTGAACGCACACATGCACATCCTACCCCTATGAGCACCTCCGAGAGACTGAGCCGGCATATCATCTTGAGATTTTATGAAGTCACCGTAGGCGCCTCGTAGTCGACGGGTCTCCTCCCACTAAAAGCATGTCGCCGGAACTCGTGAAATAAATCCAGGATAAACGCGAGCACCGTGACTTGGTGGGTGGGGATACCACCGTCCACCTAACCATCTCAATCACAAGTTGATTCGCAGGACTAGTGATACTTAATAGATGACATTGAGCCCTTTCGCAAAAGAAAAGGTTAGAAGAGGATAATGACCCAATAAGAAAAAATAAACCTCTCCTTACCGGAGGAGCATCCCTCCAAGTCTAGAAAGCAAGGGCTTTTCTTAATGACTGCCAGAGCAAAAAAGAGTCCAATGACAGAATAATCCCTGATTGACTAAGTAATAGCACAAAAAGTGATATCATGTGTCTACAGTGACTTCACAAAATCTCAAGATGACTAGTTTAATCACAACAAAAATACACCATGATATCATGGGTCTACGGTGAGTTCACAAAAATTGTAGGATCCTAGCCAACATAATCTTAGAGGGCTGGAGGGAAGCGACGGATCTCCCATCAGTATTTGGGCGCCTCGTGCGGGTCTTCGCTGCAGCCACGGGCGGCGTCTGGCTGTCTTGGTGACAGCCGGCGAACCCAGGGCTGGCGAGGTCCTCCGGTGGAATTCTCCGCTATGCGATGGGCGGCGGCGGTGGCCGTGGATCCGGCATCCAGGCCAGATCCGTCGTGGTTCGGCTATGGTCGACCGGCGGCGCGTGACGGGGCCGGGGTGGGGCGTCTGGAGGTCCTCAACCGGCTTTCAGACGGCACCATACGTCTTCATGGAGAGGTTCCGCTCAGTTCCAGCCAGCCGTGAGATCGGGACGACGTGGCTTCCGGTGAAAATCGCGCCTGAATGCGGTCTTGGCGGATGATGGCGGCGTCGCGGACGTCATTCCCTTCTTGAGGCATCGTCGTTGCAGGTCACGTCAACCTGATCGAAAAGTTCCGGGGGAAACCCTAGGTCTGAGTCTACCGGATTGGACGTTGACGGCGCCTTCGGTGTCGTTCTCCCTCCTGGGGGCGTCGTTTTGAAGCAAGTGCTGGTTGGAGGGGACAAGAGGAGGAGCGGTGAATTATCTTGCCCATGGATGACAGCGGATCTCGGCGGCGTGGCGCAGTGGAGACTCGGCGCTCGATGCGCGGAGATGGACTCTCGCAGGAGGGTGACGCTGACTGGCGTCGTGGTGGCGTCGGCGGTAGCTAGACCGGGCAAGGTAGATGCATCAGTACAGCTCAGGTGGCTGCGGCGGCCTCATACCCGGTAGGCGTCCTGGTTGAGGAGCACGCCGGACTGGTGGGTGCCCAAACCCGACAGGCGTCCTAGTTGAGGAGCACGCCGGACTGGTGGGTGCCCGTACCCGGCAGGCGTCCTGGTTGGGACCTCAGATCTTAGATGTTAGGTTTGGCTGCGAGGTCTGTTTGGTATTAGGCTCAGACTATCAGCGCCCCTTCACCAACTGGATAGGAGTAGCGACAGATGTTGCTTATACTGTGGCTTTAGTCTTACTGTTGTATGACTTTGTAAGGTCTTGCGTTAATAATTAATAAAATAGATGTATGCATCATCTAGATGCAGAGGTTGGGGTCTTCCTCCTTTTCTAATAAAAAAAACAAAGAGATGGACGAAATGTTCTTCCCCTGTTCCCTTCCCGTCAGGGCAAATTAAATCAGGCGAGGAACAAGTAGTTCACTAGCGTACGTAGAACCTGATGAGAACAGGAGCAGCTAGCATAGTGTAAACGGGCAAAAATCATAGTTTAAAAAACCGAACCGGAAATCGAACCGGAAAGGTTGTCGGTTCAGATTTTTACCGGTCGGACCGCCAGTTCACTGGTTCGATTGTTGGTTTTTTAAGAAATAAAATAATATATATTGATTAATATATGTGCTAATATAGAGTGAAACAATGGTCGAATAAAATTATAACCATGTAGTGGACAACAAAGTAGCACAACCAAGTTGGTTATTGGGCCATGGGCAGGCCCCGCCTACTGCTCACATGCCCTTGGATCGAATCCCATTTTCCCAATTTCTATTAATACTTTTTTCCTGGTTTTTCCCGGTTCAATTACCCGGTTTTTTCACCAGTTTTCCAAAAAACCGGCCGGTTCGATCTGTTTTTTCCGGTTTGATTGCATATCGGTCTTATTAGCTTAAAAACCCGATGAGGCTGCCGGTTCCGGTTTTTTCTGGTTCGACCGCCAGTCCGGTACGGTTTTTTAAACTATGGCAAAAATATCACCTGGCCGGCCGGTGAGCGGGGGCACGTGAGTCCATGTGACAAAACAAACTGTCCTTCGCTCGGGTCGCGGTCGCCATGACAGCTCGCGAGAGCCGAGGTGCCTGTGCCTCCCAAACGATATATAAACGAACCTACCACTGTCTGCACACACCACACAAAGCACAGCACGAAAAGCACAAGAGAACCTGATTCTTCTTCTTCTTCTTCTTCTTTCAGATTAACCAGTCCAAAGAAGAAGAGCCCGCCGTGGTTTTCTAGTTAATAACTAGCAGAACGCCCGTGCGTTGCTACGGGCTATCCGCAATATCTGTAACATCCGGGTTCAACACAAAAACCCTATCCAATGATGCACCTTCCCTTTTTCTGTCGGAACCTCTCATTCTTGACCGATTTACCGCCGTAGCGAGACATTTCTCGTTTTTTCTCTCACTGGCGCCACCTCCATTAAAAGCATATGACAGCCAACTCATCTTCGTCATGCATTGCAGTAAGGATGAAATTTTCTTGTTTACGATATAATAGAGTGGGTTAAACTAACACATACTATTAACACAAAACAACAAATAACTACAGAGATCTTTCCTAGTCACCAATAAGCTCCACCTCTATCCATATGCTAGCCGGTTTATTTGCCGTTCTTCTCTTCTTCATATTTCCCTACGTCTTCTACTCCATGCCTCTTCACCAATCTATTTAATTGGCACCAACCAGCACCACGTCAACATTAATGTGTTCATCATCGATGCCTCATCTTCTTCTTTCTCATTCCTCGGCAACTTTAGTTCTCGTTCCTACTTATTTCCTAGAATACTCTTTCTTTCTTTTTGTTTCTCTTATTATTTGGAACACTCTTACTTTCTCCAACACCATGCACCACTTTGGCTTCAGTTCTTTTTCCTTCTTGTTTTTGGAACACTCTTCCTTTTTACTATAGCATGAACCACCTAGCTAGTGTTGTGTCATGTTGTCCTCACCCGCGAACATTTCGGCCACCGTCATCGAGTGGACATCCCGCGGAGCATAGACTTCATCCATCTTGGTGAATGCTAGGTCGCCCATGTCGCGGCGCATGGTGGCGGTGTCCATGTTGGCAAGCGGTGCTCGGTGGTTTGCAATGTAACTGAGAGCCCGTTGATTGTTTTTGCCCACAAGCGCTTTCAAAATGATTCACCATGACTAATTGCTTGCTTAATTAATTAAGTACACAAAAAATGAATGACCTACCTATTTCTCTACATGCCTAATTAATTGCCAACCAAATGAATGAATTATCTGACTAATTGGAAATATCCCTACTTCTAATTATCTATAGGCGTTGGCTAACAAATTAATTAATTGCATTAATAACTCAATTTTTAAATTGATTCAGTGCGAAAAAATTCATATTCAAATGGACCTAATTAATTGCATATGTAATTAACTATCTAGATGATTAATTGCATCAATGGTTTGATTTTCAAATTGGTTTAGTGCTCGATTTCTAAATTATTACCATATAATTATCATATTCTAAATTGGTTTAGTACTGATTTTCATTGTGTATGTGCTGATCCACCACCAAGGCGTGCACCGAGTCTGTGCGGATTCCTAGTTCTTTCATCTCTATGTTCGATCAGACATTGGATTACAAAGATCCATCGTGAGTTGTAAGAAGCCAATTAGCAAGTTTAAAATGGACCAAAAGTGAATTTATTCACATAGTGTTGGATGCCCATGTGTTGCCACATGCTAAAAAAACTATATGTACAATAAGAAATGTGCTAACAAAATGTTTTTACAAAAAGAAAGGCTGTGTGATATGAGTCATATACTATTTACATGTGATGATATCTCATGCTCATGATGTGGTAGATAAATGCATCTCCTCGTCATCTTCATGCCCCTCCCTCTTCTCAGCCGCCACATGACACGCCACTTCCTCCCACAATCCTTCTTGTTGTTGTTTTCTTCCCCCACCTCCACCTTGCATCAAAATATTAAATGCCTAAGTTGTGGAACAGTACAACCAGAGAAAATAGCAGTCAAAGGGAGGAATTAGCTAGTTAGATTGTAGATGCATGCATGAGTCAGCCGGCGCAAGGGAAGTTGCGCGGAGCGCCATGACGAACTCGGATTCTAGGCCCGAGCCGTTACGCCTCGTCGGCAGACAGCGGCCAGCACACCCGCTGCCCGCTGGGTCGCTACTCGCTAGTGCCCACCGCGCTATTGAATCCGCCGCTGATTGTAGCCACTGCATACAGTGTTCGCGCCGCCATGATGGTGCCCGACGAGGACGGCACAGGGCGGCGGAGTCGTGCATATCCAGCGGTGAGATCGAACAGCGAGGCGAGGTGACCGGCAGCGAACGGGCAGGGCCTGCGGCGTCGGCTGCAGATCTCCTGGAACAGAGAAAAAGAGAGAGAGGTAGAGACTGAGGAAGGAGAGGTAGGGCGCAGGAAGAGGAGAGGGATACTGGTGTCCATGGCGAGGCCTCCGTTGTCCACCGGCAAGCCTCCATGGCTAAGGTAAGGTGCACCTACACCCGTAACACACCAGCATGACCTGATGGTGAACGGGTTCACGTGACGAGCGCGGGGCTGGCAATCACCATTTCCTGGTCCTCCTCGCTGATGCATAACGGGCACGCATCGCTGCCTGGGTCGCTCACCATGAAGAAGAAGATAGGGTGGAGGAATTGAGCGAGGGATGAGGAATCAAGCGGCTTGTACGGCAGGGGGCCAAACCATGATAAAAATCAGTACAACCCGTGCGAGGTGGAGAACGAAATGACTTACCTATAGCTCATGATTCGATTGAGATGATAGGGAAGGAAGGAAAATTGTGATTTAGTCAGACAAAGTTTTGGAAAGTTCTGATTCAGCTGAGAAATAGATGGAAATAATGCCTCAGGATGATAAGGTCACGATTAGGGTATGGCAAGAAGAACTTTTTTGGAAAGCTTTGATTCTGGTGATAATTACCATATTCGAAATTTCCTTAGTTACAACCTTACCCTAATCGTGAATTAATTGTGATTGATTAATTGTGATTTCTGAGTTTATAGCCTTACCATACGTGGATTAATTGTGATTGATTCCATAAATACGTTGGGTATTGTCGGCCAGATTATAGCATTACCATACATGGATTGATTTATTACTATAATTATCATATTTGAGATTTCTAAGTTTATAGCCTTACCATACGTGGATTAATTGTGATTGATTAGCATAAATACGTTGGGTATTGTCGGCCAGACGAGAAAGAGAAAAACCGGTGGGAAGGGGGTGGTGGGAGGTGGGACGAAGAAAAACCGGTTGAAAATAAATTGGTTGAAATTAAACCGGTTGAAAGTGGGGGGGACTATTCAACCAATTCGTCCATTAGGAGTAGAGATCCAACTTTCTAAGTTAGACATGGAGGCGGTGGAGCCAGCGGTGGTGGTGAGCTGCGAGTGCTGCGGCCTGGAGGAGGAGTGCACCGGCGAGTACATCGGCGGCGTGAGGGCCTACTTCGGGGGCCGGTGGCTGTGCGGGCTGTGCTCCGAGTCCGTCAAGTACGAGGCCGGCCGCAGCAAGCGCATCGCGGCCATGGGCGTGGAGGAGGCCGTGCAGGCGCACATGGCCTTCTGCCGCATGCTGAGGCGCGGCGGCCCCGCAGAGCGCGTGGCCGAGGGCATGTGCCAGATGCTTAGGCGCACCGCGTGCGGGAAGCACCGGGCCACCTCATCGTCCTCGTCGCGGCGGACAGCGCCGGCGACGGTGGCGTCAGCGTCCGGGCACCACCACGCCTCGGTGCCGTCCGCCTGAGTTGATGTCTGCTTCTTGCGACGAGGTGCATGCTTCGGACATACGTCTTCCTCACCACAGCTTAGATGCATGCCATGTGATAGTACTAGTATATTTTGTTTTGAATCTATTCCGGAAACTATATACTCCCTCCGTCTAGGTGAGTAAGTCATCTTAGGTTGTGCACCGTGACCAAGGAGGAGGGAAAAATGAGAGTAGTTAATGTTCATTTGCTAATTAATAGCATTGCATGCAATGAACTAACCAATGCATGTCGTGGTTGGTAGTCTCATGTCATTAAAAGCATGTACACCCCACATCTCTTATTGGTTGATATGTCAACAAATAAGAAACGAGGTAGGATTTAATGCACCGCGCCTAAGTGTTTTGGGAATATTTGGTTTTCGTAAGATGACTTACACACCTAAACGGAGGGAGTACAAGTGATGGAGTTCTATATGTAGTACGAGGTTAAAGTTCAATTAATCTTCACATGAGGATCTTGATCTACCCAACGACCGAGCAGCTCTTCTTGGCGTCTATCCTTTCGAGGTGTAACATTCGATCTGCTCTAAAGTTGTTTCTTCTTCGTTGCGGTTCCCCATCCGTCAGAATGATCTTGCACTTGTTCTTCAGATTTTTTTTTTATTTTTTTTTGGTTTCTTTGCGCACCGGCTTCAGTTTTCGACCCGAATCGACGAGACGAGGCCATGGCCGGGCCCGTCGGCTTCGTCGTCTGTTGCTTTCGCTATCCTCGCCCTCAACACACGTGCAGAAACATGAGAGGTTGATACTGCCAGTGCATGCTCACCCGTTGGAGAATTTTGTTTAGATAATGGATGGAAGAAAACTTCTCCCGTGGAGAATCAAATGCGAGTCACCCGAAGATTTGTGTCCAGTGCAAGTTTGTATGATAGACGTACGTCCTGAGTACAAAAGCTCTGGCATGCATCCTAGCTTGACACTTGTTGCCTACCAAGCCAACTGCTTTTTTGAGAGATACCAATCTAAGTACTTAGAGGATCTCTAGCAGATCGTGTAATCACTGGTCCCGTCATAGTCATTTAGAGGATCCCATAAAACAGTTTTTACAGTATGGCATGTGCTCTCACGGAATAGTTCCCGTAAAAATCTTTAATGTCAGACGTGGAGCCTATTTATCAGTAATTGCATTTACAATAGGGTCCCTAGAAAATAGCATAAAACATCCTAAAATGAAATCTAGATTACAATTGGATCCAGGCTCCTCCAGTGCAACACCGCATGCTCCGGCCGCCCTGCCGCTGTTGGCGCGCACCTCGTCGGACACGGCCGAGCTCCTGCTCGCGCCCCGCTCATGCTAGCTAGCTTGTGCATTGTTGTTGCGCCGGTGGCGAGCGGCGGGCGGCAGCTCGCGGGCAGCGACGGGCGGCGGTGGCGCGGCAAGATTTGGCTGGAGTCGAGCTCGGAAGGTTGCGAGGGAAGTGGTTGGGGCTGAAATTTTCCTCCTATCAAGAATAGAGAATACTGCAAAAGGAGGGCGAAATGTCATAAATATAGAGGAAATTGGCTCGTGGATTCGCTTTAGATGATGATGATGATGATATGTACACACACGTACACGGCGCAGATCGATCGAGCACAATCATGACACACTGCACATTATATAGACAAAAAGAAAAGGCCGAATTCGAGATCAATATATTCTTCCTTCAGAGCAAAGTAATCAATCACGAATCGTTCTCCACTCCATCGAGTCATGCATGCTTTGCTCGATCAACAACTACTCCAGTCAAAAGGAGGAGCTCAGAGACAGCGACACTTCAAAATCTCATGTATAGTAATATCACCGATACAATTGCCGTTGAAAATTGCAGAAGCTTCCCAAGATGATCAACCGAACAAAAAGAAGATTACTCACCAAGAGTCGGGCGATGGCCACTTCCAAACAGCCTGGGAGAGAAAATAAAGAATGGGGACGTATAGAAATCGTGTCGACATTTACTTGGCCGGCGTCACCCGCCAGAGGAAACAAAAACCTACGGTTTGGTGGATCGAGCTCGGATGGTGATGGGGGTATATACTGCTCCTGCAACGAGCAACAGGCGCTCCCTCATTCGTTTGCTAAGAGCATCTTCATTCGCGCCCCAAACAGGCCTCCAGGGCAAGTTTTTTCGCGTTGGCGCCGAAAAACCCCAAGTCGCGTCCCCATGATGCTGAATTCCACCGGCTTGGCCCATATTTTGGTCCGGCGATCCCAGGCCGAACCCAGCACATTGGGGGGCGCTTGGAGACTCCGGCGAAAGAAAAAACCGCGCCCGGGCCATCACTATCAGGTGAAAAAGGATCATGCACGTTCAGATCCCCCCCCCCCCGCACGCGCACGCCCTTCCGCCTCCGTGCCCATCCCGGTGCCGCCTACATACCCACCGCCGCTAGAAAGGCCATTTCCCCGCCGGAAAAGAGAGGGTTCGCCACGGCAGCCTCCATCCCGCTCCTGGGCGAGCTTTCCACTACTAGGGAAAACCTTATACACAGCATCTTAGCAGTAGCGCTGCACAAAACATGGCGCTACTGCTACTTAGTAGCGTTTTTAATAAGACCGCGCTACTGCTACTACTTTAGCAGTAGCGCGTTCTGCTAAAGCGCGTTACTGCTATACTCGTACTGGGCGCAGATGGCTAGCCCCACTTAGCAGTAGCGCGTATGCCTGACCAGCGCTACTGCTATGTTCCTTAGCAGTAGCGCGTATCCTTGAAACGCGCTACTACTTACTTACCCTATCCTAGAGCGGTTCACTGCACCCTCTCACTCACTCTCCCTCTCACTCGCTCTCGCCTGCGCCGAATCCGTCGTCCGCCGCCGCCGCGCTGCTCCTCGCCGAGGTACTCCCTCCTCCCCCCTCCTCCTCCTCCGGCCGCCCCTCCTCCCCTCCACCCCCCGCCCACTCCTTCCTCCTCCTCCGGCCGCCCCCTCCCCCTCCTCCCCCGCCCCCTCCCTCCTCCAATCCCACCGGCCTCCTCCTCTCTCCTTCCTCCTCCCTCCATCTCTTTTTTTTCTGTTTTTCACTGTAGTTTTTTACTATTGTATAATGTAGTTTTTTTATAGTTTTTGGTAAGGGTTTAAAATAATTAGTAAGTGAATTAATAAACTAGTTGAATGAGTTTGGTCTTAGTAAGGACTAGTTTAATTAATAGAACTACTGTATTTTTAGTAAGAAAATTAATATAACTAGCTAGTTGAACTAGTTTATTTTTAGAAAGAACTAGTTTATTTCTATTTATAGTAAGTTTATTTTTAGTAAGAACTAGTTGAATTAATAGAACCAGTTGAACATGTCACATTTGTTGTTATTTTTTAGTTTAAGCAATTATTCCCACATCGACGTCGATGATGCCTATCCCGCATCCTCATCGTTGATACCCGTCGTTCGCTAGGGTTTTAGTTGTATTAGTGATGTTATATGTATGATACTATTCGAGATGTATTAGTGATAACTTATAGGGTTTTTGTTTTTGCAGAAATCAAGGAGCCCCTCCATCATCCCCGCCGTCGTCCCCGTCACCGACCCCCTCCGACCTCGAGGTGAGACCAGCCAAATCTCCATGTCAATATGAGTCCTATAAGATATGATGTAGATAAAAACATGTATATCTTGTGTTGCTCAAATAGGATATGTGGTTGCCCAAGTGACCGGACATGTTTGCGGGTTACACCTCCGAGTGGCCTATGTTTTGCGGAGTGTTGATTAATTTCCGTTCCGGCAAATTTCAGACGCTCGATATGTCCTGTTTTAGCAAAGGTCATGAAGGAAAAATGCCCTAGAGGCAATAATAAAGTTATTATTTATTTCCTCATATCATGATAAATGTTTATTATTCATGCTAGAATTGTATTACCCGGAAACATAATACATGTGTGAATACATAGACAAACATAGTGTCACTAGTATGCCTCTACTTGACTAGCTCGTAAATCAAAGATAGTTAAGTTTCCTAACCATAGACATGAGTTGTCATTTGATTAACGGGATCACATCATTAGGAGAATGATGTGATTGACTTGACCCATTCCGTTAGCTTAGCACTTGATCGTTTAGTATGTTGTTTTTGCTTTCTTCATGACTTATACATGTTCCTATGACTATGAGATATGTAACTCCAGCTTACCGGAGGAACACTTTGTGTGCTACCAAACGTCACAACGTAACTGGGTGATTATAAAGGTGCTCTACAGGTGTCTCCAAAGTTACTTGTTGAGTTGACGTATTTCGAGATTAGGATTTGTCACTCCTATTGTCGGAGAGGTATCTTTGGGCCCTCTCGGTAATGCACATCACTATAAGCCTTGCAAGCAATGTAGCTAATGAGTTAGTTACGGGATGATGCATTACGTAACGAGTAAAGAGACTTGCCGGTAAAGAGATTGAACTAGGTATTGAGATACCGACGATCGAATCTCGGGCAAGTAACATACCGATGACAAAGGGAACAACGTATGTTGTTATGCGGTTTGACCGATAAATATCTTCGTAGAATATGTAGGAGCCAATATGAGCATCCAGGTTCCGCTATTGGTTATTGACCGAAGACGTGTCTCGGTCATGTCTACATAGTTCTCAAACACGTAGGGTCCGCACGCTTAAAGTTTCGATGACGGTTATATTATGAGTTTATGTGTTTTGATGTACCGAAGGTTGTTCGCAGTCCCGGATGTGATCACGAACATGACGAGGAGTCTTGAAATGGTCGAGACATGAAGATTGATATATTGGACGACTATGTTCGGACACCGGAATGGTTCCGGGAGGTTTCGGGCATATACCGGAGTACCGGGGGTTACCGGAACCCCCCTCCCCGCGGAAGCTATTGGGCCTTATGGGCATTAGTGGAAAGGAGAGAGGGAGGCCAGGAGGTGGTGCGCGGCCCCCCTTGCCCCAATCCGAATTGGGAAAGGGAAGGGGGCGGCGGCCCCTGATGAAGTCATGTACCTAGGGTAGGGTCATAGACCTGATCTAAGTACCCTACCCAAGGACATCCTTAGAAGAGACTACCTTCCAGTCGACCAAGGAGGACTTCACTCGACAGACTCGAAGGACTCGACCATGAAGACTCACTCGACCACCAGAAGGTCAAGAAGCACTCTGTACCGTAACGGTCTGTAATTAAGTAGACTTTATGGTATTTAGAACACTTTATGTGAGGAGTTACCAGTAACGCCTAGACTTAATGTACTTTAAACCCTGCATTACTGAGGGCCGGAGGGGTCTGGCGGACACTATATAAGCCACCCCCTCCTCAGTGTAAAGGGTTCGCACCCCTATAATCCATACACACAAAATCCACTCGACCGCCTCCGGGCTCTGAGACGTAGGGCTATTACTTCCTCCGAGAAGGGCCTGAACTCGTACATCTCTTGTGCGTACAACTGCTCCATAGCTAGGACCTTGCCTCTCCATACCTACCCCCCACTCTACTGTCAGACTTAGAACCACGACAGTTGGCCCCCACCGTGGGGCCGGTGTCTTAGCGATTTTTGGAGAAGTTGCGATTCTTCCGACTACTTTCATCGTGGTTGTTGATGGAGTTTTGGTCGAGGGTCACGAGATCCGTCTCGGCGCTCTCACCTTCGTCGCTGACGACTCCGCTTGGCTCCAAGAGGCTCCACTCAACGTTGATGCGCTCCCCGTCCGCGGTGCGACGCATTTTCGCGCATGTGTCCGCGGCGTTCTGCTGCGGCAACCGTCGACTCCATATCGGTCGACTCCCCTATCGATCACCCTCCCGGTCTCCCGCCAGCGCAAGCGCTCTGGTCGGTCGAGACTCCAGCGGTGGGTGAGGCATGCGATGGCACGCCAGACGGCCACCACCCAAGTTGCGGCAATCGAGCCCGACGAATCCCTCTACGGCCTGTTCGATCTGTCGACTGGCTCCGTACAGACTGCATCCGAGTGTGATAGCAGTGATCCAGCGCCGGAGGTCTTGATGGTCAATGGGCCTCGCAGCCCTCCCGGTTTCCCTCGTGAGGACGGGGTAGACGGTGGAGGCGACTCCGCTCATGTTCTTGAAGAGTACCAGCCCGAGCCACTTGATTCCCTGCAAAGGGAAGAACTTCGCCGCAGGAATATGGATGCCCTGCATACTCCCATCGCGGGAGAAACCCTCGAGGCTTGCGCCTTGGAGGAGGCACGTTTGGCCAACTTGGCTGAACGCGCTCGTCTGGAGGACCTTCAGCGAGCACTCGACGAGCGCGCGCGCAACGAGTTCCCGACGCCAATCGATGTCAACTCTTCCCACCGACTCAGGTATATCAAACCCTGATTCAAAATTTAGCAGCTGCAACCCGTATAGCAGAGTCCATCCAGCCCTCTCAGTCGGAAGCTGGCAGAGGCTTGATGCAGATCAGAGATTTGCTCCGGGCAGCAGGAGATCAGAATTCAGCCGTGTCGCAGCAGAGCAGCAAATTCCTGACCGATCCGTCGCTGCGAATACGGTTCAGTCGGCTCACAGTCCCAGATCGCCTCCGCGGCGTGAAGGACGCGAGAATCGGCGAGACCAGTATGGTGACGGACATGATCGTGATGATAGGCGTCGAGTGCCCTCCTCCCGAGGGTGGGTCTTACGCTCCTCGGCGGCAGGATGACAGCGTCAACTCGGTGTGGGCGAAGAGCTCCGGTCGACCCAGGAACCAGGCTTGACGCGCGATCCATCATCGTGCAAGGCTTGGTCGACCGAACAGAGCTCATCGGGCGGCCCGGCAGAGATCGCCCACAAGCGATCGAGTGCATGTTTCGGTCCGAATGTTTCAGCAGGGCTATCAGAGCCGCGGTGATTCCCCCCAACTTCAGGTTGTCAACTGGAGTAAGCAAGTTCACTGGTGAGTCTAAGCCTCAAACCTGGCTTGAGGACTACCGAGTGGCGGTTCAGATTGGTGGCGGAATGATGAGGTGGCCATGAAGCATTTGCCCCTCATGTTGGAAGGTTTTGCCAGAGCATGGTTGAATCAGTTACCTCCTAGCAGCATTTACACTTGGGAAGATCTGTCCCAGTGTTCGTCAGTAACATTTGAAGGAACTTGCAAGCGACCAGCTGGATTGTGAGCTGCAAGTCGTGTGCGTAAGACGAATGAGACTCTCAGAGAGTATATTCAGAGATGGATTACTTTGCATCATACCGTGGAGAACGTGTTTGATCATCAGGCAGTCTGCGCCTTCAAGGATGGTGTTAAGAACAGAGAATTGAGTTTGAAGTTTGGTCGAACCAGAGACATGACCCTGAGTCGGATGATGGAGATTTCTACCAAGTATGCCAACAACGAAGAGGAAGACCGACTCCGAAGCGGCAAGTACAAGCCGAGTCAGTTGGAGAAGGGAAACACCAGTCGGAAGCAGAAGCGGAAGGCTGAACCAGCAGCTCCTGGAGAGGCTCTGGCCGTGACTCAGGGCAAGTTCAAAGGGAAACCCAAAGGGTCCTGGAACCCCAAGAAGGTGAAGGATAAAGAAGGAAATGACGTGATGGATATGCCGTGTCACATCCACACGAAGAAAGATGAAGAGGGTAATATCATCTACCCGAAGCATACCACTCGCCAGTGTCGACTCCTGATCCAGCAGTTCCAAGGAAAACAGTCCAAGGACAAGGAAAAGGAGTCGGACAAGGCCGAAGACAAGGAGGACAGTGAGGAAGGATATCCACATGTCAATTCCACTCTGATGATTTTCACGGATGTGGAAAGCAAGAGCCGACTGAAGGTCATTAACCGTGAGGTGAACATGGTTGCCCCGGTGAAAACAAGTTATCTGAGATGGTCCCAAACGCCCATCACATTCGACCAGTCTGATCACCCGACTCATATAGCCACCCCTGGGAGGCAAGCTTTGGTGGTCGACCCGGTTGTCGAAGGTTCTCGGCTGACGAAGGTGCTGATGGACGGTGGTAGCGGACTGAACTTATTGTATGCGGACACGCTGAAGGGAATGGGCATTCCGATGTCCCAACTGAGCACTAGTAACATGAGCTTTCATGGAGTTATACACGGAAAGAAAGCCGAGTCACTCGGCCAAATAGCTCTGGACGTGGTGTTTGGTGATTCAAAGCATTTTCGCAAGGAGAAGCTGACGTTTGAGGTCGTGGATTTTCAGAGCGCGTACCACGCTATTTTGGGGAGACCAGCTTACGCACGGTTCATGGCTCGACCATGTTACGTCTACCTCAAACTGAAGATGCCCGGCCCCAAAGGAGTGATCACTTTCACTGGTGATCGGAAAAAGGCAGAAGAGTGTTTCCAGAAAGGCTCAAAGATTGCTGATTCCCAGGTGACAGCGGTCGAGTTTGAAGAATATAAGCAAAATGCAGATCCGAGTGATTTCTTTGTGAGCCAAAAGCCCGCCACAGTCGCATTTCAGGCGTCCGGTGAGACAAAGCCTGTCCACATTCACCCGACCGACCCCAATGCAGCCCGACCCACATCTCCACAACACTCGACCCGAAATAGGAAGAAGCGCTCATCCAGTTCCTCCGTGAGAATTGGGACATTTTTGCATGGAAGCCAGCTGACATGCCGGGTGTTCCCAGGGGACTGGCTGAGCATCGTCTTAGAGTCGACTCAGCAGCAAAACCAGTTAAAGAGCATCTTCGGTGGTCCGCCATCTAGAAGAGAAAAGCTATTGGTGAGGAAGTGGCTTGACTGTTGGCGGCAGGATTTATCCGAGAGATATACCACTCCGAGTGGCTCGCTAACGTCGTCATGGTTCCTAAGAAGGACAACTCACTCCGAATGTGCATTGATTTCAAGCACATCAATCGGGCCTGCCCGAAAGATCATTTCCCTCTCCCTCGCATTGATCAAATTGTTGACTCGACCGCGGGATGCGAGAGATTGTCTTTTCTAGACGCCTATTCCGGGTACCATCGATCCGTCTCATGCGGACCCGATGAGATAAAAACAGCTTTCATCACTCCATTCGGGTGCTTATGCTATATCACCATGCCATTCGGCCTCAAGAATGTCGGAGCCACGTTTATGCGAATGATTGAAGTGTTTGCTCACTCAAATCGGTCGGAATGTGGGCGTATATGGATGATATCGTGGTCAAGTCGCGAAAAGGTTCCGACCTGCTCAACGACCTCGCGAAACATTTGCCAACCTCGGAAGGTATGATATCAAGCTCAATCCATCAAAGTGCACATTGAGTTCTGGTGGCAAGTTACTCGGTTTTCGTTTCTAAGCGAGGATCGGCGCTAATCCGAAAAGATCGGCACTATACTCCGAATGAAACGCCCGTCGCGAGTGCACGATGTCGAGCTTCTTGGATGCTTGGCGCACTAAGTCGATTCATCTCACGACTCGGTGAAAAGGCATTACCTCTTTACCGGTGATGAAGAAGGCGGACAAGTTTGAGTGGACTCCAGAAGCTGATGCAGCGTTTGCCGAGCTAAAGCTCTGCTCTCCACCCAGCCGGTGCTTGCTGCTCCAATCAGCAAAGAGCCTCTGTTGCTTTATATCGCAGCCACAGGACAAGTCGTCGATCAGATACTTACGGTCGGCGGGAAGAAGAAGGGAAAGCCTTCAAAGTTCAGCGCCCAGTGTATTATCTGTCTGAAGTTTTAACTCCACCCAAGCAGAGATACCCTCATTATCAGAAGCTTGTGTATGGGATATACATGACCGCGAAGAAGGTTGCTCATTATTTCTCTGATCATTCCATCACAGTCGTGGGCGACGCCCCACTTTCACAGATTTTGCACAACAGAGATGCAACTGGTCGAGTGGCGAAATGGGCGATTGAACTTCTTCCCCTTGATATCAAGTTTGAGGCAAAGAAAGCCATTAAGTCCCAGGCAATAGCAGATTTCCTCGCCGAGTGGATTGAACAGCAGCGACCGATGAAGTTCACTCGGAGCATTGGACCATGTTCTTTGATGGCTCTAAGATGTTGAATGGTTCGGTCTTTGGGGTTGTCCTGGTTTCCCCCAGAGGAGATAAGCTCAGATATGTGCTCCAGATTCACTTTGATTCCTCCAACAATGAGGCAGAGTATGAAGCCCTCTTGTATGGGTTGCGCATGGCCATTTCACTCGGCGTCCGTCGCCTTATGGTCTATGGCGACTCAGATTTAGTGGTCAACCAAGTGATGAAGGAGTGGGACATGAGAAGCCCAGCCATGATTTGGATCTGCAATGCGATGAGGAAGCTGGAAAAAGAAGTTTGAGGGTTAGAGCTCCATCATATACCCCGACTGAAAAATCAAGCGGTGATGATCTAGCAAAGATAGGTTCCAAGAGAGAAGCCATTCCGAGTGGTGTGTTATTGGAGCATATTCATACTCCGTCAGTTAAAGAAGATCCTTTCACCGAAGAAGCTCCGCAACCCAAGAGTGCCACAGATCTGGCTGAAGTAGAAGTCCCAGCAGTGGTCGACTTGGTCATGGAGGTCTTAGTAGTCACTCCTGACTGGACAGTTCCATATATCGCGTATATCCTGAGAAAAGAGCTCCCGGAGGATGAGGAAGAGGCTCGACAGATCGTCCGTCGATCCAAGGCCTTTACCATAATCAAAGGACAGTTGTACAGAGAGAGCGCGACTGGAGTTGGTCAGAAGTGCATAACGCCAGAAGAAGGTCGAATCGTCCTTGATGATATCCACTCGGGGACCTGTGGCCATCATGCGTCCTCTCGGACCATCGTGGCCAAATCATACCGAGCCGGATTTTACTGGCCAAAGGCAAATGAGATGGCAAAGGAAATAGTGGACAAGTGTGAAGGATGTCAGTTCTACTCCAATATGTCACACAAGCCTGCGTCAGCTCTGAAGACCATACCACTCGTCTGGCCCTTCGCAGTATGGGGGTTGGATATGGTGGGCCCCTTGAGAACAGGTCGAAGCGGTTTCACGCATGCACTGGTGGCAGTCGACAAGTTCACCAAGTGGATTGAGGCTAAACCCATCAAGAACCTTGGCGCGGATCGCTGTTAGCTTCATCGAGGCGATATTCAGATATGGAGTCCCGCACAGCATCATTACAGATAATGGGTCGAACTTCGACTCGGAGGAATTCAGGGATTTCTGCACCTCTCAAGGCACACGAGTCGACTACGCTTCGGTCGTCCATCCGCAGTCGAATGGACAAGCAGAGCGAGCCAATGGCTTGATCCTCAAAGGGTTGAAACCCCGACTGATGCGTGATCTCAAGCATGCGGCTGGAGCATGGGTCGACAAACTTCCCTCAGTGCTTTGGGGACTGCGGACCACGCCTAATCGGTCGACCGGGAGAACTCCATTCTTCTTGGTCTATGGAGCTGAAGCAGTCTTGCCGAGTGATCTTCTCCACAATGCTCCTCGGGTTGAACTTTACAACGAGGCTGAAGCTGAACAAGCGCGGCAGGACACAGTCGACCTTTTAAAGGAAGAAAGGGAGATGGCTCTGATCCGATCGACCATCTACCAACAAGACTTCCATCCCTTCCACGCCAGAAACGTGAAGAGTCGAGCCTTCCAGGAAGGAGATTTAGTTCTCCGAGTGGATCAGCAGAAACAACACAAGCTTGCTCCTTCTTGGGAAGGACCCTTCATCGTCACCAAGGTCCTCCACAAGCAGGCGTACCGTCTCTACAATGTCAAGCACAATATCGGCGAGCCCCGAGCTTGGAGCAGCGGAACTACTCCGTCCATTTTACATAAGTTTTTCACTCGGATGAGTTGTAATAAAAGTATACGTAGTCCACGTTTTGCAAGATAATAGTGTCATAATTTCCCCAATGATTTTTGTCACTTTTATTTGTTCAGTAAAAATTTCCCCCTCAGTGGGTGACTTAGCCGCGAATCCATTTCGCCTAAGTTTGTAAAAAAATCCTTACCGAGTGTTGAGACAGCCTCCCACTCGGGGGCTTAGCTGCGAATCCGTTTCGCCTAAGTTTCAATAAAATCCTTACCGAGTGGTGAGCCAGCCTCCCACTCGGGGGCTTAGCTGCGAATCCGTTTCGCCTAAGTTTCAATAAAATCCTACCGAGTGGTGAGCCAGACTCCCACTCGGGGGCTTAGCTGCAGTCCAAGTACTCGCCTAAGTTTCAATAAAATCCTACCGAGTGACAAGCCAGACTTTCACTCGGGGGCTTAGCTGCAGTCCAAGTATTCGCCTAAGTTTCAATAAAATCCTACCGAGTGACAAGCCAGACTTTCACTCGGGGGCTTAGCTGCAGTCTAAGCACTCTCCTTAGTACAAATACAACGTGCACTCGCAAGGAGGACGAGGTGCAGGTCGACTGCGACTCTCTCCTCTGAGCTACGTCACAAGTACAATGTGCGGTCGCAAGGAGGACGAGGTGCAGGTCGACTGCGACCCTCTCCTCTGAGCTACGCCACAAGTACAATGTGCGGTCGCAAGGAGGACGAGGGGCAGCTCGACTGCGACCCTCTCCTCTGAGCTACGCCACAAGTACAATGTGCGGTCGCAAAGAGGATGAGGCGCAGGTCGACTGCGACCCTCTCCTCTGAGCTACGCCACAAGTACACGTGAAAATCCTACCGAGTGAGGAGCAGACCTTCCACTCGGGGGCTTAGCTGCAGCCCAGTGCTCGCCTAAGGTATAAAAATCCTGCCGAGTGAGGAGCAGACCTTCCACTCGGGGGCTTAGCTGCAGCCCAGTGCTCGCCTAAGGTATAAAAATCCTACCAAGTGAGGAGCAGACCTCCCACTCGGGGGCTTACCCTGAGCCTAGTGCTCGCCTAAGGTATAAAAATCCTGCCGAGTGAGGAGCAGACCTCCCACTCGGGGGCTTAGCTGCAGCCCAGTGCTCGCCTAAGTTATAAAAATCCTACCGAGTGAGGAGCAGACCTCCCACTCGGGGGCTTAGATGCAGCCCAGTGCTCGCCTAAGTTATAAAAATCCTACCGAGTGAGGAGCAGACCTCCCACTCGGGGGGCTTAGCTGCAGCCCAGTGCTCGCCTAAGTTACAAAACTCCTACCGAGTGGCGAACGCACCTCCCACTCGGGGGCTTAGCCGCAGCCCAGTGCCTGCCTAAGTGAATTGAAGAATAAGTCGACTGCAGTAAGCGTCTTGCTTTAAACCTGCAAAAGACATTTCGAGCCAAATGCAAGCATATTCAAACGTCGAATCCAAGTTCAGATGGATACCTAAAGGAACCGAAAGTGCTCAGGCGCTAAGCCTGTTAAGGTTTATCGGTTACAAAACTACTCGGCATACCGAGGCAAATTTAAAGTGTCGAGCTCAAAGAAGTTTTTTACCCCTCCTGTGGAGGGCTGGAAGGTGCAACAAACTCATCAAGATCAATTCCGTCCGCGATCCGAGTGGCAGCAGCGATGAAGGTCTCCATGAAGGACCGGAAGTCGTGTTTCTCGGTGTTGGCCACCCGAAGAGCCGCCAGCTTGTCTTCTCGCGCATCCTTGCAGTGGACTCGAGCCAGACATAGAGCAACATCTGCACCACACCTAGCAGAGGACTTTTTCCACTCCTGCACTCGACCAGGAACTGTGTTTAGTCGAGCCATCAGAGACTCGAGGTCGTTCTGGAGTGTCTCCCTGGGCCAGAGCGTAGTGTCAATGCGGGAAGTGGCGACCTTCAGCCTTGCAAGATAGTCAACGACAGCAACAACGCGAGACTCAAGCCGGAACACGTTCATGGCAACTTCGTCGTTCACCGGAGAGTTGATGGGGTCCAGGTTTGGTTCCAGCCGACTAGTTTCCTCTTCAAAGTTTTGGCAAAATTCTGCAAGTACAATCACTGAGTCAAGGCAACGGTCGAATGGAAATATCACTGTAAAAATGATTGTTTGACGCAAAGGATTACCTTCGAGCATGAGGAACAACTTCTTGGCAAGTCCACTCAGAAAGGCCTCCAGATCATTCTTCTTCCCAGTCAACTGACTGGCCTTGTCGTTCAGGGCAGCTTTGTCACTTTTCAGTCGACTGACCTCCTTGTTGGCAATCGCAAGAGCAGCTTTCAGATTAGTGTTTTCTTCTTCAAGCTTGGTGACCGAAGCTAGCTTCTCGTCAGCAAGCTTGGTCTTCTCAGCTAGCTCAAGGTCTTTCTTCTTCTGGGCCTCCTTCACCTTGCCTGCAAAGTTACATCAAGATCAGATTTTGAAACAAATGAGGGACAAAAGCAGTCGTCGAGGTCTCACCGAACGTACCTTTGGTCTCCTCCTTCGCCTTCGTCAGATCCTCCTGGACCAGCTTCAGATCCAGCTCGAGCTGGATGTGCTTTTTCTCCAGCTCGGTATAACGAGCCGCAAGGTCGCAGGATTTCTGCGAAGAACCAGTTGACAAAATGTCAAAGATAATTCACTTCCGAGTGGATAAGAGAAAATCATGCGTTTCTAAGACTACAGCCGAATACAAACATTCGACCGTAGTCTCGGGGACCACACCCAGTGGGTGCACTCAGCGTGCCCCACTAGTTCTATTAAGATAGAGTCGACCAGTCGACCAAAAAAAACAACAACAGGACATATTCTTCAGACTGTAACCGACTGCCTGCAGTCGACCACAGTCTCGGGGACTACACCCAGTGGGTGCACTCAGCGTGCCCCCACCGGTTTGAGAAATCCATTCGACCTAGTCGACTGACGGAAGAACTTAACTTATAAAGCCTATGGTCGACTGCCAGCAGTCGACCATAGCCTTGGGGACTACACCCAGTGGGTGCACTCAGCGTGCCAATGCTAAACCGGAGTTTCAATCGACACACCCAGTGGGTGACTACTATGGATTTCGGAAAGAAAGATTTTCAAATAGCATATCCTAACAGAACAGGCGATGATCGACTGACCTGAACGTTGCTTTGAAGAGCAGAACTGGCGTCGTAGGCTGCCTGGCTTGCCTCCCGGATGGCCTTCACCTGCTCCATCATGACTCCCGCTTGGCGTATCGCTTCCTTTGCAGCACTGGCTTGGTCCTCTGGGACGTAGTGTGTCGAGAAGAGGGAAGGCTGTGCGGCACTCGACGACGCGGGGTGAGCACTCGTCAGCGGCACCGCGAAAGATACGGTGTGCCGAGTGGTGTTCTCCTCTTCCGCGACCAGAGTCTTGGGTGCCGTCGCATCCTGAGCCACCCTGCCGGCAGACGCTTTCCTGCTCCTCCTGTGCTTCAGCGGTTCCTCATCGTCGTCATCGTCAGGAAGGGTGATAACGACATTGGATAGAGCTGCAGAAAAGAATCAGAATTAGAGACCAAGAGCCAATCGACTAAAAAACGGAATTAAGAGAGTGGTACCAGGTTTTGAGGTTGCAGCATCCTCCATCTCATGATCGTCAGCCCTGGCTGAGGTATCAGAAGTAGCAGCACTGCAATCCCAAAAATCAGTCGGTTGACTCAAGAGTCGACCAAAGATAAACTCATGTAAAACAAGAAGACTCAAGCAGCATTCTTACCCTGATATGGTGGGGATCGACACCTTCATCTTTGGCAGGACCTTGGCCGGCTTCGACGGTGCCACCCTGGATTGCTTCGGAGGCTTTTCAGTCGGCACCGGAGAAGTGGTCCGAGGACGCTTGGTCGACTGCACGACAGTCGCCACCCCTTGCCGCGTTCAGTCGCAGGGTCATGGACAAGCTTCGACCGCCTTTCTGAGTGCGGTGGTGCGACCTCCTCCTCCTCCTCTTCTTCTTCCTCCTCCTCATCATCATCATCATCATCATCTTCAGCAGCATCCGAGTCCCACTCCTCCTGGCTTTTGCCCCCACTCGCTTCTCCCTCCTCAGTCGGAGTCTGCGCTCTATTGGGCATCGAGTACAGTTCGGTGAGGGCCTGTCAGACATCAAGACAAAGGTCAATCGAACAATTTGCGGCGAAAACGGAATAAGTATGGCAAGAATACAATTGGAGATAGAGAAAACACACCTTGTCTGGAATGCTGGAATTGTCGAGTGGAGGAATCCTCCTGGCTCCGCAAGGGTTATCTTTGTTCCCAGTGACCGCCGCCATCCACCTCTCCAGCGTGGCGTCATCGACTGCTTCAGGATTGATCCGAGTCTCATCTTCGGTCCCGCAGTACAGCCACATGCAATGGCCTCGGTACTGAAGAAGCTGGATACGTCGCCTAAGGAAAACCTCCAGGAGATCCATACCCGTCACTCCTTCCCGAACTAACTGGACTACGCGCTCCATCAGCATCTTCACGTTGGCTTTCTCCTCCGGGAGCACCTTCAGAGAGGAGGGTTTGTTGGCTCGGTCAATGGAAAACGGAGGGAGGCCACTCGACAGCCCCGGCGTCGACTCGCTCTGGCAGTAGAACCAAGTCGACTGCCAGCCTCTGACCGACTCGGGAAGTGTCATGGTTGGGAAGGTGCTCTTGTTCCTCATCTGGATCCCTAGACCTCCACACATCTGAATAACCTTGGTTTTATCGTCATATGGACTCGCCTTCTTCACGGTCTGAGAGCGACACATGAATATATGCTTGAACAGGCCCCAGTGCGGTCGGCAACCCAGACAGTTCTCACACATGGATACAAAGGCAGCAAGGTAGGCGATAGAGTTCGGATTGAAGTGGTGGAGTTGCGCCCCAAAAAGTTCAAGAAACCACGGAAGAAAACACTCGGCGGCAAAGAAAACCCGCGGTTGACGTGGGTAGCTAGAAGAAGACACTCACCCTCTTCCGGCTGGGGTTGCCACTTGTTCCCCGGGAGCCTCGCTGCTCCGTGAGGGATCAGACCGTCCTTGGCCATGTCGGTGAGATCCTTCTCCATGATGGTCGACCAGATCCAATCTCCTTGGACCCAGCCGTGCGGCAGACGAGATCTGGACGAAGACCCGCCCCGACTGGTTGTTCTCCCTTTCGCCTTCCCCGTCGCTGATGCCTTCTTCGCGCGTTCCAGCGCTGCCGTCTTCTCCTTCACCATGGCTGCCGGTGAAGCGTACAAGGAGCGCTTGCACGGAGGCGAGAGCGGGCGCGGTGGGCGGAGGCAGAGAGGGCAGAGGGAGAATGGAGAGATACTGTTCAAAAGCCCTCGCCGGGCGCCTTTATAAGATCACTTCCGAGTGGATGACGGGTGGGCCCGGGCGATCCAATCACATCCCGAAACAGTCGAGCGTATGCGATACGTGGCGAGAAAGGTGGCGCGGGAATCGAGGCATCTATGCCCTATCCCATCCGAACGCCGCGGTCCGCCCCGCTTCGTGCGCTTCCCCAAATTTCGTATACCACAAAATCCGCGAACGGCAGATCAATCTGTCAGGCGCGAGATTTCCTGCGATCCGTCGCTCGGGGATTGTTAAGTTCAAAAGTTCACTCCACGAAAGAAAAGAATGGATCAAGGCGACTGAAGATAAGTTGCTGATTATCAATGAAGAGATTATTGGTCCAAGACGATACATAATCCAGAATGCAAAAGCAGGTCGGAAATAATATCAACTCCTTCCTCACTCAAGCCTCAATCCATTCGGGGGCTAATGATGAAGTCATGTACCTAGGGTAGGGTCATAGACCTGATCTAAGTACCCTACCCAAGGACACCCTTAGAAGAGATTACCTTCCAGTCGACCAAGGAGGACTTCACTCGACAGACTCGAAGGATTCGACCATGAAGACTCACTCGACCACCGAAGGTCAAGAAGCACTCACTGTGAACGGTCTGTAATTAAGTAGACTTTATGGTATTTAGGACACTTTATGTGAGGAGTTACCAGTAACGCCTAGACTTAATGTAGTTTAAACCCTGCATTACTGAGGGCCGGAGGGGTCTGGCGGACACTATATAAGCCACCCCCCTCCTCAGTGTAAAGGGTTCGCACACCTGTAATCCATACACACATAATCCACTCGACCGCCTCCGGGCTCTGAGACGTAGGGCTATTACTTCCTTCAAGAAGGGCCTGAACTCGTACATCTCTTGTGCGTACAACTGCTCCATAGCTAGGACCTTGCCTCTCCATACCTACCCCCACTCTACTGTCAGACTTAGAACCACGACAGCCCCCTTCTCCTTCCTTCTCTCCACCTCCTCCTTCCCCCTTCTCCTACTTGGAATAGGAAAGGGGGGCCAAACCTACTTGGAGTAGGATTGCCCCCCCTTGGGCGCGCCTCTCCCCTTGGCCGACACTCTCCTCCTCCCCCCTTTATATACGGAGGAGGGGGCACCCCATAGACACAACAATTGATCATTGATCTCTTAGCCGTGTGCGGTGCCCCCCTCCACCATAGTCCTCCTCGATAATATTGTAGTAGTGCTTAGGCGAAGCCCTGCGTCGGTAGAGCATCATCATCGTCACCACGCCGTCATGCTGATGGAACTCTCCCTCGACACTCGGCTGGATCGGAGTTCGAGGGACGTCATCGAGCTGAACGTGTGCAAGAACTTGGAGGTGTCGTGCTTTCGGTGCTTGATTGGTCGGGCCGTGAAGACGTACGACTACATCAACCGCGTTGTGCTAATGCTTCCGCTTACGGTCTACGAGGTACATGGACAACACTCTCCCCTCTCATTGCTATGCATCACCATGATCATGCGTGTGCGTAGGAATTTTATTGAAATTACTACGTTACCCAACAGTGGCATCCGAGCCTAGGTTTTATGCGTTGACGTTATATGCACGAGTAGAACACAAGTGATTTGTGGGCGATACAAGTCATACTGCTTACCGGCATGTCATACTTTGGTTCAGCGGTATTGTTGGATGAAGCGGCCCAGACCGACATTACGCGTACGCTTACGCGAGACTGGTTCTACCAACGTGCTTTGCACACAGGTGGCTGCTGGGTGTCAGTTTCTCCAACTTTAGTTGAACCAAGTGTGGCTACACCCGGTCCTTGAGAAGGTTAAAACAACACTAACTTGACGAACTATCATTGTGGTTTTGATGTTTAGGTAACAGCGGTTCTTACTCAGCCCGTAGCAGCCACGTAAAACTTGCAACAACAAAGTAGAGGACGTCTAACTTGTTTTTGCAGGGCATGTTGTGATGTGATATGGTCAAGACGTGATGCTATATTTTATTGTATGAGATGATCATGTTTTGTAACTGAGTGACGATGCTACGATGGAGATCAAGGTGTCGTGCCGGTGACGATGGTGATCATGACGGTGCTTCGGAGATGGAGATCACAAGCACAAGATGATGATGGCCATGTCATATCACTTATATTGATTGCATGTGATGTTTATCTTTTATGCATCTTATATTGTTGTGATTGACGGTAGCATTATAAGATGATCTCTCACTAAATTTCAAGATAAAAATGTTCTCCCTGAGTATGCACCATTGCCAAAGTTCGTCGTGCCCAGACACCACGTGATGATCGGGTGTGATAAGCTCTACGTCCATCTACGGGTGCAAGCCAGTTTTGCACACGCAGAATACTCAGGTTAAACTTGACGAGCCTAGCATATGCAGATATGGCCTCAGAACACTGAGACCAAAAGGTCGAGCGTGAATCATATAGTAGATATGATCAACATAGTGATGTTCACCATTGAAAACTACTCCATTTCACGTGATGATCGGTCATGGTTTAGTTGATTTGGATCACGTAATCACTTAGATGATTAGAGGGATGTCTATCTAAGTGGGTGTCGGTGTACTAAAGTAGGGGTACCTTAGTACCCCAAACTTGTGCACGGGCAGTCGCAGCGTCCCGCGGCAAGGCTTGCCGGGCGTCCGCCAAGACCCTTCGCTATTCATATTACTGCCATTCAAGAACAAAGTGTTAACCGAGAAGACAAGGCCCCGGCAAGAGAAGCTTGCCGGGAAGGACAAGCCCCCGGCAAGAGGAGCTTGCCAGGAAGGCCAACCAAGTTACTTCAGACAACTTGCCGCGACGCTGCGCGCGTCCCGGCAAGACCCGACGAGCGGCAAGCTTGCGGGTGCGACAAGATAACGACCGCGACAAGGTGCTTGCCGTGGCGAAGCCACCACTCTGCGCCCACGCTCCAGCGCATTCGACGATGTGTCGCCGCAGGATCGCTCCTAGTGCACGTGGCGGGTAGCTGTGCAGCCAAGCGGTGCGAGGTGGCAAGAGAAGATGACGAGGAGGCCATCATGGCGATCGGTGGCGCCCCCAACGGTCGCTTCCTGCACTGTTTGGGCGACCAGACGGGCATTAAATGCCCTTGTCCCCTGCCGTCAGAGTTAGGTAGGGGCACTGTGGATAGTGGTTGTACCAACCCCCGTTTTTACCTTTTTACCCCTCTTTCTGCGTTGCCACCTGTCGGTGACCCCTTTAGACTATAAAAAGGAGGCCCTCGCGCACGTAGAGGAGGTTGGACTCATTCGATACGACAGCATACCCACGCTTTCGAGCAAAAACTGAATAGAAACACAAGGCAGCAGTAGGAGTTTTATCTCTCCAGAGAGCTCCGAAGCTGGGTAAAATCCCCCGCGTGCTCGACCTCGATCTGCTCTTCGTGCGCCCTCCGCTCCCTGCCGGACCGAAAAGGGGCCCTGCCCCATAGGTGCTCGTTCCCCCACGACATCTTTGGCGCGCGCGGTAGGGGCGCCGAGGTCGCGGCGAACCTGATCCGTCTCCGCGCTACATCAACATCTTCATCGACATGCCACCAAAGAAGAAGACTTCGGAGGTGGCCGCTCCGTCTACGTCGATTCCACCGCCGCCGGAGCAAACGGGCGGTGGGGTAGACACCGGCGGAGGAGCGGGCGCCGATGGTGGGACTCACGTCGTCACCAGGTCCAAGGACAAGGCCCCGCAAGCTTCTGCGTCTGTACATACGCCGCACCCCTCCCTGTGGGTGCAGGATCGACAACGCTCGGTGCTCCTGGCACCGTACTCGCGTTGGAGCAAGGCCGAGCTGGTGGATCGCGGGACGCTCAAGGCCAACAAGCGCGTCAGCATGTCGGTACGAACGCGGTACGATCGCCTGGACGAGATGTTGCTCCTTCTACAACTGTTAGAAGTCTGAGCATATCTCACTCCTCGCGTCGCTCGCCACCACCACCCAAGACTCCAGAGGAAGCGCTGGCCCGAGCCCAGCTGCTTCTAGATTACCCTCCAGCGCCAGACAAGATCGACGACTGGAGGATGACCATTCAGAGCCTCATCGGCTTCGCCAACGGCGACAAGCCCCGGCAACCGAGCACATCGAAGCCCCGGCAAGACACCCAAGCGCAAGCCGACGCCGACAAGACCGCTGGGGGTGCCACCACCGTGCACTCCCCGCCCCGAAGGCCAAGATCGCCGACTCGTCGGGCCAACCTCGACACTGACTCCACTGCATTGTCGGACCCGCGAGCTCGCCGCGATCAACGCCAAGTTCTCCAAGAACAACAACACGAAGACGCCGCTTTTCGCATCGGCGCCAAGAGAAAGCGATGTCGGTCGGACCAGCGACTGGCCCACTGTTGATATGCATGCGCCCGAAGAACCAGCGACTTGCCGACGTGTAGGTTGCCTGCGCTCACTCGCGAGCTGCGGCAAGTCCAAATGGCCCAAGACCAAGAACTTCAAGCCGACGTTCGAGAAGCACGATGGCAGGATACATCCGTCGAGTTCCTCGGCGTCTACACCATCACGGTGCAGCTGCGGGCGACGAGAAGATCCTCGCCAATTACTTCCCGCTGGTGCTCAAGCCCAACGTCAGATCTTGGCTCATGCACTTGCCGGACAACTCCATCTCTTCGTGGGCGGACCTGTGCCATCAGTTTGTCGGCGCCTTCACAGGCGGCCACAAGCCTCATGGCCAGGAAAGCGATCTTCATTTGCTTGCCCAGAAGGAAGGAGAACCCCTGCGCAAGTACATACAGAGATTCAGCCAGGTGCAGCGCAACATCCCAGACGTCCACCCTGCCGCGGTTATCAGCGCGTTCCATCAGAACATGCATAACCGCAGGATGAGGGAGGAGATGGCGATGTGCAAAATTAGAGATGTCAGCGAGCTATATGCTCTGGCCGACAAGTGCGCACGGGCTGAAGAGGGGAGGAAACTCCCCGGAGAGAACACAGGAGCAGAAGGATCTGACAGTGAGGATGCCCCTCCGGCAAAGAAGAACCGGAGGCGGAATAACAGAAAGAGAAAGGCTAAGGATGTGCTAGTTGTCGATCAGTCTGGCAACGGAGGCGGCGCCGACAAGGCCAAGGCTGGCGACTCCGGCGAGGTTGTGGTGGCCGCCGACAAGCAGGACGGCTCCGGCAAGCAGTACTGCAAGATCCATCGCACCAAGGGCCATGACCTCCAAGCATGCAAGAAGGTTGAGCAGATGGCAGAGCTACAGAAAGCTGAATATGAGCGTCGCGACAAGGGGAAGGCCTGTGAAGGTGGCGGAGGATCCAGAAGAAGCGCCCCGCCGGGAGGCGCGCTGGCAAGGCCAAGCAGCGGCAAGGAGACAGACCTCCCGTGGCGCGATAACGATTTAAGACGAAGATGAGGATGATGAGATGGATGAGGATGAGACCGACGACCAAGAGTTTCAGAAGGCGACGGAGGTTTTGTGCGTTGACGGCGGTGCTTCTCTGCACACCTCGCATCGTCAACTCAAATAGTGGGTGCGGGAGGTGAATGCAGCAGAACCATCAGTCGAATCGCGCAAGCCCCTGAAGTGGTCTAGCACGCCCATCGTCTTTGATGTTGAGGATCACCCAGATTGCATCACTGCGGTCGGGTGCTTGCCGATGTTGGTTTCGCCAACCATCTGCAACCTCAAGGTCACAAAGATGTTGGTTGACGGCGGGGCCGGCCTAAATCTGATCTCTTCCGCGGTGCTCAACAAACTCCAGATCCCCGACAGCGAGCTCGAAGAAACTGGTACCTTTCAAGGAATCAACCCGGGAAGGAGCAAGACAAAGGGGAAGATCACACTGCCAGTGACGTTTGGCAGCGAGCTGAATTTCAGGACAGAGAGAGTCACATTTGACGTTGCTGATTTCCCATTGCCCTACAATGGGATACTCGGCCGTCCAGCGCTTGCCAAGTTCATGGCAGCCTCTCATTATGCTTACAATGTGCTCAAGATGCCTGGTCCGATAAGTGTCATTTCTGTCCAAGGCGACAAGAAGGATGCACTTATCTGTACTGACAAGATCTACCGGGAAGCAGCAGCCGCAGCAGAGCACAAACCACTTGCCGCTGAAGCTCCCGGGGGGAAGGAGAAGAAGACCAAGTCCGGCAAGAGTAGCTATGATGCCCACTCTGGCAAGCGCACCTCTTCGGAGTGCTGCGCTACCGTCGAGGACCCACCATCGAGCTCCACCGGCAAGTGCAAGAAGGCGAAGACAGCTGCACCATAGACCAAGAAAGTGGCCGCCAAGGGGGACGGCACTGGTGGTACCTTCACCATTAGTGCGACACTTGACCCTAAATAGGAAAGCGCGCTCGTTGCTTTCCTGTGGGCGAATGTCGATGTGTTTGCATGGCAACCATCTGACATCCCCGGTGTTCCCAGGAAAGTAATTGAGCACCACCTTGCCGTCTGTCCTCATCGCGCGCCCGTCAGCGAGAGAGGGAAGCAAGCGATGGAACGCCAAGAGTTCATTGCAGAAGAGATCAAGAAGTTGGAGGCAGCAGGCCTTGTCCGAGGAGTATTCCATCCAACGTGGTTAGCCAATCCAGTAGTCGTGCGTAAGGCGAACGGGAAGTGGAGGCTTTGTATTGACTTCACGGATGTTAATAAAGCTTGTCCCAAAGATCCATTTCCCTTGCCGCGCATTGACCAGATTGTCGACTCCACGGCAGGATGTGATCTGCTTTCATTTCTTGATGCATACTCAGGATACCACCAGATCTTCATGGCAGAAGATGATGAAGAAAAAACCGCATTCATTACTCCATGTGGCACGCACTGCTTTGTACGAATGCCTTTTGGACTAAAGAATGCTGGTTCAACGTTTGCAAGAGTAGTCAGTCATGCTTTTGAGCCACAGCTGCACAGGAATGTAGAAGCATACATGGATGACATAGTGGTCAAGAGCAAAGACAGAGAAACTTTGGTTCAAGATCTGGAAGAGACTTTTGCAAATCTGCGCAAGGTCAATCTCAAGTTGAACCCCGAGAAGTGTGTGTTTGGAGTTCCCTCCGGCAAGCTTCTCGGGTTCTTTGTGTCACAGAGGGGGATTGAAGCCAACCCCGACAAGATCAAGGCCATCGAGCAGATTGAAGCCCCGAAGCGCGTCAAGGATGTGCGAAGGCTTGCCGGCTGCGTTGCTGCTCTTAGTAGGTTCATCTCTAAGTCTGCTGAGCGCGCCCTGCCATTTTTCAAAATTTTGAAAAAGGCAGGTCCAATGAAATGGACTCCGGAAGCGGAGGCTGCGCTATAGGACTTGAAGAGATACCTATCCTCCACTCCAGTACTTGTCGCACCTAAGCCACAAGAGAAGTTGTTGCTGTATCTAGCGACAACCAATCAAGTGGTTAGTGCTGCGTTAGTAGCGTAGAGGGAGGCAGATGATGAGCCAGCGGCCGCGGCAAGCGAGTCCAACGACAAGCAGGGGGCTTCCCCATCAAGCTCTGGTCCCGACAAGGATGAATCTGCACAGTTGCCGGAAGAGAAACAGAAGAAGATGGTGCAGCGCCCAGTTTACTTTGTCAGTTCCCTTCTGCAGGGGGCTAGATCAAGGTACTCTGGTGTGCAAAAGTTGCTTTTCGGCCTTCTCATGGCCTCGAGGAAGCTGCACCATTACTTTCAAGCGCATGAGATCACAGTTGTCACTCACTTTCCGTTGAAGAGGATATTGCAGAATCCAGAGGCAACAGCCAGGATCGTCGAGTGGGCTCTGGAATTGTCAAGCTTTGGCCTTAAGTTGGAGAGTACCTCAACCATCCAGAGCCGAGCATTGGCAGAGTTCATAGCAGAATGGACGCCAACACCCGATGAAGAAACTCTGGAGAAGAGCATCCCCGTCAAGGAAGCAAGTAAAGAATGGATCATGTACTTTGATGGTGCCTTCTCGCTGCAAGGCGCTGGAGCGGGTGTGTTGCTTGTCGCACCCACCGGAGAGCACCTCAAGTACGTGGTCCAAATGCATTTTCCCAAGGAGCAAGCAACAAACAATACTGCAGAGTATGAAGGCTTGCTTGCCGGACTCAGAATAGCAACAGAGCTTGGGATTAAGAAACTCATTGTCAGGGGTGACTCGCAACTTGTCGTCCGTCAAGTAAAGAAGGATTATCAGAGTCCGTTGATGGAAGCCTACATTGATGAGGTGAGGAAGCTGGAAGAGCATTTTGACGGCCTGCAGATGGAACATGTTCCGAGAGCTCAGAATGACATTGCAGATGGCCTGTCAAAATGCGCCGCACTTAAGTTGCCTGTGGAACCAGGGATTTTTGTGCTCAAGCTGACTCAACCATCTGTGACGCCATCAACTGGACAGAGCAAGAAGAGAAAGTTGGTTACTGGCGACTACTTTCCGGTAGAGCTCCCCGAAGCCGCCGCCAAGAAGGTCCCCAGGATCAACACAGAAACTGCTGAGGAGCAATCTGCTCCGACAAGCCCTAGGGTTTGTTTCGTTGAAGCAGACGCTCCCGACAAGTTGTGTCCCGACACGCTTGCCGGGGAGCATCACGCTCCGGCAAGATCTCAGATTCTTGCCGTAGAAGCGGATGTTCCGGCAGCAGCGTTTGCGCCTTTAGTCCTTGTTGTCGAGCCACAAGCTCCAACATGGGCACAGCAAATAGTCCATTTCCTTTAGGCCGGAGAACTTCCCGAAGAGCAAGAAGAAGCGGAAAAAGTAGCCCGGCAATCAAGTATGTACCGGTTTGTCGATGACATACTGTACAGAAGAAGATTCAACGGAGTGAAATTGAAGTGCATTTCCCGGGAAGAAGGACAAGAGCTGTTGGCGGAGATACATGGAGGCATATGTGGTCACCACATTGGCGCAAGAGCACTTGCCGGCAAGGCCTTCTGGCAAAGTTTTCTTCTGGCCGACAGCCCTCCAGGATGCAACTGCACGAGTAACTAAGTGTGAAGCGTGCCAGTTCCACTCCTAACAGATTCATCAACCAGCTCAAGCTCTCCAAACAATCCCTTTATCCTGGCCATTTCCGGTCTGGGGGCTCGATATCCTTGGCCCCTTTCCCCGAGCTGTCGGGGGCTTCGAGTTCTTGTACGTGGCAATCGACAAGTTCACGAAGTGGCCGGAGGTGGAGGCAGTGAGGAAGGTGACAGCACAGTCAGCAGTCAAGTTCTTCAGGTCAATTGTTTGCCATTTCGGAGTCCCTAACAGGATCATCACCGACAACGGCACACAATTTACGAGCCGCACCTTCATGCAGTACGTCCAAGATCTTGGCGCCAAGGTCTGCTTCGCTTCCGTTGCTCACCCGAGAAGCAACGGTCAAGCGGAGAGGGCAAACGCTGAAGTGCTGCGCGGGCTCAAGACCAGAACTTTCGACAGGCTGCACAAGTGCGGAAGAAATTGGATCGAGGAGCTGCCGATGGTTCTTTGGTCGATCAGGACGACGCCAAATCGAGCCATAATGAAGTGGATATGGCATCGTTCAAAGAAGTACAGCCTTGCCGGGACACAGACGACAGAAAAGCTAAGTTGTCAAAGTTTGAGCACAGTCATTTTTAAAATTTTAAGTTATATTCCTTGAACGACCGTGCCTTGTATGGAAAACCTGTGCGTGGAGGAATCGACTCGAGGCTAAGTTGCGCCCTTAATTTGTTTCGAGTCCGCTCAACAATGAAAGTGTGCTGCGACTAGCCCCGACAAGGTTTCTTGCCGGAAGCAACACCGCCAAAGAAGGCTCTTTGATGTTCCAGACTCAGCGCTTCATGGCAAGCGTGTTTTATACCGCAAGTCCCCTCAAAGCGTAGGGTAAAAACATACAAGGAATGGAATTGAGTAAAGGATATAACATAGCAAGCATCCCCTTTTCATTAAAAACATCCCACTCAGGTACAGTCCATAGAGGATGAAAAACATGAAAGAGAGGATTACAAGTTTTAGATGCGGCTAAGGCCCGAAGGCTTACAAATTAAAAAGATAAGATGCCCGTAATCCCTTTCCCGTCCCTCTCTTCAGGAGGTAGGTCAAGGAGGCGAAAAGGGCAAGAGGGGTGCCTAGGCGAGCTACAGGTGCCAGAAGACACCAAGAGAACATCCCGGGGGCCGTCCAGAGGCTGGACGGTGATGGCGCCACGAAGCGGGCTCAAGACAGTGCACGTGGGACGTCAAGACTGCTGTCGAGGGCACTACGCCCTCATACTCCGATTTGACGGCCTTGTCGCCAGCCCTCTTCCCCTTCCGCAGCCTCCCTATGCCAGCCGCCCAAGGAGACGACCCCGGGGATTTCAAGGAGCCGGCGGCACGGATGATGGGGTCACCGGTGACGCACGAAGCGGCGCCCGACACCTAGTCGGGCCCGCCATCCCGCCACCCGCTACCCTCACCATCGCTGTCGCTCTCCTCCTCGTCACTCTCGCTCGAGGGGGAGCCTTCGCTATCGGAGGAGCTGTCCATGCAGCACTTCGCCCGAGTGCCGAAGCACCCGAAGACCTTGACGGAGAGGAGATCGCCCTCCATTTACTTAAAATGGAGGGTAAACCCCTCCATCAGGCTGTGGATACGGGCGAACGTCTTCCACCCACGATCAAGATACATCACATTAGGGGCTGGGAATACAACACGGACTCGCGTGCCGCTGATCCCACAGCCCCTCATGTGCAGCCTCAGTGTCTCGGGCAGGTCCAACTCCATCGCGCTCGCAAACGGAGCTGGAAGCCGGAGGCGACGACGAGGTGCCCGGCGCAGCCTGACGAAGAACTCGCAAGGGTCGTCCCCTGTATGGACCGCCGTGGGGAGAGGAACCGCCGGCAGAGGCGGAGCTGGCGCACCGCCCCGTCCGCCTCTTCCCGAGCGCCTCGACCTCGTCCTCGACCTCGTCCACGACCTCGCCCCTCCCTCTTCCCCTTATGGCTGGCTCTGCCACCACGGGCGCGGGATAGGGAGGGGTCCGCTGCCTGGCGGTGACCGTCGCCGCCACCGACGAAGGGCCAGGGTTCCCTTCCTCCATGGCGAATGAGAGAAAGGGGAGCACAAGCTGAAGAAAGGAGAAGATGAGAGAGTGCGGGCTTCTGCGCTCCCCCCACTCTTCTTAAAGGAGCGAGGTGGGGGCTCGGCCGCCTGGCCAAAGCAAATCAGGCACGAGAAGAGCAGGAGTCGGGCTGGCCCGATGCCTCGCCGCGAACGCCCGCTTCCGCTTCCACCGACCGCGACCCCAAGCGCATGGGAGCCGCGTGGCGGGGATGCAGAATCGAGGCGAACGTTACGCATTTCCTGGATTTAAGTATTGCCCACGATCTCTCCCACGACGCCGCGATTGACGTGTGCCGTTACGGGAGGACGCGGTGGATACGGAGTGGATTTGGTTTCGACCCAGGCCGCGCGTGCCCGTGCCCTGTTTTGGGCCTAGCCCAACAGCGCTCGGCACCGTGTATGGCCCAGGCCCGGGGGCTCCTGTCGGTGTACTAAAGTAGGGGTACCTTAGTACCCCGAACTTGTGCATCGAGGCGATCGCGGCGTCCGCGGCAAGGATTGATTGGCGTCCGCCAAGACCCTTCGCTATTCATATTACTGCCATTCAAGAACAAAGTGTTAACCGAGAAGACAAGGCCCCGGCAAGAGAAGCTTGCCAGGAAGGACAAGCCCCCGGCAAGAGGAGCTTGCCAGGAAGGCCAACCAAGGCACTTCAGAAAACTTGCTGCGACGCTCCGCGCATCCCGGCAAGACCCGACGAGCGGCAACCTTGCGGGTGCGACAAGATAACGACCGCGGCAAGGTGCTTGCCGTGGCGAAGCCACCACTCTGCGCCCACGCTCCAGCGCATTCGACGACGTGTCACCGCAGGATCGCTCCTAGTGCACGTGGCGGGTAGCTGTGCAGCCAAGCGGTGCGAGGTGGCAAGAGAAGATGACAAGGAGGCCATCGTGGCGATCGGTGGCGCCCCTAACGGTCGCTTCTGCCACTGCTTATGCACAGACGGGCATTAAATGCCCTTGTCCCCGCCGTCGAGTTAGGTAGGGCATCAGGATAGTGGTTGTACCAACCCCTGTTTTTACCTTTTACCCTCTTTCTGCGTTGCCACAGCCGGTGACCCTTTAGACTATAAAAGGAGGCCCTCGGCAAGACGAGAGGAGGTTGGACTCATTCGAGACGACAGCATACCCACGCTTTCGAGCAAGAACTGAATAGAAACACAAGGCAGCAGTAGGAGTTTTATCTCTCCGGAGAGCTCCGAAGCTGGGTAAAACCCCCGCATGCTCGACCTCGATCTGCTCTTCGTGCGCCCTCTGCTCCCTGCCGGACCGAAAAGGGGCCCTGCCCCATAGGAGCTCGTTCCCCCACGACAGTGGGAGTTCTTAAGTAATACGATTAATTGAACTTAAATTTATCATGAACTTAGTACCTCATAGTATTTTGCTTGTCTATGTTTGTTGTAGATAGATGACTCGTGCTATTGTTCCGTTGAATTTTAATGCGTTCCTTGAGAAAGCAAAGTTGAAAGATGATGGTAGCAATTACACGGATCGGGTCCAGAATTTGAGGATTATCCTCATTGCCGCACGTAAGAATTACGCCCCGAAGCAACGCTAGGTGCCACACCTGCTGCAGGAGCAACACCAGATGTTATGAACGTCTGGCAGAGCAAAGCTGATGACTACTCGATAGTTCAGTGTGCCATGCTTTACGCCTTAGAACCGGGACTTCAATGACGTTTTGAACATCATGGAGCATATGAGATGTTCCAGGAGTTGAAGTTAATATTTCAAGCAAATGCCCGGATTGAGAGATATGAAGTCTCCAATAAGTTCTATAGCTGCATGATGAAGGAGAATAGTTCTGTCAGTGAGCATATACTCAGAATGTCTGTGTATAACAATCACTTGATTCAACTGGGAGTTAATCTTCTGGATGATAGCGTTATCGACAGAATTTTTCAATCACTACCACCAAGCTACAAGAGCTTCGTGATGAACTATAATATGCAAGGGATGGATAAGACTATTCCTGAGCTCTTCGCAATGCTAAAAGCTGCGGAGGTAGAAATCAAAAAGGAGCATCAAGTGTTGATGGTCAATAAGACCACCAGTTTCAAGAAAAAGGGCAAAGGAAAAAAGAAGGGGAATTTCAAGAAGAACAGCAAACAAGTTGCTGCTCAAGAGAAGAAACCCAAGTCTGGACCTAAGCCTGAGATCGAGTGCTTCTACCGCAAGCGATCGGTCACCGGAAGCTTAAACTGCCCCAAGTATTTGGCGGATAAGAAGGATGACAAGGTGAACAAAGGTATATGTGATATACTCCCTCCGTTCGGAATTACTTGTCTTCAAAATGGATGTATCTAGAACTAAAATACATCTAGGTACATCCATTTCAATGACAACTATTTCCGAACGGAGGGAGTACATGCTATTGATGTGTACCTTACCAGAGCTCGCAGTAGCACCTGGGTATTTGATACTGGTTCTATTGCTAACATTTGCAACTCGAAACAGGGACTACGGATTAAGCGGACACTGGCTAAGGACGAGGTGACGATGCGCGTGGAAAATGGTTCCAAAGTTGATGTGATCGCCGTCGGCACGCTACCTCTACATCTACCTTCGGGATTAGTTTTAGACCTAAATAATTATTATTTGGTGCAAGCGTTGAGCATGAACATTATATCTAGATCTTGTTTGGTGCGAGACGGTTATTCATTTAAATCTGAGAATAATGGTTGTTCTATTTATATGAGTAATATCTTTTATGGTCATGCACCCTTAAAGAGTGGTCTATTTTTGATGAATCTTGATAGTAGTGATACACATATTCATAATGTTGAAGCCAAAAGATGCAGAGTTGGTAATGATAGTGCAACTTATTTGTGGCACTGCCGTTTAGGTCATATTGGTGTAAAGCGCATGAAGAAACTCCATAATAATGGACTTTTGGAGTCACTTGGTACTTGTGAACCATGCCTCATGGGCAAGATGACTAAAACGCCGTTCTCCGGTACTATGGAGCGAGCAACTGATTTGTTGGAAATCATACATACTGATGTATGTGGTCCAATGAATATTGAGGCTCGCGGCGGGTATCGTTATTTTCTCACCTTCACAGATGATTTGAGTAGATATGGGCATATCTACTTAATGAAACATAAGTCTGAAACATTTGAAAAGTTCAAAGAATTTCAGAGTGAAGTTGAAAATCATCGTAACAAGAAAATAAAGTTTCTACGATCTGATCGTGGAGGAGAATATTTGAGTTACGAGTTTGGTTTACATTTGAGGCAATGCGGAATAGTTTCAAGAACTCACGCCACCGGAACACCACAACAGTAATGGTGTGTCCGAACATCGTAATCGTACTTTACTAGATATGGTGCGATCTATGATGTCTCTTACTGATTTACCGCTATCGTTTTGGGGTTATGCCTTAGAGATGGCCGCATTCACGTTAAATAGGGCACCATCAAAATTCGTTGAGACGACGCCTTATGAACTATGGTTTGGCAAGAAACCAAAGTTGTCGTTCCTTAAAGTTTGGGTTGCGATGCATATGTGAAAAAGCTTCAACCCAATAAGCTCGAACCCAAATCGGAGAAATGTGTCTTCATAGGATACCCAAAGGAAACTATTGGGTACACCTTCTATCACAGATCCGAAGGCAAGACATTTGTTGCCAAGAATGGATCCTTTCTATAGAAGGAGTTTGTCTCGAAAGAAGTGAGTGGGAGGAAAGTAGAACTTGATGAGGTAATTGTACCTGCTCCTTTATCGGAAAATAGTTCATCACAGAAACCGGTTCCTATGACGACTACACCAATAATTGAGGAAGCTAATGATGTTGATCATGAAACTTCAGATCAAGTTACTACTGTCACGCCCAATATGCGACCCTATCCAAAAGGAACTCGAAGGTCCCACCAAGGATAGACCCGCATATTGGAACGCTTTTGCAAGGTGGATATCATTACATCAACATTACATAATAGATGGGGATACATACATAAGGCATACAATGCCACACGAATACAACATCATATTACAAAGAGCAACATCCGACTACGGATGAATCATAAATGTAAACTCAAACAATATCCACCGCTAGCCCAGCTGCCGACCGAACCTATCCCCGATCGAAGAAGAAGCGGAAGAAGAACTCAATGCAAGCAAGCATCGCTCTCGCCATGATCATCGATAACCTGCACACCGCAATCGTTGTTGTAGTAATCGTGGAGCCACGAGGACTCAGCAATCCCATTACCATGGGTATCAAGACTAGCAAAGCTTAAATGGGAAAGGAAGGGGTAAAGTGGTGAGGTTGCAGCAGCGGCTAAGCAAGTATGGTGGCTAACATACGCAAATGAGAGCGAGAAGAGAAACAAGCGGAACGGTCGTCAACTAGCAATGATCAAGAGGTGATCCTGAACACCTACTTACGCCAAACATAACCCGAAACCGTGTTCACTTCCGGACTCGCCGAGAAGAGACCATCACGCTACACACTCGGTTGATGCATTTTAATTCGGATCTGGTGTCAAGTTATCTACAACCGGACATTAACAAATTCCCATCTGCCACATAACCGCGGGCACGGCTCTCGAAAGTTTATACCCTGCAGGGGTGTCCCAACTTAGACCATGACAAGCTCTCGCGATCAACGAAGGAATAGACCTTCTCCCAGGAAGACCCGATCAGTCTCGGAATCCTGGTTTACAAGACATTTCGACAACGGTAAAACAAGACCAGCAAAGCCTCCCGGCGTGCCGACATCCTGATAGTAACCGCGCGTATCTCGTCTTAGGCCACGACCGGATGAGCTAAGCGTACAGGAACCGACGAATCCAAGTTGCCAAGGAATGGTCCCGCATGGTGCTCTAGTTTGGACCAACACTTAGACAAGCACTGGCCCGGGGTTAATTACTCCCAAGGGAAAAGTAGGTGGTGGTGAGGCAAATGGTAAAAGTCAATGTTGGGCCTTGCTGGACAAGTTTTATTCAAAGCGAACTGTCAGGGGGGTCCCATAAATCACCCGACCGCGTTAGGAACGCAAAATCCGGGAACATAACACCGGTATGACGGAAACTAGGGCGGCAAGAGTGGAACAAAAGACCAGGCATAAGGCCGAGCCTTCCACCCTTTACCAAATATATAGATGCATTAATAAATATAAGAGATATTGTGATATCCCAACATAAACCCTGTCCACCATGGAGAAATCTTCAACTTCACCTGCAACTAGCAACGCTATAAGAGGGGCTGAGCAAAGCGGTAACATAGCCAAATAACGGTTTGCATAGGAAAGGTGTCAAAGGTTAGGGGTTCATGGCAATATGGGATGGCTTGATAAACAGGTAATAGGTAGCGCAGCATAGCGATAGAACGAAGCAACTAGCAAAGCAATGATAGTAATGAGATCCAGGGTAGCGGTCATCTTGCCTGAAATCCTGCTAGTAAGAAGAATGAGTCCATGAAGAAGATGAAGCCACGAAGACGAACCACACGTAGACGAACGCATCCTCACGATCGCAACGAAACGGGAACTATCGAGGAGAAGCACACAACATGGTAAACACACCACACATGAACAAGACATGATGCACAACAAGCATGATGCATGACCAAGCTACATGAAGCTACTCATGGCAAGAGATGATGCAAACAAGAACAACACATCAAGGCAAGTTTAAATGAGGCCGGGAACAACATATAACAATTCCGGTAAGTCCTCATATGCAAATTTCGAAATTGGCCCAGAACTGAATAAACCTTATGTTCAAGTTGTTAAACAGCAAGTTAAGATGCACCAAGATGATCTACACGAAATTCTAGTCAAGTTACATATAAAGTTCATTAGATTTATATAGTCAAAAAAAGTTCATTAGATTCGGAGCTACGGCCTGGAAGATATGAGCAAAACAAGTTAAACATGGCATTGATGCAAAATGCATACAAACATCAAGCAAACACACCAAAACAAGGATGCAACATGATAATATGAAGCTACATGCAAAATCAAGCAAGTTTCATATAGAGCACACTCAAAACGGAGCAACGGAGCAACACATACACTCTATACAAGTCATAACAACAATCTGTCCATAACAGCAACTAGGCATCTTGCAAGCATCCAAACAACATGCTACAGCACCCCAACATAATAACAAAAGGCATGGGCATGAAGTACAGGTAAAGCACAACAAAACATGAACACTGAGCTATCTCCAGAAACAACTAGAACATGCTCAAAAACACATGGAGATATTGCAAATAATAATAGTTTCAGACTTTAGCAGAAATAACATCAGGTTGCAATGTTTAGAGCTATCAAACAACATGTTACAGGAACTTATCATGGCAAACAAAGGCATGGCATGAATCTACTAATTGCATAGATCGAAAGTCCCTTACTGACCATGAGCCAAAAAGGATCAGATAATATGATGGCACCCACGTAAACATGGCAAGTTATATTACAGCAGGAACAACAATAAGTAGGCATGTTGGTGAGCTTGAACCACTCACCACAGAGCAATAAATGGCACGTCAAGGCAACCAACAGTAAGAAGACATGTTTATGAAGCTAAGCATGTCAAGAGCAAGGTCATAGGATACATGGATCACTAGGAAAACACATGGGAACAAGTGAACTTAATGTTAACAGGCTGACAGCAACATTTTCAAGCAACTTTGGAGCAAGATATGAACATGTTCCAGCAGGCTATAATTGCAACCAAGGGCATGAATGGATAGAACAAGACATGTAGATCAAAACATGTTTATAGAGCATCTCCAGAATATGCATAGAATGATTAGTAGCAACATGTTAACATAGCAACAAAATATAACAGAATCTGTCAGGAAAACAGCAACAGCAACTACCCTACTTAACAAGCTCGATGCACTCAGCACACAACTCACAAAAATACATGGTTGACACCTCTGGAAAGATGGCATGGCATAGATCAACATACATGTAGACATCAACCTAATAGGATGCACACATCAATCATGGCAAAAATGATAAATGAGCAAGTTATAATAGTTTCAACAAATTAACATCAACATGCACTCTTCCAACAACATTTAGGGCATCAAGATGAGCTCAAATGAAAATGATGCAATGGAATGAAATGATCTACTCGTTGAGTCGAACAATTTGACATATTATACGCACGAAACGGAGCTACGGATGCAGAGATGTGATGGCATGAACATGACATGTTTATGCAAAATTTTACAGGACTTAGTGAAACGGGGGCAACCTTCGGTTTGGCACGGTTTTCGAGGCGAGGCGGATCTCGCCGAAAAAACACGCCAGAGATGGCAGGGTCGCCGGAGACGAGCGGATCCGGGCCGGATCTCGCCGGATCCGGCCGGAGGGAGGGGCGAGGTCGCCGGGGACGGAGCCGGGGCGGCGCGGGGGTGGCGGAGGAGCTCGCCCGAGCTCGGCGGCTATGACGGGGTCGCTGGCGAGGAGGCCAAGCGGGCGGAGCGACGGCGCTGGGGCGCTGAGGCCGAGGCAGGCGCTGGCGCGGGGAGCGCCCATGAGCCGTGGAGTCCGGCGCCGACGGGCGGTTCGGGCGGCGGGCGGCGAGGTTCGGCCACCGGATGGATGGCGGCGGCGCGGGCGGAGGAGCGGGCGGCAGCGGCGGCGGCCGAGGCAGGCCAAGGCCAGCGCTGCAGAGCCGGGCGGGGCGGCGCGGACGACAGCAGCGGCGGCGTAAGGTGGGCTCAAGACCTCGATGGGCCCATGGTCGCGGGCGCTGGAGGGACGGCGGTGGCGACAGGTGGCAGGCCACAATTGGCCAGGAGCGGCGGCGGGATCTGTCCGGCTCGGGTCAGACGTGTCCGGCGGCGCGGAGTGAAATTTTAGGGTTTCGGGGGGAAATAGATCCGAAAATGGAGAGGGGGAGACGTTTTTATAGGTAGAGGGAGCTAGGAGAGTCCAAATGAGGAGCGGTTTTCGGCCACGCGATCATGATCGAACGACCGAGAGCATGGAGGGAAGTTTGCTGGGTTTTGGGCCACTTTGGAAGGGGTGTTGGGCTGCACACAAAAGAGGGCTTTACGGTTACCCGGTTAACCGTTGGAGTACTAAACGACCTCCGAATGGCACGAAACTTGACAGGCGGTCTACCGGTGCTATACCAAGGCCGTTTGGCAAACCTCGGGCCATTCCAAGAAAGTTTAACACCCGCTCACAACAAGAGAGAAGAAGGGGACGCCGGATGACATCGGAGTGCCGGATTGCAAAACGGACAACGGGGAAAAAGCTCGGATGCATGAGACGAACACGTATGCAAAATGAAATGCACATGATGACATGATATGAAATGCAGATGATGACATGGCAAAGTGCAACACACAAGCAAATGACATGGCAACAACGACGAATAACTGGCGGACACCTGGCGCATCGAATCCGGGGCGTTACAACACTCCTCCACTAACAAGAGATCTCGTCCCGAGATCTTAGGACCGAGACGGAAGGAAAAAGGAATGAGGTGAAACAAGAACTCAAGAGAAGAAGCAAAAAAAATCGAGAGCACTCGAGAAGAAGAGAGGAACGACGAGAATGACGAAAATCGAAAGCTCACGGAATCGGATAGACTATGAAATGACTTGTTCTAACCGGAGTGGTTAGAATGAGAAAAGAAACGAATAAGACTGAAAGGATTTAGGCAGCACTCCTGCTGAAGATGGAAGGAATAGAACACGAGCTAGAGAGGATGGAATGACACTTGATGAACTCTTGAAGAATGAATTAAATCATGAAGAACCACCATGAAGAACTCCGGTAACAAAAATGATGATGAGATAGAAATGAAGGATGAAAAGAATAAGATGAGCCTTGCGATGATTTAGATGGAGATTCCGACGAAAAGGCCGAGGAAAATTGAACTCCGGAAAAGATGAAAAACACTTGGAACTAGAATTTATTCACCAAGAACAAACTCCGAAAGAAAAGGATTGAGAAGTGACATATCACAAACTTGAGAAGGTCTTCATGAACCACCGGTAGGATTGAAAAGAAACGAATGGATTAATATGATAATCAAGGAAAAAGAATCTTGAATGAATCACTGGGAAGAATTAAAAGAACAAATATGCTAGAGGGGATTTAGATGCAAAAGAACAAAGAGATCATGAGCTGATTAAAGAACACTTGAATGAAGCACCGGAAGAATATAGAGACGACCGAAGCTGAAAACTTAGAACGAAGAAATCTTCCGAGAAAAATGGCCTCCGGATGATCGAGAGAGAAAGCAACTCCTGAAATGCTCCGGATGGATGAAAAGAATTTGCATGACTTGAAACAATTTGATAGGATAACATCGAGCTAGCACTGCGAATCTCCGGGAGAATAGACAAGATTTAAGAGAAAAAACTCTTCTTCGGTCTTCAAATGGCGAGGGAAAACAACACCAAAATTCCTGAGATACTCCGGGAGAATGAAAACCGAAAAGGTTGAGCCAACAATGAAAAGAATTTGAAAGCGATCTTGGAGAAGGCATGCGACTGATGAAATTCATTCTTACGTCACACTTGAAAAGAATTATGAATGACTCTGGGGGAATTAGAAGAGTCAGGTAAGATCCTGGGAAAAGACCTGTGGGTTAGGGCCCACTAAAAGATAACACCGTTGGAAAAGATTGTTGATCAGACAGATGATGCACCGGGATGATTGAAATATTTGAATGAGGTGACATCCTCGAATTAATTGGAATACAGACGAATCTCCTGAGATGTCTTGAGCACTCCGGAAGGATAAACGAGCGAGAGGCGAACGAGCAAGGAAAACACTTGATCCAAGGAAAAGAAAGTGATCAACCCAGAAAACTTGAATTGAGTGCACCGGAAAAGAAAAGAGATGAAGAATGACAAACAAGACGAGAATTCACCGGTTGAAATAAATGAGGGAAGACTGAAGAGGCTCCGCACGAAATAAATAGATGGTCGAGAGAGAGTCAGACTCCGGGAAGGAGAGGGTGGGAGGGCGGGAAAACAAAGTCAACTAGAGGGGAGAATCGACGAATAACTAGAAGAGAAAGCACCGGTTGAACTCATTGAGGAAAGAAAGCAAAGACTTCGCACGAGTAGGATGGATACTCGATTACGGACTCCGGTTCCGAGGAGAAAAAGGGGAGGGCGGGTGGGAAAAACAAGGATAACTTCGGACAGGGAAACAACAACGATGTCGGAGGAAGAACTGAGGATTGAACTCCCAAAAGACATAGAGGTTCGAGTCGACTTGCCGAGAAATGCACCGGATAAAAGAGGATGGACAACGAACGAGAAACTAACCGCGTGAACCTAAAGAAAATTTTGAATGGGAAGAGGAGTAATTCAAAACACCTACGTCAAGATTCCTCACCAAAGCGACGAAGAGGCAGAGGAGTAAAAAGAATTCCTACTCTCCGATATAACTAGACTCCGAAAACAGTTTTCTTCTAGACTCAACAACGGCCAAACTACACGATCAATCAAGGGGGCTCCTAAGGTCGGTCGAGGCTCTGATACCAACTTGTCACGCCCAATATGCGACCCTATCCAAAAGGAACTCGAAGGTCCCACCAAGGATAGACCCGCATATTGGAACGCTTTTGCAAGGTGGATATCATTACATCAACATTACATAATAGATGGGGATACATACATAAGGCATACAATGCCACACGAATACAACATCATATTACAAAAGAGCAACATCCGACTACGGATGAATCATAAACAGAAACTCAAACAATATCCACCCTACTAGCCCAGGCTGCCGACCTGGAACCTATCCCCTGATCGAAGAAGAAGCAGAAGAAGAACTCAATGCAAGAAAGCATCGCTCTCGCGTCATGATCATCGCATAACCTGCACCTGCAACTGTTGTTGTAGTAATCTGTGAGCCACGAGGACTCAGCAATCCCATTACCATGGGTATCAAGACTAGCAAAGCTTAAATGGGAAAGGAAGGGGTAAAGTGGTGAGGTTGCATCAGCGGCTAAGCAAGTATGGTGGCTAACATACGCAAATGAGAGCGAGAAGAGAAACAAGCGCAACGGTCGTCAACTAGCAATGATCAAGAGGTGATCCTGAACACCTACTTACGTCAAACATAACCCAGAAACCGTGTTCACTTCCCGGACTCCACCGAGAAGAGACCATCACGGCTACACACTCGGTTGATGCATTTTAATTTGGATCTGGTGTCAAGTTATCTACAACCGGACATTAACAAATTCCCATCTGCCACATAACCGCGGGCACGGCTCTCGAAAGTTTATACCCTGCAGGGGTGTCCCAACTTAGCCCATGACAAGCTCTCGCAATCAACGAAGGAATAGACCTTCTCCCAGGAAGACCCAATCAGTCTCAGAATCCTGGGTTACAAGACATTTCGACAATGGTAAAACAAGACCAGCAAAGCCTCCCGGCGTGCCGACATCCTGATAGTAGCCGCGCGTATCTCGTCTCAGGCCACGACCGGATGAGCTAAGCGTACAGGTACCAACGAATCCAAGTTGCCAAGGAATGGTCCCAAGACGGTGCTCTAGTTTGGACCAACACTTAGACAAGCACTGGCCGGGGCTATAATAGAGATGACCCTTGGGTTAATTACTCCCAAGGGAAAAGTAGGTGGTGGTGAGGCAAATGGTAAAAGTCAATGTTGGGCCTTGCTGGACAAGTTTTATTCAAAGCGAACTGTCAGGGGGGGTCCCATAAATCACCCGACCGCGTTAGGAACGCAAAATCCAGGAACATAACACCGGTATGACGGAAACTAGGGCGGCAAGAGTGGAATAAAACACCAGGCATAAGGCCGAGCCTTCCACCCTTTACCAAATATATAGATGCATTAATAAATATAAGAGATATTGTGATATCCCAACATAAACCCTGTCCACCATGGAGAAATCTTCAACTTCACCTGCAACTAGCAATGCTATAAGAGGGGCTGAGCAAAGCGGTAACATAGCCAAACAACGGTTTGCATAGGAAAGGTGTCAAAGGTTAGGGGTTCATGGCAATATGGGATGGCTTGATAAACAGGTAATAGGTAGCGCAGCATAGCGATAGAACGAAGCAACTAGCATAGCAATGATAGTAATGAGATCCAGGGTAGCGGTCATCTTGCCTGAAATCCCGCTAGGAAGAAGAACGAGTCCATGAAGAAGATGAAGCCACGAAGACGAACCACACGTAGACCATCCTCACGATCGCAACGAAACGGGAACTATCGAGGAGAAGCACACAACATGGTAAACACACCACACATGAACAAGACATGATGCACAACAAGCATGATGCATGACCAAGCTACATGAAGCTACTCATGGAAAGAGATGATGCAAACAAGAACAACACATCAAGGCAAGTTTAAATGAGGCCGGGAACAACATATAACAATTCCGGTAAGTCCTCATATGCAAATTTCGAAATTGGTCCAGAACTGAATAAACCTTATGTTCAACTTGTTAAACAGCAAGTTAAGATGCACCAAGATGATCTACACGAAGTTCTAGTCAAGTTACATATAAAGTTCATTAGATTCGGAGCTACGGCCTGGAAGATATGAGCAAAACAAGTTAAACATGGCATTGGTGCAAAATGCATACAAACATCAAGCAAACACACCAAAACAAGGATGCAACATGATAATATGAAGCTACATGCAAAATCAAGCAAGTTTCATATAGAGCACACTCAAAACGGAGCAACGGAGCAACACATACACTCTATACAAGTCATAACAACAATCTGTCCATAACAGCAACTAGGCATCTTGCAAGCATCAAAACAACATGCTACAGCACCCCAACATAATAAAAAAAGGCATGGGCATGAAGTACAGGTAAAGCACAAAAAAACATGAACACTGAGCTATCTCCAGAAACAACTATAACATGCTCAAAAACACATGGAGATATTGCAAATAATAACAGTTTCAGACTTTAGCAGAAATAACATCAGGTTGCAATGTTTAGAGCTATCAAACAACATGTTACAGGAACTTATCATGGCAAACAAAGGCATGGCATGAATCTACTAATTGCATAGATCGAAAGTCCCTTACTGACCATGAGCCAAAAAGGATCAGAAAATATGATGGCGCCCACGTAAACATGGCAAGTTATATTACAGATTCATACATGGCAGGAACAACAATAAGTAGGCATGTTGGTGAGCTTGAACCACTCACCACAGAGCAATACATGGCACATCAAGGCAACCAACAGTAATAAGACATGTTTATGAAGCTAAGCATGTCAAGAGCAAGGTCATAGGATACATGGATCACTAGGAAAACACATGGGAACAAGTGAACTTAATGTTAACAGGCTGACAGCAACATTTTCAAGCAACTTTGGAGCAAGATATGAACATGTTCCAGCAGGCTATAATTGCAACCAAGGGCATGAATGGATAGAGCAAGACATGTAGATCAAAACATGTTTATAGAGCATCTCCAGATTATGCATAGAATGATTAGTAGCAACATGTTAACATAGCAACAAAATATAATAGAATCTGTCAGGAAAACAGCAACAACAACTACCCTACTTAACAAGCTCGATGCACTCAGCACACAACTCACAAAAATACATGGTTGACACCTCTGGAAAGATGGCATGGCATAGATCAACATACATGTAGACATCAACCTCATAGGATGCACACATCAATCATGACAAAAATGATAAATGAGCAAGTTATAACAGTTTCAGCAAATTAACATCGACATGCACTCTTCCAACAGCATTTAGGGCATCAAGATGAGCTCAAATGAAAGTGATGCAATGGAATGAAATGATCTACTCGTCGAGTCGAACAATTTGACATATTATACGCACGAAATGGAGCTACGAATGCAGAGATGTGATGGCATGAACATGACATGTTTATGCAAAATTTTACAGGACAGTGAAACGGGGGCAACCTTCGGTTTGGCACGGTTTTCGAGGCGAGGCGGATCTCGCCGGAAAAACACGCCGGAGATGGTGGGGTCGCCGGAGACGGGCGGATCCGGGCCGGGTCTCGCCGGATCCGCCGAGGGAGAGGCGCGGTCGCTGGGACGGTGCCGGGCGGCGCGGGTGGCGGAGGAGTCGCCGAGCTCGGGCGGCCATGGCGGGGTCGCCGAGGAGGCTAAGCTGGCCGAACGACGCGCTGGGCGCCGAGGCCGAGGCGCGGCGGCGGAGCGCGCTTGCATGGCGGCCGAAGTCCGCGCCGACGGGCAGTTCGGGCGGCCGGGCGGCGAGGTCCGCCACCGGAAGGCGGACGGCGGCGGCCGAGGCCAGTGCGGCGGCGGGCAGGCGCTGGCGGCGGCGGCGGCCGGACCAGCGGGCGGCGGCGGCTGGCTCGCTGGCCCCGAATGGGCCCTGGCATGCGCGCGGAGGGGACGGCGGCGGCGACAGTGGCAGGCCACGACACAGAGAGCGGCGGGGATCTGTCGGCGGGCCGGACGAGTCCGGCGGCGCGGAGGGAAATTTTAGGGTTTCGGGGGGAAATAGATCCGAAAATGGAGAGGGGAGACGTTTTTATAGGTAGAGGGAGCTAGGAGAGTCCAAATGAGGAGCGGTTTTCGGCCACGCGATCGTGATCGAACGACCGAGAGCATGGAGGGAAGTTTGCTGGGTTTTGGGCCACTTTGGAAGGGGTGTTGGGCTGCACACAAAAGAGGGCTTTACGGTTACCCGGTTAACCGTTGGAGTACTAAACGACCTCCGAATGGCACGAAACTTGACAGCGGTTCACGGTGCTATACCAAGGCCGCTTGGCAAACCTCGGGCCATTCCGAGAAAGTTTAACACCCGCTCACAACAAGAGAGAAGAAGGGGACGCCGGATGACATCGGAGCACCGGATTGCAAAACGGACAACGGGGAAAAAGCTCGCATGCATGAGACGAACACGTATGCAAAATGAAATGCACATGATGACATGATATGAAATGCAGATGATGACATGGCAAAGTGCAACACGCAAGCAAATGACATGGCAACAACGACGAATAACTGGCGGACACCTGGTGCATCGAACCCGGGGCGTTACAACTACTGAACCTCGTAGGTCAACCAGAGTAAGATCTGCCCCAGAGTGGTACGGTAATCCTATTCTGGAGGTCATGTTACTTGACCATGGCGAACCTACGAACTATGAGGAAGTGATGATGAGCCCAGATTCCGCAAAATGGCTTGAGGCCATGAAATCTGAGATGGGATCCATGTATGAGAACAAAGTGTGGACTTTGGTTGACTTGCCCGATGATCGACAAGCCATCGAGAATAAATGGATCATCAAGAAGAAGACTGACACTGATGGTAATGTTACTGTCTACAAAGCTCGACTTGTTGTGAAAGGTTTTTGACAAGTTCAAGGGGTTGACTACGATGAGACTTTCTCACCCATAGCGATGCTTAAGTCTGTCCGAATCATGTTAGCAATTGCCGCATTTTATGACTATGAAATTTGGCAAATGGATGTCAAAACTGCATTCCTAAATGGATTTCTGGAAGAAGAGTTGTATATGATGCAACCAGAAGGTTTTGTCGATCCAAAGGATGCTAACAAAGTGTGCAAGCTCCAGCGATCCATTTATGGACTGGTACAAGCCTCTCGGAGTTGGAATAAACACTTTGATAGTGTGAGCAAAGCATATGGTTTTATACAGACTTTTGGAGAAGCATGTATTTACAAGAAAGTGAGTGGGAGCTCTATAGCATTTCTAATATTATATGTGGACGACATATTATTGATTGGAAAGGATATAGAATTTCTGGATAGCATTAAAGGATACTTGAATAAAAGTTTTTCAATGAAAGACCTCGGTGAAGCTACTTACATATTGGGCATCAAGATCTTAATTGGACTTTCACAAAGTACATACCTTGATAAAGTTTTGAAAAAGTTCAAAATGGATCAAGCAAAGAAAGGGTTCTTGCCTGTAATACAAGGTATGAAATTGAGTCAGACTCAATGCCCGACCACTGCAGAAGATAGAGAGAAAATGAAAGAAGTTCCCTATGCTTCAGCCATTGGCTCTATCATGTATGCAATTCTATGTACCAGACCTGATGTGTGCCTTGCTATTAGTTTAGCAGGGAGGTACCAAAGTAATCCAGGAGTGGATCACTGGACAGTGGTCAAGAACATCCTGAAATACCTGAAAAGGACTAAGGATATGTTTCTCGTTTATGGAGGTGACAAAGAGCTAGTCGTGAATGGTTACGTCAATGCAAGCTTTGACATTGATCCGGACGATTCTAAATCGCAAAACGGATACGTGTTTATATTGAACGGTGGAGCTGTCAGTTGGTGCACGGGATCACATCATTAGTAAATAGCTGCTTCGGAAGCAACAAATGAAGGAGTCTGGATGAAGGAGTTCATATCCGATCTATGTGTAATACCTAGTGCATCGGGTCCAATGAAAATCTTTTGTGACAATACTGGTGCAATTGCCTTGGCAAAGGAATCCAGATTTCACAAAAGAACCAAGCACATCAAGAGACTCTTCAATTCCATCCGGGACCAAGTCCAGGTGGGAGACATAGAGATTTGCAAGGTACATACAGATCTGAATGTTGCAGACCCGTTGACTAAGCCTCTTCCACGAGCAAAACATGATCAGCACCAAGGCTCCATGGGTGTTAGAATCATTACTGTGTAATCTAGATTATTGACTCTAGTGCAAGTGGGAGACTGAAGGAAATATGCCCTAGAGGCAATAATAAAGTTATTATTTATTTCCTCGTATCATGATAAATGTTTATTATTCATGCTAGAATTGTATTACCTGGAAATATAATACATGTGTGAATGCATAGACAAACATAGTGTCACTAGTATGCCTCTACTTGACTAGCTCGTAAATCAAAGATGGTTAAGTTTCCTAACCATAGACATGAGTTGTCATTTGATTAACGGGATCACATCATTAGGAGAATGATGTGATTGACTTGACCCATTCCGTTAGCTTAGCACTTGATCATTTAGTATGTTGCTATTGCTTTCTTCATGACTTATACATGTTCCTATGACTATGAGATTATGTAACTCCCGCTTACCGGAGGAACACTTTGTGTGCTACCAAACATCACAACGTAACTGGGTGATTATAAAGGTGCTCTACAGGTGTATCCAAAGGTACTTGTTGAGTTGACTATTTCGAGATTAGGATTTGTCACTCCGATTGTCGGAGAGGTATCTCTGGGCCCTCTCGGTAATGCACATCACTATAAGCCTTGCAAGAAATGTAGCTAATGAGTTAGTTACGGGATGATGCATTACGTAACGAGTAAAGAGACTTGCCGGTAACGAGATTGAACTAGGTATTGAGATACCGACGATCGAATCTCGGGCAAGTAACATACTGATGACAAAGGGAACAACCTATGTTGTTATGCGGTTTGACGGATAAAGATCTTCGTATAATATGTAGGATCCAATATGAGCATCCAGGTTCCGCTATTGGTTATTGACTGAAGACGTGTCTCGGTCATGTCTACATGGTTCTCGAACCCGTACGGTCCGCACACTTAAAGTTTCGATGACGGTTAAATTATGAGTTTATGTGTTTTGATGTACCGAAGGTTTTTCGAAGTCCCGGATGTGATCACGGACATGACGAGGAGTCTCGAAATGGTCAAGACATGAAGATTGATATATTGGACGACTATGTTCGGACACCGGAATGGTTCCGGGAGGTTTCGGGCATAAACCGGAGTACTGGGGGTTACCGGAACCCCCCCTCCCTGGGAAGCTATTGGGCCTTATGGGCCTTAGTGGAAAGGAGAGAGGGAGGCCAGGAGGTGGCGCGCGGCCCCCCTTGCCCCGATCCGAATTGGGAAAGGGAAGGGGGCGGCGGCCCCCCTTCTCCTTCCTTCTCTCCACCTCCTCCTTCCCCTTCTCCTACTTGAATAGGAAAGGGGGCCAAACCTACTTGGAGTAGGATTGCCCCCTTGGCACGCGCCTCCCTTGGCCGCCCCTCCTCCCCCCTTTATATACGGAGGAGGGGGTCACTCCATAGACACAACAATTGATCATGGATCTCTTAGCCGTGTGCGGTGCCCCCCTCCACCATAGTCCTCCTCGATAATATCGTAGCGGTGCATAGGCGAAGCCCTGCTTCGGTAGAACATCATCATCGTCACCATGCCGTCGTGCTGACGGAACTCTCCCTCGACACTCGGCTGGATCGGAGTTCGAGGGACGTCATCGAGCTGAACGTGTGCAAGAACTCGGAGGTGTCATGCTTTCGGTGCTTGATTGGTCGGGCCGTGAAGACGTACGACTACATCAACTGCGTTGTGCTAACGCTTCCGCTTACGGTCTATGAGGGTACGTGGACAACACTCTCCCCTCTCGTTGCTATGCATCACCATGATCTTGCGTGTGCGTAGGAAATTTTTTGAAATTACTACGTTACCCAACAGGTCATGCCGGAATTTCCCGTGAATTTTGGCATGACTTGTGTGCTAGAATATGTAGGAAATATCGAGTGGCCTGAATTTTCTAGAAAGATAATTAAATGATATTTTGGGTTGACTTTAAGACTGTCGAGGCCGAAGAATGCCGACTGTTGTCGTGGGGGTCGTTTCTCCTTCTTCCCCGGGTGCTAGACCTTTGTTATGCACTAGGGGAAGGAGGAGTAACGACCATCACCGACGGTCGCAAATGTCAGAGAGGAATCAGTGAGGGAGAGTATCCACCATATATGAGAGGACGAAGAATCCCGACTGTTATCGCGGAGGTTGCTTCTCCTTCGTTCCCATGTGCTAGACAATTTGGTGTAATGCACTCGGGAATGAAAGGAGGAGCTACCATCACCGACGGTCGAATATATACACCACGTGAGCTGAGAGTTTTCAAGAAAAGACTCGACAGACCGATAGTCAACCCGTGATGAATAATAATGATCTAATTCAGTTTTTCTAGCACATATATTTAATTGTACAAGTTTAATCTTTGAATTATGAACATAGGAAATGTCGTTGGACAAAGAAGGTCTCGGGGAGTGCTCCTGGTGTGGCAACAACCGGGGTTTCTGCGACAAGCCTCACCTAGACGAAAGTCGGTGCTTCAGCATTAAGCTCGAGGAGGCCTTCGATTGTGATACGGTAAGCTATGATGCAAAGTGTGTTTTTCATAATTAAGCTCGACTACTACTACTTCAACGTGTAATTTTTGTCTTTTATAATTCGACTAGCTTATCCCATGCCATGCAAGACGCTATGTCTTGGAGAGGATGGATTTTGAAGATCATGAGAGGAATGAAACAAAGAAAATTAACCTAAGGACCCATCATGGTATGGATTTTGAGGTAAATCTATACAATTCTGAGAGCATATCAATTTTTGGTTGCCCAGGTTGGGAAGCACTTTGCAAGATGTATGATTTTCAAGAGGTTATGTTTGTCACCATGGATCTTGGTGATCCTGACATCGACCAAGACAATTTGGACATTTGGGTTCTTGTTGATACGCTTGCAATTCTAACGCTATGTGAGTTCCTCAAACATAGTTATTAAGTAATTTATATTGTTTATTTCAAAATAGTTGACAGATTATTTCCATTGATAGCTTATTTTCATTCTTCAAAGAGTGTGCGGAAGATGGTAGACAGAACCAACTACACCGATGGCTCTGAGTTAACTTATCAGGAGAAAAATCATCTGGTCGCATATTGTACTGAAATTGAGAATTGCAATGCCTTTTATCGAACTCCTCCAAATTATGGTCAATACGCGCAACTAGTGCACGTGTTGAACAACGATAACTTCCATGGAGATATCCTGGTAAGATTTTTTACTATTACGACATCCATGCATCTTTTGCATACTTCTAAAACTGAACTACATTGCTAACTACGAAGTTATTACTATGTTTTTCAACAGAAAATCCCGATGGATTGTGTGCCTCATTTGATGTATCAGAATGTTCGCCTTGATGTTTTGAACATACAGCCAGGTCGTCCTACGAATCTCACCTATCCATACCGGATTTCTAAAAACAGTGAACACATGATAATCAAAGAATGGAAGAAATGTATAGACAGTCATAAGGAGGTTCTTGGAAGCAACATTTTGTGAAAGGCAAGAATTGGAGACAGGATAATCTCCATTCTCCATAATGGAGTATGCTATTTTACCTAAGATAATATAGTAGGTCCTAAGAGCATGTAGTAGGTCCTATGAGGTACAATATGTTTATGAGAGTTGATGATGATGAGTAGTTCTGATTATGTCTAGTGACCAACTTGTATGTGATGTCTCATTGATGAAAACGATGATCATTAGGAGGTGTTCTATGACAATGATGTATTATGATGATGATGATGATGATGATGATGATGATATTTATTATATCATTGGGTGAAAGAACCGCGGATTAGTTTCAAGTGGATGTCCATCCACTTGAAACTAGTCCACGGTTCTTTCTCCCAATGATCTAATAACTCATTATGATGTAAAATCATTCTCTAAATTGATGCGGTATGAAAACTTGTAGTATAAAGGTGTATGAATACAACATGAAATAAAATAGAAATATGGAATAATAGTAGTAGCGCGTGCTAGGAGAAGCGCTACTACTAATTACCAGTAGCGCTCATTGTAGAAAGCGTTGCTACTAAGTTGATATAGCAATAGCGTGGTCCAACCCACGCTACTGCTAACCTTTAACTGTAGCGCCTTACTAGTAGCGCGGTTCCCCGCGCTACTGATAGGCTTTAAACATGCGCTACTGCTACGGTTTTCCCTAGTAGTGTTCAGGCGCTCCGGCCACGCGGGGCAGGGATACCGGCGGCTGCGCGCCTACCACGCCCGCCAAGTGTTCGGCGATGGACTCGAACGACGAGCAGGCGTTCACGGTGCTGCTGGACGAGGAAGCCGATGTCAGTGCCCAGGAAGAAGAGCACCTCATGGTCCTCGTCACTCTGGCCGGCCTGTTCGCAAGCAATGCAAAGCCGCGGCGATGTGGCTCGGTGTCGGGCCAACTGAAGGAAAAGCAGAGGCATCGACTGGAAGGCTATTGCTTGCTCTATGCCGACTGCTTCACCGACGCTCCAATATTGAACGGGCACTTGGTATGCTCCAATCTCGATTTGTTGTTGTCTGGTACCCCGCTCAGACCTGGTCGAAAGATCCAGTGTGGGAGGTCATGACTTGCTGTGTCATCTTGCACAACATGATCATTGAGAGAGAGCAGGAAGACCCAGTGTTTGACAATGAACCATATTACAGGCAGGGTCCTCTTCCCAAGTTGATCACCAGCTACCGACAACCTGGATTGCCTTCCTCAATATGCATCAGGAGATCCAAGACCCACAAGTGCATCACCAACTGCAGTACGATCTGCTGGAGCACCTATGGAGGCTCAAGGGCAACACCTAGCTCGACGTGTGATGAAATATGAGTTTTTATTTGTTGAACTATTGGATTTGTATTGATTTGTTGAACTATTTGATTTGTATTGATTTTCTATGATGAACTATGTGATAAAAATTAGCTTCTGCTAAATTTGTGTCGAAGCACGTCGAAATTGGTCCAATTTGCACTGAAAGTGGGCCGAAATCGTCGCCTGGTGGCGACCTTGGGGGAGGCTGGGAACCCGAGCCCCCCATGTCGATTTTTCCACCGGCGCGCCCCCAGACGGCGCTATTTCAAGCCCCTAGGGGGAGAACGGCTAGAGATGCTCTAACCGTCACGTTGATTTTCTCTGTTCAGGATCTACGTCTATTTGAAATCGTCAATCTAACGCGACGTGATTGCGGCACCACATCACCGGCGCCCTGGGGTGGATTCCAGCCGCACACCGGCGGAAACTCGTGGGTGTTAGAGCATCTCCAGCCGTTCGGTGCCCCCAGAGGATGAAATAGCACCTCCTGGGGGCTAGCCAGCGCGCTTTTTTTGCCGTGGCGGCGGTCGGGTTCGGTTGGAAACTCATGTGTTTTCATTGATATTTTTACAAACTTAAAACATAATTTAAAAATTAAACTAAAACTACTACGCACCGCTGCCGCCGAGCCTTCTACATGCCGAGGAGCATTGTAACGCCCCGGATTTGTTGCGCCAGGTTTCTGCCAGTTATTCGCCACCGTTGCCATGTCATTTGCTTTCGTGTTGCACTTTGCCATGTCACCATATGCATTTCATATCATGTCATCATGTGCATCTCATTTTGCATTCGTGTTCGTTTCTTGCATCCGAGCATTTTCCCCGTTGTCTGTTTTGCAATCCGGCACTCCTATGTCCTCCGGCATCCCCCTTTTGCCTCTTTTCATGTGCGGGTGTTAAACGTTCTCGGAATGGACCGAGGTTTGCCAAGCGGACTTGGTATAGCACCGGTAGACCGCCTGCCAAGTTTCATGCCATTTGGAGGTCGTTTGATACTCCAATGGTTAACCGGGTAGCCGTAAAAGCCTCTTTTGTGTGCAGCCCAACACCCCTTCAAAGTGGCCCAAGAACCCATCCAAACCCCCTCCATGCTCTCGGTCGTTCGATCACAATCGTGTGGGTGAAAACCGCTCCTCATTTGGACTCTCCTAGCTCCCTATGCCTATATAAACACCTCCCCTCCTCTAATCTCGGGTCCAAACCCTAGCCTTCTCCCCTCTCAAGGCCACGGACAATTTCCAGCGCCACGGACATGTCCGCTCACCGACAGATCGCGCCGCCGCCCGCGCTTATCGCCGCCTGCCACGTGGCCTCCGCCGCCAGCCTTCCGCGCCGCCCATGAAGCCTATCAAGGCCCACAGGCCCACCGGCGCCGCCCGCGCCTCGGCCTTGACCCGCCGCCGCCACCTCCCGCCTTGCCGGCGTTCGCTGCTCACCGCCGCCTCCCGTCTCGGCGCCGCCCAGCGCCTCCAGCGCCGCCGCCTCCATGATCCGCCGCCTCCGCGCGAGCCGAGGCGCCACCTCGAAGTCGCCGCCTCCTGCCGAGACCCGCCGCCCTCCGCTCGGCCGCGCTGATTGCACGGCACCGCCGCCGCGGCCTTGCCTCGCCGGGAGGCCTCAAGGCCGTGCCTCCCATGATCGATCCGGGTCGGGGCCGACCGGATCCGCCTTGCCCCGACCTCCCCCGACCTCACCGGCATCCTCCCTGTCCTCCTCTCCGGCGAGCCCAGCCGGCCATCCTCGTCAACCGCGCTCCGAATCCAGATCCGCTCAAACGAGGTTGACCCCGTTTTTCCCTAAGTCCCTAGTTTTTAACATTATCATGCCATATTCATCACGTCATAACTTGCTACATACCGCTCCGTTTCGTGTGTATAATATGTCAAATTGTTCGACTCAACGAGTACTTCCTTTCATTCTATTGCATCATGTTCATTTGAGTCCATATTGATGCACGAATCATCGTTGTAAGAGTGTTATATGATGTTAACCTGCTAAAACTGTTATAACATGCTCATTTGTCATTTTTGCCATGTTTGATGTGTGCATCGTATGAGGTTGATGTCTACATGTGTTCTGATCTATGATATGCCATCTTTACAGGGGTGCTATCCATGTATTTTTGTGAGTTGCGTGCTGAGTGCATCAAGCTTGTTAAATAGTGTACTTGCTGTTGCTGTTTTGCTAGACAAATTCTGTTATATTTTGTTGCTATGTAAACCTGCTGCTACAAGTCATTCTATGCATAATCTGGAGATGTTCACTAAGGATGTTTTGTTATACATGTCTTGCTCTATCCACTCATGCCCCTGGTTGCATTTATAGCCTAATGTAACTTGTTTTTATCTTGCTCCAAAGTTGCTAAATAATGTTGCTGTCAGCCTGTTAACATTAAGTTCAGTTTTGCCATGAGCTTTACAAGTTATCCATGCACCCTATGAACTTGATCTTGACATGCTTATCTTCATAAACATGTCTTATTACTGTTGGTTGCCTTGTCATGCCATGTATTGCTCTGTGATGAGTGGTTCAAGCTCACCAACATGCTTACATATTGTTGTTCCTGCCATGTATGAATCTGTCATATAACTTGCCATGTTTACATGGGTGCCATCATATCTTCTGATCCTTTTTGGCTCATGGTCAGTAAGGGACTTTTGTTATATGAAATTAGTAGATTAATGCCATGCCTTTGTTTTCCATGTTAAGTTCCTGTAGCATGTTGTTTGATAGCTCTAAACATTGCAACCTGATGTTATTTCTGCCAAGCCTGAAACTGTTATTATTTGCAATCTTTCCATGTCCTTTTGAGCATGTTCTAGTTGTTTCTGGAGATAGCTCAGTGTTCATGTTTTGTCATGCTTTACCTGTACTTCATGCCCATATATTTTGTTTTTACATTGGGATGCTGTAGCCTATTGTTTTGATGCTTGCAAGATGCCTAGTTGCTGTTTTGGACAGATTGTTGTCATATCTTGTATAGAGTGTATGTGTTGAACCGTTGCTCCGTTTTGAGTGTGCTATATATGAAACTTGCTTGATTTTGCATGTAGTTTCATATTATCATGTTGCATCCTTGTTTTGAGGTGTTTGCTTGATGTTTGGATGCATTTAGCATCAATGCCATGTTTAACTTGTTTTGCTCATATCTTCTAGGCCGTAGCTCCGAATCTAATGTTTTTTATATGTAACTTGACTAGAATTTTGTGTAGATCCTCTTGGTGCTCTTTAACTTGCTGTTTAACAACTTCAACTTAATGAGCGCAGAATGAGGCCGTCTCCCTTGGCGATTCTGGTGAGCCAATGGCACTTTCGGGTGGTATGATTTGACGGCTTCGCGCCACTGTGGAACTTGCAGGGACCATCCAGAGTCTGCTCATAAGAAAAGGTCGGCAACCAATTGGACTTGCTTCTTTTCTGCCGTTTGGCCGGACGCTGCCCCTCCGGCTATTGATCTTCAACCGTCGCAACCTGCCGACTGTTGGAAGTCGGTTGTTGGGCCTTGCGCTTGTTGTCGTTCTGTTGTTGGCGCCGACTGGCGTCTCCAGCTGGAGTTTTGGGAGCCTGAGGAGCCACCTTGCCAGCCGCATTGACTTGAATCTCCGTCTTCATGGACGAGTCGGCCGTGGCGTACTTGTCTGCTATAACCAGCAGCTCGTCGAGGGTCTCTGGCTCGTCGCAGAGGAGCCTGTGCTTGAGGAGGGTGCCTTCTCGGCACCCGGCAGTGAAGTACTCGATGGCCTGCACCTCGTGCACGCCCTCGCAGGAGTTCCGAAGCTCGCCCCAGCGCGTGAGGTAGTCACGTGTCGACTCATCAGGGCCTTGCACGCACAAGGAAAGCTGGCGCGGCTTGGGAGGTCGCTTGTACGTGCTCGTGAAGTTACGGATGAAGGCTTCGATGAAGTCGACCCAGCTGTTGATGCTGCGGGGCTTCAGACTGTTCAACCATGTCCGGTCGTGCCTCGAGCATGAGGGGAACGATTTCACGGCAACCCACTTGTTGCCGCTCGCTATGCCGACACCGTGGAGTAGTCTATCGCCAATCTTCCGGCTTCACGGAGCCGGTGTACTTGGGTGTGTCTGTGGGAGCGTGAATCCTTTGGGGAAGGGCTCGTCTCGATGCGGGGCCCGGCAAGGCGGGCCTAACTCGTCTTCTTCTTCAGCGCCAGGATCGGTGGAGTCGGTCGATCCGATGGCGGGCGCCGTTTCTCCGACTCCTTCTCGACGGCCGAGGCGGCCTCCGAGAGTCGGATGCTCAACAGGCGGCGGGGAAACTCGCCGTTCTCTTCTGGGTGGGGGAGGCAGGTAGTCGTCCCGCCGCTCCACTGCTCTTGGCCGGCCGTCTCGGTCGCGCTCAATGGTGAGGCAAGTCCGACTGTGACTGGCAGCCGGCTCCTTCTCTTTCCTTCCATGGACTCCGCCAGTCGGCGTCCGGGAAGTCGCACCTTGATCTCGGCGGGGCGGCAAGTCGTCATTTGGTTGCTGCAGCGTGTCCGCGCGGCCGCCGATCGCGTTCTGCGCAGCAACCACGTCGAGGAGCTGCTGGACTCGCTCCGTCATCAAACGGTGCTCTTCGCCCTCGAAGTTCTTCAGCTCATCAGTCGCCGCTTGGGCAGCGCGGATGTTCTCCGCTGGGGTGGCGTATACGGGGCGATTAGCCCCGAGCAAGTCGGCGATGGTCGCGCCACATTGCCGGACCGCGCCTAGGCGGCTCGGCCCTGTCGGAGCCGGCGAGCCGCCTACGGCGCAATCCATCTCGCGCTGGTATGCTTCTGACAAGTGCCTCATGCTCGCCAGCTTCTTGGTGCCTTCGATGATCTGAAGGCGGCGTGTCTCCGCGTCTCGGCGTCTGCGTCCTCTGGAATGGGTGCAATAAGGTCTTGCAGGGCCGCAGCAAGCGGGTCCTGAGCTTCTTCACCGGAGCACTCGTCGTGACTGATGACGAGCACCTCCGTGACGGCGCTTTCGCCGCTCTCCTCATACGGAAGCGGCTCGTCGTAGACCACCACGTTGGTGGGGAAAGTGTCAAGCGACACGGCGTCGGAGTCGACCAGCATCGGGTCGGTGGAGCCTACGGACTCCAAGTCCACGGCAGGCTCGCCGGGGACGTGGAGTTGGTCGAGGAGGCCCGCAAGAAGACTCTCGGGGCCACCCGTGCCTACGTCGGATGCAGGCTCGTCGGAGAGCCGAACCTCGCCGACAAGTTCGGCGAGGCTGCTCGCTGCGCATGCAGCCTCAGCGCCGCGCAACGCGTCGATGCAGACGCCATCTGGCGTGCCTGGCTGGCTGCGCTCGCCAGGGAGGAAGAGGGTTCCCATCCAGAACAGGTCTCCGGACGACGGTGCACCATGCCCCACGGTGGGCGCCAAATATCGGGGGTTGGGTGCGACATATGCCAAAGGATGGCTTATCATGGTGGGGCCGAGTAGAACATCGGCGGTGCCTGGAAACGGGATGAGGCGTAGGCATGCACGCCGGCGAATCTTACCCCGCTTCGGGGCTCTCCGAGGAGATAACACCCCTACTGCTGCTCTGCGGGGGCTCCGCATGATCACTCAAGCAACGTGGCTACAATGGTGCTCCTGGAGCTGTATCTAGAGGCATGAGAGAGCAAGGCTAGTTCTCTCCTTCCTATGCTATCTGGTCTATCTCTATCAAGGTCCGAACCCTTTGCATGGGTGCCCGGGGGCCGAGAGATAGGCCTACCCCGGGGTACAATATAATGTCTGGCTGGGCGCGGGTCCCAGCTGCTCGTCTTCATACCGCCGCCCTTCCCGCCGGCTTCGGGGCTGCCGATTGGTGGGTCCAGCATGGACGAGCTTGACATCGCGGCAGCACTCGATGACGCAGCTCGGTCATTGGGTCGTGGCAACAAGTGCCTCCGTCTATCGGGCGATCACCGCCGCCACTACCCATCCTATCCGTTAATGGCTCGTGGGGCCACGAGAGAGTCGGCCGACTCAGGAGGCCGACTTTAGGTCCATCTTGGGCGCTCAGCCGCCTTCACCCACCCACTAACAGTGGCCTCAGGTCTTCAGCCGTCTTGCCGGCGTCATGGGCATAGTGCGTCGCAAGACTGTGGCCGAGGTCGAGGCAGCATGGCAACAAATGCGCGCCTCACCGGAGATCCTCTAGCGATACGGCTCACTGTAGCCATGCCGGCCCTTCGTAGGCAAGGGGAAATGGCCACGCCATGACCTTACTCCGCGTCGTGCTTCGCGATGTGGGAGGAGTCATGGGCCGACTCTCCATAGTCGGCCTCTCTGGAGATCGCCAGCTTGGAGTTGGCTTATCTCGGAGTCGCCGTCAGCGACTCGGCTTGTCTTGGAGTCGCCATCTGGGACTCGGCCTGAGGGACGCGGCCTGCCCGATGTCTTGAAAGGTCCTGGGACTCGGGTTAGCCTACCCGTGGCCCATAACTCCAACAGCTTCCGATAACTTGTTTCTTCAAGCCTCCTAAATTGCCATGAACATCTAACCTTTGACACCCTTCCTAGAAAACCGTTGTTTGGCTATGTTACCGCTTTGCTCAGCCCCTCTTATAGCGTTGTTACTTGCAGGTGAAGTTGAAGATTGCTCCATGGTGGACAGGATTATGTTGGGATATCACAATATCTCTTATTTAATTAATGCATCTATATATTTGGTAAAGGGTGGAAGGCTCGTCCTTATGCCTAGTGTTTTGTTCCACTCTTGCCGCCCTAGTTTCCGTCATAACGGTGTTTTGTTCCCGGATTTTGCGTTCCTAACGCGGTCGGGTGATTTATGGGACCCTCCTGACAGTTCGCTTTGAATAAAAGTCCTCCAGCAAGGACCAACTTTGGTTTTACCATTTGCCTCACCACCACCTACCTTTACCTTGGGAGTAATTAACCCAAGGGTCATCTTTATTATAGCCCCCCCGGGCCAATGCTTGTCTAACTATTGGTCCAAACCAGAGCCACTTGCAGTGCCACCTCGGGGAAACTCGAGGTCTGGTTTTAGTTGTACATAGTGTTCATCCGGTGTTGCCCTGAGAACGAGATATGTGCAGCTCCTATCGGGATTGTCGACGCATCGGGCGGTCTTGCTGGTCTTGTTTTACCATTGTCGAAATGTCTTGTAAACCGGGATTCCGAGACTAATCGGGTCTTCCTGGGAGAAGGTATATCCTTCGTTGATCGCGAGAGCTTATCATGGGCTGTTGGGACACCCCGCAGGTATAAACTTTCGAGAGCCGTGCCGCGCGTTATGTGGTAGATGGGAATTTGTTAATGTCCGGTTGTAGATAACTTGACACCAGAATCGAATTAAAACGCATCAAGCGCATGTGTAGCCGTGATTGTCTCTTCTCGGCGGAGTCCGGGAAGTGAACACGGTCTTTGGGTTATGTTTGACGTAAGTAGGAGTTCAGGATCACTTCTTGATCATTGCTAGCTTCACGACCGTTCCTTTGTTTCTCTTCTCGCTCTCATTTGCGTATGTTAGCCACCATATCATGCTTAGTCACTGCTGCAACCTCACCAATTTACCCCTTCCTTTCCCATTAAGCTTTGCTAGTCCTGATACCCATGGTAATGGGATTGCTGAGTCCTCGTGGCTCACTGATTACTACAACAACAATTCTTGCGTGTACAGGTTATGCGATGATCATGACGCGAGAGCGATGTTTGCTTGTTTTGGAGTTCTTCTTCTGTTTCTTCTTCGATCAGGGGATATGTTCCAGGTCGGCAGCCTGGGCTAGCAGGGTGGATGTCGTTTGAGTTTCTGTTTGTGTTTCATCCGTAGTCGGATGGTGCTCTTATGTAAGATGATGTTGTATTCGTGTGGCATTGTATGCCTTATGTATGTATCCCCATCTATTATGTCATGTTGATGTAATGATATCCACCTTGCAAAAGCGTCTTCAAGATGCTCTTCTATCCTAGGTGGGACCTTCGAGTTCCTTTAGGATAGGGCCGCATCTTGGGCATGACAAGTTGGTATCAGAGCCTCGACCGACCCTAGGAGCCCCCTTGATTGATCGTGTAGTTTGGCCGTTGTTGAGTCTAGAAGAAAACAATGTTCGGAGTCTAGTTATATCGGAGAGTAGGAATTCTTTTTACTCCTCAGCCTCTTCGTCGCTCTGGTAAGGAATCTTTACGTAGGTGTTTTGGACTACTTCTCTTCCCTTTCAAATTTTACTTTAGGATCACGTGGTTAGTTTTTCGTTCGTTGTTCACCAGCTCTTTTCATCCGGTGCTTTTCTCGTCAAGTTGACTCGAGCCTCTTTATCGTTGTCAAGTTCAAGCCTCAGTTGTTTTCTTTTCCCACCCGCCCACCCCTTTTTCTTCTTGGAGCCAGAGCCTGTAATCGAGTATCCATCCTACTCGTGCGAAGTCTTTGTGTTCTTTCCTCAATGATTTCAACCGGTGTTTTCTCTTCAAGATATTCGTCGGTTCCCCTTCCAAGTTGTCTTTGTTTTCCTGCCCTCCCACCCTCTGCTTCCCGGAGTTTGAGTCTGTTTCGTCCATCAATTTCATTCGTGCGGAACCTCTTCAGTCATTCGTCAATTATTTCAACAGGTGAATTCTCTTTTGTTCATCATTATTCATCTCTTTTCTTTTCCGGTGGATTCAATTCAAGTTTTCGGTGTTGATCGTATTTTTTCTTTGACCGAAGTGTTTTCCCTGCTCGTTCGCCTCTCGCCAGTTTTTTCCTTCCAAAGTGCTCAAGACATCTCAGGAGATTCGTCGGTGTTGAAATTAATTCGAGGTTGTCACCTCATTCAAATATTTCAATTGTTCTGGTGCATCATCTATCTCTTCAACAATCCTTGCCAACGGTGTTTTCTCTTAAGTGGGCCCTAACCCACAGGTCTTTTCCCAGGATCTTACCTGACTCTTCTAATTCTCCCGGGGCTATTCTCAAATCCGTTTCAAAGTTTGACATAAGTATGGATTTCATCAGTCAGATGCCTTTCCAAGATTGATTTCAAATCATTTTCATCTTTGGTTCAACCCTTCCTCTTTTTCATTTTACCGGAGTATCTCAGTATTTTCGGTGGTGTTTCTTGTCGTCATTCTCAGATTTGAAGACCGAAGAAGAGTTTTTCTTCTAAATCTTGCCCGTTCTCCCGAAGATTTGTGGTTCTAGCTTCATGTTATCCTCTCCAATTATTCCATTTGTCATATATTTTTTCTTACCCATCCGGAGTATGTCAGGAGTTGTTTTCCAGTTTCTTTTCACCGGAGGCCATCGTTCCAGAAGAATTCTTCGCCCTCATATTTCAGCTACCGTTATCCAATTATCCCAGTGCTTCGTTCAAGTGTTCTTTAATCAGCTCATGATCTCTTTTTTCTTTTGCATCTAAATCCCCTCTAGCATATTGGTTCTTCTAATTGTTCCCAGTGATTCATTCTCTTTCATCAGTAATTTTTGAATTCTTACGGTGGTTCGTTCAAGATTCTTTTTCTTGTTTATCATATTAATCCATTCGTTCTTTTAAAACCTACCGGTGGTTCATGAAGACCTTATCAAGTTTGCGATATGTCACTTCTCAATTCTTTTTCAAGAAGAATAAGTAGTATGCATAATCCATTGCTTATCATCAATTTAATTTGATGAAGGATAAGCATACAATAAATCTTATTCTTATTTCATCCAAGTGAGTAATCCCTTCCTTCGGAGTTTGTTCTTGATGAATAAATTCTAGTTCCAAGTGTTTTCATCTTTTCTTTTCCGGAGTTCATTTTCCTCGGCCATCTCGTCGGAAACCCCATCTAAATCATCGCAGGGCCTTAATCTTATTCTTTCCATCCTTGAATTCTATCTCATCATCCTGTCTGTCACCGGAGTTCTTCATGGTGGTTCTTCATGATTTAATTCATTCCTCAAGTGTTCATCAAGATTCTTGTCGGTGGAGTTCAAGTATCTTTTCTTCTCGCGTCTCGAAGTGCAATTAATTCTCCGTATTCTTTTGAAATGGAGTTTTGCATTTCTTCTTTCTTCCCAGTTATTTAATCTTTTTCGCTCGTGGTCGGTTATCACCTCATAATTTTGAGATGTTATCCTTAAGTCCACAACAAGCTTATTCTTTCGTTGTCGATTTTTTCTTAACAACTCCATTCAATCCTTCTTCTAAGTTCTTTTCATTCCACTATTTCAATTCTTTCCGGAGGTTTTGTGTCATGTCTTCATCAAGTATCAATCCATCCTCTCAAGCTCGTGCTCTATTCCTCCATGTTTTAGCCGGAGTGCTGCCTAAATCCTTTTCAGACTTATTCGTTTCTTATCTCGTTCTAACCGGAGTGGTTTCATAGTCTATCTGATTCTGTGAGCTTTCGATTCTCGTCATTCTCGTCGATCCTCTCTTCTTCTCGAGTGCTCTCGATTCTTTGTTTCCTCTCTTGAGTTCTTGTTTCACCTCATCCCTTTTTCCCTTCCGTCTCGGTCCTAAGGTCTCGGGACGAGATCTCTTGTTAGTGGAGGAGTGTTGTAACGCCCCAGATTCGTTGCGCCAGGTGTCTGCCAGTTATTCGCCGTCGCAGCCATGTCATTTGCTTTCGTGTTGCACTTTTCCATGTCACCATATGCATTTCATATCATGTCATCATGTGCATCTCATTTTGCATCCGTGTTCGTTTCTTGCATCCGAGCATTTTCCCCGTTGTCCGTTTTGCAATTCGGCACTCCTATGTCCTCCGGCGTCCCCCTTTTGCCTCTTTTCATGTGCTGGTGTTATACGTTCTCGGAATGGACCGAGGTTTGCCAAGCGGCCTTGGTATAGCACCGGTAGACCGTCCGTCAAGTTTCATGCCATTTGGAGGTCGTTTGATACTCCAACGGTTAACCGGGTAGCCATAAAAGCCTCTTTTGTGTGCAGCCCAACACCCCTTCAAAGTGGCCCAAGAACTCATCCAAACCCCCTCCATGCTCTCGGTCGTTCGATCACGATCGTGTGGGTGAAAACCGCTCCTCATTTGGACTCTCCTAGCTCCCTATGCCTATATAAACACCTCCCCCTCCTCTAATCCCAGGTCCAAACCCTAGCCTTCTCCCCTCTGCGCCGCCGGACAAATTTCCCCGCCGCCACCGGACATGTCCGGCCTCACCTGATAGATCGCGCCGCCGCCCCGCGCCTATCGCCGCCTGCCACGTGGCCTCCGCCGCCAGCCCTGTGCCGCCGGCCCATGGAGCCCATCGCGGGCTCACAGCTTGAGTTCGCTGGCGCCGCCAGCGCTCTCGATGCCCGACCCCCGCCGACGACCGTCCTCGCCGCCGCCGCCTCCCGTCTTGCGGTGTTCGCCGTTCGCCGCCGCCTCCTCATCTCTCGCCGCTTCCACGCCTCCAGCGCCGCCTCCCGATCTGCCGCCTCCGCGCGTCCCGAGCAGCGCCGCCGAAGCTGCCGCCTCCGTCACGACCCGCCGCCCTCGGCTCGCGCGCTGCTTCGCCTGGCCGCCGCGCCGCCGGCCTTGCCTTGCGGGAGCGCCTCATGATCGATCCGGTCGGGCCGACCGGATCCACCTTGCCCCGACCTCCCCCGACCTCGCCGGCATCCTCCCCGTCCTCCTCTCCGGCGAGCCCAGCCGGCCATCCTCGTCAACCGCGCCCCGGATCCAGATCCGGTCAAACGAGGTTGACCCCGTTTTTCCCCAAGTCCCTGGTTTTTAACATTATCATGCCATATTCATCGCACCATAACTTGCTACATACTACTCCGTTTCGTGCGTGTAATATGTCAAACTGTTTGCCTCAATGAGTACTTCATTTCATTCCATTGCATCATGTTCATTTGAGTCCATCTTGATGCCCGAATCATCGTTGTAAGAGTGCTATATGATGTTAACCTGCTGAAACTGTTATAACATGCTCATTTGTCATTTTTGCCATGTTTGATGTGTACATCCTATGAGGTTGATGTCTACATGTGTTTTGATCTATGATATGCCATCTTTACAGGGGTGCTATCCATGTATTTTTGTAAGTTTTGTGCTGAGTGCATCAAGCTTGTTAAGTAGTGTACTTGCTGTTGCTGTTTTGCTAGACAGATTCTGTTATATTTTGTTGCTATGTAAACCTGCTGCTACAAGTCATTCTATGCATAATCTGGAGATGTTCACTAAGGATGTTTAGTTATACATGTCTTGCTCTATCTATTCATACCCCTGGTTGCATTTATAGCCTAATGTAACTTGTTGTTATCTTGCTCCAAAGTTGCTAAATAATGTTGTTGTCCGCCTGTTAACATTAAGTTCAGTTTTGCCATGAGCTCACCAACATGCTTACTTATTGTTGTTTCTGCCATGTCTGAATCTGTCATATAACTTGCCATGTTTACATGGGTGCCATCATATCTTCTGATCCTTTTTGGCTCATGGTCAGTAAGGGAATTTTGTTATATGAAATTAGTAGATTAATGCCATGCCTTTGTTTGCCATGTTAAGTTCCTGTAGCATGTTGTCTGATAGCTCTAAACATTGCAACCTGATTTTATTTCTGCCAAGCCTGAAACTGTTATTATTTGCAATCTTGCCATGTCCTTTTGAGCATGTTCTAGTTGTTTCTGGAGATAGCTCTGTGTTCATGTTTTGTCATGCTTTACCTGTACTTCATGCCCATGTCTTTTTTTTATGTTGGGATGCTGTAGCCTATTGTTTTGATGCTTGCAAGATGCCTAGTTGCTGTTTTGGACAGATTGTTGTCATATCTTGTATAGAGTGTATGTGTTGAACCGTTGCTCCGTTTTGAGTGTGCTATATATGAAACTTGCTTGATTTTGCATTTAGTTTCATATTATCATGTTGCATCCTTGTTTTGAGGTGTTTGCTTGATGTTTGGATGCATTTGGCATCAATGCCATGTTTAACTTGTTTTGCTCATATCTTCTAGGTCGTAGCTCCGAATCTAATGAACTTTATATGTAACTTGACTAAAATTTCGTGTAGACCCTCTTGGTGCTCTTTAACTTGCTGTTCAACAACTTCAACTTAATGTTTATTCAGTTCTGGACCAATTTCTAAATTTGCATATGAGGACTTACCGGAATTGTTATATGTTGTTTCCGGTCTCATTTAAACTTGCTTTGATGTGTTGCTCTTGTTTGCATCATCTCTTCCCATGAGTAGCTTCATGTAGCTTTGTCGTGCATCATGCTTGCTGTGCATCATGTCTTGTCCATGTGTGGTGTGTTTACCATGTTGTGTGCTTCTTCTCGATAGTTCCCGTTTCGTTGCGATCGTGAGGATTCGTTCGTCTACGCTTGGTTCGTCTTCGGGGCTTCATCTTCTTCGTGGACTCGTTCTTCGTCCTAGCGGGATTTCAGGCAAGATCACCGTCACCTTGGATCTCACTACTATCATTGCTATGCTAATTGCTTCGTTCTATCGCTTTGCTGCGCTTCCTATAACTTGTTTCTTCAAGCCTCCCAAATTGCCATGAACCTCTAACCTTTGACACCCTTCCTAGTAAACCGTTGTTAGGCTATGTTACCGCTTGTCTCAGCCCCTCTTATAGCGTTGTTAGTTGCAGGTGAAGTTGAAGATTGCTCCATGGTGGAGAGGATTATGTTGGGATATCACAATATCTCTTATTTAATTAATGCATCTATATATTTTGTAAAGGGTGGAAGGCTCGGCGTTATGCCTAGTGTTTTGTTCCACTCTTGTCGCCCTAGTTTCCGTCATACCGGTGTTATGTTCCCGGATTTTGCGTTCCTAACGTGGTCGGGTGATTTATGGGACCCCCCTGACAGTTCGCTTTGAATAAAACTCCTCCAGCAAGGCCCAACCTTGGTTTTACCATTTGCCTCACCACCACCTACCTTTCCCTTGGGAGTAATTAACCCAAGGGTCATCTTTATTATAGCCCCCCCGAGCCAATGCTTGTCTAACTGTTGGTCCGAACCAGAGCCACTTGCAGCGCCACCTCGGGGAAACTCGAGGTCTGGTTTTAGTTGTACGTAGTGTTCATCCTGTGTTGCCCTGAGAACGAGATATGTGCAGCTCCTATCGGGATTGTCGGCGCATCGGGCGGTCTTGCTGGTCTTGTTTTAGCATTGTCGAAATGTCTTGTAAACCGGGATTCCGAGACTGATCGGGTCTTCCCGGAGAAGGTATATCCTTCGCTGATCGCGAGCTTATCATGGGCTAAGTTGGGACACCCTGCAGGTATAAACTTTCGAGAGCCGTGCCCGCGGTTATGTGGCAGATGGGAATTTGTTAATATCCGGTTGTAGATAACTTGACACCAGATCCGAATTAAAACGCATCAACCGCGTGTGTAGCCGTGATGGTCTCTTGTCGGCGGAGTCCGGGAAGTGAACATGGTCTTTGGGTTATGTTTGACGTAAGGAGGAGTTCAGGATCACTTCTTGATCATTGCTAGCTTCACGACCGTTCCTTTGTTTGTCTTCTCGCTCTCATTTGCGTATGTTAGCCACCATATCATGCTTAGTCGCTGCTGCAACCTCACCACTTTACCCCTTCCTTTCCCATTAAGCTTTGCTAGTCTTGATACCCATGGTAATGGGATTCTTTGAGTCCTCGTGGTTTCACTGATTACTACAACAACGATTTGCAGTGTACAGTTATGCGATGATCATGACGCGAGAGCGATGTTTGCTTGTTTTGGAGTTCTTCTTCTTCTTCTTCTTCGATCAGGGGTGTAAGTGCATCTAGTGCCCCTTAGTGATTTTGGTGTATTGAAGACTTATAGGTTAAGGGACTAATGCGTTTGTGAGTGTACAAAGGTCTATAAGTCTATGAGGAGTTTGATATTCTGAGAGAAAGTCGACCCTAAAATGAAGTTCTTCGATCAAGACTTTGATATTCAAGACTTTCTCAAGACTTTGAAAGTGAAGAAATTGGTGTGACCTTGAAGACTTGATATTCATTTGAGGAACATGAAGCGTGAAGACATTTGTTTTCGTAGTTTCATTTTCTCTTTCTTGAGTCATAGGAAACACCATCTTGTTAAAGGGGTCGGGAAATACTAAGGAAAAATTTCCATGTGATGCTCAACTCAAAATCCTACACCTACCAATCCCTTCGAGTGAAGCCTTTGGAAATCTCATACAGTTCAGTCACTTTCTTCAGTGACAGAGACAAAGTTCTTCTGGTCACTGAGGACTTTGTTCTGACTGAGGAGTTAGGAATTCGCTAGTGCGAATTGCCTACACAGTGAGGAACATGATAGCCCTAAGGAATTTGAGAGTCAAATTTTCCGACCGTTGCTATGCTGCGCGCCAGCTGTCCCAAAATATCCTATCCACCTAACGGTCATATCATTGAAGGGCATTTATGTCTTATCATGTCGGGCTGCTCCCTAGGCTATAAATAGCCGCCCCCTACAACCACTAGTTGGTTGGCTGCTCCGAGAGAACTTGACACTTGTCATTTGAGAGCAACCCATCCTCCGAGGACTTTGAGCGTAAACCATCAATTGAGGAAAACCCAAAACCAAACCCCTACAAACCAAAAGTGATTGAGCATCACTGAAGAAATTGATCCTGCGTGGATCCGATGCTTGTTACCTTTGAAGACTGTGCTTCTTCCAGACGGTTAGGCGTCATGGTCTAGAGCATCCAAGAGGGATTGTGGATCGCCGAGTGACCAAGTCTGTGAAGGTTTGGAAGTCGCCTGAAGACTTACCACGAGTGATTGGACGAGGTCTGCATGGCCTTAGTTCAAGGAGAATATGGTGAGGACTAGGTGTCCTGAGCTGCGTGCTCAGTGATTGGGTGTCCAGGACTGCGTGTCCTCGAGTTTAAATACTCAGCCGCTCCAACCAGACGTACAACTGAGACAGCAGTTGGAACTGGTCTACCAAATCATTGTCTTCACCAACCTAACGGGTTCTATTTCCTCAACCCTTTCATTTCCTCATTACTGTGTTGAATGTTTGTTCATATCTGTGTTTGAAGACGTTGACTGAAGACTTTCTCAATTTCCTCAGTTCAATTTCTTCAGTCTGTTTGTCTTTGTCTTGTGTTATCCTGTGATTACGCTTTCTGTACTCTGTGCAAGTCTTCATTTCATCATGATGACCATGCTTGTATTCTGTTATGCTTACTTCTGAGTACTTATTCCGCTGCAAGTAGTTCTTCGCTAAGGAATTTCCTCACCAGCAAATTCCTTAGTGAAGAATTCATAAAAATCGCCTATTCACCCCCCTCTAGTCGATATAACGCACTTTCAATTGGTATCAGAGCATGGTACTCCCTTGTTCTATGTGATATTGGTTTAACCGCCTGGAGTTTTAGTTATGTCGACCGCAGGTATGATCAAGGTATCAGCTGGGTGTCCTACCTTTGATGGGATGGACTACCCCTACTGGAAAAACAAGATGAGAATGCATCTTGAGGCAATTGACAACGATCTCTGGTATGTTGTGGAAAATGGTGTTCCTTCCGTCTCACCTCATTGAACGCTACCGATGTGAAGAGATTCAAGCAACTCGATTCTCAAGTTTAAGAATATCATATGTGGCCATCCGAGTAAAGGACAGTATGGAAGAGTGAGTGCTTTGGAAACTGCTAAGCTTATCTGGGATAGGCTGTCCAAAGTGAATGAAGGAGTCTCAACTCAGCGTGACTCTCGAGTTGACGTTCTTCGGAATCTCTTCAACCGCTTCAAAAGACTCGATAATGAAAATGTCCAACAAACCTTTGATCGCCTCACTGACATCTCAAATGAGCTTCAAGCCCTCGGTGCCACTGACATCACTGACCATGAAGTGGTGAAGAAACTGCTGAGATTGCTTGACTCCTCATTTGATACTCTGGGACTGATGATACAAGAACGGGCTGACTACAAGTCTCTTGATCCTGCCGATATCCTCGAAAGGCTAAACACTCACGAGTTCCAGCTTGCTGAAAAGAGAGATCTCTATGGTTCGAGCTATGGCAAACCACGTGCCCTGAAGGCCAAGGCTGTGTCTAATTCTGAATGTGAGGATTACGGTAGTAGCCTTGGTGATCTCAAGAATTGAGCCAGAGCTAGCATCGCCGTGAAGAAATTTCGAAGTTCTCAAGACGTGGTCGCTTTGGAAAATCCTCAAGAAGCAGTGATTCCTCATCCGGTGACTATAAGAGAAGGTTGTGCCACAAATGCAAGAAACCTGGTCACTATATTCAAGATTGTCCTCAGTGGGAAAAGGAAATGAAGAAGAAGAAATACCAAGGATTACAGTTCTGATGATGCGAAGAAAAGGAAGAAATCCTCAAAATCTTCGTCATCAAAATCCTCGAAGTCATCATCTCACAAGAAGAGCAGCTCCAAGAAGGCCCGGGCATTCATTGGCAAGGAAATGGACTCTGAAGCTAAATCTGAGGAAAATGAGGAAGAGGAGGCGTCTGAAGAATCTGAATCTGGTGTGGCTAGTCTGGCCTTCACTACTGCTTTCGTTAGCAAGTCCATTGTTGGTGTCAAAACCGGCGGATCTCAGGTAGGGGGTCCCGAACTTTGCGTCTAGGCGGATGGTAACAGGAGACGAGGGACACGATGTTTTACCCAGGTTCGGGCCCTCTCGATGGAGGTAAAACCCTACGTCCTGCTTGATTAATACTGATGATGTGTATTACAAGAGTGGATCTACCACGAGATCAAGGAGGCTAAACCCTAGAAGCTAGCCTATGGTATGATTGTTGTAATGGAGGTTATGTCCTACGGACTAAGGCCCTCCGGTTTATATAGACACCGGAGAGGGCTAGGGTTACACAGAGTCGGTTACAATGGTAGGAGATCTACATATCCGTATTGCCAAGCTTGCCTTCCACGCCAAGGAAAGTCCCATCCGGACACGGACGGAGTCTTCAATCTTGTATCTTCGTAGTCTTGGAGTCCGCGGACGATGATAGTCCGCTGTCCGGACACCCCTAGTCCAGACTCCTCAAGAGCCCTGAACCTAGCTTCAATGACGATGAGTCGGGCGCGCATAATGTTCGGCATTGCAAGGCGGGTTCCTCCTTTGAATAATCCAGAGAAGATTGCGAACACCAGGATAGTGTCCGGCTCTGCAAAATAAATTCCACGTTCCACCATAGAGAGAATAATATATACACACAAGTTCATCACGACGATTTTGCGGCATGACGTCACACCACTACCAAGCCTTTACTTGAATCATTTTTATTATACCGCCTCGATTTAGCATTTAAGCGGTTTCCTTGGCACGCCTTGTCGAGCGAGAGCGGTTCCCCTTATTTCGGGATTCTCATCAATACGGACGTGGGTAACCCAACCGAACCCGTCGCCACGCCTCCTCTATCGAAGGCGAATCCCGAATGGTCACGGAGACGGCTCTTGGTATTCTCCCTCTTTATAATAGGACCAAGGCTCGTTTCTTCTTTTCAATCTTCCATCGAATCCTCTTCCTGCTCCAAGTTCCAACACCCAGAGCCCCAGATTCGAGCGCTTCGGACCTTCAACAATGTCCGGCTCTGACCTTCAGGGCCGGTGGATGCCCTCCTCCGTTATGGAGGAGGACGTGCTAAAGCTGCGAGAAGCCAAGTACCTGTCCTACGAGATTTCGCACAGGCTGCCCGCCGAAGGTCAGGCCATCCCCACCCCCGAGCCCAGCGAGTATGTCATCTTTGTATCCCACCTCCGTCGGGGTTTAGGCTTCCCGACGGATCCTTTTGTGAGAGGGCTCATGTTTTACCATGGGCTGGAATTCCACGACTTGGCTCCGAAGTCCATCCTCCATATCTCCGCATTCATCGTTGTCTGCGAAGCCTTCCTCCGCGTCACCCCCGACTTCGGCTTGTGGATGAAGACCTTCAATGTGGAGCCGAAGATGATCGGGGGGCTTCAAGCAGAGTGCGACGGGGCGGCTGTAAGCAGGAGGGCCGATGCCCCGTGGCCCGCGGGCTCCTTCCAAGAGGAGCTCGGCTTGTGGCAGCGGGAGTGGTTCAATATCACAGCTCCAAAGGGCTGCAGGCAGAAGCCGCCGCCTCCATTCCGCTCGGGACCTCCACGATGGTTGATGTCGTGGGTCAACCAAGGGCTCAATTGGGGGCCATCAAAAGATGTGCCCCTATTGCAGGGACGGATTCGAGACCTCCAGGCGAGGGAGATCGATCTGGTCGTGGTGATGCAGGTTATGCTAATTAGGTGTCTCCTGCCCTGCAAACGCCGCCCTCTCCGGCTATGGGAGTTCAATCCGGAGGGACCACGAATTCTTCAACACTTCATGGGTACGACACCCGTGGAGATGTACAAATTGTTCTTCGGACAACAGGCGGTGTGTCCAGAATTGACCGAGGATGCCGGCCTAAGCTGCAATCGCCCGGATACTCAAGTAAGTAGCTCAGTGTTCGGACGTACCGTTTGTTTGCCTTTCTACAATTCTCCTTTTAACCCGTTATCCTTCAACAGGAGTGGATAGCGCAAGCAAAGCTGATATGGTGTCCGGCCCCCCTCCCAGAGACCGCACCGGAGCCCATGCTGGTCAGAATGTTGGAGGTTGCGCCTTCAGAAGAGGGCGAAGGGGAAAACGGAGGAGCTACCGCTCCGCCCAAGGGGGCGTTTGAAGAAGGGGGGATCGAGAATCCCTCCCTCCAGGGGGAGAAGAGGACCGCCTCCGAAAACCCGGAGGCCAAAGCCCCTAAGCAGGGGAAGAAATCTTCACCAGAAGGTCCTGCGTCCGGGGAGGCCCCGGCCGCACAATCTTCTCTTAAAAATCAGCCCTCCATCGAGCCGTGAGTAAAAAAGGGGAGTTCATTAATAAGAAACATCCCTATTTGTGCTTCTGAGGATAACCAAAAATTTTACCTTGTTGTTTGGATTTGCGACCTTCTCAAATGAGCTCGTCTTCGGGGGATCTTTGTCCGGAGATGATGGAGAGCGAGATGCCTCCGTCTGCTGCACCGTCGGATAGGGCGGACGAGCCTGAAGTGTCGTAACGGAGGGTATCCCCGAGCCCGGCAGAGCCGAGGAGTTCGGCGCCGACTAGTGTTTGGCCGGGGGAGCTGAAGGATCTGCTTGAGAGGACGTCCGTCTCAGAAGATCACCGTGCATTGATGAGCATGGTGATTGGAAGGATTTCGTCCGCCAAAAGCGGATTACATAATGCCGTCAGGAGTTTGCTGGCGGGGTTTGAGGTACGTAAAAACGACGCGCCTTTTTGACAGTTTTGCACATAAAAGTATGCCCTTTATAGGTAGTAGCCCCTGAGACTCGGTAGGTTGTCGAAAGCGACAGTGTGCCGAGGATCAAAATCGCAGGTATTAAGTGTCGCCTTTCCTATGCAGGTGGCGGATAGTCCGTGGGCTAGCCGGACTGATGGAGTTGCCGAATTAATGCGGCAAATCGATGTGGCGGATGCAGACATTGCGCTAGTCAACAAGCGACTTGATGAGTCGCAAGGTAAATTGGCTCTCTGCAGTCACCTATTAGGGGAGTTAAAGCCCACCTCTTACAATATTTATGCTTGACACAGATGGTGCTGCTGCTGTGGAGAGCCTACGGGCAGAACTTGCTCAAGCCAAGGAGCAAGCTAGAAGGAGTGATGCGGCTGCCTCGAGGGCGGCCGAGGAGTTAGAGGCCGAAAGGGCTGCACACTGCCAAAGCAGGGAAAAGATGGCCGGATTGGCCGTTAAATTGAAGGATGCTACCGACCGCAATGAGGCTCTTGAAAAGGAGCGCCTATCGGAGCGAGAAGACCTGGGGAAGGCCACCGCCGAAGCCAAGGATGCCTGTTCTACAATGCGGGCTATGAAGGAGGAGCTGCGTCAGGCCGGAGACATTGTTGCTGGCAAGCCTTTTCTGCTACGCCGCAGGTTTACGGATCCAAAGTATGTCCGGCTTGGCCAGCTGTGGGGTCCGGAGGATCCATATATGGACTTAGCGGCGAGTGCGGCAGATGTCGTTGTGCACTTCCGAAGCCAGAAGGATCACAAGACGAAGAGCTATTTTGGTCTCAATTCCATAGTCCGGATCGTTCACTTCCGCTGACCGATCAGTTGGCCGAATGGGCTGAGCTGAATAGGTTGTCCGGACTTGCCATGACGGATATCGTGACTCATGTCTGGCCGGATAGGCCCAAGCCGACGAGCTATTTTGGCCTATTGCAGCAATTTCTTGGGGCGGTGCCGCATATCAAGGAGATGAAGCGGTCGGCCTGCATAGAGGGTGCGCGGATGGCCCTTGCCCGTGTGAAGACACATTGGACAGAGATGGATGCCACCACAGTTGCAACCCAGGGTTCGGACGAAAGCCGGTTACTCGCCGAGCACTATTTTGGGGAAGTTATGTGTGGTGCTCGTATAATAGAGTCGCAATGCTCGAAAAATGTCACGTTCAAATGAACGTTTTATTTTGTAAAACAATGGTTATGATGTAATCGCTTTTTATACTTGTGTGTTCCAAGTATTGAAATATCTCCTATGCGGCCGTTTATGTATACGTGTGTATAACCTGAAAGATGGCAGTCTTCGGCTTCAGCCCCCACGCACAAGGTGCGGGGGTGTTCGCAAAAATAGTGCGTTTTCACACTTAATCCGACGTCTGGGTCCTGTTGAGGAGGTGGTAGCGTAGCAAACGAGGCAACCGGACTATGATGCTTTATCACTTTCACTTAGCCCTTGGAGTTCGAGGGTGGCGCTACGATATAGCCCCTAGGGGCACCGCGCTCTCCAAATTCGGGGCGCGTGTGTGCCTGACGTGCCTGACCAGGAAACGGTCCTTCGTCAAAGCGGAGGAATTCTAAACATTCCAGTGGTCGATCGAGTGGTTGACCAGTCTCTCAGATCATGATGATCAGTTTTGGCTTTCATCGAGGTGCTCGCCAAATTAATCGGGGCACAATCGCAGAGTTCTCCGGTTCGCGTTAGCCGATGATACGGAACGTAAGGCAGCAAAACATAGGAGCCGGGCAAACCCAACATTTGACCAAAGACATGATTCGGAGCTGATGCATATAAGGCCTAACTCGAGACGCCGAACACTCCCTAAGGTGTTCAGTCTTTATAATAACGGGCAGAACAATGCCCTAAGCCCCTAGTGTCCAGGTACGGGCAAGGTCCTCTGACGCGGCCGATGCTAAAACTTCAGGCTCCACTCTGGTTATAATGAGAAGCCAGGGGATTATAGCAACAAGAGACAGTAAAAAAGGTTTACGCAGGGTCTTAATCTGAAAAGAATCCTTGCAACGGGTCCCTACTGCACGTCTGCGCCTGTGTCTCTGTTGTGCCGTTACCCTGGACGGGTGTGCACGTTGTTCATCTATAAAAAGAGAGGAACTTAGTTTGAAAGGAAATCGTGCGAAAAAAGGTATATGAAAAATATTAATAAGGAAAGCGGAGTCTATATTAGCTCGTTGTTGCTTATACGCACAACCCCTTGTGAAGGGGTGTGCGGCTAGGGAGCCCCTAGCTTATTTATGCCGGACTCGTTTATCCGTGTCCGGGATCTTTAAATGACCCTCGCAATGAAATGATGCCACGTGGACCGGGCATTTTAAGTGTGAGAGACGCGTAATGTGGTATGGCGTTGAAGCGGACAAAAGCTTCACGTCCCAATAGTGCTTGATAGCCACTTTTGAACGGGGCGACATGAAAGATTAGTTTTTCGCGTCGGAAGTTGTTCGGTGACCCGAACACAACTTCTAGTAATAAGGAGCCTGTGCACTGGGCGTAAGGGCCTAGCGTCACTCCTTTAAAGGAAGTGTGGCTATGTCGAATTTTAGTAAGGTCTATCCCCAACTTGCGGATTGTGTTTGGATATAGCAGGTTTAAATCGCTGCCTCCGTCCATCAGGACTTGTGTAAGTTGTAGTCCGTCGATTATGGGATCCAATATCAGAGCAGTCCATCCTGCATTTCGAACACTTCTGGAATAATCCAGGTGGTCAAAAGTGATTGGTTTTGACATCCAATCTCGAGGTTCCGCTGGGGTGGACCGTGCGAGACCCATCTTAGTGGGTGCCGCATTGTTTTTCCGTATTATCACAAGAAGTGAGTTTACTACTTTGACTTCTTGTGGGAATGTCTTTTGTTTTCCGGTGCTCTGCTGGTGGGGTTTATCATCGTCCTCACTTGATGCGTCGAGCCCCTTGTGTTCGGCGTTGAGTCGGCCGGACTGTTTGAAAACCCAACAATCTCGGTGGGTGTGGTTTGCAGGCCTTCCGAGGGTACTGTGGATTTGACATATCTGATCCAAAATTTTGTTTAAGTTGGATAGCTCATCACTGTTATCCTTAAGAGGTAGTGTTTTGTTGTTTGGCCGCGAGCTTTTGAATCCGGCGTTGACCGCTGTATTCTTCGGGCCTTTTTCTTTATTCCGGCGCTGATCCTTTCTGCGCCGTGATTTTCCGTTTCCATCTCTAATCTCGGATGTACTCGGGTCACTGGTGCTGCATCTTGCTAGCCAGCTATCTTCCCCTGCACAAAAGCGGGTCATGAGGCTTGTTAGCGCGGACATTGTCCTCGGCTTCTCTTGGCCGAGGTGTCAGCGAGCCATTAAATCTCTAACGTTGGGTTTAAAAGCTGCTAAGGCTTCGCATCCGGACAATCGACTATTTGGTTCTTTTAGTAAGGAACCTATTCGAATTTGCTACCGACTCTCGGGCTGTTGAGTTCTATGACTTAGATCGTCTGCATCTGGAAGGCGGACATAAGACCCTTGAAAATTTGCTCTAAACGCATCCTCGAGCTCTTTCCAACTTCAAACGGTGTTTTCTGGGAGGCTTTTGAGCCAGTGCCGAGCTGGCCCTTTGAGCTTGAGGGGTAGATATTTTATGGCGTCGAGATCATCTCCTCTAGCCATATGTATGTGTAGTATGTAATGCTCTATCCAGACTCCAGGGTCTGTTGTTCCGTCGTAAGCCTCTATGTTTATGGGTTTAAACCCTGCTGGGAATTCATGATCCAGCACCTCATTGGTGAAACATAGTGGGTGTGCGGCGCCCCTGTATTTGGTTGTACCACTGTCTTCGAACACATGGTGTGCTGTGTTGCTTCCTAGGGCGCTCTTTTTTGGCCCGTAAATGGACCTGGCTGGGCCATCTGTTTTCCCAGGGTCATGAATCGGCTTATGTGTGGCGCCGCTTGTAGATTTTGGCCTATCATCTGGCCGTCTATCCGGCCAGGCGGCCTCTTTGTTTTTTGACTGTGGGGGCTCTATGGCTTCCTCGTCAAATTTCGCAGCAACTTGCGCGGGTAGCTCTTTGATTGATAGCCATTGCCGTATTTGTCTGCGGTTTTGAGCACTTTGCTCCACCTCATTCTGAGTATGTCTTCCGCTGTTTTGAGCTTCCGTTTTTCCTTTTTCAAACTTCTTACGGTGGCGACGAGTCTTCCGTGAAGGTTCTTATGCTCCGTTGGTATGTCCGGCGTGAGGTCGTCCGGACTGTTGGCTTCACCGAGATTGGATTGATTATCCGATTCGTCCTGTTCTGACGGTTGCTTGGTTGCATGTTCGTCGTCCACTGGTTTGCCCTGCTCTACCGCTGGGTCATTAGGAATGCTATTTTTGCCAAGGTGGGGCTTAGGGCGGCGCTTGCGTCACTGTTTTGGTTGTTTATCGGCGGGATTATCCTTTGTCGCGCCCCGTTGTTCCTCTTCATCGCTTCCTTTTGGGGTATCCACCATATATACATCGTGTGTTGGGGTGGTTTTCTAGTGCCCTGTAGGTGCTGATTCTTGATCGTCTCCGGCATCGTCGTCCATACCGTTGATGTCATCGGAGTCATAGTCTAGCACGTCGGTTAGATCGTCGACAGTGGCTACAAAGTGGGTGGTGGGTGGGCTTTGAATTTCTTCGTCGTCCGCATCCCAACCCTCCTGGCCGTAGTCCGGCCAGGGCTCTCCGGATAGCGAGAGATGCTTTAGCGAATTTAGGATGTCGCCAACGGGTGAGTGTTGGAAGATGTCCGCAGCGGTGAACTCCATGATCGGCGCCCAATCGATTCGATTAGCGGGCGCGGGAGGTTGAGTCCGCAAGGAGTCCGGCGCCTCGAGTCACAAGCTTTATAAGGGGCAGGTCGGTATTCAGCTCCATCGCCGTGGGCGCTGCAGCCCGGCGGTGTCCACCACCGTCCTCGACCGCATAATCGGTTCGAACTAAGGGTCGAGCGGATTCGCGGCGCTGCCTCCAAGGTCTTGTCCGCGGCAGAGTTAGATCATGCCCATCGTGACAGCGCTGCACGCTTCGGTTGCGGCTCGGATCCATCAAGATCAAGTCTCCGTGGATATCCGCCGTGAAGTTTAAGCTTCCAAATCGACTGACGGCGTAGGCGTAGCTTCGATCTGCTCCAAATGGCCAAGTGAATTGCCCGCAAAGGCGCCGCCCGAATCGAAGATTTGTCCGGGGAGAAAAGTCTCACCCTGGACGGCGTCGTTGTTGATTGAAGAAGCCATCAAGCCTATCGGGACAGCACAGAGGAACTCTCAATGAAAGCACCAATGTCGGTGTCAAAACTGGCGGATCTCGGGTAGGGGGTCCCAAACTGTGCGTCTGGGCGGATGGTAACAGGAGACGAGGGACACGATGTTTTACCCAGGTTCGGGCCCTCTCGATGGAGGTAAAACCCTACGTCCTGCTTGATTAATATTGATGATGTGTATTACAAGTGTGGATCTACCACGAGATCAAGGAGGCTAAACCCTAGAAGCTAGCCTATGGTATGATTGTTGTAATGGAGGTTATATCCTACGGACTAAGGCCCTCCGGTTTATATAGACACCGGAGAGGGCTAGGGTTACACAGAGTCGGTTACAATGGTAGGAGATCTACATATCCGTATTGCCAAGCTTGCCTTCCACGCCAAGGAAAGTCCCATCCGGACACGGGACGGAGTCTTCAATCTTGTATCTTCGTAGTCTTGGAGTCCAGTGGACGATGATAGTCCGGCTGTCCGGACACCCCCTAGTCCAGGACTCCCTCAGCCACCATTCTCGTATGGTGCTCGCAGAGTGATGAACTCTTTGCCACCCCTTCAGATGTGGGTGGTGAAGAAAAAGAACTAATCTCTTCTGCAGGATCAGGTCTCCAGACGTACTTTAACGTCTGAAGAATTTGCCGGGACTCGACAAAATTGCTCGAAAGGACATAAGCGAATCATGATGTAATGAACTTTCATTTCACACGTCCTCATCTTGCTATATCTGTTTATCGCTTGATGAAATTCATCGATGAACTTGATATCATATTCTTCATCGATGAAGCATATGAGATTGTAAGTTACACTAATTCATCTACAGGATGATCAACCCAAAACTACTGAGTGGGTCCTCGATAGTGGATGTACGAATCACATGACTGGTGACAAGAATCTATTGATGGATGCTCCCTTATCACCGTCACCTCTGAAGCATATCATCTTTGCTGACCAAGGCAAAAGTCAGGTATTGGGTCTTGGTAAGGTTGCAATTTCTAAGGATAAACACATGGACAACGTCATGCTTATTGAGTCCTTAGGATACAACCTCATGTCAGTCTCAATGCTTTGTGATCTTGATATGGTTGTTGTCTTTGGAAAGTATCGTTGTGTTGTGATTATGGAAGCTGACAATTCCAAAGTCTTCGAAGGCTTTAGGAGAGGAGATTTGTATATTGTTGATTTCTCTACAGGACCACAACCAGCCGTGTGTCTACTTGCAAAAGCTTCAGAAGGCTGGCTATGGCATCGACGACTTGGTCACGCAGCATGAGGAAATTTGCACACGCTTGCGAAGAAAAAGCATGTCATTGGCATTGAAAATGTCAAATTCCTCAAGGATCACTTATGAGAACTGTGAAGCTGGAAAAATGACCAAGGCCAAGCATCCAGCGAAGACTATCATGACCACTACTCGTCCATTCGAATTGCTTCACATGGACCTCTTTGGACCTAATCATTACTCAGCACTCACTAATGATGCATCTCTATATGGTTTTGTCATTGTTGATGATTACTCTCGATATACATGGGTACACATTGTTACTTACAAACATGAAGTGCAGGAAGTCTTCAAACGATTTTCCTCGAGGGCTTCAACCAACTTTGGTGTGAAGATCAAGCACATCAGAAGTGACAAATGGAACTGAGTTCAAGAATTCCGGTCTTGATGCCTATCTAGATGAACTTGGTATTACTCATGAGTTATCTGCTCCCTATACTCCTCAGCAAAATGGCGTCGTGGAGCGCAAGAACAGAACTCTTGTTGAGATGGCTCGCACTATGCTTGATGAATACAAAACGCCTCAGCATTTTTGGATTGATGCAATTGATACTGCGTGCCACATTATCAACAGAGTATATCTTCACAAATTCTTCAAGAAGACGGCCTATGAACTCCTCACTGACAAGAAACCCAATGTGAGTTATTTCAAAGTCTTCGGTGCTAAATGTTGGATTAGAGATCCTCACCACAATTCTAGATTTGCACCAAAAAGCACATGAAGGTTTTATGCTTGGTTACGGAAAGGACTCGCACACCTATAGAGTCTTCAACATTATTCTTCACAAGATTGTTGACACTGTAGATGTGCGGTTCAACGAAACTAATGGCTAGCAAAGAAAGCACCTACCTTCTGTGTTAGATGAAACAGCACCTGAGGATTCTGTCAAGTTCAAGGCAACTGAGGATGTCATTCCTACTGAAGAATCTGCTGAAGAATTCATTCCAGTTCATGAAGAACGTCGAGCTGCTGCACCTGAAGAAAATCCTAAGGAAAATGGCGCTGAAGAAAATGCTGATCAAATTCCTCAGCGACAACCAGCTCATCCTCGCGTTGCAAAAGAAGTGCAAGTGGAGAAGATCATCGATGACATTAGAGCCCCAGGTCCTCTCACACGCTCAAAAGCTTCACATTTATCTAACTTTTGTGGGCACTATGCCTTTGTCTCTATCACAGAGCCCACTAAGGTAGATGAAGCATTTCTGGAGCCGGAGTGGATTCAGGCTATGCAAGAAGAATTGCATCAGTTCGAGCTCAACAACGTCTGGGAACTGGTCAACCGTCCAGATCCTCGCAAGCATAATATCATTGGCACAAAGTGGATCTACCGCAACAAGCAAGATGAAAATGGCCTTGTGGTGAGGAATAAGGCACGACTAGTAGCTCAAGGCTACACACAGGTTGAAGGAATTGATTTTGATGAAACTTTTGCACCTGTTGCTAGACTTGAGGCTATTCGCATATTACTTGCTTATGCTAACCATCATGATATCATATTATATCAAATGGATGTGAAAAGTGCATTCCTCAATGGTAAGCTTGAGGAAGAAGTATATGTTGCTCAACCCCCAGGTTTTGAAGATCCAAAGAATCCTGACAAAGTCTTCAGACTTAATAAGGCCCTCTATGGCCTTAAACAAGCCCCTCGGGCGTGGTATGATACATCGAAGGAATTCTTCGTGAAGAATGGCTTCACACCCGGTTCACTCGACCCCACTCTCTTTACTAAATCTTATGATGGTGAACTGTTTGTGTGCCAAATATATGTTGATGATATTATCTTTGGCTGTACTGACAAACGTTATAGTGATGAATTTGCCTATATGATGAGTGAAGAATATCAAATGTCTATGATGGGAGAGTTGAAGTTCTTCTTAGGTCTTCAAATTAAATCAAGAGCGCAATGGCATATTCATATCTCGGGAGAAATACATCAAAGATGTCTTGAGGAAATTCGGCATGCAAGATTGCAAAGGCGTCAAAATTCCTATGCCCACAAATGGCCATCTATGCACTGGATGAAAATGGTATTGACTTCGATCACAAGGTATACTGCTCCATGATTGGTTCTTTATTGTACTTATGTGCATCTAGGCTAGATATAATGCTTAGTGTTTGCATGTGTGCCCGATTTCAAGCTGCACCGAAGGAATCACACCATAAGGCTGTGAAGCATATTCTTCGATATCTAGCTCACACACCAACACTAGGATTATGGTACCCCAAGGGCTCTGCTTTTGATCTCATTGGATATTACGACTCGACTATCTTTGGTGATCGTGTGGACCGCAAGTCAACATCTGGCACTTGTCATTTCCTCGGACGATCTTTGGTCTGTTGGTCCTCAAAGAAACAGAACTGCGTATCTCTGCCTATTGCTGAAGCTGAATACATTGCTGCTGGCTCTTGCTGTGCTCAACTGCTTTGGATGAAGCAAACCCTCAAGGACTATGGCGTCAACGTGAAGAATGTGCCTCTCCTCTGCGACAATGAGAGTGCCATCAAGATTGCTCACAACCCAGTTCAGCACTCGAAGACAAAGCACATTCAGATTCGTCATCATTTTCTTCGTGATCATGTGTTGAAGGGAGACATCTCCATCGAGCACGTGAAGACTGAAGAACAGCTAGCTGATATCTTCACTAAGCCCTTGGATGAGAAGAGATTTAGCAAGTTGCGGTGTGAGCTAAATATCTTAGAATCTTCGAATGTTCTTTGAAAAGGACACACATCCTAACACTTATGCAAAATTGATGACTTAGATGTGCAACACATGAAGAAAGCGTTTTCTTCAATCAATGAAGAATAACACTCTAAGTGTGAAGAAATTAATGAAGAATTTGATTCTCGTAACCCTACGACAATTGTGCGCGGTGTCTGAAATCATCATTCTTATCTGGTGGGTCATGCCACCACAAAAGTTGAAAATCTTCAATTTGAGTTTTTCCTCATTTTGAAATTCTTCAGTTTTAAAATTCTTCAACTTTGCAAAATCTTCACTGTTTCCGTCGTTTTTCTTCATTGGCTATATATATATATATATATGAGTTTATGTCCTCTACAGCATTCACTTATGGCTATTTCTTCATGTTGCTTTTTCTGCTAAGTGAATGTGATCGGACCCTTCCCCCTTTATGCTATACTCAATCCAATCTATTCACAAATTCTTCATATGCGTTCTATTTGAAACTCGTTCAAAATCGTCACTGTGTCCTTGTCAGCTGAAGAAATTGCGAACGAAACTTTAAAACAAATCTTATCCAGATTTTCGATTTTGCCGCTCAAACCGTTCCGCATCCCATGATGCATTATTCTATTCACCCAGGATCTTACACGATCTCAACTACACAGTACGTGGGTGACACATGTCGCGTGAAGGAGAAAGGGCAGGGGCATGTTCGTCCCAAAATCTTCGGGCGAACAGTTTTTCACCGAGACTATAAATACCCATCTCCCCTTCCTCACTTCATTTACTCCGCTCAACCGCTGTCTCTCGCTCGAGCTCCTCGAACCCTAGCGCCGCCGCTACTCCATCGTTGCCGGTGAGGAAGAGCTTCACTGCCTCGACCTCGTCGCCGTCGTACTCGCGCGCCGGTTGAGGAAATCTTCACTCCGCCGCCGCCGTAGCTGTCTCCCTCTGCCAAGTTAGGGCGTGGGAGATCTAACCTGACGAACTTCACATCTGTTCTTCTCTGTTCGTCGTGTTCTTCACTTCGGGTAATTAAAAGTCACTTTTATTACTCACTTTGATTCTCAAGCTTTCCTGAAAATCTACAAAGGTGTTTGTTCTTCAAATCTTCGCACATATGAACACCTCACACATCATATGATCTTGAACTGTTTCTCTAAGCAATCATTTTCTTCAAGATTCCCTATTTGTGTGGATCTTCGATCTGTACAACTCTGGAACCTGAGACAAGAACGCTTAGTGAAATTCCTCAAGGTTCATCTGGTCAAATTCCTCAAAACTTGTCTTTTCGAAAAACCTTCTGAGAACGCATATGACCTCTCCAAATTCCTCGCACCTATACTCTGTTCACAGGTACTCATGTCAGCTGCTGAATCACTAGGTTCACATCAACTTAACTCATTTACAGCGTTCCTCGAAGAAAAACTGCATACTTCTTCAGAGTGTTCAATTGTTCAAATTCCTCATCTGAAGAATATGGCTGAAGGTAAGAGACCGCAGAAAGGAGGATAGAAGCCTGAGGTCATGACTGCTTTCGAAATCCCTGATGACATTTACAAGGACTACTGCACACCTGATGAAGCCAAGTTTGGCAAAGAGAACAAAAATCAGCGCAAGGTGCGCATACAAAGGATTGAACGGAGATGGGCAAGAGAATGGAGGGAGTACAGATATGTTACTCCAAAGTATATGAAGAAATTTGCTTTAAATCCTCCATGCCCAAGAGCTCCATTGGCACCTGGCCAAGTAGCTGATCCCACCAGCATCAAGCGTGGTGAGGACTTTCCTGAAGAATGGGCTAGGCGCCAAGCTAAATTGGCAAGACAAGCCAAGGAGGCAGTAAAGAAATTTAACGAGGATTCTGCCACTGCTGCTGCTACTGAGGCCTCGGTCAGGCCAAGGAAATCCATGCCAAAGAAGCCTGCTCATAAGCCAAGTGCTTCACCAACAGCACCCTCACGGCCAAGTTCCTCAGCAATGCCCTCAAGGCAAATTCCTCACACTGCTACTGCTCCTTCAAAGTCCTCAGCTCCTGTGCATCTGGCTACGTGTCAGAGGACTACGGGTTTCTTGATTGCTTCTGGTGTCTCAGCAAGTTCCTCAGCTGCACCAATGTCCTCATCAGGCCCCACACTGTTGAACACTAAAGCAATAGCTAGACGCGGTCCTCGGCCAAGTCCAAAGAAGAAATAGGTCGCATTTCATGTGCCCTCTGATGATGAAGCTTCTGATGATGAACTTGCAGAAATCATCAGAGACAGACAAGTGAAGGCCGCTTCAGCCAAAGGCACAACTGTGCCTCTGCTTTTGGATCCGAGGAAAATCCTCGATTACATTGATCTCTGGCACAAGGATCCAAACACCCCAATGCCTGATCTTCCTCTGACTCCTGGTCAAAGTCACATGATGACTCATTTCATCACTCAAGAGAAAATGGAAATTTGAAAAAGCAAGAGAGATCAAGAAAGCTCAATACAGAAAGGAGAAGCTCCTGAAGAAAAATGTTGTCAGAATGACACCTGAGGAACTTCTCAAGGCTCAGTCTGAAATTCAAGCCCTCAGCAAAGACTTTGATGCTTACTATGCTGATTGGCAAGGAGCCAAAGTGAGATTCGTCGATCTGACGAAGAAATTCACGAATGTTGCAGTCCCATCGCAACAAGAAAATCTTCAGGCTGCAGACTCTGCTCAGCTCTTTGAAGAACATGCCAAGACCACTGATGACTTTCAACATCTTGATGAAAATGCTAGTTCGAGGCTGATGACTCCATTCCAGCCATCGAAGAAATTTCGGGGCATCCACTAGTGGTGCGCTCAAGAAATCGAAGAGATCGAGGCAAGCGCATCGGTTGCACTCAAGAAAATCAACCAGATTCCTCGGCTCCTCCGTGCCTACACCAACTCAAATTCTTCCATCGCCTATGAGGTGAAGAAGACCAAATTTGGAGAGCGAGCTGCGAGTGAAGAAAAGGAAGGCATCATTGCGTCAAATTCTTGGTGTGAAGAAAATGAAGCCAATGACCAGCTCATTTGAAAATCCAATTGATGCTGTTCCAATTTCCTCCATGTCATCAAAGGAAATTGTTCCTTATGGAGAAGACTATAAGATCCCAAGCGGATCTGATGAAGAAAATCATTCTGCCGCCCGTCGGAGCAGATTGATGAAGAAATTGAAGTGGACGCAATCCCTTCAACGCCAGTCATTTCCTCACCTATGCCTCAGTTCACAGCTGAAGAGGCTGGTGTTGAGGAAATTGAAGATGAAGATGTGGATATTGGATGCTCCACACCTGTGATGAATGATGACTTTTGGGAAAGTCAGCATCCCAATACTCCTCTATTCACACCTATCCAACAGATTCCTCAGTCCCCGGCAACAACAGTTCAAATGGGCTCTGAAGAAACTCATCCCACTCCCTCTGTTCATGAAGATATTCTAGCCGCTAGTGCTGAAGAACCTGCTACTGCTGATCCTCAGATTGCACAAGAAGAGGAACCAGAAATTCCTCAGCCTGAAGAACCTGAGCTCGCGATTCCTGAGGTGGTACTGCAACTCACTAACACCCCTCGGCCAAAGCCGAAGAATCCATTCTCAAGCAAACAGAAGTTCAAGGCTGAAGATTTCTTTTCCGAGCATGTATTCTTCACTGACTACAACCCCTATGACTCTGCTCGCATGAGGAAGAGGCGTTTCTAGACTGCCAGTCAAGCCAACTTTTATTCCTCAGTGCTGTTTGACAAGGACAAAATCTTCGATCATGAACATATTCCTCACGTGGACATGGAATCTCTGCCATGCTTCGAGCCAGTCCTCAGTGTTATTCATGATGCAGGATTACTGAATTTCTGCACTGACATTTGCGATTGGAATGAAGAACTCATTCTTGAGTTCTACGCCACCTCGCATATCACCGAGACGCTGAAGATGTCAACTCATGGGTGTTGGATTGGATGACCGAAAACACTCACTACAAGGCACCAAAGAACTGAATTGCTTCGTGTCCTTCCTCTCAATCCTCCCCATGACAGTGCACGTTGCATCTACAATGACCCTGAACTGACAAATCACTATATGCAAGTGCTCATGAAGCCGTTGAAGCCAGGGCAGGCCCCAAGAACCAAATTCCTCGTCAAGGAATTGCTCTATGTGCCTCGGACTGTCTATCGCATTCTGACGAAGACAATGAGTCCTATCAAGGGCCACAACTCAAATGATGAAGAAGTCATTGGCATCATGAAGAATATGCTCTTCAATATCATTCATGGCGTTCCCGTCAACTTTCATGATTTCTTCATGAGGACTCTGGCAAATGTTGCTATGTCACCATTCGAGCTGAAGCCCTATGTGCCTTGGATTATGAGATTCATCAGGGCAAGATCTTCACTGAATTACAAAGCTGACACTCTGAACCACGGTAGCTACTTGCCTCCCATTGAAGTCCTCAAACGGACAGCTTCATCATCTGATGATAAAGGCAAGGCAGCTGCTGTGATCGATGAAGGCATTCGTCCATTGGATGGTCAATTTCGCCTGGCTACATCTTACTCCACCAATGACGACTCGCCACACATGACTGCCGCAAATACCTCAGCCAAGCAAAATCCTCAAGCCCAAAGACCTGTGGTGATGGTGATCGTGAGTTACTCCACGTCTTCATCGGAAGGTTGATCGCAATCACAAATGGGTAAAGCGCCGTTTGGTGCCATTCTTCACAATATGACTTCAACACACAATGCGGTGAAGAAGAACCAATACTACCTTCATGAAACCCTCAACCGCACTGGGCTGTCCTCACTCATGTCTATAGCGCCAAGAACGAAGACTATGGGTCTTAAGGAAGAATTTGGTGGTCGCACCTCCTCGAAGAAATTCAAGAGGGTCAAAGTTCCTCCACTGGTGGCCAGCTCTTATTCTTCATCGCGTGACACTGATGAATATGAAGATTTGGACAACACTGCGGCAGGCCCTGCTACAACAAACAACCCCGACAACGCTGGCGCTCCTCCATCGACTTGAAATTCTTCAGGGGCGTTAGTCCTCAGTTTCAATCCTTTTGGTCATTTGATGAAAAAGGGGGAGAAATCTGAGTTAGTCTTCAAGCGGGTCTATATAAAGGGCGTTTTTTTCTAAGTTACAACTCTCGTTCTTCCAAAACTTTTATTGGATCGAGTTGTAATCTTAAACCCGATGGTGCTCTGATACTTTTGGATGGTGCTCTGATACTTTTGTTGCACTATGCTCTGAGACTTTTGATGCTTTCGGCATGATTATTCCTCGTTAATGACATTGCACACATGCTGAATTTCATCAGGCACCATATTTCATCATGCATTTCAAATTCTTCATATTATATATCAAATGCGTGTATGAATTACAAGATATAGGGGGAGATCTCCATGATTCAACTCTTCAAATGTGCATTGCCTCAAAAGCAAATTCCTCACTATGCACATCTTCAGGGGGAGTTCTTCTATATCTTGCAATCAAATTCCTCAATATCAGTATTTACACTTCATATGTTTATCCCCGTTGAAAACTTAACCTATGTTGTCATCAATCACCAAAAAGGGGGAGATTGTAATTGCATCTAGTGCCCCTTAGTGATTTTGGTGTATTGAAGACTTATAGGTTAAGGGACTAATGCGTTTGTGAGTGTACACGGGTCTATAAGTCTTTGAGGAGTTTGGTATTTACAGAGAAAGTCGACCCCTAAAAATGAAGTTCTTCGACTGAAGACTTTGATATTCTGAAGACTTTCTCAAGACTTTGAAAGTGAACAAATTGGTGTGACCTTGAAGACTTGATATTCATTTGAGGAACATGAAGCGTGAAGACTTTTGTTTTCGTAGTTTCATTTTCTCTTTCTTGAGTCATAGGAAACACCGTACTGTTAAAGGGGGTCGAGGAAATACTAAGGAAAAATTTCCATGTGATGCTCAACTCAAAATCCTACACCTACCAATCCCTTCGAGTGAAGCCTTTGGAAATCTCATACAGTTCAGTCACTTTCTTCAGTGACAGAGACGAAGTTCTTCAGTCCTCGAGGACTTTGTTCGGCCGAGGAGTTAGGAATTCGCCAGGCGAATTGCCTACACGAAGGAGGAACATGATAGCCCCGAGGAATTTGAGAGTCAAATTTCCGACCGTTCTTTGTCTTCTTGCCTTGCCACCTGTCCCAAAATATCCTATCCACCTAACGGTCATATCATTGAAGGGCATTTATGTCTTATCATGTCGGGCTGCTCCCTAGGCTATAAATAGCCACCCCCTACAACCACTAGTTGGTTGGCTGCTCCGAGAGAACTTGACACTTGTCATTTGAGAGCAACCCATCCTCCGAGGACTTTGAGCGAAAATCATCAAGTGAGGAAAACCCAAAACCAAACACCTACAAACCCAAAGTGATTGAGCATCACTGAAGAAATTGATCCTGCGTGGATCCGACGCTTGTTACCTTTGAAGACTGTGCTGCTTCCAGACGGTTAGGCGTCATGGTCTAGAGCATCCAAGAGGAATTGTGGATCGCCGAGTGACCAAGTTTGTGAAGGTTTGGAAGTCACCTAAAGACTTACCACGAGTGATTGGACGAGGTCTGCGTGGCCTTAGTTCAAGGAGAATACGGTGAGGACTGGGTGTCCTGAGCTGCGTGCTCGATGGATCGGGTGTCCGGATGCGTTTCTCGAGTTTAAATACTCAGCCTGTCACGCCCAATATGCGACCCTATCCAAAAGGAACTCGAAGGTCCCACCAAGGATAGACCCGCATATTGAAACGCTTTTGCAAGGTGGATATCATTCCATCAACAATACATAATAGATGGGGATACATACATAACGCATACAATGCCACACGAATACAACATCTTCTTACATAAGAGCACCATCCGACTACGGATAAACACAAACAGAAGCCCAAACGACATCCACCCTGCTAGCCCAGGCTGCCGACCTGGAACCTATCCCCTGACCGAAGAAGAAGCAGAAGAAGAACTCCGAAACAAGCAAACATCGCTCTCACGTCAGGATCATCGCATAACCTGTACCTGCAACTGTTGTTGTAGTAATCTGTGAGCCACGAGGACTCAGCAATCCCATTACCATGGGTATCAAGACTAGCAAAGCTTAATGGGAAAGGAAGGGGTAAAGTGGTGAGGTTGCAGCAGCGGCTAAGCATGATATGGTGGCTAACATACGCAAATGAGAGCGAGAAGAGGAACAAAGGAACGGTCGTCAACTAGCAATGATCAAGAGGTGATCCTGAACTCCTACTTACGTCAAACATAACACAGAAACCGTGTTCACTTCCCGGACTCCGCCGAGAAGAGACCATCACGGCTACACACGCGGTTGATGCGTTTTAATTTAGATCTGGTGTCAAGTTATCTACAACGGACATTAACAAATTCCCATCGCCACATAACGCATGGCACGGCTCTTGAAAGTTTATACCCCGCGGGGTGTCCCAACTTAGCCCATGATAAGCTCTCGCGATCAACGAAGGATATTCCTTCTCCTAGGAAGACCCGATCAGTCTCGGAATCCCGGTTTACAAGACATTTCGACAATGGTAAAACAAGACCAGCAAAGCCGCCCAATGCACCGACAATCCCGATAGGAGCTGCACATATCTCGTTCTCAGGGCAACACCGGATAAGCAAAGCGTACAGGTACCGACGAATCCAAGTTGCCAAGGAATGGCCCCGCACGGTGCTCTAGTTTGGACCAACACTTAGACAAGCATTGGCCCGGGGGGGCTATAATAAAGATGACCCTTGGGTTAATTACTCACAAGGTAAAAGTAGGTGGTGGTGAGGCAAATGGTAAAACCAAGGTTGGGCCTTGCTGGAGGAGTTTTATTCAAAGCGAACTGTCAGGGGGGTCCCATAAATCACCCGACCGCGTTAGGAACACAAAATCCGTGAACATAACACCGGTATGACGGAAACTAGGGCGGCAAGAGTGGAACAAAACACCAGGCATAAGGCCGAGCCTTCCACCCTTTACCTAGTATATAGATGCATTAATAATATAAGAGATATTGTGATATCCCAACATAACCCTGTCCACCATGGAGCAATCTTCAACTTCACCTGCAACTAGCAACGCTATAAGAGGGTCTGAGCAAAGCGGTAACATAGCCAAGCAACGGTTTGCTAGGAAGGGTGTCAAAGGTTAGAGGTTCATGGCAATTTGGGAGGCTTGATGAGCAAAAGATAGGTAACGCAGCATAGCGATAGAATGAAGCAACTAGCATAGCAATGATAGTAGTGAGATCCAGGGTAGCGGTCATCTTGCCTGAAATCCCGCAAGGAAGAAGAACGAGTCCATGAAGAAGATGAAGCCACGAAGACGGACCAAGCGTAGACGAACGAATCCTCACGATCGCAACGAAACGGGCGCTATCGAGAAGAAGCACACAACATGGTAAACACACCACACATAGACAAGACATGATGCACAATGAGCATGATGCATGGCAAAGCTACATGAAGCTACTCATGGCAAGAGATGATGCAAACAAGAACAACACATCAAGGCAAGTTTAAATGAGGCCGGAAACAACATATAACAACTCCGGTAAGTCCTCATATGCAAATTTCGAAATTGGTCCAGAACTGAATAAACCTTGTGTTCAAGTTGTTAAACAGCAAGTTAAGATGCACCAAGATGATCTACACGAAATTCTAGTCAAGTTACATATAAAGTTCATTAGATTCGGAGCTACGGCCTAGAAGATATGAGCAAAACAAGTTAAACATGGCATTGATGCAAAATGCATACAAACATCAAGAAAACACCTCAAAACAAGGATGCAACATGATAATATGAAACTACATGCAAAATCAAGCAAGTTCCATATAGAGCACACTCAAAATGGAGCAACGGTTCAACACATACACTCTATACAAGTTATAGCAACAATCTGTCCATAACAGCAACTAGGCATCTTACAGGCATCAAAACAACAAGCTACAGCACCCCAACATAAGAACAAAAGGCACGAGCATGAAGTACAGGTAAAGCATAACAAGACATGAACACTGAGCTATCTCCAGAAATCACTAGAACATGCTCAAACACACATGGTAAGATTGCAAATAATAACAGTTTCAGACTTATCAGGAAATAACATCAGGTTGCAATGTTTAGAGCAAGCAAACAACATGTTACAGGAACTTATCATGGCAAACAAAGGCATGGCATGATACTACTAAATGCATAGAACAAGAGTCCCTTACTGACCGTTAGCCAAAAAGGATCAGAAGATATGATGGCACCCATGTAAACATGGCAAGTTATATTACAGATTCATACATGGCAGGAAGAACAATAAGTAGGCATGTTGGTGAGCTTGAAACACTCACCACAGAGCAATACATGGCATGGCAAGGCAACCAACAGTAAGAAGACATGTTTATGAAGCTAAGCATGGCAAGAACAAGTCCATAGGGTGCATGGATCACTAGAAAAGTGACTGGCCAAAACTGAACTTCATGTTAACAGGATGACAGCAACATTATTAAGCAATTTGGAGCAAGATAACAACAAGCTACAGCAAGCTATAATTGCAACCAAGGGCATGAATGGATGGAGCAAGACATGTATAACAAAACATCCTTAGTGAACAATCTCCAGATTATGCACGAAATGACTTGTAGAAGCATGTTTACATAGCAACAAAATATAACAGAATCAACCTAGCAAAACAGTAACAGCAAGTACCCTCCTTAACAAGCTCGATGCACTCAGCACACAACTCACAAAAATACATGGTTGGCACCCCTGGAAAGATGGCATGGCATAGATCAAAACACATGTAGAGCTCATACTCATGGGATGCACACATCAATCATGGCAAAAATGACAAATGAGCATGTTATAACAGTTTCAGCAGATTAACATCAACATGCACTCTTCCAACAGCATTTCAGGCATCAAGATGAACTCAAATGAAAATGATGCAATGGAATGAAATGAAGTACTCATCGAGACGAACAATTTGACATATTACACGCACAAAACGGAGCTACATGCATGGAGATACAACAGGACGAACATGGCACCAGAATATCAGGAGTTTCGGGAACTTGGCAGAAATTACCATCCGGATCTAGGGTTGACCGGGCACGCATCACGAGGCGGCGGCGGATCTCGCCGGAGAAGGCGGTCGGAGCAGGAGGAAGAGGCCGGGGAGGCGCGGGGCGACCGGATCCGGGCAGCGCCGGCCGGATCTGGCCGGAGGATGAGGCGGCGGGCGGCGCAGCTCCGCGGAGGAGGCCGCGGGCGGGCGTCTTTGGTCGCGGACCGTGGCCGGACGGCGCTGGGCGCCCGGGCTGGCGAGGCGCGCGGAGCGAGGAGGCGTCGGGCGAGGCGGGCTTCTTTGGAGGCGCCATGGGGGCAGCCGGGCGGCGACGACGGCGTGGCCATCGGGCGGCGGGACGAGGCGGCAGCGGCGGCGGTGACGCTGGCGGCGGCGGCGGCGCGTTCGCAGGCGGCGGCGGCCGGGCGCGGACGGCTCAGCGCGGTCGGGCCGGGCGGGCGGCCGTGGGCGGGCGGGCGGGCAGGGGAGTAGAGAGAGGAGGCCGGCGGGGTGACGTGGCGCACTGGGATTCGTCTGGCACGGCGGTTGGACGTGTCCGGCGGCGGAGTGGACATCTCCGGTGCGCGGAGGTGGAAGAGGCTAGGGTTTGGACCCGAAAATTCGGAGGGGGAGGTGTTTATATAGGTAGAAGGAGCTAGGAGAGTCCAAATGAGGAGCGGTTTTCGGCCACGCGATCGTGATCGAACGACCGAGAGCATGGGGGTTGTTTGTTGGGTTATTGGGCCACTTTGGAAGGGGTGTTGGGCTGCAACAAAAGAGGGCTTTTACGGTTACCCGGTTAACCGTTGGAGTATCAAACGACCTCCAAATGGCACGAAACTTGACAGGCGGTCTACCGGTGCTATACCAAGGCCTCTTGGCAAACCTCGGGCCATTCCGAGAAAGTTTAACACCCACACAAGGGAAGAGGCAAAAAGGGGATGCCGGATGACATAGGAGTGCCAGATTGCAAAACGGACAACGGAGAAAATGCTCGGATGCATGAAACGAACATGTATGCAAAATGAAATGCACATGATGACATGATATGAAATGCAGATGATGACATGGCAAAAGGAAACACGCAAGCACATGACATGGCAATGACGGCGAATAACTGGCGAACACCTGGCGCAACGAATCCGGGGCGTTACACAGCCGCTCCAACCAGACGTACAACTGAGACAGCAGTTGGAACTGGTCTACCAAATCATTGTCTTCACCAACCTAACTGGTTCTATTTCCTCAACCCTTTCATTTCCTCATTACTGTGTTGAATGTTTGTTCATATCTGTGTTTGAAGACGTTGACTGAAGACTTTCTCAATTTCCTCAGTTCGATTTCTTCAGTCTGTTTGTCTTCGTCTTGTGTTATCCTGTGATTACGCTTTCTGTACTCTGTGCAAGTCTTCATTTCATCATGATGACCATGCTTGTATTCTGTTATGCTTACTTCTGAGTACTTATTCCGCTGCAAGTAGTTCTTCGCTAAGGAATTGCCTATTCACCCCCCCTCTAGTCGATATAACGCACTTTCAAGGGGGTAGGTTCCAGGTCGGCAGCCTGGGCTAGCAAGGTGGATGTCGTTTGAGTTTCTGTTTGTGTTTCATCTGTAGTCGGATGGTGCTCTCATGTAAGATGATGTTGTATTCGTGTGGCATTGTATGCCTTATGTATGTATCCCCATCTATTATGTAATGTTGATGTAATGATATCCACCTTGCTAAAGCGTCTTCAAGATGCGCTTCTATCCTTGGTGGGACCTTCGAGTTCCTTTAGGATAGGGCCGCATCTTGGGCGTGACAAGCATGTAGAAGTTGGTGTAGTCGCCGTCGTCGTCCTGCACGCCGCCGCCGTCGTTGCTGCAGCCCAGCCCCGGATCGCCGTGGCGGACGGGGTTGGAAGGCCCGGGGCCTCCTTGTTGTTGTCACAGAGGATGATGACGCCACCCTCATCGCAGTCGCGGTGTCGAGTGGAGATCTCCTTGAGGGTGCAGCGCTGGCGCTCCATCTCCTCCCGGATGTAGTCATTCCCGCGCAAATTTAAGGCCGATTTCCTCGTCGGCGGCCATGGTGAGGTGCTCCTTCTTGACGACTGGCACGTCACTGCTCCTTCGGACTTACCAGGCGAAGATGGCCGCGGGGAGGAGGGCAAGGTTGGTGGCAGTGGCCCTCGTTTATGACGAGGTTGCCACTGTGCTGGCGCTCCGACATCTCTTGGGGCTCGGCATTCACGGCAGCGAGCAGCGGCGTCGGCGCGCCGGAGGAGTCGGAGTCGTAGGATGAAGACAACATGCCTGCCATGCACCTCAGTGGCCCTGAGGAGCCGCTCCGGCGTGAGAAGCACGGTGGTGGTACTCCATCCATGGTGCGTTGCCGCCCTCGATGTTCTCGAGGACGGCTTGCATAGTGCGGTCGGGGACTCCCCACCACTGGCGGCGGCCCTCCGAGTTGTGCCGCCCCCGCGCTGCGGGAGAGCCATTCATCGAGCGGGGTTGGTCGACATGGAGGGTCTCAAAGTACGTCGTTCGGATGGTAGTGTTGTCGGGGGCATACCTGGCCTGCTGCCACGCTTCCTCCGACAGCGCCGGCCGGATCCGCGCGATCTCGGCACGGCGGTCAGCACCGGTGGGCGGCGGGGGCACATGGACACTGCGGCGCTAAGCCTCCACGAGCCCGGCCCGCGCATGTCGGGCAGTGGTGGGTAGTCCACCTCGTGGAGGAGGCGCGCCTCCCACTCATGCAGGTGGTGGCGGCCGAAGCCGTTGGCTGTCGGCACCATCGCCGGGGAAACGCTCGGCCATCGGGACGGGGTGAGAGAGAGAGAGGGGCGTCAGCGACGAAGGAGAGAGGATGTGGTGGAGGCGAGTGTGCGGCCAGTGGTGAGGGAAGGCGGCTTTTATAGCAGCGAGTGGGCGGCGACCGGGCGGCAGCAGTGTGGACGCGTGGCGGGAGGGGGGAACACGTGGTGGCTCGCCTTCACTGCGTCGCCCATGAATCGATGTAAGGCTGACAAGTGGCAGCCTTCATATTGATTCCCCATGGGAAACCGAGGCGGTGAGGACGAAGGTTCTTGGCATCGCTGACTCGGCGAGTCACTACAAGGGTCCGGGTCTATTGCAACAAAAAAAATTTGTTGCAATACATGTTGTTTCGTGGCGATAAGTACCTATTGCCATGAAACGACATTCGTTGGCAGTCGTTGTGACTGGACACATGGTAATAGGTTATTACCACGAAAAAGCAATTGTGGCAATAAAGTGTGCTATTGCAACATCCATGCGAGAAGTTGCCACATGTTTTCGCGTGGCAACACTCACCTGATGCCGCAATTTGATTTGTGGAGATAGCTTTAGTGTAACATGTAACGAATTGTGGAGACTGATATCTCGTACTGATAGACATTTGTGGCAACAACCTATGCCAACGACGGCCATTTCATGGCGCATTACTCTTTCGTGGCAATATTCACACTAGTAGAAAAACACCTATTAGTCCCGGTTCGTAAGGGTCTTTAGTCCCGGTTCATGAACCGGGGCTAATGGGTCATTAGTAATACCTCCACCCATTAGTCCCGGTTCAAACACGAACCGGGACAGATGTGCCTCCATGTGGCCGGTCCGCCGAGCCCAGTCAGGGGGGGCTTTGGTCCCGGTTGGTGGCACCAACCGGGACCAAAAGTCCATTTTTTTAGAAAAGTGGCTGCTTTAGGGGTTTTGGGTGTTTTTTTAGGTTGTTATTAGCTAGCTAATAGAGAAAAGTGTCCTCTCTTATATCTTCATCCTTGGTTTACCAATGCTGCTGCTATGTTCATTTCACCCGCTGATATAACAAGTCATGCATGCTTGCATCATACATCATCATATATAATAACAAGTCCTACTATTCATGCATCATCATACAAACTTCTACTCGTTATTAATAATAAGTCATACGATCATCATCCTCATAGTCATCGAACCCAACCCTACATAATTGTTCTTAGCACATGATCATCAATAGGTAGGACCTAAACACCCTTAAGGTAAAATAGCATAAAACAATATAGACCCTGACTCTCCATTATGAAGAATGGCGATCATCCTGTCTCCAATTCTTGCCCTTCGCTGCCTTCTGCTTCCAAGAAGCTCCTTACGACTGTCCATACATTTTTTCCATTCTTTGATTGTCATGTCTCCACTTCTTTTAGAAACCCGGTATGGACAGTTGAGATTCGTAGGAAGACCTGGTTGTATGTTCAAAACATAAAGGGTACTGTGCGTATACATCAGATGAGGCACACAATCATTCGGGATTATCTGTTGAAAAACATAGTAATCTCTTCGTAATTCGCAATGATGTACTAGTTTTAGAAGTGTGCAAAAAGATGCACGGATGTTGTAATAGTAAAAAAATAATCTTACCAGGGTATCTCCATGGTAGTTACCGTAGTTCAACACGTGCGCTAGTGGCACGTATTGACCATAATGTTGAGCACTTTGATTGTAGATATTGTAATTCTCAAGATCAGTACAAAATGCGACCAGATGATTTTTCTCCTGATAAGTTAATTCGGAGCCTTCGGTGTAGTAGGTTCTGTTTACCATCTCCCGCACATTCTTTGAATAATGAAAATAAGTTGTCAATGGAAATAATAAGTTGTCAACTATTTTGAAATAAACAATATAAATTACTTAATAACTATGTTAAGCTCACATGGGGAAGAATTGGAGGTGTATCCACAAGGACCCAAATCGAAGGTCTCTCTTGCTCGATTGTAGGATCACCAAGATCCATGGTGACAAGCAAACCCTCATCAAGACCATACATCTTGCAAAGTGCTTCCCAATTTTTGCAACCAAAATGGGTTACACTTTGAGCATTGTACAGCTTTACTTGAAAATCCACACCATGATGGGTACTTAGGATAATTTTTTTGGTTTTGAAACTTTCCTGGTCTTCAAAACCCATCCTCTCCAAGACATAGCATCTTGCAAAGCATGGGATAAGCTAGTCGAATTGGAAAAGATGAAAAATACACGTTAAAATAGTTGAAGTCATGCTTAATTACGAAAAAAAAACTATTGTCGTCGTTGTGTACCGTATGAACATCGAAGGTCTCCTTGAGCTTAATGCTGAAGCGCCGATCTTTGTCCAGCTCAATGAACCTGTCGCACATACCTCAGTCGTCGTGGCACCAGTCGCACTCCCCCGGGCGGTTTTCATCGTCCGAGTACGACATTTCCGGCCTATGTTCATAATTCAAATATTAAACTAGATTATTAATCACGGGTTGACTATCGGTGATGTACGTAGCTCCTCCTTTCATTCCCGAGTGCATTATTACACCAAATTGTCTAGCACACGGGAATGAAGGAGAACTTATCCAATATGAGCATTCAATAAGCAAAACCAAATCATAAAATAAGCAAAACCAAATCATAAAATAAAGTAGTATTCAAATTAGCATGCATTCAATAATTATAAGCAAAAGTACATCATCTCTTGGTGTCCGTACATCGTCGAATATTATCACTAATATAGCATCACTAATACAACTAGAACCGTAGCGCCCGACGGGTATCGACGTGGGCGGTGGACACCCAAAGATAAGGAACCATCACAGGATCATAGCTCCAGTGAGATCCCTGAAGAACCTGCCAGGTATTGTCGAACCTGCCCTCCAATGCAACCATGTAGCGACGGACATGTTCGTCCTCCTCGCTGACACGGTGACGTACCACCTCCGCGGTGTCCGGAAGCCTCGGCAAAATCATCGCCCACGCGACCGCCACCAAACAAGGATCGGGTCAACAACGGGTTGCCTCCTCACCAACCTACGTCCCCCGGAAGGTAGCACCTCCCAATACCAGCCCGGCGGAGCCCAGTCCCGAACATGGCCCTGATCAAGGAGGCCTTCACCGCCGAGTCGACGACGACGAGGATGCGGGATAGGCATCGCCGACGTCGATGCGGGAACTACTTCTATATATAGTTAAATAAAGTAGTTTCATTAATTAAATCAACTTCTAGTTCAACTACTAAGCACTTACTATCAATAAATAAAGTAGTACTTACTAAAAACAAACTACTTCTATATATAGTAAAATAAATTAGTTTATTAAATCAACTAGCTAGTTCAACTATATATATATATAAGAAGCACTATTAACAATAATATCACCAAACATGCATATTCAACAATAATATCACCAAAAAATCTATTAACAATAATATCACCAAACATGCATATTCAACAATAATATCACCAAAAAATCTATTAATAGAAAAAAAATCTAACATAATATGAACAAATTAATTACACAATCTAAATTACACAATATGAACTACATATCTAAATTACTATACATCTAATCTAACAAAAAAATCTATTAATAGGAAAAAAATCTAATATAATATGAACAAATTAATTACACAATCTAAATTACACAATATGAACTACATATCTAAATTACTACACATCTAATCTAACAAAAAATCTATTACCAGAAAAAAATCTAACATAATATGAACAAATTATTTACACAATCTAAATTACACAATATGAACTACATATATAAATTACTACAAATCTAATCTAACAAAAAATCTATGAACTACAAAAAATCTAAAAAATCTAACAAAAATAAAAAGTTGCTCACGGACGGCGACGGCGACGGCAGGTGCAGCGGGCGGTGACAACGCCGAGGCGGCAAGGGCCGGGCAGCAGACGGGCGGCGACGGTGACGGACGGCGCGGCGGCGGCAGCGTCGTGGCGGCAAGGGCGGTGACGGCGTCGAGGCGGGCGGCGACGGCGAGGTAGCGGTAGGGGACGGCGCGCAGCGTCGAGGAGAGATCGAAGTCGGGGCGGGGCGGCAGTGCTACTTATATAGCAAATGCATTGGTCCCAGTTCAAGCCACAAACCAGGACTAATGCCCTCCTTTAGTCCCGGTTGGAGCCACCAACCGGGACCAAAGGCCTCTTTTCGGCTGCCCAAAGGGCGGGAAACGAAGACCTTTGGTCCCGGTTGGTGGCTCCAACCGGGACAAAAGACATTGTCCCGGTTGGTGCCACCAACCGGGACCAAAGAGCAGGATTGGTACCGGTTGGTGCGACCAATCGGTTCCAAGGCACCTCTTTCTGCAGCTGTTTTTAATTAGTCCCACCTCGCCAAGCGAGAGGCACTCGCAGCGGTTTATAAGCCCTGAGTGCAGAGACGATGAAGAAGAGGCTCAATGCTCACCTGCACGTTGCTTAGCTTCAAGCCTTGAGGATTAGGGTAGACTGCACGGTGCTGTGTGCAGTGCAGTTTACACTATTCCAAAAGGCTTGAAGCTAATTAACGAGCATTGCGCCTCTTTTTTATTTTTTAATGACTTATTACAACTTAGAAATAAAAAGAAAAAGATAAATATAGCAAAAAAGAAAAAAACTATATAAAAAACTACTCAGAAATAGATAGAAGAAAAAATAGTTGTGATTAACTTTACTAAAAAATGAGCATAGATGCCTATTTTTAATGACTTATTACAATTCAGAAATAACTAGAAGAAAAAATAGTTGTGATTAACTTTACTAAAAATGAGCATAGATGCTTATTTTAATGACTTATTACAACTCAAAAATAAAAAAAATTATAGCAGAAAAGAAAAAAACTATATAAAAACTACTCAGAAATAAATAGTAGAAAAAATAGTTGTGATTAACTTTACTAAAAAATAAGCATAGATGCTTATTTTTAATGACTTATTACAATTCAGAAATAAATAGAAGAAAAAATAGTTGTGATTAACTTTACTAAAAAATGAGCATAGATGCTTATTTTTAATGACTTATTACAACTCGAAATAAAAAGAAAAAAATAAATATAGTAGAAAAGAAAAAACTATATAAAACTACTCAGAATGAGCATAGATGCGCTTATAGAGAAAATTCAACCTAAATTCATAATAAATTTCTACTAACTTCAGAGAAATTCAGTATGAATTTAGGTTAAATTCCCTGTATAAGGTCATCTATTTTCATTTTGAGAGGAGCTCAACAAGGCAGAGAGGGAGGGGCTTATAAACCGGTCTGAGCCCCCTTCGGTTGGCGAGGTGAGACTAAACTCTGGCCGCAACGAGGACCAACCCTTTAGTCCCGGTTGGTGGCATGAACCGGGACTAAAGGTCAGCCTTTGGTCCCCGGGACCAATGGTGGTGGGCCAGGAGCGAGGCCAATTGGTCCCGGTTCGTCCCACCAACCGGGACCAAAAGGTCCAGACGAACCGGGACCAATGGCCCACGTGGCCCGGCCGGCCCCCGGGGCTCATGAACCGGGTCCAATGCCCCCATTGGTCCCGGTTCTGGATTGAACCGGGACTAATGGGCTTGACCGACCTGGACCATTGGCCCCCTTTCTACTAGTGTCAATTGTGGCAACAAACTACGGCAACAATCGTTGTTTTCGTGGCATTAGGCATGTTGCCACGACCCACTATACTTGTGGCAATAAACTATGGCAACAATTCTTGTTTTCGTGGCATTAGGCATGTTACCACGACCCACTGCGCTTGTGGCATTAAGTTATGGCAACAAATATTCCAATCGTCGTAACAGGAAATTGCAACATACTTGTTTTGATGGTGACAAATAGGTATCACAACAAGTAATATCTTTGTAGCGAGAAATTATTGCGACAATTTAAACTTTCCGTGGCGATACTCGATTTCAACAAACTTAGTTTGGTGGCGCCAAACTATTATCGCATCGTGAAGTTTTTTGTGGCGCCAAGCTATTACAACAATACAAAGTGCTCCATTGCAACATCCTAGTGAAACAAAACAGATAGGCGTAGCAACTGAGATATGACGCAACACTATATTTTTAGTGGTGCTAGCATGTGGCAACCGAAAGTGGGTTGTGGTAATAGTTTATTGCAACCGTAAAAAAATACAGGCTTTCAATTACTATATTCAAAACCATACGTATAATACGTAGATTCATAAAATTCATAATTCGGATAGAAAATATCCATCAAATAAAACTCAAATGTAATTTAGCCATCCTAATTAACTTTGAAGACGAAACTACCTGTGATCTAGAGTCTAGTCCAGCTAGTTCTTTGGATCTTGCAATCAAGAAATAAAAAAAGTTCTAGTTAATGAGTCAAACATAACATACGCCATACAATTATTCCAGCCCCATTGTTAAAAACTATCGCCAGACTAACTAGCTAATACTATGTCAGCAGGCATGTAACTAAGGGATCAGAACAACTATACAAGTGTGAATCTGTAATGCATAACCACAAGTACATCTACTAAAAGCTTCTCTTTTGAGAAAAAACATTGCTTTTAACTTAACTGTGCTGGGCTGAATCACCCAAAGCACACAGGCAGCCACAAGGGTTGGTACATCGACATCCCATTCCAAATACTGGTTAGGTTCTAACATCCTATCAAGACTAGCAAGCTCATGAGCAATAGAGTTTGCCGAGCGACGACATACATTTATTTCATAATAAGAAAACCATAATTTGAGCAGGTACTTGGTATCCTCAATAACAGCAGCATAGGCCGACGAGTCCACCTTATTGATATTAAGTGCTTCCATCAGGAGTTGCAAGTCCGTTTAAAAAATGACCCTCACGACCCCCATATCAGCGGGAAGAGATACTACATGGGACATTGCAGTGGACTCATTAGCGAAGGCATCACGCGCATGCTAATGACATCCTACTCGTGCATACAGAATGGTTCCATCGTCCAATCGTACATCTACTAAAAGCTCCTGCTATTGATTTAAGTTGTGACTAGATGTATAGTTTCAGTTAAGTTCATGTCCCTAGCTAGCACATATTCGTTTTTTGTTTAAGTTGTGACTCGATGTAGCAACAACACATGGTAAAAGAGAAGAAGCAGGTAGCTAATTATGAAGACCAATGACGTATAAAATGCAGGTGAACATGAAGAGAAAGCAAGGTTGTGACTTACCATTGCTTTAAACATTTGAGATTGCTTTGCTGCAGCTTGTATGAGCACATTTGAAGAAATAGCAGTCGGCCCTGAACCTGGAGTCTTATTAGGATTAGATCTCTGTGAAAGAATATTTTGCAAGTTTGGATTACTATTTTCTTTGTCAACCCTCTTCGTAGGCACTTGTAAGAAGTGCACTTTTAGCAATGCAAGTAAGCAACATAAATCTTACAAGGTCGGAAGCATATGACTGTAATCACCATCGCATGTTGGGTTCCCATCTGTTTGCTCAATTCTACAAACTTTGTCATCATGTTTTTTTTAAATTCCAGTCTTGATGTTCGCTCCTCTTGCAAGAATCTTTCCCTTTCAGCACGCTCTTCTTTTAACCTCTCCTCAAGTTGTTCTCCCTCAGCATGCTCCAAGTTAATGCTCTCTTCTGTGTTAGCACGTTCAGCTTGTAGTTGATCTTCTAAGTCATTGACCTACTGGCTGAGCTGAGAGTTTCGCTCTGGGTGGCTGCTGTAGCACGAGCTTGCTCTTCAATATGGATACGAAACCTTTCAGAACCAGTTGAAGTTCTGGCCATGTATCCATTCCCACGAGGCTGCGATGACTTGCATTCCAGAGTGTCTTTGCAAGCGGTCTGGAAATATTGTTTTTCTGCTCACTTGAAAGTGGACCTTCAGTTTGAGTTTCTTTGTTATTAACCTCTTGAAGTGCTTTGTCTTAAAAATGAAAGGAACAATTATAGGTCCAACATCAATATTGACACTATAAAAGATGAAACAAGAATAACACAGTCCAATGCATGAATAATTGCATCTGATGATGAAACATGCCGAATGCACATCATTGACTAACTATAGAATAATCAAACGTCAGTGTACTCACGTAAACTTTATGGGAATCTATGTTAGACCATGTTCCATCGTTTGTGTGGGTGAGTTCCCACAGAGCAATACAATCTGGCTCTTCTCCAGTTTCGAAGTTTCTCTGCAAGTAATATAACAATGAGATGCTTGAAACATGACACCATATTTAGCAGCAAGGCATACATATTTAGTTGGACTCATACCTTCTCAAAACTAACTTGCGACTAAGATTTTGATCCGATTATGTGTTTTGTCTTCTGTTTCTTACGGTTATCGGCATTCTTTTTGGCTGCGTTCCTATCAATTCATTGAAACCAAATATAACCAGTGAGACTAGCCATTTCATCTTAGCACATAATAGACAAACCGTGATCTTGGAGATAACCTGAAATTTTGAATCAGTGCCAAAGTACTCAATCATCCATTCCCACTCTTCTGGTTGTAAATCTTCTGGCAGATTAGCCAATCTAGCTGCATCTGTTTGGTATGCCTTGTAAGTGGAGCTTAGAGTTGATCGCCAGACTCTATATCTCGCTTTCACAATTTTGAGAACTTTTTCTTCTGTTTCTGGTGTATCTTGCAGGTCCCATCTGTCCTGTAAATCATACATCAAATAAATATAAATAAGCAGTGCATTATCGATGGTAAAATAAGATAACACATGTGAAAAATGTTGTACGCACTATCATATTTGCAATAATGAGTCGATGAATGGTAGGGTGAATGTCCGACCACGTCCTCACTCCAATGAGTGGTAACTTCCTTTTCATTATGACTACCATGTCATCCTTGAACGAACGATAGTTCATTCCTACTGTACCACCCAATTTTTCAGAGAATGTAATATTTAGCTTTGCAGATCCATTGGCAAAACGCTTCTTAGATGCTTTAAAACCTTTAAGAACACCTTGCCCTTTCTTTTCTGTCCACCAGCTTCTACAGCCCAAATCATACAAGAAAAATTCTTTAACTCGATATTAGATTGTAATAAATGATGACACAAATGTAAACAAAAGCAAGTACCATCCTGTAGTAGCGCACGGTTGCAGCGAGCATGGGATGGCCATTCAGCAAGGGAACACATGTCATTAGCAGACACTGGAATGTCAGATTGTTCTGGAGTTCCTATAAAAGATTTAGTAGTCTTGAAGGTTTAGCTATTTAACCCACACCAAGATTTTATGCATTATAGCAAATGCTAAACAATTTACCAGATTTGGGTTGTCCACATTGGTTTTTGTATGCCGTTATACTTTCCATACTTGTTAAGAGAACAGAGCCTTTCTTTACTGCACACAAAAACAATCATGGGACTTAGCATTAAAAAAGCATTGATGTTCTGCACCATTCAGATAGGTGATTATGAAGTAAGGATGTTGTGTACCAGGAGCATCCTCCGTAAAATTCATCATTGTGCCCTTGTGTAGGTAAACCAGACATATGTGAATGAACATGAAAGGCAATGTATCAGTGATAGGTTCATGAAAATACTACTCTGAATCTATAGGAAAAAAATCCAATGTGACTCGTGTAAGACCAAATATCTATTAAAAATCATTTTATAGTAATCTGAATCAAATGCAATGCAGAGATGACTAAACCTAAATCCTCTACTCTGTTGACGCACATATAACATCTAATATATGACATTATGTCTTAAAATGTCTTGAAAGAAACTCATCTCGATCTACGCTAATTGCTAAAAAAATATTTATAAGAAGAAGTGACTGTAGGATGTATAAGAAGAAACCAGAGTGTAAGAATGTGGATTTATTTTAGACAAGACAGATAATATTACATCGAAAGCTAACCAACCTAATTCAAATATAATAATTAATGTTGTATGCAGAGTGACAGCGACGGAGATGATAGGATTCTAAGTGTAATGTAAAGATTCCGACTGAACCCAGGGGAAAACAAAGGGGAGAGATCAGATCGAGGGAAGAGGGAGGTGAGAAGAGGGTTTCGGGAGGCTGGCGGCGGCGGCCTCTCCTCCCTGACACCGCGCTTCACCAGACAGGGAGGCGGGGGAGCTTGAATCCTCGGGGGCCCTCCCTGTCGCCCCTGACTGACAACCGCCGCTGCTCCTCTCCAACACCGACGACCATCATTGCTTCTCTTCACCATGCTGCCTATCTTCCCCAAGGATCCTCTTCTGCTTCTCTTCTTCAAGGATCACGTAGAAGATCTTTTCTAGTTGTAAATCTCTGAAACTCTGTACTGTTTTGCTTTGATCTGCATATGACCATGTGAATCGTTGCATGGACATGGGTTAATTGGTGAAAAATTACTGTGAGAATACTTAGTATGCTACCCAGTGATCTTGATTTCCTGTATGAGTAGTTCTGAGCGGCTGAATCCTGTTTCACTTGCTAGTACTTGGTTGTGTGTTCGATTAATCAGAATAGTACCAAAAAGACGGTCCTATTTCTGAACCATTTACCTTTGTTGTTTATTATTTTGTTTTGTTTTGCTTTGATCCTGTGACTACTTATGCTATGTTACATGATCAATACTCTCATAAGGGGCACAAACATGGAAGAAGATGCAGTAGAGCAGATGTTTTTCTTTGCCCCTTATGCTATGTTCTTGAGCAGAAGAGCAGATGTTTTTCTTTGCCCCTTATGCTATGTTCTCGAGCAGAAGAGCAGATCATGATGCAGGTGGTGGAAAAACAAAGCAAATGGCAAATTTTCTCTTCAGTCTCTCTCTCTCTCTCTCTCTCTCTCTCTCTCAATTTTAGTCTTTGCATGATCTAGCCAACTACAAAACTGAACTTATTTACCCTCATGTCACATATAATACCATGTGACAGTAATACTATTTCTTCTTCCATCAACCAAATTTTGCTTTACAATGTATAGATAAATTTTGCTTTGCCATGTGATAGTAATACTGGTATGTATGTATCCATGTTGTCTTGTCTTGTAATGCAGCTAGTGATGCTATTGACTGTAATGCAGCTACTAAAGCAGCTGTTATGTTTGTTTAACAGGACTGACTTTACGGAGATAAGGCAAAAATGACACGAGACAATAGCTGGATGGAGAGGGAAAGAGGTTCTGTTGAGTGGCAAACTGGCATGAAGGATTTCTTGAATTTTGCCTTTGATGGTGCTCATCCAGACTCAACAGTCCCATGCCCATGTAGGATATGTCTCAATATTGTTCCGAAAAAGAAAAAGGATGTTCATACTGACTTGTTGTTCAATGGGATGGATCCAACCTACACTCACTGGATATACCATGGTGAACAATCGGATGAGGGAAGCATGTCTGAAGATTCTGATAATGAAGATGCTGTAGATGATGGTGCTGGGGTATGTGACATGCTCAATACTCTCATAAGGGGCACAAACATGCAAAGCAATGCAACCATTGGTGAAGGTGCGGGAGACATTCATGTGGATGCTTCCAGCGGTGATGAAAGGAACCAGGAGCCAAATGCAACAACCAAGTCTTCTTCGAACTATTGAAAGAGGCAAAAAAAGAGCTGTACCCAGGTTGCAAGGATCTCATCAAGCTATCTTTCATTGTGAAGCTTTACCAACTCAAGTGTGTGTCTGGGATGACCAATAGAGCATGCGACTTAGTTCTACAGATGTTCACGCAGGTGTTGCCAAAGGGTCACTGCATTCCTACTAATCTTGCTAAAGGAAGGAAGGTGATCCGAGATCTTGGGCTAGACTACAAGAAGATACACATGTGCGTTAATGATTGTGTGCTATTCCATAATGAACATGCTGATGCGGAAGAATGCCCTATCTACCATGCGTCTTGATGGAAATCTACTCCTACTAGTGACGAAGACAATGCATCAAGTCGTAAATCAAAGAAGCCAGTGCCATAGAAAGTTCTAAGGTACTTCCTACTCATTCCAAGACTGCAAAGGTTGTACATGACAAAACATATGTCATCACATATGAAATGGCATAAGGAGGGTCGGGTGGATGATGGCGTAATGAGGCATCCTACAGATTCCAAGGCCTGGAAGCATTTTGATAAGAAATATTATAAGAAATTCTCAGAAGATGCTCGCAGTGTTCATCTTGGCCTTGCTTCGGATGGATTCAACCCCTTTGGGCTCATGAGTATATCACACAGTATATGGCATGTCATTCTTATTCCATATAACTTGCCACCTTGGATGTGTATGAAACAACAAAATTGGATTATGTCAATGATTATACCAGGACCAAAGTCAGCAGGAAATAACATAGATGTCTACTTGCAGCCCTTGATTGATGAACTGAATGTTCTACGGGAGGATGGTGCTGCAACATACGATGCTGCAACTAAAAAAATTCCAGATGTATGCATGCTTGTTGTGGACCATCAATGACTACCTAGCTTACGCAATGCTGAGTGGTTGGAGCACAAAAGGCAAGCTAGCATGCCCGTATTGCCACAAACATACAAATTTTTTATGGCTCAAGTATGGCCGAAAGCATTGCTACATGGGACACCGAGGTTTTCTGCCCAGGACCCACAAATGGCGTCGAAACAAGTGTTTGTTCAATAACAAGACAGATAATAGAGAAGCTCCAGTGGCACTCACAGGTGAACAAGTTGTGCAAGAACTTGATAGCATTCAGCATGCACCATTTGGACAGTCAAATAAGAGAAAGCGACCGGAAACTAATAGCTGGCATAACTGGCGGAAGAAAAGTGTATTTTTCCAGCTCCCATATTGGAAGCACTTACTCGTTAGGCACAAATTGGATGTTATGCACATCGAGAAGAACATTTGTGACAGCATTCTAGGGACTTTGCTTGAGATGGATAAGGAATCAAAGGATGGTGTGAAGGCTCGTCTTGATTTACAGGACCTGAAAATTAGGAAGGACCAGCATCCAAAGCCTGGTAAGCATAAGTATGACATAAAAAAGGATGATATACTTTAAAAAGGGAAGAAAAGATAATGCTCCTCAAGTTTCTGCAGAGCATTAAGATGCCTGATAGTTATGCTTCACACATTAAGCGATGTGTAGTCCTCGATCAGTGCAAGATTAGTGGACTCAAAATTCATGACTGTCATGTTATATTTCAGAAACTTCTTCCCATTGCATTGTGCAAGCTTTTGCCAGAGAATGTTGTTAACCCATTGCTTCAGCTGCATAAATTCTTTTCTGATTTATGCTCCAAGGAGTTAAGGGATGAAGATTTGGAGGGTTGAGCAAAACAATTCCAGAAACTCTATGCTAGCTTGAGATGATCTTTCCACCAGCATTCTTTGATATTATGATGCATCTCCCAATTCATCTTGCTGAAGAGGCCCATTTGGGAGGGCCTGTCTTGTACAGATGGATGTATCCAATTGAGCGATACTTGCGTACGCTCAAAGGATATGTGTGTAGCAAGGCTCAACCAGAAGGTTCTATTGCAGAGGGGTACATACTTGAAGAGTGCATGACTTTTTGCAGTCGATTCGTTGATGGAATGCCTGCCAAGCTAAGTCAGTCCAAACGTCATAAGGACGAAGGTACAGATCAACCACCAACAGGAATTAGCATAATGAATACAGGTGATTACTCCAAGAAAGGTTTTGTTTGTGAATCATTGTCTTTGGCTGAGATTAATCAAATGAGGCATTTCATAATAACAAACTGTGAGGAAACTGCGCCATGGATTGAGTAAGGATACTTATGTATTTATTTCACATCGTGATATGCTTTAATACTTTCCTGTTCAACTAACAATCACTTCTCTTTGAAGTGAACATCTTGAGGACCTCACAAGGAACAATTCTGCTAATCCTAAAAAGCAGCACAAGGACGATTTTGTTGGTTGGTTTGAGAGACGGGTAAGTTTCCTTCCCATTTTCACTAATGTTCCTTGTAATAACGTACCAACATTGTACAATACACTCACACATATTCTATTCCATGAAACAGATCATAGAACTCCACAATGATGGGAAGGTCAACAATCTTATTTATGCACTAGCTAAAGGACCTGATCACCTAGCTCGGGTATACAACCGTACAGTGCTGAATGGATATTTCTTTCGGAATTCCTATATGGAGCAGGACTTGAGTACCCAAAATAGTGGCTTCATAGTCAAGGGCGATGCAACCACAGGCAATATTGATTATTACGGGGTGATCAAGAAAATCATATTTCTTGACTTTCCTCCTAATAAGGAGGTTGTTCTATTCCAGTGTGACTGGTTTGATGTGCCTCCTGCCAACAGAACTGAGAGTAAGGTGTATAAGAAGGACAAATATGGAATCATTGACCTTGACACTACTCTACACCGATTCTAGGGAGACCCTTACATTCTAGGCCTCCAAGCTCAATAGGTTTTCTATGTGAGAGATGTGAAGAACCCTGATTGGGCAGCTATTATTAAAATGAATCCACGTTGTGTGTTTGCTCCCCTTCTATTTTAAATGGTGTAGGCCTTGATGAAGCTGTTGAAGCCGATGAAGGTGGTGAGGCAGATGTACTGGATGTCGTTGATGCAGAAATTACAGTGCCAAAAATTATAGTACCTGAAGAGATCACTAGTTGGTGCAGAAATGATGACGAAGGATCCAACATTGATGTTTCAGTCATAGAAAATATAAAACCTGTTGAGTTTGAAGATGTCCAATTTGAATCGGATGATGATACGGATGATGATGAGGCTTACATAAATGATGGCCATGTTGCTCCTTTGGGACAAGAAGAATTGGATGATGACCAGGGGTTCTTTGTATAGTTTTTAATCTCTTGGTAAGGTGCTTTTCACATGTTTAAGCCATGAGTATAAGTACCTGAACTGTTCTAATGGTTACCTACGAGTAGTATCTCTCATGAAGTTTAATCTGATATGAAACAAGGCATGCCTGCATAGTGTCATATGTTCTGGCAAATGGGAACAAGAGCTAGTGCCCAGCCCTAACAATTTGGTGATGAAGAGAAGAGAAGAGTAGTTGATGTTCTTTTAGTGTTGTTGCTATTTTCCTTTTGACAGTGATTCTATGTACACACTGTTGCTATGAACTTATTGTTCTTTTCACTACTTTGCCTTGAACTTATGGTCTTTTGTGTGAACAATCTATACAAGTATGGTTGCTGAAACTTGTGTGTTGTCCTTTTGAAACATTTGTTATATATCTTGCTGGGATGGTTTGTTATATCCTACTAAAATCTTGTGTCATATGTCCTTATATATATCTTGATGCAGTGTTGTTGATTTGCTGATGAATTCTTGCTAAAAATTAGTCTGGGATATAACTGTTACGCTGCTCAATTAGTGGCTGAAGAGCTGTTCAAATGGAGCCTGGGAGTGTGTAAAAATAGCTAGTATGCAGCCTTGCACAATTTCTCTATAACACATAATTTTATATTGAATCTCCTTTTTTATTAACAGCACACATAAATACATACAATCACATCAAGCAAGATATAGAAAAATTAGGAAGAGAATGTGAGGATTTGGTGCTTAGTTCTCACGACTCACCTTTGTGAGAAGGGCACTGAGTTTGCCGTCTTTACGATGCCGAGGACGACCTTGCTATCGGAGGAGGTCTGTAGGGCGAGTGGAGACCCTGGCGGTGCAAGAAACCCTAAAGTGAAGTGCGTCCGCGAGTGTGCAATGCTTCGCACGCGCGTAAGCGAGCATTCCTCCAAGTTGTGGTACCACCGATGTCCACTTTGCAAGATATGTGACTAAAATGCAACTTAGGTGCAAGTTGTGGTACCTAATGTGTTAATACCTATGTAAACTAGTACTCCCCTTTAATCGGATCCTGTGAAATAGTATAATAAATAAAGGGAAAAAATTAGGAGCACAGTAGAGAATATCATTGCAATATCCTGCTCGTTTTTGGCAACACTAGAGGATTGTTGCATTATGTTGTATGTATTACCATGGATGCTCAATTTGTCGCAATATGTAATAGATATTGCGACGCAAGGAAGGTGAGGCAAAAAGTCACCCTATTAAAACCAATACCTGCTTTGTTGCAATAGTATCTATGACTAGCGCCACATGTCAGAGTTGTGGCAACATATGTCTAAACATTACCACAAAGATGTACTTTGTTGCAATACCTAACCTTTATTGCAACAAGATGACCAATTCACGCAACGGGGCAGGACTGTGGCAATATCACTACCATATTACAACGCCGATGCAGCTTGTGGCAATACATGGCTTCTATTGCAACAAAACGAGTACTTAGCGCGATGAAACGAAATTGTGGCAATAGGTAGATCCTATTACCATGAACTGGAATTTTGTGGTAATATAGCATTTTATTGCAACAAAAGATAGTTGTAGCAATAATTTTTGTTGCAATAGACCGGAATCCTTGTAGTGAGTCCACCAGCTTTCGCGCCAAATTTATTTCCCCCGGCGCCCCCTAGCAGGCGCCGGGTTCGGCCTGGGTCCGCTGGCGCCAATTTCAGCCCTAACCAGCGAAATTTGGGCTCCTGGGTGCACGACTGGGCCGATTTTTTCGAGCCGGCGATAAAAAAGACGCCTTGGGGGCCTATTGGGGGCCAAGTGGAGATGCTTTTATAGGCTAGAGGGGTGGATAATCTGTCTTCGAACCTATTTTTTTGCACCAGTAAAAAAGCTCACCCCACCCTTTGGTTCTTTAGAACTAGACTAGAAGAAGACGGCATACAAATCATCATCAAAAGAATAAATTTTCACACATTTTGAAAACAAAGATTCCATGCCACATGCATACATTTTCGACGGGTTGAACCGAACAAAAGAAATGTTTCAACGCCTAGGAGAGAGTCCAGTTCAATAGTGTTGTCGGGCTGTGATTGAAGGAGTGGACACGACATGGACAAACATTTCAATGTGTAGAAAGGAAAGCTAGAGTCATAGAGGAATTTGAATTCATACTTTATATGTTGATATCTTGGGAAATCTGGAATGATACAAATGTAATGGCAACTCTAACCGATACCTAAAAGGCCATAAGGATGTAAAATTTCTGATTTACTCCCTTATGGCCCACCTAGCCGATCCCTTAAAAAACTTAACGGAGTAAAACTTTTACTCCACCTATCTATTTTCCCTAAAATTTCCTTAAATTTACTCCATCATGCCGCGGTCAAGTAAAATTGGCGCCTCTCTCTCACACGCACTGTCTCCCACCGATGCAGCCGCCACACCCCGCCGCCACCACAAATGACCATTGGGCCGGCCGGAATGGATAGCCTGGCCCCTTCCCTTACCCCGCCGGCTGTTGGGGAACGTAGTAATTTCAAAAAATTTCCTACGCACATGCAAGATCATGGTGATGCATAGCAACGAGAGGGGAGAGTGTTGTCTACGTACCCTCGTAGACCGAAGCGGAAGCGTTGACGCAACATAGAGGAAGTAGTCGTACGTCCTCCCGGTCCAACCGATCCAAGCACCGTTACTCCAGCACCTCTGAGTTCTTGAGACACGTACAGCTCGATGATGCACCCCGATCTCCGATCCAGCAGAGGCGCGGGGAGGATCTTTGTCAGCACGACGGCGTGGTGACGATCTTGATGTTCTCCTGTCGCAGGGCTTCGCCTAAGCACCGCTACAATATGACTGAGGTGTAATATCGTGGAGGGGGGCACCGCACACGGCTAAGGAACGATCTCAATGATCAACTTGTGTGTCTAGGGTGCCCCCCCGCCCCCGTATATAAAGGAGGGAGGGAGGAAGAGGCCGGCCCTAGGAGGAGGCGCGCCATAGGGGGGGCAAACCTACTCCAAGTAGGTTTGGCCCCCCTTTCCTATTAGGAGTAGGAGAAGGAAGGAAAAGGGGGGAGGAGAGAGGAAAGGGGGGCGGCCCCCCTCCCAATTCAGATTGGGCTTGGGGCGCCCCTCCTTGCTCCTTCTCCCTCCCTTCCACTAAGGCCCAATAAGGCCCATATACTTACCGGGGGGTTCCGATAACCTCCCGGAACTCCGAGATATTCCCAATCTCACCCGAACCTTTCCGGTGTCCAAATATATCCGTCCAATATATCAATCTTTATGTCTCGACCATTTCGAGACTCCTCGTCATGTCCCCGATCTCATCCGGACTCGAACTCCTTGGTACATCAAAGCTCATAAACTCATAATATAACTGTCATCGAAACCTTAAGCGTGCGGACCCTACGGTTCGAGAACAATGTAGACATGACCGAGACACGTCTCCGGTCAATAACCAATAGCGGGACTTGGATGCCCATATTGGTTCCTACATATTCTACGAAGATCTTTATCGGTCAGACCGCATAACAACATACGTTGTTCCCTTTGTCATCGGTATGTTACTTGCCCGAGATTCGATCATCGGTATCCAATACCTAGTTCAATCTCGTTATCGGCAAGTCTCTTTACTCGTTCCGTAATACATCATCTCACAACTAACTCATTAGTTGCAATGCTTGCAAGGCTTAAGTGATGTGCATTACCGAGAGGGCCCAGAGATACCTCTCCGACATTCGGAGTGACAAATCCTAATCTCGAAATACGCCAACCCAACAAGTACGTTTGGAGACACCTGTAGAGCACCTTTATAATCACCCGATTCACGTTGTGATGTTTGGTAGCACACAAAGTGTTCCTCCGGTAAATGGGAGTTGCATAATCTCATAGTCATAGGAACATGTATAAGTCATGGAGAAAGCAATAGCAACATACTAAATGATCGGGTGCTAAGCTAACGGAATGGGTCATGTCAATCAGATCATTCAACTAATGATGTGATCCCGTTAATCAAATAACAACTCTTTGTCCATGGTTAGGAAACATAACCATCTTTGATTAACGAGCTAGTCAAGTAGAGGCATACTAGTGACACTCTGTTTGTCTATGTATTCACACATGTATCATGTTTCCGATTAATACAATTCTAGCATGAATAATAAACAATTATCATGAAATAAGGAAATAAATAATAACTTTATTATTGCCTCTAGGGCATATTTCCTTCAGTCTCCCACTTGCACTAGAGTCAATAATCTAGATCACATCACCATGTGATTAACATCGATAGTTCACATTATCATGTGATTAACACCCATAGTTCACATCGCCATGTGACCAACACCCAAAGGTTTTACTAGATTCAGTAATCTAGTTCACATCGCTATGTGATTAACACCCAAAGAGTACTACGGTGTGATCGTGTTTTGCTTGTGAGAGAATCTTAGTCAACGGGTATTTCACATTCAGATCCGTTATGTATTTTGCAATTTTCTATGTCTACAATGCTCTGCACGGAGCTACTCTAGCTAATTGCTCCCACTTTCAATATGTATCTAGATCGAGACTTAGAGTCATCCATATCGGTGTCAAAACTTGCATCGACGTAACCCTTACTTATTTAACCTTTTGTCACTTCCATAATCGAGAAACATATCCTTATTCCACTAAGGATAATTTTGACCATTGTCCGATGATCTACTCCTAGATCACTATTGTACTCCTTGCCAAACTCAAAGTGTAGGGTATACAATAGATCTGGTACACAGCATGGCATACTTTATAGAACCTATGGCCAAGGCATAGGGAATGACTTTCATTTTCTTTCTATCTTTCGCCGTGGTCGGGTTTTGAGTCTTACTCAATTTCACACCTTGTAACACGTGCAAGAACTCTTTCTTTGACTGTTCCATTTTGAACTACTTCAAAATCTTGTCAAGGTATGTACTCATTGAAAAAACTTATCAAGCATCTTGATCTATCTCTATAGATCTTGATGCTCAATATGTAAGCAACTTCACCGAGGTCTTTCTTTGAAAAACTCCTTTCAAACACTCCTTTATGCTTTGCGAGAATAATTCTACATTATTTCCGATCTACAATATGTCATTCACATATACTTATCGAAATCTTGTAGTGCTCCCACTCACTTTCTTGTAAATACAGCTTCACTTTAAGTGCAGACAAAACTATATGCTTTGATCAACTTATCAAAGCGTATATTCCAACTCTGAGATGCTTGCACTAGTCCATAGATGCACATTTTGTTAACACCTTTAGGATCGACAAAACCTCTTGGTTGCATCACATACAACTCTTCTTTAATAACTCCGTTAAGGAATGCAGTTTTGTTTATCCATTTGCCAGATTTCATAAAATGCGGCAATTGCTAACATGATTCGGACAGACTTAAGCATCGCTACGAGTGAGAAAATTTCATCGTAGTCAACACCTTGAACTTTGTCAAAAACCTTTTTCGACAAGTCTAGCTTTGTAGATAGTAACACTACTATCAACGTCTGTCTTCCTCTTGAAGATCCATTTATACAATATGGCATGCCGATCATCGGGCAACTCCACTAAAGTCCACACTTTGTTCTCATACATGGATCCCATCTCAGATTTCATTGCCTTAAGCCATTTTGCGGAATCTGGGCTCATCATCGCTTCCTCATAGTTCGTAGGTTCATCATGGTCTAGTAACATGACTTTCAGAACAGGATTACCGTACCACTCTGGTGCGGACCGTACTCTGGAAGACCTACGAGGTTCTGTAGTAACTTGATCTGAAGTTTCATGATCATCATCATTAGCTTCCTCGCTAATTGGTGTAGTAGTCACAAGAACAGATTTCTTGTGATGAACTACTTTCCAATAAGGGAGAAGGTACAATTACCTTATCAAGTTCTACTTTCCTCCCACTCACTTCTTTCGGGAGAAACTCCTTCTCTAGAAAGGATCCATTCTTAGCAACGAATCTTGCCTTCGGATCTGTGATAGAAGGTGTACCCAACAATTTCCTTTGGGTATTCTATGAAGACGCACTTATCCGATTTGGGTTCGAGCTTGTCAGGATGAAACTTTTTCACATAAGCATCGCAGCCCCAAACTTTAAGAAACGACAACTAGGGTTTCTTGCTAAACCACAGTTCATATGGTGTCGTTTCAACGGATTTAGATGGTGCTCTTTTAACGTGAATGCAGCTGTCTCTAATGCATAACCCAAAAACTATAGTGGTAAATCAGTAAGAGACATCATAGATCGTACTATATCCAATAAAGTACGGTTATGACGTTCGGACACACCATTACGTTGTGGTGTTCCAGGTGGCGTGAGTTGTGAAACTATTCCACATTGTTTTAATTGAAGACCAAACTCGTAACTCAAATATTCGTCTCCATGATCAGATTGCAGAAACTTTATTTTCTTGTTACCATGACTTTTCCACTTCACTCTGAAATTCTTTGAACCTTTCAACTATTTCAGACTTATGTTTCATCAAGTAGATATACCTATATCTGCTCAAATCATCTGTGAAGGTCAGAAAATAATGATACCCGTCACGAGCCTTAACACTCATCGGATCGCATACATCAGTATGTATTATTTCCAATAAGTCAGTTGCTCGCTCCACTGTTCCGGAGAACGGAGTCTTAGTCATCTTGCCCATGAGGCATGGTTCGCAAGCATCAAGTGATTCATAATCAAGTGTTTCCAAAATCCCATCAGCATGGAGTTTCTTCATTCGCTTTACACCAATATGACCTAAACGGCAGTGCCACAAATAAGATGCACTATCATTATTAACTTTACATCTTTTGGTTTCAATATTATGAATATGTGTATCACTACGATCGAGATCCAATGAACCATTTTCATTGGGTGTGTAACCATATAAGGTTTTATTCATGTAAACAGAACAACAGTTTATTCTCTTACTTAAATGAATAACCGTATTGCAATAAACACGATCAAATCATATTCATGCTTAACGCAAACACCAAATAACATTTATTTAGGTTCAACACTAATCCCGAAAGTATAGGGAGTGTGCGATGATGATCATATCAATCTTGAAACTACTTTCAACATACATCGTCACTTCACCCTTAACTAGTTTCTGTTTATTCTGCAACTCCCGTTTCGAGTTACTACTCTTAGCAACTGAACCAGTACCAAATACCGAGGGGTTGCTATAAACACTAGTAAAGTACACATCAATAACATGTATATCAAATATACCTTTGTTCACTTTGCCATCCTTCTTATCCACCAAATATTCAGGGCATTTCCGTTTCCAGTGACCATTTCCTTTGTAGTGTAAGCACTCAGTTTCAGGCTTTGGTTCAGCTTTGGGCTTCTTCGTGGGAGTGACAACTTGCTTGTCTTTCCACTTGAACTTCCCTTTCTTTCCCTTTGCCCTTTTCTTGAAACTAGTGATCTTGTCAACCATCAACACTTGATGCTCTTTCTTGATTTCTACCTTCGTCGATTTCAACATCATGAAGAGCTCGAGAATCGTTTTCGTCATCCCTTGCATACTATAGTTCATCACAAAGTTCTACTAACTTGGTGATGGTGACTAGAGAACTCTGTCAATCACTATCTTATCTGGAAGATTAACTCCCACTTGATTCAAGCGATTGTAGTGCCCAGACAATCTGAGCACATGCTCACTAGTTGAGCGATTCTCCTCCATCTTTTAGCCATAGAACTTGTTGGAGACTTCATATCTCTCAACTCGGGTATTTTCTTAAAATATTAACTTCAACTCCTGGAACATCTCATATGGTCCATGACGTTAAAAACGTCTTTGAAGTCCCGATTCTAAGCTGTTAAGCATGGTGCACTAAACTATCAAGTAGTCATCATATTGAGCTAGCCAAACGCTCATAACGTGCGCACTGCTCCTGCAATAGGTGTGTCACCTAGCGGTGCATCAAGGACATAATTCTTCAAGCAGCAATGAGGATAAACCTCGGATCACGGATCCAATCCGCATCATTGCTACTAACATTTTTCAACACAGTTTTTCTAGGAACATATCAAAATAAACATATGAAAGCAACAACACAAGCTATTGATCTTACAACATAATTTGCAAAATACTACCAGACTAAGTTCATGATAAATTTAAGTTCAATTAATCATATTACTTAAGAACTCCCACTTAGACAAACATCTCTCTAGTCATCTAAGTGATCACGTGATCCAAATCAACTAAACCATAACCGATCATCACGTGAGATGGAGTAGTTTTCAATGGTGAACATCACTATGTTGATCATATCTACTATATGATTCACGCCGACCTTTCGGTCTCCGTGCTCGAGGCCATATCTCGCATATGCTAGGCTCGTCAAGTTTAACTCGAGTATTCGCGTGTGCAAAACTGGCTTGCACCCGTTGTAGATGGACGAGAGCTTATCACACCCGATCATCACGTGGTGTCCGGGCACGATTTAACTTTGGCGGTGCATACTCGGGAGAACACTTCTTGATAATTTTAGTGAGGATCATCTTAAAAAGCTACCGTCAATCAAAGCAAGAATAAGATGTATAATAGATAAACATCATATGCAATCAAAATATGTGACATGATATGGCCATGATCATCTTGCGCCTTTGATCTCCATCTCCAAAAAATCTTGTCATGATCTCTATTGTCACCGCACGACACCATGATCTTCATCATCTTGATCTATATCAATGTGTCATCACATGGTTGTCTCACCAACTATTGCTCTTACAACTATTGCTATCGTATAGCGATAAAGTAAAGCAATTATTTGGCACTTGCATCTTATGCAACAAAGAGGCATCCATAGGGCTTCGCCGATTGTCGATAACTTCAACAAAACATGATCATCTCATACAACAACTTATATCTTATCATGTCTTCACCATATCACATCACAACATGCCCTGCAAAAACAAGTTAGACGTCCTCTACTTTGTTGTTGCAAGTTTTACGTGGCTGCTATGGGCTTAAGCAAGAACCAATCTCACCTACGCATCAAAACCACAACGATAGTTTGTCAAGTTGATGCTGTTTTAACCTTCGCAAGGACCGGGCGTAGCCACACTCAGTTCAACTAAAGTTGGAGAAACTGACACCCGCTAGCCACCTGTGTGCAAAGCACGGCGGTAGAACCAGTCTCGCGTAAGCGTACGCGTAATGTCGGTCCGGGCCGCTTCATCCAACAATACCGCCCGAACCAAAGTATGACATTTGGTAAGCAAGATGACTTATATCGCCCACAACTCACTTGTGTTCTACTCGTGCATATAACATCAACGCATAAAACCTAGGCTTGGATGCCCTTTGTTGGGGAACGAGTAATTTCAAAAATTTCCTACGCACACGCAAGATCATGGTGATGCATAGCAACGAGAGGGGAGAGTGTTGTCTACGCACCCTCGTGACCAAGCGGAAGCGTTGACGCAATGTAGAGGAAGTAGTCGTACGTCCTCCCGGTCCAACCGATCCAAGCACCGTTACTCCGGCACCTCCGAGTTCTTGACACACGTACAGCTCGATGACGCACCCCGATCTCCAATCCAGCAGAGGCGTGGGGAGGAGCTTTGTCAGCACGACAGCGTGGTGACGATCTTGATGTTCTCCTGTCGCAGGGCTTCGTCTAAGCACCGCTACAATATGACCGAGGTGTAATATCGTGGAGGGGGGCACCGCACACGGCTAAGGAACGATCTCAATGATCAACTTGTGTGTCTAAGGTGCCCCCCGCCCCCGTATATAAAGGAGGGAAGGAGGAGGAGGCCGGCCCTAGGAGGAGGCGCGCCATAGGGGGGGCAAACCTACTCCAAGTAGGTTTGGCCCCCCTTTCCTATTAGGAGTAGGAGAAGGAAGGAAAAGGGGGGAGGAGAGAAGGAAAGGGGGGCCGGCCCCCCTCCCAATTCGGATTGGGCTTGGGGGCGCGCCCCCTCCCTTGCTCCTTCTCCCTCCCTTCCACTAAGGCCCAATAAGGCCCATATACTTACCGGGGGGTTCCGATAACCTCCCGGAACTCCGGTATATTCCCAATCTCACTCGGAACCTTTCCGGTGTCCAAATATATCCGTCCAATATATCAATCTTTATGTCTCGACCATTTCGAGACTCCTCGTCATGTCCCCGATCTCATCCGGGACTCCGAACTCCTTCGGTACATCAAAGCTCATAAACTCATAATATAACTGTCATCGAAACCTTAAGCGTGCGGACCCTACGGTTCGAGAACAATGTAGACATGACCGAGACACGTCTCCGATCAATAACCAATAGCGAGACCTAGATGCCCATATTGGTTCCTACATATTCTACGAAGATCTTTATCGGTCAGACCGCATAACAACATATGTTGTTCCCTTTGTCATTGGTATGTTACTTGCCCGAGATTCGATCGTCGGTATCCAATACCTAGTTCAATCTCGCTATCGCAAGTCTCTTTACTCGTTCCGTAATACATCATCTCACAACTAACTCATTAGTTGCAATGCTTGCAAGGCTTAAGTGATGTGCATTACCGAGAGGGCCCAGAGATACCTCTCCGACATTCGAAGTGACAAATCCTAATCTCAAAATACGCCAACCCAACAAGTACCTTTGGAGACACCTATAGAGCACCTTTATAATCACCCAGTTATGTTGTGACGTTTGGTAGCACACAAAGTGTTCCTCCGGTAAACAGGAGTTGCATAATCTCATAGTCATAGGAACATGTATAAGTCATGGAGAAAGCAATAGCAACATACTAAACGATCGGGTGCTAAGCTAACGGAATGGGTCATGTCAATCAGATCATTCAACTAATGATGTGATCCCGTTAATCAAATAACAACTCTTTGTCCATGGTTAGGAAACATAACCATCTTTGATTAACGAGCTAGTCAAGTAGAGGCATACTAGTGACACTCTGTTTGTCTATGTATTCACACATGTATCATGTTTCCGATTAATACAATTCTAGCATGAATAATAAACAATTATCATGAAATAAGGAAATAAATAATAACTTTATTATTGCCTCTAGGGCATATTTCCTTCACCGGCCACCGGCGCCGGCTTTTGGCCACCGAAAACCACCCACGCGTCACCGCCGCCACCGAAGAAGAGCTTGGATTTGAAGAAGACCCACCCACGCATCCAAAGTCCTTCTCCAACCGCTCCAATGGTGTCCGGGGTGGCCACCACCTCTCCGAAAATGACACAACACCCTCCCGCCGCACCTACCAGAGGCAAACAGGCTCGAAAGCCGACGGCAGCGGCGTGGTGCTCATAGAGAAGAAGATGAAGAAGGCCAAAGCGGCACCTCATCCTAGGCCGACGCCTCGTGGTGCACTTGAGGAGGAGAGGATTTGTGATGCCAAGAAGGTTGAAGAATGCGCTATCATGTTCATGAATCCAGACACAATGGATGAAACCGCAAGAAAGTATTAGGAGCTCCCTCGTGGAGAGATCTTGGAAGCCTCTCTTCGGAATGTTGGTGGTGGCCAAGGGGGTGGTGTTGATGGTGGTGGCCGAGGAGGTAGTGTTGATTGTGGTGGTTGTGGAGGTGGTGGAGGCGATGATGTTGGTGGTGGTTGCCGAGAGGATGACGGTGTTGATGTTGGTGGTGGTGACTGAGAGGATGATGAAGTTAATCTCTTCGCCAACAACATCATTTGAGTGGTGATGGCAAAGGAGGTAGTGGTCCATGCCAAACGTTGGCTCAGTCCACAACATAAACATACTATGTCTGTGGTGATTTCAAATCAAACATTGTGTTTGACGTGATGTGTTTTGGGTGAACTTCGCATGTTTTACTTTGAACGGGATGATGAAACTTTATGTTATGACGGTTATGCTATGAATGTTTTAATTTGAATGTTTTTAGGATATGTATTGTGTAGTGTTTGAAGTTGGTGTGGCTAAGACACAAAGTCGAGACAATTTTATTTTCAATCCACTAACTTTTAGGTGATCGGCTAGGTGCGGCCACTATTAATGGAGTAAAGTTTTACTCCACTAACTTTACTCCGCCGTTTACTCCCTTAAGTTTCAGGGGATCGGTTAGAGTTGCCCGGAGGATTTTCAGCCACAACAAAACCATATTGATGATCATTTGCTCTCTGTGTTAAAAGGGGTAGCAGAAAATGGCGGTTAGTGGGAGCGAACCATTTGAGCAACATAAAATGCCGGGAGACTAGGCTTTCTGTTTTTTCAATGCCGCTACTCAACTTTGTACCGTACAACTTTTTTTGATCAACAGGGCCTCACCCCCAGTTCCATATTCTCAAAGAAAACAAAACCAAACCCAAGAAAATTGATCTGTCACACTAGTGGTGACCTTAGTTTTCTAAGAAGCAGATCCCTAAACAAACACCCCTACACGTGTCTTCTTGAGGCCTTGTTCGGTTCCATAAGATTTCAAAGCGTTTGATGGGGATTGGAAAGGATTAGACCCTCAACAAGTGAAAATCCACCTCAAACCCCTTCAATCCCCTTGTGGTGGGGATTAACCAAACAAGCCCTGAAGGGTTTTGCTCACTTCTTCATATTTCTCACTATCAGGTGGCAGACCTGTTTCACACTGATTCAAGTGTTACTACCAACACAAGAGAATTTCTAAAATTTCATAGCCCCCGCAGGACCGTGGAAGAGACTATCTTCAAAAGACAAAAGAAACTCTTGTTAGCCAGTGTGTACAGTAATATTTTTCAGATTTAGGGCATCTCCAAAGCGGACCCTCAAACCGCCGCAACCTTCCGGACTGCACGATCCGGACGTGTTATGCCATCCAACACGGGTCCTGTATCGATCCGCCGAGTGGTCTGAACATACTTTTTTGGCAAACCCGAGACAAAGTGGGGGAGGGGGGAGGTTGCGGGAGTCCAGGCAGTAGCGACATAGGACTCCGACACCCCCGACCCACCCAAAACCCCTCCCGGACCCCGTGACTCCATCCTCCCATTTTCTCTCCTTCCGTTTTTCGCTCTTGCCTTCGCCGCCGCACCACCACCCTGGCCGCCATGCCACACCCCTGTCAGAACTCGACGAGTCCGTCACATCCAATGTTAGACCTGGGCTCCACGCTGCTTCTCCACCGCCACAGTTCCACACCTCTTCTCCTACCACTGCTCAGGTACCATCCGCTCCTACGATGCTTACCACACCCGGCAGTTGTTTGGTGAATTGCCCGAGCTAAATTGTTTGTCATTCTTCTTTGATGTTGTGGCTTTGGATATGGAGTACATATGTGGGCACTATGCTGAGTTGTCTGACTCCTCCGACGAGGATGACTAGACGGATGAGACGGCGATGATGCAGGCAGTGCTTGCAGACGCGGAGCGTGCGGAGGAGAATGTTCTCAATTTTAAGGGATCGACCAAGGGTCATCGAGTGCACAACCGCAACTGAGTGCAGGGCCATTTGACGTTGATGGACGACTACATTGCCCCCGATGCCCTCTTCGCTAACAATTTTCATCGGTGCTTTCGGATGCGCAAAAGTATCTCAATCGTCTCTACCATGGAGTCCGGTCCTTTGTTGATAACTTCATCATAAAGAAGGACATTGTGGAAAGGGTTGGTTTCTCTGGTTACTAGAAGTTCATGGCTGCACTACGGATGCTTGCACATGGCACGTCCGTTGATTTATGGGACGAATACTGACGGATGTCCGAGAGCACATGCGGAGATGCCATGGTCAGGTTTGCAACTGTCGTGGTTGAGGTGTTTGGACCTCAGTACCTAAGAGAACCAAATGATGGCAGATACCGAGAGGCTCTTGGCAATCTCAGAAGTAAGAAGGTGGTCAGGTTTGATTGGATCACTTGACTGCATGCATTGAAAATGGAAGAACTGGCTAAAAGCTTTGCAAGGGCAATATCAGGATCATGTTAAGAAGGCCACCATCATTCTTGAAGCAGATGCATCACATGATTTTTGGATTTGGGAAGCTTTCTTTGGCATGCCCAGGTCTTACAGTGACATCAATGTGTTGCAACGATCACCATTGTTTGCTAGGCTGACTGAAGGAAAAACTCCTCCTTGCCACTATATGGTCAATGGACATGAGTACAACATGGGTTATTATCTGGTTGATGGTATTTATCCTCCTTGGGCTACCTTTGTGAACATCATCTCTAACCCAGTTGGTCAGTAAAAATCTCACTTTGCCGAAAGACAAGCAACTAGAAAGGATGTTGAGAGGGCTTTTGGATTTCTGCAGGCACGTTTTGCAATTGTTTAGTGACCTGCTAAACAATGGGATTCGAAGACCTTGTCGGAGGTGAGGACCTGTTGTGTGATCATGCACAGCATGATCGTGGAGGATTAGGGTGAGAATGTTGTCGTGGATCTTGAGTTTGGGAACATGGATGATCATATTGAAGTTCCCAACCAAAAATTTGGCAACATTTGAAGAATTTGTTCAAATGCATCAATAAATTTGGCATCAAGCAACTCATGAGCAACTGCAGGAACATCTGATTGACCATCTGTAGGCTGTTAAGGGGGACAACAATGTTGGATCAATGTTGGATGGCCGCCTCTTTTATCCATATTCCTGGACTGGTCTTTTGTCTACGGACGGATGGCAAGGCAAATTTACAGCATTCGAGATGCCCTTAAGCGATGAAAAGGTGAAGTTTGGCCTCGTAAAAGAACCCAGACATGATGCATGCATGATAGATTGATAGCATCGCATACGCCTGCACGCACTTGACCCAGTTTCCGGGCACACGAACTGTGAGACAATCGTTCGATGTGTTGGCTGCTATATGGGCAACTCTGACAAAAGGAGAAGACCATCAACAGTAGATGAGCAACCGATCGAGTGCGACCGTGTCCTGAAGAAAATGCACACACGCTAACAGAATATCCAAGATAGTCGGTTTAGCCTTAAAAAAGTCATGTCGAGACTAGTGCTTCCTTCGGAGCAAAGTTAATAAACACGGACGTCTCCAGTCTCAGATGTCAAAAAGAAAAGGAAAAACTGAAAAACATGGATCTCCCACCAACAACGAATCATATGCATGGTCAGCCACTCCATTCAAAAGGAGGAGCTCATCAGCTCCTTATCTCAGAGATTACGACACTTGAGAATCACTGGTGAATGCAGAAGCTTTCCAAGATGAACAACGGGTTCATAGAAGATTCTATGCGACACTGACACTTGTAAACTGTTACATATATTTGTGTTAGTTGTATTTGATAGTCTAGGATTTGTAATCCGTCTTTTTTTGCATGGTAATACGTGTCTCATTCATATCATAAAGATTAAAGTACAAGTCACGTAAGGACCAACATGACAAAACGATTTGTACTTAATATATACTCGCCCTCGAGGCTCAGTAATACATCCATCATATTTCACCAAGCCTCTCCTGAAGATAAGGTATGAGACGGATTATAAATCATAGACTACCAAATACAAGTAACCCAAATATATCTCTAACATAACGAAATATGTATGTGGCAGTCTCATCGCCCTTCGATCGTGATCCCGATCCAATTGCGCCTCTTCTCTAATTTTTCTGTGCGAGTGACCTCGCTCTCCAGACGACCCACCCGCCTCCCTCGCCTTCCTTTCCCCTCCCCCCATCCCCAACCCGATCACGCCCTCACCGGATCCAGGTGATACCTGAGGGTGAGCTCCATCCCCAGCCCGTGGGGCATCGGGATCCAATCCGTGGTGTCCTTGGGACTTCACCGTTGAGCCTCCTTGTCCTTATCGTCCTCGGCAATGGCTGCCCCGGTATCCCATCTCGTCGTTCCTCTGGACTCCACGCCGGCGGCTCCGTCCATCGACGCGTGGGCGCCACAACCTGAGGAACTCTCCGGCTGTGCAACTCCCTACCACCAATGACTGCAGTGTACACCGCCGTCGGTCACGCCCCCGACATGCAACTTCATCGCCGCGGCATACGGCTGGCCGAGCACCTGCACATCACCCCTTTCTCCATGGATTCGCAGCGTCGCCAGCCCATCTCCGGCATACTACTGCATATTAGTGCCAAAGTTAGTGCTCTGCACTGCTGCCATATTCCTTTTAGCATTTGGATACCATCTAGCGTAAGTGCATAACTGATTTGGAGTTCTCTACTGGTGATATAATACTTACACTTGGCAATAGGCTGGAGCTGTTCTTTGTTGCTAATCTAGTCCTGAACCATGCTATATTCTGTTTTACCAAACCAACTATTCTGATGATGACATTGGTTCATTATCATGTAGGAATGGAAGCATGGTACGGTTGTTGTGTGCCAATCAACAAAGCCTTGTCATCGTCGCCATTTGTTAGGTGTTATGAAATTGATATGTTAATCAAGGATTCCCCATGTTAGGTGTTACGAACCTGCTCCTGGCCATAGACAAAATATTGAGGATGGAGGAAAGTCAAAATACCGATGAAATTGAGAGTGCATTCAAGACCCTAGGTCTAATTGGTACAAGTAAGTTACGTTTATACGTCTTTCTAGTAATTTTCTGTTGTACTGAAACCTGCATCTTTCGGGAGTGGTCTCATTAACCATAATACTTCATTTCACTATCTGGCCTACCCTTTGTTTATCTTGCACGGTTGATGAAATAGCAACTCAAGGAGCACGGTGGTTGTTCTCTGATCGACCAAATATTGCCAAACATGTGCTATAAATGTTCTTTGATAGGAAGGGCTGAGGTAAATAGTTGGTAAATTCGTCTACTACTACTACTCTGTTGGTCATTGGCAAAGTCTCCAGAAATTATTCCTCTTAGAGTAATGCTATGAAACTTTCAGGCGGCCTTACATGCATTTTTGGAGGCATACATGATGTTGATTCACAACAAGACCAGATGAAGCTGGATGATTATCAAGCAGAAGAGTGCCTGAAGCGCTTAGTCTATTCTAGCATCAAAGAGTTCAAAATTAAGTCCTTCAGTTAGTGCAATATAATTTCCCTAGTTTTATCTTTCTCGGAAATGAAAACCTTCCATTATTTTGTCAACAGCATCAATGTTTCTCTTCCTTTGTTATCTGCAAGAAAAGAAATATTTCAGTTCTAACCTATCTCTTGGCTAGAAAATGGGCTCTCTGAAATTTATTGTTTAAGTTATAGGCATAATATATCTTATGTTGGTCTTATGGAAAATCAGATAATTTTTATGATATCCTTGTGAGCAAGATATTCTTATGAGAATCATATAATTCTTATGAACATATGACAGAAAAGAAAAACATGTAGTATTGTTAAGGGGGCTGGCACATAACAGAGCAATGGCATTACAGAAAACGAAATATGTGTGTGTAAACATTGTTTTAGTTGATGATGGTAACTTTGACCCGAATAAAAAAATTGTTGAGACATTCCCCTGGTAACCTCTGTGTAAACAGCATGTTAATTTATGTACCGCAAACCTGATAACATATGAACACACACACCATGGTAACTTTGACTGGGAAAAAAGTTGTCGAATTTTACCCCGGTAACTTCTATGTCCATAACATGAAAACTTAAGCTCTACAGATCTGATAACTCATGTACAAACACAATGGTAATTTTACATAAGGAAAGGAGTTGGTGAAACATATTCTTGTAGTTTTTGTGTAAAAAGTCTAGTAATATACGCACCGCGGTGTTGGGAACTTACGTACAAACACCATGGTAAACTTTGATCAGAGATTTTTTTTATTAAAAACATACCCCCGCTAATTTCTACGTAAATAGCATGGTAATACCTTGCAAACCTAATAACTTAGGTATAAACACCACGGTATCTTTTACCTAGGGAAAAAAGTTGATGAAAACACCACCTAGCATCATCATAACTTTTTTGACCCAAGAGAAAAATTGTTTGAAAACATACCTCCTAAGTTTTGCGACAATAGCATGGTAATATACTCAACGCAATCATGATAACTTGCGCATAGACACCATGATAACTTTTGAAAGGAGGGCAGAGTTGTTGAAAACATGCTCATGGTAAATTCCGCGTAAATAGGATGGTAATATACGCATCGCAAACATGATAACTTACACATAGACACCATGGTAAGTTTTGACCGGTAATATATGAACTGCATACCCGATAACTTACATACAAACACGATGCTAACTTTAACTATGGGGAAAAATTTATTGAAAAACTTACCCTCCTGATAACTTATGTGAAAATAGCACGGTAATATATGAACCACATTCTCGATAATTTATATACAAACACCACGGTAACTTTGACCAAGTGGAAAAACTTGTTGAAAAACATACCCCACAGTGATGTATGTAAAAACAACACGGTAGTAACGAACCGCATACCCGTACAAACATCGTGGTAAATTCGACCAAGGAAAAAAAAAGTTGACCCGTGGTAACTTATATACACAGCAGTATACCTCCCTCCCCTGGCATTTTTATGTGTAAATAGCATGAAAATATATGCACTGCGATAACTAAACACCATGATAAGTTTTTGACCCGTGGGGGGAATTTGTTGCTGAAACATACCCTTGATAAATTTTGTGTAAATAGCTTGATATTTTAAGCACTACGGGCTTGATAGGTTACCTAGAATCACCATGATAACTTTTTGTCTGGGGAAAAAGTTGTTTAAAACATCCTCAATAATTTTTGTGTAAATAACATGATAATATAATCACCGCATAACTAACTTGCAATATAAACATGATGGTAACTTTTTTACCAAAGGAAAATAAGTTGTTAAAAACATAGACTCGCCTCGTGCGTGGGCCTCTTGGATGAACTCAACACATGGCGTGCCACGGGAAAGTCGCATAATGTTTAGTGTCATAAGGGGCACACGTGCTATAGGCGTGATAAGTTACGCAAAAACATCGTGGTAATTTTTGACCTATGAAAAAGCTACCGAAACACACCCAGGTTTTTAGGTGCAAGTACCATGATAATATACGTACCGTAGACCCGGTAACTCATGTACAATCCTCCATGGTAACTTTGACCGGGGGGAGGTTGATATACATATACCATGATAACTTATGTATAAGTATCACGGTATTTTACACATCGAAGACCTTATAACTTGTGTCCAAAACAAGTGGTAACTTTGAAGGGTGTAGTTGTTGAAGCATAGTACCTGGTACATTCTATGTAAATAGCACGGTAAATTATGCAACACAGGCCTGATAACTTGCATACAAATACCATGGTAACTTTGTCCTGAGGAAAAATCATGTGGTAGACATGAAGAAGTGGCAGTTTTCTCAGGGGTGGGCGCCCGAGATATGCGGGAGAAGTAGGTTTCTCGGGCGAGCCTGCGGGGTCGTTTGGGAGGAGGCGAGGTCAAAGAACGAGGGATCGTGTGGTACTTTAAAATGAAAGAAGTAGAGGTGTGGCATTTTGCTTGTATGGCACACGTGTGCCAAATATCACAGTCCCTAACATAAACAAGCTGACGAAGGAGAAAAGGCCAAGTAAAAGTACGGTGGTGCCGACACTTACTGGCCGGTGTCACTCACACCCTCTTACAAGGAACCGACATATATATATGGTTTAGGAATACCGCCGCCACTGCGACCATGATTACCGCTAGGATCAAAGACTTTGGGCGTTTGTGGACGCTTGTATAATGTAACGCTGTGAGAATAGACTTGGCTAATGGTCTTTCTTCTATGGCTTTCCAGCATGTTCGTCGGCAGTACAATGTTTTAGCTCATGTCTTAGCTAGATCAAGTTTGAAATCTTGTAATCTTTGTATTTTTCACTCTGCTCCGGATTGCATCCGAGGGACTCTGTAAATTTGTTGCTTGATCAATAAAGTCCGGCGTTTCTCAAGAAAATATATCCGGGACGTTCGCCAATTAACTTAACTGCAACAGAAACAAACAAACTGAACTTGTGCTTATGGATGAAATAAACTGAGATAGTCATTGCACACTCCGCGTCATGCGCCCTCTCGATGCGTCGTCTGCTCTTCCGTGTTCGCAACTCAGAAGTGATTAAAAGGGGCAACAGGCCCTACCTGTCAGCGCCGTAACAGCGAACACAAGGAAACTCGGGCCGCCGACCGTTGCTCGCGGATGCCGTTGCTCGCGGATGCCGTTGGCGTCGGGCACTTCCCTTCCCCTCCATCCACTTCAAATTTCGAACCCTTCCCTCTTCCCCATCCACCGCCGCCGCCTCCCCTCATAAACTCCGCACCAAACCCCAAATCGGCCAGCCCGCACCGAACCCAAATCCATGGACGAGACCGGGAGGGCGGCGACCCCGATGGCGAGGAGATCCGCCTCCCCCACCACCGTCACGCCCGGCTCCACCGCCTCCTCCTGCTCCTCCAACTCCGACCCCGCGGCGGCCGCGCGGACGCCCCCGCCCGCCTACCTCGTCCCGTGGGCGCGCCCCGCCGGCGGCGGGGCCGAGGGCGGCGGCAGGGGCTACTACCCCGGCTGCCGCAAGGACGCCAACTGCGCCTGCGAGATCTGCCTCGCCAGCATCAACGCCACGCGGGACCTCCTCCCGCCCGAGGCCGCCTCCGCGCGCCGCTGCTTCGCCGCCGCCGCCAGGGACCGGAGGCCCGGGACGCGCTCGCTCTTCCTCGCGCGCGACGGCGCCGCTACGCCCGGGTCCGCGGTCACCGAGCCGTGGACGCCGCCGCTGCGCTCCACCGCCAAGTCGAGGCGGGATGCGGCGGCCGCCAATGCCCGGCGGTCCTCGTCGCCCGACTGGGCGCTCTACGCGCTGACGGTTCTTGGGTTCTTGATCCTGCTGTGGGTGGATACGGGGCTCGTCCCGGAGGTCGCGGCCAGGGGGTTCGGCCCCAAGCTGTCGCCGGAGGCCGTCGCGCGGATGGGCCAGGAGGCGCGCCTTGCGCCTGCCGACCTCGGACACAAACTGCGCTTCCTGGAGCGAGGGGTCGGGCAGCTCGTCGGCGCCGACAGGATCTCCAACTGCAGCTCGAAGGATTCCGTCTGGCGACTCCAGCAGGTTCGCCGTTCTTGCGTGTCAGACAACTTATTTGCTCTTGGCGGCAGAGACAGTTCTTCACTGACGAATTCTTTTCTTTCAGAATGATCAGCATTTGTTCCATTGGCGCTGCTCGCTATACAAGTCGGCGGCAGAGGAGGTCAGCGTCTGGGGGAGCCCGCTCCGGACCTCCGGCCTACTCCCGTCCACGCTCTCGACACGGCACATCACCATCCTCTCCGGCAAGGTCACCGAGGTAATCGACAGAATGTCCACTATCAACGCCAACATTTCTTAGCTGAAACTGAAAGCCATGTCCGTCTTGTATTTGTTTGCAGTGGTCGGACGGGAGCGTATTGCCGACGGTGAGGACGAGCAACGGCAGCTCCTGGAGCTACCGGGGCCGGAGCGCAGCGGCGGTGCTGCTGGAACCAGAGACGTGGGTGCTGGAGTACCAGAGGAGCGTGCTGTTCGAGGGGACACGGCTGCTGCCGGCCACGGTGGAGCTGCTGGCGTCCAGGTGCTCGGAGATGGCGAAACGGGCGCGGCGGAAGCTGTCCAAGAAGCGGTTCCACGGCGGGATCCAGGCGAAGCCGACTTGACCTGCACACAGGGCCATTTTAGCTTTAGGTTGCTGGATCATCTCATTTCCTGTGAGATTGGTAGGAACATCCCGTGTTCTTTTGCTTGTAGTGATGTCTACTGTCTGCTATTTCATCGGATCGCTCGTTGATTAGGGCATGTACAATGGCTGATCACGGTACCTCTAGTATGAATGCATCATGTTTGGAACATACAATCCGGTAGAATTTCAGGGGAATTTTGCTGGAGGGGATACTGCAGTTGGTTGGCATTGGTCAGACAAACTTCGGTCATGTTTGGAACATAGGAATTCAGGAACACTAGTAGAACAGAAAACCACAAGATATACAGTGGCATGTGGTTACCCAAGAACTACAGCTTTCTTCCAAAGTCCTTGTTGGAATTTCAGAGGTTTATGAGCTACTTTTCGTCTGAAACAACACCTTGAGGCCTTTACAGATCAAAGGAATGGAAATCCAAAAATATACAAAAAAAATGTTTAGGAACGAAAATGTGAAAAAGAGGATTCTGAAGCATTAGAAAATCAAGAATTGTGGTTTAGAATGAAAAGAAGAATTTTGCAAGTACCCTATGCGAATTGATGGCAGTGTAAAATGGAAACATATATAAAAAGACTATTATGAGCATCGTTCCTATGATCTAAATGCATCTAGGGAATAAATTCCTAAGGTTATTTCTTTGTTCCAATGGGGCCAAAACATCTGTGTCCATTTGCTAGCAACTCTTCGCTGCCTAAAATTTACAAAAAACTTAAATCTCCAGCGCGCTAGCAAATAAACGACAGGAGAGATGCATCAAAATCACTTTGCATAGCAGCTACATGAATGAATCCTACACAACACAATTCCAAGATAGACATTAGGGAAACACCCAACTGAAGCAGCAAATGCAGGAAAGGGGTATAGTATAGCCTCCCCTGTTCCAGGTTGCCAAATTTGCTCCATCTCGCAGTTGCAACAGCAGCAACCTGTAACTTGGCTGTACCAGCATATCGACAAATCACAGAATAAACACAAATTACCAGCATAGTCATCACTGAACTCTGAATGTACGATTAAAGTCTGAAACTGGCAATTCAGATGTTGGGGGACTCTTCCTAGAGCAGCAGCCTGGCGGTGCGCCCTGGAGCAGCATCTTGTCGGAGACAGGTGTACAACAGTACAACAGCACAAGAGACAACATACCCGATGTACAGTTCAGGGTAAACTATGGTATCTAAGTTCAAGCTAGTCAAACTTTGAGCTACTCCGCCGGTGGCGGCAACCCAAAGTGCTCCTTGATGTTCGCCGGTGCTTTCCGGAATCCCTTGGAGATTTTGAGCATGGTCTGGAACTTCTCCTCCTCGCGCTTCACTTGTTCCACACGGTTAGTAATGTTGGAGAGAAGCACGCTGTAGCTTGAGATATCGGATACGGGGTTAGGATCTGCAAGCTGGGACCTGTCTGACTCAAGCTGCCGATACAGACTGAGGATATAATCTTTCTGAGAATAAAGCTTCTGCTCTGCCAGCCTGTATTCTGCTTCCTGAGATTTCTTCAGTTCTAGAAGGGAATTATCTATCTCGTCCTCAAATTTGAGAGACATCTCGGTGTGATCACCAGTAATGAAAACTGGAACAGTTTCCGCAGCCCTCTGCAGCTCATTATCAACCATTGGATCAGTCAGATATGGGTACTGTGGCTCAGTCCCTAGCACCGTGACACCAGCGACAGGTGGGGAACTTTCTTCTGCATGAGCCATAAGAAGAAAAGAACCCAGTTATGGACAAGCAATATGTGAAGCAACAGCTGCAGAACACCAGAGATACAGGCTGTTCTTTGCGTTCTACAACATTCAGTCACATGTCGTAATTCAAGTTGTTCCATGATTACAATAAACATAAGGATTAATCATTTCTACAGCAAAGAAGAAATAACGGGTATGATAGAAAATACTAAAATCAGCAAGTTACAGGTTAGTACATAAGCTACCAAAGCATCACTTGTCGATAGTAAAATATGATGCGTGTAGGCAAAACCTCAGATGGGTTTGAATATCATCATCCTACAATTCCTGCATAATCTACAGAGTTTGGGTTTATTGGAATTACATTGAACACCAGATGTCCTAACCATTACAACTAGGTTGGGACCTTTTATAATTATCTGAAATCCCACAAAAACATTTCGCCCTCAAAGTTCTCTTAATTGAACTAAACAATAAAGTTTACCTGCATTCAGTATTGGCATGCCATCACCATCCTCCATATTCCATACTTCAGCAAGATCAACCCCATTATTCACCTGCATTAAACAATACACTATCAAACCATAGTCTTGGACTGCTGAAAACAAAGTTGTACACCCATGCGCAGTATTAGCACCAATCAGAGGAGTGCTAGTACTAAACAAACCATGTTACCATCCTACTGAGATCTAATAAAATACATCACACTCACCTTTGCCATGACTGATGCCATATAGTCCTCCAAGCTTTTCGCTTGCAATTGTCTTGAACCACGCAAGATGCACAAGCCCATATTAAGGATTGGTTCAATCTCACTCCTCGAACCAAGAGAGCGACATGTTTCCAGCAGTTTCTCCACATGCATCATCAGATTAGTTTTGTTGTCACACCGCCTGCAGTAATATTGCACATCCAACCCAATGCTTCCTCCAACAGTTCCAGCCATGAAAATCCTCAGAGCACAGTCAAGGTGGGCAATATGCCCACAGATGTAGTTCTCTGCCACAACTGCCTCACACTTGATGTAACTATAACCTCCAAAGGAATTGTTAACAGCCTTGCCACAGAGAATGCAACAGCATGTACGACAGAAATCAGGATGTACGCAGCAGATGTCACAATTCCCTGCTGGTGATGATTCAATAAACCCTTCTTTCCCAAGATTGCACGCCTTATTCCGAGCCTTGCATGGTCCATCAGGATCCGCCAGGCCATCTTCAGGTTCAACGCGTTCCACTTGAAGAGTTCCTGGACATATTAAGGTGTTACAGAACTGCGCAAAATGAACAATCTACATTGAAATAACAGCAAAGATGCAAATGCAATGATGCTTCTTTTCTTTTAGCGTCAAGACAGACGAATCAGACTATCAAATGAAGAAACTATTTTTCCCCTTATGTCATGCCACTACGTTACTAGACAAATCCTCACACATTCTCCAGGTTACATATGAAGAAAACTAAAAAAGAAAAGTAAAGCAGAAGATTAATCCAGATGCTATGTTTAAGTGACAATCCTGGATGAGGAGAAATGATTTGCTTCCTTTTATGTGAGTTAGGATTGGGGGAAAAGCACCGCTTGAATGAAGAGAACAAAGCTCACCGTCACTTGGGTTGAGAGCGATAGGTAAGACAAGGGCGCGAGCAGAGCTCTGCGCAAGGGGAGGGAGGGACGGAAAGCGCCACCGCTTCAATTGGTGGTGCCGCACAAAGTTGAAGGAGAAGGGAGCCATCAGTAGAAGTGGTAGGCTGGAAGGAGATGTAGGAATTAGAGTGGCGGCTAGGGTTTAGGGTTCGAGGAAGAGATAGGTTATACAGACAGATATATATATATATATATGGACATGTTGACAAGCAAGGGTGGGCCTAAGGCCAGGGCTATGAGGACTCTAGCCCAGGTCCAGTTCAAGTGCACACTGAGGAAAAATTGCTGAAATATACACAGCTCAGCAACCTTTTAAGTCCAGCTCAGCCACCTTGTCATTTTCTGGGCCCAACAAGACATGTAAAAACAATGGGATAAAAACTAATCCTGATACATGCACATACATAATAAAATCAAACATGTGCATCTATTGAAAATTAACTGAAATTAAAGAAATTCCCTGGTTATCCATAGACCTAAAAAAGGACCGTTGTCAAATTTATATGGGTACAGCTAATAGGCTGCACAATAGAGATAATTGTAAAAGAAGATTCAATGCATAATAGCAACTGCAGATGTGGAATGCTTAACAACACGTCTGTGTGACCCTCATACTCATTATCTTCATTCTTTCCCATGTAATTCCATAGGTAATGTTGCCGAATCATGTTGTTATCCTTTATATACAGTCAAATGTCGTGTCAATGGATTATCTTGTCAGTAAGAGGTCCACTAAGTGGTAAATAACAAAGTTAATGGTGAAGATTCAATGAAGCATAGAAGTATGGAATGCCCATGCATAGGATGGAGTTGCTGTAACATGCTAGTTGTAACAGAGCCGTATACAGTTGCAGGAAAACAACGGACTTCACTTATGAAACAAACCACCGAAAACATAAAGATATGAAATAAAAGCTAATACTGACATACAATAACCGAGGTGAATAGTGTGTACATTCAAGGAAGTTATTTAGTAGATACAAGAAAAGAGAATAAAAGAACCTCGCACCCCAGGTATGTATAGTAACTAGTGCTACCAAGTTAAATTTCTCCCAAAAATAAGTCACACAGGTGGCCAAACATTAAAAAAAGGACCAGCATGGAAGAAATTGCTCTGGAGTGGTAAAAATCATATGTATCGATTTACAGAAGCAACCATTACTCATTAGATGCTACTCCCTCCGTTCCATACTACTCGTCGCTGATTTAGTACAAAGTTGTACTAAATCAGCGACGAGTAATATGGAACGGAGGGATACACGCTACAGTGGTTTTAAGGTCTAACCTCTTTGAATCCCGCCTTCTGCAGCAGGGATCTTCCATATGAACATAGAGAAAAATGTGCTAGGATCAACATCTGGAAAGTTGCTCTTGATAAACTCTCCAACTTTTAGTCTACTTGTGAATGTCGTCTTTTTACCAGTAGCATCACGAAAACGCGAGGGTGGGGCAAGATATCTGTCCAAAGTCAAATCCACAACATAAGTAAATATGCTAAAGCTAAATTGAGAAATTAACCCTCTATAAACTTCTGCATTTTTTGCTTGGGCAAGACTATTAAAATTCGGCCTATTGAGGCCTTGATAAAAGCATTTACCTGTCCACCCAGTGCCCACCTGCAGCAATTCTGTTCCCCACTTTCCATTGCCACTGATCTCCAGGAGACGGCCAATTTTCAGGAGCATAGGGCAAACCCTTGCCATATGCATTACCATGAACAGGTATGGCAACAAGGCCATTCTCGCTTTTGCACAATTCTGATAAATCGAGTTCCCCAATTATGTTATTTTCTGCTACCACAGCACCAGGCAGCTGAAAGAAACAAGAATCTAATCAATACACAGCTCAAATTCCACTTAACTCAGGAGATATTAAGATATACGTTTTCCAAGAAATCACGTTAAGAAAATGCTTGAAATTCATACATTGGAAAAAAGGAAGTTCCATTTCATTTACCACTAGGACATATTTACGGTGGTTCGGATTTCTTAATACAATAGCTTTTTCCCCATATAAAGTTGAGATATATTATAACGCTCACTCCATTAAGATTAATACAAATACAATGGAAGCAAGTAAGTTATTATTCATGGCCTTAAGGTTATGTAAGTGTATCACTCTGCCGAACAATACTGGTGAAATTTCATTCTAGGAGCAAAGGGCAAACTCATTCACAAGTAGAAAGTGCCATGGGAGAATATCCTAATTACCAAGAATATTCAAATATAGAAACACAAACAGGCCGATTCAGATAGCTACCTTGCCCGGGTAAATAGGTTGACAAATTAACAACTTGTTGTACAAGCAGGCAACTGTACCAGAATGGCACAAGAACATGTAGATTATGAGAGAAGTCCCACCATAAAGCTAAAAGGCGTAACTTATTGTGCTTCAGTTTATCCATGTTCTGATATCCCCATAAGCATCCAGTGAAATTTTGGCACATTTGTTGTTTGACAAATCATGGCTTGCCATATTAACTACGGCAACCGAATCACAAGTCACACAATAGTGGCAACTGAATTTAAGACATGCAGGTCATAGTGCTAAGGAAACATGGTAGACCACAAATCTACCGATGAAGCAAACATTTGTGGTTTGCCTAAGAAAGTGATAACCTAAAGTTAGGCACTGAAACCAACACCATGTAAACCTTGCTTTGATCAGCAACCATAACAAAATAACATGCACTATTTGGTTGAAAACTATTAAGCTTCAAGGATCGATACCTCATTTTTATCCATTACTTGATTTGAACCTTGGACGATTGCTAACTCAAAGCCATTTGATGACGTCTGGTGACGTTGAGGTCTATCCTTTGGTGGTTCTATTCGCGCCTTTTTTTTCGAAGGACCTTTCGAGTTCTCACAAGCCGGAGGTGCCCTATCCTTACCAAATAACTCCAATAACCTATCGTAATGATCAATGGTCTTCGTCATCCATTTCTTGGCTTCTGGTTTTCTCTACAAGATCACAGCAAAAAAAAAAATTTACATCAGCTCGGCAAATCGCAACACATATATACATTTGATTGGTGGCACACAGACCTCAATGAATTCCCTCCAGACTTGAGGGTCGGCGTGGAACCTCCGGGTCGCCGGGTTCCATTTAATCCCGCTCTGCTTATCGAAAAGGTTCTCGCACTCATGGAACATGTCCTTGACATGCTTGAGACGGTTCTTGATGTTGGACCTGTCGATCACCACCCCGAACCTCTCGCCGACCCCGGTGATGACGCTTTCATAGGCGCCGGTCAAGAACCTGCCCTCGGCACTCCTGTTCCCAATGTCCTGCTGGTGCATGAGCGCATCGATGAGATACTCATTCATCTCCTCGGTCCAAATCACCATATCCCTGCCGTGCGGCCTGGAGGCAGACCCTCCATTGCTGCCGCCGGAGCCGAACTGGTTGGTGGAGATACTGGTCATCTCCCCAAGGCCCAACCCCAGCGGAACCCCTCCGGCGACCCCTGGCACCGGGGGCGGATCTAGATGGCGTGCCGGGCGCGCAGCGGCTGAAACAGAAGTTTGTGAGGTTCAGTGGGACTTATTAACCGGTCGCCGGATAAAATCAAACCCCACACCAAGAAACGAATGAACAAGGACCGCGTACGGGGTATAGACGGCAGGAACGCGACGCGCCGACGAGGAAGAGAACTGGAACGAACGGGGACGGCGAGGGCGGGCGGGGCTGAGGCGGTCGGCGGGCGGGCGGAATTGGGGCGGGCGGCGGGCGACTCTAAGGCGGCGGATGTAGGGCACGGCGGTGGGCGGCTATGGGGGAGAGATCTACCGGACCTAACGATGGAGAGGGGATGAGATTTGCTCCTCGCGCGATCTTACCAGCGAATGGGGGGAGAGGAGAGGAGCGGAGAGGAGCGGGGCAGCCTGAAGAACAAGGGGAACGGGGACGGCGAGGGGGGGGGGGGTACAGACACTGGTAACTGCAATCGAACCAAGAGACACGTTGAGAGTGCGCTAGGGCAATGTATGTAGACGCCCTTGTAGAATACTCTAGAGCCTAGGGTCTAACCGTATATGATGTATGTGGGTGAGTGACAACCCATGGATTGTCCCTAGTTAATCAATTTTAGCAAGCAACCATATGTAGTATATGCAAGTATTAGTTGTATGGATGGTATTATCGATATAGCAGCTGAGGCCACCGAAAATCTTTGAGATCACTTGATATATATCTTCCTTTCCTCCTTCCCTATCTTCCACACTCAACAACCATCGTATTTGGCATTGGTTACCAACAACCCACATAGGACGACTATGGCACATGTCCTTCGCATCAAAGTGGTGGATAGCAATGAAACTCTTCCCAACCAACAAAAGCAGTAGTGGCACAAATCGTGGCTACCCCGCCTTTTGCTAGGGTTTTGTTCTTGCTGTTTGTTGTTGATTTCGCCCCATAGGCCGATCATTGTCATATTACTCCTTCGGTTCTTGTGATGTGTTAGTCTGTGTGATCTGTATACCCTTTATCTCTTGTCTTCGCTTCAACATCTTGGTTTAGGGTTTGTGAGGGAAGGGTCGGGATCCCATGTTCACCTACTCCATGAACATCCCTTCACACAATCTCGACAATAATACAATTGTTTCCCTCGCTTGGTTGTCTAGTGCGGCCTTAATGCTAGTGATGGACAGAGTGGAAGGCCCGATGAAGAAACCGCAACTGTCAGATCGGAAAAAAAAGGTTTGAAGATCACTTAGGATGGAAGTGGTAATGTTGGGACAATAAAACCTCAAGCGGTGTGGAAATTGCTCTATGTAAAGCCAATGTTGAAGGGTTGACCAATACACTATGTAGGATATGTTGCCCCTAACTGCGTCAGTCTCGATCAAAAGTCTTCTTGACCTTCTATCAAGCCTTTCTAGAAACACAAAGCACCAGAGGAGGGCCCTTAGATGTTCGACAATGATCTACTTGTGATGGGGTATTTTGATGCTACTAAAACCATTGAGGAGTACGAGTTTTCATGTATATCAATTTGGTTGTCAATTTTGAACTTGCCTTTATTGATTATGAGTAAGTGAATGAGGTAAAGCAATAAGAGAAGTTCAAGAAGTTGCTACTACTGAAGATGGAATGGTCATAGGGCAATACCCTCCTGCGTGTATTCTCATACAATATAATACATGTTAACTGAAAAGGAAGAATTTGGCCATCGTGATTAGGGTCGCTCTTTTTTTAACTTTAGTGGAATTTAACCGGGGCTAGGGTGAATGCCTAGATGTTTAAACCGTTGATGAGAGGGGTTATTGGTCACACAATTAAGGGTGCCTCAATAAAAATAAATAAATATGAGGTGCAACAATATGGTAAAATGGTTGGAAATGATACCTCCAAAGTGGGGACTATGGCAGGAGAGGAATTCGTGGGGCAGCGGAAGTGGAAGACTCCATGAGGAATGAGAGCTTCGGTAGTGGGGGTTGTGGCTCTAGAGCATGAAGTGGAAGACTCCATGTTGGGATGCTGATCAACATTGGGATGAGAGAGAGAGGGAGAGCATTATGAAGTTGACAGATAGGGTAGGGAATGGCATGACTAGAGTTGGAAACATAAAAGCTAACTATTTTTAAGGATATGAAACAAGCGGATGGAACTATGATAACGGAAAAGTTGTCGATGCAACAAGAGGCTAGGAGTGCAACGACAAGATGGTTCCTAGTGAACCAACACGTGGGAAGGATGTGGAAAGGATAGAGGAGTGGAGTAGGAAGGCGGAAGGAATGTTTTGGTAAGTGACTTGCATGGGCCATGCACGTCAACAGAAAGGATACAAAAACCTTTTGCATGGGACATGCAACGCACCGAACTAGGAAGGTAAAGGAAAATGAAGAAAACTTGGGGTGTATAAAATAAAAAGGTTGGTAGACGGTAGGTTATAATGCTAATTTGAATGTGATCATTAAATAGAAATAGATAATTACATGCGAGCGCATGGAAGTTGATGTAAAGAAGAAAAGAGAGTCATGGAAGTCCAGAAAAAAGGAAAATTTGAACTTAGGGTTGACAACCCTACGAGAACGAATGCATATTACCTCCTGGAACTACCTGATCACAATGGGCATAAAACTTGATACCTGAAGCTCGTACCCGAAAAACTCAAACTTGTATTGCCCGAAACCGAAAAACCTGAGCACTGCATCGGTAGAAGTTTTGGAAACCCAATTTTTTTTGGGTAATTCGAGTATAAGGCCATGGTACCAAATTACCTGAATACACAAATGGACAACCAAGAAAGGCCCATCCCAAATCGCCATCGCTAGTCGCTACCCCCGCAAAACCTAGATTGGGTCACACTTAGTCATGCCCACTTCCTCCTCCCCTCCTCACACCCACGTGCCACTGGGTAAGCCGACGGAGGCCACCACAAATGATGTCGCTTGGCTTAGGTGACCTGCAAGGCCACTCCGGTCGAGCTTCCCTCCTCCTCCTGTGCTCGCCCGACCAACCTCCCAAATGCAGCACCAGCCACATCGACACGCACTCGTCGGCTCCAGCCTCCAGCCGCCGTCTCTGCGAGCTCTGGCCAGTGACCTTTGCCGCCTATGCAGGTGCAGTCCCACCTCGCCCGATGACCTCTTGCTGCGGCTAGAATCCAGACTCTAAATGACGAGCCCTTCGCATTGCCCCTGCAACATGGTGTTTTTGTGTGGTATTCCGGGTAATCCGGGATTACACAAACTAGATTTTTTTGGGGTATCTGAATTGTTGGGACTCAAAAAAGTTTGGACAAATATCGACTGTTATTTCCAAAAGCCCGAATCTTTTAAAGCCCAAATTACCTGACCCAAATTTTTGCGTAAACCCAAACGCCCAGCCTGACTACCTGGGCTTGGGAAATAACCCAACGTTTTTTTGGATATCTAGGAGGACCCCAATTTTTTTCCTTTTTGGTACAAAGGTGGATAAGAGAATTCTATAGTTGTTTTGTGGAATCTTGGCTTGTCAAATTGGTGGCTAAAAGTTGTGTGGGGCGTAGAGTTTTGTTTGGCAATTTTTGGAGGAATTGTACAACGAAAACAAGGTTATATCAAGATACCATATTGATGTGGCAATTTTTGAATTATATAGGTTCCACCGGAGGTTTACTAGTATTTTATGGATAACCCAAGATGAAAGGTGGGAAGCCATGCAGAGATTGTTGAGAAGTATTAAGCATCATAGTAAGCTCCCCTAGTTATGCGTCGAGGACTTTTTAACGAAGTCTTGTTATTCTGTGAAAAGGTTGGTGGGGCAGCTCAAACCCAAGTGTGCTTTGTGGAAGATCCTTTTGCATGTAGAAATCATAGCCAGACAAATGCCATGTACATTCACGGGAGTCTTCAAAGGTGGTGGCTACACATGAATGGTGCACTCAGTTTCCAAACTGTAAGATGGTTAATGATGACCGTGTTAGTGGTGACCCTTGTCACAATGATCACCACCCCATCACAATCCATGTTGAAGAGGATCTGATGCACATTAGGATGGGTGGTCATGGTGCTTTTTGAACACCAAGTGGCTGCAAGAAGAAAATTGTGAGGCTACAGTTCACAATGCCTGGTTGAATGCATATCCTGTGAGGGGAGGAGCACAATTGCTAAGAACTTAAGGGGTTGGTGCCAAAATTAAAGGAGTGGAGTCAGAGTTCTTTGGGAGACTTGGAGAGGCATATTGCACGCCTCGAAAAGGAACTAGAAATCTACAAAAGGAGGGTAGTGGGTACATATTGGGTAGGGGACAATGGTGACTACAATTGAACGATGGACACATTGAGAGTTCTGTGGTGTGTAGATGTATGTAGACTAGTCTAGATTCATATGATGTCAATAACACATATCAATATCAATTACATACAACGGTGATGGGACCCCACCTTCACCTCCTCCACCAAAAGCCTTTCACACAATCTAGGGTGCATGATCATAATACTTTTGTTTCCCTAGTTTTATACTCTATGTGACCTTGATGGCAATGATGGACACAGTGAAGGGCTTGATACAAAAGTTGTAACTGTCAGATGCCTAAGAAAGGCTTGAAGATTAATGGGATGGAAGTGGTAAAGTTGAGATGATGGAACCTCATGCGATGGGAAAATAGCTCTTTCAATAGTTGGCGTTAACTGAAGGATTGACAATTCTCCGTGTAGGATCAGGTGTCCCCTTCATTGAGCTGATTCCAGAAGTCTCAGTGAGAATGTATTCTTGACCTTCTATCAAGCCTCCGGGGAACACAAGCATTATAGGAGTCCCCATGGATGTTCAACAATGAGCTACCTGTGATATTTGATGCTAGTAAACCATTGGGGAATAGGAGTTCTTGTGTATACCAATTTTGGTTGTGAATTTTCAACTTGCCTTTGTTGATGATGTTAAGGGGGCATGGAAAGCAATATGATAAGTTCAAAAGTTGATGCGGGCGTAGATGAGATCAATTCTATTTGTAGATCACCAAACCATTGATGAGAGATAATATGGTAAAAGTGGGAGAAAATGATATCCTTTTTAGTACAAATTATTTCCATATTTTAGCATCACTCGTTGAGTCATTGTACACAAGGGGTGTTAAATAAAACTGAAGTTCTTCGGTGATGCTCTATCACTTAACATTTTAGGCTTTGGTTTTTTCCTCACTAGGATTTTCTCATATTCGCGAGAGGAAAATGAGTTGCTCTGACAATCTCTATCTTGATTCACCCAGAGCAGCCAACCATCTAAGGTTGAGGTAGGGATATTTATAGCGAGTGGAGTAAGCCCAGGTTCTGGTATGACCATTGGAGTCACAATCACAATGTCAACATGACATCTGGCTAATGATCGGATTTCAAAGCAGGCCATTCACATGGCATGTCTTGCCGCACTAGACAAACCAACTATACTGCGAGGCAAATGAAGTAAGGAGACCAGAAGAATAACATCTCTGACTTAGAAGCCAAAATCACTTATCGTAGATATATCGAAGTCTTCACTAGAAGATTTTAGGTTTGGATTGAGCACATGCTAGAAGACTTCAATTTAACTTTCACTTAGTCCCCCTGTTGATAGTACGAGTTGCGCTATTGACTCAAGTAGAAGCAAAAGAAACAAGTAACAAAGTCCATGCTTCTGCTTTACTCTCATTGAGTATCATCATTTGGTTCAAATAGTCATATCAACATTTTAGGGGTCATAAAATCTTTATTAAACCAAATCCTCAGGACTGCTACATGTGTAAACTCACAAATGCATTAGTCCCTTAACTATTTTGTCCATAGAATCATCCAAAACCCTCAAGGACACTAGATGCACTAGGCGAATTAGGACAAAGCTAACAACATGCATTCACTAATTAGTTGGGAAATGTTAACTATCAAAGAATATGAGAAGGGGGAGGGGCATTCAGTTACACAGATCTCTATGCTTTTAAGACTCGCTGTGCTTGGTGATACGTCCATTTTGCATCATGCTTTTATATCAATATTTATTGCATTATGGGCTGTTATTACACATTATATCTCAATACTTATGGCTATTCTCTCTTATTTTACAAGGTTTACCATGAAGAGGGGAATGCTTGCAATGGAATTCGGTGGAAAAGGAGCAAACGTTGGAAACCTATTCTGCACTGCTCCAAAAATCCTGAAACTCCACGAAACATGTTTTTGGAATTAATAAGAATTATTGAGCGAAAGAAATACATTAGGGGGCCTACACTTTAGCCAGGAGAGTGGGGGGCGCCCCCCTACTGGGCGCGCCCCTGTCTCCTGGGCCCCCTGGTGGGCCTCCGGTGTCCATCTTCTGCTATATGAGATCTTTTACCCTGGAAAAAATCGTGGGCAAGCTTATGGGATGAAACTCCGCCGCCACGAGGCGGAACCTTGGCGGAACCAATCTAGGGCTCTGGCGTAGCTGTTTTGCCGGGGACACTTCCCTCCGGGAGGGGGAAATCATCACCAACGTCATCACCAACGATCCTCTCATCGGGAGGGGGTCAATCTCCATCAACATCTTCACCAGCGCCATCTCCTCTCAAAACCCTAGTTCATCTCTTGTATCCAATCTTGTATCAAAACCACAAATTGGTACCTGTGGGTTGCTAGTAGTGTTGATTACTCCTTGTAGTTGATGCTAATTGGTTTACTTGGTGGAAGGTCATATGTTCAGATCCTTAATGCATATTATTACCCCTCTGATTATGAACATGAATATGCTTTGTGAGTAGTTACGTTTGTTCCTGAGGACATGGGTGAAGTCTTGCTATTAGTAGTCATGTGAATTTGGTATTTGTTCGATATTTTGATGAGATGTATGTTGTCTTTTCCTCTAGTGGTGTTATGTGAACGTCGACTACATGACACTTCACCATTATTTGGGCCTAGAGGAAGGCATAGGAAAGTAATAAGTAGACGATGGGTTGCTAGAGTGACAGAAGCTTAAACCCTAGTTTATGCGTTGCTTCTTAGGGGCTGATTTGGATCCATATGTTTAATGTCGTGGTTAGGTTTAACTTAATACTTCTTTTGTAGTTGTGGACGCTTGCAATAGGGGTTAATCATAAGTGGGATGCTTGTCCAAGTAAGGGCATTACCCAAGCACCGGTCCACCCACATATCAAATTATCAAAGTACCGAACACGAATCATATGAACGTGATGAAAACTAGCTTGACGATATTCCCATGTGTCCTCGGGAGCTCCTTTCTCATTATTAGAAATTGTCCAGGCTTATACTTTTCTACATAAAGGATTGGGCCACCTTGCTGCACTTTATTTACTTTATTTACTTGTTACTCGTTACTATTTATCTTATCACAAAACTATCTATCACCTACAATTTCAGTGCTTGCAGAGAAAACCTTACCGAAAACCGCTTATCATTTCCTTCTGCTCCTCGTTGGGTTCAACACTCTTACTTATCTAAAGGATTACAATAGATCCCCTACACTTGTTAGTCATCAAGACTCTTTTCTGGCGTCGTTGCCGGGGAGTGTAGCGCTTTTGGTGAGTGGAACTTGGTAAGGAAACATGTATATAGTGTGCTGAAATTTTCTGTTACTTGTCACTATGGAAACTAATCCTTTGAGGGGCTTGTTCGGGGTATCTTCACCCTGACCAGAAGAGATAAGAGTTGCTCCTCAACCTACTAAACTTTATGAAAATATTTACTTTGAGATTCCTTCGGGTATGATAGAGAAACTGCTAGCTAATCCATTTGCAAGAGATGGAACATTGCATACCGATTTACACCTTATCTTTGTGGATGAAGTTTGTGGATTATTTAAGCTTGCAGGTTATTCCCGATGATGTTGTCAAAAGGAAGGTCTTACCTTTATCTTTGAAGGGATATGCATTGACATGGTATAGGCTACGTGATGATACGAGATCTTGGAATTATAAACGATTGAAGTTGGAATTTCACCAGAAGTTCTATCCTATGCATCTTGTTCATTGTGATCGTAATTACATATATAATTTTTGGCCTCGCGAAGGAGAAAGAATCGCTCAACCTTGGGGGAGGCTTAAGTCAATGTTATATTCATGCCCCAATCATGAGCTCTCCCGGGAAATGATTATTCAAAACTTTTATGCTCGGCTCTCTCTTAATGATCGCAACCTGCTCGATACTTCCTGTGCTAGTCCTTATATGCTGAAGACTATTGATTTCAAATGGAACTTATTGGAAAGAATCAAACGCAACTCTGAAGATTGGGGTTCCGACGATGGTAAGGAGTCAGGTATGACACCTAAGTTCGATTGTGTTAAATCTTTTATGGATACCAATGCTTTTCGTGGATTTAGCGCTAAGTGTGGACTTGTCTCTGAGATAGTAGCTTCTTTCTGTGAATCTTTTGCTACTCACATTGATCTCCCTAAAGAGAAGTGGTTTAAATATAATCCTCCTATTGAAGTGAAAGTAGTTGCACCTATTACAGTTGAAGAAAATACTATCACCTATAGTGATCCTATTGTTCCTACTACTTATGTTGAGAAACCTCCTTTTCCTGTTAGGATAAAGGATCATGCTAAAGCTTCGACTATTGTTCGTAAGAGTAATACTAGGACTTATACACCTCCTGAGCAAATCAATGTTGAACCTAGTATTGCTATGGTTAAAGATCTCTTGGATGATGATTTAGACAGGCATGTTATCTATTTATGTGATGAATCTGCTAATATTGCTAGACCAGATACTAAGATACATAGACCTGTCGTAGGCATGCCTGTTATTTCTGTTAAAATAGGAGATCATTGTTATCCATGGCTTATGTGATATGGGTGCTAGTGCTAGTGCGATACCTTATGATCTATATAAAGAGATTATGCATGATATTGCACCCATTGAATTAGAAGACATTGATGTTACTATTAAGCTTGCTAATAGGGATACCATTAAACCAGTTGGGATTGTTAGAGATTTTGAAGTCTTGCATGGGAAGATTAAATACCCTGCTGATTTTCTTGTTCTTTGTTCCCCACAAGATGGTTTTTGTCCCATTATTTTTGGTAGACCCTTCTTGAATACAGCTAGTGCTAAGATTGATTGTGCAAAAGATATTGTCACCGTTGGCATAGATGGTATGTCTCATGAGTTTAATTTTGCTAAGTTTCGTAGACAACCTCGTGATAAGGAACCACCTAGTAAGGATGAGATTATTGGCCTTGCTTCCATTGCTGTGCCTCCTACTGATCCGTTAGAACAATATTTGCTAGATCATGAAAACGATATGTTTATGAAGGAAAGAAGGGAAATAGATGAAGTGTTCCTCAGATAGGAACCTATGCTGAAACATAACCTTCCCGTTGAAATTCTTGGGGATCCCCCTCCACCCAAGGGTGATCCCGTGTTTGAACTCAAACCATTACCTGATAATCTTAAATATGCTTATCTTGATGAAAAGAAAATATATCCTGTTATTATTAGTGCTAACCTTTCAGAGCAAGAAGAATAAAGATTATTGAAAATTCTGAAGAAGCACCGAGCAACTATTGGATATACTCTGGATGATCTTAAGGGCATTAGTCCCACATTATGCCAACACAAAATTACAGTGGATAAGAATGACAAACCAGTTAGAGATCCTCAACGACGACTAAATCCCAAGATGAAAGAAGTGGTAAGAAAGGAGATACTAAAGCTCCTTGAGGCAGGTATAATTTATCCCGTTGCTGATAGTGACTAGGTAAGCCCTGTCCATTGCGTTCCTAAAAAAGGGAGGTATTACCATTGTTCCTAATGATAAATATGAATTGATCCCGCAAAGAATTATTACAGGTTATAGGATGGTAATTGATTTCCGTAAATTAAATAAGGCTACTAAGAAAGATCATTACCCTTTACCTTTTATTGATCAAATGCTAGAAAGACTATCCAAACACACACATTTCTGCTTTCTAGATGGTTATTCTGGCTTCTCTCAGATACCCGTGTCAGCGAAGGATCAATCTAAAACTACTTTTACTTGCCCTTTTGGTACTTTTGCTTATAGACGTATGCCTTCTGGTTTATGTAATGCACCCGCTACCTTTCAAAGATGCATGATGGCTATATTCTCTGATTTTTGTGAAAAGATTTGTGAGGTATTCATGGATGACTTCTCTGTTTATGGATCCTCTTTTGATGATTGTTTGAGCAACCTTGATCGAGTTTTGCAGAGATGCGAAGACACTAGTCTCGTCCTGAATTGGGAAAAGTGTCACTTTATGGTTAATGAAGGCATTGTCTTGGGACATAAGATTTCTGAGAGAGGTATTCAAGTTGATAAAGCCAAGGTTGATGCTATTGAAAAGATGCCATGTCCCAAGGACATAAAAGGTATAAGAAGTTTCCTTGGTCACGCCGGTTTTTATAGGAGGTTCATTAAGGACTTTTCTAAAATCTCTAGGCCTCTGACTAATTTATTGCAAAAAGATATTCCTTTTGTCTTTGATGATGATTGTGTAGAAGCATTTGAAATACTTAAGAAAGCTTTGATCATCGCACCTATTGTTCACCACCGATTGGAATTTACCTTTTGAAATTATGTGTGATGCTAGTGATTATGCTGTAGGTGTTGTTCTAGGGCAAAGAGTTGATAAGAAAATGAATGTTATCCAGTATGCTAGTAAGACTCCTGATACTGCCCAGAGAAATTATGATACTACTGAAAAAGAGTTCTTAGCAGTTGTGTTTGCATGTGATAAGTTTAGACCTTATATTGTTGATTCCAAAGTTACTATTCACACTAATCATGCTGCTATTAAATATCTTATGGAAAAGAAAGATGCTAAGCCTAGACTCATTAGATGGGTTCTCCTTCTCCAAGAATTTGATTTGCATATTATTGATAGAAAGGGAGCTGAGAACCCGTTGCGCATAACTTGTCTAGGTTAGAGAATGTTCTTGATGACCCAACGCCTATTGATGATAGCTTTCCGATGAACAATTAGCGGTCATTAATGCTTCTCGTACTGCTCTTTGGTATGCTGATTATGCTAATTACATTGTTGCTAAATTTATACCTCCTAGTTTCACATACCAGCAAAAGAAAAAGTTCTTTTATGATATAAGACATTACTTCTGGGATGACCAACACCTTTATAAAGAAGGAGCAGATGGTGTTATTAGACGTTGTGTGCCTGAGCATGAACAGGAACAGATTCTACGCAAGTGTCACTCTGAATCTTATGGAGGACACCACGCTGGAGATAGAACTGCACACAAGGTACTACAATCTGGTTTTTATTGGCCTACTCTCTTCAAAGATGCTCGTAAGTTTGTCTTATCTTGTGATGAATGTCAAAGAATAGGTAACATTAGTAGACGTCAAGAAATGCCTATGAATTATTCTCTTGTTATTGAACCGTTTGATGTTTGGGGCTTTGATTATATGGGACCTTTTCCTGCCTCTAATGGTTATACACATATTTTATTTGTTGTTGATTACGTTACTAAGTGGGTAGAAGCTATTCCAACTAGTAGTGCTGACCATAACACTTCTATCAAAATGCTTAAAGAAGTTATTTTTCCGAGGTTTGGAGTCCCTAGATATCTTATGACTGATGGTGGTTCATATTTTATTCATGGTGCTTTGCGTAAGATGCTTGCTAAGTATGATGTCAATCATAGAATCACATCTCCTTATCATCCACAGTCTAGTGTTCAAGTAGAGTTGAGCAATGGAGAGCTCAAATTAATTTTGCAAAAGACTGTGAATAGATCTAGAAAGAATTGGTCCAAAAAACTTGATGATGCATTATGGGCCTATAGAACTGCATACAAAAATCCTATGGGTATGTCTCCTTATAAGATGGTTTATGGAAAAGTGTGTCATTTACCTCTTGAACTTGAACATAAAGCATATTGGGCTATTAAAGAGCTCAACTATGACTTCAAACTTGCCGGTGAGAAGAGGTTGTTTGATATTAGCTCACTTGATGAATGGAGAACCCAAGCCTATGAGAATGCCAAGCTATTCAAAGAAAAAGTCAAACGCTGGCATGACAAAAGGATACAAAAGCATGAGTTTAACGTAGGGGATTATGTGTTATTATTCAACTCTCGTTTAAGATTTTTTTGCAGGAAAACTTCTCCCTAAATGGGAAGGTTCTTACGTTATTGAGGAGGTCTATCATTCTGGTGCCATAAAGATCAACAACTTCGAAGGCACAAGTCCGAGGGTGGTAAACGGTCAAAGAATTAAACATTATATTTCAGGTAATCCTATCAATGTTGAAACTAATATTATTGAAACCGTAACCCCGGAGGAATACATAAGGGACACTTTCGAGCGTTCTGGACTCAAAACGAATAGGTATGTGGTACGGTAAGTAAACCGACTCCAAAACAACTCCAATGGCAATTTTATCGTTTTGGAATATTTAAGAATTTTAGGAAGAAAGAAGTAGTCCGAAAGGGACACGAGGCCCCCACGAGAGTGGAGGGCGCGCCCACCCTTACAGGGCGCGCCCCCTGTCTTGTGGGCACCTCGTGTGCCTCCCGGACTCCGTTTTCTTGCATATTACGTATTTTGGTCGGTAAAAATTCATTATATATAGTCCCGAAGGTTTTGACCACTGTATCACGCAAATATCCTCTATTTTCGTTTCGAGTTATTCCTGTTGCAGAGTAAAAACAAGATGTCCTCTCAGGATTTAGTTGGGGAGAGTAGGGTCTCTCACCCAACACTAGGTCCAGGAGCAAATAGCGATGCCTATCACTTTGGACCATCAGCGGAGGAGGAGATGGAGGCTGATTTGAAAAGGATAGATGCCATGGAGGAAGATCAAGAAGTTACCTCTCATCTCCAAGAAGAATTCATGATGGGGGAACTACCTAGCATGGCTATTCCAACTTCGGTCATCCCTTCCAACTTTAGATTTCTTTCTTATGAAAACATGAAAAAGAGCTTCACTTGTTATCCAGAAGCTATGCAGCATCCTTGGGCAAAGGGAGCTTTGGCCGTTACGGGCAAGCTCCGTAAAGAAATTATGGAGCTCAAACAACAAGTCAATAAGCTCGAGGAGGAGAACCGTATCCTGAGGGGCATCATCGCCAAGAAGATCATAACGGCAACCGTGAAGAAGGAAACATAACCACATGGGTATGGGCACTCCCCTTGGCAACTGCCAAGCTTGGGGGAGGTGCCCCGGTATCGTATCACCATCACACTCCTATCTTTACCGTTTTATTTAGTTCGATCCTTTAGTAGTATCTTGATCTAGTAGATTGAAGTTTTGACATTAATTAGTTTTGAGTTTTGCTTTGTGATCTCTTTTTGTAATCGAGTCCGTGAGCTATCTATAATAAAGATTAGTGTTGAGTCAAGGGCTTTCCTATATTGCTATGATCTTGAGAAAGTAGAAAGAATAAAAGAGTTCATATTGATCTTATGGATAGTGATGACTTCACACATAGAAAGTATGAGGCATAAAAGTTGTTGAGGGTTGATGAACATAGTTTTAGTCATCCTTGCAATTAATAGGAAGTGATAAGGAAAGAGGGGTTCACATACAAATATATTATCTTGGACACCTTTTATAATTGGGAGCACTCATTAAGTATGACATGCTAAAAGAGTTGACGTTGGACAAGGAAGACAACGTAATGGTTTATGTTTTCGCATATCTCAGTTAAAGTATATTGTCATTGACCTTCCAAACATGTTGAGCTTGCCTTTCCCCCTCATGCTAGCCAAATTCCTTGCACCAAGTAGAGATACTACTTGTGCTTCCAAATATCCTAAACCCGCTTTTGCCATGAGAGTCCACCATACCTACCTATGGATTGAGTAAGATCCTTCAAGTAAGTTGTCATGTTGCAGCAATAAAATTGCTATCTAAATATGTATGAATTATTAGTGCAGAGAAAATAAGCTTTGTACGATCTTGTTGTGGAAGTAATAAAAGCGACGGACTGCATAATAAAGGTCCACATATAAGGGGCAATATAAAGTGACGTTCTTTTGCATTAAGATTTTGTGCATCCAACCCTAAACGCACATGACAACCTCTGCTTCCCTCTGCGAAGGGCCTATCTTTTACTTTATGTTTTTACTTTATGCTTGAGTCAAGGTGATCCTCACCTTTCCCTTTTTCATTTTATCCTTTGCCAAGCTCCTTGTGATTGAAAGATCATGACATATATATCCAATTGGATGTAAGTTAGCATGGGTTATTATTGTTGACATCACCTAAAGGTGAATACGTTGGGAGGCAACACAATAAGCCCTTATCTTTCTCAGTGTCCGGCTGAAACCCCATAACCACAAGTATTGCGTGAGTGTTAGCAATTATAGAAGACTACAAGATAGTTGAGTATGTGAGCTTGCTGAAAAGCTCTATTATTGACTCTTTCTGATGTTATGATAAATTGCAATTGCTTCGGTGACTGAGATTATGGTTTGTTAGTTCCCAATGAAGTTTTTGAACCATACTTGACATTGTGAATTGATTGTCACTTGAGAATAGGAAATCATATGATAAAATCTATTTATGTTGCTGTTATAAGAATGATCATGATGCCCTCATGTCCATATTTTATTTTTATCGACACCTCTATCTCTAAACATGTGGACATATTTTTCGATATCGGCTTCCGCTTGAGGACAAGCGAGGTCTAAGCTTGGGGGAGTTAATACGTCCATTTTGCATCACGCTTTTATATCAATATTTATTGCATTATGGGCTGTTATTACACATTATATCTCAATACTTATGGCTATTCTCTCTTATTTTACAAGGTTTACCATGAAGAGGGGGAATGCCGGCAGCTGGAATTCTGGCTAGAAAAGGAGCAAACATTGGAAACCTATTCTGCACTGCTCCAAAAATCCTGAAACTCCACGAAACATGTTTTTGGAATTAATAAGAATTATTGAGCGAAAGAAATACATCAGGGGGCCCACACTTTGGCCAGGAGAGTGGGGGGCGCGCGCCCCCTACTAGGCGCGCCCCCTGTCTCCTGGGCCCCCTGGTGGGCCTTCGGTGTCCATCTTCAGCTATATGAGAGCTTTTACCCTGAAAAAAATCGTGGGCAAGCTTACGGGACGAAACTCCGCCGCCACGAGGCGGAACCTTGGCAAAACCAATCTACGGCTCTGGCGGAGCTGTTCTGCCGGGGACACTTCCCTCCGGGAGGGGGAAATCATCACCAGCGTCATCACCAACGATCCTCTCATCGGGAGGGGGTCAATCTCCATCAACATCTTCACCAGCACCATCTCCTCTCAAAACCCTAGTTCATCTCTTGTATCCAATCTTGTATCAAAACCACAAATTGGTACCTGTGGGTTGCTAGTAGTGTTGATTACTCCTTGTAGTTGATGCTAATTGGTTTACTTGGTGGAAATCATATGTTCAGATCCTTAATGCATATTATTACCCCTCTGATTATGAACATGAATATGCTTTGTGAGTAGTTACGTTTGTTCCTGACGACATGGGTGAAGTCTTGCTATTAGTAGTCATGTGAATTTGGTATTCGTTCGATATTTTGATGAGATGTATGCTGTCTTTTCCTCTAGTGGTGTTATCTGAACGTCGACTACATGACACTTCACCATTATTTGGGCCTAGAGGAAGGCATAGGGAAGTAATAAGTAGACGATGGGTTGCTAGAGTGATAGAAGCTTAAACCCTAGTTTATGCGTTGCTTCGTTAGGGGCTGATTTGGATCCATATGTTTAATGTTGTGGTTAGGTTTACCTTAATACTTCTTTTGTAGTTGTGGACGCTTGCAATAGAGGTTAATCATAAGTGGGATGCTTGTCCTAGTAAGGGCAGTACCCAAGCACCGGTCCACCCACATATCAAATTATCAAAGTACCGAACGCGAATCATATGAACGTGATGAAAACTAGCTTGACGATAATTCCCATGTGTCCTCAGGAGCTCCTTTCTCATTATTAGAAATTTTCCAGGCTTATCCTTTGCTACATAAAGGATTGGGCCACCTTGCTGCACTTTATTTACTTGTTACTCGTTACTATTTATCTTATCACAAAACTATCTATCATCTACAATTTCAGTGCTTGCAGAGAAAACCTTACCGAAAACCACTTATCATTTCCTTCTGCTCCTCGTTGGGTTCGACACTCTTACTTATCGAAAGGACTACAATAGACCCCCTACACTTGTGGGTCATCACTCGGCGAGCAAGGATGGAGATTACTAGCTAACCCCGAGTCCCTATGTGCATGAGTGATGTAGGCCAAGTACTATCCACACTCTTCAATTATGTATGTATTAGCAAGGAGGGAATTTCTTATGATGGTGCACCATCCTTAAACGACTCCATGTTCTTGGAGAAGGTGTGATTAAAAGGGTTGGTGATGGTGCTACGGTGAAAATATGGGAGGTTGCCTTCTCTAACTCTGGAGCATGCATCCAATCACCCTATGAAGGTGGGAAATAATAAGTAAACTAGTGACCTAATTGGCCCTTATACATGAACCTTGGATGTGACATTTTTTGGTAATCGAATGCATCTCTAATTCTCTTGTTGCCTATCATCATGAGCTCTTTTAAGGCCTCTTTGGTTCACAAGATTCGAAAAAACATAGGAATAGAAAATACATAGAAAAATGATAGGAATGCAAGTGGGCTTTTGCAAAATAGAAAACCCATAGAAACAAAAACTAGATGCAAAACAGCGAAATGAAAAACACATGCATTTTGCAAGCTTAGATGTTTGATTCATGAGAATATGAAAAACAAAGGAATCCTAATAAACATGGACAAATCAAAGTAAAAAAAAACATGATAGGTATAATTATAATGTAATTTTGGCACTAATCTTAGTCTCATTCTTCGTGCATAGGAATTTGAAAAGGAGGTCCAAGTGGATGTAAAGTTCCTACGCTTTTCCTTTCAAAGAGAGATCAAAGAAATTTTTTTTGTGTTTTTTCCTTTACTACTTCGTTCCTTTAAACCAAATACATGAATAGTGTCACCGTAGGAAAATCGTATTCATGCGTTTTTCCGCAACTTTTTCTTTAAACCAAAGAGGTCCTTAACATGCTCTAAAATATACATGGTCAATTTTTTATCCAACAACTAACATTACAATGACCTCCCGGGAGGTAAGATGACGTCTATGATGTTGTAGGGCTTACTTTGAGTAAATAAGGAAACAAAATATATTGCTATTAAAACACAGCAACAAAGAAGGAAAGATACAACAATGCCAATTAATGATATCTCTATCTTCCAACTTTGGTTGCGTATAGTAATTAATGTACATTTATGTACAATAAATACTAGTACACTAAAGATTGTTAGCTAAAAAACTAAGGTATTTTAGGCCCAAAAAATATGACACTACACACACCTAAGATTCACATATATCGTGTTTTAAGTACATATATTTGAGTATTTATTATTATTAAGTAATGTACGAACTATGTTTTCATCATTTGTACGATATATACGTAGCTAATGTCACATATGCAAACATATTCATTAAAAAAATATCAATGAATATTTCTGTGGCGTATGTATTAAATACAAAATATAATCATTAAATATTTAGCTTTAGATGGCACTATAATGCATATTTTTCCCTTCTACTAGACAATTGCCCATGCATTGCAACGGGAGTATAAACATTATAGTAGATTAGCCCATGACTGCACGTCTATTATTATATTGACGTGCTAACATCTTAGCAAATTCTTCTATGCAATCGCCATGATTTACCAGCTATTTTATTATTAAGCACTTATTTGGTAAGAATTTAATGAATTACCAAACAAAATATGTCCTTATTTCGGTAAGTTAATAAAACATGAGACAATTGATTCTATTTTAGTGATAATGGATGGGAGAAAAATTAGAGGTGAGAGGAAAAAATCAAAGAGGAGAAGGAAAGAGTGGAACATATACAAGGAAGGTTGGACGAAAGAAAGGTGAAATGGGAACCTTACGTTCTTTTTAAGTAAGTAGAGATTTTAGTGAGAATGGATGGGAGGTGAGAGGAAAAAATCAAATAGGAGAAGGAAAGAGTGGAACGTATATAAGGAAGGTTGGACGAAAGAGAGGTGAAATGAGAACCTTACCTTTTTTTAAGTAGTAGAGAAAACAATAGTAGAGAAAGCATCGAATCTGTCAAAATTATTTTCTTTTAATCTTGTTATAGTTACTATGTTCATACACCTCAATTTACTGTTGATCAATTGGTGGTTGAGAAATTATCCTCTGAGCGTCATAAAATTTCTCATCTTTGAGGATATGAGAGGTGTATTATTGCTTTCAAGTTGGCATACCGATTAAAATGATAGCTTGCTGAAATTGACGTACATGGCCAGTGGGAAAGTTTGGATAGTGAGGAGTATCAATTCAACTAGGATGTGGAGAACAGAGTACTCTGTGAAGCTTCAATAACTTCTTTGGAGGATTGTCTGTAATAGCTTACTGCCAGACTGAACCTTGCGCGAGAGTGATGGAAGTGGATCCTATCTGCCCGATATGCAATTGCTTTAAGGGGAAAACCGATCGGCTTCAGTGACCGGGATGGCTCCTCCCCTCTCCCTCTCCCAGCCTCCTGGCCCCTTCCCCCTCCGCGCCTCTCGGGCCTCCTCGCTATCCTCTGCCCCCGCCGAGCCCCCTTCCCCTCTTTCCCCTCCTCCCGCCCCTCTGATCTCCTCGCCTCGGCTCGACCCCATTCACTCCCCGCGCTCATTGAGCTCGCGTTTTTGGGCTCTGTTGAATGATGAGGATTCTGACACTAAGACATCTGGTGACGCATCGCCGCCCCCTCCCATGGCCCCCGTGGTTCGCCCTACTGTCCGGGGTCCCCAGTTTGCCCCGGGCAGGTGCGGCTCAGCCTAGCGTCCTCTATCGATGGCGGGTTTGGCCAGTGGTTGGTCACGGGTGCTGGTGTGTCGTCGCAAATCTAGTAAGCTTCCCCCTTGGGCTCATCATGCCCCTTCCCCAACTCAGTTCGCCTCCCCTCTATCCTCCCCCGTGCCCTCTGGCCCACCATCCCCGTGTCCCCGTGTCGCAGGTCCATCGACACCAAGGTTGTCCCCGTCGGGGTTATTACCAATCGTTGCACCACTACCGCGGCGGATTTAGATCAAGATTTGGCTCTGGTTGGAACCCTAGTTGGGTCCGCTCCGTGTCTGCTTCTTGGGCCACCGGGTCCTAGTCTTGGGTCATCTGGGCCATTGATGTTTCCCTCTCTTGTTCCTTCTGGGCAATTGGATACTGGGCCCTTGCTCTTGGTCTCAGTTGCTAATTTCCCTCCTCTGGCTCCCCTGTACTTGGGACTGGTTGTTGGCTCGTACCGGCCCTCTCTCCCCACCCCCACTCCGCGTCCCCCCTCGTGGCTATATATGGCTCCCCAAAGGCTCGCGCGACCCACTTCTAGGGTTTTCGGCATCCGCCGCAGACATCCGCATATCCAGATCCAAAGATTGCACCTCCTCCCCTGTGCCCTCCTCCTCCTCTCTTGCTCTCCTTCGCCACCCTGGTGATCATGGACAAATCCCGTGGCTCCTTTTCCAATGCTAACTCCAATGGAAAGCATTTAAGGGAGGGCTCGACTGAAGGGGTCTCAGGGGAGGCCTATGAGGCGGTGCTGCGGGCCAAGCTAGAGGCGAAGTGCGCGGCCCGTGGCCACGCCGCGGTGGAGCGGGATGCGTGGGGGCCGCCGGTGGACCGGAGGTCGGTGAGCCCGCGAGATGTCTAATTAGCTCCTTATGCTCCTTTGCCGCCCCTGCCGCAGCCTCCTCCTGCTGTTGATCCATGTGAGTCGGCAGTGGTGGGCTCGGGGTCGTCCAGATCTAACCTGCCGCGATGCCTCATCATCTACTGCCGTGAGAGGCGATGGGATCTTTCCTTCCCCTCCACCCCCATACTTTGGCAAGTCTAATGTTGGCTCGGGCGATCCCAGTCTGACGTGTTTTGCTTGTCATCGTCCTGGACACTTTCCATCCCACTATGAGAACCCCCCCTTTCTGTTTAATTTGTCGTGCTGATGGTCATATGACGGTGGAGTGCCCAACTGTGTCAAACACCCCTCTTTCAACATTTCGGCACGAGTCTGCCTAGATGAGGCTTCTTCGGTCTGGAAGGGGTGTTGGAACCTGCAGCTGTCGTGCCTACTGAGGGAGTCCTGGATAAGGGGGTATCCGGACTGCTGGACTGTATACTTTGTCCGTACTGTTGGAGCGTGAAGATACAAGACTCAAGACTCCGTCCCGTGTCCGGATGGGACTCTCCTTGGCGTGGAAGACAAGCTTGGCGATCCGGATATTATATTTCCTTCCTTGTAACCGACTCCATGTAAACCCTAGCCTTCTACGGTGTCTATATAAACCGGAGAGTCTGGTCCTTAGAGGGACGATCACAATCATAATAATCATAGGCTAGCTTCTAGGGCTTAGCCTCTATGATCTCGTGGTAGATCAACTCTTGTACTACTCATATCATCAATATCAATCAAGCATGAAGTAGGGTTTTACCTCCATCGAGAGGGCCCGAACCTGGGTAAACATTGTGTTCCCTACCTCCTGTTACCATTAGCCTAAGACGCACAGATCGGGACCCCCTACCCGAGATCCGCCGGTTTTGACACCGACATTGGTCCTTTCATTGAGAGTTCCTCTGTGTTGTCGCTGCAAGGCTTGATGGCTCCTTCAATCGTCAACAACACGGTCCAGGGTGAGACTTTTCTCCCCGGACAGATCTTCATGTTCGGCAGCTTCGCATTACGGGCCAATTTGCTTGGCCAACTGGAGAAGATCGACAGCCACACCCCTGGCTGAAGGAAATATGCCCTAGAGGCAATAATAAAGTTATTATTTATTTCCTTATATCATGATAAATGTTTATTATTCATGCTAGAATTGTATTAACCGGAAACATGATACATGTGTGAATACATAGACAAACATATAGTCACTAGTATGCCTCTACTTGACTAGCTCATCAATCAAAGATGGTTATGTTTCCTAACCATAGACATGTGTTGTCATTTGATTAATGAGATCACATCATTAGGAGAATGATGTGATTGACATGACCCATCTCGTTAGCTTAGCACTTGATCGTTTAGTATTCTGCTATTGCTTCCTTCATGACTTATACATGTTCCTGTAACTATGAGAATTGTGTAACTCCCATTTACCGGAAGAACACTTTGGGTACTACCAAACGTCACAACGTAACTGGGTGATTATAAAGGAGTACTACAGGTGTTTCTGAAAGTACATGTTGAGTTAGCATAATTCGAGATTAGGTTTTGTCACTCCGATTGTCGGAGAGGTATCTCTGGGCCCTCTCGGTAATACTCATCACCCAAGCCTTGCAAGCATGTAACTAATGAGTTAGTTATGAGATGACGTATTACGGAATGAGTAAAGAGACTTGCCGGTAACGAGATTGAACTAGGTATTGGATACCGACGATCAAATCTCGGACAAGTAACATACCGATGACAAAGGGAATAACGTATGTTGTTATGCGGTTTGACCGATAAAGATCTTCGTAGAATATGTAGGAACCAATATGGGCATCCAGGTCCCGCTATTGGTTATTGACCGGAGACGTGTCTCGGTCATGTCTACATTGTTCTCGAACCGTAGGGTCCGTGACGCTTAAGGTTTCGATGGATGTATATTATGAGTTTATGTATTTTGATGTACGAAGTTTGTTGAGTCCGGATGTGATCACGGACATGACGAGGAGTCTTGAAATGGTCGAGACATAAAGATTGATATATTGGACGGATATATTTGGACACCGGAAAGGTTCCGGAGAAGTTTGGAGCTCCGGAGGTTACTGGAACCCCGGGAGGTATATGGGCCTTATTGGGCCCATATAGGAAGAAGGAGAAGGGACAAGGAGGGGCGCGCCCAGCCCAATCCGAATTGGGAGGGGGCCTTTCCTTTCTCCTTCCCCTCTTCCTATTATTACTACTAGTACATATTCCTAATACTAGTACTCTTTCCTTCCCCTCCAAATAAGATAAGAAAGGGGAAACCTACTTGAGTAGGTTTCCCCCCTCTATGGCGCTACCAGAGGATCGAAAGTATGTCTAGAGGGGGTGATTAGACTACTTGACAATATAAAAATTCTGCCTTTTGATAAAGAACAGTTTTTGGCAGATTTACAATTATGATCAAGTCAAGCAACACCCTACACATGCAATTCTAGAGTATAGGCAGCGGAAAGTAAATTGCACATGTAGTAAAGAGAGGTGGAGAAGAGCAAACGCAATTTTGGAGACGCGGTGATTTTTCTCGTGGTTCCGATAGGTGGTGCTATCGTACTTCCATGTTGATGGAGACTTCAACCCATGGAGGGTAACGGCTGCGAGAGTCCACGGAGGGCTCCACCCACGAAGGGTCCACGAAGAAGCAACCTTGTCTATTCCATCATGGCCTCACGCCCACGGAGGGCTAGCCTTACTCGGGTAGATCTTCATGAAGTAGGCGATCTCCTTGCCCTTACAAACTTCTTGGTTCAACTCCACATCTCGTGAGGCTCCCAAGCGACACCTAACCAATCTAGGAGGCACCACCCTCCAAAAGGTAATAGATGTTGTAGATGATGATGAACTCCTTGCTCTTGTGCTTCAAATGATAATCTCCCCAACACTCAACTCTCCTCACTGATTTTGCTGTGGTAGAAGAAAGGATTGAGTGGAAAGCAACTTGGGAAGGCTAGAGATCAAGCTTCATATGGTGGGAGTGGAGCAACTTGATCTCAACACAAGGGTAGGTAGTTCTCTTCTCAGAAATGTAAGGTAGGAGTGGTAGTTCTTTCTGATGGCTCTCTCCACGAATGAAGAGGGGGTGGAGAGGTATTTATAGCCTCCACACAAAATCCAACCGTTACACACATTTGAGCAATCTCGGTGGGACCGAAGTTGACAACTCGGTGAGACCGAAAGTTCAAATAATGTGAACGTTGGGATTTCCGGTGGGACCGAAAATACAATCTCGGTTAGTCCGATTCGTGCAATGACAAGAGCAAGCCAGTTTCGGTGGGACCGACTTCATCATCTCGGTGACACCGATTTGATGACAGAAGGTTATAGAAGCTTGGCAACTCATTTTTCGGTGAGACCGAGTTCAGAATCGGAAAATCCGAGTTTTCTAGGGTTTGGCTTTATGGCTGAGGTGGTTCATCTTGGTGTGACTGAGTTTGGAAAATCGGTGGGACCGAGACTACTTATGAGTGTATATGGCAGTGAAAGTTGTTGATAGTTTAGGAGATGTATCACTAAGCACTTGAGCAACCAGATCATCATCATAACCTCATCCCCTTTTAATAGTATTGGCTTTCCTATGGACTCAATGTGATCTTGGATCACTAAACCAAAAATAGAGTCTTGAGCTTTTGCCAATGCTTGCCTTAGCATTTTGAGGGGTCCACTTCTTCAGTCCTTGCCATACCCATATCACTGAACTCTCTGAAATGATTCTCAAGTAACCATTAGTTCAATGATATATATGTTGTTATTAATTACCAAAACCACCCGGGGATTAGTTGCACTTTCAATCTCCCCCTTTTTGGTAATTGATGACAACATATAGATCAAAGCTTCGACAAAGGATATAATCAATGAATAATATAAATCGCTTTGAGAAGTATGTGATAGGCAAGAGCTCCCCCTAAATTTGTGCATTATTTAAGATTTGCGTTTGAATGCAAATGCACAATCGATTAGGATCATGGGTCACTCTTCCATGTCACATACATCTTGGTGGAGCGCACAAAATGATAAGAATGAACAGCATGCACCCAATCACCAAGACATGAGTAAATGGTCATACAAGATAGGAATGGCATATGATAAGCATTAAGCACACATTAAAGCATAGTACGACCAAGCACTCATTAAGGTAGAATCAAACGTAGTATCAAACACACTGAATGTCTCGAAAACCAAAAGTATCTCAAAGAAACCGCAAAAGAACGAAAGAGCAAAAGCGCAAAGACAACAAAGACTCTCTCTCGAAGTCCTATGATCTATACAATTTCTCCCCCTTGGCCACAAGTTACCAAAAGTTCAAAAAGCATAGAGCTAAGCGCCTTTGGGGACTCTGTTTGGCGGCTCCGTCAGGTTGATGTCGGAGTGGATATGACAAGATCGGCGAAGACTTGGTGATGTCTGTTTGGAGGAGTGGTCTTTGAGCTGGAGCTGGAGTAGGAGCAATCGCTGGCTGTGGGGAGTCTTTGAAGCTGTAGTCCCGTGTCGATCCTTTGGAATAGCGGTGATCGGGTCTGTGGGAACCGGAGTAGTCTGCTGATAAGCATCTGGACTAAGTCATCTCGCATCTCACGCATAAGCTCTTCCTTCTCCGCTTTGCTTCCTCAATATCGCCTCGAGCTTATTGACATCACTTGCACTTGATCGACTTCACGTCCAGAGCGTGGATCTTGTCCTCAACAATCCTTTCTAAGCTCTCCTAAGACTGTACAATGCTGGCCAGGCGTTGTTCAATCCTTTGGGTAGCTTCAAGAATCTGCTCTCTGAAACTCTTTGGTTTAGCTGCTGCTGCTGCTGCTTCCTTGTCAGCTTTGGCTTTCTTGGCAGCTTCGATCTTGGCTTGACCTTCAACAGATGTTGGATCCTCCTCATCCATCACAACAACATTGTCTTCATGCTCTGGCTGCAACGGCAAATGTTCTCTATCCAACAAGAATGTGCCCGTGCCAAACTTGGCATTGATAAGCATCTGAATCTGCGGGGCAAATCCACACGACCTTTTACGTCATTGCAGTCCTCTTAATGGTCTCTACCATCAAGTCCATCACCTTGAAAGGTGCTTTCTCATCAAGTATGTGCAGCATGTTGATAGAGTATCCTCTGATCATGCGATGATCTCCAGACTTGGGCATCAAGGTATGCCTCAAAATGGTATTAGTGGTAGGTAGGCCTGCCTGGAGATAGTAGACTGAGCTGAGCTTCCAGATTCCCAAATCCTTAGCTGGAACTTCTTTGTACATGTTCTTCATGGATTCATGATTCTTCTTTGGAATCCCATATACATCAATATCATCGTCTCGTTGCACTGGAGCATTCAGAATTTCTGCCCATTCTTCAACTGAAGAAGAAAATCTTTGACCTTCAATCACTACTAGGAAAAGGGCTATAGATTGGATTGATTCTAATGGCGCACCGTGGATGCAGTGCGCCACTACTATATACTAATGGCGCACCAGTTCCTCATACGCCATTAGAGTGGAAGACTCTAATGGCGCACGGCGGACAGAGTGCGCCATTAGTATGAATTCTTTTTTCCATTTTCCCATACATACTAATGGCGCATGTGTCAACCAATGCGCCATTACTATATATAACTTCTAATGGCGACCTGGCGGGATGTGCGCCATTATTGTATCCCCTCCATCTCGATCTCGATCCCCTCCATCTCGATCTCGATCCCCTCCATCTCGATCTCGATCCCCTCCATCTCGATCGCACCCGCACCTCCCGCTAGCTCTACCCATCGCAACCTCCCCGCTCCACCGCCGAGCACTGCCCGCCCCAGCAGCACCTTTGCACATTTTGAACATATTTTTATTTTTTTACTATTTTTATAAAAAATATTACACTGTTATAATTTAAACAAGTTTGATAAACACAAATAAATATAAAAAATAGCATTTAAAATGCATAAAAAATATTATTGTTATGATTTAAACAAGTTTGAACATATTTAAACACAAGTTTGAACATATTTAAAATGCATATTATCAGATCCCCCTCCATCTCGATCTCGATCCCCATCTCGATCTCGATCCCCCTCCATCTCGATCGCACCAAGACCTCCCGCTAGCTCTACCCATCGCAACCTCCCCGCTCCACCGCCGAGACACCGGCCCGCCCCACAAGCACCAAGACATTTTGAACATATTTTTATTTTATTTTTACTATTTTTATAAAAAATATTACATCATTATAATTTAAACAAGTTTGATAAACACAAATAAATATAAAAACAACATTTAAAATGCATAAAAATATTCTTGTTATGATTTAAACAAGTTTGAACATATTTAAACACAAATAAATATAAAAACACCATTCCCACTCCACCGCCGACCCCCGCCCGCACCTCCCACTCCACCGCCGCTTGTGACCCCCCACACCTTCCCGCTCCACGGCACTTGCCGCCGACCCTAGCCATGCAGTCCCCCACTCCACCGCCGTCGACGACCACTCGCACCCTCTCCCCCGCACCCTCCCCGGCCCGCTCCACCGTCACAAATGGATGCAACTAAAATTGCAAAAAAAAACAAATTTGATTATATTTCCAAATAAGAAATTTGATGATATTTTCAAATAATAAATTTGATGATATTTTTTCATATTCATAAATATTTTCAAATAACAAATTTGATGATATTTTTTAAAAAATTATTTCTATTTTGATAAAAAATATTACTATTATGATTTAAACAAGTTTGAACATATTTAAACACAAATAAATATCAAACATCATTTTAAATGCATAAATACAAAAAATGGGGAGCACAGGAATCGAACCAGGACCTCCTCGTGTGTGTCTTTGCGTCTTGACCGGTCGGGCTATAGTGGGCTTGTTACGATGGAGAGGGGTTATGTGGTATATCTTTGACCAATCGGGCTAGTAAATTCTAATGGCGCACCGGGCGGGTGCGCCATTAGAGTGGTTGTACTTATGGCGCACTAGGGTTGCGTGCGCCATTAGATCCCTCTCCCAGTTCACTGTTCCCTCTCACTGTTGCCTCCTCCTCCCTCTGAGATCCACTCGACCCAACCGTGCGCCGCTGCTTCCTTGCTCCGCCCCTCCGTCGTCGCTTTGCCGTCGACGGTGCCGCCGCCGCCCTTGCCTGTGGTCTTCGCTGCCTGACGCCGCCGCCCGACCCCCGCAGAGTCCACCCCGCCGCCCGCGCCCCGAACAGGATCGGCCGGCGCCGCCGCCCTCCTCTCCTCTCCTCCTCCTCCGACGAGCGAGGGCCTCCTCCGCCCCTACAGCAGACGGCGAAGGCCCCGAGGTGCCCACCCGGCCTGCCCCTGCCATCCTCCGCCACTGCCCTGCTCTCCTTCGATCGCGGTGGCGAGGACCAGACGAGCTCGGACCCGACCCGACCCCTTCGCCGACCACGACTCCGACCCCTCCGTGACAGGTACCTCTCCTCCTTCCTCCTTCCTCTCTCTCTACCATTCCCCATTCCTTCCTCGGGCATGTGTTGTGTGACTGAAAAAATATATTGCAATAGATTATCTGCAGTAGATCAAACTGCAGTGGATTACTCAATATATTGCCATTTGTTGAAGTGTACCTGATGATGCTTATGTAGAAAATTCAATCTTCCTCCTCAGGCATGTGTTGTGTGACCTGAAAAAATATAAATGTGTTGTGTGCCTTGTGTTGGTAATTCAGTAAAGCCAAAGAAGCACTGGATTTAGGCATGTTGCTTGCTGAATTTTCGCACTGCATTTTTGTAACTAGGGTTTATCTTGGGTAGGACCAGGAGATGTCTAGGGACAATATTTTGGCCATATGGTTAACACACTGAATTTTTGTTTTGTCTTTCGAGATAGCTAACGGTTCATTCCAATTTTTGAGATAGCTAACAAAAAGAAGAATACAGTGAGTGAGGCAAAACCTACTTACACCAAAACTATCTTTGAGTAGTATTTCTTAATGATACAAGTTGATGAATAATGTAGCAATGTGAGTGTATGATGTATTGCCATCCATTCACTTTGAATTTTTGGACAGTGTGTTAACTGAAATTTTTTGGCAAAGTGTGTTAACTGAATTTTTTGACAGTGTGTTAGCGGCCACTTATCTTCATTTCAAAGCCCAAGTTGCAGCCCTTTAGATTGACAATTTGATGAAGGTATCTTCTACTACATTTTGAGTATGGTTACGGCTCACCTTTGTAGTTGTAATTCTACTATAAATTTGCACTATGAATCTATTGAAATTATCTGTTAATAATCGCAATTACATGTCTCTTGTATTTACCTCCTCTTCTATACCTTGTACTAGAAGTCGACAAAAGAATATCAGTTCTACTTTGCCCCTAGTAGATCCGGTAGAGTAAGAAACTCCCCTTATAATGATGCTTTTCTCTAGAAAAAATGATCCTGGATTTTTTTATGTAATTCTTTGTGGTATTAAGATGGAAACCTGGGATACTATTTCTGTTAGGAGATGGTGTTAGGAATTCTGTCCAAACTGTAGTTTTCAGTATTCTGTCCAAACTGAAAACTGTTAAAAAGCATGATGTTTCTTGGATTTCTGTAATGATGATGATGATGGAACACATGGTCTTGGATTTCTGTAATGATGATGGAACATTATAAAGCATTGTACTCCAGTGTGTATGAAGGATACAAAAAATTTAGCAACTTCTTTGATTTTATAAAGTTGTTCTTATATGGGTGAAACTTCACTTGTTTTTAGGCTAGTGCGAGGTGTTGCTTTATTGTGATGCCTCTGAATTACTTGTGATCACATTGAGAAAGACTTGCTAGTTTGTTGGGTTTTGTCTCCGACCATTGTATCGTGATGAACTTGCGGTACCCGAGAGGCCCTTGAGTTTGCGGAATGTCGATTAACTTCCGTTCAAGCAAATTCGGGCACTCCATATGTCCTATTTTCAGCAAAGGTCATGCTGAAATTTTCCGTGAATTTTAGCATGACTTTGCTAAAAATAGGACATATGGGGTACTTGCGACTAATGCATGTTTTATGATCTGTTGTAAGGGTACTAATTGGTCTCTTCGCTGCTTATCGAGATGGCGGAAGCAGCCACCGCCGATCTGTGACACATGATGCGAGTTGGATGATTCGAGTTCTTCACTATCATACTTGAGGCTTGATTGGATCCATGACGCTGGTATATAAAACGAGAGAGATCTCCTTCACCCATCTCATTATGATATCATTGTTTGCTACATCACTCATTTTCCCAAACCGCAGAGGCTGCCCGAGGTTTATGAACATCTTGATGGGTGAAGATCCGCCAAATAATGTGAAGCTGCGACAGTGGCGGCAGGGTTTCAGAGGCGATGGGATGTGCGGTTGGCGATCAAGAAGGGCCACATGTACTTGTCTCGTGGGTGGGAGAACTTCTACCGTGCCTCGACTGCGGCTGGGGTACTTCCTTGTCTTCAGTACGACGACGACGCCAACATGCTCATCGTGAAGGTGTACAACAAGACTATGTGTCGCATGCGATCTGCTGCCGATGATGATGCGAGACGTTTCGCCTCTTCTTATTCCTCTACATTTGGCTTTGTCTCACATCGATTGTTAACGGTCATTGTTGCATTTTGGACGTAGTAGGAGCAGCGAATACATCGCTACTGACCAAAGCAAAGCGGCGACTATGGTTGTAGTGAAGCAAAGAATGATTCTGGTCAGAAGTGACAATGACAGCGATTCTCGCACCAAAGATAGACAACAAGAAGGATGATCCGGATGGAGTCGGGAGAAGAGGAGCAGAGTGAGGATGAGGAGCTACATCATGACGATGGGCATCGGTGAGGATGACCTAAGCTGGTGGTGGGTGACCAAGGGCAAGAGATGGAGGTGGTGAGGATGACCTAGCGATGGTCGTGCTCGAAGGTGGCCTCGCGATGGTGGTGGTGCTCGACAATGACCACGCACCGGTGGTGGCGCCGGCGATCCCACACCGGGCAACATGACCACGCCAATTGTGGTAGAAGACTACATCCCACTACCTCCATCGCCTCCACCGCCTCGCCGCTCTAGGCGATCGAGAGATGAAGGAGAAGAAGGAGAAGAAGCGCCTACTTTGTCGTGTATGTCGATCTCCTATAGGTTAGCTATCCAAAATGATATATATATATACTTAGTTACCTATGTTATCTCTAATATGCTTAGTTTCCTATAGGTTAGCTTCATTTTACCTAAGTTGGCTCTAATATACTAACTTAGAGCTTATATGCTTAATTTCCTATAGGTTAGCTCCAAAATAACTTATGTTAGCACAAAATGATCAAGTTTACATAATAAGCTTATAGTCTTTTCTTAATCTTCTTCTTTTCCAAAATGACATAGGTTAGCTTCATTTTACCTAAGTTGGCTCTAATATACTAACTTAGACCTTATATGCTTAGTTTCCTATAGGTTAGCTCCAAAATAACTTATGTTAGCACAAAATGATCAAGTTTACATAATAAGCTTATAGTCTTTTTCTTAATCTTCTTCTTTTCCAAAACTCTTCTTATTCTTCTTCTAGTGTTCTTCCTCTTCTAGTATTCTTCTAGTCTTCTTCTTTTCTTCTTCTAACTTCTTGTTTATCATTTTGCAGATTTGATTTAATTGACTAAGCTTGCGTGGATGGGGTGCTTCTTTTCCATTTGTGTTTTTATTTTGTATGAATGTGAAACTTTTGTGAATTGATGGATAACGGTGTTGGATGAACAATGTGAAACTTTTGTAACGACGGAACTATGTGTTGGCTATGTGCGTATGTATATATGATGAAACTTGTGTGTTGGATATGATTGCTATATGGATGCTTGTTGTATATATATATGTGTTGAATATCTCATATGTGAAATAGTGACATGAGATTAAGAAGAAAAGAATTAAAAAGTTGTTACTAATGGCGACTACAATGTCTTCATACTGTAAGTATAGCAGATAATAGTGGCGCCTTGTGAAGCGGTACTAATGGCGCCTTGCCAGTGCGCCATTAGAATACTGATTCTAATGGCGCACATGTGGTGCGCCATTAGAAAGAAATTCTAATGGCGTGATGCCAGTGGCGCACCAGCCATGCGCCATTAGAAGGCAAAACTGGTGCGCCACTAGCATGCCTTTTCCTAGTAGTGAATCATCCACACAATCTTCCCATTAGGGTAGAAGTGAGCTGTGGCATAGAATTGCATTATCATCTCATCGTTCCAACTGGTCAATTTCTGACCTACAAAGTCTGCAACGCCACATGCAGTGAAACTTTCATGCACATGTGGAAAGAAATCTCTATGCTCTTATTTGTCAATGTACTTCCAAATCAACATATCTTGTGTTCTGCGACTATGGGCTTCTTGTCCATCGGCATGGTCTCATAGAAGTCCTGCTGCTCTCTCGGTGTGAAATCTGGGATCTACAATAGTTCTTCTCCTCACGGCATATGGGTGACTTGTCTCCATAGCCCGAGACCTCTATCTTTCCTTGCCTTCATATCCTCGGCTTGAGGATGAGCATCATTATGTAGTGGCAGTTTTGGACGAAGTTTCTACAAACTGGTCCTTCATCGTCGACACACTGGTGGCACATCATCCTTGTTCTTCTCGACGCTGGAATGTTCTGACTGTCTTCTTGGGCTTGGCGCGAGGCTTTCTTTGGAGCTGCCTTAGCTCGAGCAGCATTGCTTGGGCTTTGATGTGGCTCCGGCCTTAATGGCATCACCCATGAACTTAGGCTTCGAGGAGGAGGATGGGGTGCTTCCTCATCCTCATCTTCTCGCTTTGCATCATCATGCACTACCCTCTTTCTCTTGGAGGTTTTCTTCACTTTGCTTGCAGTGCCTCTCCCAAATTCAGCTTCTTGGCAACAGTTGATCGCTTGACTTTCCTGGTGCCCTTCTTAGTTTGCTGACCTTGTGGCTCTTTGGCAACAACCTTCCTTTTGGGCTTTGAGGTTACCTCTTCCTCAGCGACAAAATCTGAATCTTCATCATCTGAATTCCTCTTCTTTCTAGCTCTGGTGGCTGCAGGAGGCAAACCACTTGGTGTACTCCTCTCACCATCATCGATGAGCTGCTAGGATCGGGACTAGTGCTGCCTCGGGAATGTCGCAATGGGTGTCTCGACCTGCTTACTGCCAGCGGCATCGACATGGCCGACAACCTGTGAATAGATAAGGTGCAGCAGAGAAGAAGAGTTATCACAAAGCTGCAGAAGTTTTGCAAAAAAAATGAGTTCAAATTCTAGTATTAGGTTTTCACGAAGACATTTCGGTCGACCGAGTTTAAGATTGGTGAATCCGAAGTGTTAAACAGAGCTTTCACACCACTTTCGGTTGGACGAAGTGGGTTTGATCTTGCCGAAAACACTAGGGTTTCACAGAATTTTCATTTCGGTCACACCGATTTGCACAACTCGGTTGGACGAAGGGTGCGATGCAATGGCCATAGGCCAAATCGGTCATGCCGAAAATGTAAAATCGGTCTCACCAAGATGTGTTCGTGAAACCTAACCCTAAAACTTTTACTCGAATCTAGTCCAAACGAACTAATCGGTGTGCAGGAGGATTTCAATCGTGGCAAGATAATAGGCAAACCAAAGCGTGCATTGAATCGGAGATGGGAGCACGAGTGGGATCAAAACTCACCTAACTTGGTGGAGTTTTTCTCTGGCAACGGCGCTGGAGGAGATGTCCGTTGACGGCGGAGACTTGCGGCGAGGGCCTGAGCGATGACGGCGACGATCCGGAGACCAAGGCGACGGCAAAAAGGGGTGGGGCTAAACGTTTGAAGTAGGAATCAACGCGACCCTCGGAGTATATATACCCCTTTGTTGTCGGTGGGACCGAGTTGTAAACTTCGGTGGCACCGAGATGGATAATCGCTAGGCGATTCGCACTTCGTCACGCCGAAAATCACAACTTCGGTTTCACCGAGGTGAAAACCTAGATCGATCTAAATGCTTTCGGTTCGACCGAGTTTGAGAGTTGGTCGACCGAAATCAATTAGAAGGTTTTGGAAATTAGCCCTTGACGGATCGGTGGCTCGAGTGCTCCTCACCGGAGGGTCCGAAAATGACTTGTTCAAAGTTTGTGATGTAAGCATGAATAGAATTTGAGACAAGAAAGCATAGATAGCTAGGGGAGGTACTTAGGCATTCTTGTCCATCCATTTGGTCAGAAAAAAAATCAAAATGACCAAAACAACAAATGGATGTCCTCGAATGGATAAAATCATGCATCCAACATGCTCACACAATAAGATAGCAAATGAAATATGTGTCAAACATGCACAATCAAAACTCTAGCTACTATCACACAATTTGTCGATGACTAGGTCATCTTTATATGAGTATATTGACTTAGGAGCCAAATGAGAACATTTGATCATAGGTCATACTCATCGTTTAAGCACAAGTGGGGTTACCACTTTTACATAAAGCATTGATGTGTTCACATCATTTGAAGATGCTTTAGCTCAATTTTTAGAGCAAAGCTCCCCCTAGATGTGAGAACCCCTTTTAAAGGGTCAAACTAACCTTGGGTTGTCATAGAAGACTTCATGTAGATGTTGAAGATGTGGATGCTCAATGTTGATGAAGATCATCAAGAGTTTGGAGCTATCCTTTGGATTCGGGCACTTTCAATACCTACATGGGTTAGTCCCACAAGGAACAAACAAGGATATCCATGGACATAGATTGAAGTACACAATAGATGATGTCCATGAAAGCAATGATTACCTTGTCCCTTGACTTACTAACAAGAGGGTTTGTGACTCCATGAACTAGTGCACGATGTGGAAGTTGATTGCACAAGTTTTTGCCAAAATGAATGTGAGTGAAGTATGTTGGCGGAGTCACCCTCAAGAACTTTCTAGTTCTTCTTCTTCGGGATCCACATCATCTTGATGGGAATCCTTGGGGTTGTAGTTGAGCTTGACGAAGTAGAAGTTGACGTTTCCTTGGGAACCCACTTGACCATGGCTTGAGGTGCTTCAACAAATGCATCAATCTCCTCTTGAAGCTTGTCCTTGCCTTTTAGCTTGTGGTCTTGTGGTGGAAGGTCATCTTGAGCTTGTTCCACATTGGAAGAAGTAGGATCATACTTCTCCTTTTGAGGAACAAACTGTGGAGTAGGATATTGACCTTCTTCCCATTCAACACCTTCGGCGTTGAACTTTCGCTCAAAACCAATTCCTTGATTCTTCCGGTGCCTTCCTTGCTTGCGAACAATTTCCTCAAAGTTCTTGCTTCCGGCAAGGCTCTTGTAGACACCTTTCTCTATAATCCCTTTCAATAAACTATTTTCTTGCTCAAGTATAACTTGGCTTGAAACATGGTTAGTGGAATCAAGAGAACTACTAGAAGCAACAACATTGGATTTAGCATGGTTATTGTTACTACTAGAAAAGGAATTTTTCTTATGCTTGTCATGCTTAGTTTTAATGGGTGGCAATAAATTAGACAAGAGAAGTCGTTTGGCAAGATATGAAGAACTCTTCTTTCGAAGATCGTCATTGATTGCTTTTAGAAACTCATGTTCTTGCTCTAGAGTGAGCTTCTCGAAGCGTAGCTTCTCATGAGATCTTAGGAGCTCTCTATGATCTTCTTGAGTTGTTTCATGAGCTAACTTAAGAGTTTTTAGTTCTTTAGTTAGACGCTCAATCTCCTTCATAGCATTGTCATTCGACTCTTCTTGACTATAAAGACTACTAGCATGTTCATCGTTACTAGGTTCATTGGATTTATCATGTAAGAGCTCATCTTCACCAAGCAAGTCATCCTCATCACTATCAAGTCAATGAATTGGGTGTGATACCTTGGGGCCTTTAGCCATGAAACATCTTCCAATTCCCTCATTTGGTGAATCAAATAAGTCGAGGAGTTGGAGTTGGAGGATACGAGAGCAAGACCGCAACACCTTCATCTTGATCAGAGTCGGAGTTGGAGTGATAGCTTCCTTCGGATTGATTGTCTGAGTCGAGCCGGAGACCCATTCACCTACATGAGCTTGATGTTTTCTTCTTGTGTAGCTCCTTGATGACTTGTCTTTCCTCTCGAATCCTTGCTTCTCCGAGAGGGTCTTCGCTCATAACGATCATCTCTGCTCCTTCTCTCTTCCGAGGTGACTCTTCTCTTGAGCTTCTTCTTCTTGGAGATTCTTCTCTTCTCTTGTGGGGGCCGTACACTCATTTGAGTAGTGTCCGGTCTTCCACAATTGTAGCAGATTCGATCACGACTAGAAGATCTCTTTTCATCATATGATCTAGACTTTGAGTTTCTCTCTTTGCTTCTATTCTTGTAGAATTTGTTGAAGTTCTTGACCATTAGGCTTATCTCTTCATTGGAAACTAACTTGTCACTTGAGGTTGTGGGAGCATCACTTGTAGCTTTGTAAGCACCACTTGACTTGTTGTGAAGCTCTTCCTTATCCTTAAGTGTCATCTCATGAGCAACAATTCTTCCAATGACTTGGTTGGCTTGAGATTCTTGTAGTTTGGCATCATTTGGATCAAAGTGCACACGGTGTCATACTTTCCATCCAAAGCTCTGAGAATCTTCTTGATGATGAATCGGTCGGTCATTTCTTCGCTTCCTAAGCCGGCAATCTCATTTGTGATGAGAGCAAGCCTAGAGTACATTTCAGCGACTCCTTCACCATCCTTCATCTTGAACTTGTCAAGTTGACCTTGAAGAACATCTAGCTTTGATTCCTTCACGGATTCGGTACCTTCGTGCATTTCAACCAAAGTATCCCAAATCTCTTTTGCATTCTCAAGACGGCTGATTTTGTTGAACTCCTCGGGACACAAGGCATTGAAGAGAATGTCACAAGCTTGAGCATTGTTTTGCAACATCCGCAATTCTTCCGTAGTAAGCCGCGATCCGGAACTTTTCCTTCCTCAAGAATTCACCTTGCATACCAACACAAATAATGCCCCATGCGGGTGGGTTATGACCAAGAATATGCATTTTCATTTTATGCTTCCAACTAGCAAAATTTGTACCATCAAAGTAAGGACCTCTACGAAAATTACCCTCACTAGACGCCATACTCTCCTAGGTTGTGAAACCAAGCTTATGGAGTCCAATGCAATGGAAACCAATACAATGGAAACCAAAGCTCTGATACCACTTGTAGGATCGAAAGTATGTCTAGAGGGGGTGATTAGACTACTTGACAATATAAAAATTCTGCCTTTTGATAAAGAACAGTTTTTGGCAGATTTACAATTATGATCAAGTCAAGCAACACCCTACACATGCAATTCTAGAGTATAGGCAGCGGAAAGTAAATTGCACATGTAGTAAAGAGAGGTGGAGAAGAGCAAACGCAATTTTAGAGACGCGGTGATTTTTCTCGTGGTTCCGATAGGTGGTGCTATCGTACTTCCACGTTGATGGAGACTTCAACCCACGGAGGGTAACGGCTGCGAGAGTCAACGGAGGGCTCCACCCACGAAGGGTCCACGAAGAAGCAACCTTGTCTATTCCATCATGGCCTACGCCCACGGAGGGCTAGCCTTACATCTTCACGAAGTAGGCGATCTCCTTGCCCTTACAAACTTCTTGGTTCAACTCCACATCTCGACGGAGGCTCCCAAGCGACACATAACCAATCTAGGAGGCACCACCCTCCAAAAGGTAATAGATGTTGTAGATGATGATGAACTCCTTGCTCTTGTGCTTCAAATGATAATCTCCCCAACACTCAACTCTCCTCACTGATTTGGCTGTGGTAGAAGAAAGGATTGAGTGGAAAGCAACTTGGGAAGGCTAGAGATCAAGCTTCATATGGTGGGAGTGGAGCAACTTGATCTCAACACAAGGGTAGGTAGTTCTCTTCTCGAGAAATGTAAGGTAGGAGTGGTAGTTCTTTCGATGGCTCTCTCCACGAATGAAGAGGGGTGGAGGGTATTTATAGCCTCCACACAAAATCCAACCGTTACACACATTTGAGCAATCTCGGTGGGACCGAAGTTGACAACTCGGTGAGACCGAAAGTTCAAATAATGTGAACGTTGGGATTTTCAGTGGGACCGAAAATACAATCTCGGTTATCCGATTAGATGCAATGACAAGAGCAAGCCGGTTTGGTGGGACCGACTTCATCATCTCGGTGACACCGATTTGATGATGTATGTTCTGAAGCTTGGCAACTCATTTTTCGGTGAGACCGAGTTGAGAATCGGAAAATCCGAAGTTTTCTAGGGTTTGGCTTTATGGCTGAGGTGGTTCATCTCGGTGTGGTGAGTTTGGAAAATCGGTGGGACCGAGACTACTTATGAGTGTATATGGCGGTGAAAGTTTGCGATAGTTTAGGAGATGTATCACTAAGCACTTGAGCAACAGATCATCATCATAACCTCATCCCCTTTAATAGTATTGGCTTTCCTATGGACTCAATGTGATCTTGGATCACTAAACCAAAAATAGAGTCTTGAGCTTTTGCCAATGCTTGCCTTAGCATTTTGAGGGGTCCACTTCTTCAGTCCTTGCCATACCCATATCATTGAACTCTCTGAAATGATTCTCAAGTAACCATTAGTTCAATGATATATATGTTGTTATTAATTACCAAAACCACCCGAGGATTAGTTGCACTTTCAGCCCCCCTTGGGCCGGCCTCCTCCTCCCTCCCTCCTTTATATACGGGGGTAGGGAGGCACCCTAGGACACACAAGTTGATCATTGAGATCGTTCCTTAGCCGTGTGTGGTGCCCCCCTCCACGATATTACACCTCTGTCATATTGTAGTGGTGCTTAGGCGAAGCCCTGCGACAGGAGAACATCAAGATCGTCACCACGCCGTCGTCTTGTGGAACTCCCCTCGGCACCTCGCTGGATCGAGATCGAGGGTGCGCCATCGAGCTGCACGCTGCGTGTCAAGAACTCGGAGGTGCCGGAGTAACGGTGCCTAGATCGGTTGAACCGGGAAGATGTACGACTACTTCCACTACGCTGTGTCAACACTTCCGCTTCGGTCTACGAGGGTACGTAGACAACACTCTCTCCTCGTTGCTATGTCATCACCATGATCTTGCGTGTGCGTAGGAATTTTTTTGAAATTACTACGTTCCCCAATGATGGTATTAGAGCCCAGGTTTTATGGTTTGATGTTATATGCACGAGTAGAACACAAGTGAGTTGTGGACGATATAAGTCATCGCCTACCAAGCATGTCATACTTTGGTTCAGCGGTATTGTTGGATGAAGCGGCCCGGACCGACATTACGCCAGACGCTTACGCGAGACTGGTTTTACCGCCGTGCTTTGCACACAGGTGACTAGCGGGTTTCTGTTTCTCCAACTTTAGTTGAACCGAGTATGGCTACGCCCGGTCCTTGTGAAGGTTAAAACGGGTCTATTTGACAAACTATCATTGTGGTTTTGATGCGTAGGTGAGATTGGTTCTTGCTTAAGCCCGTAGCAGCCACGTAAAATTTGCAACAACAAAGTAGAGGACGTCTAACTTGTTTTTGCAGGGCATGTTGTGATGTGATATGGCCAAGACGTGATGCTATATTTTATTGTATGAGATGATCATGTTTTGTAACCAAAGTTATCGGCAACTGGCAGGAGCCATATGGTTGTCGCTTTATTGTATGAAATGCAATGCCACTGTAATTGCTTTACTTTATCACTAAGCGGTAGCGATAGTCGAGAAGCAATAGATGGCGAACGACAACGATACTACGATGGAGATCAAGGTGTCGGCGCGGTGGCGATGGTGATCACGACGGTGCTTCAAGATGGAGATCACAAGCACAAGATGATGATGGCCATATCATATCACTTATATTGATTGCATGTGATGTTTATCCTTTATGCATCTTATCTTGCTTTGATTGACGGTAGCATTTTAAGATGATCTCTCACTAATTATCAAGAAGTGTTCTCCCGAGTATGCACCGCTGCGAAAGTTCTTCGTCTTTGAGACACCACGTGATGATCGGGTGTGATAGGCTCTACGTTCACATACAACGGTGCAAAACAGTTGCACACGCGAATACTCAAAGTTATACTTGACGAGCCTAGCATATCAGATATGGCCTCGAACACGGAGACCGAAGGTCGGCGTGAATCATATAGTAGATATGATCAACATAGAGATGTTCACCATTGAAACTACTCCATCTCACGTGATGATCGGACATGGTTTAGTTAATTTGGATCACGTGATCACTTAGATGACTAGAGAGATGTCTGTCTAAGTGGGAGTTCTTAAGTAATATGATTAATTGAACTTAAATTTATCATGAACTTAGTACCTGATAGTATTTTGCTTGTCTATGTTTGTTTGTAGATAGATGGCTCGTCTTTGTTGTTCCGTTGAATTTTAATGCGTTCCTTGAGAAAGCAAAGTTGAAAGATGATGGTAGCAATTATACGGATCGGGTCCGTAACTCGAGGATTATCCTCATTGCTTTGCATGAGAAGAGTTACGCCTGGAAGCACCGCTGGGTGCGAACTGCTTCGCCGATGCTAACCAGCGACGTTAAGAACGTCTGGCGAGCAAAAGTGATGACTACTCTATAGTTCGATGTGCCATGCTTTACGGCTTAGAACCGGGTCTTCAACGACGTTTTGAACGTCATGGAGCATATGAGATGTTCCAGAGTTGAAGTTAATATTTCAAGCAAATGCCCGGATTGAGAGATATGAAGTCTCCAATAAGTTCTATACTGCAAGATGGAGGAGAACAGATTCTGTCGGTGAGCATATACTCAAAATGTGCGGGTATAATAATCACTTGATTCAAGCGGGAGTTAATCTTCCGGATGATAGCGTCATTGATGAATTCTCCAATCATCGCCACCAAGCTACAAGAGCTTTGTGATGAACTATAATATGCAAGGGATGAACAAGACTATTTCGAGCTCTTCGCAATCTTTGAAAGCATGGAGGTAGAAATCAAAAGGAGCATCAAGTGTTGATGGTCAACAAGACCACCGGTTTCAAGAAAAGGGCCAAAGGGAAGAAGAAGGAACTTCAAAAGAACAGCAAACAAGTTGCTGCTCAAGAGAAGAAACCCAAGTCCGGACCTAAGCCTAAAATCGAGTGCTTCTACCGCAAGCGATCGACCTCGAAGCGGAACTGCCCCAAGTATTTGGCGGATAAGAAGGATGGCAAAGTGAACAAAGGTATATGTGATATACATGTTATTGATGTGTACCTTACTAATGCTCGCAGAGCACCTGGTATTTGATCTGGTTCCATTGCTAACATTTGCAACTCGAAACAGGACTACGGATTAAGCGAAGATTAGCTAAGGACGAGGTGACGATGCACGGGAAATGGTTCCAAAGTCGATGTGATCACGGTCGGCACGCTACCTCTACATCTACCTTGGGATTAGTTTTAGACCTGAATAATTGTTATTTGGTGCGGCGTTGAGCATGAACATTATATCTGGATCTTGTTTGATGCGAGACGGTTATTCATTTAAATCGAGAGAATAATGGTTGTTCTATTTATATGAGTAATATCTTTTATGGTCATGCACCCTTGAAGAGTGGTCTATTTTATTGAATCTCGATAGTAGTGATACACATATTCATAATGTTGAAGCCAAAAGATGCAGAGTTGATAATGATAGTGCAACATATTTGTGGTAATCGCCGTTTAGGTCATATCGATTGTAAAACGCATGAAGAAACTCCATCTTGATGGACTTCGGAATCACTTGATTATGAATCACTTGGTACTTATGAATCGTGCCTCATGGGCAAGATGACCAAAACACCGTTCTCCGGTTCTATGGAGAGAGCAACAGATTTGTTGGAAATCATACATGAGATGTATGTGGCCCGATGAATGTTGAGGCTCGTGACGGATATCGTTATTTTCTCACCTTCACAGATGATTTGAGCAGATATGGGTATATCTACTTGATGAAGCACAAGTCTGAAACATTAGAAAAGTTCAAAGAATTTCAGAGTGAAGTAGAAAATCATCGTAACAAGAAAATAAAGTTTCTACGATCTGATCGTGGAGCAGAATATTTGAGTTACGAGTTTAGTTTACATTTGAAACAATGTGGAATAGTTTCGCAACTCACGCCACCTGGAACACCACAACGAAATGGTGTGTCCGAACGTCGTAATCGTACTTTACTTGATATGGTGCGATCTATGATGTCTCTTACCGATTTACCGCTATCGTTTTGGGGTTACGCTTTAGAGACGGCCGCATTCACGTTAAATAGGGCACCATCAAAATCCGTTGAGACGACGCCTTATGAACTATGGTTTGGCAAGAAACCAAAGTTGTCATTTCTCAAAGTTTGGGGCTGCGATGCTTATGTGAAGAAACTTCAACCAGATAAGCTCGAACCCAAATCGGAAAAATGTGTCTTCATAGGATACCCAAAAGAGACTATTGGGTACACCTTCTATCACAGATCTGAGGGCAAGATTTTCGTTGCTAAATCGGATCCTTTCTAGAGAAGGAGTTTCTCTCGAAAGAAGTGAGTGGGAGGAAAGTAGAACTTGATGAGATAATCAGTATCTACTCCCTTATTGGAAAGTAGTTCATCACAAGAACCGGTTCTGTGACGACTACACCAATTAGTGAGGAAGCTAATGATATTGATCATGAAACTTCAGATCAAGTTTCTCTCGAACCTCGTGGGTCTACTAGAGTAAGATCCGCACTGAGTGGTGCGGAAATCCTATTCGGAAGTCATGTTACTTGACCATGATGAACCTACGAACTATGAGGAAGCGATGATGAGCCCAGATTCCGCAAAATGGCTAGAGGCCATGAAATCGAGATTGGATCCATGTATGAAAACAAAGTATGGACTTTGGTTGACTTGCCCGATGATCGGCAAGCCATTGAGAATAAACGGATCTTTAAGAAGAAGGACGGCGATGGTAATGTTATCGTCTACAAAGCTCGACTTGTTGCGAAAGGTTTTCGACAAGTTCAAGTGGTTGACTACGATGAGACTTTCTCACCCGTAGCGATGCTTAAGTCTGTCCGAATCATGTTGGCTATTGCTGCATTTCATGATTATGAAATTTGGCAAATGGATGTCAAGACGCATTCTTGAATGGATTTCTAGAAGAAGAGTTGTATATGATGCAGCTGAAGGTTTTGTTGATCCAAAAGTGTTGACAAAGTGTGCAAGCTCCAACGTTCCATTTATGGACTGGTGCAAGCATCTCGGAGTTGGAATAAACGCTTTGAAATGTGATCAAAGCATATGGTTTTATCTGAGACTTTTGGAGAAGCTTTGTATTTATAAGAAAGTGAGTGGGAGCTCTGTAGCATTTCTAGTTTTATATGTTGATGACATATTATTAATTGGAAATGATATAGAATTTCTGGATAGCATAAAGGGATACTTGAATAAAAGTTTTTCGATGAAAGACCTCGGTGAAGCTGCTTACATATTGGGCATCAAGATCTATAGAGATAGATCAAGACGCTTAATAGGACTTTCACAAAGCACATACCTTGACAAAATTTTGAAGAAGTTCAAAATGGATCAGGCAAAGAAAGTATTCTTGCCTGTGCTACAAGGTGTGAAATTGAGTCGAACTCAATGCCCGACCACAGCAGAAGATAGAGAGAAAATGAAAGATGTTCCTATGCTTCACCATAGGCTCTATCATGTATGCAATCTTGTGTACCGACCGACGTATGCTTAGCAATAAGCTTGGCGGTAGGTACCAAAGTAATCCAGAGTGGATCATTTGGACAGCGGTCAAGAACATCTGAAATACGAAAAGGACTAAGGATATGTTTCTCGTATATGGAGGTGACAAAGAGCTAGTCGTAAATGGTTACGTCGATGCAAGCTTTGACACTGATCCGGACGATTCTAAATCGCAAACCGGATACGTGTTTATATTAAACGGTGGAGCTGTAAGTTGGTGTAGTTCAAAACAAAGCGTCAGAGCGGGATCTACATGTGAAGCGGAGTACATAGCCGCTTCAAGCGGCAAATGAAGGAGTCGGATGAAGGAGTTCATTTCCGATCTAGGTGTCATACCTAGTGCATCGGGACCAATGAAGATCTTTCGTGACAATCTTGGTGCAATTGCCTTGGCAAAGGAATCCAGATTTCACAAGAGGACCAAGCACATCAAGAGACGCTTCAATTCCATTCGGGACCAAGTCCAAGTGGGAGACATAGAGATTTGCAAGATACATACGGATCTGAATGTTGCAGACCCATTGACTAAGCCTCTCTCACGAGCAAAACATGATCAGCACCAAGACTCCATGGGTGTTAGAATCATTACTATGTAATCTAGATTATTGACTCTAGTGCAAGTGGGAGGCTGAAGGAAATATGCCCTAGAGGCAATAATAAAGTTATTATTTATTTCCTTATATCATGATAAATGTTTATTATTCATGCTAGAATTGTATTAACCGGAAACATGATACATGTGTGAATACATAGACAAACATATAGTCACTAGTATGCCTCTACTTGACTAGCTCATCAATCAAAGATGGTTATGTTTCCTAACCATAGACATGTGTTGTCATTTGATTAATGAGATCACATCATTAGGAGAATGATGTGATTGACATGACCCATCCGTTAGCTTAGCACTTGATCGTTTAGTATTACGCTATTGCTTCCTTCATGACTTATACATGTTCTGTAACTATGAGAATTGTGTAACTCCGTTTACGGAAGAACACTTTGGGTACTACCAAACGTCACAACGAATCGGGTGATTATAAAGGAGTACTACGGTGTTTCGAAAGTACATGTTGAGTTAGCATAATTCGAGATTAGGTTTTGTCACTCCGATTGTCGGAGAGGTATCTCTGGGCCCTCTCGGTAATACTCATCACCCAAGCCTTGCAAGCATGTAACTAATGAGTTAGTTATGAGATGACGTACACGGAACGAGTAAAGAGACTTCTTGGTAGCGAGATTGAACTAGGTATTGGATACAAGCGATCAAATCTCGGACAAGTAACATACCGATGACAAAGGGAATAACGTATGTTGTTATGCGGTTTGACCGATAAAGATCTTCATAGAATATGTAGGAACCAATATGGGCATCCGTGTCCCGCTATTGGTTATTGACCGAGACGTGTCTCGGTCATGTCTACATTGTTCTCGAACCGTAGGCTCCGCACGCTTAAGGTTTCGATGATGCTTATATTATGAGTTTGTGTATTTTGATGTACGAAGTTTGTTGAGTCCGGATGTGATCACGGACATGACGAGGAGTCTCGAAATGGTCGAGACATAAAGATTGATATATTGGACGGATATATTTGGACACCGGAAAGGTTAGGAGAAGTTTGGAGCTCCGGAGGTTCTGGAACCCCGGGAGGTATATGGGCCTTATTGGGCCCATATAGGAAGAAGGAGAAGGAACAAGGGGGGCGCGCCCCACCCCAATCCGAATTGGGGAGTGGGGCGGCCCCTTTCCTTTCTCCTTCCCCCGCTTCCTATTATTACTACTAGTACTTATTCCTAATACTAGTACTCTTTCCTTCCCCCTTCAAATAAGATAAGGAAAAGGGGGAAACCTACTTGGAGTAGGTTTCCCCCTCCTCTATGGCGCGCCCCCTTGGGCCGGCCTCCTCCTCCCTCCCTCCTTTATATACGGGGGTAGGGGGGCACCCTAGGACACACAAGTTGATCATTGAGATCGTTCCTTAGCCGTGTGTGGTGCCCCCTCCACGATATTACACCTCAGTCATATTGTAGCGGTGCTTGGCGAAGCCTGCGACAGAGAACATCAAGATCGCCACCACGCCGTCGTCTTGTGGAACTCCCCTTGGCACCTCTCGCTGGATCGGAGATCGAGGGTGCGTCATCGAGCTGACGTGTGTCAAGAACTCGGAGGTGCCGGAGTAACGGTGCTGGATCGGTTGAACCGGGAAGGCGTCGACTACTTCCACTATCTTTGTGTCAACGCTTCGCCCGGTCTACAAGGGTACGTAGACAACACTCTCCCCTCGTTGCTATGTCATCACCATGATCTTGCGTGTGCGTAGGAAATTTTTTGAAATTACTACGTTCCCCAACACTGGCCACTAGGTCAGGTTCGGAAAACTGAACTACACGGCTGATGTCTGTGGAGACTTGATCTTCGACGGATTCGGGCATATGCCAGGAGCGTCGGACAGTCGCGATGAGCATGACTTAGGCCTGCTGTCGGACAATGCTCGGGATGTCGCCTCTGCGGTAGCCTCGGACCTAAATTCGGAGCGGACTGCGTTGCCTAAGGACGGGTGGATGGACCCCGCCCCGCAGGCCGCACATTCGTCGGCGCTAGAGCCGAACACAGACCTCAACCCTAAAGAAGCCTGTGACACCAGACCCCCGGACTCGTATCCGGCTGAAGGTTCCAGTCCGCGCGCTCCTAAGCCCGCCGAACCTGGTTGGGCTCCTGTAATGGAGTTCACTGCGGCGGATATCTTCCAGCACTCGCCCTTTGGCGACGTGCTAAATTCGTTAAAATCTCTCTCTTTGTCAAGAGACTCTTGGCCGAACTATGTACGGCTCGAGTGGGAAGCAGGCGACGAAGGAATTCGTTGCCCACCCACCACCCACTTCATTGCCACTGTCGACGATGTATCAGACGTGCTTGACTTCGACTCCGAAGACATCGACGGTATGGACGACGATGCAGGAGAAGATTCAGAATCACTGGAGCGCTGGACTACCACCTCGGCATACGATATATACATGGTGGATACGCCCAAGGAGGACGACGGCGACAATCCGGAAGACAAAACCCCCGGGCAAAAGCCAAAACGACGGCGCAGACGCCGCTCCAAGTCCAGCAACAGTAAAAATAGCGACAAGAGCGCTAGAAAAATCGACACCCCAGTCAACTCCGATGGCAACAACGACCATATGGACCTAGCAATGGAGCAGGATGAGCCAGGTCACGCCGAACACAGCTCAGAGCAGACGCCCGATCACAATGATCCCGAGGGACGAATTAACCAAACCGCCCCGGAACAAGAACACAGTCTGGATGACGATGCATTCATCATCCCGGAAAAACGCTTGGAACGATATAACCTCAACAGAAGGCTTATGGCCACTGTGAGAAGTCTGAAGAATCAGAAGCAACGGCTAAAGGCCGCACAAGAAACGCTCAATCGCAGATGGAATAAAGTGCTAGACACTGAAGAAAAGTACGACGACGATCGCCATACAAAGAGCTATCCAAAACGCAAGCTACTGCCAGAATTCGACGACGAGGCCGTTCCACCAAAGAACAACACAGCCAGGAGGCTATGGCGAGCAGCCGAGGTGGGGGAAATGACGACACGGCTGACGCGGCTATGGGCGCGCGGGCGCGGGCGCGCATGGTCCACGGCAACCGCAGGTGGGGTGCAGGGTAGAGCGGGTCAACGGGCGTGGCCACAGCGAGGGGCGGATCACGAGCATATGATGATGACTGCATGGGCAGGGGGAAGGAGGGGGCGCTCACGTGCGCTTGCAGGGGAGAGGAGGGGGCTAGCGGGGAGGAGGATGAGGAAGCGGGCGACGAGGTCAGACACGCGAGGCGGTGGGCGATCCGGGCGGCGACGATGGTCAGCGACGGTGGGGCCTTCGGGCGGCGGTGGTAGCGCATGGCGATGACGAGCGGGTGCGGCCTGGTGACGTGGGGATGACGAAGAGGAGATGATAACGGGGTGGTCTGGTGGGTGCTACCTCTTGAGCATGCGTTGGTTTTCCCTTGAAGAGGAAAGGGTGATGCAGCAAAGTAGCGTAAGTATTTCCCTCAGTTTTGAGAACCAAGGTATCAATCCAGTAGGAGGCTACACTCAAATCCCTCATACATGCACAAACAAATAAGAACCTTGCAACCAACATGATAAAGGGGTTGTCAATCCCTTCACGGCCACTTGCAAAAGTGAGATCTGATAGAGATAATAAGATAAATATTTTTGGTATTTTTATGATATAAACTGGAAAGTAAAGATTGCAAGATAAAATAGATTGGAAACCTATATGATGGAAAATTAACCCGGGGGCCATAGGTTTCACTAGTGGCTTCTCTCAAGATAGCATAAGTATTACGGTGGGTGAACAAATTACTATCGAGCAATTAATAGAAAAGTGCATAGTTATGAGAATATCTAGGCATGATCATGTATATAGGCACCACGTCCGTGACAAGTTGATCGAAACGATTCTTCATCTACTACTATTACTCCACACATCGACCGCTATCTAGCATGCATCTAGAGTATTAAGTTCATAAGAATAGAGTAACGCATTAGGCAAGATGACATGCTGTAGAGGGATAAACTCAAGCAATATGATATAAACTCCATCTTTTTATCCTCGATGGCAATAATACAATACGTGCCTTGCTGCCCTAACATCCTTTGGGAAAGGACACCGCAAGATTGAACCCAAAGCTAAGCACTTCTCCCATTGCAAGAAAGATCAATGTAGTAGGCCAAACCAAACTAATAATTCGAAGAGTCTTGCAAAGATAACAAATCATACATAAAAGAATTCAGAGGAGATTCAAATATTTTTCATAGATAATCTTGATCATAAACCCACAATTCATCGGATCTTGACAAACACACCGCAAAAAGAATTACATCGAATAGATCTCGAAGAAGATCGAGGAGAACTTTGTATTGAGATCCAAAGAGAGAGAAGAAGCCATCTAGCTAATAACTATGAACCCGAAGGTCTGTGGTAAACTACTCACACTTCATCAGAGAGGCTATGGTGTTGATGTAGAAGCCCTTCGTGATCGATTCCCCCTCCGGCGGAGCGCCGGAAAAGGCCCCAAGATGGGATCTCACGGGTACAGAAGGTTGCGGCGGTGGAAATAGGGTTTTGTGGTGCTCCTGGATGTTTTTAGGGTATATGAGTATATATAGGCGAAAGAAGTCGGCCAGGGGAGCCACAAGGGGCCCACGAGGGTGGGGGGCTCGCCTCCCTGCCTCGTGGCCTCCTCGTTTCTTTCTTGACGTCCACTCCAAGTCTCCTAGATTATGTTTGTTCCAAAAATAACTCTCCAGAAGGTTTCATTCTGTTTGGACTCCGTTTGATATTCCTTTTCTGCGAAACACTGAAATAGGTAAAAAAAACAACAATTTGGACTGGGCCTCCGGTTAATAGGTTAGTCCCAAAAATAATATAAAAATGCATAATAAAGGCCATTAAACATCTAAAACAGATAATATAATAGCATGGAATAATCAAAAATTATAGATACGTTGGAGACGTATCAGTGGGCGGCGCTGGCGAACGGCGAGGCGGCATGGACGAGCCGGGGCGTCGGGCGCCCCGATCCCGATCCAGAATGGGGAGGGGGAGAGAGGAGTGGATCATGGGGGAAGTGGGGATCGTGGGGGGGGGATGGGTTAGCGGTTTAGGGTTCGGTCAGGGTTGGCCAGGGGTATAGGCCCGGGAGGGGGGCCGGTTGGGCCGGCCTGGCGGCCCGGTGGCCTGCTAGGACGTGGCCCAATGGGTAGGGGGATTTCCTTTTTATTTTTTATTTATCTTTCTTTTTTTGTTTTAGTTTTGTTTCCTACTATTTTAGTTTTAGTAAAATATACACTTAGCCTCTAATTTAGGATCTCAACTTAGTCCATAATCACAAAAAGTCTAGTCCTCAAAGCTCTCTCCACAACTTAATTGGAGGCTCCCAACACCACCACGAAGCTTCACCATAATGCAATATGGCTCCGAGGTGACCTCTTCTGTCTAGGGTGCCCAAACACCCAAGAATAACAAGATCCGCAAGGGATTAGTGAGGGAATCAAATTTCTCTAGGTGGAAGTGTAGATCGGGGCCTTCTTAAGCAAACCCTAGAGAATCAACAAGTTTTGTTGGCCAGGGAGAGTGATCGGGCGAAAATGAGCTTAATGGCAATAATAGAGCTACTTGGGAGAAAAGAGGTGAGTCAACTTGGGGAAGAGGACTTCCTTTTATGGTGGAGGAACAAATCCAACCATTTTCTGCCCGCACACGCGCTCAAGCGGTACTACCACTCCAGGGAGCGGTACTACCGCTTGGAGCGATGATACAGGCCAGTGTGTGCAAGTGAGTGAACCACATGCACGGTAGTTCTGCCTCAGCGGTACTACATGCCCTACAAGCGGTACTACCGTTGTGTACTGCACAACACGATGGTACCAGCGGTAGTAGAGACGACTAGGGCGGTAGTATCGCTTGGAGCGGTACAACCGCAATCTACAATCGTCCTAGTGGATGTGAACACGAGTTTCAAGGGGCATTAAATGTGCTATGCTAATGCCAGTGGTAGCAGGGAGAGTAGTCAGTAGTGCCGCACTAAGTGGTACTACATTCCGACACTAGCGGTACTACTGCTTAAGGCGGTACAACCGCCCTTTACTACCTCCCTACCACCATGAAAACGATGAGGGCAGCAGAAGTGCAATCCCCAAGCGGTGGTACAATGCCCCTGAACTGTGGTAGTTCCGCATGAAGCGGTACTACTGCTCCTAAGGGTGGTACTACCGCTTGGGTACCTCAAGAAGACCCAAGCAGAGAACATGAGGAACTCCAATTTGCCAGGAAGGGAAAGAGGGTGCATATGAAATGTGTAAGTGTTGATTCCACCCTAACCTTTCCACTGCGGACCCCCTCTCAATAGTATGGTTTTCCTACGGCTCAAATCCACCAAAAAGAAATCGTTGGAAAATAACCGTCTTCACTCTTAACCACCGAGGGGAAATAAAATGTCTCGTTCCATCTCGTATAATCTCTGAAATACTCAATGCACATGGTTAATCTGCAAAACGCATTGTCATCACTCACCAACCCCACTAAGGGTGAAATATGCCCTAACACAAACATCAGACAAAATTGCTTCCTAATGCAGCCAGCATACATGGGGATAACTACACGATATGCAGAACATGTTTCTTAGTCTGCATATGCTCAATTAGGGCATCTCCAACATCGACAGCAAATCTCCTGCATCCTCCCGGACCATGCTATCCGGATCGTATTAGCAATTCAACACGGCCCTATATCGGTCTGCGGCGCGGTTCGAACGTGTTTTGTCCCGCAAGCCAGAGACAAATGTGGGGGAGGTTTGCAGAGTCTGCATCATTGCCACGCCCGCTTCGACCGCCCGACTCACCAAAACCCCTCTCCCCTCAAGACGCTTCCGCTTTGCCGCCGATTGCCGCATTCATGTCACTATAGAGCGCGCCGCTCCACATTGAAGGCGGCTCAAGGCGGACGCGGCCTCTCACTGCCTCTGCCATTGAAGCAGCGCATCGACTGCATGTCCGGCTGAACAAGCCTCCTCACCGCATTCAAATGCCTACATTTAAACCCGTGTGGAAGCCGAGAAACCTACTCTAGCCACACGTCCGTTCGGGAGCGGGCCGACATTAAACGCTATGCCTGGCAAGCTCCACCCATCGTCCGCCCTCTATTTAAACGAGGCCAGACACCGGGCAAGAATCACACCACTCTGCCGCTCCCCATTTCCTCCTCCCACCATTTTCTCCACTCTTTCGATGGCATCTTACGAGCAGGAAGACCAGTTCTCCGGCATAAAAGTCGTCTGGGTGGCCCGCCGAGCCAGCCGGATATGAGCTAGACAGCTCGCTGCTCCACCTCCCTCACCAAGCCCGACGGAGCAAGTTGCCACCCCAAGCCGGTGCATGCTTCACCAACTCACTACTCCAGGACAGCTCACGGAGCGGCGAATTGCTCCAGGCCGGTAGGGGGATCACGGCGGCACGGGCATCATCGCTGTCATGGACGACACCGCGACGTCCCACGTCTCCCGTGCCTCCAACCGTTCCATCCGCCGTCAATGCATGCGTAACCACACCCTGCCGGCAGATAAAGAAGCCTTTCGCTGCCAACATCGAGGAAAAGTAGATCACGGGAGGCTGCCGCCGCTTAGGTCCCAGGAAGGCAACCGTCGGCGCGTCACCGGCTTGTACAACTAGTGACCTGTTTGGTCTTTATCTCAGACCTCCTGGGCACCCATCTGGGCTCCACGGAAGCACCCTTCCCCTCCGACCGAAGCATCCCCTCGCTGCATGAATCAGTTTGGCTTCTTGAGTATCAACTTCAAGTTGAAAGAAATCGATCATATGTGCTACGACACGAAGCTGAAGGACTGAGGAAGTCCCCGCGGAATTCAGATGCATACTTTCTGGTGCAACAACAAGTGCTGGAGGATTTAAGCGTTAAACAAGAGAAAGCTAATAAGCTTGCTAAGCTTCTTGCCAGCATGGTGGGAATCCAGGATATTGTTTCTTGAGCCTCTTCTGAAGTGGTTTCAGTTCTAGACTTGTTTTGCTGCAGCGTTTATTTGCGCTGGTCACCAACTTTGACAACCAGTGTATGTAATATGTTGCTTTGTTTCCTATATTTGCACTGGTAGCAAACTTTGATGTCCGGTGGATGTAATCAGTGCAATCATCGTAATATCCTAGCGTTAGTTGCTTGCTTATTTATTTTCTTAGTCTTGTTTATTTGTTTGCTTGTAGTTATGCTGTTCTTTTTCCTCGGTTTTCTAGTGGCCGCAATAACAATGGTCCACATATGGGCCATTGTAACCATGGCCCACCTATGGGCCGTAGGATCCATGGTCCTCCTTCGGGCCATAGGATCCATGGGCTCCTAAGGGCCTTAATTAGGATCCTTGGGCCTCCTACAGGCCTTAGGATCCATGGGCCTCTTATGGGTCGTAGGATCCATGGGCCTTGTATGGGTCGCAGGATCCATGGGACATACTGATCGTGGATCACTGTTTGAACGTGATTTGGGCCGTAAATAGGCCAGAATCTGAACAATCTGTTTATGGGCTCAGGCCATAATGGGTCGTTAACAGGCGGCAAGGTAGCGCAGGCTTAACGGGTCGTTGATGGGCCCATAATACGTGATAGGATGAATAAGGTCCAAAGGGTTAACAGGGCATAAACGGGCTGACTGTAACCATGGGCGGCAAGGTAGCAGAACAGGCCAGTAACGGACTGCAAGTAGTCAAAGGCCTAAAATGAGCTCGAGAATATATGGGCCTTAGAAGGCTAAAAGATAACACATGCTGGAAACGGCCCAACTGAATCATGGGCCGTTAATGGGTATAGAGCAAGTTACTATTTATTATGGGCCAAAGTCACCACTGGCTGTTAAAGGGCCTAAAGAAACAAAAGGCCTCATATGGGCCGAAAGCTGCCATGGGCCATTTATGGGCCCAAAGTGAGAACGGGCTCGAATTATATTGGACTGCCTACAAGACACTAATGGGCCGAATTCGAGAAGGCCATAATGGGGCGTAAATGGGCTATACGCGCACATGCAGTTAAGAGGCTTTCGATGGGCCAGCTCGTTAACTTCTGACCAAGTCAAACGGGCCAGCATTTTTAACATAAATGGGCCACTGTTGGGCCGTGCCACGTGTCGACGTATCATAGGTACGTTCCGTCCATTGTAGGGATGACATTTGTCCCAATGCCGAGCTAACACGTGGAATCATCCAGCGAATGACAATTTTACATGTGGAAAATCCCCATTGGCCCAGGCTGTTAACGGTTTATCGGATCCAAACCGGAACCCAATAGGATAGCTTAATAGCGACCACTTACGGTGGATGCCACGATCGGTTACCCTTGACGAAAACACTTCCATGACGCGCCATTATCGTCATGAAAGTGGACACTTCCGTGATGATAATTTTGGTATTGTCATGGAACACTTCTATGACAACACAGGTATGACTATCTTGATACTGTCATAAAATCGTCATGGATGTACATGCATGCCAGAAAACATGACCTACTGTGACAAACACGTATCATCACGGAAGTGTTTTTTTGTAGTGTATGGTTAGATTTATCTTAATTCTTATTTCATAGTTGCGGATGCTTGCGGGGGTAATCATAAGTGAGAGGCTTGTTCAAGTAAGAACAACACCCAAGCGCCGGTCCACCCACATATCAAATTATCAAAGTAACGAACACGAATCAAACAAACATGATGAAAGTGACTAGATGAAATTCCCGTGTGTCCTCAAGAACGCTTTGCTTATTATAAGAGACCGTTCCAGCCTGTCCTTTGCTACAAAAAGGATTGGGCTACCTTGCCGCACCTTTGTTACCATACTACTATTTGCTCGTTACAAATTACCTTACTACCAAACTATCTGTTACCAACAATTTCAGTGCCTGCAGATAATACCTATCTGAAAACCGCTTGTCGTTTTCTTCCACTCCTTGTTGGGTTCGACACTCTTACTTATCAAAAGGACTACGATTGATCCCCTATACTTGTGGGTCATCAGGCTCCCCCCACAAAAGAGAAACATGTGAAGTGGCTTAGGTATCTGTAGATCATACATGTAGTGATGATTCTGAACACATTGAGAACGCCCTTATTACTCAAGCACCACCCCTTTGTTTTATTCGCCATTTTATTTACTAGTTTTACCTTTGCTTCATAGTTTCGATAAAACCGCCATTATTATTGTTCTGTTAGCAACCGACAAATAGGCTATTTTCAGATAATGCTCTGGGTGTGAACGTAGTCACGTGAGCGACGACATAGCTATGGAGGTTGTAGTTGCATCATATGCAATCGCTCCCTGCGGAATCGACATACTCTAGTTACCGCGAATTGCAATAGCCATGTGCCCTTTGTTGGTCATTAACGAGCAAATAGTAGTATGGTAACAAAGGTGCGGTCGAAGGGGTTTGACTGTCCGTCTAGTGCCCTTATGAAAATACCTCTCCATGTCATTTCTGTCCGGTTGAAGGGGTTTGACTGTCATCGATACATTCCATGGACATTTTTACCCCTATGTGCGAATTAAACCTAACCAATTAAGGTGGAACTAGCACTGGGCTAGCCATGGTCAATGACATGTGGGGCCAGCCAAAGCTAACTGTGCACGGTCAAACATCACACGTGGGGCAACTATAATTAGTAATAAACCTAACCAAAAATCTAATCGCCTGTTATTAGCAGTGGGGGTCCCAGAAGCTAGTGGCTAGGGTTAAGCTAACATGGTTTATTAGCACCTAACCTAACTACTGACACATCAACACGGTCGGGCTAACCGCCGGTGTTAGACAGGATGCGGCGACGATCATTGGACAGCTGTTTCCGGTGATGGGAGAAAGCGCGGATGGGTTCTACATAACCAGTGCAACGAGGCTCTTCTTCCGGCGGTCATGGGGTGGACGGAGATGGACCATAGTGGTGGCAGCGATGAGCTGAGCGTGGATGAGCTTCGGTGGTTGTGACCAGGATGGGTGGAGCTTACGGGCGAGCGTAACAAGTGGCGAGGCATCATCTAGGAATCTTGACGAGCACACTGGACATCAACTTGAAGCAAAGGGAGCTCTCTAGTGGCAAGGTCGACGACAATGGTGGACAACGACACTCTGTTGCGGTGGTAGCATGGCTAGAGGACGGGTTTGAGGTGGGAAATAGACGGTAAACATTTGTGAGCTCAAAGAGGTTCAATTGGAGGAGACGGAGATGACAGGGAAGGCTGGACGATGGTGATCAATCATCAGCGGTGCTTGGATAGAGACGACGGTGACGGGGTCGATTTTCTCATCTCATGGCGCTCCTTCTCGAATAAATCCACAGAGGGGGCGAAGATGATGTGACGGATCTCGGGGGCTTGGTTGCACGGCGTCGCGACGTTTGGCTATGCAAGCAAGCGACGACAGCGAGGTAGTGCTCTCGGGTGGCTATGGGATCGAGCGCCAGAGTAGGAGAACGAGGATGAGACAAAGGTGAAGAAGGGGGGCTCGAGCATGTCTCCTGGGAGAAGGGGATAGGCATGGGGGCAACATGAAGGCGCTAAGCATGAGGTGGCAATCTCATGCATGCATGCTCCCACGACTTGTCCTCCTAGCAAGGGGACACCTCACTGGGCTGGACTGGGCCGCCGTCTACCGTAGCTGGGCCAGCACTAGTAAGTCTATGTGTTCTTTTTTCCAAAGGGTAGGGATAAATATGTCCATAGAACATCTCGATGACGGTGAAACCCCTTTGACCGGACGGAAATGACACTGGAAGGTATTTTCATAAGAGCACTAGACAGAAGAGGGGCAAAGTTGAGCATTATTTTTTTAGGGGTAAAGATGAGACTGGGTGCAAATTAGGGGGGGAAATGGAAATGTCCCTAGTAATAAAAAGTACTTCCAAAATATTCACTCAATGTATGCTAATAGTTAAAAAATAATCATCTAAATGTTGGAGTGACCATTCCTAAATAGGGAGCGTTTCGTTCTAAATATTGGAGTGAATGTTCCTAGAGGAAACTTAAGATGTGCCTTGAAGAGAGCAACGACACCTTAGAAGGAGATACAACTGGTACAACAATGCATTGACAATGCAAAATACGGTTCACGGTAAACCATGGTATTTTAGTTTAAGCCCCAGTAACATGAAATGATCCTTGATGCATTTGTTGATGTTTTCCTGAATCCATTAGAAACTTTGGGAATGGCCCTGAAATTTTCCTACTCAAGCATGGCCTTGAACACTTTAGACAACCCTCCGCAATTCATTCTCAAGTTGCAGATTATTTAGATATGGGTAGTGCTCAATCCTTAGCATGATGGCACCGCTGGTGGGTGGGAAAATTCTTCTACATTAGACATAAGAAAAAAGAACCATGTTATACAGAGGCAATATGTGAACTAACAGTTAATGTTTTTAGAACACGGGTGATATCAGATTTTCCTTTTAAGTTCTTCAATATTTACGTACCATAATTCAATTTGTTCTAAATTATAAGAAACTTGAGGGTTAATCACTTCTACATCAAGGAACAGAAGAGAAGCTATTATAGGGAGGGTCAAACTCAGTAAGTTACAACCAATAGAAGCTACCAAGGCATTTTGTTGACCATTGTAATATGGTGTTGTGTAGGAAAAAACTCATAAGGGTTTGAATAATGTGGTCTACATACTTGCAATCTAGTAGAACTACATTCAACACCACATGTGCAAACCAATACAAATAGACTAGGACATGATGGCATCTGAAGTCCTAGAACAACAATTCTCATTGTATAATTATCTCCTACTCCCTCCATCCGGAAATACTCGTCGGAGAAATGCACAAAAATGGATGTATCTAAAACTAAAATACGTCTAGATACATCCATTCCTCCGACAAGTATTTCTGGACGGAGGGAGTACTATTTTGCACGAAACAATAATATTACCTGCACCCAGTATTGCCATGCCATCACCATCTTCCATTTTCCAGACTTCAGTAGGATCAACCCCACTATTAATCTGCATTAAAAAGGACGCACACCATGCTCAGTATTAACACCATTCATAGGGGACCTAATTTTGTTGAAATCATGATACCTAGGGAACTTTCCCACCAACACAAAATAAAATAGATCACATCACCTTTGCCATCACTGATTGCATGTACTTCTCTACGCGTTTTGCTTGCACTTTTCTTGAGCCCCTCAAGATGGATAATCCGACATCTAGGATAGGCTTAATTTCCTCCCTTGATTGAAGACGTCGACAGGTTTCCAATAGTTTTTTCACATGCCTCGTCAACTTTGTTTTGTTATCACACCACCTACAATAATATTGCATATCCAAGAAAGTACCTCCTCCAACAGTTCCAGCCATCAAACCTTTAAGAGCACAGTGAAGGTGTCCAACATGTCCACATTTGGTGTTCTTGCCAACAATAGCCTCACACTTGATGTAGTCATAACCTCCAGAGGAATATTCAACAACCATACCGCAGATAATACAACAACGTTCAACATGGAAATTAGGCTTTGTGCAGAACATGTCATAATCATGTGCTAGTGATGATTTAATCAATCGTAATCTCTTTTTAGTTGGATTTGCCAACAGATTTTCAAGTTCAGGGCCCCTCAATTGCTGAATTCCTGGAGATATTAAGGTGTTATAGAACAACACAAAAATGTACAACAAACATGGAGAAGACTGGATAACATCATATCAAGTAAAGAACTATTTTCCCCTCATGTGATGCCACTACGGTACTAGCTAAATCTTCAATCAGCCTAGGTTATATAATAAGAAAACTATGGAAGAATATTAATCTGTATTTGCTATGTTAAATGCGAGTCATGGATATATAAGGAAAAAAATGTCTTCCTTTTATGAGTTAGGACATGATTGGGCTAAAAAGTACCGTTTCAATGTGTCAAGCGAAGCTCAAAGTCACTTGGTCCACATAAAGGAAAAGGGCGCAATCGACAATAAGAGTAGGAAGGAAGCAGAGTAGGATTATATTCAACATAAAAAGTTCAACAGAAAGGTCCGACCTCTTTGAGCCATGCTTCCTTCATGAAGGATATTCCATATAAACATAGAGAAGAATGTGTTAGGGTCGATATCCGGAAATTCTCTCTTGATAAACTTCCCAACTTCTTTTTTACTTCTGAGCATTATCCTTTTACCAGTAGCATTGCCAAAACGTGAGGGGGGAATAAGATACCTAAAAAAATTTATATCCACAAGATAAGTCAAAGGTAGAAATAAAATTTATTTTTCCAAAGTAATTTATTTGCTAATTTTGACTAGTCCTAGGCTATGACTAAATTGAAAATATTACACTATACTAATTTTTGCATCTTGTGGGAGGGAAAAAGCTATTGGACTTTAGAATAAAATCATTTACCTATCCGTCCAGTGATCACTAAGATATCTGTTTCCTACTTTCCATTTCCACTCATCTCCAGGACATGGCCAGTTTATAGGAGCATAGGGCAATCCCTTGCCATATGCATTAGCCTGAACGGGTATTGCAACAAGGACATTCTCACTTTTCCACAGTTCCGATAAATAACGCTTCTTGGGCATGTTCTTTTTTGTAACCATGCCATCACAGACCTGTATAGAAAAATAAGAACCTCATCAACACATAGCTCAAATTCTATTGAACTTGGCTGGCATTGATATGTACTTTACCACCAATGAATATGCAAGAGAAAACGTGAAGAAAATGCTTGTAATTCATAGATTGGTGATAATGTTTTGATGAGGACATCCTTACTACAATTAAACCCACGCCCCCATAGCTACACCTGCTCAAGTTCCAAAAATATAAGGACCAATTTCTAGAGCTCGTGCACGCTAACTTAAATACATGGTGCTTCGATGTCTGGAAACTTTCTCCAGAGCTCATGAGGATAGATGTTGCATATATAATGAGGGAACTAGCATGGACAAAGAGGGGTGTAGATGGTATCAATCAGCCAAGAATTGTGATGTAGCTTCAAGAGGAAATTTCAGGACATTGGGCCTGCCATAATGACGTATGAAGGCATGGGCGATGTTACTTCGTAATTTTGGGCCACCTCCAATTTGGACCACGCGACAATGTTTTTTCAGAATAAAGACACTAGGTGGGAAGAAACCAACCTAATGATGGATCCCCCCTAGGTTGTTGTATAGGGCTGGGTTTGACTAGTTACATATTATCATTCTTGCAATTTCGTGGAAACAGACATGTCCAATGACTGTCGTGAACCGCCTTTTGGAAACCCAAACAGGATTGGTATTCATTATTCTTTCTTGTTCTCAATTGCACGCAGGTATTATAACTTCATGGTCAGACTAATCGTGCCTTCGAAATCATTGGTAACCTCCAAGAGATCTAGCAATTGCTAAGGCGCACCATAGAATGTATGGTATAGTCATATTGTCAAGGCCGATTTCCTCCCAAATCGAAGGGGTGCCTCTGATAAAAAGATCGAGAAACTCTAGAACACATCACCTTTTCAAAGGCGACAACCAGGAATCAACGCTCAGAGCTTCTGTTCTTGATGTCCTACTAGTGTAGTGGCACGTCAGTGAGGTACTCGTCCATCTCCTTGGTCCGCATCTCACACTACATATCAGCTGACCTGGAGCCAACTTCATTGTTTTCGCTAGAGCTGATATGGTTCTTTCAATCACTAATCATCTTCCAACTCCGCCCCTAAAAAAATCACCTCCCAACTCCACCAAACGCCCTCCCCCAGACATCCCTTCGCATTCGCAATGCAAGTTTTCTACCCCTCCTCCCAAGTAGTGAAACTATAATGATAATATGAGATTGGACCCAATGAGGAAGAGGGGGGAAGGGGGATTGAGAGGAGCTGGGAGGTTCATACTTATTACCACCCTATGATATAGTTGAACGTATTACATCAAGTCAAAGTTCATTTGGCAAAGTGTACATAGATGAGTTTCAAATTAGATCGAGACACGAAGGACAAATGATGTGGCAAGTGGATAACCCAACCAGGGAAAATAGGACAAGAGGCGTGTCCAAACAGTTGGAACAATTTGTGGACATAAGCCATTTTGTAGGGAAAATATAGCTTGGGATTTTCAATAATGGGACTTTCTATATGAAAGGGTAAATATTCCACCAATATATGTGATATTTATTCTTGCTAATTTAGGAAGGCATTTCACATGCTTGGCACGCGACTAAAAGGTGTAAGAATAGAGGCAGTCCCTAGGTGGAAGTGGTGTTAAAGATAGAGCCGCCTGACTTAGAGTCTAGAGCCGGGGTTGGACAAGTTCTCGATACCAATGAAGATGGTGGCACCGCGGATGGTTGTCTATGTGTCCCATGCTCCTCCGTTAGGAAAATCACGATGGCGCTGCGAATGACCTCTGTGTCCCTCGCTCCTCGTGTCAGTCCAAAGGCAGATGAAGTGGCGACTAAGGAGGAAGGTGATGGAGAGATGGCACAAGAGGAGCACAACCCTAACCCTAGTGTGCCGCCGCCACCAATCGCACACAAAGCACAACCCTAACCCTAGTGCAGCCCCCCCCGGCGTGCGCTTTCCCCATCCATTGCGACGATAATCCTGCTAGAGCCTAGTCGCATTCAATCGTGCCTTCTCCTCAACAAGGACAAGTCCACTCCTTCGAGTTAGATCTGGACTTGGCGCCCAAAATGGAATGAGTCCCTATAGAGGAGCCGGAATGCGGTGCACGACGCCAAATATGAGAAACCCACGAAGATAAGCGAGGCCTGAACACGTCCTAATCCTTCAAAAAAATCATATATTGTTACCATATGTTTTTCCCAAAATATTGCTATCGTTCAAGATCTGCTACCATTGAACACCAAAGCAAAACAAATGGTGAATCAGACTTTTGCACCTAAGCACGAATGACAACGCGATTGTGCACAACACTGCCAGATCTAGATGTTGATGAAGCAAAATACCCGTGGACACTTGAAGGCGATGCAAGGTGGCCGAGGGGAAGGCGCTGCAGGGAGAAGGTGGCAGAGACGTCTCGCTTGCGTTTCACCCCCATTGGATTTTGCTTCGTGATTGAGCACATGAGGCATCTCGATGGGCAGATGCAGGGAGGAAACCCGAATGAGGATTTGGATCTTGCGCTGCCCTGCCGCGGACAGGGAGCAAGTGTTTGACGGCTTGATAGGACTGGAGGGGTCCCGGTTTTGATGTCCTTATTATTTCAAAGGTGGATTATATTCAGATGTCTTGTGTATATTTCCACTCTTCTTATATAGCAATGTGTTCTTGCGAGGAAAAAATCTATCAGACCAGATCTAACACGTTGGAGAGTTATATACCTAAAATACAACCCAATATGCCAAAAAAACAGCCCAACAGACTAAAAAAATATGCGGCTCGGCATGCGAAACGTGCCACAAGCCGGCCCGTTTACTAATTGTGCTATGCCTGGGCCGGGGAGCGAGGCACGGGTGGACTGGCATGGCCCATCTAGTACATGTGCATGTGTGGGCCGTGCCGTGCCGGCCTGTTTGGCCAGCTTTGCTTGTACGTATACGTGGAAACCGCCACGCAAGCAGGTAGTGTCAGTGTCTGCAGCCAAGGACACGTCATCCCAAGCCACGGCAAACTATTGGACACTGCCACGCGCGCAGGAAGTCTACGTGGCCTCTCGCGCATCAGCGGCCGATCAGCGCGCAACCGACGGCACAGATAAACACACGTAGGAAACCACAAAATAAATAAAATCTCTCGTAATTAAAGGTCAGCACGAAGCAAACCCCTCCTCAAATGGCAACCCCCCCGATCCCGAAGACGACGCTGCGAGTCGGCTCCCACTGATCGCTTCTAGAAGCTTCCACAAAGCTCCGGCCCGCCGCCATGGCCGCGCCCTTCTTCTCCACCCCCTTCCAGCCCTACGTCTACCAGGTCGGTGCCGCTCCCTCATCTCGCACGTTTGTCGTCCCCGCGTAGATGCTAGGTCTGGATTCGAGGTCGCGGGGCTGGATCCGCACGATCCGTGCCGCTCTGCTCCCGATTGGCCCCCTCTCATGATCTGATTCGGTTTGAATTGCGTGGTTCCCATTTTTTCAGAGCCAACAGGGATCTGTGACGGCGTTTCAGATATCCGGTGGGGATGTGCAGGTCCTGCAGGTAGTTTCCGGTGCCTAATTCTCAATCGCCTGTTCTATATTCAGATGGATTGAGTTGTCATCATTTCTAATTACTTGTGGGGGGAAATGCTTTTCAGGTGATGGTGAAGCCGCAGGACAAGTTGACTGCGAAACCAGGTAATTGAACCGATTCGTTCCTGTTCTGCGACTGAAATTTGCAGCTTGCAAACTCAACAAGTTACTCGGGTGACATGCCGAATACATTTCTTTAGTTACTCGGGTCTGCTAGCCTGGTATTCATGTGGCACTTGGCAGAAATTATTAAAAAGTTACACCACTAGTTTTTTTGTATACCTATTTGGCATGTCCACTACGGTTTTGTTCAATAACGCCTTGAAAAATCATTGTGCATCAGCTGTGTGTTGATAGTTGTTACTGCAAGGTGCTTTATCGCGTCGCTTATTCTTTCTATGTATGATGTGCCTCTCATAGAGGTTGTCTGTGTGTACCTTTTTTTTCTCATTGCTGTCAATGTTCAGGATTTTGGTAACTGGTAGCTGCTTGGTCCGGTGCTGAGTAGGGATTAATCGGCGAATCAGCCTATTAACTGAATTATCGATAACCCATTTCTCGGTAGAACTAGGGCCGTATTGATATATCCTAGGCTACATGGCAAAATACAATGTACCAAGTGTCTGAATATGCAATCCTGGTCTACATGGTTATATACACATCACCAATCTTCGTAGATCTCATAGGAGAGGGGAGATTACCTTGATGCTTGAGGAAGCCATGGACGGAGGAGGGGAGGAGCAGGCGACGAAGCAGGAAGAAGTAGCAAGCTTGGGGAAGAAATCTGGAAGACGGCGCCGTTGGCTGGTCGGTGAGGAGGCGTCGAGCTCGGGGGCGGGGGCACTGGCTGCTCCTTGTTGCTGGATGAGGGGAGGCGAGCGGATGAGGGAGGCTCCTGGAGGAGGGGAGGCGCTGGCTGGCTGATGTTGCTGGCGGCTGCTTGGCGGAGGTGGTGGCAGCGGCGGCGGCGGCGGCGGCTCCTCTGGAGGAGCGGGAGCCCTAAACCTAGATCGGGAGAAGGGAGGGATACATGCGGCTGGGAGAAGGGTTGGAAACAGGCTATATTTTGGGCAATTAGTCCGCCCACCCGATAATTTGGCCTTTTATGGGCTATCAGGCCGATAAATCAGCCGACCCAGTTAATGGGCCGAATAGGGGGTATTTGGATCGGAAGGGTGCCGTGCAGCAGTTAACTTATCGTGATATTTTTTAACATTGATTGCTGTACTTTTTACCTTTTTAGGTACAATGTGTTACATGTCCGGGAACATTCAGATGGACAACAATTACTTGCCTGAAAATGATGGAGGCGTGTGGCAGTGGATATTTGGAAAAAGCATAACCAGCACTGTTTTCTTCAATCCTGGCCCTGATGATGGATATGTGGGGATTTCTGCACCATTTCCTGGGAGGATACTGCCTGTTAGTATATCTTTTCTGTGAAGTCATTACGTTGTTTAAGTCTTAGCTTCATCTTCTATTTTTTAGCTTAGCTCTGAGTTGTTTCTATACTTTCCATGCAAAGCCATAGGCTGCTCATGCCAATTACATCATTATTTCTGCTCATCATTAAAAATTTACAAATCCTTTGTTACCAAAATAGAATTCTGTCACTTGTTTGTGTTACTAGCTGTGTAGTTACCAAATATCCTTGGCTGCAGACATTGAATTTTCGTCCTTTAGAAGTAAAAAATGATGAGATAAATTCTTGGTGGTAATAGGATGCAACATTAAAGTTACATTTAAGTATGAATTTGTTTATCCTATTTGCCTATGTTGGCTTTAAGAATGTCTCTGTTGAGTTAAAAAAGAGGTAGCTGCAGTTTTATCTTGTCAAACTAGTAATAATACACTCTATGTATATCTCATTTTAGTGGTCATGGTATCTTATATCACATTACTTATATTGTCAACCGAAGCTGTTGTCTTAGTCTCACCATAATTACTTGCTTTTGTTACAGATAGATCTAGCGAACTTTGGTGGAGAACTACTTTGCCAGGTAAATTATCTTGAAGTCTGTAATCTGCTTTGAAACAGTCGCATGAACCTCTTAATGTGCCAAATTGCAGGCAGATTCTTTCCTCTGCTCGGTCAATGATGTGTCAGTCACAAGTAGTACAGTTGATCAGCGGCCACGCAACATTGAAATTGGTGCAGAGGTAGGGTAATTGTTGAGGTACCTTATTGATTATGAGGTCATGTGGATCCTGCAAGTTTGTGTTCAGTTCATTTGGCATGCTTCTGGGCAACTGTTTGCCAGGAAATGAAAGATGCACATTTTTCTTCTACAGATGATCCTCAAACAGAAGCTTAGGGGTCAAGGAATGGCCTTCCTTGTCGGCGGTGGATCAGGTACACTTCACCCTTACATCGCGTTGAGGGTTAATGTAGATATTAGTAATTAAAGGCTTAAAGCTGCAATGCTATTTATGTTGGTTAAGTTTAGACCTGAATATTTTAGGTCTTAAATATTACAAATCTGTGATTCTGTAAAAGCTCTAGGACATGTTGATGCGATATATTGCTGAAACCTGAAATATGTCACGGCAAACTTTACTTTTTACTCAAATATGGATGTTGCTGACATGGGAGTACTTAGTACAGCATCTGATTCAGTATACTTGCAGTACTTTGTGTTAGACGATTTTCTGGGAGCACCAAATCTCTATTTTATTTAACACAAGCATGAAACCTGTTGTCTGATGCTAATTTGGTTTGGCACTAGCAAAATATTGCAACTTTGGTAAATTCGACAGGGTCCTAACTTTGGGAGCTTTTGCTCTCTACCTTTGTTAGTAATGCAGAAAATTCTTGCTCCCCGGGAGGTGATTACTGTTGATTGTGCTTGTATTGTGGCTATGACAACCACCATCAACTTTCAGTTACAGAACCCTACCCCACATAGAAGAGCAGTCCTTGTATTCGGGGTGAGTATATCCTGCTTCTCCTTTTCCTACTATACTTGTTCAAGAGGAGCAGTATCTTCCTTTATGTTGAGATTTCGTTTGTTTTGTTGCACTGAGAAGCATCATCTCATGCAGGGTGTCAACCAGCTAAAAGCATCTCTCACAGGACCTGGCGTCGTTTTCATTCAGAGCCTACCCTTCAATCGTCTCTCGCAGCGCATCGCAAGGTAAGAATGATGCTGCAACACATCGCTTCCCAGTTCCCACTGCCCTCTTGCCTGTCACTGACTGTAAGTTCATTCATGTATTCTCAAGCAGTAGATCAGTGGGGGCCCCAAGCTTGAGAGACAACCCCAGGTTCTTCATCCAGATCGTCATGTTCTTCTTCCTGGCCTATGTCATGATTGTGTCGTCAATAATTCTGACGGATGTTTAGGCGATGCTGTGGCGAGCATCTTGGTGTAATCCTTTTAGGATGTTGCCTGGAAGTTGGAAGAGTCAAAGTTGTTGCACCTTACAGACCCCCTCCCTCCTCTGTAGATGCCGTGTCGCGGGCGTGAGTAAGCCTGAGAAGAAATCGCACAGCTGTTGTTAGAAAACATAGTGGAAAGTTTGTCAGATTTCTTTTGTATTATGGTTTGCGACGAGCAGCCCTTGTTCGTGTGTAGACAGCAAGCTCAAGTTGCACAGCATAGGGTGAATATTACCATTGACATTGACTTAGATCCCATTGAGCAGTTCGGTCGATAAAGTTGTTGATGTATTTCTGTGCTCCATATCTTATCAATCTGCAAGCTCGTATATCTGAATCCACTGTCTGGAAAGAGGATGTCGTCCAAGGCAGGGAGAAGCGGTCGCAAGAAAAAAGCTGAGTTTATCAATCTAAATCTACCTCATGCAACCGAAATCTTTCTCGGTTTCAGGGAGGCCATCGTGAAGTTTCCAAAAGAGTTAATTACAGTTTTAGTACACAAACTTGCAGCGGGGGTACAATTTCCTACAAGAACTTGCAAAACGACTCAAATTAGCCTCTAAACTTGCTCTGCGAGAACAAATTGATACAATTTAGTCTGAAACTTGCCATATTGGACAGGAGGCACGCATCGGCCAGTCCGATATTATGCAGAAACACTCTCAAGTATAGCAATAAATGAACCCGTGGTCCTCAGAGAGAGCTGATAGTAGAAAACTTAAAAGCGACCCCTGAGGTTATGCAAAATATTACATTTGCACTGCGAACCCAGTACAAACCCTTCCGTCTGCTCGGTTTTCACCGCTTGTTCGTTTTCGTCGTGACGAGTGACGATCTTTACTGGTTGGTCGTCGCCAACAAGATCGTCGCTTGATGGAGCCACGTCCCTGGGGCATTGGCGAGTTTCCTTCGGATTATGGTGTGCACACTCCTGCTATGTTGGATGGTCCCCTATTTCGGACCTCTTATGGCTAGGGTTTTGATCATGTTTGAACAGAGGTATTCGTTCTTGATCAGCTCACTTAAACTAAAAGCAGAAAATTGAAGACAAAAACTACAAATTAACTTTAACGAAAACTCTAAACACAAAGATTAGGAATACTAAACTCCTCTCCGACAACGGCGCTAGAAAAAGGACTTAATATCTCATTTTTATTGATCTGGTATTGGAATAGAAAAAAGTATCCCGCACATATTTCCCTAGAGGTGACACTGGTTTATCGAACCCACGAGAGGAAGATTCTCTTGAAGCGATGGTCTCTAGCAAGCTTTCGTTAAAGTGTCAAATCCAGCTTTTCACCGGATCAACAAACAAATAGTGATTTAAACACTTGTAATAAAAAGAGGTATGGTATGAGGTCTTATGCTTACAACCTTGTATTTGTGATGGGATCAAATATGATATTAGTTTCTACGCTGCACCCGTCGAGATGTGCTTGCCACGGATCAAAGCGGAAATACCTTCTGTCAAACACGATCAAAACCCTAGCCATAAGAGGGCCGAAATAGGGGACCATCCAACATAGCAGAAGGAGTGTGCATACCATAATCCGGTGGAAACTCTCCAATGCCCCAGGGACGTGGGTCCATCAACTGACGATCCCGTCGACGGCGACCAACCAGGCAGTATTGTCGCTCGTCACGGACGAGAAACGAACAGCCGAAGCGGCCGATGAGAAACGAATAGGCAGGCGAACACGAACAGACGAAGGGTTTTGTGTTGGGCTTCCAGTGCAAATGTAATATTTTGCATAACCTCAGGGGTCGTTTTAAAGTTTTCTACTACCAGCTCTCTATGAGGACCGCGGTTTCGCTTAGTGCTATACTTGGGAGCGTTTCTGCATAATATCAAACTTACCGGCGCGTGCTTCCTGTCTGACATGGCAGGTTTCAGACTAAATTGCATCAATTTGTTCTCGTAGAGCAAGTTTAGGGGTTAATTTGAGTCATTTTGCAAGTTCTTGTATGAAATTGTACCCCCGCTGCAAGTTTGTGTACTAAAACTGTAATTAACTCTTTCCAAAAAGAACTCGCCACGGCCTCACCGCTGGGTCGCAGCCAGAGGGGGTGGAAAAAAACGTGGCGTCGTAGGAGATTATAATTTGACCTAAATTTTGATGAGACCATAGGATCAACCCCAAAATTTCATATTTGACCCTGCAGGTAAGTTTACAACTCCAAAAATATGAGCTCCAAACTCGATCTACAGTAAGAGATTCAAAAAAGAGAAATTCAACTATGAATAGTGCCATCTTTGCGTGAATAATATTTGACACTATTCACATCTGATTTTGTCTTTTTTGGTTCTCTATAAAGGTAGTACGAATTAGAAGCTGAAATTTTTTGAGGTTGTACATCAAACACGGATGTGTGTCCATAAATATTTTTAGAATTTTTGAACATGTTTTGAGTCTTCTAAAAGATTGATCTCATCGAAGGTTAGGTGCGGCCGCAGGGGTGACCGCTTGTGCCGGAGAGTGGCCGTGGGGTTTGAGGCTTTAGAGGGTTAGTTGGGCTCGCGGTGCCGTGGGCTGTGGGAGGCGATTCAGGATGGTGGAAGAACAATGTGTGTTGTCGGCCGTGGGAGGCAGTTCGGCCTTAGGTCAGAGGGCAGTGGTGGAAGAATGTCTTTTTAAGTCGGCCCCAAATGATCTCGAATTCACTAAGTAAGAAGAGAGTTGTTTCATTAATTAATAGAAAACCGAACGAACACTGTCACATCGCGCCCGTAAAAGCAAGGTACTTCGAGTGATCTAGCAGCCCATGCAAGAACGCGCACACGTAGTCGAGGAGAAAAGCATCACCGAGGTTGCAACTCGGTGTCATCGTCATCACACCTCCAAGAGGGTGACTCGACTTCATCATCGATAACCACCAACTAGCTCGCACCGCAAAACAAACGCCGAGACCTACGCAGGCGGAAGACAAACAGTCAACCGCACGCGTCGGTGACCAAGCAGCTCTAACTCTGCCAATGAGCATTGTAGGAGAAATGTGATGGACGTGCGCTAGGCCAACGCCAAAACCGACCACACACCTTGGGCCATCATCCCCGCAATATCCACCTCAGCAGCTCCGACTTCATAGAGACAAAGTGAGTCACGACGACCCATCGAACACGCGGATGAGACCGACTACCAAAGTACAACTGCAACCCTGCCTCCGCTCGAAACCGCATTCATTGCCACATACAGGAAACTGACATTCGCATCACCGGACGGCCACCTGCCGACACAATGTCGCAAGCGTCCAGTCCATGGCGCAAACGGATCCAAAGCTCTTCAAGGAGACATCCCAAAGAGGGAAGTGGTGATGTCGACCCCGTCGTCCGACTCGGGCAGGGCTTAGGCTTTCATTGGAAGATCAAGATCCGAGAGTGTAGGAGGATACGGGGCTCCACAGTGATGCTTTCAGGGAGGTGAAACAACACCCACAGACGTCAACAACGCCGACCGTCAAGACCGGGAAAAGGTTTCACCTGGAGCTACCCAACACCCCCACACCCCCACGCACAACACCCCGTTGCCCGCCAACCTCTCGTAGAGCCACCGCGTTGGTAGCACCGGAGATCCAGCAAGAAGGGAGGGGCACACCCGCCCCTATTTGTCAGAGAAGAGAAGCTGACTGAAGACCAGGAGCTCGCTGACGAAGTTGCCGTGGCTGCCACCTGTGAGAGACACTGCTAGGGATTCGCCACGCTAGAGAAGAACAGATGGGACGAAGCCCAGAGGCCTACCAAAGACGTAGTTGACCTACCTAGATCCGTCGTGCTATGAAGAAAAAATGGATGAGCCTTCCCACCCCGAGCTTCGTCCCAGCCGTCGTGCTACGCAGAAGAAAGGGATCGAGCCTTCCCACCCCGAGTTTCTACTGCTAAACGAGAGGAAGCCGACCCCACCGCCGCTCGGGCTTAGCTGGCAGCCTCCTCCAGCGACGGCTGAGGGAGTCCTGGACTAGGGGGTATCCGGACAGCCGGACTATATACTTTGGCCGAACTGATGGACCATGAAGATACAAAACTCAAGACTTCGTCCCGTGTCCGGATGGGACTCTCCTTTGCGTGGAAGACAATCTTGGCGATCCGGATATTAGATTTCCTTCTTTGTAACCGACTATGTGTAAACCCTAGCCCCTCCGATGTCTATATAAACCGGAGGGTTTAGTCCTTAGAGAAGGGACAATCATAATCATCATAGGCTAGCTCCTAGGGTTTAGCCTCTACGATCTCGTGGTAGATCAACTCTTGTAATACTCATATCATCAAGATCAATCAAGCAGGAAGTAGGGTTTTACCTCCATCAAGAGGGCCCGAACCTGGGTAAAACATTGTGTCCCCTGCCTCCTGTTACCATTAGCCTTAGACGCACAGATCGGGACCCCCTACCCGAGATCCGCCGGTTTTGACACCGACATTGGTGCTTTCATTGAGAGTTCCTCTGTGTCGTCGCTGCAAGGCTCGATGGCTCCTTCAATCATCAACAACAACGCGGTCCAGGGCGAGACCTTTCTCCCCGGACAGGTCTTCGTGTTCGGCGGCTTCAAGATCGGGCCAATTCGCCGCCATCCGGAGCAGATCGACACCACGCCCCCGCCATCGTGTCGTTCGAACTTGAACTACACGGCCGATATCCTCGAAGACTTGATCTTCGATGGATTCGGGCCTACGCCAGGAGCGTCGAACAGTCACGATGAGCACGGCTTAGACCTGCTGTCAGACAATACTCGGGATATCGCGCCTGCAGGAGCTCCGGACCTAAATCTGGAGCAGATTGCATTGTCCGAGGACGGGTGGGTAGACCCCGCCTCTGAGGCTGCACTCTCATCGGCGGCAGAGACGAACACAGACTTCACCCCCAAGGAATCCTGTGTCTCTGGACCCCCGGACTTGTGTCCGGCTGTAGGTCCCAGACCGCACACCCCCGAGCCCGCCGATTCTGGCTGGGCTCCGGTAATGGAGTTCACAGCTGCGGATATCTTCCAGCACTCGCCCTTTGGCGATATGCTGAACTCATTAAAGTCTCTCTCTTTGTCAGGAGACTCTTGGCCGAACTATGTCCGGCTTGAGTGGGAAGCAGGCGACGAGGGAATTCGTTGCCCACCCACCACCCACTTCATTGCCACGATCGATGATTTGACCGACGTGCTTGACTTCGACTCTGAATACATCAACGGTGTGGACGACGATGTAGGAGAAGAACAGGAACCACCGCCCACGGGGCGCTGGACAACCACCTCCTCATATGATATATACATGATGGACACTCCGAAAGAAACCAATGGCGAGGAGGCAATGGAAGATAACCCCTCAAGGAAGAAAGCAAAGCATGGGCGTCATCGGCGCCGCTCCAAGCCCCGCCATAGCAATACCGGCACAGGAGACGAAAACAATCGGGATGGTGCCGAAGATGAATACAACCCCGATCAGCCTGCCTTCGAGCAGGCCGAACAGGAAGACGGGCAGGTCAGCCCAGACGAACAAGCGACGGACGGATACCCGGAGGAGGACAACTACATGCCCCCTCCGAAGACGAGATTAGCCTCAGCGACGCCGAGTTCGGCGTGCCTGAGGACCCCGTAGAGCAGGAACGCTTCAAGCGCCAGCTTATGGCCACTGCGAGGAGCCTGAAAAAGAAGCAGTAGCAGCTCCAAGCCGATCAAGACCTACTCACAGACAGATGGAACGAAGTCCCGGCAGCCGAGGAATATGGACTCGAGCGCCACACGGCCGACTGGCCACCTCGTGGCCGGGATAAAACAACATATCAGCCCGAATACCAGCCTGCACCCCTACGCCAATACACTATGGCCCGGGGCAATAGGTAGGACCTGCGAGACATATTGGAAAACAAGGCAGGACAACCAAGATCGATCTACGGATCGCGCGGTCGCGCCCCAACACGTGACGATGATCGTCATGCCGGATACACTATCAACAAGTCCGGCCGGGCGAACACACCAACCGGACTCATTCGAATGCAGAGCCACATAGCCCGCATAGAGGCGCCAGACACCCCTCTCGCTTCATCGACGAAGTGATGGATCATGAATTCGTAAGGGTTTAAACTCAGAACATTGAATCATACGATGGCACAACAGACCCCACAGTATGGATCGAAGATTTCCTTCTCCACATTCACATGGCCCGCGGTGACAATCTACACGCCATCAAGTACCTTCCCCTTAAGCTCAAAGGACCGGCCCGACACTGGCTAAATAGCCTGCCGGCAAATTCCATTGGCAGTTGGGAAAACCTGGAGGATGCTTTCCTCGACAACTTCCAGGGCACATACGTGCGACCACCAGATGCTGATGACTTGAGCCACATTACCCAATAGCCCGGAGAGTCAATCAGAAAATTCTGGACTCGGTTCCTAACTAAAAAGAACCAAATTGTCGACTGTCCGGACGCCGAAGCCCTGGCGGCCTTTAAGTATAATATCCGTGACGAGTGGCTCGCCCGACACCTCGGCCAGGAAAAACCAAAATCCATGGCGGCCCTCACGACACTCATGACCCGCTTTTGCGCAGGCGAGGACAGCTGGTTGGCTCGCAGTAGCACCACGCCAATAAACTCCGGCACTTCAGATGTCCGCGATAATAACGGCAAGCCACGGCGCAACAGACATAAGCGTCAGAACAATGGCGACAACACTGAAGACACGGCAGTCAACGCCAGATTCAGTGGCTCAAAATCCGGTCAGCGGAAAAAGGCGTTCAAAAGAAACAATCAGGGACCGTCCAGTCTGGACCGCATACTCGATCGCTCGTGCCAAATTCACGGCACCCCGGGTAAGCCAGCAAACCACACTAACAGAGACTGCTGGGTGTTCAAACAGGCCGGTAAGATAAATGCCGAGAACAAGGACAAGGGGCTGCACAGCGACGATGACGAGGAGCCCCGGCGTCCGAACACAGGGGGACAGAAGAAATTTCCTCCCGAGGTGAAAACGGTCAACATGATCTACGCCACCCACATTCCCAAACGGGAACGAAAGCGAGCACTGAGGGACGTCTATGTGATGGAGCCAGTCGCCCCAAAGTTCAACCCATGGTTAGCCTGTCTGATCACCTTTGATCGTAGGGATCACCCTACCAGCATCCGTCACGGCAGTTCAGCCGCATTGGTCCTAGACCCAATCATTGACGGATTTTACCTCACACGAGTCCTTATGGACGGTGGCAGCAGCCTGAACCTGCTTTATCAGGACACAGTGCGCAAAATGGGCATCGACCCTTCAAGGATCAAGCCCACCAAAACTACCTTTAAAGGTGTAATTCTAGGGGTAGAGGCCTGTTGCACGAGATCCATAACACTGAAGGTGGTCTTCGGATCTCCGGATAACTTCCGAAGCGAGGAGTTAATCTTCGACATCGTCCCTTTCCGTAGTGGCTATCATGCACTGCTTGGACGAACCGCATTCACTCGATTCAATGTGGTACCACACTATGCATACATCAAGCTCAATATGCCAGGACCTCGCGGGGTCATAACAGTCAATGGAAACACGGACCGCTCTCTCCATACAGAAGAGCATACTGCAGCCCTTGCGGCAGAAGTACAAAGCAGCCTTCTCCGGCAAACCACCAATCCGGCGACAACAACCCCGAACACCATCAAGCGAGTCCGGAGTACCCTGCAACAGGATCGCCAGGCACGCCAAGAGCGCGACTAGCAGTCCGGCCTCCGTCGCAGTCCCATTCAGGCAGCATTCGTGCCGCGCGTACACAATTACGCACTCAAAATACCATGGGCACAGGCGGGGGCGCAATAGTGACGCGGTCAACAGTGCGGTTCAGCCGCAACATACTTTAATAACCCTCTTTATCTTTCAGGACCCTACTTTCGGGCAGCCTCTTCAGAGAACCGAATCATCGGACTCCTCACAGGAGGGAGAACCAAGGAGGCAAAAGGCTTTGCGCACAAAGGGAATGCCCAGGTGGTATCTGTTAATGATCGTTATACCTGTTTTATATACCATTATGCAGCCCGCCCTTGGATAGGACATGTCAAATAGTCACATCTTCATTCTGCTTAACGCATAAATTGTACACATACGCCCGGACATATTGTCTTACAATGGGAAACAATATATAGCGTCAGCTTATTATTCCTATCACATTTTTCCCATAAATGTTTATTTAATATTGAATTCGTACATCTTGGTACGCTCAGTTTGCCAGGGGCTTCTTATGGCGCCCCATAATACGACAAGATAAGTCCGAACACTTTCAACAGTGCAGCACCCCGAACTTATAGCACTATATGCATCAGCTCCGAATCATGTCTTGGGTCAATAGTTGGGTTTGCCCGACTCCCTTGTTTTGGGACCTTACGTTCCGTTATATCAGCTAAGGTAGCGCAGGGAGAACTACTGCGGTTGTGTCCCGGTTCTTCCGGACGAGCACCTCAGTAGAGAAAGCCAAAAACTGACCGGCATGATGCGGCGAGAGCTGGTCGCTGTTCGAGAGGTCTTAAAATCCTTAAAGATTTTTCCGCTTTAGGCGTGGAATCGGCCTCGTCCGATTTAGGCGTATATAGCGCCCCAATTCGACTTTTCGAATTATAGGGGCTTCGCCGAAACTTAAAATTATAGACTTCTATGGCTAAGTGAAAGTTATAAAGCCACATAGTCCGATTGCCTTGTTTGCTGCGCCAAACACCTCCTTGAGGGACCAAATATTTGGATAAAGAGTGTCTGGGTTTTCCACGAACGCCTGAGATTAGTTACGTGGGCGGAAGCCGATTTAATCGCCTACTTTCAGAATTTTATAAACAGCCGCACAGAAGATAATATTTTAAATCAACAAAGCACTATATAGTGCAAATAACTTCGTTTTTATATTACAAAAACAACAGGAGTACATTCACTCAAAGATCGTGTCCTTGGTACATTCAACGGCCATGAGGCGAGCGCCTTTCATAACACCATCATAACATTTTTCGGGATAGCGATGCGCCTTGCCCTTCGGCGGTCCATCCTTCACCAGCTTCTCCGCATCCAGCTTGCCCCAATGCACCTTCGCACGGGAAAAGGCTTGGTGGGCACCCTCAATGCAAACGGATCACTTGATCACTTCAAGCCACGGACAGGCATTTACCATCCGCTTTATCAGGCCAAAGTAGCTGGCGGGCAGGGGCTCACCAGGACACATCCGGACTATGAAATCTTTCATAGCCACTTCGGCCGCCCTGTGGAGTTCAACCAGTTGCTTCAATTGGTCACTCAGAGGCATCGGGTGTTCGGCTCCAGCATACTGGGACCAGAACAGCTTCTCCGTTGAGCTCCCCTCTTCGGCACGGTAGAACTCCGCGGCATCCGATATGCTGCGTGGCAGATCTGCGAATGCCTCGTGGAGCTCCGAATTCGGGTAAGTAAAAGAAACGCCTCCTCCACATGCTTGCTTTGCAAAAAGAATGTCTTACCCGCCGCTATCTTCTTGGCCGCGTGGATTTCCTGCTGGGCCTTTTTGGCTTCGGCCTTGGCGTCTTTCATGCTCAAAAGGGCCTTCGCAAGTTCAGACTCCTTCGTCTTGAAGTCACGCTCTAAGGACTCGAACTTCTTGCCGAGCTCCTGGAGCTCTTGCTGTACCTCGCCCACCCTAGCATTTTGTTTTTCACGCTCAATGCGCTCCATGGCCGCCTTGTTCTCGGCCTCGGATAGCGCTTTCTTCAGGGACCCCACTTCGGTTGTGGCCCCTATTACAAAATCATGACGCTTTTTTAGCGTCACCAACTTTTTCTATTCTTTGTGATATGTGAACGGGGTATCACTCACCTTTGTTCTCTTCGAGCTGCCTCTTCGTGAGGCTGAGCTCTCCCTGAGCCTGCTCCAGGTCCCGTTTGAGTCCGGAGACCTCCGCTGTGCGGGCAGCAGCGGCAAGCAGCACCGCCTGCTTATTCACATAGACTCCTAATATTAGACTCCTGCGGATTAAAATTGACTCTCCGTTTGGCTTTTCTTTCCGAACACCAAACAGAGTATCAGGGGCTACTGTCTATCGGGTGATAATTTCACGCATTTTTGATTACTTACCCCAAAGCCTGTCAGGAGGCTGGTGCAGGCTTCGGTCAATCCGCTTTTGGCGGACCGAACCTTCTGAATCACCGCACTCATAAGAGTACGGTGCTCTTCATCCATGGAAGCGCCGCAAAGCGCTTCCAGCAGACTATCTGACGCCTCTGGCATAACGGAAGTCATCGACACGGATGGCTCGCCCTCCTTAGCGAGGGGCTGCCTGCCCGAATCCGGAGCCTTTGGAGGTTCCGGTACAGTGTACGGCTGGGAGCCCGACTTGCTGCGGCTCTCGTCGGTACAATCTGTGGGGATCTTATGCCCCGTGTGCCCGACGTCTGGAATTTCGCCTTGGGGCGTCTCCAGAGTCGCCTCCCCCTGCTCTGGAAGCCTTTGGTACAACACCTCCGTGTCATCCGCAGGCCGAGGGGAAGTGGCCGTTGGGAGCGAATTCATCGCCAAATCGCTCAAAGACCCATCCGAAGAGGATACCTCGGGATGGGCCCTAGTCGGACTGCATATGCGTGTTCGGCGTTATAATAGACTATGAAGCAAAGTCGCATTAAAGTACAACAGAAGTGCGGATACTTACGATCTTACTAGGGGCTTCCCCCTGGGCAGCCACTCATCCTTGCTGTAGGCGGCCGTGGTGGAGTAATCCGGAAGGGACGCCTTTCCCTTCTTGGGCGTCCTAGCCTCCCCCTCCGGGTCGGCTTTCCTTTTCTTCTCCTCCCCAGTGCGGGGAGGCGGAGTTTCCTCGTGTTTCCCCCGCCTCCGCGGGAGGAATCTGCCTTGTCGTCTATGACGGCCTTGCGCCGGGGACCCTTCCTGGTCCCCTAGGCCGCCTTCTTAGGCCCTTCGGCCTCCCCGGATGGGGCGGCCCTTTCCTTTTCCTCTTCCCCTTCGTGGGAGGAGTGTGCCTCGTCGTCTTTGGACGAGGCGTCCGGTACAACCTTACGCCGGAGACCCTTCCTGGTCCCCGGGGCCTTCTTTTCGGCCTTTTTTTCCGGCGCCTTGTAGGGCGCCGGGACTAGCATCTCCGTCAGGAGAGCGGTCGCTGGACCTTCTGGTAGTGGAGCCGGATAGTCGATCTGCTCTGCCGTCTCCATGTACTCCTGATTAAGTACACACGATGACTTAAAATCTGTTGGAAATATGCCCTAGAGGCAATAATAAAAGTATTATTATATTTCATTGTTCATGATAATTGTCTTTTGTTCATGCTATAACTGTATTATCCGGAAATCATAATACACGTGTGAACACTTAGACCACAATATGTCCCTAGTGAGCCTCTAGTTGACTAGCTTGTTGTGATCAACAGATAGTCATGGTTTCCTGACTATGGACATTGGATGTCGTTGATAACGGGATCACATCATTACGAGAATGATGTGATGGACAAGACCCAATCCTAAGCATAGCATAAAAGATCGTATAGTTCGTTTGCTAGAGCTTTGCCAATGTCAAGTATCTCTTCCTTCGACCATGAGATCGTGTAACTCCCGGTTACTGTAGGAGTGCCTTGGGTGTATCAAACGTCACAACGTAACTGGGTGACTATAAAGGTGCATTACAGGTATCTCCAAAAGTATCTGTTGGGTTGACACGGATCGAGACTGGGATTTGTCACTCCGTATGACGGAGAGGTATCTCTGGGCCCACTCGGTAATGCATCATCATAATGAGCTCAAGGTGACCAAGGTGTTGTACGGGATCATGCATTACAGTGCGAGTAAAGTGACTTGCGGTAAAGAGACCGAACAAGGTATTGGGATACCGACGATCGAGTCTCGGGCAAGTAACGCATGAATGACAAAGGGAATTGCATACAAGGTTTGATCAATCCTCGACATCGTGGTTCAACCGATGAAATCATCGAGGAGCATGTGGGAACCAACATGGGTATCAGACCCGCTGTTGGTTATTGCCCGAGAGTCGCCTCGGTCATGTCTGCGTGTCTCCGAACCCGTAGGGTCTACACACTTAAGGTTCGATGACGCTAGGGTTATTAGGAAGACTAGTATGTGACTACGAATGTTGTTGAGTCCGGATGAGATCCCGGACGTCACGAGGAGTTCGGAAGGGTCAGAGGTAAAGATTTATATATGGGAAGTTGTTAAAGGACAGGAAAGTTTGGGGCATACCGGTATTGTCTGGGGCCACGGAAGGGTTCCGGGTCCATCGGGGGGGCCCCCTCCGGGGGCCACTGGGCTGCGTGGGGAGTTGGCCAGCCCTGGTGGGCTGGGCGCACCCTCCCTTGGGCCTTTGCGCCTAGGGTTGAGGGAACCCAGAGGGGCGCCCTTGGTTGGGGCAAGTCCCCTCCCTTGGCCGCCGCCCCCTCTAGATGGATCTAGAGGGCCGGCCCCTCTCCCTTCCCCTATAAATAGAGGGGTGAGGGGAGGGCAGCCGCACCACAAGCCAAGGCGCAGCCCTCCCCTCCCCTACACCTCTCCTCCTCCGTTGTGTGCTCGGCGAAGCCCTGTCGGAGTACTGCTTCTCCACCATCACCACGCCGTCGTGCTGCCGGTGGAGCTGTCTTCCTCAACCTCTCCTTCCTCCTTGCTGGATCAAGACGGAGGAGACGTCACCCATACCGTACGTGTGTTGAACGCGGAGGTGCTGTCCGTTCAGCACTTGGTCATCGGTGATTCGAATCACGTCGAGTACGACTACATCATCACCTTGCAAGCTTCCGCACGCGATCTACAAGTGGTATGTAGATGCAAACTCTCTCCCTTGACTCGTTGCTTAGATGAACTCATAGATGGATCTTGGTGAAACCGTAGGAAAATTTTTAATTTTCTGCAATGTTCCCCAACAGTGGCATCACGAGCTAGGTCTATGCGTAGTTCTCTAATGCACCAGTAGAACACAATTTGTTGTGGGCGTGGATCTTGTCAACTTACTTGCCTCTACTAGTCTTTTCTTGCTTCACTCGTATTGTGGGATGAAGCGGCCCGGACCAACCTTACACGTACGCTTACGTGAGACCGGTTCCACCGATTGACATGCACTAGTTGCATAAGGTGGCTGGCGGGTGTCTGTCTCTCCCACTTTAGTTGGAGCAGATTCGATGAACAGGGCCCTTATGAAGGGTAAATAGAATTGACAAAATCACGTTGTGGTGATTCGTAGGTAAGAAAACGTTCTTGCTAGAACCCAATCGCAGCCACGTAAAAGATGCAACAACAATTAGAGGACGTCTAACTTGTTTTTGCAGCGATTGATCATGTGATGTGATATGGCCAGAAGTTGTGATGAATGATGAATTGTGATGTATGAGATCATGTTCTTGTAATAGGATTCACGACTTGCATGTCGATGAGTATGACAACGGCAGGAGCCATAGGAGTTGTCTTTATTTTTGTATGACCTGCGTGTCATTGAAGAACGCCATGTAAACTACTTTACTTTATTGCTAAACGCGTTAGTCATAGAAGTAGAAGTAGTCGTTGGCGTGACAACTTCATGAAGACACGATGATGGAGATCATGATGATGGAGATCATGGTGTCAAGCGGTGACAAGATGATCATGGAGCCCCAAGATGGAGATCAATGGAACTTTATGATATTGGCCATATCATGTCACAACTATATAATTGCATGTGATGTTTATTATGTTTATGCATCTTGTTTACTTAGGACGACGGTAGTAAATAAGATGATCCCTTACAAAAATTTCAAGAAGTGTTCTCCCCTAACTGTGCACCGTTGCTACAGTTCGTCGCTTCTAAGCACCACGTGATGATCGGGTGTGATGGATTCTTACGTTCACATACAACGGGTGTAAGATAGTTTTACACAGCAAAAACACTTAGGGTTAACTTGACGAGCCTAGTATGTGCCGACATGGCCTCGGAACACGGAGACCGAAAGGTCGAACACGAGTCGTATGGAAGACACGATCAACATGAAGATGTTCACCGACGATGACTAGTCCGTCTCACGTGATGATCGGACACGGGCTAGTCGACTTGGATCGTGTAACACTTAGATGACTAGAGGGATGTCTAATCTAAGTGGGAGTTCATAATTTTGATTAGAACCTTATTATCATGAACTTAGTCTAAAACCTTTGCAAATATGTCTTGTAGATCAATGGCCAACGCTAATGTCAACATGAACTTCAACGTTCCTAGAAAACCAAGCTGAAAGATGATGGTAGCAACTATACGGATCGGGTCCGAACCCGAGGATCATCCTCATAGCTGCCAGGAAGCAATATGTCCTAGAAGGACCGCTAGGTGATGCTCCCGTCCCAGAGAACCAAGACGTTATGAACGCTTGGCAAGCTCGTGCCGATGATTACTCCCTCGTTCAGTGCGGCATGCTTTACAGCTTAGAACCGGGGCTCCAAAAGCGTTTTGAGCATCACGGAGCATATGAGATGTTCGATGAGCTGAAACTAGTTTTCCAAGCTCATGCCCGGGTCGAGAGATATGATGTCTCCGACAAGTTCTACAGTTGTAAGATGGAGGAAAACAATTCTGTCAGTGAGCACATCCTGAAGATGTCTAGGTTGCACAACCGTATGACCCAGCTGAACATAAACCTCCCAGATGAGGCGGTCATTGACAGAATCCTCCAGTCGCTCCCACCAAGCTACAAGAGCTTTGTGATGAACTACAACATGCGGGGATGGTAAAGACCATTCTGAAGTGTTCTCGATGTCAAGTCAGCAGAGGCTGAAATCAAGAAAGAACATCAAGTGTTGATGGTCAATAAGACCACTAAGTTCAAGAAGGGCAAGGGTAAGAAGAACTTCAAGAAGGACGGCAAAGATGTTGTCGCGCCCGTAAGCTTTCTTGCCGGAAGAAGTCAAAGAATGGACCCAAGCACGAGGTGAGTGCTTTTATTGCAAGGGAAGGGTCCGAAGCGGAACTGCCCCAAATACTTAGCGGATAAGAAGGCCGCAACACCAAAGGTATATTTGATATACATGTAATTGATGTGTACCTTACGATTACTCGTAGTAACTCCCGGTATTTGATACCGTGCCGTTGCTCATATTTGTAACTCACAGCAGGAGCTGCGGAATAAACGGAGACTGGCGAAGGACGAGGTGACGATGCGCGTCAGGAATGGTTCCAGAGTCGATGTGATCGCCGTCGGCATGGTGCCTCTACATTTACCTACGGGATTAGTTTTAAACCTTAATAATTGTTATTTAGTGCCAAGTTTGAGCATGAACATTGTATCTGGATCTCGTTTAATCTGAGATGGCTACTCATTTAAGTCGAGAATAATGGTTGTTCGATTTATATGAGAGATATGTTTTATGGTCATGCTCGATGGTCAATGGTTTATTCTTAATGAATCTCGAGCGTAATATTACACATGTTCATAGTGTGGATGCGAAAAGATGTAAAGTTGATAACGATAGTCCCACATACTTGTGGCACTGCCGCCTTGGTCACATTGGTGTCAAGCGCATGAAGAAGCTCCATGCTGATGGACTTTTAGATTCTCTTGATTATGAATCCTTTGACACATGCGAACCATGCCTCTTAGGCAAAATGACTAAGACTCCATTCTCCGGAACAATGGAGCGAGCAACCAACCTGTTGGAAATCATACATACCGATGTGTGCGGTCCAATGAGCGTTGAGGCTCGCGGAGGATATCGTTATGTTCTCACTCTCACTGATGACTTGAGTAGATATGGGTATGTCTACTTAATGAAACACAAGTCTGAAACCTTTGAAAAGTTCAAGGAATTTCAGAATGAGGTGGAGAATCAACGTGACCGAAAGATAAAATTCCTACGATCCGATCGTGGAGGAGAATACTTAAGTCACGAATTTGGCACACACTTAAGGAAATGTGGAATCGTTTCACAACTCACGCCGCCTGGAACACCTCAGCGAAACGGTGTGTCCGAACGTTGTATTCGCACTCTATTGGATATGGTGCGGTCTATGATGTCTCTTACCGATTTACCGCTATCATTTTGGGGATACGCTCTAGAGACAGCTACATTCACTTTAAATAGGGCACCGTCTAAATCCGTTGAGACGACACCGTATGAATTATGGTTTGGGAAGAAACCTAAGCTGTCGTTTCTAAAAGTTTGGGGATGCGATGCTTATGTCAAGAAACTTCAACCTGAAAAGCTCGAACCCAAGTCGGAAAAATGCGTATTCATAGGATACCCTAAGGAAACTGTCGGGTATACCTTCTACGTAAGATCCGAAGGAAAGATCTTTGTTGCCAAGAACGAATGCTTTCTGGAAAAAGAGTTTCTCTCGAAAGAAGTAAGTGGGATTAAAGTAGAACTCGATGAAGTACTACCTCTTGAACGGGAAAGTGGTGCAGCGCAGGAAACCGTTCCTGTGATGCCCACACCAACTGAAGAGGAAAACAATGATGATGATCAAGGTACTTGGATCAAGTTACTCTGAACTTCGTGAGGTCCACAAGGACACGTTCCGCACTGCAGTGGTACGGCAACCCTGTCCCGGAAATCATGTTGTTAGACAATGGTGAACCTTGAACTATGAAGAAGCGATGGCGGGCCCGGATTCCAACAAATGGCTTGAAGCCATGAAATCCGAGATAGAATCCATGTATGAAAACAAAGTATGGACTTTGACAGACTTGCCCGATAATCGGCGAGCAATAGAAAACAAATGGATTTTTAAGAAGAAGACGGACGCGGATGGTAATGTTACCATCTATATAGCTCGACTTGTCGCTAAGGGTTATCGACAAGTTCAAGGGATTGACTACGACGAGACTTTCTCTCCCGTAGCGAAGCTGAAGTCCGTTCGAATCATGTTAGCAATTGCCGCATACTATGATTATGAGATATGGCAGATGGACGTCAAAACGGCATTCCTTAACGGACATCTTAAGGAAGAGTTGTATATGATGCAGCCGGAAGGTTTTGTCGATCCTAAGAACGCTAACAAAGTATGCAAGCTCCAGCGATCCATTTATGGACTGGTGCAAGCATCTCGGAGTTGGAACATTCGCTTTGATGAGATGATCAAAGCGTTTGGGTTTATGAGACTTATGGAGAAGCTGCGTTTACAAGAAAGTGAGTGGGAGCTCTGTAGCATTTCTCCTATTATATGTAGATGACATACTCTTGATGGGAAATGATACTGAAACTTCGGACAACATTAAGGCCTACTTGAACAAGTGTTTTTCAATGAAGGACCTTGGAGAAGCTGCTTATATATTAGGCATCAAGATCTATAGAGATAGATCGAGACGCCTCATAGGTCTTTCACAAAGCACATACCTTGATAAGATTTTGAAGAGGTTCAAAATGGATCAATCCAAGAAAGGGTTCTTGCCTATGTTACAAGGTGTGAGATTGAGCTCAGCTCGACCACCGACCACGGCAAAAGATAAAGAAGAGATGAGTGTCATCCCTATGCTTCAGCCATAGGATCTATTATGTATGCCATCTGTGTACTGCACCGATGTAAACCTTGCCGTAAGTTTGGTTGCAAGATACCAAAGTAATCCCGGCAAGGAACACCGGACAGCGGTCAAGAATATCTGAAGTACCGAAAAGGACAAAGGACATGTTTCGTTTATGGAGGAGACGAAGAGCTCGTCAGTAAAGGGTTACGTCGACGCTAGCTTCGACTCAGATCCGATGACTCTAAGTCACAAACCGGATATGTGTATATGTTGAATGGTGGAGCGATGGTGGTGCGGTGCAAGCGAGCGTCGTGGCGGGATCTACGTGTGAAGCGGAGTACATGGCAGCCTCGGAGGCAGCGCATGAAGCGATTTGGGTGAAGGAGTTCATCACCGACCTAGGAGTCATACCCAATGCGTCGGGGCCGATCAAACTCTTCGTGACAACACTGGAGCTATTGCCCTTGCCAAGGAGCCTGGTTTCACAAGAAGACCAGCACATCAAGCGTCGTTTCAACTCCATCCGTGAAAATGTTCAAGATGGAGACATAGAGATTTGCAAAGTGCACACGGATCCGAATGTCGCAGATCCGTTGACTAAACCTCTCTCGCGTGCAAAACATGATCAACACCAGAACTCTATGGGTGTTCGATTCATCACAATGTAACTAGATTGGTGACTCTAGTGCAAGTGGGAGACTGTTGGAAATATGCCCTAGAGGCAATAATAAAAGTATTATTATATTTCATTGTTCATGATAATTGTCTTTTGTTCATGCTATAACTGTATTATCCGGAAATCGTAATACACGTGTGAACACTTAGACCACAATATGTCCCTAGTGAGCCTCTAGTTGACTAGCTCGTTGTGATCAACAGATAGTCATGGTTTCCTGACTATGGACATTGGATGTCATTGATAACGGGATCACATCATTAGGAGAATGATGTGATGGACAAGACCCAATCCTAAGCATAGCATAAAAGATCGTATAGTTCGTTTGCTAGAGCTTTGCCAATGTCAAGTATCTCTTCCTTCAACCATGAGATCGTGTAACTCCCGGTTACTGTAGGAGTGCCTTGGGTGTATCAAACGTCACAACGAATCGGGTGACTATAAAGGTGCATTACGGTATCTCCGAAAGTATCTGTTGGGTTGAGACGGATCGAGGCTGGGATTTGTCACTCCGTATGACGGAGAGGTATCTCTGGGCCCACTCGGTAATGCATCATCATAATGAGCTCAAGGTGACCAAGGTGTTGCCACGGGATCATGCATTACTGATGCGAGTAAAGTGACTTGCGATAACGAGACCGAACAAGGTATTGGGATGCCAACGATCGAGTCTCGGGCAAGTAACGTCTTGAATGACAAAGGAATTGCATACGAGGTTTGATCGAATCCTCGACATCGTGGTTCAACCGATGAAATCATCGAGGAGCATGTGGGAACCAACATGGGTATCAGACCCTTGTGTTGGTTATTGCCCGAGAGTCGTCTCGGTCATGTCAGCGTGTCTCCCGAACCCGTAGGGTCTACACACTTAAGGTTCGATGACGCTAGGGTTATTAGGAAGACTAGTATGTGACTATCGAATGTTGTTCGGAGTCCCGGATGAGATCCCGGACGTCACGTGGAGTTCCGGAAGGGTCCGGAGGTAAAGATTTATATATGGGAAGTTGTTAAAAGGACATCGGAAAGTTTCAGGGGCATACCGGTATTGTACCGGGGCCACCGGAAGGGTTCCGGGTCCACCGAGGGGCCACCCTCCCGGGGCCACTTGGGCTGCGTGGGGAGTTGGCCAGCCTGGTGGCTGGGCGCACCCCTCCCTTGGGCCCTTGCGCCTAGGGTTGAGGGAACCCTAGAGGGGCGCCTGCTTGGGGGCAAGTCCCCCTCCCTTGCCGCCGCCCCCTCTAGATGGATATAGAGGGCCGCCCCTTCTCCCTTCCCCTATATATAGGGGTGAGGGAGGGCAGCACCACAAGCCAAGGCGCAGCCCTCCCTCCCAACACCTCTCCTCCTCCGTTGTGTGCTCGGGCGAAGCCCTCGCCGAGATCGCTTCTCCACCATCACCACGCCGTCGTGCTGCCGGTGGAGCTATCTTCCTCAACCTCTCCTTCCTCCTTGCTAGATCAAGACGGAGGAGACGTCACCCGTACCGTACGTGTGTTGAACGCGGAGGTGCTGTCCGTTCAGCACTTGGTCATCGGTGATTCGAATCACGTCGAGTACGACTACATCATCACCTTGCAAGCTTCCGCACGCGATCTACAAGTGGTATGTAGATGCAAACTCTCTCCCTTGACTCGTTGCTTAGATGAACTCATAGATGGATCTTGGTGAAACCGTAGGAAAAAATTTAATTTTCTGCAACGTTCCCCAACAAAATCCTCCCATGAGTATGCTGGGAAAACTACATCTGGTGATGGTTAGAAAACTCACTGGACGGGGGGGGGGGGGGGGTGGCATGAAGTCCACGGTCCTCAGATGTGAGAGGAGGTATTTCGGAGGCCTTGAAAAACACCTTCCATGCGTCCTTGTGTGTCGTGCAGTAGAGCTCTTGAAGTGTCTGGTGTTCGGCCGGGACGAACTCCCACAGATTAAAAGCCCGTCTTTGGCACGAAAGAATTCGGCGGACGAGCATGACCTGGACCACGTTGACAAGCTTGATTTTCTTGTCAACCATATTCTTGATGCAGTTCTGAAGTCCGGTCAGCTCAAGAGTTCGCCCTGTGCCAGCCCTTCTTTTCCTGTGAGGTGAGCCGCATGGAAATTCCGGATCGGAATTCGGGGGCCACCGCCCAGTTGGCGTCGTGCGGCTCGGTGATGTAGAACCACCCCGATTGCCACCCTTTCATGGTCTCCGCGAAGGAGCCGTCAAGCCAGGTGACGTTGGGCATCCTGCCCACCATGGTGCCTCCGCACTCCGCTTGCTGGCCCCTCACGATCTTCGGCTTCACGCAGAAGATTCGTAGCCACAAGCCGAAGTGAGGCTCTATACAGAGGAAGGCCTCGCACACAACGATGAACGCCGAGATGTTGAGGACGAAGTTTGGGGCTAGATCGTGGAAGTCCAGCCCATGGTAAAACATAAGCCCGCGAACGAAGGGATGAAGTGGAAATCCCAGTCCACGGATGAAGTGGGCGAGGAACACGACCCTCTCGTGGGGTCCCGGAGTCGGAATGATCTGCCCTGCGTCTGGTAGCCGGTGCGCGATATCTGCGGCCAAGTATCTGGCCGCCCGGAGCTTCGTGATATGCTCCTCCACGGTGGAGGCCACCCACTTGCCTCCTGCTCCGGACATGTTTGTCTGTGCGGAGAAGGTGTGAACTAGGGCGCTGGAGCTCGAGGGTGCGAGAATGGATAAGCAGAGGAGGAAGAAGGCGTGGGTAAAAATGGGGGATCCTTATCCCTTTATAGAGGCGATGAAGTCGGTGCGCCTCCCCACTTGCCCATTGAAGATCGCTTATTTCCCAAGCGCCACGATTGATGGTGCGGTTGGGTTACCCGTACCCATATTGATGGGAATCCCGTGATAAGGGGACATGATCTCTGCTTCGACAAGACGTGCCGAGGAAACCGCCTTGCAATATGCGCTGTGGCTGGTTGTGGGAAAACGGTTCGAATAATGACTTGACCATAGAGTCATGTCATGTTGTCTGAAGTTGTCAGCATATTACAATTGTGGAGTATCGTTTTCTCTACGGTGGTATATGAAGATCATCTTGCAGATCCGGACACGATTTAAGCGTTTGGTAATTACTTTGGAGTATTCGGAGATGGAACCCGCCTTGCAATGCCGAAGACAATCTACGAGCCGGACTCATCGTCATTGAAGCCTGGTTCAGGGGCTACTGAGGGAGTCCTAGACTAGGGGGTATCTGGACAGCCGGACTATATACTTTGGCCGAACTGATGGACCATGAAGATACAAGACTCAAGACTTCGTCCCGTGTCCGGATGGGACTCTCCTTTGCGTGGAAGACAAGCTTGGCGATCCGGATATTAGATTTCCTTCTTTGTAACCGACTCTGTGTAAACCCTAGCCCCTCCGGTGTCTATATAAACCGGAGGGTTTAGTCCTTAGAGAAGGGTCAATCATAATCATCATAGGCTAGCTCCTAGGGTTTAGCCTCTACGATCTCGTGGTAGATCAACTCTTGTAATACACATATCATCAAGATCAATCAAGTAGGAAGTAGAGTTTTACCTCCATCGGGAGGGCCCGAACCTGGGTAAAACATTGTGTCCCCTACCTCCTGTTACCATTAGCCTTAGACGCACAGATCGGGACCCCCTACCCGAGATCCGCCGGTACACCGACAACGGCCTCCTCCGGTGACGTCGAGGGAAGGAAGAGGGCGGGAGGGCATGTTGCCTTGGACAAGAAGCGACGTGGGCGTTTTTTTGTACCGCACCAACGAAAAATGTGGTCGAAGAATGTGAGAGGTTGAGAGCATCTACAGCTGGATATGTTAAATATGACTCCCTCAAACGCCCGCAGACGCGTCCGAGCGCATCCGCGGGTAGTGGCCGGGCACGCCTCAAATTTCACTTATTGCGGCGCGTCCGCAGGCAGTGACCGGGCACGCCTCAAATTTCACTTATTGTATCCGGACATCTGATACTAGATTCTTAAATACATACAAAGACATGCAAACAAAATAACCTATGTACTATGTCGGTCACCTAGCTACTCATCATCGGAGATGTCGACGATCTCTGTGCCTGGCTCCGGCAGGATTGGCGGCAAGTGCAACTCTGCCTTCTGCGGCGCCTCCGGTTGCTCCGCTCCGGCCTCCTCCGTCTCTATCTCGGCGTCGAGTTCGGCGAAGAGCGCGTCGGGCTCCACCTTATTCCGTCGGAGGAACGCCCGATTGGTCTCCACATAGGCCTCATTCTGGATGGACCCCAGGATGGCATGCTGCTCTGCCATCTCATCGGACTGGGAGACGGCAAACTCCGCCTTCGCCCGCTCCTGTTGAAGCCCGACAGCTGCTGCTCCGGCTCCTCCACCTCCTCCACTTCTATCGGCGCCGGCGCCTCCTCCTCCTCTTCCCCCGGCTCCTCCTCCTCCTTCTCCGGCTCCGGTGAGTCCGGAGGCAGCCTGGTAGCGATGCAGGCTGCGCGCGTGGCTTGTCTCGCCCTGATCTCTTGCGGGAACTCGGCGTGGCCCTCCGGCGTGAGCATTTGCATAGTACGTGATCTTACTCCGGGTCATGGTGGAGCGCCAGAGCGGAAGAGGGAGGAGGTGGATGGGTTTGGACTGGCGGCGTGGAGAGGGGAGAGGTGGATGGACTATGGTTGCAGGACTTCGGCCGGGTTAAATAGGCTGATTTGCTATCGGGGACGAGCCGGAGCGGCGCCATACGGCGACGGAGCAGGCGTCCGTTGGACCGCCGTGTTTCCGGGCGAGTCGTGTGGGATCCCTTCATCGATCCTACGTGATGGGCGTGTCCGAACGCCTCCATATTTAGGCTGAATATTCGCCCCATATTTAGTGTGGGACCTCTTCATCAATCCTGGGCTGAATATTCGCCCCATATTTATCCTAGGCTGAATATTCGCCCCATATTTAGTGTGGGACCTTTTCATCAATCCTACGTGATGAGCGTATCAGGAGGCCTCCATATTTGGGCTGAATATTCGCCCCATATTTTGGTTGGATAGGAGGTGGATAGGGGGTGCCGGTCAACCCAGACGTTTGAGGCCCGTTTGGGTCGAAAAAACGTGACCGGACAGTGATCTCGCGGCCCACCCAAACGTTTGAGGCCCGTTTGGGTTGAAAAACGTGACCGGACAGTGATTGGGCCACCCAGACGTTTGAGGCCCGTTTGGGCGTTTGGGTTGAAAAACGTGACCGGACAGTGATTGGGCGGCCATCCGGAAGTGTCATTGGCGGCTCGACACGAGTATAAGACGCTGGGCTGTGTAGGAAGAATGTGAGAGGATGGAGATTACAGTGCACGTCACGGGATTTGACTAGAACTTCAAAGAAAAATCATCAGGCGGTCCCAAAATGTGCATTTGCAGACCACAGTTGCACATAACTTCAGCAATGTCCAGCGATGTATCAGCATTAGTATTGGCATCTCAGTCTCGGAAAGACAAATAAGCGTGCTACGAAGAGTTTGTTTGAAGTTTAACGTCCGTGTTATTGTTTTGCACATTTGACACTGCTGATCTTACACGTACTAAGATACAAAGTACTACACAAGAAACGACTAGACGAGCAGACACCATTTATTCGTACACAAAGTACAAACCCAGAACCCTGCACCGCACCGCTGCGTGCCACCTCGGGCGTGCGCTCGCTGTACAAGTCTAGATGGAGGGAGGAGAGGGCGCTACGCCCTACGGGCGCTCCTGGTTGAGCCGCGCCGCCGTGGTCACCGCCTCCGCCACGCCGCCCGGCGTGGTCGTCAGGTCCAGCTTGTTCCGCATCTCCGCCGACACGACCCTCTCCGCGTCCTCCCTCGTCGACCCCTTGTCCGCCGGCAGCTTGCTCCTCGCGTCCTGTGAGTCGTCAGTTGGTTGCCACGGAGTAATGGGCAAATGAATCAATCATGGAGGAGAAAGAAAACGAGTATAAGAACGAGCTGTAGAGTTTTCAGGAGCTCACCGAGAGGACGTCCCGGAGCTTGACCTTGTCCTCCTCGCGCGCGGCGCGCTCGTTCTGGTCGGCGGCCGCCTGCACCGCCGCGGCGACGCCCCCCGGGACGGTGAGGTTGGACCCCGTGGCGCGCATCTCGGCCGCCTGGACGGCCGCCGAGTCGCTCTGGTCCACCGGCTTCGCCCCCGCGCCGGCCGCCGCCACGGCCTCCAGCGCGCGGCCGATGGTCACGGCGTCCTGGTCCAGCGCGCCCGACGGCTCGGTGGCCGTCACCGGCGCGGGCGCGACGAACCGGCCCACGACCTGCCCGGCGACGGACTCGGTGACGACGCGGCGGCCGGGGAAGTCAGCCTCGGTGACGGTGACGCCCGCGTCGGCGACGGGGCCCGTGAGCTGGCCGCGGCCGACGTGGCCGGCGCGCGCGTTGAGCGTGGCGGCCGACTGCATGACGGCCGCGGGCCCGCCCTTCTGCGTCTGCCCCAGCCCCTGCACCTCGTTCTCGGCGGACTGCAGCATCGCCGCGTCCCTCGGCGCCACGGGCTGCGCCGCCAGCTCCCCGGAGACGTCGAACACGTCGCCGTACTTGATTGGCCGGTCGGCCTGCATGGCCTCCCCGCCCTCGGGCCTCCGAGGCTGGCCCTGGCTCATATCTGTGTGGGTGTTCCTGGATTGGTCTCACGGACGGAGGTTGTTGCTCTCTCGAACTGACTGTGTGATGATCCGGCGGCGCGCTGTGGCCGGCCTGTACGTGCGGGCTTTTATCCGGGCTGCGTGGGGCGGCGCGGCGGCGGAGGAGGGGACACGTAAGGTCGACGAGAGGTGGTACGTGGAGTCGTGGCCGAGTCGCACTTGAGCGTGCGCGTCCGTGGCGCCTGCATGTTGTGATTCAGATCGACGCGCGTCAGCTGATGGTTATCGGGTCACTGTGCGCGCAGCCGGGCGACAGTGAGAAGATGGCCGCTCCGATGAGAAAAGAACCGCGCGTCACGTAGTTCTCGCGGTGGGGAATTCGGCTTCGGCGTGTCCTGCTCGCATCGTCTTTCGCCGCTCAGCGGCTGGAGCGCACTCGTGCTCATTGCTCATTGATGGCGGTGGGTTCCTCGCGGGGGTCCGTTCCTGGTCGTGCACGCCGCTGATCGAGCTGAGGTCTAAGATAGGCCTGGACGGGCCGGCCTAGTTGTCAGAGCTAAATTCGGCAGATGTCGGATAATGGGTCTTGATCTGATAATTTTACCATGATGATAACATGAGGCATTGTGTTTATCAGGATTGGGGCAAGAGGTAAAATCCTACGAACAGCTCGATACTGCCTTGCCTACTATCAATTCTTATACGATTTACGTACGACAAGAGACAAACCCGTTTTCCAAGGTTTGAACCCACCACATCAGATGAGTCTTATCGTATAAAGATCATACAAAATTTGATGGAGCATATAGCAGCTCTCCTACAGGGGATGCTGGGTGAGCCGGCTGATCCTAAGCGTGGGTCCGCCGGTCTAACAGCTGTTTGGTTAGTCCTTCTGATTTGTGACACATCCGTCTGATCTATTTCATCTTTTACTTAGTTCATCTATTAAAGTAGGGACTCACCCATCCTCTGTATTTCTGTATTACTCTGTAACACGAATACCCACAGCCCCATGACCAGTAGCATTGCTGACGTACACCTCTCTCAAACGAAATAGAGCAAAGCCGACACTTTCTACTGCAGTGTCGTCACCGTTGGAGTATCTCCCAGGCCATTGCTTACTCACCTCATGTTGCAACATGAAAAACTACATGCACATCATTTAATTGATTTTTCCACAAAAAGCATTTGACTTGATCTTTAGCAACAAATAAAAAACATGGTAGACTACTCCAAAAGAATCGCTAAACTAAAAAAAAGAATCACTAAAAAAATATTGACCGGACGGAGCAATAAAAAGATCAAAACATGTTGGGAACTGAGAGTTTGGCTAGCGACGAGAGAAGTTTTGTAATGTTGCGCGACTGGCGTTGCAACAGATGATCCGGCTTTTGCTAGAGAAAATGAGAGCATAATACTTGATATCTTCTATAATGGACTAACCGATGCTTATAGGGACTACCTAGATAGTTGTGTTTTCAGGAAACGAACGATTAAACAAGCGGAGGAATTATTGAATAATATATTGAAGAATGATAATAATTGAACACTTCCTGAACCACCATCTAAACCCATCCCGGAGAAGAGGGGTATCTTATTTCTCAGTCCGAAGATATGCAAGAAGCAAAGAAATGTACGAAGGAAAAATCTATTAAAGCTGAAGATATTAAGAATTTACTACCTATTGAAGGAATACATGGTCTTGATACACCACCACAGGTGGTAGAGGTAAATTCTCTTATAATGTTGATGAAGGTGATATTCCCTATAATAAATCTCCTAGTCAATGCTTATATGAATTTGACAACTATATTATTAAGTAAGATCATTTCAATGCAAATGTTACGAAACAATTGAAATGAAATGCTGACATGATTGATCATTTGAGTGACTTGCTATTTAGAATTGTTAATGATGTTAAAGTGTAAGTAAATATGCATCTATGATCCAAACCCAGTTAGAACAAGTTGTTAAAATCTTAAAGTGAGTTGCTCAACGAAATGAATAACAACATAAATGATCATATTGTTAGAGTAATGACTAGAGGAGTTAAAATGACTCAGGAGCCACTTTATCCTGAAGGTCACCCTAAAAGAATTGAACATGACTCTGGTTGCTTGTATCTGCATTGGTATTTCCCCGAAGAGGAGAGGATGATGCATCACAGCAAAGCTAAGTATTTCCCTCAGTTATGAAATAAAGGTTATCAATCCAGTAGGAGAACCAAGCAACACTTTGGAAACAACACCTACACACACAACAAAAAACTTGCAACCCAACGCATAAGAGGGGTTGTCAATCCCTCCTCGGTATTGAGATAGATTAAACTGTATAGGTTTTGGTAAATAGATCTAGCAAAATCGTAAAATAAATAAATAAATAAAAATTGCAGCAAGGTATTTTTGGTTTAATATGATAGGAAAATAGACCCAAGGGCCATAGTTTTCACTAGAGGCTTCTCTCAAGAAAATAACATACAATGGGTAAACAAATTACTGTTGGGCAATTGACAGAAAAGCAAATACTTATGATGATATCCAAGGCAATGATCATGTATATATGCATCACGTCCAAGATTAGTAACCGACTCCTGCCTGCATCTAGCACTATTACTCCACACAGCGACCGTTATCCAGCATGCATCTAGTGTATTGTTCATGGAAAAACGGAGTAATGTAATAAGAACGATGCCATGATGTAGACAAGATAAACTCACGTATGAATAAACCCCATCATATTACCCTTAATAGCAATGATACTTGCGTGTTATGTCTCTTTCTATCACTGAGATTGAGCACCGCAAGATCGAACCCATCACAAGCACCTCTTCCCATGGCAAGAAACAATCTAGTTGGCCAAACCAAACCAAAATTTCGGAGAAGAAATATGAGGCTATAACAATCATGCATATAATAGTTCAAAGAAGACTCAAATAATATTTGTAGATAGATCTGATCATAAACTCACAATTCATGGGATCCCAACAAACACACCGCAAAAAAGAGTTACATCAAATAGATTTCCAAGAACATCGAGGAGAACATTGTATTGAAGATCAAAAATGGAGAAGAAGCCATCTAGCTGCTAGCTACGGACCCGTAGGTCTCTGGTAATATCTCACGCATCATCGGAGGGGCAACAAGGGTGATGAAGAACCCCTCCGTGATCGTTGCTCCCTCCATCGGAGTGCCAGAAAAGGCTTCTAGATTGGATCTCGTGGTTCTGAAACTTGCGGCGGCGGAAACTGTATTTCCTCGACTCCCCTAGGGTTTTTGAGATTTTAGAGTATTTATAGAGGTGGAAGTCGGTCGAGAAGGTTTCCCGTCGGCTCCACCACCCACCAGGTCATGCCTAGGGCCCCTGGCCCACCCTGGTGCCCAGTGGACCCCACGTGCCTCCTCCCGTGTGCTCCTTTGGCTCCCTAGGTGTCTTCTGGGCAGAAAAAATCTCCAAAAAGTTTTGTGACATTTGGACTTTGTTTGGTATTGATATTCTACAAAGTAAAAAACAAGCAAAAAACAGCAACTGGCTCTGGGCACTATGGCATGAGATGGATATGTGGCTCCAGGAGTCGAGAAAGGATCCGGGAGCGTTGATACAACAACACAAATATGACTTAGGTTTTACTACTCTACTCCATCCTGTTGCTGCAAGACGGTGGGTTCCAGAAGATGCTAGTCTTCGATAGGACTAGTGTTAAGGCATATCTCTCTCGATATAGTTTTGGTGATTGATGACAACACGTTTGCGGACTAATCGTGTGCTTTGAGCATTTCAGAGATTCATCATTTGGCACGAGACGATTCCTTCCCCTAAGAGTTTTAATCAAGACGGTGTAGCTCTTTCGGTTCTGTTTTGGTGGACATGTTTCGTAGGAGTCACCGTACTATCAAGAGGGGGTCCGCTTTGGTAAGGCTAGGGTGGAATCAACACGTACACATCCTTTTTGCACCCACTGAGCCTTCCCACTTCGATGGAGGTTTTCTTCCCTTTCTATGAGTGTGATTTGGTCCCAGCGGTAGTACTGTGGTGCCCAGCGGTAGTACCGCTCAAGAGCCACAGGCGGCAGTACCGCTCTGCAGCGGTAGTACCGCCTGTGGGTCCTCAGCCGTAGTACCGCTGTGGTACCTGGATCCTACCGCGTCGACTCGACGAGGTCGTCTCTCGTGTCAGATTGTGCGGTACTAAGCAGCGGCAGTAGAAACGGTAGTACCGCTTGAGAGCAGTAGTACCGCCCTACCACCGCGGCAGTACTGCACTGGCTCCGTCTTCTGCCCATCTGCTTGCTCTCCCAGTGCAGCGAGATCATGAGGAGGCGGTAGTACACTGGGGCCAGTGGTAGTACCACTACCCCTCATGGTAGTACCGCCTCATGGGCTGTTTTGGAGGTAACGGTTGGATTGTTCCCCCCTCTATAAAGGGGGGGGGGGTATTCTTCTCCAAAGTTGACTTACCTCTTCTCCCAAAAGCTCCATTGCTGCTCCAAGCTCCATTTTTGCCCGATCTCTCTCCCTAGCCAATCAAACTTGTTGATTTGCTCGGGATTGGTTTAGAAGGCCCCGATCTACACTTCCACCAAGATAAATTTTATTCCCCCCACTAATCCCTAGCGGATCTTGTTACTCTTGGGTGTTTGAGCACCCTAGACGGTTGAGGTCACCGCGGAGCCATAGTCCATTGTGGTGAAGCTTCGTGGTGTCGTTGGAAGCCTCCAGTTAAGTTGTGGAGATTGCCCCAACCTTGTTTGTAAAGGTTTGGTCGCCGCCTTCAAGGGCACCAATAGTGGAATCACGGCATCTCGTATTGTGTGAGGGCGTGAGGAGAGGGCGTGAGGAGAATACGGTGGCCCTAGTGGCTTCTTGGGCAGCATTGTGCCTCCACACCGCTCCAACGTAGACGTAATTCCCCTCAAAAGGAAGGAACTTCGGTAACACATCCTCGTCTTCACCGGCTCCACTCTTGGTTATCTCGTGCCTTTACTTGTGCAAGATTATTTGTGTTGTATCCCTTGCTTGCTTGTGTGCTTGTTGTTGTTGCATCATATAGGTTGCTCACCTAGTTGCATATCTAGACAACCTACTTTGATGCAAAGTTTAATTTGGTAAAGAAAAGCTAAAAATTATTAGTTGCCTATTCACCCCACTCTAGTCAATTATATCGATCCATTCAATTGGTATCAGAGCCTTGTCTCTTTATTAAGGACTTTGTCATCTGAAGAGTATGGTTGACACCGTAGACGGTGGGGAGGAGCACTCCGGTGTGAATCCGAGCTCGTCTACGGCCGATGGGGGAACCATGGTTTCTCGTGAGGAATTCAATGTGGCTTTGGACGCATTGAAAACCTCCATGACAACCGAGGTTGATAGCATGTTTAATAAATTCTTAGAAGGACTTAAACTATCTACCTCGCCGATGAAAGTGGGTGATCCCACCAACAAGGTGACGGATGCTAACTCCAACAAGGGGGAAGCTACTAGTGAAAAGGGTCCTTCTACTAGTGGTAGAAATGGCACCGGTATCTTTGCCCATGTGGAACCTCCAATTTATGGAGGACTGATTCCCTCTACTCATTTAAATCATGTCGGCCCTCCTCCTAAGATTATGAAAAATGAGGACTTTGATTCTTGGGTTTATCGCTTCAAGCGTCATTTAAATCATGTGAATACTAATGTTTGGAGAATCATTGAAGAAGGTTTCTATCCACATGACCGAAGCAACTTCACCCCTAGAGAAGCCATGGATAATCAATTCAATGAGAATGCCCTCTTCATCATCCAAGATGCAGTTCCACCCGAAGATCTCCCTCATCTTTGACCCTTTGCCATGGCCAAAGATGCATGGCATTGTGTTGTTTCCCTCTATAAGGGAAGTGCAAGCATTCAACGCTCCAACTATGAAGTGGTGCAAGATGAAGCCGATGAGTTTGCAATGAAAGAAGATGAAGAACCTCGTGAGCTCTTTCAGAGAGTAACCAAACTCGCGGTCTCACTCCGAGATCATGGGAGCAAGTACACGAATGACAATTGGATCAAGCGCAAGTTCCTCAAAGCAATGATGCCTTACCACAAGGCCATGTCCTTCGTCATCTGTCAAAGACCGGACTTCCTCTCCTTGTCCTCAAATGAAGTGTTGGATGAGTTTGTGGCAATGAGTATCTTGGACAAGACCGCCGACAACGCGGTGTTGCATTCTCAAAGAGCAAATAAGCCCAACCTTGCCTTGAAGGCCAAGGTTATTGTGGAAGAAGAGGAAGATGAGGAGAGCAACCCCGAAGATACAAAATATGATTATCATGAGCACATGGCTCTTGCCTCAAGGCAATTTTGGAGCAGGAAGAACACAAGGCCCAACTTCAACAAGAACAACTCAAGTGGGTTCAAGGACAAGCAACGTGTGAGAACATGTTACAATTGTGGCAATGTGAGCCACTTTCTTGTGGATTGCCCTTACGAGAAGTGGGAAGACAATGGTGGCAAGCTCATCCGAAAAGACAAAGCCAAGTCCTTCCCCAACAAGTACAACTTCACCAAAAAGACTCCTACTCGAGGGTTGGTGGTTCAAGAAGAATACCATGAGGATGACGATGATGATGAAGATAGTCAAGCCATGGCCATGGCCTCCGTTGCCATTGCCACAAGTCCACGGGTGTCCCTCTATTGGGGAACGTAGTAATTTCAAAAAAATTCCTACGCACACGCAAGATCATGGTGATGCATAGCAACGAGAGGGGAGAGTATTGTCCGCGTACCCTCGTAGACCATAAGCGGAAGCGTTATGACAACGCGGTTGATGTAGTCGTACGTCTTCACGATCCGACCGATCCAAGTACCGAACGTACGACACCTCCGAGTTCAGCACAGTTCAGCTCGATGACGATCCCCGGACTCCGATCCAGCAAAGTGTCGGGATGAGTTCCGTCAGCACGACGGCGTGGTGATGATGATGACGTTCTACCGGCATAGGGCTTCGCCTAAACTCCACGACGATATGACCGAGGTGGAATATGGTGGAGGGGGGCACCGCACACGGCTAAGGAACGATCACGTAGATCAACTTAGCCGTGTATAAAGGAGCAAGGGGGAGGAGGCCGGCCCTAGGAGGGGATGCGCCAAGTGTGGAGTCCTACTAGGACTCCCTAGTCCTAGTAGGATTCCACCTCCCTTGTTGGAGTAGGAGAAGGGAAAGAGGGGAGAGGAAGAAGGAAGGGGCTGCGCCCTTGTCCAGTCGGACCAAAGGGGGGCGCAGGCCTCCTTCCTTTGGCCTCTCTCCTCTATTCCCGTATGGCCCAATAAGGCCCATATACTCCCCGGCGAATTCCCGTAACTCTCCGGTACTCCTAAAAATACCCGAATCACTCGGAACCTTTCCGAACTCCGAATATAGTCGCCCAATATATCGATATTTACGTCTCGACCATTTCGAGACTCCTCGTCATGTCCCCGATCTCATCCGGGACTCCAAACTCCTTCGGTACATCAAAACTCATAAACTCATAATATAACTGTCACCGAAACCTTAAGCGTGCGGACCCTACGGGTTCGAGAACTATGTAGAAATGACCTAGAACTATTCTTGGTCAATAACCAATAGTGGAACCTGGATGCCCATATTGGCTCCTACATATTCTACGAAGATCTTTATCGGTCAAACCGCATAACAACATACTTTGTTCCCTTTGTCATCGGTATGTTACTTGCCCGAGATTCGATCGTTGGTATCCAATACCTAGTTCAATCTCGTTACCGGCAAGTCTCTTTACTCGTTACGTAATGCATCATTCCGTAACTAACTCATTAGCTACATTGCTTGCAAGGCTTATAGTGATGTGCATTACCAAGAGGGCCAGAGATACCTCTCCGACAATCGGAGTGACAAAACCTAATCTCGAAATCGCCAACCCAACATGTACCTTTGGAGAAACCTGTAGTAATCCTTTATAATCACCCGATTCGTTGTGGACGTTTGGTAGCACCCAAAGTGTTCCTCCGCAAGCGGAGTTGCATAATCTCATAGTTACAGGAACATGTATAAGTCATGAAGAAAGCAATAGCAACATACTAAGCGATCAAGTGCTAGGCTAACGGAATGGGTCATGTCAATCACATCATTCTCCTAATGATGTGATCCCGTTAATCAAATGACAACTCTTTTGTCCATGGCTAGGAAACTTAACCATCTTTGATTCACGAGCTAGTCAAGTAGAGGCATACTAGTGACACTATGTTTGTCTATGTATTCACACATGTATTATGTTTCCGGTTAATACAATTCTAGCATGAATAATAAACATTTATCATGAAATAAGGAAATAAATAATAAATTTATTATTGCCTCTAGGGCATATTTCCTTCAGTCTCCCACTTGCACTAGAGTCAATAATCTAGTCCACATCGCCATGTGATTTAACACCAATATTCATATCTGTATATGATTAACACCCATAGTTCACATCGTCATGTGACCAACACCCAAAGGGTTTACTAGAGTCAATAATCTAGTTCACATTGCTATGTGATTAACACTCAAAGAGTACTAAGGTGTGATCATGTTTTGCTCGTGAGAGAAGCTTAGTCAACGGGTCTGTCACCTTCAGAGCCGTATGTATTTTGCAAATATTCTATGTCCACAATGCTCTGCACGGAGGTACTCTAGCTAATTGCTCCCACTTTCAATATGTATCCAGATTGAGACTTAGAGTCATCTGGATTGGTGTAAAAGTTTGCATCGTTGTAAATTTTTACGACGGGCTCTTTCACCTCTATAATCGAGAAACATCTCCTTAGTCCTCACTAAGGATATTCTTGACCTCTGTCCAGTGATCTACTCTTAGATCAAAATTGTATTCCTTTTGTCAAACTCAGAGCAAGGTATACAATAGGTCTGGTTCATAGCATAGCATACTTTATAGAACCTATGACTGAGGCATGGGGAATGACTTTTCATTCTCTTTCTATTTTCTGCCATGGTCGGGTCTTGAGTCTTACTCAACTTCACACCTTTGCATCATAGGCAAGAACTCCTTCTTTGATTGTTCCATTTTGAACTATTTCAAAAATTTATCAAGGTATGTACTCATTGAAAAATCTTATCAAGCGTCTTGATATATCTATATAGATCTTGATGCTCAATGTGTAAGCAGCTTCACTGAGGTCTTGCTTTGAAAAACTCTTTTCAAGTATCCTTTCATACTATCCAGAATTTCTATATCATTTCCCATCAACAATATGTCATCCACATATAATATTAGAAATGCTACAGAGCTCCCACTCACTTTCTTGTAAATACAGCCTTCTCAAAAAATATGTATAAACCATATGCTTTGATCAACTCACCAAAGCGTATATTCCAACTCCGAGAGGGTTGCACCAGTCCATAAATGGATCGCTGGAGCTTGCACACTTTGTTAGCACCATTAGGATTGACAAAACCTTCTGGTTGCATCATATACAACTCTTCTTTAATAAATTCATTAAGGAATGCAGTTTTGACATCCTTTTGCCAGATTTCATAAAATGTGGCAATTGCTAACATGATTCGGACAGACTTAAGCATCGATACGAGTGAGAAAATCTCATTGTATTCAACACCTTGAACTTGTCGAAAAACCTTTCACAACAAGTCGAGCTTTGTAGATAGTAACATGACTATCAGTGTCCGCCTTCCTCTTGAAGATCCATTTATTTTCTATGGCTTGCCGATCATCGGGCAAGTCAATCAAAGTACATACTTTGTTTTCATACATGAATCCCATCTCAGATTTCATGGACTCCAGCCATTTTGCGGAATCTGGGCTCATCATCGCTTCCTCATAGTTCGTAGGTTTATCATGGTCTAGTAACATGACTTCCAGAACAGGATTACCGTACCACTTTGGTGCGGACTGTACTCTCAAAGACCTACAAGGTTCTGTAGTAACTTGATCTAAAGTTTCATGATCATCATCACTAGCTTCCTGACTAATTGGTATAGAAATCACTGGAACTAATTTCTATGATGAACTACTTTCCAATTCGAGAGAAGGTACAATTACCTTATCAAGCTCTACTTTCCTCCCACTCACTTCTTTCGAGAGAAACTCCTTCTCCAGAAAGGATCCATTCTTAGCAACAAATATCTTGCCTTCGGATCTGTGATAGAAGGTGTACCCAATAGTTTTCTTTGGGTATTCCATGAAGACGCACTTCTCCAATTTGGGTTTGAGCTTATCAGGATGAAACTTTTTCACATAAGCATCGCAGCCCCAAACTTTAAGAAACGACAACTTGGGTTTCTTGCTAAACCATAATTCATATGGTGTTGTCTCAACGGATTTAGATGGTGCCCTTTTAACGTGAATGCAGCTGTCTCTAATGCATAAACCCAGAACAATAGTGGTAAATCAGAAGAGACATCATAGATCGCACCATATCCAATAAAGTGCGATTCTGACGTTCGGACACACCATAACGTTGTGGTGTTCCGGTGGCGTGAGCTGTGAAACTATTCCACATTGTTTTAATTGATGACCAAACTCGTAACTCAAATATTCGTCTCGCGATCGGATCGCAGAAACTTTATTTTCTTGTTACGATGATTTTTCCACTTCACTCTGAAATTCTTTGAACCTTTCAACTATTTCGGACTTTATGTTTCATCAAGTAGATATACCCATATCTTCTCAAATCATCTTGTGAAGGTCGAAAATAACGATACTTGCCACGAGCATCAACACTCATTGGATCGCATACATCGGTATGTATTATTTCCAATAAGTCGGTAGCTTGTTCCATTGTTCCGAGAACGGAGTTTTAGTCATCTTTCCCAAAAGGCACGGTTCGCAAGCATCAAATGATTCATAACCAAGTGATTCGAAAATCCATCTTTATGGAGTTTCTTCATCGCTTTACATCGATATGACCCAAACGGCAGTGCCACAAATAAATTGCACTATCATTATTAACTTTGCATCTTTTGGCATCAATATTATGAATATGAGTATCACTACGATCGAGATCCAATAAACTATTTCATTGGGTGTATGACCATTGAAGGTTTTATTCATGTAAATAGAACAACAATTATTCCCTGACTTTAAATGAATAACCGTATTGCAATAAACATGATCAAATCATATTCATGCTCAACGCAAATGCCAAATAACATTTATTTAGGTTTAACACTAATCCCAAAAGTATAGGGAGTGTGCGATGATGATCATATCAATCTTGGAACTATTTCCAACACTCATCGTCACTTCCCCTCAACTAGTCTCTGTTTATTACGTAACTCCTGTTTCGAGTTACTAATTTTAGCAATCGAACAAGTATCAAATACTCAGGGGCTACTATAAACACTAGTAAGGCATACATCAATAACCTGTATATCAAATATACCCTTCTTCACTTTGCCATCCTTCTTATCCACCAAATATTCAGGGCATTTCCGCTTCCAGTGACCATTTCTTTTGCAGTGTAAGCACTCGGTTTCAGGCTTTGGTCCAGCTTTGGTCTTCTTCACGGGAGTGACAACTTGTTTGCCATTCTACTTGAAGTTTCCCTTTCTTTCCCTTTGCCCTTTTCTTGAAACTAGTGGTCTTGTCAATCATCAACACTTGATGCTCTTTCTTGATTTCTACCTTCGTCGATTTCAACATCACGAAGAGCTCAGGAATCATTTTCGTCATCCCTTGCATACTATAGTTCATCACGAAGTTCTAATAACTTAGTGATGGTGACTAGAGAATTCTGTCAATCACTATCTTATCTGGAAGATTAACTCCCACTTGATTCAAGCGATTGAAGTACCCAGACAATCTGAGCACATGCTCACTAGTTGAGCGATTCTCCTCCATCTTTTAGCTATAAAACTTGTTGGAGACCTCATATCTCTCAACTCGGGTATTTGCTGAAAATATTAACTTCAACTCCTGGAACATCTCATATGGTCCATGATGTTCAAAAACGTCTTTGAAGTCCCGATTCTAAGCCGTTAAGCATGGTGCACTTAACTATCAAGTAGTCATCATATTGAGCTAGCCAAACGTTCATAACGTCTGCATCTGCTCCTGCAATAGTTCTGTCACCTAGCGGTGCATTAAGGACATAATTCTTCTGTGCAGCAATGAGGATAAACCTCAGATCACGGATCCAATCCGCATCATTGCTACTAACATTTTTCAACACAGTTTTCTCTAGGAACATATCAAAATAAACACATGAAAGCAAAAACGCAAGCTATTGATCTACAACATAATTTGCAAAATACTACCAGGACTAAGTTCATGATAAATTTAAGTTCAATTAATCATATTACTTAAGAACTCCCACTTAGATAGACATTCCTCTAATCCTCTAAGTGATTACGTGATCCATATCAACTACACCATGTCCGATCGTCACGTGAGATGGAGTAGTTTCAACGGTGAACATCAATATGTTGATCATATCTACCATATGATTCACGCTCGACCTTTCGGTCTCCGTGTTCCGAGGCCATATCTGTTATATGCTAGGCTCGTCAAGTTTAACCTGAGTATTCCGCGTGTGCAACTATTTTGCACCCGTTGTATTTGAACGTAGATCCTATCACACCCGATCATCACGTGGTGTCTCAGCATGAAGAACTTTCGCAATGGTGCATACTCAGGGAGAACACTTCTTGATAATTTAGTGAGAGATCATCTTAAAATGCTACCGTCAGTTAAAGCAAGATAAGATGCATAAAGGATAAACATCACATGCAATCAATATAAGTGATATGATATGGCCATCATCATCTTGTGCTTGTGATCTCCATCTTCAAAGCACCGTCATGATCACCATCGTCAACGGCGCGACACCTTGATCTCCATCATAGCATCGTTGTCGTTACACCATCTATTGCTTCTACGACTATCGCTACCGCTTAGTGATAAAGTAAAGCAATTATGATGCGTTGCATTTCATACAATAAAGCGACAACCATATGGCTCCTGCCGATTGCCGATAACCGGTTACAAAACATGATCATCTCATACAATAAAATATAGCATCACGTCTTGACCATATCACATCACAACATGCCCTGCAAAAACAAGTTAGACGTCCTCTACTTTGTTGTTGCAAATTTTACGTGGCTGCTACGGGCTTAGCAAGAACCGTTCTTACCTACGCATCAAAACCACAACGATAGTTCGTCAAGTTAGTGCTGTTTTAACCTTCGCAAGGACCGGGCGTAGCCACACTCAATTCAGCTAAAGTGAGAGAGACAGACACCCGCCAACCACCTTTAAGCACGAGTGCTCGTAATGGCGAAACCAGTCTCGCGTAAGCGTACGTGTAATGTCGGTCCGGGCCGCTTCATCTCACAATACCGCCGAACCAAAGTATGACATGCTGGTAAGTAGTATGACTTGTATCGCCCACAACTCACTTGTGTTCTACTCGTGCATATGACATCTACGCATAAAACCAGGCTCGGATGCCACTGTTGGGGAACGTAGTAATTTCAAAAAAATTCCTACGCACACTCAAGATCATGGTGATGCATAGCAATGAGAGGGGAGAGTATTGTCCACGTACCCTCGTAGACCGTAAGCGGAAGCGTTATGACAACGCGGTTGATGTAGTCGTACGTCTTCACGATCCGACCGATCCAAGTACCGAACGTACGGCACCTCCGAGTTCAGCACACGTTCAGCTCAATGACGATCCCCGGACTCCGATCCAGCAAAGTGTCGGGGATGAGTTCCGTCAGCACGACGGCGTGGTGACGATGATGATGTTCTACCAGCGCAGGGCTTCGCCTAAACTCCGCGACGATATGACCGAGGTGGAATATGGTGGAGGGGGCACCGACACGGCTAAGGAGCGATCCGTAGATCAACTTGTGTGTCATGGGGTGCCCCTGCCCCGTATATAAAGGAGCAAGGGGAGGAGGCCGGCCTAGGAGGAGGGCGCCAAGTGTGGAGTCCTACTAGGACTCCCTAGTCCTAGTAGGATTCCACCTCCCTTGTTGGAGTAGGAGAAGGGAAAGAGGGGAGAGGAAGAAGGAAAGGGCTGCGCCCTTGTCCAGTCGGACCAGAGGGGGGCGCAGGCCTCCTTCCTTTGGCCTCTCTCCTCTATTCCCGTATGGCCCAATAAGGCCCATATACTCCCAGCGAATTCCGTAACTCTCCGATGCGCGAAAAATACCGAATCACTCGGAACCTTTCCGAACTCCGAATATAGTCGTCCAATATATTGATCTTTACGTCTCGACCATTTTGAGACTCCTCGTCATGTCCCCGATATCATCCGGGACTCCAAACTCCTTCGGTACATCAAAACTCATAAACTCATAATATAACTGTCATCGAAACCTTAAGCGTGCGGACCCTACGGGTTCGAGAACTATGTAGACATGACCTAGAACTATTCTTGGTCAATAACCAATAGCGGAACCTGGATGCCCATATTGGCTCCTACATATTCTACGAAGATTGAGGGAGTCCTGGACTAGGGGGTGTCCGGATAGCCGGACTATCATCGTCCGCCGAACTCCAAGACTACGAAGATACAAGATTGAAGACTCCGTCCCGTGTCCGGATGGGACTTTCCTTGGCGTGGAAGGCAAGCTTGGCAATACGGATATGTAGATCTCCTACCATTGTAACCGACTCTGTGTAACCCTAGCCCTCTCCGGTGTCTATATAAACTGGAGGGCTTTAGTCCGTAGGACATAACCTCCATTACAACAATCATACCATAAGCTAGCTTCTAGGGTTTAGCCTCCTTGATCTCGTGGTAGATCCACTCTTGTAATACACATCATCAATATTAATCAAGCAGGACATAGGGTTTTACCTCCATCAAGAGGGCCCGAACCTGGGTAAAACATCGTGTCCCTTGTCTCCTGTTACCATCCGCCTAGACGCACAGTTCGGGAACCCTACCCGAGATCCGCCGGTTTTGACGGCGACATTGGTGCTTTCATTGAGAGTTCCTCTGTGTCGTCACCGATAGGCTTGATGGCTTCTTCAATCAACAACGCCGTCCAGGGTGAGACTTTTCTCCCTGGACAGATCTTTGTGTTCGGCGGCTTCGCACTGCGGGCCAACACTCTTGGCCATCTGGAGCAGATCGAAAGCTACGCCCCTGGCTATCAGGTCAGGTTCGGAAGCCTAAACTTCACGGCCGACATCCGCGGGGACTTGATCTTCGACGGACCCGAGCCACAGCCGAGCGTGCCGCGCTGTCACGATGGGCACGATTTAGCTCTGCCCTGGACAGTGCCTTGGTGGCCGCACACGAATCCGCTCCGGCCCTTAGTCCGGAGTCGGTCGCCCAGATTGAGGACAGGTGGCTGGACACCGCCTCGGGGGCTGCAACTTCCACGGCGATGGAGCCGAACTCTGACCTTGTCCCCCATAAAGCTCGTGACTCCGAGGTGCCGGACTCCCTGCCGGACTCCGAACCTCCTGCGCCCCTGCCAATCGAATCCGATTGGGCGCCGATCATGGAGTTCACCGCGGCGGACATCTTTCAGCACTCGCCCTTTGGCGACATCCTAAATTCGCTAAAACATCTCTCGCTATGCGGAGAGACCTGGCCGGACTATGGCCAGGATGGTTGGGATACGGACGACGAAGAAATTCTGAGCCCACCCACCACCCACTTTGTAGCCACTGTCGACGATCTAACCGACATGCTAGACTACGACTACGAAGACATCGACGGTATGGGCGGCGATGCCGAGGCGAACAGAACCAGCGCCACGAGGCACTGGAAGACTACCTCGTCATATGACATATACATGGGGGACACCCCAAAAGATGTGGATGGCGAAGAAGAAGCGGAGGCAGATTCCTTAAAGAAACATCCCAAGCGCCGGCGTCGTGGCGCCGCCTAAATCCGCCACAACAAGAATGGAGATTCCGCACGGGAGATAATAACACTCGCATAAAGTGCGAAGACAATCCCCTCCAGCAAGATTCAGCGCAGGAGGATGCAGAAGCAAGCCCTCGCGAGAGAGCGGCAGACGAAGAGGTCGAGGATGATAATTACATACCCCCTCCGAGGACGAGGCAAGCCTCAACGACGACGAATTCGTCGTGCCAGAGGATCCCGTCGAACAAGAGCGTTTTAAACGCAGGCTTATCGCCACGGCAAATAGCCTAAAGAAAAAGCAGCAACAGCTTCAAGCTGATTAGGACCTGCTGGCCGAATGATGGACCGAGATCCTCGCGGCCGAAGAGTATGAACTCGAACGCCCCTCCAAGAGCTACCCAAAACGCAAGTTGCTCCCCCGATTAGAGGAGGAAGCATACATACCTTCATCACCAGCGCACAATACGGCCGACCGACCACCCCGTGGTCGGGACAGAGAGGCATCCAGGCCCTCCACCAAGACCGTACCCCGGCACCGCTCCAAAAGTGCGAAGCCAAGAGGGAACGCGCCGGACTTGCGAGATATATTGGAGGACAAAGCAAGGCAATCTAGATCCATCTACGGATCACGTGGGCGCCCACACCCACGCAGCGAATACCGTCGTGCCGGATACAACAACCCCGGCCGGGCCGAACACAGCAGACAACGCTCACTCGAGCTACGTCGCGATATCGCTCAATATAGAGGCGCCGCACACCCGCTATGCTTCACTGATGAAGTAATGGATCATCAAATCCCTGAAGGGTTTAAACCCGTAAACATTGAATCCTACGATGGCACAACAGACCCCGCGGTTTGGATTGAAGATTATCTTCTCCACATCCACATGGCCCGCGGCGACGATCTCCACGCCATCAAATACCTCCCACTCAAGCTTAAAGGACCAGCTCGGCATTGGCTTAACAGCCTACCCGCAGAGTCAATTGGGTGTTGGGAAGACCTGGAAGCCGCATTCCTCGACAACTTCCAGGGCACATATGTGCGACCACCAGACGCCGATGACCTAAGCCACATAATTCAGCAGCAGACGAATCGCCGACAGTTCGACACGGTTCTTGACAAAGAAAACCAAATCATCATTTGTCCGGATCAGAGGCCCTCGCAGCCTTCAAACATAACATCATGACGAGTGGCTAGCCCGCACCTAGGATGAAAAAGCGAAATACATGGCAGCCCTCACATCATTAATGACCCGATTTTGTGCGGGAGAGGATAGCTAGCTAGCTCGCAGCAACAACCTCAGTAAAAATTCTGGCAGTCCGGATGACCACAATGGCAGGTCGCGTCGAAGCAAAAATAAACGCCGTATTAACGATGACGACAAGGAGGATACGGCAGTCAACGCCGGATTCTGAGGCTCTAAACCCGGTCAGCGGAAGAAGCCATTCAAAAGAACCACTCCGGGTCCGTCCAATTTGGACCGCATCCTCGACCGCTTATGCGGATACATGGCACTTCAAAAGCCAGCTATCCACACCAGCGAGACTGTTGGGTATTCAACAGGCAGGCAAGTTAATTGCGAAAACAATGACAAGGGGCTGCATAGCGATGACGAGGAAGAGACCCGCCGCCCGAACGATGAGAGGACGAAGGTTTCCCCCACAAGTGCGGACGGTGAACATGATATACGCAACCCATATACCCAAGAGGGAGCGGAAGCGTGCACTAAGGGACGTATATGCGATGGAGCCAGTCGCCCCCAAGTTCAATCCATGGTCCCCTTGCCCGATCACTTTCGATCGAAGAGACCATCCGACCAGTATCCGCCATGGCGGATTCGCCACATTGGTTTTAGACCCAATCGTCGATGGATTCCACCTCACGAGAGTCCTAATGGACGGCGGCAGTAGCCTGAACTGCTTTATCAGGATACAGTGCGCAAAATGGGCATAGACCCCTCAAGGATTAAACCTACAAAGACGTCCTTTAAAGGCGTCATACCAGGTGTCGAAGCCAATTGTACAGGTTCAGTCACACTAGAAGTGGTCTTCGGATCCCTGAACAATTTCCGGAGCGAGGAGTTAATCTTCGACATGGTCCCGTTCCGCAGCGGCTCTCACGCTCTGCTCGGACGAACCGCGTTTGCAAAGTTCAACGCGGTGCCGCATTATGCATACCTCAAGCTCAAGATGCCTGGCCCTCGTGGAGTCATCACGGTCAACGGAAATACGGAATGCTCCCTCCGAACGGAGGAACACACAGCGGCTCTCGCGGCAGAAGTACAGAGCAGCCTTCTAAGGCAATTTTCGAGTCCGGCCGTTAAACGGCCGGACACGGCCAAACGCGCCCGGAGCAACATTAACCAAGACCACCTGGCACATTCTGAGCACGCGTAGCAATGCGGCCCCAACCCCAGCCCTCGCATGATCGCAAGACCAACCCTCCGCGTACATCATTACGCTCTAGAGAGATACCATGGGCCTGGGGAGGGGCACGACCACAATAGACCCAGAGTGCAGCTCGACCACACCAGCGGCTCACAAGTGTGTCGCCTTTTTTTATTTTTCTTCTTTGTATACGCAGGACTCCGTTCACCAGAGGTTCTGTCCGGCGGCGAACCCGCCGAACTCACGATGCAACAGTCAGGGAGGGAAGAAGGCTGCGATGAACACTCAGGTGGTCTCCATTATGAGCATTAAATTCGGTTATATACACCAGTCTGCAGCCCACCCCTGGAGGGGGACATGTTTATTTAAGAACAATCCCTTGCTTACCGCACTATTTGTATCCTTCCGCACTCATCGCAGAATTCCTTGAATAAATAATGCATCATCTTTTGCCTGTTATTGCATTACTTTACACATATGTTCATTAATGACATCTCGCATCCGTATATTTTGATACGGCCTCATACACGAGGGGCTTATGTTCCCCGCATTACGGTGTGATAAGTCCGAACACTTTCACAAGTGCGGCACCCCGAACTTATAGCATTATATGAATCGGCTCCGAATCATGTCTTGGGTCAATAGTTGGGTTTGCCCGGCTCCCACGTTTTGGTGCCTTACATTCCGTTCGTCGGCTAAGGTGGCCTTTGGGAGAACCACTGCGATTGCGCCCGGTTGAGCTGGGCGAGCGCCTCAGTGGAAAGCTAAAACTGACTGGCATTATAAGGCGAGAGACTGGTCGTTGTTCGAGAGGTTTTTTCGGGTCCCTAAATACTCATGCCGCTTCGAGCGAAGTACCGGATAATGTCCGACGAAGGTGTGGATAGCGTCCCGGTTCGGTCTTCCGAATACTAGGGGCTTCGCCGAAATTTAAAATTATAGAATTCTATGGCTAAGTGAGAGTGTTCAAGCATTATAAGTCCGGTTGCCATGTTCGTTGTGTTGAGCGCCTCCCTAGATGGACCCAAAAATGGGAACAAGAGTGCTCAAGTTATCTCGAACACCCCAGCACTTACGGCTCGGGGGCGGAAGCCAACGACTTGCCATCTCTCAGATTTTATAAACGGCCGCACAGAAGGTAATATTTTAAATTAAACAAGTGTTGCTTAAGCGCATATGAACAAAGTTTTCAGCGCAAAGGATAATACATAGTGAGTTTACTCAAGAATTACATCTCTAGGGCATTCATCCGCAATATTGCGGGCACCCTTCAGGACAGTCTTATAGTACATTTCGGGCGTACGATACTCCTTGCCCGCTGGCGGCGGGTCAATAAGAAGCCTCTCCGCATCCAGCCTGCCCCAGTGCACCTTTGCGCGGGCAAGGGCCCGACGAGCACCTTCAATACAGGCGGAGCGCTTGACGACCTCCACCCAGGGGCACGCATCCACCAGCCGCCGCCGAGGCGAAGTAGCTCCTGTGCATGGCTCTGTCGAGCCCACCGGACTATGAGGCCCTTCATGGCCTCCTCAGCCGCCTTGTGGAGCTCGACCAGCTACTTCAGCTGGTCGCTAGGGGGCACCGGATGGCCGGCCTCAGCGTACTGAGACCAGAAGACCTTCTCCGTTGAGCTCCCTCCCGCCAAGTAGAATGCGGCGGCATCGGATATCTTCTTGGCAGATCTGCAAGCGCCACGAGAGCTCGAATGCGGGTAAGTGTCGTAGTTTACATTAACATGCTTGCTTTGCATGAAAAATGCCTTACCGCCGCTATCTTCTTCACATCTTCAATCTCTGAAGGGCCTTACGGGCCTCGGCCTTGGCGGACTTGGCACTTTCGAGGCCGAGGCGAGCTCGGACTCTCGAGTCTTGAGTCGCGCCCAAACTCTCATGCTTCTCCATGAGAGCCTGGAGCTCTTGCCGCACTTCCGCCACCCGCGCCTCCTGCTTCTCTCGCTCGGCCCGTTCCGTGGCCGCATTGCGCTCGGCCGCGGACATAGCCTCCTTCAGGGTTGCCACCTCGTTAGTGGCCCCTGCAATACCCACATTATCCTTGTCATTTTTTATTGCAACCTAAATCCTTTTCTGTAAGGTAAATATTTAAAGTGGTGTTACTCACCTTATTTATCCTCGAGCTTCTTCTTGGCTCGGCCGAGCTCTTGCTCGGACCGCTCGAGATCCTGCTTCAATGCACCGACCTCCGCAGTCAGTGCGGCAGAGGTCAGCAGCGCAGCCTGCAAACCCATATTGACATATTTTTTAAGCAACCCTGCGTATATATTTTTAGATCCTCGATCGGCTTTTCTTCCGACGCCGAACCGAGCATCGAAACTCTTGTCTATGCGGTATTACATTACATAATTTTAACTTCTTACCTCAAAGCACTGTTAGAAGGCTGCTGCGAGCTTCGGTCACTGCTCTTGGCAAGTGAACCTTCTGAATCACCGCACTCAGGATAGTGCGGTGTTCTTCCTCGATGGAAGCGCCTTTGAGTGCCTCCAACAAGTTGTCCGGCGCCTCCGGTTGGACAGGGGCCGCCGGTGTCACGGTCTTTCCCTTCTTGCGAAGGGGCCGCATGCCGGACTCTGGAACCACTGCAGGTTCCAGCGCAAAGTCCGGGAGGCTGCCTTGCGGCGCCTCCGGAGCCTCCTCCCGATGGGTCCCCTCCCAGGCGTCCTCCGCGGCGCGAGGGGTGGAGGCAGTCGGAATGGATTCCACATCCGACGCCGCCAACGACCCGCTTGACGAGGCAGGGAGATCATCGTCGGCTGGACTACAGGTAGTATGCGGCATTAGAAGGACATTATGTGAGCAGAAAGAAATTGTAAATCATTCAAGGATCCGGATACTTACGATCTCGCCTGAGGCCTGGCCCTCGAGGGCCACTCTTCATCGCCAACGTTGGTGTTGGCGGAACTGTCCGGGGGAATAGTTCTTCCCCTCTTGGACCCTTCAGCCTCCCCTGTTGGGGAGGCCTTCCTCTTTCTCTCTCCCTCCTCTGGGAGAGGGTCTTCTTCCTCCTCCTCATTCTCGGGAGAGGAATCCGCCTCGGAGTCGCTGGACACCTGAAAACGGGTACTCTTTCGAGTACCCGTGGCCACCTTGTTGGCCTTCTTCTCCGGCACCATGTGCGGTGCCGGAACCAGCAACCCCGCTAGACGGGCGTCCACTGGGCCTTCTGGCATGGGAGCCGGGAAGATGAGCTGCTCAGCCTTCTTCATCCATTCCTGTCAAAAGAGAAAGGAGATTAAAACCCGCTTAGGGTCGAACTATTGACAACAAGTGTCCCGTAAAGGGGTAGAATCACTTACCTCGTCAGCAGGATGCTACGAGTGGAATCCGCGATCTTCCGTCGCGAATGCAGGGGCTTCGGCGCCCTTAAACAGCACCCTCCAGGCGCCTTCATACGTTGTGTCGAAGAGCCCGCTCAGCGCCTGGTGCTGTTCCGGATCGAACTCCCACAGATTGAATGCCCGTTCTTGGCATGGGAGAATCCGGCGGACGAGCATGACTTGGACTACGTTGACCAGCCTGAGCTTCTTGTCCACCAGCTTCTGGATACAGGCTTGGAGTCCCGTCAGCTCCATCGAATTGCCCCACAGCAAGCCCTTCACTTTCTAGGAGGTGAGCTGCGTGGGGATGCCAGATCTGAACTCGGGGGCCGCCGCCCGCGCAGGGTCACGCGGCTCGGTGATATAGAACCACCCCGATAGCCACCCCTTGACAGATTCCATGAAGGCCCCTTCAAACCAAAGGACGTTGGGCATCTTGCCCAACATGGCGCCTCCGCACTCCGCTTGAGTACCCTTCACTACCTTCGGCTTGACATTGAAGGTCTTGAGCCTGGCGAAGTGGGGCTGGATGCGAGGAAGGCCTCGCACACGACGATAAACGCCGAGATGTTGAGGATGAAGTTGGCGCGGATCATGGAAATCCAGGACGTAGTAGAACATGAGCCCCCGGACAAAGGGGTGAAGTGGAAAACCCAGTCCGCGAAGGAAGTGGGGGAGAAAGAAGACCCTCTCATGGGGCCCGGGGGTCGGGATGAGCTGCCCCTCATCGGCAGCCGGTTTGCGACGTCGCCGGAAAGGTATCCGGCGCTGCGCAGCTTTGTGATGTGCTCCTCCTTAACGGTGGAGGCCAGCCATTTACCTCCCACTCCGGACATGGTCGGAGAAGGTCAAGGCGAGATGTGCGAACTTGGGCGCTGGAGCTCGAGTGCACGGAGATGGATAAGCAAAGGAGGAAGAAGGCGTAGGTGAAAAGGTGAATCATTATCCCTTATATATAGGCGGACGAAGACTATACGTCCCCGATAGCCTGGTAAAACTCGCTTATCTCCCAAGCGCCACCATCAATGGCGCGGTTGGGTTACCCACGTCCGTATTGATGAGAATCCCGGAATAAGGGGAACACGATCTCTGCTTCGACAAGACGTGCCAAGGAAACCGCTTCACTAAACGCACTGAGGTGGTATAATAAAAAACGATTCAAGTAAAGGCTTGGTAGTGGTGTGACATCACACTGCAAAATACGTCAGCAGATTGAACTTGTGTATATATTATTCTCTCTACGGTGGAACGTGGAATTTATTTTGCAGAGCCGGACACTATCCTGGTGTTCACAATCTTCTCTGGATTATTCAAAGGAGGAACCCGCCTTGCAATGCCGAACATTATGCGTGCCGGACTCATCGTCATTGAAGCCAGGTTCAGGGAGACTCGACGGAGTCTGGACTAGGGGTGTCCGAACAGCGGACTATCATCGTCGCGGACTCCAAGACTACGAAGATACAAGATTGAAGACTCCGTCCCGTGTCCGGATGGGACTTTCCTTGGCGTGGAAGGCAAGCTTGGCAATACGGATATGTAGATCTCCTACCATTGTAACCGACTCTGTGTAACCCTAGCCCTCTCCGGTGTCTATATAAACCGGAGGGCTTTAGTCCGTAGGACATAACCTCCATTACAACAATCATACCATAGGCTAGCTTCTACGGTTTAGCCTCCTTGATCTCGTGGTAGATCCACTCTTGTAATACACATCATCAATATTAATCAAGCAGGACGTAGGGTTTTACCTCCATCAAGAGGGCCCGAACCTAGGTAAAACATCGTGTCCCTTGTCTCCTATTACCATCCGCCTAGACGCATAGTTCGAGACCCCCTACCCGAGATCCGCCGGTTTTGACACCGACAAAGATCTTTATCAGTCAAATCGCATAACAACATACTTTGTTCCCTTTGTCATCGGTATGTTACTTGCCCGAGATTCGATCGTTGGTATCCAATACCTAGTTCAATCTCATTACCGGCAAGTCTCTTTACTCGTTACGTAATGCATCGTTCCGTAACTAACTCATTAGCTACATTGCTTGCAAGTCTTATAGTGATGTGCATTACCGAGAGGGCCCAGAGATACCTCTCCGACAATCGGAGTGACAAAACCTAATCTCGAAATACGCCAACCCAACATGTACCTTTGGAGACACCTGTAGTACTCCTTTATAATCACCCAGTTACGTTGTGACGTTTGGTAGCACCCAAAGTGTTCCTCCGGCAAATGGGAGTTGCATAATCTCATAGTTACAGGAACATGTATAAGTCATGAAGAAAGCAATAGCAACATACTAAACGATCAAGTGCTAGGCTAACGGAATGGGTCATGTCAATCACATCATTCTCCTAATGATGTGATCCCGTTAATCAAATGACAACTCTTTTGTCCATGGCTAGGAAACTTAACCATCTTTGATTCACGAGCTAGTCAAGTAGAGGCATACTAGTGACACTATGTTTATCTATGTATTCACACATGTATTATGTTTCCGGTTAATACAATTCTAGCATGAATAATAAACATTTATCATGAAATAAGGAAATAAATAATAACTTTATTATTGCCTCTAGGGCATATTTCCTTCACCCTCTTCGACTCACCCAACGAGAACATGACCGCCAAGTGTCTCATGGCTAAAGCCACCAACAAGGTAACCCCCAACATCAAGACCACCATCATTACTAATCCCTCCTTGACGGATGGCATTGATGAAAGTGAGGGTTCTAATGAGGAGTTGAATGAATTTGAGTCTTTTATGAGTAAGCTCAAGGGAAAATCCAAGAAGCACTTCGTTGCTCTCTTGGAACAACTTGGTGAAGCCAATGACATGATCGAGGCTCATGAAGAAACCATCTCTAAGATGGAAGGTCATAGTCGTGACTATGCCGATGAGATATCGGATCTCTCTAATGCTCTTGAGGAAGAGCGTGGCCATCGTTTGGCTCTTGAGGAGTCACACAACGATGACCATGCTAAATTAAAGAAAGATCTTGATCATGCTCTTGTTGTATCTCGTGTGCTAAATTCCGAGAAGGCTAAACTTGGCGTTGACAATGCTAGACTCAAGGAGGTGTTTGAGATACTCGACAAGGCCCACAAGGTCTTGAAGGGTGCTCATGCTAGCCTCAAGGAGTCTCATGATCAACTCCAAGTGAAGCTAACCAAGGAAAAAGCCACCTTTCCTCATATGGTATTAATTGATAATGCAAATGCCACTAACCCGTGTTGTAAGCATGTGCATCTTGTGGATGAGAATGCCAAGTTTAAGGAGAAACTTGAGAAAGGCCTTTTGACGTGCATACAAGGTGAGAAGAACCTCAATGACCTTTTGAGCAATCAAAAGGAAGTTGTGGCCAAGGAGGGAGTTGGGTTCACACCCAAGTCCAAGAACAAGAAGAAGAACGACAAGACCAAACGACCTCCCCCTCTAAAGAAAACTTTTGTGAAGGAGGGAGAGGGTGCTCCTAAGGAGAAGAAGAACAATGTGAAGGGTGGTGATGTCAAAAAGGGCAATACCACCCCTTCCAACAAAGCCGGTGACTTTAACCCTTCTTATGTGTTGTGTCGTGCTAGTGATGGGCATGTTTATGCTAAATTTGTTGGTTCTCCTTATGAGTACAATGAATGGTCTATTTGGGTTCCTAAGACCCTTGTTACTAATATCAAAGGACCCATTACAAAATGGGTACCTAAAACCAAGCATTGATCTCTTGTAGGTGTTTGCTTCCGGTGGGGGATCATGGTTTGTCGATAGTGGAGCAACAAATCATATGACCGGAAGCAAGGACTTGGTGGTGGACGTGCACAAGATCCCTTCTATGCCCACCAATGTCGAGTGGGGTGATGCTTCGTCTTCTAAGGTATTGGGTCTTGGCAAGGTTTTCATTTCTCATGATCTTACGATCGAGAAAGTCATGCTTATTGAGTCCCTTGCTTACAATCTACTTTCCGTTCGTCAACTTGCACTCATGGGCTTTGCCACTTTATTTGATATTGATACCGTGGCCCTCTTGTGGAGCAAGACTCTTAAAGTAGCCTTTGTTGGGCATGTCGAGAATGGTCTTTATGTGATTAAGTTTTTGAAGCGACCCACTAAGACCGCGACATGCCTAATGGCTAAAGTTGATGTGGGATGGCTTTGGCGTCGCTGTTTAGCCCACGTCAATATGAGATCTTTGCAAAGTCTTCTCAAGGGGGGCCATGTCCGTGGACTAACAAATGTTAGTTTTGCCAAAGATCGTGCTTGCAGTGCTTGTATCGAAGCAAAGCTACATGAGAAGGCTCATCCTCCCACGACTATCATCTACTCGAAGAGACCCTTGGAGCTCCTTCACATGGATCTCTTTGGGCCTCCATCCTTTGATAGTCTTGGAGGTAGAAAGTATTGCTTGGTGATTGTGGATGATTATTCAAGATACACTTGGGTATATTTCTTCAAGAGGAAGAGTGAGACTCAACAAACCGTCATCGACTTTGCAAATGAAGCTAAACGTCAACATGATGCAAAGATCTTGACAATAAGGAGTGACAATGGCACCGAGTTCAAGAACTACACCTTGGATGAGTTTCTTAGTGATGAGGGGATCAAGCATCAGTATTTTGCACCTTATACCCCTCAACAAAATGGTGTCGCTGAGAGGAAGAACCGGACGTTGATGGATGCGGCAAGGACCATGATGGCGGAGTTCAAGTCTCCATACAACTTTTGGGCCGAAGCCATCAACACAGCATGTCATGCATCCAATCGGCTCTATCTCCGCAAAGGCTTGAACAAGACTCCTTATGAAATACTTACCGGCAACAAGCCCAACCTCAAGTACTTCCGGGTGTTCGGGTGTAGGTGTTTCATTCTCAATAAAGGTGTTCGTTTGTCCAAATTTGAGGCTAGAGCTTATGAGGGCATATTTGTTGGTTATGCTACAAACTCTCATGCTTACCGTGTCCTCAACAAGTCCATCAGACTCATTGAGGAGACATGTAACATGGAGTTTGACAAGAATAATGGCTCCCAAGTGGAGCAAAGTGGTACTTGTGATGTAGGTGATGAAATTCCTCCCCAAGCCATAAGAAAAATGGGTGTTGGTCATATCCTACCCATTGAGGAACCCCTTGTAGCCGAAGGAGAAGGACAATGCTCCACTCAAGTGGAGCCATCACCAACCCAAGACCCACATGCTTCCGAAGAATAAAGTGAAGGCCCTCAGCCTCTTGAACAAGATCAAGGGCAAGATCAACCTCAAGATAGTGGTGAACCACCAAATGATGCCCAAGGTCTAGTTCTCCCCTTTGAGCAAGTTCAAGATCAAGAGCAAGCTCAAGATCAAGAACAAGCTCAAGACGACACTCAAGATGATCAAGTTACCCCTCCTCGTTTCACATCCGAGGAGGAATTAGAGCGTCGTGCCACGAAGATCGCTTCCAAGCTCACCACCAAAGGTCATCTTATGGAGAATGTGGTTGGAAGCCTAAGAAAGGGGGTAAGCACTCATAGACAATTAGCAAACTATTGTGAACATCATGCATTTGTTTCTTGTGTCGGAACCCCAAAAGGTTTATGAGGCGCTCGAGGACCCGGATTGGCTCAATGCCATGCATGAAGAACTCAACAACTTCAAGCATAACCAAGTGTGGAAATTAGTGCCAAGGCCAACCGGGAATCATAATGTCATTGGAACCAAGTGGATATTCAAGAACAAGCAAGATGCTCATGGGATCATTGTTCGCAACAAGGCTCGTTTGGTGGCACAAGGCTACTCCCAAGTCGAGGGTACCGACTACGATGAAAACTTTGCTCCCGTTGCTCGCCTTGAATCTATTTGTTTGTTGATTGCTTATGCTTCTCATCATAATTTCACGTTGCAACAAATGGATGTGAAGAGTGCTTTTCTTAATGGTCCCATTAATGAGTTGGTGTATGTCAAACAACCCCCCGGGTTCAAAGATCCCTATTTTCCCGATCATGTGTACCAACTCCACAAGGCGCTCTATGGCCTTAAACAAGCCCCACGTGCGTGGTATGAGCATCTTACGAAGTTGTTACAAGATCGTGGGTTCAAAATTGGGAAAATCGACCCCACTCTTTTTACTAAGAAGGTCAAAGGGGAGTTGTTTGTGTGCCAACTATATGTTGATGATATTATATTTGGTTCCCCTAACAAAGCTTTCAATGAAGAATTTGCCGCTCTCATGACCTCAAAGTTCAAGATGTCTATGATGGGAGAGTTGAAGTTCTTTCTCAGGTTCGAAATCAAGCAAAGAAGAGAAGGAACCTTCATCAACCAAGCCAAATACACTCAAGACATGCTCAAGAGATTCAAGCTAAGTGATGTCAAGCCGGCCTCCACTCCAATGCCCGTCAAATGCCAACTTGACATTGATCCCAATGGTAAAGCGGTGGATCAAAAGGTATATCACTCCATGATTGGATCCTTGCTTTACCTTTGTGCATCTAGGCCGGATATCATGTTGAGTGTGGGAATTTGTGCACGGTTTCAAGCCGCACCTAAGGAAATCCACTTTGTGGTGGTCAAGCGAATCTTTCGATATTTGGCTCATACTCCAAACTTTGGCTTATGGTACCCAAGAGGAGCCAACTTTGATCTTTTGGGCTATACAGATTCAGATTGGGCGGGAGACAAAGTGGATAGGAAGTCCACCTCCGGAGGGTGCCAACTACTTGGTTGCTCTTTAGTGAGTTGGTCTTCTAAGAAGCAAAGTTGTGTATCTCTCTTGTCCACCGAAGCAGAGTATGTGTCTGCCGGTAGTTGTTGTGCTCAACTCCTATGGATGAGGCAAACTTTGAAGGATTACAGTTTCACTTGTGACGAAGTGCCTCTTTGGTGTGAGAATGAAAGTGCCATCAAGATCTCTCTTAACCCGGTGCAACACTTCAAGACGAAGCATATTGAGATTCATTATCACTTCATCCGGGATCACATTAGGTGAAGGGAGATCAAGCTCAACTATGTCCACACTCATGATAACCTTGCAGATATTTTCACGAAGCCCTTGGATGAAGCAAGATTTTGCGAGTTACGGCATGAGCTAAATATCATTGATTCGAGCAATGTGGCCTGAACCCTTGCACACCCCAACATACTCATCATGCTTTCTTGTCTAGGTGTAGGCATGAACATAGGGGGAGTGTTGTTCTCTCGATGAACTTTCCCTCCCCCCCATTATGCATAAACTAATCAAACTCTTTCACATTAGCCATTTTTGATGGTGCTTGTGCTTCAAAGATGAGTTTTGGTCATGGGCCCAAGGTTAAAATCTTCGCGGCGCCATACCTCCGGACTCAAACATAGGTGGCCTCGGCCACCGCCCTCTCTTGGATAGGAGTGTGTTTCTCTTCCTCTTTGTGTTGGTTTTGCGTGTGTGTTTGCTCTCGTTTTCTAGTCGTTTTTCTTTTCTTGAGCTAAGCCGTTTTGGCCAGTCTTTTTGCGGCTGAGCGGTACTACCGCTGATGATCCTCAAGCGGTACTACCGCCCACCCCAGTGGTACTACCTCTATGGGGCGGGCGATGGGGGGTTATGTTGGGGCAGGGGGAGTTGCCTTTCTCCCCCATACCCATTCTCTCCACTCGCTCGTCTTCTTCGTCGCTCCAGCAACGTTTCATCGCAGGAGGGCTTGGGCCGGCCGCCGTCTTCGTGCCTCCCCTCTCCAGTTCCTTCGGTGGAATCGATCCCCACCACGCCCTCTTGCCATGGATGCCGGTGATGAACATCCTGGGTAGCAAGTCCGACGTGTCAACCCCGGTCGTCCAACGTCAAAGCGCTACCGCACCTCTGACACAGTGGGTGCTTCATCAAGTGCTCCACCTCCGCCTCAACTCAAGAAGAAGCCTGCCAACAAGCCGAAGCCGAGAGGCAAGACTGTGACTGAGATGACTGCCAAGGAATTCTGGGAAAGGCGTCGTCGCAACCCCTATGCGGAAGACCAAGAACCCACTTTGGTCAACCGTCCGTTCTGGAACCACTTTCAGTTTGCCATCTTCTTTGATGTGATCAAGGCTAAGAAGAATCTCTATGTTGATGTTCGTTCCATCGACACAGATGCTATGGAAAAGGACCCTGAGTACTTTGGCGAAGCCCTTCAGATGTGCTCTCAGCTGAACATTCTCCGAACCATGCAGTTCAACAAGGACATTGATGCAGATTTGGTGGCTCAATTCTATGCCACTGTCCACCTTAGAAATGATGAAGAAAGGACTCAGACTTGGATGACAAATGGCAAGTTGCTTTCTGTCAAGTGGAAGGCCTTCATGGAGTTACTTGGGGTGGAAGATCACGGGCTTGAGACTCCATTCGGCTTCCGCCCTCACCGCAATGCAACCTCCACTCACAAGCAAGCCCTCTGGCCCTACTGTACTGTGAAGATTCACCCCATGACTGAGAAGGAGACCTATGAGCTGCCTGCCTTTCTGGACATCCTTCATCGCGTTTTCCACGAGACTCTCTTCCCTCGTATCGGGAATCTGGATACGGCCCACTCCTATCTCGTGGACATGCTTCTCTTCTGCTGGCATGAGAAGGAAGCAAACACTGGCGAGGCCCTGGACATTTTTCCCATGTCATGTGGTCTGAACCTCTTTCTGCCGTTTCTGAGCACAAGTGCCCGATCTATGGTCCGTTTATCATGTTGCTCATTGAGAAGGCATGTGCACATGTCTATCCCAGGGTTATGCTGTAAACTGGAGAATTGGTTTCTCATGAGATCAAGCGTCTGAGGAACAAGGACAATTGGGGCACCCCAGCTCCTAAATTTGGGGGTCCATCTACTGCTACTGACATGGAGACCGAGGGCGAGGCTCAGGCCGATGATGATGAGGACTATGAGCCCTCCGGAGTGGAGCCCTCTTGGGCAAAGAAGATTAAGCGCAAGATGAAGAAACTCTTCTGCATGGAGTCTCATGGCCAGTACATGTCTCATGTCTCTAAGAAGAAGGCCTGCAACCGTCACAAGGAGCTCATGCGTCAGTTGGGTGCAACTGTTAACAACAGATCTGAGGGGAGGATCACTGATTAGGAGGAGTGGGTTTAGCAGCACTGCCCGTGGACCGATTCAGACACCGAGCAGTTTCCTACCGATGACGGCGGTGCAAACGATCCCGCTGGGATGTGATGTTTGAGATCCTCAGTTTGCTCTCACCTGGAGTCATAGCATCGCTCTTTGCCTTTTTGGTGTCTCGATGGCAAAGGGGGAGAGAGTCTAGGGATTTATGTCGTCGTTGCCGAGTTGTGTCTTTTCTCTCGTCGTTTGCTTTGTTTGGTTTTGTGCCTGTGAGACCTAGTTCCAGTTCATATGGTGTGAGACATATGCTACCTTATCTATCTTTATCTATGTCCATCAAGTACTCTGGTATTTTGTGAGTTGCATGCTTATCCTGCTATATGTCTTGCTCACACGTACCCTTCTGCTTAAGTTGTTGGACTATAAAATATAGGGGGAGTGTTGATCCTAATGTGTGTGCCTTGCATTCCAAAGGCACCTCTAATTAGGTGCACACATTCAGGGGGATCCCGTCTATATTTTGTAGTTCTAAGGTTATCTTTACTTTCATGTCCTATCTTTGTGCAAATCCCTAGTTGTCATCAATCCACCAAAAAGGGGGAGATTGTTAAGGCATATTTCTCTCGATGTAGTTTTTGGTGATTGATGACAACACATTTGCGGACTAATCGTGTGCTTTGAGCATTTCAGATATTCATCCTTTGGCACGAGACGTTTCCTTCCCCTCGGAGTTTTAATCAAGACGGTGTAGCTCTTTCGGTTCTGTTTTGGTGGACATGTTTCGTAGGAGTCACCGTACTATCAAGAGGGGGTCCGCTTTGGTAAGGCTAGGGTGGAAATAACATGTACACATCCTTTTTGCACCCACTGAGCCTTCCCGCTTCGATCGAGGTTTTCTTACCTTTCTATGAGTGTGATTTGGTCCCAGCGGTAGTACCGCGGTGCCCAGCGGTAGTACTGCTCAAGAGGCACAGGCGGAAGTACCGCTCTGCAGCGGTAGTACCGCCTGTGGGTCCTCAGCCGTAGTACCACTCGGTACCGGGCTCCTACCGCTCGACTCGAGGGGGTCGTCTCTCGTGTCGGATTGTGCGGTACTAAGCAGCGGCAGTAGAAGCGGTAGTACCGCTCGAGAGCGGTAGTACCGCCCTACCACCACGACAGTACCGCACTGGGTACGTCTTATGCCCATCTGCTTGCCCTCCCTTGCTGCACGGTAGTACCGCGAGGGGGAGTGGTAGTACCGCTGGGGCCAGCGGTAGTACCGCTGCCCCCTGCGGTAGTACCGCCCTCTGCGGGGCTGTTTTGGGGGTAACGGTTGGATTGTTCCCCCCTCTATAAAAGGGGGTCTTCTTCTCCAAAGTTGACTTACCTCTTCCCCCAAAAGCTCCATTGTTGCTCCAAGCTCCATTTTCACCCGATCTCTCTCCCTAGCCAATCAGACTTGTTGATTTGCTCGGGATTGGTTGAGAAGGCCCCGATCTACACTTCCACCAAGAGAAATTTGATTCCCCCCACTAATTCCTAGCGGATCTTGTTACTCTTGGGTGTTTGAGCACCCTAGACGGTTGAGGTCACCACGGAGCCATAGTCCATTGTGGTGAAGCTTTATGGTGTCATTGGGAGCCTCCAATTAAGTTGTGGAGATTTCCCCAACCTTGTTTGTAAAGGTTCAGTCGCCGCCTTCAAGGGCACCAATAGTGGAATCATGGCATCTTGCATTGTGTGAGGACGTGAGGAGAATACGGTGGCCCTAGTGGCTTCTTGGGGAGCATTGTGCCTCCACACCGCTCCAACGGAGACATACTTCCCCTCAAAAGGAAGGAACTTCGGTAACACATCCTCGTCTTCACCGGCTCCACTGTTGGTTATCTCGTTCCTTTACTTGTGCAAGCTTATTTGTGTTGTATCCCTTGCTTGCTTGTGTGCTTGTTGCTGTTGCATCATATAGGTTGCTCACCTAGTTGCATATCTAGACAACCTACTTTGATGCAAAGTTTAATTTGGTAAAGAAAAGCTAAAAATTGTTAGTTGCCTATTCACCACCCCCTCTAGTCAACTATATCGATCCTTTCAACTAGCTTCTCCCCCTCTTATTCTGGCATTCTGCAGGTTAGTCCACAGATACTACCCTTTTCATTGATACCGATGCATAAGTAGTGTAGATCCTTGCTTGTGAGTACTTTGGATGAGTACTCATGGTTGCTTTGCTCCCTCTTTCCCCCTTTTTCCTTTCTTCTCGGTTGATGCAATCAGATGGCGGAGTCCAGGAGCCAGATACCACCTTTGACGACTGCTACTACACTGAGGGTGCCTACTTATACGTCTCCAACGTATCTATAATTTTTGATTGCTCCATCCTACTTTATCTACTGTTTTGGACTATATTGGGCTTTATTTTCCACTTTTATATTATTTTTGGTACTAACCTATTAACCGGAGGCCCAGCCTAGAATTGCTGTTTTTTTGCCTATTTCAGTGTTTCGAAGAAACGGAATATCAAACGGAGTCCAAACGGAATGAAACCTTCAGGAACGTGATTTTCTCACCGAACGTGATCCAGGAGACTTGGACCCTACTCCAAGACGTAACAGAGGCGGTCACGACCCCCTAGGGTACGCTGAGGGAGTCCTGGACTAGGGGGTGTCCGGACAGCCGGACTAGCAATATCCGCCGGACTCCCAGACTACGAAGATAGAAGATTGAAGACTCCGGCTCGTGTCCGGAAGGTACTTTCCTTGGCGTGGAAGGCAAGCTTGGCAATACGGATATGTAGATCTCCTACCATTGTAACCGACTCTGTGTAACCCTAGCCTCTCCGGTGTCTATATAAATCGGAGGGCCTTAGTCCGTAGGACGAACATTACATTACAACAATCATACCATAGGCTAGCTTCTAGGGTTTAGCCTCCTTGATCTCGTGGTAGATCTACTCTTGTACTACCCATATCATCAATATTAATCAAGCGGGACGAGGGTTTTACCTCCATCGAGAGGGCCGAACACAGGTAAAAACATTGTGTCCCTCGTCTCTTGTTACCATCCGCCTAGACGCACAGATTCGGGACCCCCTACCGAGATCCGCCGGTTTTGACACCGACATTGGTGCTTTCATTGAGAGTTCCTCGTGTCGCCACCGATAGGCTCGATGGCATCTTCAACCATCAACACCGCCTGTGGTGAGACTTTTCTCCCGGACAGATCTTCGTATCGGGCGGCTTTGCATGCGGGCCAATTCTCTTGGCCATCTGGAGCAGATCGAAGCTACGCCCTGGCCGCCAGTCGATTCGAAGCTTAAACTTCACGGCCGATGACCGCGGAGACTTGATCTTCGACGGACTCGAGCCACAGCCAAGCGCGCCGCACTATGACGATGGGCATGATCTAGCTCTGCCGCCGGACAGTGCTTTGGTGGCCGCACTAGGATCCGCTCCGGCCACTAGCCCGGAGCCGATTGCCCATGTCGAGGGCCGGTGGATAGACGCCGCCCTGGGGGCTTCAACATCCACGGCGATGGAGCCGAATACCAATCTTGTCCCCTGCAAAACTCGTGATCCCGAGGCGCCGGACTCCTCGCCGGACTCCGAGCCTCCCGCGCCCCTACCAATTAATCCGGATTGGGCGCCGGTTATGGAATTCACCGCCGCAGACATATTCCAGCACTCGCCTTTTGGCGATATCCAGAATTCCCTGAAGCATCTCTCGCTATCAAGAGGATCCTGGCCGGATTATGGCCAGGACGGTTGGAGTTCGGACGACGAAAAAATTCAGATCCCACCCACCACCCACTTTGTAGCCACTGTCAAGGATTTAACCGACATGCTAGATTACGACTCCGAAGACATCGACGCTATGGACGACGATGCTGGAGACGAACAGGAACCAGCGCCTATAGGGCACTAGAAAGCCACCTCGTCATATGACGTATACATGGTGGACACCCCAAAAGAAGGGGATGGCGAAGATGCAGCGGAGGCAGACTCTCTAAAGAAGCAGCCCAAACGCCGGCGTCAGCGGCGCCGCTCTAAATCCCGCCACAACAAGAATATAGATTCCGGCACAAGAAATAACAATACCCCAGAGAGTGCCGAAGACAACCCTCCAAAGAAGACTCGGTGCAGGAGGATGCGTACAAGCCTCACGAAAGGCGGCGAGAAGAAAAGGTTGAGGATCATAACTATATACCTCCCTCCGAAGACGAAACAAGCCTCAATGACGACGAACTCGTCGCGCCCGAGGACCCCGTCGAACAAGAGCTTTTTAAGCGCAGGCTCATCGCTACAGCAAGAAGCCTGAAGAAGGAAAAGCGGAAGCTCAAAACAGCGGAAGACGCGCTCCGAATAAGATGGAGCAAAGTACTCAAAACCGCAGATAAATACGGCAATGGCCACCAATCGAAGAGCTACCCGAAGCGTAAGATGCTTCTAGAATTCGACGAGGAGGCCATAGAGCCCCCACCGTCCAATGGCCCAGCCAGGTCCATCTACGGACCCAAAAAGAAAGCCCCAAGAAGCAAAGCAACACATCAAGTATCCGACGATAGCGGCACATACAAGTACAGGGGCGCCGCACACCCACTATGTTTCACCGACGAGGTGCTGGATCATGAATTCCCAGCAGGGTATAACCCATAAACATTTAGAAACATTATAACCGAGCACTTTTCCAGCCCTCCCAAGCCATCAACACTCGTAGCCGTCCGATCATCACTTGGGAGTTTGTTGGCCGTCCGATTGTCCCTCGATCCCACGTTCGCTAGCTTTGACCGCTACCAACGAGCGATCACCTTTGCTGGGCCGCTGCTCTGGTGACATTTTTGGGCCTCTGGTATTAAATTGGGCCCAATGAGTCAACCTTTCTCTGTACTACAGGGTCTGCTCCGCGTCTTCGTAGCCCCACTAACTTCCTCCCTCCCTCGCCAAGACCAGAGCGCGCCCCACACCCCGACCGGTGCGCGCTTGCTGTCGTTGTTGCAGAGAGAGGAAGAGAGTGATGACAATGGTAACGGCGGGCCAAACGGATCGCCAAGCACATCATGCGGAGTGGTGCCGCTCGGATCGCTGCCCTTCTACACCGAACTTCCAAATCTCGCACGAAAACAAGGGGATCTTGGCGATGGCGGTGGCCGGCGTCACTTCCTCCATCCTCCAGGTCTGTGTACATCTGCTCCTTCTGTGCATCTCCTATTTTCTACGAGGCGCTTGCTCGATCTGGTCTCCGAGATCGTTGAATGGGAGAGGACATGAGAGGCTGAGCACCAGAGTATGGGCGTCGCTGTCGTGCAGGAAGATGTTGTTTCCGAGCCTGCCGCCGCCGCCTCCACGCTGGAAGATCCTCATAGGCTTCCAAGGCTGAAGGTGGCCACAAGAGAAAGCTCAAGTAGGCCGACGCAGTCACGGAGGCGAACGGCGCCTGGGAGGACGCCAACCGACCGCACGTGGAAGGCATACCACAGATTAATCGGTTAATCTCTACAACACCCCACCCCTCTCTATCCACGTGTGTCTTGTACCTAGGGTTTAGTGTCACAAACCAGTAAGACCAAGCCTGCAGTCGGACTTGCTAATGCTGATGACCTTTTTGAACGACAACTTGAACCTCCCATACCAAATAAGTAAATGGGCATGTACACTATTATGATTTGTCACGTGCGAACGAAATTTTCAAGCCTAATAATTTGTCAAAAAATGGAGATCTCACCTGATCCATAAGGAGCAAACCCCACTCCCTGTTCCAGATTTCTTCAATAATCTTATCTGAATCTTCGATAGTTTGCCCCAAATGCCACCATGTTATATATGTAGTCACAACAACACCAACCATCCTCGAAATTTCTCTTTGTTATGTGATGTAAAATGACCGATATGTTCATCTCTTATAGTTGACGAGCTTGAACTCGAATGCTCATTGATCAAGAGATCTGCATTTGTGACTAAGCATAGAAACTCTTCTTAATACGACAAGCTGCAGATACACTGACCAAGGACATACCAGCACCACAAGGCCTGACCTTGCTCTGGCTGCAAAATCATGGCAAAAATTGTGCAGAAAGAAGCAGCAGCTGATACTCTGCACTCTGCAGATACTTTGGAACAATAGATGCAATCCATTTCAGTGTATGTCACTGAGTTCCAAAACTAACAATTAACCAGTGAACCCAGGGAGTACATTAACCAGTGTCCCTATATTTTTGCTTAAATTTAACAGATTATTTAGTGACGAATTTGGTAGAAATCAATAAACCCAAAAGAATGCTAATGAACCTGAAAATGTCCATTGGAAAAAAATGCATACTTCTAGGCACTAGCCTACAAGGTAGAGATCATACTTTTGTTTGCGGAGCAAATGCGCTGAGACAACCTGCAAATGAGCTCAAGTGCAAAACAAATTAAATTACAAAAGATGCAGATCTTCTTTCAGACGCCATGACTCGTCCGGTGGAATTGTTTGCAAGTCATGTGAGTATTGACAAGGCTGAGCAGCTTATTAAGAGTGTTATCTCTGAGGTATGCTAAGGGTATCGCTTTGCAGTAGTTCACTTTAGATGTATTTCTATCTGTGAAGTTACATCTCTAAGGTTCCATCAAATACATCTATTGCAGGTTGAGTTAGAGGTTCCCCTACCTTGATAGCCAAAGGTTTTGGGTCCAGATAGTCAGGTTCAGAACAGTTTGAGAGTGGAGGCTTGCCAGTATCCAGTTTCTTCTACCTCATCATGCATGTTCTCGGGCTCCCCCAACCTCGACCTTCACGTCGAGCGGTGGTGCCCCTCTAATGGCCAGTTGAAGCGGCAACCACAGGCACGCTGCCGTCAAGATAGCGACCATGGTTCCGCCCTTTAACCACCGCTGGTCGTGATGTCCTCTCTAGGTTCAAGGAGGAGCGAGTAGGAGGACATGAAGTAGCACTCATATATTGTGTGTATCTTCCACTTTATGATTCCAAATCAGATTACCCTGCGAAGGTCAGTACTACTTTTTGTTGTTTCTTGTTATCAATATTCTTGTGTCGCTTCTAAAATGTCAATTACCAACTGTTCTCCATATATGTAGTCTTCCAGTTCTATGATATCCTGTGCTCAGTTAGTACATGAATATTCAGAAAATAGTTCAATGCACAATTCAAGATTAATTTTTGCTTTTGGCTGTTTGGTGAAGTTGAACTAAACACATAATTAGCATTTTTCTTCATGTGCTCATCATCAGCCTTTAATTCGGATGTTGTACTGACATGTAAACTTCTTGCAATAGCTGTGGTGCATATCATCGCTCTTTTATTCCTTCTCTTTTATAGGTCAGCTTGGAGGTTAAAGTGATCTGTAAATCAAGCATAGCAAAAATACTGGCCAAGAAAGATGTCTTATCTCCAGTCTTTAAACGTCACATTTAGACTTCCTGCCATAACTGTGCTGTGTAGTGATACTGATATGTATCCTCTCTTTCCTGCCTCCCTTTTTAGTTTTTTTGTGATATGTTTGGAGGCTAAAGTAATTTGTATATCATCGCTAGATCACTAACCCAGGAAGCTACATTGGTGATCAAACATGCTAATTATCGGACGGTCAATGACTGAAAAAATATCACCAAGAATCTTAGCAACTCACCGTAATAAAGGGGACAACTCTCTGTTCATATTCAGACATTGAAATGAATTTTTATGTTTGCATCGTTGTAATTACTATGTACTACACTTGGATGGTAAACCAGCCTCCGACCTCCGATAATCGGATATATACAAAAATAGTCAAACTTCACCTCTTCCATTGCCAACAAATATATGCCAGTATATGTAAATTTAACGGACAATGTATCTGGCATATATATTTACACAAATTCCTATCATTTTATTGTCAAAATAGATGGGTGCGGCAACGCGCGCCACCCATGATCTAGTAGAAGCCTACGATGGAACAATAGACCCTGGAGTCTGGATAGAAGATTATATACTACATATACACATGGCCAGAGGAGATGATCTCCACGCCATAAAATATCTACCCCTCAAGCTCAAGGGGCCAGCCCGTCATTGGCTCAAAAGCCTCCCAGAAAACACTGTTGGAAGTTGGGAAGAGCTCGAGGAAGCATTTAGAGCAAATTTTCAAGGGACCTATGTCCGTCCTCCGGATGCAGATGATTTAAGTCATATAACTCAACAACCCGGAGAGTCAGCGCAGAAATTCTGGAACAGGTTTCTTACCAAAAAGAACCAAATAGTCGACTGTCCGGACGCTGAAGCCTTAGCAGCTTTCAAGCACAATGTCCGAGACGAATGGCTTGCCAAGCACCTCGGTCAAGAGAAACCAAGGACAATGACCGCATTAACAAGCCTCATGACCCGCTTTTGTGCGGGAGAGGATAGTTGGCTAGCAAGAAGCAGCACTAGCGACCCAAGTACATCCGAGATAAGAGATGGAAACGGAAAATCACGGCGCAGAAAGGAGCAGCGCCAGAATAAAGAGAAAAGCCCAAAGAGCACGACAGTTAATTCAAAAGCTCGCGGCCCAATCGTAAAACTCAGCCCCTCAAGGATGACAGTGACAAACTGTCTAACCTACACAAAATTCTGGGTCGGATATGTCAAATCCACAGTACCCCCGGAAGGCCCGCAAATCACACCCACAGGGATTGTTGGTTTTCAAACAGTCCGGCCAATTAAACGCCGAACACAAGGGACTCGACGCGTCAAGCGAAGAAGATAAACCCCGCCAGCAGGGCACCGGAAAACAAAAGACTTTCCCACAAGGGGTCAAAGCAGTAAACTCACTCCATGTGAGGACATGGAAAAACAGTGCGGCACTTCCTAAAAAGAGCTTCGCACGGTCCAACCCAGCAGACCGTAGAGATTGGATATCAAAACCAATCACTTTCGACCACCTGGACTACTCCAGAAGCGTTCGAAACGCGGGACGGACTCCCCTGATATTGAATCCGATAATAGACGGATTACAATTCACAAACGTCCTAATGGACGGAGGCAGTGACTTAAACCTGCTATATTCAAACACAATCCGTCGGATGGGGATAGACCCTACCAAAATTAGACACAGCCGCACTTCCTTCAAAGGAGTGACGCCAGGCCCTTACGCCAAGTGCACAGGCTCGATATTACTAGAAGTCGTGTTCGGATCGCCGAACAACTTTCGACGCGAAAAATTAATTTTTCATATTGTCCCATTTAAAAGTGAATATCAAGCACTGTTGGAACGAAAGGCTTTTGTCTGCTTCAACGCCATACCGCATTACGCGTCTCTTACACTTAAGATGCCCGGTCCACATGGTGCCATTTCGGTCGAGGGTCACTTAAAGACCCCGGACTCGGATAGACGAATCCGACTCGGAAAGCTAGGGCTCCCTAGCCGCATACCCTTTTCATGTGGGCTGCAAGACAACCGATCGCGGTTTCATATAAACCTTGCTTTAATTATTTATATTTCTTCTTTTGCATATTTTTCGCACTAACTGTTTCTAAAACTAAACGTTCCTCTCTTTCTCTGAGATGAACAACATGCGTGCCGCCCGGATAATGGCGCATAACGGAACCTGTGCGCAGAGCGTGCAAGAGGGACCCGTTGCAAGGATTCTTTTTAGATTAAGACCCTACGTAGACCTTTTTATAACTGTCTCTTGTTGTTACTCTCCCTTGGCTCCTTCCTATAGCCAAAGCGGAGGCTGACGCTTTGGCATTGGCCGCGTCAGAAGACCATGCCCGTACCTGGACACAAGGGGCTTAGGGCATAATTCTGCCCATTATCATAAAGTCCGAACACCTTCGGGAGTGTTCGACGTCTCGAGTTAGGCATTATATGCATCAACTCCGAATCATGTCTTTGGTCAAATGTTGGGTTTGCCCGGCTCCTATGTTTTGCTGCCTTACGTTCCGTATCATCGGCTAACGCGGCACTGGAGAACTCTGCGATTGTGCCCCGTTCGGCCGGGCGAGCACTCAAGAGAGAAAGCCAAAACTGATGATCATGATACAAATGAGTCCTGGTCACCACTTGATCGACTATCGGAATGTTTAGAATTCCCCGCTTTGACGAAGGACCGTTTCCCGGTCAGGCACATACGCACCCCGAATACGGAGATGTGCGGTGTCATCAGGGGCTATATCGTAGCCCCACCCTCGAGCTCCATTGGCTAAGTGAAAGAGATAAAGCATCATAGTCCGGATTGCCTCGTTCGCTACGCTACCACCTCCTTATAACAGGACCGAGACATCGATTAAGTGTGAAAACGCGCTATTTTACGAACACCCCAGCACCTTGTGCGAGGGGGCTGAAGCCGAAGACTGCATCTTTTAGGTTATACAAAAGTATACGTAAACGGCCGCACAGGAGAAGTTTTACTACTTGGAAGCACAAGTATAAAAAGCAGTCATACTATAATCATTGATCTACACGTTGACGCGTTCAATTGAACGTTACATTTTTTGAGCACTGCGACTCTATTACACGAGCGCCACGCATAACTTCCCCGAAATAATGCTCGGCAGGAAGCCGGTTTCCATCCGAACCCTGGGCAGCAACAGCGGTGGCGTCCATCTCCGGACACCGTGCCTTCACACGGGCCAGGGCCATCCGCGCGCCCTCGATGCAAGCCGACCGCTTCATCTCCTTGATAGCCCCCAGGAATTGCTGCAGTAGACCGAAGTAGCTCGTCTCCTTGGACCTCTCTGGCCAGACATGGGCCACGATGTCAGTCATGGCCAGTCCGGACAGTCTATTTAGTTCGGCCCATTCGGCCAACCTGTCCGTCAGCGGAAGAGGGCGATCCGGACTGTGGATTTGAGACCAATATAACTCTTCCGTCTCGTGATCCCCTGGCTCCGGAAGTGCTTAACGGCATCAGCCGCACTCGCAGCCAAGTCCATATACGGATCCTCCGAACTCCACAGCCGCTCAAATTGAGCGTACTTGGCATCCATAAACCGGCGACGCATCAGAAAAGGCTTGCCAGCCACGATTTCTCCGGCTTGGCGCAGCTCCTCCTTCATAGCCCGCATTGCAGAGCGGGCATCCTTGGCCTCGGCGGTGGCCTTCTTCAGGTCTTCCCGCTCCGATAAGTGCTCCTTTTCAAGAGCCTCATTGCGGTCGGTAGCATCCTTTAATTTCTTGGCCAATTCGGCCACCTCCGCCCTGCTTAGGCAGTGCGCAGCCTTTTCGGCCTTCAACTCTTCGGCCGCCCTCGCGGCAGCCGCGTCACTCCTTCGGGCTTGCTCCTTAGCTAGAGCAAGTTCGGCCCGAAGGCTCTCCACAGCAGCAGCACTATCTGTATTAACAACATATAACTAATCAGAGGCGGGCTTTGATCCACTCAATAAAGCGGCTACGGAGAATTTATTTACCTTGCGACTCGTCAAGTCGCTGGTTGACAAGTGCGATGTCAGCATCTGCCACGTCAAGTTGTCGACTTAATTCGGCAAACTCATTAGTCCGGCTGGCCCCCGGACTATCCGCCACCTGTATCAGAACGGCGGTATTCATTACCTGAGATGTTGAGATTTTGATCCTCGGCACGCTGTCGTTTTCGACAACCTACCGAGTCTCAGGGGCTACTATCTATACAGGGCACATTTTTTATATGCAAAACTGTTAAAAGACAAAGGGGTGCACCATTTTCGCATACCTCAAATCCCGCCAGCAAGCTCATGGAGGCATTACGCAATCCGCTTTCAGCGGACGAAATCCTTCCAATCACCATACACATTAACGCACGGTGATCTTCTGAAATGGGCGCCCTCTCAAGCAGACTCTTCAGTTCTCCAGGCCGGATTCTGCTGGGTGCCGAACTCTCTGGCCCCTCCGGACTCGGGGACGCCCTCCGTGACGACACTTCGGGCTGGCCTGCCCCATCTGGCGGCGCTGCAGACGGAGGCGCATCACTCTCCATCATCTCCGGAAGAAGGTCCCCCGAGGATGAACTCATCTGAGACGGCTGCAGATCCGAACTGCGATATAAATATTTCGGTTACCTACAGAAGCGCAAATGAAGGTACTTTATTAATTAACTTCCTCTTTCATACTTACGGCTCGTTGGAGAGCTGGTCCTTCGGCGGTGATTGCGCGTCCGGATTCTCTCCGGACGCCGGACCCCCCGGTGAGGATTTCTTCCCACGCTTAGGGGCTTTGACCTCCGGATCTCCGGAGGCGGTCCTCTTTTCCCTTTGAAGGGAGGGGTTCTTGGTTCCCTCCTCTTCAGTCGCCCCTTCGGGCAAAGTATTAGCTCCTTTATTTCCCCCGTCGCCCCCTCAGTGGGTGCAACCTCCAACATTCTGACCAACACGGGCTCTAGTGCGGTCTCTGGGAGGGGGGCCGGACACCTTATCAGCCTTGATCGCGCCACCCATTCCTGTAAAGAACAAAGGGTCAGGAGACGAACTTTTGAAAGGCATACAAATAGAATGTCCGGACTCGAGCTATTTACTCGAGTATCAAGGCGATCGCGCTTAGGCCTGCGCCCCCGCCAAACCGGACACACCACTGCGGTCCAAGAACAGCTTGTACATCTCCGTGGGTGACGCACCCATAAAATGTTGGAGAATACGAGGTCCCTCCGGATTGTACTCCCATGGACGGAGAGGACGACGCTTGCGTGGCGGAAGATGCCTGATTAGCATAACTCGCATCACCTTGATCAAGTCGATCTCCCTCGCTTGGAGGTCTCGAATCCGCCCTGCAGTGAAGGCACGTCTTGGACGGCCCCAGTTGAGCTCCTTGGTTGACCCACGACATCGATTGCCGTGGAGGTCCCAGGCGGAATGAGGGCGGCGGCTTTTGCTTGTCGCCCTTGGAGCGATGATGTAAAACCACTCCTGCTGCCACAAACCCAGTTCCTCTTGGAAGGAACCTTGAGCCACGGGCATCGACCTTCTTGCTTATGGTCGCCCACAAGACTCCGCTTGACGCCCCCCGATCATCTTCGGCTCCACCTTAAATGTTTTCAGCCACAGGCCCAAGTGAGGGATGACGCGGAGGAAGGCTTCGCAGATAATAATGAATGCGGAGATGTGGAGGATGGACTCCGGAGCCAAGTCGTGGAAGTCCAGCCCGTAGTAGAACAGGAGCCCTCTCACGAAGGGATCCGTCGGGAAGCCTAATCCCCGACGGAGGTGAGATACGAAAACGACGTATTCGCCGGGCTCGGGGGCTGGCACGGCCTGCCCTGGGGCAGGCAACCTGTGCGAAATCTTGTAGGCCAGGTACTTGGCCTCTCGCAACTTCAATATGTCCTCCTCCGTGACGGAGGAGGGCATCCACCAGCCCTGGAGGTCGGAGCCGGACATTGTTGAGGATCCGAAGCGCTCGAATCCGAAGCTCTAGGTGTTGGAACTAGGAGCGGAGGAAAGATTCGTTGCGAGATTGAAGAACAAGGACAGGCCTTGGTCCTCTTATAAAGGGGGAGGAAATACCAAGGGCCGTCTCCGTGACCGTTTGAGATTCCCCTTCGATAGAGGAGGCGTGGCGACGGGAACGGTTGGGTTACCCATGCACGTATTGATGAGGATCCCGGAATAAAAGGGAACACGATCTCGCGCTTGACGGGACGTGTTAAGGAAACCGCTTCGCTAAACGTCGAGGCGGAATAATAAAACGATTCAAACGAGGGCTTGGCTGCGGTGTGATGTCACGCCGCATAATACGCCGGCAGATTGAGCTAAGTGTATATTTTATTCTCTATGTTGGAATGTGGAATTCATTTTGCAGAGCCGGACACTATCCTGGTGTTCATTATCTTCTCCGAATTATTCAAGGAGAGGAACCCGCCTTGCAATGCCGAACATTATGCACGCCGGACTTATCGTCATTGAAGACTGGTTCAGGGGCTACTGAGGGAGTCCTGGACTAGGGGGTGTCCGGACAGCCGGACTATCAATATCCGCCGGACTCCCAGACTATGAAGATAGAAGATTGAAGACTCCGGCTTGTGTCCGGAAGGTACTTTCCTTGGCGTGGAAGGCAAGCTTGGCAATACGGATATGTAGATCTCCTACAATTGTAACCGACTCTGTGTAACCCTAGCCTCTCCGGTGTCTATATAAATCGGAGGGCCTTAGTCCGTAGGATGAACATTACATTACAACAATCATACCATAGGCTAGCTTCTAGGGTTTAGCCTCCTTGATCTCGTGGTAGATCTACTCTTGTACTACCCATATCATCAATATTAATCAAGCGGGACGAGGGTTTTACCTCCATCGAGAGGGCCCAACACAGGTAAAACATTGTGTCCCTCGTCTCTTGTTACCATCCGCCTAGACGCACAGTTCGGGACCCCCTACCCGAGATCCGCCGGTTTTGACACCGACACACGCCCCCTGCCTCGTGCCCCCCTGTTGCTCCACCGACATACTCCTTCCTCCTATATATACCTACGTATCCCCAAACGATCAGATGAGGAGCCAAAAACCTAATTCCACCGCCGCAACCTTTTGTATCCACGAGATCCCATCTTGGGGCCTGTTCCAGAGCTCCTCCGGAGGGGGCATCCACCACGGAGGGCTTCTACATCAACACCATAGCCCCTCCGATGAAGTGTGAGTAGTTTACTTCAGACCTTCGGATCCATAGCTAGTAGCTAGATGGCTTCTTCTCTCTTTTTGTATCTCAATATAATGTTCTCCCCCTCTCTCATGGAGATCTATTCGATGTAATCTTCTTTTTGCGGTGTGTTTGTTGAGACCGATGAATTGTGGGTTTATGATCCAGTTTATCTATGAACAATATTTGAATATTCTCTGAATTCTTTTATGTATGGTTGAGTTATCTTTGCAAGTCTCTTCGAATTATCCTTTTGGTTTGGCCAACTAGATTGGTAGTTCTTGCAATGGGAGAAGTGCTTAGCTTTGGGTTCAATCTTATGTGTGCTTTCCCAAAGGATGTATAAGCAGCAAGGCACGTATTGTATTGTTGCCATCGAGGATAACAAGATGGTTTTTTTTTATCATATTGCATGTATTTATCCCTCTACATCATGTCATCTTGCTTAAGGCGTTACTCTGTTTTTAACTTAATACTCTAGATGCATGCTAGATAGCGGTCGATGAGTGGAGTAATAGTAGTAGATGCAGAATTGTTTCGATCTACTTGTCTCGTACGTGATGCCTATATACATGATCATACCTAGATATACTCATAACTATGCTCAGTTATGTCAATTGCTCAACAGTAATTTGTTCACCCACCGTAGAATATCTATGCTCTTGAGAGAAGCCACTAGTGAAACCTATGGCCCTCGGGTCTATTCTCATCATATCAATCTCCATTACTTTATTACTTGCTTTGTTTTTACTTTGCCTTTTACTTTTCACTTTGCATCTATATACCAAAAATATTATTTATCATCTCTATCAGATCTCACTCTCGTAAATGACCGTGAAGGGATTGACAACCCCTAATCGTGTTGGTTGCGAGGAGCTATCGTTTTGTGTAGGTACGAGGGACTTGTTTGTGGTCTCCTACTGGATTGATACCTTGGTTCTCAAAAACTGAGGGAAATACTTACGCTACTTTGCTGCATCATCCTCTCTTCTTCGGGGAAATCCAACGCAGTGCTCAAGAGGTAGCAAGAAGAATATCTGGCGCCGTTGCCGGGGAGGCTCACGCAAGCAAGTCAACCATACCAAGTACCCATCGCAATCCATATCTCTCGCATTACATTATTTGCCATTTGCCTCTCGTTTTCCTCTCCCCCACTTCACCCTTGCCGTTTTATTCGCCCTCTCTCTCCCAATCTCCTCCTCTCTTTCCCGTTTGCCATTTCCCGGTGCCTTTTTGTTTGCTCGTGTGCTAGTTTGCTTGCTTGTAGCGATGGATCTACCTAGATTTGGTGATCTTCACCTTAAAAGGCTAGAGGAGATCGAAAGCAATGTCAGAAAGTTTATGGTTTTGCATTTTGAGCATAATAATTTATTTAGAAATGAGCTTAAGGAACAAAAAAAATTTATGAGTTATATGAATAAATAACTCGATGATATGTCTAAAGAATTTGATGGTATAAGAGCCCAAATTGCTCGTCTTGAAAAAATGACCGCTGAAATTTCGGATATGCAAGCTACCTTAGTCAATAAGATGGCCGCTAAACCGAATTCCTATGAAAATCAAGATGAAGATCTAAAAGTTATTGATGTGTGAGGGAGTCCTGGACTAGGGGGTGTCCGGACAGCCGGACTATCATTGTCCGCCGGACTCCAAGACTACGAAGATACAAGATTGAAGACTCCGGCTCGTGTCCGGATGGTACTTTCCTTGGCGTGGAAGGCAAGCTTGGCAATATGGATATGTAGATCTCCTACCATTGTAACCGACTCTGTGTAACCCTAGCCTCCTCCGGTGTCTATATAAACCGGAGGGCTTTAGTCCGTAGGGCAACATACATTACAACAATCATACCATAGGCTAGCTTCTAGTGTTTAGCCTCCTTGATCTCGTGGTAGATCACCTCTTGTACTACCCATATCATCAATATTAATCAAGCAGGACGTAGGGTTTTACCTCCATCGAGAGGGCCCAAACCTGGGTAAAAACATCGTGTCCCTTGTCTCTTGTTACCATCCGCCTAGACGCACAGTTCGGGACCCCCTACCCGAGATCTGCCGGTTTTGACAGCGACATTGGTGCTTTCATTGAGAGTTCCTCTGTGTCGTCACCGATAGGGCGGATGCCTCCGCCCGTCTTCAAAGACGGAGTATTCGCCGGAGGGGCCTTGGCCACCGGCCAAACTATCCGGCTTGGTGGTTTTCTCATGACCGCCTGTCCGGCCGCCGCTTTGGCAATGACTTCTCAAGTTGTCGGAAGCGATCTTTGCGTCAGCCCGAAAGCTGCCGAACAGTTGGATCCAATAGAGCTCTCGTCTATTAACGAGCTCTTGGATCGCATCGCCGCCCTGGGAGTCGCTACGGACTACAACCAGATTGGGCTTAAAACCGATCTGAGAGAGATTAACTCTCCCCAGGCCACCCACCATGTCGCAGTGGTAGAGGAGCAACACGACAACTCTTTGCCTGTGTTGAAAACAATTCGTGTTCGGATTCCTGAACCCTCCATGCCAGATTCCTGCGGAGGGACGGACTTCGATCGAGCATTGAACTTAAAATCATGCATCGCCCCGGACTCGCTGGATTTTCTCCAGCAAATCAAGCTTCCAAATTCGGAAGCCCCTCGGCCTTTGAGCCCCAAGATGGGCAGGGATCCGGATTTTATTCCACCCACCCGCCCAGACATATGCGATCTATCTCTAATACGGCAAGAGCCTTCAGAAATAGTACATCATTACTGGGCCAGATTCCTCCTGGTTATGGACAGGATAAAGGACTGCCAAGAGGAAAACGCAATCTCAATCTTCCGCAATAACTGCATGGACAAGGGAATCCTGAACGCTATTGATCGTCGCAGAATTACGCGCTTCACCGATCTGGCGTCCATAGTACGAAAGTACTGTGCAATGGAAAGTTTCCGGAAAACTGAAAATCAATTTTGGGACAATCCGGCCCCAAACCCAGTCCGTAGCAAAAGGGCGCCTTACACTCAGGCCCCAGATGCAAAAAAAAAACAGAAACCCGATAAGGGAAACGGAACCGTACTGGAGGGATGGCTCAATGGACCCTGTAAACTTCATAGTGCAGAGGGAGCCGTCCCAACACATAGCCTTCGAGCATGTTGGGTATTACGGCAGGTGGCCAAAAGTGGAGAGGAACTTCTAGCTCCGGGAAACCACTCCAACAAGACCAACACGGTATCAACGGTCTTTGAGACCTTCGCATCAAGCAATATGCGAAAGCGAACAATCCGCGGGCTTGCCGAAGTCTACCAAGTAGCAACAGCAAATCCATGGAGTGACACAGCCATTACCTTCAATGCCAGCGATGAGCCTAAATTCCGAACAACCAGAGCGCCAGCTGCACTGGTACTTAGTCCAATAGTGGACGGCTCGCGACTGACAAAAGTCCTCATGGATGGCGGCAGCGGACTAAACCTCATTTACGAGGAAACTCTGCGAAAAATGGAAATCGATTGGAGCCGTATTGAGCGAAGTAGCACAACCTTCAGAGGAATAATCCCCAGCCGGGAAGCGCGCTGCACTGGAAAAATCACACTCGATGTGGTGTTCGCTCTCCGGACAACTACAGATCGAAGAAGTCACGTTCTGTGGCCCGCTCAGCAGCGGGTATCACGCTATATTAGGGCGAGAGGCATTCACAATTTTCAAGCAAGACCTCATTACGGGTACATGAAGCTCAAAATGCCCAGGCCCAGCGGAATAATCACTCTCGCTAGTGATCCGGACATAGCACTCGCTACCGAAAACAAGACAGCCGCACTAGCCCTCGAGGCACTATCCAAGCCTTAGCGGCAGAAGAACTCACCGCGCAAGCGCTCACGGTGAACAGGGACGATGTGATACTCGATAAAAGATCCAAGTCCACCTCCTTCAAACCAGCAGATGAAATAATAAAATTCCAGGTCCATCCAATGGACCCAACAAAGACGGCCTCCATCGGGGCACAATTAAACCCCGAAGTAGACGCCGCACTGCGCGAATTCCTTCGGGAAAATTGGGATCTCCTCGCCTGGCATCCTTCAGACATGCCCGGAATCCCACGCAGGTTGGCGTAACACAGCCTAAACATCCTAAAGGATTTAAGCTACCAAACAGGCTCTTGGTGATTTTCCAACCTAAAAGACAGCAATGGGAGAAGAGCTAGCCAAACTATTGGAAGCCGGATTCATTAGAGATATCAAACATCCGGACTGGCTAGCAAATCCGGTGATGGTACCAAAGAAGGATAAATCCGGCGCCTCGGTCGATTTTAAAGACCTCAATAAGGCTTGCCCAAAGGATCCTTTCCTCTCCCCGCATCGATCAAATTATCGATGCCACAAAGCAGGCACGATTCGTTGTGCTTCCCGGACGATACTCGCTATCATCAAATCAAGATGGCGGAAGCAGATCAAGCCGCAACGGCATTCATCACTCCATATGGACCATTCGCTTCAACACGATGCCCTTCGACTTAAAAATGCGGCGCAACATATCAGCGCATGATTCAAACATGTCCGCCACCCAGATCGGCAAAACGATCGAGAGATACGAGACGACGAGTCGTCAAAACAAAACACGCCGAAACTCTAGTAGACGATTTGAGGCTCACATTCGAAAACCTCGAGCATATGACATCAAGCTGAATCCGGAAAAATGTGTTTTGGCGCATCACCGGAAAGTCTTGGGCTTCATTGTATCCGTAGAGGAATTGAAGCAAATCCGGCCAAAATCCGAGCTCTGTCATAGTTGGATATTCCAAAGGACCTCAAACAAATACAAAAACTAACAGGATGCGTGGCAGCCTTAAGCCGCTTTATCTCCCGTCTAGGAGAAAAGGCGCTGCCCCTTTATCGCCTCCTCAGGCGCACCGAACACTTTGAGTGGACGGATGCTGCCACTGCCGGACTCGAAGAAATAAAGGCCATTCTGGAAACAAATCCGGTCCTGGCTGCGCCCACTTTGGGCGAACCAATATTGTTATACATCGCAGCAACACACCAAGTTGTAAGCGCGGTCGTCGTCGTCGAACGAGCGACGGAAGGGAATAAATTCCCCCTCCAAAAACCAGTGTATTATGTATCCACTGTGTTAACCCCCTGCAAATCCCGTTACCCGCACTATCAGAAGATAGCATATGCGGTGTTCATGGCGTCTCGGAAGCTCCGGCACTACTTTCAAGAGTGTTCGATAACAGTGGCCTCTGAAGTACCACTCAATGACATAATAAATAACCGCGACGCAATGGGCAGGATTGCAAAATGGGCTATTGAGCTCTTACCATTCGACATAACTTACAAACCTCGACGAGCTATAAAGTCACAAGTTTTGGCTGACTTGTCGCCGATGGATCAAGCCGAACTCCCTAAAGAGTACGGCGCATACTCCAATTGGACTATGCATTTCGACGGCTCCAAAATGTTGGCCGGACTGGGGGCTGGCGTCGTATTGACGTCCCCAACCGGAGACACAGTCCAGTATGTACTACAAATAATGTACACGGACTCCAACAATGCAGCCGAATACGAAGCCCTGTTACATGGTCTCCGGATGGCGGTCTCCATGGGCATTCAACGCCTAGAGGTGCGTGGGGATTCAAACCTTGCAATATCCCAAATAAATGGAGACTTTGACGCCAAGGATCCGAAAATGGCAGCATATCGCAACGCTGTCCTAAAAATGTCAGCTTGGTTTGAAGGACTCGAATTCCATCACATAGCCCGAGATAATAACCAAGCGGCCGACATTCTGGCACGCATCGGTGCGAAACGTGATGCTGTCCCTCCAAATATCTTCCTGGAGCGGCTCATCAAGCCATCCGTACTATGGGAAGAGGAGCCCGGTAGCGATAAACCGGAAAAAACCGCATCAATCGATGATTCAGCAGACGACATAACACCTTCAGCCCATGTTATAATGGCAGTGATCGCCGCGTGGACAGAACCTTTCCTAGCCTACTTGCTTAGGCAGGAACTTCCCGAAGACCAAAATGAGGCCCGCTGCATAGTCCTGCGATCAAAAGCCTACAAGGTCCATGAGGGAGAACTTTATAAGAAAAGTACAACCGGAGTCCTTCAGAGGTGTATCTCCGAAGAGGAAGGGCGAAACCTCCTGGCTGAAATTCATGCCGGACTAGGCGGACACCACGCAGCAGCCCGGCCCTTGTAGGAAAGGCATTCCGACAGATTTTATTGGCCGACGGCTCAAGGACGGACATGACTTGGTCCAGCGATGCGTTGGTTGTCAGCTCTTTGCTAATCAGAGCCATATGCCACCCACCGCCCTCAAAACCAAACCCATTACCTGGCCGTTCGCGGTCTGGGGGACTTGACATGGTTGGACCCCTTAAAGGGGGAACCCGCAAGCAAAGGTACCTATTAGTCATGGTTGATAAATTCACCAAATGGATAGAGGCCAAACCAGTTAAAACGATAGAGTCCGGACCAGTGATAGACTTTATATCAGGGGTGGTACACCGTTACGGAGTCCCCCACAGCATCATCACCGACAACGGCACTAACTTCATAGCCGATGAGGTTAAGTCATGGTGCAAAAATATGGGCATCAAGCTCGACTATGCTTCAGTTTATCACCCTCAAACCAACGGTCAAGTGGAAAGAGCAAATGGTCTAATAATGAGCGGCATTAAACCCAGGTTAGTAAGGTCACTTACTAAATCCAACACACAATGGGTCGAGGAGCTCGACTCCATACTCTGGGGGCTGCGGACAACGCCCAACCGTACTACCGGATTCACACCATTTTTTATGGTATACGGCGCAGAGGCAGTTTTGCCTGGACATTATTCATGACTCACCTCGAAAGCGCATGTATGAGGAAAGAGAAGCCGAGCTCGATCGGCAGGACAGCTTGGACACATTGAGGAAGAACGTGACGTCGCGAAGGCTCGCTCCGCATTTTATCGCCAGCAGGCCCAAGATATCAAAGCAGTAGAAGTACGGGCCAAGACTTACAACATTGGTGAACTAGTTCTACGCTGCCGGACAAGAAAAGGACAAGCTCAAGCCTAAATGGAGGGCCCTTCATTATCGATCAAGCATCGACCGTGGAGCATACCGCTCACTTAAATGCGTCGGACAACCGATTGTTACTGCCGGACAACCTCTTTATTCGAAAGCCCTTATGGGCCTATTTCCGCATTGTTTGCATACACATGATGTGCCATCCGCACTCATTATTCCTGGGGGCTTCTTTTACAAAAGCTTAATTATACGGGTTTCATACCCAACAAATGTGTCAAGCTTCCACATGTACCTTTTACTCGCCATTATATGCATCGATATGACTTAAGTTTTGGCCAAGCTGGGTTGCCTGGCTCCTGTGCTTACCCCTACGTTCCCAATTGTTCGGCTAGGAGGTAAAGGGAGCACCTCTTCGATTGTTACTGCCGGGTCAGCCGGATGTGTACCTCAGACTGGGTGAAGCCGAAAGCTAGCGTTCTTAAGGGAATATTCGGTCGGTGATTTAAAAGATGTCTTTTTACCTATTTTATCTATCTGCCCCCAGATGTTTTACTGCTTTCTTTGCAGTCCGGGCATGCACAACGAAAGGAACCCTTAACGGAACTATTCTCCCTGGAAGATGTTTCTTACTAACCATGTAATATAACATAACTAGTTGGGCACTTGTCTGATAAAGCACTAATGACCCCTACACCTGGTCTCCATGCATACCATGGTTGTGTCTCAACCAAAGAGGTATTCGGACACACTCCGGACTCTAGGGTCCCGAGGTTGAAGCGAAAAGGTCGGCAAAGACAAATGATCTACAATCCGGCTAGAAGGCATTTCACATGTCACTTTAAAGGATAACATACATTGTCAAATTTATCGATTGTATTCCTCCTCAATCCCGCCTAATGTGCTATCTAGTTTACAATCCGCTGGGAAAATTTGGCAGCCAACTCTACTTGGCTATATACTAAACTCACAGGATCTCTTTCCGTCGGGCCCCACCGGTCCAACTCGCCATGTGGTTGGGATCCGCCTTCTTGTACCGCGTCTTCACCATGGCCCAAGCCTCCCTGGCACCTTGACGGCAAGCCGATATCTTCCATAAACAGAAGCGCTGCCGTACTCCCTGCAGCTTCTCCGCAAGCTCCCCGAGGCCCTCGGGTAGGGTGGGGGCTGGCCACAAAGCCTGAACGACGCCGCTCATTGCCTGCCGAACTCGTTCGAGTAGCTGCAACAGTTCGGGAAGTTGATCACCCGTTGATATGGGCACCTCCTTTGCAGGACGACCCGTGAGTACACCTACAAGACAAGTCATGTCAAAATACTTCCTCGCCGAACTCTTCTTTTCAAAGGAGTCCGCTCAAGCACTTACTATAAATGCCGCGACGAAGCCGCTGATTCTCCTTAATGGAGCCGGACAGCTCAGCCTGAACGCCTTTCAGCTCTTCTCCGAGCTTGGCGTTGGCATCTTGGAGCTTGTTCCTTTCCTGCTGAACCCTATTCAGCACACTCTCGCCGGCCTTTAGCTGGCGCAGCAATGCTTGTCTGTCCGGATCTTGTCCGGCGGTACCTGCAATGTCATTATTAGACTTGCGCGCACGCCGCACAGCGCTTATGTTTATTAATAAAAATGTGTTACCAGGAGGGGTCTTTGCATCTTCTCCTGCGGCAGCAAGTGCGGCCTCCAGTTGGGCCTTGCAATCTTGCAGCTCCCGGGACAGCTGGGCGTTCTTCTCGGTAAGCGCCTGCATTTTCAAATGATCCTTAAATCAGTTTGCATAAACTACTTTAAGTCTCGGGGCTCTTGGTATATAACCATTGAAATTCCCTTACCGTGTGTCTTTCACATACCGCCCGTGGCTCGTAAAACCATCTTGAGCAACACGGAGATCGCGCGCCCCTGCGTTAAAGGCATCCAATGCCTCGGGAAAAGCACGCTTCATGAAATCTCGTCGTGGCGCCTATGGTTCATGGCGCTCTCCACCTCGCACTTGGTGGCGAGCGATGCTGCCGGTATCCTCCGTTGGAGAAGGATCCGGCTCGCGTCTTGCGCTTGCCTCCCCCTCCAGGCCGGGCGCTGGAGCCTGGCCGGTGTTGGTCGGATCGGCAATTCCTGCGCTCGTAGTCTGGCGAGCGCTTTTTCTCCTACAAAAATCTTGAGCACTCAGTCGTTTCCTCGGAACGTTGCTTTTAAAATTCGAATACGAGCTATACCTTTGCGGCAACGTTTCCGTCCGCACTGCGCTCCTTTTCCGCCTGCTGGTTTGGACTGGCCTTTGTTGGTCAGCCGCCGCGGGCTCGGCTTCCTGCCGTAAAGGCGCTTCCTGCAAAATACCATCGTTTGCGAAGGTCAGAAATAGGCAGGCAAGAGATAACGGTGTCCGGACTTCGGTCGCGGTCACCTGGGAAGCCGGACTTAGTCCGGGGTAGTCCGCCATGATGGCGACCAGAGCATTGTCTATGCTGAGCTGGTGATACACCCCATCGATCAGCTCCACCTCGATGTCCGGGTCCTCTTCGGAGGCCGGATCCAGGGACCCTTCTGGATCCTCGGGTTGCGGAGCAGGACTCACCATGTCCTCAACAGTCCGGCGCAGATCCTGCGCCGAAGACATAATGTAAGAAGCTTAAACTTCGAAAGCATGGGTAGAGCCCTTCAAGGTGTTCACTTACCCATCCTCTAGGGTTGATCATGGAAAACCCATTCAAAGGGTTTGTTCGAAGGAAGTCCTCCTTCTCCCCTTGTACAAGCGGACAGATCTTTACCAGATCCTCGGCTGAATCCGCCCTTTGCGGCCGTGTCGGTGGCATCGTCTTCCCGCTGAAATCCCACATGGGGTGGCCTCAGATTGTAGTGGCTGCACCCTCGCTGAAGCATGTCGCCATGACTCGATCATGGTCAAGCCGAATGAGCCATTAATCTTATCCGCCCATCAAATAATGGACGCTCTTGTCTTCCTCCAATCGGGGCTTTGGGCGCCACCGAGGCATTTCTTCAAGGGAGCAGCACTAAACTCCGGAGGCCGATCCGGACTGGTCCGCAGCGAGCGCCTCCTATATAAAACCACTCGAGGGCCAGTCTTGGACGCCTTCTTGGGAGTGCGGATAGGTATCCGTCCCGGCGATGCGCCATATTTGGCGCCGCCCACTTGATATATGGACCCCTCATGAGAACGGGCACGAGGCAAAACAGCCTCTTCCACAAAGCAAAATGGGGCTCGATGCCTGTGAATAGCTCACAAAGAGCTACGAGCCCGCGATATGCGTGATGAGGCGGGCGTGAGGTGGTGGAGCTGGAGTCCGAGAACTTTAGGAGCCCGCGGAGGAACGGATGTATTGGAAATCCGAGCCCCCTTATCAAATAGGGGACGAAGCACACCCGCTCCTCCTTATTGGGGCTTGGGGTGTCCTCCGCCTGCCTCCCACCTTGATAAGTAACCAGTCCGGCCCGGACTGGACCATGAAGGCCAGAGGGAGAAATCCCTCCGTTTGGAGCTTCACTAGCTCGTTGTGCGAAATAGAGCACCTCCTCCAATTCCCCGGTGGTGGGCTGGGAGCGCGTGAAGAAGAACCGCGTCGACGATCCATGATGGAATGGATTTCTAGGTCAAAGGCGCTTCGATGGAGTATTCGCGGGAGGAAGACGGTGCGGTTTGGATCTGGATTCTTGCCTCTTTTATAGGCGGACGACTCGCACAATTAGGGGGTGGAACGCAAAATACACCCTGGCTTTTCGCATTCGTGCGACGCGTGGAAGAGGGCCATTATTTGGTGTAGAAGCCGAGGAACACAGTATTCGAGATGAAGCCAGACACTATTCGGCAGGTACATGGAATTTGAAGGGAGAACCAGCCTTGCAACGCCGAAGACTATAAACACGCTGGACTTATTGTCATTGAAGCCTGGTTCGGGGGCTACTGAGGGAGTCCTGGACTAGGGGGTGTCCGGACAGCCGGACTATCATTGTCCGCCGGACTCCAAGACTACGAAGATACAGGATTGAAGACTCGGCTCGTAATGGGATGGTACTTTCCTTGGCGTGGAAGGCAAGCTTGGCAATACAGATATGTAGATCTCCTACCATTGTAACCGACTCTGTGTAACCCTAGCCTCCTCCGGTGTCTATATAAACCGGAGGGCTTTAGTCCGTAGGGCAACATACATTACAACAATCATACCATAGGCTAGCTTCTAGGGTTTAGCCTCCTTGATCTCGTGGTAGATCTACTCTTGTACTACCCATATCATCAATATTAATCAAGGAGGATGTAGGGTTTTACCTCCATCGAGAGGGCCTGAACCTGGGTAAAAACATCGTGTCCCTTGTCTCCTGTTACCATCTGCCTAGACGCACAGTTCGGGACCCCCTACCCGAGATCCGCCGGTTTTGACACCGACAATGTGTCCCCCATTAAATCTTTGTTTTGCAATATGAATCTTGATGAAACTGAATATGATCTTCCTTTACCTAGAAGGCGTTCTAAGAATTCGAGTTTCTAGATCTTGATGATGAATTTGATAAAAGTGGGATTGAAAGAAATAAAAACCTAGATGTTGCTAAACCCACTATTTTGGATCTCAAGGAATTTAATTATGAAAATTGCTCTTTAATTGGTTGTATTTCCTTGTTGCAATCCGTGCTAGATTCTCCTCATGCTTATAGTCAAAATAAGGCCTTTACCGAACACATTGTTGATGCCTTGATGCAATCTTATGAAGAAAAACTTGAGTTGAAAGTTTCTATCCCTAGAAAACTCTATGATGAGTGGGAACCTACCATTAAAATTAAAATTAAAGATTATGAGTTTCATGCTTCGTGTGATTTGGGTGCTAGTGTTTCTACTATTCCCAAAACTTTGTGTGATTTGCTAGATTTCCGTGACTTTGATGATTGCTCTCTAAACTTACATCTTACGGATTCCACTATTAAAAAGCCTATGGGAAGAATTAATGATGTTCTTATTGCTGCAAATAGGAATTATGTGCCCATAGATTTTATCATTCTTGATATAGATTGCAATCCTTCATGTCCTATTATTCTTGGTAGACCTTTCCTTAGAACGATTGGTGCAATTATTGATATGAAGGAAGGGAATATTAGATTCGAATTTCCCTTAAAGAAGGGCATGGAACACTTCCCTAGAAATAAAATAAAATTACCATATGAATCTATCATGAGAGCCACTTATGAATTGCCTACCAAAGATGGCAATACCTAGATCTATCCTTGCTTTTATGCCTAGCTAGGGGCGTTAAATGATAGCGCTTGTTGGGAGGCAACCCAATTTTATTTTGTGTTTTTTGTTTTTGCTTCTGTTTAGGAATAAATAATCCATCTAGCCTCTGCTTGGATGTGGTTTTATGTTTTAATTAGTGTTTGTGCCAAGTAGAACTTATAGGATAACCTACGATGATAGTTGATTTGATTCTCTGAAAAATGTAAACTTTTGCCGCATTTAATATAATTTTGTTAAATCACAGAAATGTGCTTTTGCGTTGATGCTTTTTGCTGCTGATCAATAGACAAATTTTCCAGGACTATATTTTGGTAGGATTTTTAGAGTCCAGAAGTTTGCATTAGTCACAGATTACTACAGACTGTTCTGTTTTTGACAGATTCTGTTTTGCATGTGTTGTTTGCTTATTTTGATGAATCTATGGCTAGTAAAATAGTTTATAATCCATAGAGAAGTTGGAATACAGTAGGTTTAACACCAATATAAATAAAGAATGAGTTCATTACAATAACTTGAAGTAGTCTTTTGTTTTCTTTCTCTAACGGAGCTCACGAGATTTCTATTGAGTTTTGTGTTGTGAAGTTTTCAAGTTTTGGGTGAATTCTTTTGATGGATTATGGAACAAGGAGTGGCAAGAGCCTAAGCTTGGGGATGCCCATGGCACCCCCAAGATAATCCAAGGACACCAAAAATTTAAAGCTTGGGGATGCCCCAGAAGGCATCCCCTCTTTCGTCTACTTCCATCGGTAATTTACTTGGAGCTATATTTTTATTCACCACATGATATGTGTTTTGCTTGGAGCGTCTTGTATCATTTGCGTCTTTGCTTGTTAGTTTACCACAATCATCCTTGATGTACACACCTTTTGAGAGAGCCATACATGAATTAGAATTTGCTAGAATACACTATGTGCTTCACTTATATCTTTTGAGCTTGATAGTTTTGCTCATAGTGCTTCACTTATATCTTTTGAGCGTGATAATTTTTGCTCTAGTGCTTCACTTAGATCTTTTAGAGCATGGTGCTGGATTTGTTTTAAAGAAACTATTGATCTCTCATGCTTCACTTAGATTATTTTGAGAGTTGTTAATAGCATGGTAATTTGCTTAATGTTAATATACTTGGTATTCAAGATATGTGAAACTTTCTTTTGAGTGAATTGAATACTAAGATAAGTTTGATGCTTGATAATTGTTTTGAGATATGGAGGTAATAATATCAAAGTCATGCTAGTTGAGTAATTGTGAATTTTAGAAATGCTTGTGTTGAAGTTTGCAAGTCCCGTAGCATGCACGTATGGTTAAAGTTGTGTAACAAATTTGAAACATGAAGTGTACCTGGCTTGTGCATCCTTATGAGTGGCGGTCGGGGACGAGCGATGGTCTTTTCCTACCAATCTATCCCCCTAGGAGCATGTGCGTAGTACTTGATTTTTGATGACTTCTAAATTTTTGCAATAAGTATATGAGTTCTTTTGACTAATGTTGAGTCCATGGATTATACGCACTCTCACCTTTCCGCCTTTGCTAGCCTCTTGATGCAGTGCATTGCCCTTTTTCGACCTTGAGAGTTGGTGCAAACTTCGCCGGTGCATCCAAACCCCGTGATAAGATACGCTCTATCACACATAAACCTCCTTATATCCCTCAAAACAGCCACCATACCTATCATGGCATTTCCATAGCCATTCCGAGATATATTGCCATGCAACTTCCATCATCATCATCATGACATACATTACTTTTGTCATATTGCCATTGCATGATCATGTAGTTGACATCGTATTTGTGGCAAAGCCACCACGCATTATTTTTCATACATGTCACTCTTGATTCATTGCACCATCCCGGTACACCGCCAGAGGCATTCATATAGAGTCATATCTTGTTCTAAGTTTCGAGTTGTAATCCTTATGTTGTAATCAATAAAAGTGTGATGATCATCATTATTAGAGCATTGCCCAAATAAATAAAAAGAAAGTACAAAAAAAGAAAAAAAAGAAAGGCCCAAAAAAAAGAAAATAAATAAAAAGGGCAATGCTACTATCTCTTTTCCACACTTGTGCTTCAAAGTAGCACCTTGTTCTTCATGTAGTGAGTCTCATATTTTGTGCTTCAAAGTAGCACATTGTTCTTCATATAGTGAGTCTCATAAGTTGTCTTTTTATACTAGTGGGAATTTTTCATTATAGAACTTGGCTTGTATATTCCAACAATGGGCTTCCTCAAATGCCCTAGGTCTTCGTGAGCAAGCAAGTTGGATGCACACCCACTAGTTTTATTTTGTTGAGCATTCATAGCTCTAGTGCATCCGTTGCATGGCAATCCCTACTCCTCATGTTGACATCAATTGATGGGCATCTCCATAGCCCGTTGATTATCCTCGTCAATGTGAGACTTTCTCCCCTTTTGTCTTCTCCACACAATCTCCATCATCATATTCTATTCCACCCATAGTGCTATATCCATGGCTCACGCTCATGTATTGCGTGAAGGTTGAAAAAGTTTGAGATTATTTAAAGTATGAAACAATTGCTTGGCTTGTCATCGGGGGTATAGAAGTTGGGAACATCTTTGTGTGACGAAAATGAAGCATAGCCTAACTATATGATTTTGTAGGGATGAACTTTCTTTTGCCATGCTATTTTGAGAAGACATGATTGCTTTGATTAGTATGCTTGAAGTATTATTATTTTTGTGTCAACATGAACTTTTGTCTTGAATCTTTCGGATCTGAATATTCATGCCACCATTAAGAAGATTTACATTGAAATTATGCCAAAGTATCACTCCGCATCAAAAATTCTTTTTTATCATTTACCTACTCGAGGACGAGCAGGAACTAAGCTTGGCAATGCCTAATACGTCTCCAACGTATCTAAATTTTTTTATTGCTCCATGCTACTTTATCTACTGTTTTGGACTATATTGGGCTTTATTTTCCACTTTTATATTATTTTTGGGACTAACCTATTAACCGGAGGCCCAGCCCAGAATTGCTGTTTTTTTTCCTATTTCAGTGTTTCGAAGAAACGGAATATCAAACGGAGTCCAAACGGAATGAAACCTTCAGGAACGTGATTTTCTCACCGAACGTGATCCAGGAGACTTGGACCCTACTCCAAGACGTAACAGAGGCGGTCACGAGGGTGGGGGGCGTGCCTCCCCTAGGGCGCGCCCCCTGCCTCGTGGCCCCCCTGTTGCTCCACCGACGTACTCCTTCCTCCTGTATATACCTATGTATCCCCAAACAATCAGATGAGGAGCCAAAAAACCTAATTCCACCACCGCAACCTTCTGTATCCACGAGATCCCATCTTGGGGCCTGTTCCGGAGCTCCGCCGGAGGGGGCATCCAACATGGAGGGCTTCTACATCAACACCATAGCCCCTCTGTCGTGGATTTGTCACGGCAGATGTCCTTAGTGTCAGGACTTAGTCATGAGGCCAACGCATCTATGTGGTAGCTTGAGAGGGGTTGAGCGGAATCGAGAGACGCAACACAAGACAGGGATTTAGACAGCTTCGGGCCCCGGGAAACATCATCCGGTAAAAACCCTACATGTTGTTTGAGGCTAGGTCTCATTATCATCACGAGGGAGTCGCCGTAAACCGGCTCTCCTCTTTGTGTCTAGCCCTAGAGATTATTGCTTCTTGCTTGTAGCTTCTAACTCGTCCCTCTTTTAGAGCCCCGCCTCCTTATATATGTCAAGGGCGGTTTACATGACTAGTCCTAGTTGGATTAGGATTACTCTATTACAAGTGGAGTCCTAGTCTTGCTTCCTCTATAGGAGAATAGTCCTTATGCTTTCCTCATAAACCGGCCCACTATTAAACGTGAACCGGCCTTCTGGGCCTTGGGCCTCGTCATCCATCTGACCCGCCCGCCGGGTTACGAATGAACCGCCAAGACCGGGCGGGTATCCTGTGAACCGCCAAGCTCCAGGCGGGTTACCAGTGAGTCGTCCAGTCCGGCCGGGTTAAACTTCCGGCTGGTTTACACCGCGGGGTATATCCCCGACATTATCCCCCAGTTTAATTTGGATTTATCCATGTTAAACTGATCCTGTAAAATAAACACAAGAACAAACTTGATAGGTTGTGCTCCGGGTTAAGAATTCTTGTAAACCGGCACCTGATCATCCTTAAGTCCTTGTCATTTCCTCCTTCTAGAAAATCCAGGTCAATAAGCCAGCGTCATACTCAATTTTCTGACATTGGTTTCTCACAGAACAATATTGTGAAGAATAATCCACTTGAGTCGGCTTCCAAAGCGCCGCTTTAAGAAATATTGGTCTTTGAAATATTCATCTGATAGTCAGCCGGTTTGAAGATGTAAAAAACTTGCCGGTTTATGATTACCACCTTTGTCGGGTTATAAAAACTGATACTTCCGAGTCATGATTGTTGCAGACACCGGTTCATGATTGTTGCCAATGCCGGTTCATGATTATTAACGACGCCGAGTTGCAGCCACAGGGTCATAATGATTGGTGATGCCGGGTCAACCTAGTTTGCTCAATCAGAGAATTTGAAAATATTTCTTCGATAATAATATAATACCTGTAGCCCCCAAGTCTTGAGCAGAACAAAGTGATGGCTTAAGACTTGCTTCAATATAAATATCGCCACTTAAGAAGAAATCCATGTTGTTCATCCACCACTTAGTAAAACTGAATACTCCATATTATGTAGCCCCCAAGTGCCGAGTTGTTATGCTTGCAACAACCTGGGACTTGTAATTTCCTGATGCTCATAAAAACTTCAACCAGTGTAGCCCCCAAGGGCCGGGTCATTATGCAATAATGAGCAGGGACTTTGATATATACTTCAATGAAAATAACATCATATAATGTAACCCCCATCATGGGGCTTGAATTCACGTCCACAAGGTTAAGAGCCTTGTGCTTTACCAACTGAGCAGTGGACCCTTCAATATAATGAATAAAAAGCTTTGTACCTTGAATTGTTTAACAGGAGCAATTGGTAGCCCCCAAGGGCTGGCTCATTATAATGTGATGAGTCGGGTCTTCAATAAGATGAACAAAGAATGACTTTGCATTAGCCCCCAAGTGTCATGGTGCATGCTTGCAGCGACCTGAGACTTGCATATTTGATGTAGCCCCCAAGTGCCGGGTTGTAAGCCTGCAGCAACTCGGGACTATTCCTTCAATTGTAGAATAAAAGTCGTATCCATTGATAACAAAATATCCATTGCGCTAAAGCGACTTTGAAAACCTCAATCATAATATTAGTAACCATAATAAAAATCCAGCCATGTTGGCTATTCAAGATAATATAATCCGGTATGAAACCTTATTCATCCAATATCATAATGAAAATTCAGCCAAGTTTGGCTATTTGAATAATATAACTCAATGATTTATAAGCGCATGATTCCAAAGGCGCAATCCAAATATGTACTGGCGACTTATCGTCCAAAGCCAGGTCGGGTTAACAAACACCGGATAATTTCTCATCATATACTCGTGACTTATCGTCTTAAAGCCAGGCCGGTTTAATAAACACCGGATAATTTATCATCATGCTTTATTCAACCTGTTTCTGCATACAACAAGTTTAAAGTGTCCTGGCGGTTTACCACCGGACGGGTCATAATGCCCAACATATAACCTGGATTTATAACCAAGGCTGCACTTAAGAATAATCAAATATGAAATATATCATACCTGTGACATTGAATAACATCATTGGTTTACCAACTTTTTTGTAGTAAGGGTGATAATCCCAATCTTGAGTACTGATAACTCCTTCCATATTGTGCCGGTTTATGATAAAACCATACCGGGTTGTAATAGACACCGCATATCCATATATAATACTGGCGACTCGTAGTCAAACCAGACCGGGCTGATAGTCTCCGGATTATGATTTGATCATGTACTGACAACTTGTAATTGAAAGCCAAGCTGGGTTAATGGACACCGGTTTACTCCATAATAAGATGGTAACATCAAATCAAAAAAATCAAACCGGGCAAATAGTCTCTGGATTAAGAATTGATCGTGTTTCGTAAATTGACAGTCGAACCGGTCTGCGAATTTTGTCGGTTTAAGAACGCAACAAAGAAGAAATATTTATTAAAGAAAATTTCAAGCAAAGGCAATGATAAAAACCGTTTGCAAAAATATGCTATACTGAGCTGATCAGATGGTATTACCATGGTCGGACAGGACCAAGCCCCCAATAGGAGTGAAAATGATTCAAGTCAGCCAGGTCCCCAAATGATTCGTGGCATATATGCCAATCAAGAGGCGTGGCAATGGTTCGGGTTCGACCAAGCCCCCAAGTGATTTTGTGGCCTTAGGCCGATCAAGAGGCGTGACTGGTTCAGACTTGACCATGTCCCCAAGTGATCTGGTGGCTGTCGCCTATCAAAAGGTGTCGCGTTGGTTCGGACACGACCAAGGCCCCAAGTGATATATAAAAAGCAAATGTCAAGGGGTAAACCGGAGGCCGCTTTAAAAACAGAGCCACTCCATGTAACCACGCATGATAAGAAAGACAGAGACCCTGCTTTATGAAGCAGAAGCCCCCATGTGATCAATAATATGTTAGGCCAATAAGGCATGATACCCATGTTTGAACCGCGCATCATGGCAGCAGGCCCTCTTCGGTAATTTTTAACTTTCTTGCAAGAGATAAATTTTTCTTGAACCGGGATCTTGAACCGGATATGGAGAGCTTCAAAGCTTTGTGGGAGACATCTTTCCCTTGACCCAGATTTTAAACCGGAATCTTCATTTTGAGCCGGAAATTTTCTGACGGTCTTTAAACTCGAACTTGCGAGAAGTTAATTTTTTGAACCGGACATTGTTAAACCGGATTTGGGCGCTTCAGAGCTTTGTGAGAGAACAGATTTCCCTTGAACCGGATTGTAAACCAGATATTTGAGAGCTTCAATGAGACTGACTTCCCTTGAGCCGGATTTTAAACCGGAATCCTTTCTGATGACCCGGATCTTCTTCATTGAGCCGGGATTTTATAACTGTCATATACTCTAAGCCGGAAATTTTCTGACGGCCTTCAAATAACAGTAGCCTCCTGGACCGGGTTATCTTTCCCTCCATCATCCTGGGGTTCTTAAATTTGCTGAAACTAGCAAGATTTGCTGAGTCATGTCATCGTAGCCCCCGAGTCTCAAGGTGACTCGAGGAGTTGGCTTGAGATTCTCCATATTTGACCGTGATATAAACCGGCATAACTCGTATATCATTGATGTTGATAGCATGATGTGAATCCACAGAAGGCTGAGGTGACTGCGGCGGGTTATAAACGATCCCGTATGAGCCGTGTCAGCAACTCGGCCAATGGTTCCTTCCAATTAGCTGTTTGAAGTTAACCAAAATGTAGTAGCGGCGACTGGTGCGCCTGCCCATTGAAACATCCAGTGCAGACGGCGGCTGATAATATATGATAATTTTCCTCCAATTTGTTGGAAGAAAACCGGGCTTCCCAAGTAGTGACTTGTTCATACTCAATAAACAACTCATCCAGACAAGTGCGGCCCGGTGCGTTGATGTAGACCAGGCCGCGAGAGACGGAAGAAAATGACCGCCGATCGAGGTGGCTCAAAATAGATGAGTCGCCGCAAAGGCGGTAAACCGGCGCTGGCGAAGTCAACCACGTTGTCTGCATCAACAATAGTGCAGACCAAAGCAAAGATAAACTGCTCTTTGACAACAATAATATATGCCAATAAAATATATCTTAGATGGATGTCACCTAATATGCCAGGTCGGAAATGATCCACCATGAAATTGATGATCGCTTGGTGAAATTGAAGTCGCTCACGGATGAACCGGCCGCGGCGTGGTAAACCGGTGCAGACGGGTGAGTCGGGTGACGTTTGTAAGCCGGCACGGACAGCGAGTCGACCGCGGCATGATAAACCGGTGCGGGTGGGACAATCGGCCGCAGGGGCGAACAATAAGTCAATCGCCTGTGTTGATGTAGCGGGGGTAGCAACCTGCGCAGGATGAGCGCTATTGCAAAAAATAATATCTGCTCACACCCCTTTTGCAACACCTTTTTGTGTGGAATAATGGTCATGTGAAGAAATAGCATAGACCAAGTAATTGTTCTTTGATAAAAACAATGTGCTAAGAAAAATAAATTTAGATGGATATCACCTGACTCGTCCGGATAATCTTGGCGCCAGAAGCCGTGCCGACGGGCGAAGTCAATCGCAGCGCGTAAGCCGCATGACGGACGGTGAGTCGACCGCAGGCGCGGTAAGCCGTGCGGATGGGAGAGTCAGCCGCTCGTGTTGATGTAGTGAACAATTGTCCTGCCTCAACAACATCGCCAACCAGAATAATCGCTCTTTTAAAGAAAACAGTATATAATATATAAAAATATACTGGATGAATTGCACCTGATATGTTAACCAGAAATTATCCACCGCAGAATTGATGATCACCACGGGCAAGTCGGCCGTGAGAGTAGACGAATGAACCGGCCGCGGTGTTGTAAACCGGTGCGGATGAGTAAGTTGCCCTCCGTGTTGTAAACCGGCACGGAAGGGCGAGTTAATCGCGGGTGCGGTCCTGACAAGCTGATGTGAGTCAGGCCACAGGGACGGCGACTTGCTCACGTTCATTCACCGGGCGGTATGACACGGACGAAACGTCAGTGCAGAACGTTGCTAGCGCGTGCCTCCGCGCCCGTAATATAACGCCTCATTTGTAACGAACAATTATCCTGTGTCAAAAAACATCACATGCCAAAGTAATTGTTCACACAAAAATTAATATGTGCTATGAAGACAAACCGGATGGATATCACCTGATGTTTTTTTAATACATTGTTCATGTTGTAGAAAATATTGACTTCGTCAAACGATGCATCCATTGCTTGATATTGGTCCTGCTATGTTGAACCGGGGCATGTACACATAGCGCCGCGGATATATAGTCAGTCTATTCATCGTCAGCCATAGATCCGTTCCAGCGACTCAGAGGGAAAATAAGCAGCATAACAGCCCCGCTAACGGACGGCGACGGCGTCTCGTGCCGGAGTCGAAGGCGATTTAAAACAGTGGAGCAGGAGGCCGCCGGGTGGAGCTGAGCTGGCTCAAAGCGAGGCGATGGCGACTGGCCGGCTCAACACGGGAAAAGAGGCCAGTCCGGCGACTCAGCGCGGGACGGCAGCAGTGGAGCAGTGGACTGGTCCGGCAACTCAGCAGGGGCTGCGGCGGCTTGTAGAGGCGTATTGCAGTGGAATCTTTCTGGCAGAGCACTATCTCTCGTGCTGACGAATCATTGTTTTTAGCACTATCTCCTCGTGCTGATGGATCAATGGATGTACCACTTTTTGCCTTTGCATATTGACTGCTTGTTGGCTTGTCCTTTGTGACCACATGAGAGCTTTCTTGAAAGTCTCGTTGGCAGCATACTCTCAACTGGGATTGCCTTCGTCTGTACTACTGTGCATAGCACTTTGTTTCTTGGATTTAACTGATCTCCACATCAGGAAAAAGTAGCAGCAGCAGTAGCTTGTTTGCCTCGGGACACTGGGAACAACAGCTGCACCCTCATAGTGTATCTGCGGCTTGGCGAGTTATGATCTGATGGTCTGCGAGGCACCCAGCCGGCCGTACTCCTGTCGGTCTCCGTGATTTGATCGATCCGTCTTCAGATCGCCCGATGGGAGCGGTGGTTTGACTTTTTGTTGACTGCCCTTCACATACGGAAGCAATTACCATCGCCATCGTCGAGATTTTTTTTTCATGAACATACAACTTGACGGATCGACAAAATCTGCCACAACCAGAAATTTTGTCTCGGACTCAGCGGATCTCCATGGCGCTCGTAGCGGCCGCTTAGCCCACACCCTAAAATCTTCCGAATTTTAATTTCGTACGTGTTGTTCCGACTGCTAGTCGACAACGTATATCCTTTTGAAACCGACTTTCTTCATCCGAAAAATCATGAACTTCTCGATCCTTAAGAAAAGATCCCTTCAAGAACTCATCACCACCGTGTGCGAGCCCCACGGTGGGCGCCAACTGTCGTGGATTTGTCACGGCAGATGTCCTTAGTGTCAGGACTTAGTCGTGAGGCCAACGCATCTATGTGGTAGCTTGAGAGGGGTTGAGCGGAATCGAGAGACGCAACACAAGACAGGGATTTAGACAGCTTCGGGCCCCGGGAAACATCATCCGGTAAAAACCCTACATGTTGTTTGAGGCTAGGTCTCATTATCATCATGAGGGAGTCGCCGTAAACCGGCTCTCCTCTTTGTGTCTTGCCCTAGAGATTATTGCTTCTTGCTTGTAGCTTCTAACTCGTCCCTCTTTGGGGAGCCCTGCCTCTCCTTATATATGTCGAAGGGGCGGTTTACATGACTAGTCCTAGTTGGATTAGGATTACTCTATTACAAGTGGAGTCCTAGTCTTGCTTCCTCTATAGGAGAATAGTCCTTATGCTTTCCTCATAAACCGGCCCACTATTAAACGTGAACCGGCCTTCTGGGCCTTGGGCCTCGTCATCCATCGACCTACCACCGGTTCTGAATGAACCGCCAAGACCGGGCGGGTATCCTGTGAACCGCCAAGCTCCAGGCGGGTTACCAGTGAGTCGTCCAGTCCGACCGGGTTAAACTTCCGGCCGGTTTACACCGCGAGGTATATCCCCGACACCCTCCGATGAAGTGTGAGTAGTTTACGTCAGACTTTCGGGTCCATAGCTAGTAGCTAGATGGCTTCTTCTCTATTTTTGGATCTCAATACAATGTTCTCCCCTCTCTCATGAAGATCTATTCGATGTAATCTTCTTTTTGTGGTGTGTTTGTTGAGACCGATGAATTGAGGGTTTATGATCCAGTTTATCTATGAACAACATTTGAATCTTATCTGAATTCTTTTATGTATGATTGAGTTATCTTTGCAAGTCTCTTCGAATTATTCTTTTGGTTTGGCCAACTAGATTGGTAGTTCTTGCAATGGGAGAAGTGCTTAGCTTTGGGTATAATCTTTATGTGTCCTTTCCCAAAGGATGTAAGGGCAGCAAGGCACGATTGTATTGTTGCCATCGAGGATAACAAGATGGGTTTTTTTATCATATTGCATGAATTTATCCCTCTACATCATGTCATCTTGCTTAAGGCATTACTGCTTTTTAACTTAATACTCTAGATGCATTTGGATAGCGGTTGATGAGTGGAGTAATAGTAGTAGATGCGTAATCGCTTGATCTACTTGTCTCGGACGTGATGCCTATATACATGATCATACCTAGATATACTCGTAACTATGCTCAATTTCACAATTGCTCAACAGTAATTTGTTCACCCACCGTAGAATATCTATGCTCTTGAGAGAAGCCACTAGTGAAACCTATGGCCCCCGGGTCTATTCTCATCATATCAATCTCCATTACTTTATTACTTGCTTTGTTTTTACTTTGCCTTTTACTTTTCACTTTGCATCTATATACCAAAAATACCAAAAATATTATTTATCATCTCTATTAGATCTCACTCACGTAAATGACCGTGAAGGGATTGACAACCCATAATCGCGTTGGTTGCGAGGAGCTATTGTTTTGTGTAGGTACGAGGGACTTGTGCGTGGTCTCCTACTGGATTGATACCTTGGTTCTCAAAAACTGAGGGAAATACTTACGCTACTTTGCTACATCATCCACTCTCTTCGGGGAAACCCAACGCAGTGCTCAAGAGGTAGCACCTACTACTATGTGGAGGCCGCCGCCGACATGAGTAGTTAGGAGGCTCCCAGGCAGGAGGCCTTGCATGTTTGATCGATGTTGCTTTTGTGCTAGCCTTCTTAAGGCAAACTTGTTGAACTCATGTCTGTTCTCAGATAATGTTGCTTCCACTGACTCGTTTATTTTCGAGCTTATGTATTCGAGCCCTCGAGGCCACTGGCTTGTAATATAAAGCTTGTTTGTGTTGTGATATCCTCCCGTGAGTCCATGATCTTGGTCGTACACATTTGCGTGTATGATTAGTGTATGATTGAACCAGGGGCATCACAATCTGGTGTGGGCGTGCGCGAACTGAGGGCCAAGGGACGTGTAACTCCTCTTTCTCACACCCATTTCACGCGATAGTATATATAGAGCTTCCTGAAGGAAATATGCTCTAGAGGCAATAATAAAGTTATTATTTATTTCCTTATTTCATGATAAATGTTTATTATTCATGCTAGAATTGTATTAACCGGAAACATAATACATGTGTGAATACATAGACAAACATAGTGTCACTAGTATGCCTCTACTTGACTAGCTCGTTAATCAAAGATGGTTAAGTTTCCTAACCATAGACATGAGTTGTCATTTGATTAACAGGATCACATAATTAGAAGAATGATGTGATTGACTTGACCCATTCCGTTAGCCTAGCACTTGATCGTTTAGTATGTTGCTATTGCTTTCTTCATGACTTATACAAAGTTCCTACAACTATGAGATTATGCAACTCCCGTTTACCGGAGGAACACTTTGTGTGCTACCAAACGTCACAACGTAACTGGGTGATTATAAAGGTGCACTACAGGTGTCTCCAAAGGTACATGTTGGGTTGGCGTAATTCGAGATTAGGTTTTGTCACTCCGATTGTCGGAGAGGTATCTCTGGGCCCTCTCGGTAATGCACATCACTTAAGCCTTGCAAGCATTGTAACTAATGAGTTAGTTACGGGATGATGTATTACGGAACGAGTAAAGAGACTTGCCGGTAACGAGATTGAACTAGGTATTGGATACCGACGATCCAATCTCGGGCAAATAACATACCAATGACAAAGGGAACAACGTATGTTGTTATGCGGTTTGACCGATAAAGATCTTCGTAGAATATGTAGGAACCAATATGGGCATCACTATAGGAAACAGGTAATTTTCCGTCTGTGGATCACAGACGGCAAAGACCTAAATCCAGACGGCAAAGACTTTGCGGTCAGGAAGCAGACGACAAACTCAGACGGCAAAGATAAGTCGGCAAAGAATACTTGGCCGTCAGCTTTTTATCTACAAGACGACAAAGACTTTGCCGTCATCCAAATTCTATCTTTGCCGTCAAGTCGAATAATAGCATACAGCAAAGAAAACAATTTTGCCGTCAGCTAGGATGTGCCTTTGCCGTAAGCCTCGTTCACCCAAGACGGCAAAGAACCTTTTATTATTAAAAATAGTAAACAAACAGTGCAGTTCCAGAAGGAGTGGTCAAAGCTATGGTCAAAGGCGTAGGTAAATTCGTTCATAGCCGTTTCACAACCAATATTATACGAATCAATGACAAACGGACGGATTTAACAAGATAGATCCAAGTGTATATATCTATCGTCATCACTCACTGATGAATCAAAAAACTAACTCTGTTTCAGTTTCTGAGAAAAAGATAACGAACTGGGCAACTGCCCTCGCAGCACACGCGCCGCCGGGGAGGTTGAGATCCGCGCCGCTAGCGCACAAGGGGCCGGGGAGGTGGAGGGTCCGCGCAGGAAGGAGGCGGATGCCGTGACCGCCGCCTTGCTTGCGCGCGCCAGAGCCCACCCACGCCACGCCGCATGCTGTTGCCGCAAGCGCGCCGCCGCTTAGCCGCGACTGCCCGCGCGGTCGCTGTCTCTCGACGCTCGCCGCTGTCCTCGCTTCGCGCTCACCGCCGTCCTCGCTTCGCGGCATCGCGCCTGTCGCTATCTCGCTTCGCGCTCACCGCCGTCCTCGCTCGCGCCAGCCGTGTTCGCCGTCGCCCTCGCCCGTGGCTGCCGGCGCCCCGGCCAGCGCCGCCCACCGCAGCAGCCACTCCGGCCGCGCCGCCGCACACAGACAAGAAGACTGCCGCCTCCCTTGCTGCGCTGGCCCCCAGACTCGGCTGGCTCCGCGCTGCCGCCGCCCTAGCCCGCGCCGGTGCCATCCCCGTCGTGGGCATGTACGGGTGGTTGGTGGTGGCATGTGTGCATGTGTGAGAGGATAAGGGAGGCGTGTGTGTCCGTGGGTGGATGGATGTGGACATGGGTGCGTGAGTGGGAGGATTAGGGAGAGAGAGAACGTGGTGGGGTACATGGTGGGGTCAAAGCATGGGTGAGAGATCAGGATAGGTGTTGTAGCGGTCGGCTGCGATTGTGCCACCTCATCGATCCGTGGGATCGATCCGCGAGATGAGTTTTCTCTTTGCCGTCTACGTTTTTTTTAATAGACGGCAAAGAGCTCGCTTTGCCGTGTGCAAAGAAAAACACAGATGACAAAGTCTTTGCCATCTGCGGTTATTTTTATAGACAGCAAAGCAAGCTGTTTGCCGTCTGTAATAAAAACCACAGACGGCAAAGCGGCTTCACCTTCTGTTTTCTTTTTAGCAGACGGCAAAATATATCTTCGCCGTCTGCCGTTCTTTTCCGTCAGTAGCTGCCAGCAAAATTGATCTTTGCCGTCTACCCCGACCAAATGCTGACGGCAAAGAGCAGTACTGACGGCAAATCTCCTGTTTCCTGTAGTGCATCCAGGTTCCGCCATTGGTTATTGACCGAGAATAGTTCTAGGTCATGTCTACATAGTTCTCGAACCCGTAGGGTCCGCACGCTTAACGTTACGATGACAGTTATATTATGAGTTTATGAGTTTTGATGTACCGAAGGAGTTCGGAGTCCCAGATGAGATCGGGGACATGACGAGGAGTCTCGAAATGGTCGAGATGTAAAGTTCGATATATTGGACGACTATATTCGGAGTTCGGAAAGGTTCCGAGTGATTCGGTATTTTCGGGGTACCGGGAGTTACGGAATACGAGGAAGAAGCAATGGGCCTCATGGGCCAAGTGGTGGAAGAGAGGAGGAAGGGCGCGGCCCCTAGCCCAAACCGACTGGACTAGGGGTCGCCTCTTCCTTCTTCTCCTCCTCTCCTTCCTTCTCCTTCTCCTCCCCTTCCTTCCCTTCTCCTAGTAGGACTTGGAAAGAGGCAGGAATCCTACTTGGAGTAGGATTGCCCCCCTTGGGCGCGCCTCCTCCTCCTTGGCCGGCCCTCCTCCCCTTGCTCCTTTATATACGGGGGCAGGGGGGCATCCCATGACACACAAGTTGATCTATGGATCGTTCCTTAGCCGTGTGCGGTGCCCCCCTCCACCATAATCCACCTCGGTCATATCGTCGTGGAGTTTAGGCGAAGCCCTGCGCCGGTAGAACATCATCATCGTCACCACACCGTCGTGCTGACAGAACTCATCCCCGACGCTTCGCTGGATTGGAGCCCGGAGGATGTCATCGAGATGGACGTGTGCTGAACACAGAGGTGCCGTACGTTCAGTGCTTGGATCGGTTGAATCGTGAAGACGTACGACTACATCAACCGTGTTGTCATAACGCTTCCGCTTGACGGTCTACGAGGGTACGTGGACAACACTCTCCCCTCTTGTTGCTATGCCATCACCATGATCTTGCGTGTGCGTAGGAATTTTTTTGAAATTACTACGCTCCCCAACAAATGGCATCCGAGCCTAGGTTTTATGCGCTGATGTTATATGCACGAGTAGAACACAAGTGAGTTGTGGGCGATATAAGTCATACCGCTTACCAAAGATGTCATACTTTGGTTCGGGCGGTATTGTTGGATGAAGCGCCCGACCGACATTACGCCAGACGCTTACGCGAGACCGGTTCTACCGACGTGCTTTGCACACAGTGGCTGGCGGTGTCGGTTTCTCCAACTTTAGTTGAACCGAGTGTGGCTACGCCCGGTCCTTGCGAAGGTTAAAACAACACCAACTTGACAAACTATCGTTGTGGTTTTGATCCGTAGGTAAGAACGGTTCTTGCTCAGCCCGTAGCAGCCACGTAAAACTTGCAACAACAAAGTAGAGGACGCCTAACTTGGTTTTGCAGGCATGTTGTGATGTGATATGGTCAAGACGTGATGCTATATTTTATTGTATGAGATGATCATGTTTTGTAACCGAAGTTATCGGCAATCTGGCAGGAGCCATATGGTTGTCGCTTATTGTATGAAATGCAAATGCCCTGTAATTGCTTTACTTTATCACTAAGCGGTAGCGATAGTCGTAGAAGCAATAGTTGGCGAGACGACAACGATGCTATGATGGAGATGAAGGTGTCGCGCCGGTGACGATGGTGATCATGACGGTGCTTCGGAGATGGAGATCACAAGCACAAGATGATGATGGCCATATCATATCACTTATATTGATTGCATGTGATGTTTATCCTTTATGCATCTTATCTTGCTTTGTTTGACGGTAGCATTTTAAGATGATATCTCATTAATTATCAAGAAGTGTTCTCCCTGAGTATGCACCGTTGCCAAAGTTCGTCGTGCCCAGACACCACGTGATGATCGGGTGTGATAAGCTCTACGTCCATCTACAACGGGTGCAAGCCAGTTTTGCACACGCGAATACTCAAAGTTAAACTTGACGAGCCTAGCATATGCAGATATGGCCTCGGAACACGGAGACCGAAAGGTCGAGCATGAATCATATAGTAGATATGATCAACATAATGATGTTCACCATTGAAAACTACTCCATCTCACATGATGATCGGTTATGGTTTAGTTGATTTGGATCACGTGATCACTTAGATGACTAGAGAGATGTCTGTCTAAGTGGGAGTTCTTAAGTAATATGATTAATTGAACTTAAATTTATCATGAACTTAGTCCTGGTAGTGTTTTGCAAATTATGTTGTAGATCAATAGCTTGCGTTGTTGCTTTCATATGTTTATTTTGATATGTTCCTAGAGAAAATTGTTGAAAGATGTTAATAGCAATGATGCGGATTGGATCCGTGATCTGAGGTTTATCCTCATTGCTGCATAGAAGAATTATGTCCTTAATGCACCGCTAGGTGACAGACCTATTGCAGGAGCATATGCAGACGTTATGAACATTTGGCTAGCTCAATATGATGACTACTTGATAGTTTAGTGCACCATGCTTAACGGCTTAGAATCGGGACTTCAAAGACGTTTTGAACGTCATGGACCATATGAGATGTTCCAGGAGTTGAATTTAATATTTTAAGAAAATACCCTAGTTGAGAGATATGAAGTCTCCAACATGTTCTATGGCTAAAAGATGGAGGAGAATCGCTCAACTAGTGAGCAGGTGCTCAGATTGTCTGGGTACTACAATCGCTTGAATCAAATGGGAGTTAATCTTCCAGATAAGATAGTGATTGACAGAGTTCTCTAGTCACCATCACCAAGTTAGTAGAACTTTGTGATGAACTATAGTATGCAAGGGATGACGAAAACGATTCCCGAGCTCTTCGTGATGTTGAAATCGACGAAGGTAGAAATCAAGAAAAAGCATCAAGTGTTGATGGTTGACAAGATCACTAGTTTCAAGAAAAGAGCAAAGGGAAAGAAAGGGAACTTCAAGTGGAAAGACAAGCAAGTTGTCACTCCCACGAAGAAGCCCAAAGCTGAACCAAAGCCTGAAATTGAGTACTTACACTGCAAAGGAAATGGTCACTGGAAACGGAAATACCCTTAATATTTGGTGGATAAGAAGGATGGCAAAGTGAACAAGGGTATATTTGATATACAGGTTATTGATGTGTACCTTACTAGTGTTTATAGTAGCCCCTGAGTATTTGATACTTGTTCGGTTGCTAAGATTAGTAACTCAAAACAGGAGTTACATAATAAACAGAGACTAGTTGAGGGGAAGTGACGATGAGTGTTGGAAATAGTTCCAAGATTGATATGATCATTGTCGGTGTCAAAACCGGCGGATCTCGGGTAGGGGGTCCGAACTGTGTGTCTAGGTAGATGGTAACAGGAGACAAGGGACACGATGTTTTTACCCAGGTTCGGGCTCTCTCGATGGAGGTAAAACCCTACTCCTGCTTGATTGATATTGATGATATGGGTAGTACAAGAGTGGATCTACCACGAGATCAAGGAGGCTAAACCCTAGAAGCTAGCCTATGGTATGATTGTTGTAATGGTTTTTCGTCCTACGGACTAAAACCCTCCGGTTTATATAGACACCGGGAGGGCTAGGGTTACAGAGTCGGTCACAATGGTAGGAGATCTACATATCCAGACGCCAAGCTTGCCTTCCACGCCAAGGAAAGTCCCATCCGGACACGGACGAAGTCTTCAATCTTGTATCTTCATAGTCTTGGAGTCCGGCCGACGATGATAGTCCGATCGTCCGGACACCCCTAATCCAGACTCCTCAATCATCATCACACACTCCCTATATTTTCGAGATTAGTGTTAAACCTAAATAAATGTTATTTAGCGCTTATGCTGAGCATGAATATGATTTGATCATGTTTATTGCGATACGATTATTCATTTGAAGTTAAAGAATAATTGTTATTCTGCTTACATGAATAAGACCTTCAATGGTTATACACCCAATGAAAATAGTTTGTTGGATCTCAATCGTAGTGATACACATATTCATAATATTGATGCCAAAAGATGCAAAGTTAATAATGAGAGTGCAACTTATTTGTGGTAATCGCCGCTTGGGTCATATCGGTGTAAAGCGCATGAAGAAACTCCATAAAGATGGATTTTCGAATCACTTGGTTATGAATCATTTGATGCTTGCGAACCGTGCCTTTTGGGCAAGATGACTAAAACTCCGTTCTCGGAACAATGGAACAAGCTACCGACTTATTGGAAATAATACATACCGATGTATACGATCCAATGAGTGTTGATGCTCGTGGCAAGTATCATTATTTTCGACCTTCACAAGATGATTTGAGCAGATATGGGTATATCTACTTGATGAAACAAAAGTCTGAAATAGTTGAAAGGTTCAAAGAATTTCAGAGTGAAGTGGAAAAATCATCATAACAAGAAAATAAAGTTTCGCGATCGATCATGAGACGAATATTTGAGTTACGAGTTTGGTCTTCAATTAAAACAATGTGGAATAGTTTCACAGCTCACGCCACCTGGAACACCACAACGTTATGGTGTGTCCGAACGTCGTAACCACACTTTATTGGATATGGTGCGATCTATGATGTCTCTTACTAATTTACCATTATCATTTTAGGGTTATGCATTAGAGAGAGCTGCATTCACGTTAAAAGGGCACCCTCTAAATCCGTTGAGACGACACCGTATGAACTATGGTTTAGCAGTAAACCTAAGCTGTCGTTTCTTAAAGTTTGGAGCTGCGATGCTTATGTGAAAAAGTTTCATCCTGATAAGCTCAAACCCAAATCGGAGAAGTGCGTCTTCATAGAATACCCAAAGGAAAATGTTGGGTACACCTTCTATCACAGATCTGAGCGCAAGATTTTCGTTGCTAAATTCGGATCCTTTCTAGAGAAGGAGTTTCTCTCGAAAGAAGCGAGTAGGAGGAAAGTAGAACTTGATGAGGTTGTACCTTCTCCCAAATTGGAAAATAGTTCATCACTGAAATCAGTTCCAGTGATTCCTACACCAATTAGTGAGGAAGCTAATGATGATGATCATGAAACTTCAGATCAAGTTACTACAGAACCTCGTAGGTCTTCCAGAGTACGGTCCGCACCAGAGTGGTACGGTAATCCTGTTCTAAAAATCATGTTACTAAGACCATGATAAACCTACAAACTATGAGGAAGCGATGATGAGCCCAGATTCCGCAAAATGGCTGGAGGCCATGAAATCTGAGATGGGATCCATGTATGAAAACAAAGTATGGACTTTAATTGACTTGCCCGATGATCGGCAAACCATAAGAAATAAATGGATCTTCAAGAGGAAGACGGACGTTGATAGTAGTGTTACTATCTACAAAGCTCGACTTGTCGCAAAAAGGTTTTTCGACAAATTCAAGATGTTGAATACAATGAGATTTTCTCACTCATATCGATGCTTAAGTCTTTCCGAATCATGTTAGCAATTGCCACATTTTATGAAATCTGGCAAATGGATGTCAAAACTGCATTCCTTAATAGATTTATTAAAGAAGAGTTGTATATGATGCAACCAGAAGGTTTTGTCAATCCTAAAGATGCTAACAAAGTGTGCATGCTCCAGCAATCCATCAATGGACTGGTGCAAGCATCTTGGAGTTGGAATATACGCTTTGACGAGTTGATCAAAGCATATGGTTTTATATGAGACTTTTGGAAAGGCCTCAGATTTACAAGAAAGTGAGTGGGAGCACTACAACATTTCTGATAAGTATATGTGAATGACATATTGTTGATCAGAAATAATGTAGAATTATTCTGCAAAGCATAAAGGAGTGTTTGACAGGAGTTTTTCAAAGAAAGACCTCAGTAAAGCTACTTACATATTGAGCATCAAGATCTATTGAGATAGATCAAGACGCTTGATAAGATTTTCAATGAGTACATACCTTGATAAATTTTTTGAAATAGTTCAAAATGGAACAGTCAAAGAAGGAGTTCTTGCCTGTGATGCAAAGGTGTGAAGTTGAGTAAGACTCAAGACCCGACCATGACAGAAAATAGAAAGAGAATGAAAAGTCATTCCCTATGCCTCACTCATAAGTTCTATAAAGTATGCTATGCTGTGAACCAGACCTATTGTATATCTTGCTCTGAGTTTGACAAAGGAATACAATTTTGATCTAAGAGTAGATCACTGGACAGTGGTCAAGAATATCCTTAGTGAGGACTAAGGACATGTTTCTCGATTATGGAGGTGATAAAAGAGCCCGTCGTAAAAAGTTACAACGATGCAAGCTTTTACACCAATCCAGATGACTCTAAGTCTCAATCTGGATACATATTGAAAGTGGGAGCAATTAGCTAGAGTAGTCTGCATGAGCATTGTGGACATAGAATATTTGCAAAATACATACGGCTCAATGTGGCGCATCCGCTGACTAAGCTTCTCTCACGAGCAAAACATGATCACACCTTAGTACTCTTTGGGTGTTAATCACATAGCCATGTGAACTAGATTATTGACTCTAGTAAACCCTTTGGGTGTTGGTCACATGACGATGTGAACTATGGGTGTTAATCATATACAGATATGAATATTGGTGTTAAATCACATGGCGATGTGAACTAGATTATTGACTCTAGTGCAAGTGGGAGACTGAAGGAAATATGCCCTAGAGGCAATAATAAAGTTATTTTTTATTTCCTTATTTCATGATAAATGTTTATTATTCATGCTAGAATTGTATTAACCGGAAACATAATACATGTGTGAATACATAGACAAACATAGTGTCACTAGTATGCCTCTCTACTTGACTAGCTCGTTAATCAAAGATGGTTAAGTTTCCTAACCATAGACACGAGTTGTCATTTGAATAACGGGATCACATCATTAGAAGAATGATGTGATTGACTTGACCCATTCCGTTAGCCTAGCACTTGATCGTTTAGTATGTTGCCATTGCTTTCTTCATGACTTATACAAAGTTCCTACAACATGAGATTATGCAACTCCCGTTTACCGGAGGAACACTTTGTGTGCTACCAAACGTCACAACGTAACTGGGTGATTATAAAGGAGTACTACAGGTGTCTCCAAAGGTACATGTTGGGTTGGCGTAATTCGAGATTCGGATTTATCACTCCGATTGTCGGAGAGGTATCCCTGGGCCCTCTCAGTAATGCACATCACTTAAGCCTTGCAAGCATTGTAACTAATGAGTTAGTTACGTGATGATGTATTACGGAATGAGTAAAGAGACTTGCTGGTAACGAGATTGAACTAGGTATTGGATACCGACGATCCAATCTCGGGCAAGTAACATACCGATGACAAAGGGAACAACGTATGTTGTTATGCGGTTTGACCGATAAAGATCTTCGTAGAATATGTAGGAACCAATATGGGCATCCAGGTTACGCTATTGGTTATTGACCGAGAATAGTTCTAGGTCATGTCTACATAGTTCTCCAATTGCCTGGACCCATCGAAGTGGATAGTCCAGTATGTGCTGTCTGGTTTGTCTTCCGGTGCCTGCAACTCTGTCCAATCATTGATGAAATCCACCAGGGCCTGGGACTTGATAGCTGTTCGAGGCATATATTTCAATCCCTGCGGTCCAAGCTCAATTGCCCACTTAGCAACCCGGCCAGTTGCCTCCCTGTTCTGGATTATATCCCCCAAAGGAGCGGAGCTGACCACTGTGATGGGATGGCCTGGAAAGTATTGTTTAAGCTTTCGACTTGCCATGAAAACGCCATACACCAGCTTCTACCAATGTGGATATCTTTGCTTTGACTCAACGAGCACTTCGCTGATATAATAAACCGACCTTTGAACCTGGTATTCCTTCCCAACCTCCTTGCGCTCCACCACAATAGCTACGCTGACAACCCGGGCATTAGTAGCCACATATAACAACAGTGGCTCCTTATCAACTGGAGCAGCAAAAACATGCGGTTCAGCCAACTGCTTCTTTAAGTCCTCAAACGCCAGATAGCAAAGATCATTCCGTAAAAATTGTGCATCTTCTTCAACATCTCGATCTGAGAGGATCACCTTCTCTCCCAACCTGCTGATAAACCGGCTCAAAGCCGCAATACGACCCGCCAGACGTTGAACATCATTGATACACGCCGGTTTAGCGAGAGACATAATAGCTTTCATCTTTCCCGGATTATCAATACCCCTGTTAGATACCAGAAAACCTAAAGCTTGCCTGCCGGAACACCGAAGACGCACTTGTCCGGATTGAGCATCATCTTATAAACCCGAAGATTGTCAAAGATCTCCTTGAGGTCATCTATCAATGTCTCCCTTTTCCTGGATTTTACCACAATATCATCCACATAAGCATGAACATTGTGCCCAATCTGATTATGAAGACAATTCTGCACACAGCGCTGATAAGTTGCCTGGGCACTCTTGAGCCCAAAAGGCATAGACACATAACAGAAGGCTCCAAAGGGAGTGATGAAAGTTGTCTTCTCCTGGTCCTTAACTGCCATCTTGATCTGATGATAACCAAAATAAGCATCCAAGAAACTCAAACGCTCAAAACCCGCCGTAGCATCAATGATTTGATCAATACGAGGGAGGGCAAAGGGATCAGCTGGACAAGCTTTGTTCAAATATGTGTAATCCACACACATACGCCAAGTGTCGTTTTTCTTAAGTACCAGCACCGGATTAGCCAACCACTCGGGGTGAAACACCTCCACAATAAACCCTGCTTCCAACAGCCGGGCTACCTCTTCACCAATGGCCTTGCGCCTCTCTTCATTAAAACGGCGAAGAAACTGTTTGACCAGTTTGAATTTCGGATCAATATTAAGTGTGCTCAGCGAGTTCCCTCGGTACACCTGTCATGTCAGACGGTTTCCATGCAAAGATGTCCCGATTCTCACGGATGAACTCGATGAGCGCGCCTTCCTATTTCGGATCCAAGTTGACGCTGATGCTGAACTGCTTGGATGAATCGCCGGGAACAAAATCAACCAATTTAGTCTCATCAGCCGATTTGAACTTCGAAGCCGGATCATGCTCTGTAGTAGGCTTCTTCAGAGAAGTCATGTCCGCCGGATCAACATTGTCCTTATAGAACTTCAATTCCTCTGTTGCACAAACTGACTCAGCATAAGCCACATCACCTTCCTCGCACTCCAGCGCAATCTTGTGGCTACCATGAACCATGATGGTCCCCTTATGACCCGGCATCTTGAGCTGTAGATAAACATAACATGGTCTTGCCATGAATTTAGCATAAACCAGCCGTCCAAACAAGGCATGGTATGGACTTCTGATTTTAACCACTTCAAAGGTCACCGCCTCGAATCTTGACTCATGATCATCTCCAAAAACCACCTCCAGAGCTATCTTACCGACTGGGTAGGCCGATTTACCAGGCACCACCCCGTGAAATTGGTGTTTGACGGTTTAAGATTCTTATCTATTAATCCCATACGCCGGAAGGTTTCGTAATACAAGATATTGATATTGCTCCCTCCATCCATGAGTAATTTGGTGAACTTATAACCTCCAACCTGTGGTGCAACCACCAAAGCTAGATGGCCAGGATTATGAATCCGGGGCGGATGATCCTCCCGACTCCAAACAATAGGCTGTTCAGACCAGCGTAGATAACGTGGCACTGCCGGTTCAACAGAATTCACTGCCCTTTTATGGAGCTTTTGATCGCGCTTGCACAAGCTAGTGGTAAAAACATGGTACTGTCCACCATTTAACTGCTTAGGGTTGCTCTGATAACCCGACTGCTGCTGATTCCCCTGATGACTCTGCTGATTGTGTCCACCTTGGTTGTTTTGGTTGCCCGGATTATTATGAAATCCTAAGTTTGAACCGGCACCACCATAACCTGGCCCGTGAAACCCTGGACCGGAACCGCCAGATGGACCTGATCATACCGGAAGAGATCAGAGTTTTTGAATTCCCTCATGATGAAACAATCCTTTCAGAGGTGTGTGGCCGGAATCTCCTTCGTCCCGTGCTTTGGGCAGGGCTGGTTTAACAGGCGCTCCAAATTCATGCCTCCACCGCGCTGGGGCGGTTTACCCATACGACGCTGCGCATTGCCCTGCATATTGGTGTTAGCCACAAAATCCGAGTTGTCCGCTTTACACTTACCATTGTTCCCGTGGCTCGCCTGGTTATGCTGTCCTTTTGTACCGGCATTCTTCTTTCCCTTCTCCTGCTTTTCTTCATCAGAATCGGGGTCTTTGGTATTATCAGAATCAACATACTTAACCAGAGCTACCATGAGCGTTCCCATATCATTGCAGTGACGGTAGAGCCGTCCCAACTTCATCTTCAGTGACTTAAACCAACAGTTACCCTCCAAGGTCACGATTGTCATATCATCATTGATGCAGCCTGACGAATGCAGGATTTCTGAAACTCGGCGCACCCAATGAGTTGTTGATTCGTTCTCTCCTTGGACACAAGCAGCCAGATCCACAATGGACATGGGTTGTTTGCACGTATCCTTGAAGTTCGCTATAAACCGGGCCTTCAACTCGTCCCATGAACTGATCGAGTTAACGGGCAGGCTCTTCAGCCAGGTATGAGCCGTTCCGTCTAACATCATGGTGAAGTATTTTGCACACGCCGCCTCATCCACATCCAGCATCTCCATTGTCATCTCATAACTTTCAACCCACGCCTCGGGGGGTTGATCGGTGGTATAATTAGGCACTTTACGCGGACCCTTGAAATCCTTGGGCAGCCGCACATTAGGTAGAGCCGGGGTGAGGCACGACACTTCCCAAGAGCTAAAAGCCAAACCACGTTCAATTGACGCCGCTGGTTGAACCAGAGCGGTTTGATGATTCTGGTACCGCGCTACCAACTGTGCTCCTAACTCTGCTTCGCGTTGTGCTCTGCCATTATTTACCACATCATGATCATTCATACCGCCATGCACCGGATTAGGCCCTCGAGGGGTGTCACGGCACCGCGCACTGCTTGACACAGCCAGTTCGTCCATGTGCCTGCTGTAACTCTTGCTCGGACGGGGGGTTGAATGTATTCTGTCTCGGCTGTAGGAATAAGCCTGCTGCTACACAACGACGGTTTGAAGAAGATCCCTGGCCCGTCGTGTCTCAACTGCCGCCAGTGAGTCACCCTCCATCGGAATAGCTGCCAAACACGACGCTGCAGCAATCATGTTATCCAAAGGGATAGAGAAGTGACTTGGCGGCGTTGGTACGTATTGCGGCGGGTTGTTCGTCCGTCAAGGCGGGTCCATCACCCGTGGCTGATCCGGCGCCACCCCAGGTGCCTCGGTCCAGTTTACTGATGCCGGATTACTAGGCCCAGCTCCTGGCGTATTGAAGAGATTCATTCCTTCGTAAACCGGCGGCAGACGAGACCGGTACTTCCTCCTCATTACTTCGTTTGACGCGTTCTGATCCAACATAAGCCGGTAATTCTGCACCTGGATCTGATGTGATTGGGCATCTAAAGCGGCCCGCTCTTCGGTCATCCTGGCCTCCTCAGCTGCCAAGTCCGCCTTGGCCTGAGTTATCTGATCCTTCAGTTTTGTAACCTCCGCATTATGCTGATCTTGGCTATCCGGGGTGACTGCCGTGGTCAACAATGTCGTCAAAGCGTCCAGCAAACCGGCAAGAACTTAAGTCGGTCGGCGCGCAGGGCCTCCTGCCCCAGCTGCTGATCCAGAAATCATTGCTACTGCAGATGAAGATTCAAAGATGGGCTGCGTACCGGCCATGAAGATTGCAACCTGGTTCGGCAGTCCAAAGGGGTCCGGAATACTATCGCCATCGGAACAACCCCCAGCCCGGCCATCTTGCAATTGGTACTGCGACTCGGTTTCGCCAGTGGATGATTCGCCATCTGAGTAGATGGTCGTCTCACCGTCGGACACCGGTTCAGATTCCGCACCATGGATGAACCCTACGAATGCATGCTTCATGGCAGGCTGAACCCGGACAGGACTTGCATGCTGAGCCGTCCCGACGAGGTCAGTGGAGATGTCCGGCTCAGGGCCCGGTTCGCCGATCTTGCCGATGAAAACGTGAATTCCGCCAAAGGGGACCCGGTACCCGTACTCAATTGAGCCGGCCTCGGGGCCCCATCTTGCGTTGTCGATGTAGAGCTTGCCGCGACGACTATTGGTCATCCAGCCAACTGCGTACCCTTTGAGTCCTTCAAAGTTGCCCTTTAAGAACTCGAAACCATCGTGCGATAGCCCCACAGTGGGTGCCAACTGTCGTGGAATTAACACGTCAGATGTCCTAATGGAAGGACTTAGTCGTGGAGCCATCGCAACGAGGTTAGCTTAAAGGGGTTAAACGGAGCAAAGGACACTATCGGTGTCAAAACCGGTGGATCTCTGGTAGGGGGTCCCGAACTGTGCGTCTAGGCGGATGGTAACAGGAGACGAGGGACGCGATGTTTTACCCAGGTTCGGGCCCTCTTGATGGAGGTAAAACCCTACGTCTTGCTTGATTAATATTGATGATGTGTATTACAAGAGTGGATCTACCATGAGATCAAGGAGGCTAAACCCTAGAAGCTAGCCTATGGTATGATTGTTGTAATGGATGTTATGTCCTACGGACTAAAGCCCTCCGGTTTATATAGACACCGGAGAGGGCTAGGGTTACACAGGGTCGGTTACAATGGTAGGAGATCTACATATCCGTATTGCCAAGCTTGCCTTCCACGCCAAGGAAAGTCCCATCCGGACACGGGACGAAGTCTTCAATCTTGTATTTTCATAGTCTTGGAGTCCAGCAGATGATGATAGTCCGGCTGTCCGGACACCCCCTAGTCCAGACTCCTCAAGAGTCCCTTAACCAGGCTTCAATGACGATAAGTCCAAGGCGTATGTAGTCTTGGCGTTGCAAAGGCGGGTTCTCTGTTGTTCCATGTACCGCCGAACAAAGGTCCGGCTTCCTTATCAATGTTGCGCTTCTCGGCTTCCACGCCCACTAATGGCCTTTCTTCCACGCGCCGCACGAATGCGAAAAGCCAGGGTATCTTTTATGTTTTACCCCCTAGCTGTGCAAATAATCTGCCTATAAGAGAGGCGAGAATCCAGATCCAAATCACACCATCTTCCTTCCGCGAGTACTCATCGGAGCGCTTCTGACCAAGAATCCATTCCATCATGGACCGTCGAGCGGCTCCTCTTCTCGCGCTCCCAGCCCTCCGCCAGCAGATTGAGGAAATGCTCGTTCGCACAACGAGCCTGGTGAAGCTCCAAGCGGAGGGATAACTCCTCCGCCTTCATGGTTCGGGTTCGAGCTGGCTAGCCACCTACAAAGGTGGGAAGCAAGCGGAGGCTACCCCAAGTCCCAACAAAGGGAGCGGGTATGCTTCGGCCCCTATCCGATAAGGGGCTCGGATTTCTGACATCCGCTCCTCCGCGGGCTCCTGGAGTTCTACGGACTCCAGCTCCATCACCTCACGCCCGCCTCTGTCCTGCATATCGCGGGTTACGTAGCTCTTTGTGAGTTGTTTTTGGGCGTCGAGCCCCATTTTGCGCTGTGGAAGAGGTTGTTCTGCCTTGTACCCCGCTCTCACGAGGGGTCCATATACCAAGTGGGCGGTGCCGAAACATGGCGCATCGCCGGGACCGGATATCCATCCGGAACCCCTAAGAAGGCGTCCGAAGACTGGCCTTCGAAATGGTTTTACATAGAAGATGCTCCGCTGCCGGACCTTGTTCGGATCGGCCTCCCGGAGTTCAGTAATGCTCCTCTGAAGAACGCCTTAGTTGGCGCCCACGGAGCCCCCAACTGGAGGAAGACAGGAGCGTCCATTATTTGATGGGCCGGATAAGGTTACTGGCCCATTCCGGGTTGACCATGATTGGAGTCATGGCAACATGCATTATGCGGGGGGTGCAACCGCCGCAATACAGGGGCCACCCTATGTGGGGTTTCAACGGGGAGGACGATGCCACCCGTCATGGCCGCAAAGGGCCGGGTTCGGCCGAGGACCTGGGAGAAGGAGGACTTCCTCCGGACGAACCCGTTGAATGGGTTCTCCATGAATAATCCCCGATGTTGGGTAAGCGAGCACTCTGTGTGCCCGACCCATGCTTTCGAAGTTTAAGTTTCTTATATTGTATTTTTCGACGCAGGAGCTGCATCGGGTTGTGGAGGACATGCGCAGTCCAGCTCCGCAACCCGAGGATCCAGAGAGATCCCAAGATCCGGCCTCCGAAGAGGATCCGGACATAAAGGTGGAGCTAATCGATGGGGTGTTCCACCAGCTCAGCATGGATAATGCTTTAGTCGCCATTACGGTGACTATCCGGACTATATCCGCTTCGGTGATTGTGACCAAGTCCCGACACCATTATTTCTTCCTCGCTCATTTCGACCTTCGATACGATGGCGTTTTGCAGAAGCGCCTTGAGGCGGAAGCCGAGCTCAGCGCGCTGACCAACAAAGGCCGATCCGACCAAGAGGGCGGAAGAGGAGTGCAGCGGATCAAACGTCGCCGCAAAGGTATAGCTCACAGTTCATTGTTTGGAGCAACGTTCCTAGGAAGCGTTTGAGTGCTCATGACTCTTGTAGGAGAAAAAGCGCCCGCCGGAATGCGGGCGTGGAGGTTGCCAATCCAGCCTCTACCAGCCAGCTCCAAGACTGGTCTCGAGGGGAGGCGGCGCAAGGCACGAGCCGGACACTCCTCCAACGGAGGATGCCGGCTGATCGTCCGCCACCAAGTCTCGAGGTGGAGAGCGCCATGAACCATAGGTGCCGCCAGACAGTATTTCGTGACGCGTGCTTCTCCCCTGAGGCATTGAATGCCTTTAACGCTGGGCGCAGACCTCCGTGCTGCTCAAGATGGTTTTACCAGAGCTACGAGAGCGAGATGTAAAAGACATCTGTAAGAGAATTTAACAGATTATATATGCCAAGAGTCCCCGAGACTTAAAGTAGTTATGTTAAATGATTTAAGGATCATTTGAAACGCAGGATCTTACCGAGAAGAATACCCAACTGCCTCAGAGCTGAAAGAGTGCAAGGCCCAACTTGAGGTCAAGATTTGCTGCTGCAGGAGGAAACACAGGACCCCTCCTGGTAACACATTTTTTTGAAAATATAAGCACTGCTGGCGGCGTATGCGCAAGTCTAATAATGACATTGAAAGTCCGCCGGACAAGATCCGGACAGTAAGAACTGCTGCGCCCGGTGAAGGTCGGCGAGAGGGTGCTGAATAGAGTGCAGCAGAAAGGAACAAGCTCCAGATGCCCACGCCCAGCTCAAGAAGAGCTGAAAGGTGTTCGGCCGAGATGTCAGCTCCGTTAAGGAGAAACAGCGGCTTCATCGCGGCATCTATAGTAAGTGCTTGAGTGAACTCCTTTGAAAAGAAGAGTTCGGCGAGGAAGTCAATTGACAAAATATGTCTGTAGGTATATTCACAGGTCGCCCTGCGGAGGAGATGCCCGTATGGATGGGTGATCAACTTCCCGAACTATTGCAACTGCTCGAATGAGTTCGGCAGGCGATGAGCGGCGCCGTTCAGGCTTTATGGCCGGCCCTTTCCCTGCCCGAAGGCCTTGGGGAGCTTGCGGAGAAGCTCCAGGGAATGCGGCAGCGCTTCCATTTATGGAAGATTTCGGCCTGCCGCCAAGGTGCCAGGGAGGCCTGGGCCATGGTGAAGACGCGGTACAAGAAGGCAGATCCCAACCATATGGCCGAGGTCGGACCTATGGGGCCTGACGGGAAGGAGATCCCTGTGAGTTTAGTATACGGCCAAGTAGAGTTGGCCGCTAAATTTTCCCAACGGGAATGTAAATTGGACAGCCTGTTAGACGGGATTGAGGAGGAATCTGATCGACCAATGTGACAATGTATTTTAAAATGACATGTAAAATGCCTTCTAGCCGGATTGTAGATCGATTGTCTTTGCCGACCTTTTCGCTTCAACCTCGGGACCCTAGAGTCCAGAGTGTGTCCGAATACCTTCTCGGTTAAAAAACAACCGGGGCATGCATGGAGACCAGGCATAGGGGTCATTAGTGCTTTATCAGACAAGTGTCCAACTAGTTATGTTATATTACATGGTTAGTAAGAAACATCTTCCAGGGAGAATAGTTCCGTTAGGGGTTCCTTTCCCTGGGAGGCATGCCCTAAAGTGCATGTCCGGACTGCGAAAAGAGCAGAAAAATATCTGGGGGCAGATAAATAAGTATATAAAAAATCATCTTTCAAGTCACCGACCGAATATTCCCTTAAGAATGCTAGCTTTCGGCTTCACCCACCGAGGTACACATCCGCTGATCCGCAAGAATAATCGCAGAGGTGCTCCCTTTACCTCCTAGCCGAACAATCGGGGACGTAGGGGTAAGCACAGGAGCCAGGCAACCCAGCTTGGCCAAAACTTAAGTCATATTGATGCATATAATGGTGAATAAAAGGTACATGTGGAAGCTTGACACATGTGTTGGGCATGAAGCCCTTATAATTAAGATTCTGGTAAAGAAGCCCCCAGGTATAATGAGTGCGGATGGCACATCAAGTGTAGCGAACAATGTGCAAGTAGGCCCTTAAGGGCTTTTCAGTAAAAGGGTTAAGAGAAGAAAGAGAAACAAAAGATAGCTGAAGTGTAAAAATTTGAACAGGGGAAGGGGACGAACTCTTAGTCCGGCGCTAGGCATAGAATCTTCTGAGGCGGGCTGCGCTCCATGGGTTCGCTCGAGTCGGTTGTCCGACGATTTAAGAGACGGTACGCTCCGCCGGTCAGACTTGATCGATAATGAAGGGCCCTCCCATTTGGGCTTGAGCTTGTCCTTTTCTTGTCCGCAGCGAGAACTAGCTCACCAACGTTGTAAGTCTTGGCCCGCTTCTACGCTGCCAGATCTTCGAGCCTGCCATCGATAGAATGCGAATGAGCCTTGGCGACGCCACGTTCTTCCTCCAATGCGTCCAAGCTGTCCCGCCGATCCAGCTCGGCTTTCTTTCTTCGTACATGCGCACTCGAGGTGAGTCATGAATGATGTCGCAGGCGAATCGCTCTGCGCCGATACCATAAAAAGTGGTGTGAATACGGTAGTACGGTTGGGCGTTGTCCGCAGCCCCAGAGTACGGAGTCGAGCTCCTCTACCCAAAGGCGTGTCGATTTCGTAAGTGACCGCACTAGTCCGGGTTTGATGCCGCCATTATTAGACCATTTGCTCGCTCCACTTGACCGCTGGTTTGAGGATGATAGACCAAGCGCCTTAATGCCCATATTTTTGCACCATGATTTAACCTCGTCGGCCGTAAAATCCGTGCCGCTATCGGTGATGATGATTGTGGGGACACCAAATGGTGTACTACCCCGAGATAAAGTCTATCACTGGTCGGACTCGCCATTTTGACCGGCTTGGCCTCTATCCATTTGGTGAATTTGTCCACCATGACCAATAGGTACCTTTGCTTGTGGGTTCCTCCTTTAAGGGTCCAACCATGTCAAGCCCCTGCACCGCGAACGGCCGTGTAATGGGTATAGTTTTTAGGGCGGTGGGTGGCATATGGCTCGATTAGCAAAGAGCCGATAACCGACGATCTTTGGACTAAGTCCCGAGCATCCGCCGGGCGGTCGGCCAATAAAATCTGACGGAATGCCTTTCCTACAAGGGCCCGAGCTGCGGCGTGGTGTCCGCTTAGTCCGCATGAATTTCAGCCGAAGGTTTCGCCCTTCCTCTTCGAGATACACCTTTGAAGGACTCCGGTTGTGCTTTTCTTATAAAGTTCTCCCTCATGCACCTTGTAGGCTTTAGATCGCCGGACAATACAGCGGGCCTCATTTTGGTCTTTGGGAAGTTCCTGCCTAAGCAAGTAGGCTAGGAATGGTTCTGTCCACGGGGCAATTACTGCCATTATGTCGTGGGCTGAAGGTGTTATGTCATCGGCTGAATCGCCGGTTGGTGCGGCTCTTTCCGGTTTGTTGTTTCCGGACTCCTCTTCCCATAGTACGAATGGCTTGAAGAGCCATTCCAGGAAGATGTTTGGAGGGACAGCGTCACGTTTTGCGCCGATGCGTGCCAGTACATCGGCTGCTTGGTTATTATCCCGGGCTACGTGATGGAATTCGAGTCCTTCAAACCGAGCTGACATTTTTAGGACAGCGTTGCGATATGCTGCCATTTTCGGATCCTTGGCATCAAAGTCTCCATTTATTTGGGATATTGCAAGGTTTGAATCCAATCCCCGTGCACCTCTAGGCGTTGAATGCCCATGGAGATCGCCATCCGGAGGCCATGTAAAAGGGCCTCATATTCGGCTGCGTTGTTGGAGTCTGTGTACATTATCTGAAGTATGTATTGGACTGTGTCCCCAGTTGGGGACGTCAATACGATGCCAACCCCCAATCCGGCCAACATTTTAGAGCCGTCGAAGTGCATAATCCAATTGGAGTATGCGCCGTACTCTTTAGGGAGTTCGGCTTCGGTCCATTCAGCGACAAAGTTAGCCAAAACTTGTGACTTTATAGCTCGCCGGGGTTTGTAAGTTATATCAAATGGTAAGAGCTCAATGGCCCATTTTGCAATCCTGCCCGTCGCGTCGCGGTTGTTTATAATGTCGTTGAGTGGTACTTCGGAGGCCACTGTTATCGAACACTCTTGAAAGTAGTGTCGGAGCTTCCGGGATGCCATGAACACTGCGTACGCTATCTTTTGATAGTGCGGGTAACGGGACTTGCAGGGGGTTAACACAGTGGATACGTAGTACACTGGTTTTTGAAGAGGGAATTTATGCCCTTCTGTCTCTCGTTCGACGACGAGTACCGCGCTTACAACTTGATGTGTTGCTGCGATGTATAACAACATTGGTTCGCCCAGGTTGGGCGCAGCCAGGACCAGATTTGTTGCCAATATGGCTTTTATTTCTTCGAGTCCGGCGGTGGCAGATCCGCCCACTCAAGTGTTCGTGCGCCTAAGGAGGAGATAGAGGGGCAATGCCTTTTCTCCTAGACGGGAGATAAAGCGGCTTAGAGCCGCCACGCATCCAGTCAATTTTTATATTTGCTTCAGGTCTTTTGGGATAACTAGCTGTGACAGAGCTCGGATCTTGGCTGGGTTTGCTTCAATTCCTCTACCGGATACAATGAAGCCCAGTAGCTTTCCGGCTGGTACGCCGAAAACGCATTTTTCCGGATTCAGCTTGATGTCATATGCTCTGAGGTTGTCGAATGTGAGCCACAAGTCGTCTACTAGAGTTTCAACGTGTTTGTTTTGACGACACGCCGCTCACGTATGCCTCTACTGTTTTGCCGATCTGGGTGGCGGACATGTTTGAATCATGCGCCTGATATGTTGCGCCGGCGTTTTTAAGTCCGAAGGGCGTCGTGTTGAAGCAGAATGGTCCATATGGAGTGATGAATGCCATTGCGGCTTAGTCCGCTTCCGCCATCTTAATTTGATGGTAGCCGGAGTATGCGTCAAGGAAGCACAATGAATCGTGCCCTGCGGTAGCATCGATTATCTGGTGGATGCGGGGGAGGGGGAAGGGATCCTTTGGGCAGGCCTTGTTGAGGTCCTTAAAATCGACGCATAGGCACCATGATTTGTCCTTCTTTGATACCATTACCAGGTTTGCTAGCCAATCCGGATGTTTGATATCTCTGATGAATCCGGCTTCCAATAGTTTGGCTAGCTCTTCTCCCATTGCCTGTCTTTTGGGTTCGGAAAATCGTCGAAGAGCCTGTTTGATGGCTTGAATCCTTTAGGATGTTTAGGCTGTGTTCTGCCAATCTGCGTGGGATTCCGGGCATATCCGAGGGGTGCCAGGCGAAAATGTCCCAATTTTCCGAAGGAATTCTCGCAGTGCGGCGTCTACATCAGGGTTCAATTGTGCTCCGATGGAGGCCGTCTTTGTTGGGTCCGTTGGATGGACCTGGAATTTTACTATTTCGTCCGCTGGTTTAAAGGAGGTGGACTTGGATCTCTTATCGAGTATAACATCGTCCCTATTTACAGTAGAGCGTAGCGCGGTGAGTTCTTCTGCCGCTAGGGCTTCGGATAGTGCCTCCAGGGCTAATGCGGCTGTCTTGTTTTCGGCGCGGAGTGCTATGTCCGGATCACTAACGAGAGTGATTATTCCACCGGGCCCAAGCATTTTGAGCTTCATGTACCCGTAATGGGGTACTGCTTGAAAAATTGTGAATGCCTCTCATCCTAATATAGCATGATATCCGCTGTTGAACGACTTGGAACGTGACTTATTCGGATCTGTAATTGTCCGGCGAGCCGAACACCACATCGAGTGTGATTTTTCCGGTGCAGCGCGCTTCCCGGCTAGGGATTATTCCTCTGAAGGTTGTGCAGCTTCGCCAATGGGGCTCCATCTATTTCCATTTTTGAAGAGTTTCTCGTAGATGAGGTTTAGTCGCTGCCGCCATCCATGAGGACCTTTGTAAGTCGAAAGCCATCCACTATTGGACTAAGTACCAAGGCGGCTAGTGCTCGTGCTGTTCGGAATTTAGGTTCGTTCTTTGGCGTTGAAGGTGATGGTTGTGTCGCCCATGGATTTGTTGTTGCTACTTGGTAGACTTGGCGAGGTGCATGGATTGTTCGCTTTGATATTATTTGATGCGAAAGTCTCGAAGATCGTTGATACCGCATCGTATTGTTGGAGTGGTTTTCGGGGCTAGAAGCTCCTCGCCACTTTTGGCCACCCGCCGTAATATCCAACATGCTCAAGGCTATGTGTTGGGACAACGCTTCAGATCGTGGAATTTTACAGGTCCGCTAAGCCATCCCTCCAAAGACGGTTCCGTGCGTCTCTATGGGGTTTTTGATTTTTGATTTTTGTGTCTGGTGCCTGAGTGTAATGCACCCTTTTGTTGCGGACTAGGGTTGTATTCGGGGCCGGATTGTCCCAAAACTTATTTTCGGTTTTCCGAAACTTCCATTGCACAAGATTTTCAGATTATGGACGCTTGGTCGTGGCGTGTAATTTCAACGATCACGACGGCGCTCAAGATTCCCTCGTTCGTGCAATTATTGCAAAAAAATGAGATTGCGTTTTCCTCTCGGCAGTCCTTTATCCTGTCCATAACCAGGAGGAATCTGGCCCAGTAGTGGTGTACTGTTTCAGCGGGCTCTTGCCGGATTAGAGATAGATCGCATATGTCTGGGCGGGTGGGTGGAATTAAGTTCGGCACCCTACCCATCTCAAGGCTCGAAGGCCGGGAAGTTTCCAAATTTGAAAGCTTGGATTGTTGGACGTTGTCCAACGAGTCCGGAACGATGCCTGACTTTAAGTTCAGTGCTCGATCGAAGTCCGTCCCTCCGCGAGAATCCGGCATGGAGGGTTCGGGAGCCCGGACATGACTAGTTTTCAATACAGGAGAAGAGTCGCCGCATTGTTCCTCTATCACTGAAACGTGGTGGGTGACCTGGGGAGAGTTAATCTCTCTCAGATCGGTTTTAAGCCCAATCTGATTGTAGTTTGTAGCGACTCTGTGGCGGCGATGCGATCCAAGAGCTCGCTGATGACGAGAGCTCTATTGATCCACCGCTCGGCAAATTCCGAGTGACGTGAAGATTGCTTTTGACGACTTGAGAAGTCATTGTCGAAGCGGTGGCCGGACAGGCGGTAATAAGAAAACCACCTAGCCGTATAGTTTGGCCGGCGGCGAAGGCTCCTTTGGCGAAAATACCGTCCTTGAAGACGGGAGAAGGCATCCTTCCTATCGGTGACGGCATAGAGGAACTCTCAATGAAAGCACCAATGTCGGTGTCAAAACCGGCGGATCTCGGGTAGGGGGTCCCGAACTGTGCGTCTAGGCGGATGGTAACAGGAGACGAGGGACGCGATGTTTTACCCAGGTTCGGGCCCTCTTGATGGAGGTAAAACCCTACGTCTTGCTTGATTAATATTGATGATGTGTATTACAAGAGTGGATCTACCATAAGATCAAGGAGGCTAAACCCTAGAAGCTAGCCTATGGTATGATTGTTGTAATGGATGTTATGTCCTACGGACTAAAGCCCTCCGGTTTATATAGACACTGGAGAGGGCTAGGGTTACACAGGGTCGGTTACAATGGTAGGAGATCTACATATCCGTATTGCCAAGCTTGCCTTCCACGCCAAGGAAAATCCCATCCGAACACGGGACGAAGTCTTCAATCTTGTATTTTCATAGTCTTGGAGTCCGGCGGACGATGATAGTCCGGCTGTCCGGACACCCCCTAGTCCAGGACTCCCTCAGACACGGTAAGTCTATACTGGTTCGGCCCCTTGCAGTGAAGGTAAAAGCCTACGATCCAGTTGTTGTGGGATTGATTTCTCTCGATGAGCAGGGAACGAATCCGCTTTACCTATCTCTCGAGCTGTTGTTTCTTGTCCCTGAACCGCCGTCGGGTCGTCCCTTTATATACACAGGTTGACACCCGGCTGGTTTACAGAATCCGGAGGCCGGCTCATACAAGTGTCCGGCTCGGTTTCTTCCTTTCCCTATCTTACAATACAAGTTATACATATATGGTGGTTTACTACTATGGGCCCTAATCCGCCATTGGGCTCTGGGCCTCTAAGCTTTAACAGTAGAGCGCCATATTCCTTGTCTTCATGGGCTTCAATATAGATGAGCGTAAACCGGCCCCTCCTGGACGTTTACACTTAGTAGTTATATCCCCAACAAGATCTGTTGCTCACCACTGCCGGCTGCACCTGCCGTACGCGGGTCAGGCTGAATCCGCTGCCTGCCATCGGGCGCTGTCCATGGCGACCATGGCTTCCCTTCTCGCCCCCTCATTCCCCTGACCGTCAAAGCTGGACATGGGCCTCAGGGCAAGGTCCATGGTAACCATCTCCGGCAAGCCACAGTCCAGGGGACATCGCTGCCCGCACTAGGCGATTGGTGCGCTGTCACTAAGAGATTGTGTGACCCTAAAGCACAACCAAGTTGGTGTAGCAACAGTGCAAATCCGGCAGTGGCGTCCGGTTTACTTCCGTTGCCATAGGTGCCAAAACTAGGGATGACACCCGTAGGGTTTGGGTACGGGTCGAGCCATCCCGTACCCTTACCCATTCCACTTGAGCTTACCCATCACCCTTCCCCATACCCATCAACGGGTAGAATATTTTCCCCTGGCCCTTACCCTACTGCGTAGATGGGTACCCGTGGGTAAAATTACCCATATTTGCAAAGCATCAACATGAACAACTCATAGTCACAAAAAGCAACATATAATCACATAGTTATACATTTTGAGTTCACAAATTTACGATATAGTGTAGAGATAACTTGGCCATACTCTTGTCTAATTTTATATGGGTACATGGGTCTGTGCGTATGGGTCATATGATCCCATACCCGTACCCTCTTTACTCGATGGGTTTTAGATATTCTTATTCTTCATAGGTAACTTTTTGTCCCATACCCTTATCCTAATAGGGCTTTTACTCACATGATACATGGGTAATGGGTATCCATTGCCATCCCTAGTCAAAAACGAAGGCCTACCAAAATAAGCTTTCCAAAACGAAGGCCTACCAAAATGAAGCTTTCCTTTTAGTCGGTAGTTCTGCCTTGTAGTTGTAGGTGTTTGACCTTTGATGGTATGTGGGAAAGAAACATTGCGGCCTTGAAGTGGCGGTGCTCTATTATAATGCTATTGTTGGAGACGATGCGTTTTTGTGCAAAAAAGCATTTTTGGTGTCCAATTTTCTTACTGGACTTTTTAGTGCCCTATTTTAAGGCTGCTACCTCTATGCAATCGGAAATCAGTGATTATGAAGGTCAAAAGCACCAACTAAAAGCATGTAGTACCCCGAATCGAGCCTCAAAGAGCCATGTGGTGAAACCTGTCCATCAGTGCTCAAGTCTTAGCCTTAAACTTGAATAAATGATAATATATATTTTTATATTCATTTCTGATTTTTGAGATGTTCGTTAATGAAGACATTTCCATCGACTATAAAGTGCTCTTGATGCCAGCCAGCCTGCGTTAATCGAGATGAATGTAAGTATGCAGGTGAGCATCTGCGTTTGCAACTGAAAAAATGCATATTATATACTACTCCCTCCGTATCCCACAGTAAAGTGTAGTAGTAGTAATGTAGGGAAAATACTTAAAAATGCATATTATATACACTACTCCCTCCGTCCCACAGTAAAGTGTAGTACTACTAGTAATGTAGGAAAAATACTTGATGATCCCAGTTCTTACATGATACCATAATACCAACCTGTAAAATTCAAATTTGAGGATGTCAAAAAGTTCAAAAAAAAAACATGAATGTTCACAAGACATATGCCCACAATCGCAAAAAAAAAATTGGATCAAAATTCAAAATAGAGAAGAGAAAAAAGAACAAATCCATCATGAATAGTGTTGAAAGAAGACAAAAGCAAAAATGACATTGTTCATATCTGAATTTGTCTTTTCGATTTCTTTTTGTGTATTTTAAATTTTGATCTGAAACTTTTTAGGGGTTCCAGACATGTGTTGGAACATCCATGATTCTTTTAGATTTTTTTTGACATGTTTAAATTTAAGTTTTGCAAGTTGGTACGATAACATCATGTAAGGAATAGTACCACCTTATACTTTTTCATGTGGCAAAATGGATAAAAATAACCTCGAGACCCAACTAATTCACAAAGTGAATCCTGGGTGAAATTTTCTCACACCGCTGACCCTTTTGTGTAAGGTTACACTACACTACGTATCGCGTGACTCCTGAATCCTGATGAGCGAGGCACCCAGGAGCCAAGCCGTGCAGGGCCTAGCCGACAGGCACTATGCTACCACACTTCGTGAAATAGTTTCGCCACATGTTATGCATGCTTCCTCCTTATTCCGATCGGTCCCAAAATAGACACGCCTGTCCGGCTATTTCCGGCAGGTCCCCTCCTGATTGCGCCTCGCGGCCTCTGTAAGCGCCGCTCCCACACCGTATGGCTTGGTCGCCTTGCCGGGGGCATGGGCCGCCTCCGCCTCCACCGCGGCAGCCGCGTCCTCCCTCGTCACCGTCTTGCCCGAAGGCAGCTTCGCCGTCGCGTTCCACTGACACACACACACAACAGACATGCATCCGGTGAGAGATGCAAGACAAGTGACTGCCCCGCAGTCCGCAGATGTATGTACGCATGAATGTTCGTGGTCGTGCGGAGGACTGCACGTACCTTGAGGACGTCTCCGATGGTGATCTTGTCCTCGGCGTGCGCGGCCGTGGCGTTGGCGTCCGCCGCAGCCTGCGCCTGAGCGGCGATCCCGGCAGGGATGTCCACTCCGGTGCCGACGGCCCGCGCTTCCGCGGCACGTATGGCCGCGGCGTCGGATCGCTCCACGGGGTCGTCCCCAACGGCCCGCGCCGCCGCCTCCAGCGCCTCCGAGATCTTGACCTTGGTGTCCTGCTCTTCGTCGACGACCGAGCGGCAGCCCCCGTGCGCAAGCCGCTCGTCGTCGCTCGGGGCGACGGTCACGGCAGCGTCGAACACCCGGCCCTGGCTACCGGCGTCGGCCTGGGCGTAGGTTTGGCAGTCTACTACTCCGCATTTGGCCTGCGCCATGGCTCTGGCGTCTGGCCCCTTGGCGGCTGCTGTTCAGTACTTCAGTTGCCTCTCGGGTGCGGGTGCTTGCCTTTCCAGTCGTGTGCGGCGAGTTGCGTACACTAGCGGGAGAGTTTATAGCGTGGCTGCGGCTGGTTAGACGCTGACGTGGTCAGGAAATGACACGTGGAGATACGTGTCAGCTGGGAATCTACTGCCATTTTGTTGCAGGGCATGCTCGACGACACCTGGCTCGAGGCAAAATGCCCCTGATACAGCCGCGTCAGCTCAGCTTTTACTTTGACGAAACCAGCCACGTCGAGCCATTTCATTGTCACCGCTGAAGAACCATCAGCTGAAGGCGGCGGGGTTTTCTGTTTGATGAAAATCGACTATTTCAGTCGTTAGGTTTCGATCCAACGGTAGGGTGGAATTTACTTCCTCCCAGCGGTGCTGAGCCGCGGCCACGCTTTCGCCTCTACATGCCGGTGCACTGCTGCCAGTACTTATGGGGGCATAACCTGCCGGACGGGTGCTTAGATTAAGATCGTTCCTACTATTGTTGTTATGGACAATTCATAAAATTTACAAAAATGATTCACTAGTTCTATTTGCTTCATTTTTTTCATATGTATATTCTTTTACACCCTTCGTACCGATACATCATGCATCTTAGAGCATGGTTAATAGTATAGCCAGTTGCTGGCTATATGATCTTGCCACATTATTCAGAGTCCACCTTATACCGGTAAGTACAATATTTGTATATAAATATGTATTTAGCACTTTGTTGATACATGTCCCACCTTACTCTCTCACAACATGTCCATGAGCACGTGTTGTAGCCGGCTGTTAATCAGTAGTCCGCTTCACTTTTCTTTTCTGCTCTCTCTCCTCCAACTCATTAAATATATAATATTTAAAGGCTTACATCCGCCTATATCATCCTATCGTACTTGGTCTTAGGTTGTGCACTGCTATCAAGCTGGGGGAAAACTGAGAGAACTTGATGTTTATTTGCGAATTAAATATCATTGCATGCCGTGGTAGCTAGTTAGTCTAAAGTCATTGTAAGCATACATGCCCCACATCTTTTATTGGTTGATTTCTTTATTTAGGTAAAGAAACAAGAAATAAGGTAGAAGTTAATGCACCAGACCTAAATGTTTTGGGAATATTTGGTTTTCATAATGTGCATAATGCACGGGTACAGAGGGAGTATTATGAATAGATGGAAAGGGCACGATGAAATTGCACAAATAAGCAACTTTTCGGCCTGAGGTAACATAAAACCCCAACTCTAGGGGAGTTTAACAGAAAACCACAGCTCCAGAACTAGTTGGTAAAAAAAACACAAAACAACTGTTTTATTTTACAAAAATTGTCCAAATTTTAAATGGCTGGGCTAAATTGGTTGAAAATTCCCTAGATTGATCATTTTAGAATTCAGATGTTTCGAATTACTGTAATTAATTTAGTTTTTTTAACTCTGAATTTTATAAGGGAAATTACAAAAAAAATTCAAAAATTGAAAATAGTTGGGCTAAATTAGTTGCAAATTTCCCAAATTGTTCATTTAAGATTGAACCCAGATGTCATAATTCTCCTTAACTGACTAATCAAAACAAATTTGTGTTTTTTTACCGATTAGTTATGGAGTTGTGATTTTTTGTCAAAGTTCTCTGGGATTGTGGTTTTGTGGTACCTCCACCCTAGAACCTAGATATTTGTGAAATTTCCTCAAAGGGCAAATATTGTAGTTATGTTTTCATTGGTGCAAAATTTTGAAACATGGGTCTAAGCGTGCCTGTTTGACAAAAAGAAAAGTAAAAAATAATAAAATTGAAACTTTATCGGAATAAGTATTGTCTAGTGTATTACTCATGTGTAAAGTTTCAGGACAAAATGAGTTCACTGCTACTATTGGCAAAAAGATTAAATTACAAGTACAAATTGTGTGAATATTGAGCTTAATATAGTATCAGTTTTGTTTTTATTCGTTCTGAAAACTCAAAAATCATTTTGCCGCTTTACTTTACAAGAGAATAATACACTAGACAATACTTGTTCGAAGAAAGTTTCATATTCTTTTTCGAAATTCAGGTGTGCCTAGACCCAAGTTCCGTTGTGTATTTTGGTGTTTTCATAGATTATAGAGTACAACATTTACCTATGGAAGGTAACCTCACCATTTGTATATAAAAGAGGCGAGCTAAATCAAATTTGACTCATCATATCTGTCGAGCCATGTCGGAGTAATGGGCCATGGGTAGGCAGACCCAGGACCCAAGATCTTTCAAGAACATTGGGGCAGGCCGCGCCCCTCAGCCGAGTCCCAGCTGGCGACCTTCGAAGGAACCGAGTCCCCAGACGGCGACTCCAGACCAAGCCGACTCCGGACTTGCGACCTCTCAAGGGGTCGACTCTGAGAGTCGGCTCGCGACCTTCCACGAAGACCGACGCAGGGTACAGCCCGTCGTGGCTGTCCCCTCGGACCCACGGGAGGAGGGCATGGCTCTGATGAGCCGCGTCACGGGAGATCTCGTGAGGCGCGCTGCTGCCATGCCACCTCGACCTCAGCCACGAGCTGCACGCTGCCTTGTACCACGATGGCGGGCGCCAGACGCCCGGAGATCGCCGGGCCCTCCGCCAGTGAGATAGAAGAGCTCGGCTGGAGAGTCCGAAGACGGCCCTACAGGAGTCGGCCTCCCCAGAGTCGGCCGCATCCTGGCCAGGGCCCCACAAGCCATAAACCAGATTGGACGGGGAGTGGCAACAGTGATCACCTGACAGGCGGCGGCACTGTTCCCACGACCCCATGACCGCGCCTTACGCCATCGAGTGCCAAGACAGATGCTTTCGGCTGTTCATGGGACCCGCCATCGGGCGGCCCTGTGAGTCGGCGGAGAAGACGGCAAAGAAGAGAGATCGACGACCGGGGCCACGCCGGATCGGATTACGTTGTACCCGGGTAGGCCTATATAAACCCGGGGCACCCATGCAAAGGGTTCGGCCTGGTTAGGTTTTTAGATACATAGCAAGAAGGAAAGAGCTAGCCTTGCTCCTTCCTCGCCTCCACACAGCTCGAGGAGCACCGCTGTACTATCACCCCATAGTGATCATGCGGAGACCTCAGAGCAGCAAAGAGGGGTATTATCTCCTCGGAGAGCCCCGGCTGGGTAAGATTCGCCGGCGTGCATGTTCGCCTCATCCCGTTTCCAGGCACCGGCGACGTCCTACTCGCCCCCACCATGATAAGCCACCCGTTGGCATATGTCGCACCCAACCCCCGACATTTGGCGCCCACCGTGGGGCGAGGTGCACCGTCGTCCGGAGATCTGCTGCGGACGGACCCTCTTCCTCCTGGCGAAGCGCAGCCAGCCCGGCTCACCAGATGGGGCTCAGATCGACCTTGCTTGGCAAGGCGTCGTTGCTCGTAGCGCGGCGGCCTCGCCGAACTCATCGGTGAGTGCGCGCTCCGACGAGCTGCGCCGAGTACCGGCGCTGGTGGCCCCGAGAACCTTCGCGGGCCTCCTTGACCAGCTTCAAGTCACCGGCGAGCCCGCCAGACTTGAGTCCGTAAACTCCTCCGACCCGATGCTTTGGTCGACTCGACGCCAGATCACTTGATACCTTCCCCACCAACGTGGTGGTCTACGACGAGCCGCTTCAGACGAGGAGAGCGACGGAAGCGCCGTCACGGAGGTGCTCGTCATCAGCCACGGCGAGCGCTCCGGCGAAAACGCCCAGGACCCGCTGCCTGCGGCCCTGCGAGACCTGTCCGCGCCCCTCCCGGAGGACGCGGACGCGGAGATGCTGGAAGAACGCCGCCTTCAGCTTGTTGAAGGCGCCAAGAAGTTGGCGAGCATGAGACGATTATCCGAAGCATGACAGCGCGAGGTGGATCGCGCTGTAGGCGGCTCGCCGGCTCCGACTGGGCCGAGCCGTCTTGGCACAGTCCGAGAGGCGCGCTATCGCCGACCTGTTCGGGGCGAGGCACCCAGATATGCCACCTCGCGGAGAATATCCGCGCCGCCAGCGGCAATCGAGGAAGCGAGGAACCTCGAGGGCGAGGAGCGCCGTGAGATGACGGAGCGAGTCCAGCAGCTCCTCGACGCGTTGCTGCGCAGAACGCGGTAGCGGCTGCGCGACGCGCCGCAATGAAGAATGACGACTTCGAGATCAAGCGCGACCTCCCGGACGCCGACCGGGCGGAGTCTCGCGGAGGAGGGAGAAAGAGCCGCTGCGAGCCCGGTCGGACTCGCATTCCATCGAAGCGAGATCAAGATGGCCGCCCAGGCGGTGGAGCGGCGAGATGATTATCTGCCGCCTCGCCCGGAGAGAACGGCGAGTCTCCCCGCCGCCTGTCGAGCATCCGACTCTCGGAGATCGCCTTGGTCGCCGAGAGGGAGTCGGAGAAAACGACGCCCGCCACCGGATCGACCGACTCCACAGATCCCTGGCGTTAGAAGAAGAAGACGAACTGGGTCCGCCTTGCTTCGGGCCCCGCATCAGAGACGAGCCCTTCCCCAAAGGGTTCACGCTCCCTCGAGACACGCCCAAATACACCGGCTCCGTGAAGCCGGAAGATTGGCTGATAGACTACTCCACGGCCGTCAGCATCGCCAACGGCAACAAGCGAGTCGCCGTCAAGTATGTTCCCCTCATGCTCCAGGGCACAGCCCGGACGTGGTTGAACAGCTTGAAGCCCCGCAGCATCAACAGCTGGGTCGACTTCACCGAAGCCTTCATTCGCAACTTCACCAAAGACGCATAAGCGACCTCGAAGCCGCCGCCGGCTCTCCTTGTGCGTGCAAGGCCCCGAGGAATCGGACGACGACTATCTCACGCTACCGGGCGAGCTCCGAAACTCCTGCGGCGCGCACGAGGTGCAGGCCATCGAGTACTTTACGGCCGGGTGCCGAGAGGGCACCCTCCTCAAGCACAAGCTCCTCTGCGACGAGCCCAAAACCCTCGACGAGCTGCTAGTCATAGCAGACAAGTACGCCACAGCCGACTCCTCTATGAAGACGGAGATCCAAGTCAACGCGGCTGGCAAGGTGGTTCCCCAGGCTCCGAGGACGCCGGCCGGAGACGCCAGCCGACGGCAGCAACAGAGCGACAACAAGCGCAAGGCCCCCCAGCCGACTTCCAACAGTCGGCAGGTCGCGGCAGTAGAAGACCAGCAGCCCGAGGGACAGCCTCCGGCCAAGCGACAGAAGGGCGGCAAGTCCAACTGGCTGCCGGCTTTTTCCTATGAGCAGACTCTGGATGGTCCTTGCAAGTTTCACGCGCGCCGAAGCCGCCAAACCATACCACCGAAAGTGCCACCGCTCGTCAGATCGCCAAGGAGACGGCCTCGCCCCTCCGCCGCTGCTTGCGAAACGCCGCCGCCGCCGCCGCCTCCGCAGCCGGCGGCTCGGCCAGTCGGCGCGGTCCAAGATGAGTTCCCAGAAGAGCACGGAGCATATGTAGTGTTCACGGTCGACAGATGACCGGCAAGAAAGCGCCAAAGAAGAAGAAGAAGTTAACGCAGTGGCAGCAGAAGCCCCTGAGTTCATGCATTGGTCCGAGAAGCCTATCAGCTGGAGTCGGGCAGATCACCCAGAGGTGATGCCGAGTCCGGGCTCTTACGCCTTGGTCCTTGGAGCAACCTTGGCCACTGACAAGCGGGCCGCCCGTTTCTCGCGAGTCCTGATAGACGGAGGCAGCAGCATAAACATCCTGTACAAGGATACCATGGAAAAGCTCGGAATCAGACGGAGGCAGTTGCAGAGCAGCCGCACTGTGTTCCATGGGATTGTACCCGGCCTCTCCTGCTCGCCGATCGGCAAGATTTTGATAGATGTCCTCTTCGGAGACAAAGATCATTTCCGCCGAGAACCGATCTGGTTCGAGGTGGTGGATTTGGTGAGCCCGTACCACGCTCTGCTTGGCCGGCCTGCCCTGGCCAAGTTCATGGCGGTTCCCCACTACGCCTATCTCAAGATGAAGATGCCGACTCGAAGGGATCCTGACCGTTGCCGGCGACTACAAGAAGTCGCCCGCTGCGCTGCCGAGAGCGATCGGCTGGCCGAGTCTCGTGATCGCGCCGAGAAGCGTTCCTTGACCGTGTCGTGGCGATGGCTGGGAAGCAGCCGGAGATGTCGCTGCACCCCAAGGAGTCGGAGGCGTAGGATCATTCAAGCCGCCAAAGAGACCAAGAAGATACCCTTGGACCCGGAGCACCGGAGAGGTACGCTGTCATGGGCACCGCCTAGACAGCAAATAGGAAGGCGAGCTCGTCGATTTCCTCCGTGAGAATCGGGACATCTTCGCATGGTCCCCAAGGACATGCTGTGTACCGACGGAATTCGCCGAGCACAAGTTACATGTCGGGCCAGATGTGAAGCCCGTCAGCAGCCCTTGCGCCGCTGTCAAGAGAAGAGGAGAGTAGTTGAGAAGAGATAGCCCGCCCCGGCAGCCGGCTTCATCATGGAGGTGTTCTTCCGGAGTGGTTGGCGAACCCCGTGCTAGTGCTGAAGAAAACAAGCGATGGCGGATGTGCATCGACTACACCAGCCTCAACAAAGCTCGCCCAAGGATCCATTCGCTCGCCAAGGATAGATCAGTGATAGACTCCACACCGGATGCGAGCTGTTGAGCTTCTTGGATGCATACTCGGGATATCACCAGATCAAGCTGAATCCAGCAGACAGATCAAGACCGCATTCATCACGCCGCTTGGAGCCTTCGCACACCCGACGATGACGTTCGGCTTGAGGAATGCCGGCGCCACCTTTCAGCGTTGCATGCAGAAATGCCTCCTCAAGCAACTCGGCAGGAATGCCCATGTTTATGTGGATGATGTAGTGGTGAAGACGGAGAAGCGTGGGACGCTGCTCGAGGATCTTAAGGAGACCTTTGAGAATCTGCGCCGATTCCAGATCAAGCTCAACCCAGAGAAGTGCGTGTTCGGAGTCCCAGCCGGCCAGCTCCTTGGTTTTCTGGTCTCCGAACGCGGCATAGAGTGCAACCCTGTGAAGATCAAGGCCATTGAGAGGATGGAGGTACCCACCGATCGCCGGACGTGCGAAGTTCATCGCTGCTTGGCTTCCATAAGCCGATTCATCATCGGCTGGGCGAAAGCTCGCCATTGTATCAACTAATGAAGAAGACCACTTTTTTCGAGTGGAATCACAAGGCAGATGAGGCATTTCTCCAACTGAAGAAGATGCTGACGTCTCCCCCTGTGCTGGCGGCTCCGACTCCCAAAGAGCCCATGCTTTTGTACATTGCCGCCACCAGTCGGGTAGTCAGCACGGTTATTGTAGTCGAGCGCAAGGAGGAAGGCAAGGCGCTCCCGATCCAGAGACCCGTATATTACCTGAGCGAGGTACTGTCGACCTCCAAGCAAAACTACCCTCACTACCAGAAGATGTGCTACGGCGTGCATTTCGCCGCCAAGAAGCTGAAACTCTACTTCCAAGAGCATCCGATTACTGTGGTCTGCACTGCCCCACTCGCCGAGATCATCGGAAGCCGAGACGCTTCCGGGCGAGTGGCCAAGTGGGCTATCGATCTAGCCCCCTACACGATCTACTACCAACCTCGCACCGCCATCAAGTCGCAGGCGCTGGCCGACTTCCTGTGCTACGGCGACTCCGACTTGGTGGTACAGCAGTCATCTGGCGACTGGGACGCCAAGGACGCAAACATGGCAAGCTACAGCTTCTTAGTGCAGCAGCTCAACGGATATTTTGAAGGATGCGAGTTCCTCCATGTGCCAAGAAACGACAACGACCAAGCAGATGCTTTGGCACGAGTCGGCTCTACTCGCCAAGCGATTCCCTCCGGTGTCGCCCTTCAGCGCCTCCTCAAGCCGTCTATCAAGCCTTCACCAGAGTCCGACTCTATTTTTGTGCCGGCTCCCCCAGAGATAGTCGGATCCAACTCCAAGACCCCAGCAAGCGACCCCAAGACAGCCACAGTCAGCCCGGGGACTGCGCCAGTCGGCCCGGGGACTGCGCCAGTCGGCCCGGGGACTGCGCCAGTCGGCCCAGAGATTCCCTCGATTCAGCAAGCGGCAGCAGAGTCCAACCCGCCGCCTCCCCTCCCAGCCGCCCTCGTTCAAGTCGCTGTGGTAGCAGTCGAAGAGATAGCAGCACCTTCATGGGCACAGCCCATCCTCAAGTTCTTAGTCAACAAGGAGCTGCCTGCAGATGAGACTCTGGCTCGGCAAGTGCAACGCCGAGCGGCAGCCTACACAATAGTCAACAGAGAATTAGTCAGGCGCAGCGTCACTGGTGTCCACCAGCGCTGCGTGGAGTCAGAGCAAGGCCAAGCGATCCTCAAGGACATCCATCAGGGCGAGTGTGGTCACCACGCGGCCTCGAGGGCGCTCGTGGCCAAAGAATTTCGGCACGGTTTCTTTTGGCCGACTGCCCTGGAAGAAGCTAAAGAATTAGTCAAGAAGTGCAAGGGGTGCCAGGTGTTCCGCTCCAAGCCCCTTCAGCCGGCTTCTGCGCTGAAGACGATCCCCATCGCCTGGCCCTTCGCAGTTTGGGGCCTGGACATGGTGGGACCTTTCAAGACGGCCCAAGGCGGCCTGACTCATTTACTCGTCGTAGTGGACAAGTTCACCAAGTGGGTGGAAGCAAAGCCCATCAAGAAATTAAATGGGCCCACAAAGAAGTGACTTTCATTGTCGACATCACAAAGGCGGTATGGCATACCACACAAGATCATCACGACAATGGCACCAACTTCGCCAAGGGCGCTTTGGCTCGTTTACGCGCGACGCAGGCATCCGATCGACTTAGCGTCCGCTGCCCATCCATGATAAACGGCAGGTGGAGCGAGCCAATGGCCTCATCCTATCCGCATCAAGCCTCGATTGGTCGAACCACTCGAACGCCGCCGGCTGTTGGGTGGAAGAGCTGTCCGCCGTCCTCCGAGTCTGCGCGACGATTCGAACAGATCAACCGCTTCACGCCGTTCTTCCTCGCTTCACGGTGCCGGCCGTCATCCCGACGGATATACAATTCGACTTCCACGAGTCTCCATGTACACCAAGAGGAGGCTCAAGAAGCACGCCAAGACGACGCCGACCTGCTGGAAGAGGGCCGGCTGTTGGCACTCACCGGTCCAAGATCTACCAGCAGAGTCTGCGGCGATACTACAACCGCAAGGTCAAGCCACGATCATTCCAAGAGGGCGATTTGTGCTCCGCTGATTCAGAGAACAGCCGCCAGCACAAGTTGTCGGCGCTTTGGGAGGGTCCTTCATCATCGGCAAGGTGTTGGGAACGGCGCTTACTACCCGACGACGCCGAAGCCTCGAGCACGCAAGAGAGACGACTACGGCAAAGAGACAGCGCGCCAGGAATGCAAATCTTCTTCAAGATTTTACAGCCGATCTAAAGATGTATCGCGCCACGCCCCTTTTCTGCATTTAAGCACTAAGACCATGGGCCCCCCGAGCCGAGCTCGGGGACTGCCTTTTTTCGATTATCTGTATGATATGAATTTCGCTTCCGGAATGCTTCCTTCGTTTTTATCATACCGTCCGGCACCGGGTTCGACAAGTCGGCCCGGGGACTCGCCGCCTTGTGCTATGAAGCGCCCCCTGAGGTCGGACAAGTAATGTGCCGCGCTCAAAGCCGTCTCCTACAGAAAGCCACAGCTCGCAGAGCGACTGTCGGTAAAACGGGAGGCGGAAAGCAAGCGCACACATGAAAAACGGCTAAGGACTTAAGAGCTACGCATAGCCCAAGCCGGCTCCCAGTTCCCCCTACTAAGCCGACTCACGAGCAGTCGGCTCATAGTTTAAAACCTTTATTAAGAACAGCTGACTTTGAGAGTCGGCAGGCCGATTTCCAGCCAAACTTGCTACGACACTTTAAACGACTAAGTACTTGCCTCCCAAGGTAGCTGAGCTCTTGACCCGGTGGCAGTCCGCAGAGCGGCTGCCCAGATGGCAAGGCGGCAACCGAGGGAAGGCGACAAAGGAAAACAGTCTAAAAAGAGCCAAAGCAAGCAGGAGGCGGAAACTTGATAAATATTTACATAAGGCCCTCGGCCGAATACACCCCGCGGGTGGAATTGTTCGCAACTAACAAGTTTTTAAGCAAAAACAAAAGAACAGGTAAAGCTGATGCATCCTAGGGGGCGGCCCCCGGAGCCGGAGGGCTGGAGGCGGCGGCAGCTTCGGGCGTCGGGGCAGTCGGCGGGGCGGTCTTGGCTTGGTCGCCCTCAGGGACGACTGCCTTGTCTTTCCGAGGCTCGTTGCTGGAGGCGCGATCAGGCGGAGGCTGGTCGCCTTCTTCGTGCTCTGGCGCCTCTTCCTCCTCGCCCCGTCCTCCGACTCGCCCTCCCCCTCGGTGCTGGAGCCAATCACCTCCGCCGAGTCCTCCTCGTAGTCTGGGTGCATCCCGAACCACTCAGGCGGAGCCTCCTCGCCGTCGGCGGTCCACTCGGGCACAAAGACACTAGTGTCCGTGTACTCGGCGATGGCCGCCGCGCGCTCGACGAGGGCGCCTTCCACGGCTCCCAGCTCGGCCTCGCCTCCGACCGAACGCTGCCAGCGGTCCAGTCCAGCCCGGGTACCAGCCTTGAGCGAACTCCGTGGCCGGCGTGCTCGGCGCGGCCGAGGAGCCTTTCAAGCCTCGGCGGCCGACGGCGACTTCCGGCCGGCCGGCCGTCCGACCGGCGGTGCGAAGAGCCGGCACCTCCGGCCTGAGGCGGTGACGACTTGGGCGCCGTAGCGTTGAAGACGGGCGACGACGGTGAGCAGGCGGCGAGCCCCGATGCTCAAGATCTCGCTCGCCGATAGTGCGGGCGCGTTGGCGGCGATCGCCGCCTGCGCTTTCGCTCCTCCCGATCCGCCCGATGGCGGAATGACGGCTGCGAGTGGCCCGGAAGAAGTCGCAGAAGGACAAGAAAGGAAACAGTCAAGAAAAACCGAAGACGGTTTGACGAGGAATCGAAGACCAAAAGAGAAGATAGGAGTTACCGTCGACGACGCCCTCGATCACGTGGTAGCCGGAGGTCAAGATCGCCACGGTCGGTCCAGCGGCCCGCCCATCTCGAACTTCGCCGAAGGGCCCCTCCGCGACTTGGCGTCCTCCTGCGCCTTCCGGCAGATCCTTCGCCGCCAAGAGCGCCGCCAGAGGTCGCGCTTGAGCGAGCTTGTCGACTCTTCCACCTTAGTGCGACAGCGGCGCTGACCTCATCCAGCTGCCTTTGAAGGGCGGCGTTGGCGTCTCAAGCCCAAAGAAAGATAAACATCATCGAGAAAAGAAGGTGGCGGGAGATCCGCCCGATGCAGCAGCAGCCGCCCGAATCTCGGGGACTATAGCCATGGCGCTTAGCGCGCTTCGCTGAGAAGAAAAAGGAAATGCGGAGAGATCCGCCCGATCACAGCAGCGATCGCCCAATCTCGGGATTACAGCCAGCTGAGTGCGCCAAGCGCCCGCGAAGAAGAAGAATCCGCTTATTTCGACTCTCCGCCAGATCGGGCGGTTCGCTTCTCGGCTCTTCAACGTTGTTGAAGGCGGAAGCGCGGAGGTTGTGGTACTCTGCAAGGCCGGCAAACCAAAGTCAGCCTTCAAGATCGCTAAAAGAGTCCGAGCGCGCCGCCAGCCGGCTTCAACTCGGGATTACACCAGTGGGGCGCCGCCTTCACGAGAAAGAGACAAATCGCATTCGGACCGAGGCCCGCATGGCCGACATCGCCCTGGTGTAGAGTCGAGGGCCGCCTTCCTTGCGCAACTTGGACCGAACGCCCGTAAGCGCTTGGTTCAGCGGCGTTGCCGCCTTGGCGCGCGACTCCGATGGGCGCGGACCGAGGCCTCGGCATCAGATTCGCCATGCTTGGCGGCGTCTGTCTCCGAAAGCCCGCGCGCGAGATCGCCCTTTCGATTCGGCGGGCGTCGGCGCCGCGACCTGCGTAAGCAGCTGCTGGCGTCGGCGTCGTCCGCAGCCGGGCGGGTCCGCGGGTCCACAGTTGCTTCCCGTGCGGCCTCAAGACGGAGGCGGCGGAGGTGGCGAGGCGGCGCGCGAAGTGTCCAAGCTCGAAGCGCCGCCGCCTTCCTCGGCGAGGGTTGGTGGTGCCGACCTCCCGGTCCGCCCAGAAAGTCGAGAGCGGGCGCTGATGGCGAGCTGGGATAAGCATCGCCAGCGTGGCGGCGAACGGCCGCCTCGGCGTCCGCTTTGACGCTGCGCGCGCCACGGCCTCGCCCAAATGTCGCTGAAGCGCCGGCGGCCGCTTTGTCGCCTGCGCTTTCTCCAGCGATTAGCCTCCTCCTCCGCTTCTCGCGCGTTCCGCCCGCCGCCTCCGGAGATCGGCGGCGGGTCGACCCGCCGCACAGTTAGAGGACGTCGCCCCCGACCCCATGACGGAGGGCGCGGCGACTCTCTCAAGGGAGAGGGGGCGCTGGAGAGGAGAGGGGCGAGAGTCAGAGCAATTCAAGCAAAGTCAGAAAAAAGCAAAGCGTAAAGGACTTACGAAGAGACAAGCGGCGGCCTCTTCACTTCCTTCCGGAAGCGGTTGGCCTTCGCGGCCGCCTCCTCCCGCTTGGTCGCGGCGGCGGTTCCCCAGGTTTTTCGCCGCCGCCGGCGCGACTCGCCCGGCGTGGCGCTTCGACCCGCCTGGTTGGGAGGGCGGCTCTCGGTTGGCGGCGGGACGACCTGCGTCGATGTCGTCCTCGGCCGATCGGCGAAGGTCGCCGACGGCCCGAGGCCGCCCTCCTCCTCCTCCCCCCGCCGCCTTGGCGTCGGCCTCCAGCGCCGCGGCTCCCAGGTCGGGGTCGTCGACGCCGCTGACCTCGCGGTCAGGGACGTACTCACGTCGCTCCCTCTAGGCGCCGCAGCGGGCGCCAAGAGGGGGTTCTGCTCAAAGAAGCCGACAAGGTCAGAGCTCGAGGTCGGATACAAATAAAATCGGAGCACAGATGGAAAAACTTACCACCGGCGGAGGGTTGTCAGCGAGTACGGCTCCTTGCCGAACCGCCACTCGTCGGTGAACTTGTAGTGGGCGGCGAGGTTCACCATGTTCGCCACTTCCACGCTGCATGTCTTTGGTGCACAGCCGGCTGGGATCGTGCGGCCGCTCATCCGCGATGAGATGGGGCCGCCTTGAGCGAAGCACCGACGCGCCACAAAGGCGGCCAGAGGTCGGAGGCGACGAGCCCCTCCGATCTGCGTCGCCAGACTCGGAGAGCGCCACGGCGCCGACTCCGGAGGCCGAGAGCGTCTTCGACCGTTAGGACCAGGTGGCGGCCCGGGCGGTTAAGCGGCTAGCGCTCGGGTCGGGGCGGCAAGTTGACCCAGTCGCCGTCGGTGGCGACATTCTTCACGTAGAAGTATGTCTTTTGCCACATCTTCACCGACTTTATCAGCCGGATGGATGGGAAGGGGTTGTCGGCCGTCATGCACCGTGACGTGATGAATGTGCCACACTGCGCCGGCGTGCCGGCAGCCTGCGTGCCGAGCTTCGAAGAGAAGAACTCTCCCCACAGCTCGATGGTGGGGAGAACGCCGATGTAAGCCTCGCACAGGGTGGCGAAGGCGGAGAGGAGCACCACCGCGTTGGGGGTGAGGTGGTGCGGCTGTAGCTGGTACAGCTCGAGGAACGAGCGGAGAAACCCGCTCGCCGGGAGGCCCATCCCGCGCATAAGGTGCGGCGGAAGATGACCGCTGCCGCTTTGCCTCGGGCCGGATTTCCGCCGTGCGGGGCGGGCCTGCACCAGTCGGCCGCCGGAAGGCGGCGGGTCAGCGGAGGAACTCGATGTCCTCGCGTCCACATCTGAAAGCCGTCCCACTCGCCGGAGCGCGAGGCAGTGGGCGCGGCGGAGGAGGAGCTCATTGTCGACGAAGAGGAAGAAGCAGCGGAGCAATGGAGCGACAGAGCGAGAAGAAGGGCAAGAAGGCAGAGGAGGGAGTGCGCGCGCTGCGTCGCTGCTCCCCCTCGGCCTATTTATAGCCTTATGAGCTGAGAAGCCGAGGGGGCGACGTGGGGATTAACTGCGCCCACGACCCCACGACGCCCCACGATTAAAAACCCCACGCAGCTATCGCCGCGCAGAATCGTGGGGATGCTAACCGCCCCGCGAGCAGCGGATCCGCCGGAGCCGAGGCGCGGTAGTGGCGGGCCCCTGGCGGCCCGTCCGTGCCCGCAGCGCTGGCAGGCAGGCTATCGCCTCCACGTGGCGTTACGCGATAGGACCGCCACGCAGATGGCAGGAAGCGTGGCGATACGCCGCTGGCTTCCCGCCATGACTCGCGGAGGCGGCCCACAGGGCGGGCGGCTCTCGCGAGGCGGCAAAAGGCACGGCGAATCTCGAAATCGGCGCGCAGAAGTCTGAATCGCGGAAGCCCGCAAGGCGGCGCTGCCGGCCGCCCGGCCGGGGACTCTTGCCGGAGTAATGGGCCATGGGTAGGCGGACCCAGACCCAAGATCTTTCAAGAACATCGGGCAGCCGCGCCTCGGCCGAGTCCCGGTGGCGACCTTGAAGAACCGAGTCCCCAGACGGCGACTCTGCACCAAGCCGACCGGACTTGCGACCTCTCAAGGGGCCGACTCTGAGAGTCGGCCCGCGACCTTCCACGAAGACCGACGCAGGGTACAGCCCGTCGTGGCTGTCCCCTCGGACCCACGGGAGGAGGGCATGGCTACAGATGAGCGCGCCACCAGAGATCTCCGGAGGCGCGCATCGCTGCCATGCCACCTCGACCTCACCACGAGGCACGCGGCACCGCATCCACGATGGCGGCGCAGACGCCCGGAGATCGCCGGGCCCTCCCGATGAGATAGAAGAGCTCGGCCGAGAGTTCAAGACGGCCCTCAGGAGTCGGCCTCCCAGTCGGCCGCATCTGGCCAGGCCCCACAAGCCATAAACCAGATTGACGGGAGTGGCAATAAGTGATCACCGACAGGCGGCGGACTGTTCCCACGACCCCATGACCGCACTCTACGCCATCGAGTGCTGCAGTTGCTCGGCCTGTCATGGAGACCGCCAGTCGGCGGGCCCCAGGAGTCGGCGGAGAAGACGGCAGCAAGAGAGACTGACGACCGGGGGCCACGCCCAGTCGGATTACCGTTGTACCCCCGGGGGGTAGGCCTATATAAACCCTCCGGGGCACCCATGCAAAGGGTTCGGCCCTGGTTAGGTTTTTAGATACATAGCAAGAAGGAAAGAGCTAGCCTTGCTCCTTCCTGCCTCCACACAGCTCGAGGAGCACCGCTGTACTATCACCCCATAGTGATCATGCGGAGACCCCGTAGAGCAGCAGTAGGGGTATTATCTCCTCGGAGAGCCCCGAAGCTGGGTAAGATTCGCCGGCGTGCATGTCTTCGCCTCATCCCGTTTCCAGACACCGGCGACGTCCTACTCGCCCCCACCATGATAAGCCACCCGTTGGCATATGTCGCACCCAACCCCCGACAAGCCAAATGCACGAACAAGTCTGATTTATTTCATTTTTAAAGTTCCAACAATGAAAATGGAACCAATCGATTCCACGAGAATAGGACCGTGACATTTCATTTCATTTGGTTCCTCGACAAAACATGTCCCAAGGTGTTGGCCCACTCAAGCACGTCTCTAATGCTTTTATTGTTTTGATCTGAAACGAATGGTTCGACCTCATATGTTGTGGCTGACAATGAGCTTCATCTTCGCGATCGCCAGCTCGTCGGTCTTCTTATGCTTAGTGGGGATGCAGTCGTAGGTTTTCGGTGTTGAACTGAATTACAGTATCAAACACTCTGACAACAAAAGGATATTGATCAGATTGTACTACCTCCGTGTCAAAATATAAGACGTTTTGGCAATGAGGTACTAGTTGTCATGGTATTCTCGCGTCAGTATGCGGGGGGGAGGGGGGTGAGACGACAGATGCCACGGAGTGGCTTGAGGCGAGGGCAAGACTGCAGTGAAATATCCGGGACGGGTATGCGAGTAGCACGCGGGAGTTTACCCAGGTTTGGGACTCTCCGAAGAAATAATACCTCTACTCCTGCATGTCTGTATGTAAGTGGTATATCTGGTACAGAGTTACTCCTGGAGCTGTATCTGAGATCAGTGTCACGGGCACCTGGCCTCATATATGCAGGTGGCCGGATGAGCAAGTACTTATGCTAGTGGCCGAATGGCTTATGCCCATGAGCGTGTGCGTGAGCATGTGTGCCTTTTGACCGTGGGAGTCCATTCCCTAGATGGATGGATGGATGCCCCCTTTATAGTGTGGGCTAGGTTAAGAGCTAGCTAGCAAGTGGCATGGTGTGAATGTCTTACTTGTCCCCTGGGTCACTTCATAAATAGTGCCTAGGGACAAATGACATTATGCGAGGTGACATACGTACGGTGCTTCACTATTTGCCAGCAGCGCCGGGTACAACCGTCTTGTCGGGGTCTTGTCAAACAGGACGTCATAGTTGACTTCGCGCAGCAGGCCGGCTGGAGCAGCCGGACGAGGAGCGGGTTGGAGCAGTCGGTTGGCGAGCCGACTGGAGCGGCCGAGTGGCGAGCCGGCCGAAGCAGCCGGACTGAGGGGCGTCGGCCGCCCTATGTCTTGAGGCGTCGTTGAGCTTTGCTACATCTACAGGCGATTTCTCACGAAAGGGGAGTTACGGACTGACATGACCCAGTTAAAATCAAAGGGTGGGGCCAGCTAAAATCAAGGAGGGCTGAATTCGTGGTGGAGAGGAGGACACATCTCCCCGTGAAATCAGCCTGTAGCACTCTTTCCGTAAGTGTGGATTTTCGGGCGTCGTTTTTTTTGCATGGTAATAAGTGTTTCATTTATATCATAAGTATCATAATGCAAGTCACGTAATCGACCTGGCAAAACTGAAAAGACAGCAGAAAGCTAGCCTTTGCACAAAGGAACAACAACCAAGAAGTAAAATTACAATCAAGATTGAAGAAACCTCTGAACTTGACACCAACATCCGCCACCGCCTCGAACCACGCATAAAGAGCCACCAAAGGGAAAAGTGACGGATCACCTTCACACCCGAGCTCGTAGCGGCTCCATCGCTGACATGCAGCTTTGCGGACCTCCAAGGTGGTTCACCAAAGGTAAAACCATTACCGTTGAACGAATCAGACCGGGGCAATACCCCGGACACGCCATCAAACTCCAGATCTGGCACCCCCACACAACTAGAACGCCGGAGGAAACAACCACATCTGCCATCCACGAACCGCGAACCCAGCACACGATCCACCATCTTCCAGATGCCGCCGATGCAGACCACAATCTGCATCCGCTCCTGGACTACCTCCCAAGCTCCGCGCCGGCGCTGGAGCAAACGCCGTCGCAGCGGCGGAGCCCGAGGACACAGGTCCACCACAAGGATGTCGCCGTCGCCACACAATCCTTGATTGAACAGACTGATTGCCAAATCCATTCCCAACCATAGGACCGATCGCCTTGTTGGAGTAGGATCCGAAGAAACTTTATTCAGCGCCGCGATCGCCGCCGCCGAAGCCAAGACGATGAACGGCCTAAAATCCTAATCTACAAAAGAGAAAACGATCCACGCGCGTGGATCCGGCGACCCCCCTCACCACCGACGACCGAGGCCGCCGGTGGAGGGGAGCCGCCGGACGGCGGCGGCGGGGAAGACTCCTGACGGCGAGGTCGCCTTTTCTTTCTTCTGGCGGAAGAAAGAAACGCACGTACAATGCGTACGGGGTGAGCGCTTCGGGCGTCGTTTCACCGTCTTTGAGATACCCGGGGGTCATTCCCCCGACACTAGTATTTCATTTTAAAACTGAAATGTTTATTAAAACCATATTATTCCAAATAATCACATCCGTACGACACATGCACCTGCCCTCGAAATTTAAAATAAGCTTGGGTACAAATCAGGAAACCATATGTGTAGGAACAAGAAGCTTATTATTAGTCCAGCTGACAATGCATCAGTCGTGGCGGAGATGGATCTTGTACTCGACGGTGGCGTCGCCGGTCTCGGCGTCGAACCAGTGGGTCCGCAACTGGCAGTAGCCGCGCGCGAACCGGAAGACACCGGTGCCGCCGACGACGGGCATCTCCCTGACGGCCCGGTCCGCCTGATTGGGCCCGATGATGGCGATGCTGCTCCCGTTGTAGGCGCCGTCGACGAAGACGAAGTTCATGGCCACGAACAGCGATAGGCTGTCCTTGCCGGCGCTGATGTACATGCCCTGCGCGCGACCGAGGAGCCTCGACGTCAGGTTGGGTCCCTCGGTGAGTGGGTCGTCGATGACGAGCACGGTGCCGAAGCCCGTGGCGGAGGCGTTGGAGGACGGCGCCTCCGCCATCTGCACCACCCTTGCGTTCGGCCCGCCGCTCACGACGTCGTGCCAGTACACCCGCAGCCGGGTTTCCTTCTCCGCCGCGGACGCCGGCGCCCCGGCAGCCGCGAGGAGCAGGAGCGCGGCCAAGACAGAGAGAGCGGTGCTGCTCACCATTGGGATCAGCTAGCAAGCTAGGAATGGATGTTGGTGGTCTGATGCGATTGCCGAAGTCTTCTTCCGAGGAGCTCTGGTTTGCTCAGCTTGCATGTCTACTATTTCTCTTCTGCGTATTGGAAGAACCAAATTTTGCTCCTGAAAATGCAATATTGGTTTTAAGAATTGAGAAATTGAAAGATTTGTGTGCTATCAAAGTGCCTCGTTAAGTGATTTGCTTAAAATGTGTAAGTTGGCAGCTCTTCATTCTTTAACTGTCATATTTCACTCTTGTTTAAAAGTTGTTAACTGATAGCAGTGCCTTCTCTATTGTTGTTTTCCGAGACGCAAGACTCTTATGCTCACGAAGAAGAAGCTTGTTCCATCACAATCTTGGAAGATGGGAAGTCTAGGTGCGAGTGGTACAATAATTATGTCGAGTTGTATTCCGAAGTGTCTTCTCTTTAGTGCTAATTAATGATCCGTCATCCATGAACACCGTGTAGTCAGATAATGCGTACACATACGTGCAGAGTAGACAGAGAGGAGCCTTGTCTTCTTATGAACATGGATAGGTTGTCGTATAACAGAGGGTGAGAGCTAAGCTACTTCCAATGGTATGAACTAGTGATATAGAAGAGAACTAATGCCTCCTATGAGCAGTGAATTCCACTATTGATGCATCTTCGTTCTATTATACTTCAGAGTTGAGAGAAGATGCAGAAATGTCATATTCATGTTCGTTCATAAAACTTGAGGAGTTTGCTGATACTTCATCTGGGAGTGGTGTCCCTTCGTCAGTAGCAGCAGCAACAATCCCAGAATTGCCACGGCTGCATGCTGAAGTCTGCAATTCGATGGTCTTCTGTTGATGTGGGCTTTTAGTCAGATTGTTGTGCAGCAGGGTTGACTTTTTGTGAGTGAAGAAACTTGATATTGGAGTAACGGTAGGTTTGGCTGGGAGCAACTTTTTGTATGGTATAGTGTCCATGGTTTGAATAGTAGTGGTCGGATAGCAGTAGCAGTTGACACTTTATGGCTAGAAGGCTTATGGATTTGAACTCCAGATTCAAACTTTGCTTTTCATGCTTTTTGTTTGCAAGCCTTGTTTCTTATGGTCTGTGTTCAGAGTCACCTTCATACGACATGAGTCAAGTCTGGGATATGAGGGGCAGTACGATGCATACATAGTGGCTAAGAATGCCAAGTGACCAGTGGGATGCCCTTCAAGAAAATTCATCTCCATTAAGGACCTACAAGAGATCAAACTTTTTGATTCCAGGGAAAGAACTTCTACTTTTATTGTACTCTCTGGTTGTTGTGCAAATACGTGAACAATTTTGTCACCTTGTAGATTTCAAATTAGTGATTGCAAAGCCTTATCGAATTGCCGCTTTTGAATGGCAGGGACTGGCGAAGCACAAAGAGTGACACATGGAAATGGCGTGCAACCTACTTACACATAGAATGTATGCTTGTGATCTTGCATGCATCTTGTATGCAAAAAAGCTCTTTGGTGTATGTAGTGGTAGTTTGCATGATAAAAAAATAGAAATCAGAATTCAAACTTTTTTTTTTGCGAATGAAATCAGAATTCAAACTGAATAAGCTTTATTCCATCTTATGGATACAAGATGGTAACAATAATCTTTAACATGCATGTCAGGAGACTCGGGATGGTTGATCGACACATGCGCAGTCACCATGTTTATTACTCTCCGTTACCAGCATACCCCATGTGTTGATTAATTTGTCCTCTGTATGACTAAATGCAGGTATTCATGAGGTGAATCAGATATATAATGATAAAACCTGTAGTTTTGTTATCAAAGGTTACGCATTGTGTCTTGCTGCAGATGAAGTAATTGTTTTTTGCATGTCTAATTTTCACTATGGACTAAGATCTTCATAATGTTGAAATTGAATTTGAGAACTGTGCTCTTAAGCTTTGTCCTTTAACAATTTTTTCTGTCTTTTGCAGATTTCAAGAGATTGTTCCTTCAAATGCTGGAAATGTTCGTGGTACTGAAGATAACGTTCTGACAAAGAAGCGGGTATCACTTATTGATCACCAGGTGATGAATATATTGGTGGGGATGCAAGAAATGGACCATATTTTTCACCATTCCCATATGGCTATCGTACTTCAACACCTATGGAAGAAGATGATGAGCACCCAAATACTTCTAGGTAATATCTTTTGGCATGTTCCATGAAAATTCACATTTGCAAATATTTTTGCTTAGCAATCCTAGGCGCGTGCTTGAACTTTGGTGGTGTTCTGTTTATTCATTTAGGTCTTACCTCTAGAGATTTTGGTATGTTCAGTTATGCTTCTTGAGCGTTGGTTTTTGTGAATTAACTCAGGCTGTACCTCCAAAGATTTTTGTATGTTTTGTGGTGCTTCCTGAGCATTGATTTTTGTGTATTTAGTATGACTGTACCTCCAGCAATTTTGGCATGTTTAATACTTAAAGTATGCTTCTTGGGCAGCACTGGAATGGTTTTTAGACTACTCTTTTGTTATCACTTCAGCGGTGATGATGTGCTTGATATTTTTCTTTTGCAGTTCCTATTGTAAATAAAGCAAAAGAAGTTTTGTGGCAAAGATGCAGACCGCAAGACCAAACTAAGCCTTCCATGAGTCTCTCATTTTTTGAAGCTCTCACAGAGAAGTTAAGGCTTTCGTAGCATGTTATGTAGGAAAGTTATAATCATTGATTAGAAAAGTCTCAAATGCTCCTCTCACCCTGGTGAAAAAGTTGTGAATGATGTTCCATAGAGATTTTTAATTTAAGTGCATGGTTGTCAATGAGCTTAATCCTTTGTAAATCCAACAAGATTCTATTGATGCAGTTCTATTAAGTATATTCTTTCTTTTTTACTTTCTTTTTTGACATCTGGCGCTCATCTGGGTTGCATACGAATGTTCAAAACTCTAACGGCAGGATTTGTGCACACAGGTTTGCTCAGGAGGCGCGCTAAGGGCGCGCCCCAGCCTCTAGTGTCTAATGGTGCAGAGATGGGCGAATTTAACGGCGATTTGTGGTTGTTGGATCCTTGACAATTTCCCGCGTGTTTAGTTTAGGGTTATCCTGCACATTATCTTGTTCTTGTAGTACGTTTGTGTGAGAGAGAGTTGATCGTGGACTTCGTCGGTTATATAGGGACTTTGGATAAGCTGACCAGTAGCTGAAGGTACGACTGAATTAACACGCTATAGTTAATGTGGGTGGTCTCGTCACGTGTTTGTAGGTCGCGTCAAAATTTGGTGTGCTTCTGAGTTCCATCGAATTAATAGACCGCACACACACCTTAAAGTAACTTTCGGCCTGGCTGAGGAGGAACGACTAAATCGGTTGTTTCTTCAGCACCAGGCTCCGGCCAGCCACCCGTGCCACTCGCCTGCACGCTTTGAGAAGCGCGGGAGACGGGATGTATCGGCCATCACTCCCACTCCAGTCCCCTCATCGCCCAAACCTTCATTCACACCTCTATCTCACAACCCCTTTATTTTCATAGGGGGTTTCTTAGATTGGATCGTAGGGGAAGGTATTCAGCTTGTGCGAGTCGGGGTGTCTCGAGTCGGGTTCTTTGTGGGTGGTTGGTCTTTTTTTAAGACGGTTGGGTTTTCCTATGAGTTTGTTGTTTTATGCAGCATGACGGATGTCGCGCACCCTAGGCTCCCTCTTGCTTCGTTTTGCAGCCCCTTCTCTGTAGAGCCCTTTGCCCGTTCTCGCTGACGATGCTCGACCACCTCTCGGGCCTCTCCCTTCTCAAAAGGATGTATAGTCTGCCCTATTCTCTGGCCTCAAGAAGCGTGATTTTCGTCGTCGGTTGGCATACTATTTGTATTTTGGTTGGGTAGCCCCTTCACTTCATTGTTCGTGCTCGTGTTCTCTTTTGTTTGTGCGGCACCTCAATACACAAGACTCTGTAATGGGTACCACCCAATAAAATTTCTTGGTGTTATTTCCTCCATTTGGTTTTCGTTGTCATTTTTTGTTATCAAGGATAGCTCCACTCGGCCTTAGGGCGCTCGTTCTGCTTGACCCACTTGGAATACTACCATGCTCTCTCCCAAGATTCTCTCTCGTCGCAGTCCTCTTTGGTTTCGCCGTGGAAAGGGCTGGAAGGAGGCCGCATTGGTCACGGCATGATCTCTGAGGGTGACTATGGCAACGAGTTTTCAATGACAATGATGTGTTAGGCCGTGTTGTGTATCCCATCGCGACCGGACTTTGATGGAGTTTTATGTATGTGTGAAGTGGTGATGGGTTTTGGCTTCGGGATGGCGTTGGCTATAGTTGTATGAACCGGAACGGCGATGGGCTTTCGCCTCGGGGATGTGTTTACTCAACGCACTAGCCGTCAATCAGCTGGTTACCTTAGCATGATGGTTGCCGATGGTGAATCGATTTGGCTGAATGTGGACGTTCAAGGGGCTCACTGGTTGAAAACAGGCCAGCCGTGCCAGCTTGTCTTTGACGGCGGCTTCTGTTTGTTCGCACTGTACGTTCGGTGTGGGCGGCAGTAAAGGGATGGTGAAAGTTGGTCCATGCCGACTCGTAAAGTGCAATGTTCACAACCGCTGATAAGGTCATTGTTGTTGTTTCGCCTGGCAGGGTTAGGGTGTGGCAAACCTAGTACGGTTGTGCCAATGTGGAAATGTTGCGTCACGACCCATCGTTGCCACATTACATGCACGTGTACATTTCAGCGGGCACCTGTTCGTTGAGCCGCTAGGGATTTGATTGGCCAAAATGGCGTGCGACTAGAGGCGGTGCAGTCGTTGGGTATGACGGCCATGCCCAGTGGTCGTCAGATTGGTTTCTGGCCGACGCATGTAAGGAGAAAGGTACACTGCTGGGCTAGCCCATTGGCATAGATGTGGTGTGGAGAACCATAGAGATTGTTATCCATCCCATCACGCAACAGGGGTCATGTGTGCCGTGTACGGTTCTGACCAAGGTATCCGAATACTATGGTTGTCTGTTTGACGGAGTGGAGCCTGTCGTGGTCCACCTCATTGTTGCGAAGGAATGTGAGAAACTTTCCACAAGGCATATCACCAAACTCCTATATCCGGGGACGTTTTCGGCCTAAGAATAAGCACAAAGAACAATTTTATCGTACGAACTGTCCTTCGACCAGCAAAAACACTAAGCGAACCAACTGAGGCCGCACACACGATCAAAAAATTTGAAACGAAAAACTGAACACACCACGCATTTATCAAAAAAATACACGTGCCAGTAAATGATTACTACAGGGTCGTTTTCATCCAAGTGGGTTATTGGCCATTGGGTTGCGCTCCGTAAACAGCGGCACCGCGTCGATCGTTCCTCGGAAGAAAATCTTATATGACCTGGTCGTACGGTTCATCTCATGAGACCCCATTGACCAGCTGACACGTGGATTTACGAATCTCAAAGCAACAAAAAAAAACAATGTCTTCTTCCCCACTGCCAAATTCCCATGTCGATTAGAATTCCGCACGGCGGCGACCTTCCTCCGTCACAGCAGGATTTGTTTTTTCTATACCGACGCAGGTGGGGTGTGTGTGCATCTTCCGCCTGCGAATCTCACCGGAGATGGGCGACAAGCTGAAAGTTTCTCTTGAGGATGCCTGTTGGTTTCTTACCGGAGATTAGCAACACCGATCACTGGCTGGTTTGTGTTTTTTCTTGTGGATGCCGGAGATGGTCTTGTTCTACAGCACCAACGCGAATACATGGGTTTCCTCCAGGTTCAGTTGCTGCTGCATCCCCGAGGCCCCGCGAGCAGTGGAGTTGCGCCGGCGTCGAGGATACTGGCCGCGACCGAAGAGGGGCAAGCGCCGTAATTGCGCCGGCATCAAGGAGTATGGCCGCGAGCGACAGAGCAAGCATCCGACGTGTTGTGACCAGGGGAAAATCCGCGCCGGCGTCGAGGTGTGCGGCTGGCAGTGGCAGTCGGGATTTCACAACTGAGATTCAGACTTTCAGAGAAGAAGCCGCCTTGCTGCTTTGAGATCCGTACTGCCAGATGTTACTCAACGGAGTGGGTCTCCAGATTAGAAGTATACGACCAGGTCGCATAGGATTTTTTCCTCGTTCCTCCTAGATGTTCTTGTTGCTGTCGCTTTGACCAGATAGACACGGTGTGACTACGTGTTTACATGCAGTGCTGTATGTGGTGTTTGTTCTGGAGGCGCCGCTCCTTTCATTCTCGAGTGGGCTTTCTAGATCGTGCTTAATCCGATTTGTCTGGACTGATTGCCTACCTATAATACTCCTACTTGCCTGCACCCCTGCAACAGCTGCCGCACCACGTCCTCAACATCGCTACACCGCAGTGCCAGCCATCTGCAAGCCACTGTCCTCATTTGCGCAGCAGTGACGCGAGCGTTGCCCTCGATTCCTGCCGCTCTGGCTACGACCTGGAGATGAGGATGGAGGGCACTAACGGGTTAATTACACCTTGAGGAGCTGCGTGCCACAGAGGACCGCGTCGGTGCATGGCACGATCTCAAGCTCCGTGTCGATGCCGAGGTCGGGGCATCCATGTTCTTGGCCTCGAGTTCGCCCCAGTGCCCCGTAAATGTCTCGCAGGTGGTGTTCGGCTTGTGAGACTAGGGGGCGCATCTCACTCTAGTGGCAACACGACTGTTGCAAGATCAGCACAGTCGTGTCAGGACCGCAACTCCTCCCGCTACTGCTCGGCGATCTGCCGGGCACTCCACAGAACCACTTTTTTCCTACCTCTTGATCGCCGCCAACAGCAGGCGTCCGCCATTCTACCCATGCTCTTTTGTTGAGCCTCATGTAGGCCACTGCCACTCCACCCTACCGTGATCCAGGAACCAATGGGATCGGCGCACCGCTTGCCGACCTACCCTGGCCAGTTCCAGCGCAGAGTCCCCCGACGCCCTCTCTGTCGACTCCAATGTCGTGGGATCCCTGGCTGCGTTCCACTGCATCACCGGCCTCGCCGTCGTCAAATCCGTGTGCTCCCAGTGTGGCGTCAACGTCTCTAGCTACGCCACCTCTCCTGTCTGACATGGCAGCGGTGAACAGGGGCTCTAGAAGAGGGAGATCATGGTGTTGCCGAAGCTGACGTACGAGGGCGACGGCCCGCCACAACGCGTGGTGGCCATCGCTAGAGCACAATGTGCTTGCGGCGGTGCGTGGCACTTCTGCGGTTTGTGCATGCGCACGGTGGCCGTGACCGTGAGTGCGGGGAACCGGTCGCAGGCGGCTGCGTTGTCGTGTAGGGCTGTTGTGGCCTGCTACAATGCAAGGAGCACCCCGTGCTTCGGTGTGAGAGCAC